>OX387292.1:1205000-2530446 GCA_947562105.1 Shargacucullia verbasci
ACAGAAGCAAACATCACCAATGCTATGTCAAGTTTATTCGAAATAAAGGAGTATGTTATGTACACAGAACTACGAAACAAAAGGAAAGGAGGCGGCATTATTGTTTATGCTCACAAGAGTATCTCATTCATGCAAAAACCAGTGAATACGGTAAACTTCGAGTGTTTGTGTGGTGAGGTAACAACTTCTTATGGCTATAAAGTAAACCTGTGTTCTATTTACAGACCGCCTAACCTAAATAAAAATAATTTTGTTAATGAACTAACACAGATTTTATCTTCGTATTCTACAAATGTGAATTGTATTTTAGCAGGCGATACTAACATAGATATAAGTTGTATAAACAATACTGTCAAATCATACCTTAACAAGCTAAACGGACTAGGTTTTGAAAGCTGTATAACACAGTTTACCAGAATCGAGACGAATATAAATGCCACATCTAAATCATGTATAGATCATTTATTCATTCGTGACGTGTGCGGCCGAGGTACGCGAGGTCACTCAATACAAGCTGCGGTTGTGTGTGACTCATTAGCCGATCATTTCATAACAGGCCTAACGGTAATTAGTTCGAGATGCAAAAATAATTATAAAGTTGTAAATAGATTAAATAATGACGAAGTAAAAAAGGAACTAAGTAAAATTGATTGGGAACCTGCACTCGGCTGCGGCGAACCGAATGAAATAATTGATTTTATTGTAAATAAAATACAGTCAGTCTATAAAAAGTGTACCTATCAATTCAAAATAATAAATGTAAAGAAACACGAATGTAAATGGATAACCGAGAAATTAATTTCAATGAGTAATGAAAAAAAAGAACTGTTGAAAATATACTTAAGCGACACAAACAATAAACAAAACGAACTAGTATACAAAAGATATAGAAATAAGACTAATAGGATGATAAACAAGGCTAGAAATAACTCGATCAAAAAGGAAATATGTGATAACTTTAAGAACCCAAGACAGTTATGGAATATTATTAATAACTTGACCGGCAGAATTGTTAAATCGATTGATGACTTGCTTCTTAAATATTTCAAGCTACCCGCAAAAATACTGTCAAATATGTTTGCGCGTGATTTTGATAACAATGTTAAGAATGTAATTAACACTTGTAATGTGCCATTATTGAATGAGAAAACATACATAAATACACCGATAATGTCGTTAAGACTTAAGAAAATTAATGAAGAAATTTTACATAAAATAGTCAAAAATATAAATGGAAAAAAAAGTCCAGGGCACGACAAAATAAGGGCAACAGACATTAAATATATATCAGATAAATTAACCCCAGTGCTAACTCACTTAATTAACACATGTATAACTCGATCAATATATCCAGATAGGCTGAAGATAGGTCTTATTAGGCCGATACATAAAAAGGGTAAACATGATGATACAAATAATTATAGACCAATAACAATACTATCATGTATCAATAAAATAATTGAAAAATATGTTGGGCATTTAATAAATAACTTTCTTATAAGTAACAACATTCTGCATGAAAAACAGTACGGATTTCAAAGAAATAAAAGTACTTCTCAGTTACTGGCAACTTTTTCAGATGAAATAAATAAGCATTTAAATAATAGGAACCATGTTTTAGCTGTTATGGTTGATTTTAGCAAAGCATTTGATACATTGAATTTTGAAACATTGTACCAAAAAATGGCACAAAATGGTATACAGGGACCAATGTTGGAACTGCTCAAAAATTATCACACAAATAGATATAATGCTGTAAGCATAGCTGGGGAGCAGAGTGACCAAATACGAACACAATATGGCACGGCCCAAGGTTCGGTACTGGGACCGACAGAATATTTATTGTACGTAAATGATATGTGTAATATATTCCAACATGTCTCGGTGTACCAATTTGCCGATGATACGTGTTTGATCTCTGCTCATAAAGACATTATCAAGGCGCAAAGTATGATGCAGGAAGATTTTGACACATTGTGTAAATGGGCTCATGATCTAGGATTATCAATTAATTATAGTAAAACTAAATTAATGTACATACACTCGCCTTACAAAAAAGCAGTTTCGTTGCCGATGATCATCGCACATGAGCACAGTTGCATGCATCTTAACAGTAACGCTTGTACATGTAAGCAACTCGAAATCGTGAAAGAACACACCTACCTTGGCCTAAAAATAGATCATAAGTTTAATTGGGGATCACATGTTAACCTAATATGTAACAAGCTAAGAGCTATTTTGTCAAAACTATGTGTGCTCAAACATAAAGTGCCATATAGAACATTGAGACTTATGTATATGTCTTTAGCTGATTCTGTCATAAGTTATGGCTTAACTAGCTATGGAAGAACATATAAAACGTATCTAAATGATATCTATAATTTGCAGATTAGAATTTTAAAAACAATTGTTCCTTTAAAAGTTAAATTCAAGAACAAAGATAATTATCACAACTTGTTTCATTATTGTAAGGTTTTGAATATATTTGATAAAAGAGATTTAGCAATTGTAACTCAGTACAGTAGTGACATGTGTAAATTGAATAGGACAAAAAGATTAAACACGTTAGGTAAACTAGACTATCTTCCGACCTTTGAAATACCAAAATGTCATAATGATTATGGTGAGAGAGTATGGAATGTCAGTCTTGCCCGAATACTAAACAAGTTGCCAAAACACATAGTTTGTAAACTGGAAAACAAAACTAAAAGGCAGACCTATAACATATTAAAGCGACATTTAATGAATTATAATGGAATAGCAACTCCTTAACTGTAAAATCTTTTCTATTTATATTTAAGATTAAGTTAAGAATTGTATAAAACTGTATTTTACTTGAAATAAACAGCTTTTTGATTGATTTGATTTGATGGTTGCGGAAATTGTGATTGGGTTATTCTGTATAAATTCTGTTAAAACTCCAATAGATCCTAATACAAAACTTCAAGGAAATTCTGACTCAAGCAAAATTTTAACTGATATTCCTTATCAAGAGATAATTGGGTGCCTGTTATATATTTCACAAGTCACCCGACCAGTAATATGTGCCTACGTCATATCACTACCTCTTATATTTATTTTTTCGTTCATACCAACTATCTTCTTCAGGTGGTATCCTTATCGCCCAGACCGGCGCCATGTTCCAAATATGGGGTGACATCACCCTGATGACGAGTGCATCGTTCCTGCTCTTCACCAACCTGGCGTTTGCTACGAAGATTATCAATGTGGTGATGAAAAGGCGGCAGATACAGGACATCATCGATGAAGCCGATGATGAACTATCGGCCGAGGATAGGGGGCAGGGAATTGAAATTGTGAAGAGGTGGAATGGATGTTTTGTAGATGATGTCTCTTTAGCTCTCTTTTTGATTCACAGTGAGAGAGTCAGATACTCACGACATTTATATTTCTCTTTTATCCTGCGCATGCCCAAGCGCATTCGAGCGAATTGAACTTTTAAATAATTCTCATAAAAGCTGAACTCCAAACTCTTAAAAAAATATCACAGTGGGCAAAATTGGCTTGCGCATGCGCAACCAGATTCCAATTATATATTTTTTTGTTTATGGATGAAGTCTTGCCTGCTAATAATTATCTTATATTCATTGTTTTAGTAGATAAATACATAAAAAAATGAATATGAATCTTTGGACTTTAAAACAAAAAATTGAGTTGAAACTAGTTAATAGCGGATACAAGACATTCGTCATGATGACGTGACAATATTGACCTCTATTGAACTGTCGGTAATCCCCGAGGATAATAATTAATTACACATGTACCTATGACCCGGGTACGTCTTAAAACTGCGGCCAGACACCGGAGGACGGGCAGCAGCGTCCTCTCACTAATCGGTGAGCCACTGCGATCCCCAAGCCGTCTGCCAAGCGTGGGGATTATGGCAAACCCCCCTCGAGGGAGGCCTTCGTTCAGCAGTGGACGTCTTCTGGCTGATGATGATGATGATGATGATGATGATGATGTCGATGATGTTTAGGTACATCATCATGATGTACCTAAAAAACAAAAAAACTAACTTTTAAAGTTACATAACATAGCATCACACCTGTACACCACCATCATCATCATCATCAAGTCCTGTACACCCAAATTTCCGCGATGCTGTTATTAAGTCTAATGTAAGAGGGCTCGAGCGTTTTGTCATTTACCGAGATTAATTTCAAGCTTTGACCTGCAACCCAGGATCTCATAGTCAGCAACCGTATTGGCTAGAAAAATAATTATAAAAGAGAAAAAATTAACTTGCCCGTGAGCTCCACCCCGACCCTTGCTCGAGACAGCCCGCGCTGAGCCAGTAGTAATAAATCAATATTTGTCCCTAAATAATCACAATCAGATCCAGCAAGTCTCTTGTCTGTCCCCCAGCAACGCCCTAAGCCGAGGTTCGAGTTCCACTATGGGACACCCTTAGCAGTGTTGCTTAGTATTACTTAATTTGCTCGGCAGGAGGCCCTTCTGGTCTCGCCATTTGCCCGGTTAAGCAGTAAAAGCTCCCTGAGATAACAGGGAGAGACAACTTAAAAAAAAAAATTGCCCGTGATCCCTTTATAAGTAGGTTGTAGCTTAGTGTATATGTCTAATCTATCTGATGGTCTTTCTCCAATTGAAGTGTCTTTTTATATATAGTTGCAACCGTGATACTACCAGGAGTCTTTACTTATACTTATGGCTGTCTGCCGTAACCGTGTTCGGATGGGTTGTTAGTGCCGAGAAAAACCAACTGCCCCTAAGAGCCTGGTAAGTATAGCAACAGAATATACTTTGAAGTTCGAAATCGATCATATTTAAATGAAATAACAACTTTGTATATAAAAAATCAGTATGTTTATGTTCGCTAATCTCGAAAACAAGTCGATGGATTGACTTGAAATTTTTACACAACGTTGCTTTGCTATATAAGAATGTTTTTATATACGTTTTATCCCAAAGTTCAAATGAGAACGGAAAATTCCGTTACACAAGGTTTCAATAAAATCAATTATATCTGACAAAAGACTGCATTTATCACATTTTTTGAAACATACATCACTAATTCACTAGAATACATTTATTTACTATTTTAATAATGCATATTAGACTGAGCCACAGCGAAGCAGGGCTTAGCTAGTTTATAAATAAAATTTGAAGCCTTTATTTTTCATACAATATATCCAATTGCATTAAGAAGAAGTCAAAGTACGTGTTGGGCTCCATGGGCAACCCTTTATACACCGTCCTTACTTACTAATGTTTCTATGTTAAACATGTCAAAGTTGACGATTGACAAGTTCTGGGGTTCCGCTTTCATGTTACTTTAAATGACCAAAACTAAAACTATTTTAATGAAACGCTATTTGAATTTGAAAAGTCATGTAAAATTGATCTTTTTATTATTTTAGGTATCCATATGACACCTCGAAGTCTCTTTCTTACGAACTGACATACGCTAACCAGGTACGTTGATCAGCGTCTTATTTTTACTTGAACTGGTCCTCACATAGCGGAGGCGGTGCGATACAGAGTCTTTTGTTACAGAGTTTAGGACTGATAATAGCGGCGCTGGTGAATGTATGCCTGGATACCTTGGTGACGTCACTTATAGCAGTCTGCCGCTGCAGGCTTCGACTCTTGGGGCTGTCACTCAGGACTTTGTGTGAAGGAATTCCAATTTCTGAGGAGGTAAAAGTTTGACCCGATTTAGCACTGAAACAAAATCATATACTTGGCTTCGTGTGTGTATATGCATGTTATTTTTAATATGACAACCATTTGGGCAATCGATTGTCAAATATGAAAACTTTAATTTGATTAAGAATTCAAGGCACACTTACCTCTTTACAATGCTATAGAGGATTTCGAAAAATACTGCTAATAAGGGTAGGTGAACAGCACGTTATACTAGTTTGTCTAAGTACTGCAGTAGATTTACTCCAGTCGGTTGCCTAAAATGCAGCGGTGTGCTGTGCTGTGCAAAACCATGACATAAGAAACGCATCTTGGTGGCGTCGATGATAGCAGACTGCCACTGGATGTTTCGACTCTTTGGGTTGACCCTCATGATCCACTATAACTAGAATAATTCAATTGCAGCATCAACTGACACCTGAAGACGATAACACCGTATATTCCCGCTTGAAACAGTGCGTGATCAAGCATGAAGCGGCTTTGAAGACGGCCAGACAGATTCAGAAGTGTTTCACGTACCCTATCCTGGCCCAGTTCACAGTTTCCGTAGTAATCATCTGCGTCACAGCTTATCAACTGGCTCTTGTAAGTAACTGACGGAAAGGGTCGGTAATCGACCACCTTGCGAGACCCTGTCACCTTAAAACATTCACTGTTATGTCAATTATAGTGATTTTTACTGATAAAAACGGTCCTTTCCTCGGAATGAAAAGGGTCATGTTGGCTTAGTGCAGGTTGGTGGACTACACACCATCAAAGGCTTCATAAACCCTGCTCAGGAGTGCAGGTTTCCTCACAATGCTTTCCTTCATCGGGCAAGTGATAATCAAAATCTGATCAGCATATGGATTTGGATAGTCACAGGCCATGATCGAACTCTGAATTTCCCCATTGGACAAGGCAAGCTTTAGTCTGTGTCAGTTAGGTAATCAGATTACATTTTCCAGGAATTGAAAAGTAGAAATGGGGTTCGAATAGTCTCCATGGTGGCATACCTCTTGTGTATGATGCTGCAAGTATTCCTGTATTGTTATCAAGGAAACCAACTCTCAGAGGAGGTAAGTTGAGATATATCATATATATGTGCATATACTGGGTTGCCAACTCCTGTTTTCCCAGGACATGTCCTGCTTTTTGGAGTGTCCTGGGTTGTCCTGGATAGTTATTAAGTAGCATCCTAGGTTTTTTAAAGAGTCCTTGTAAGGTCCTGTGTTTTATTATTCGCGCGCTACTACTGCCTCGTACCTTACGTTTAAACGTCGGCATTATTTTATAATTTAATCCTTCGTTTCTTCATTTCTTATATTATATAATTTAATTGGAGATAATTTCATAAAACATTGTAGTTGCTATTCATTGAGTTTCATTGACAATGTTTTTTTTTATACTTTTCTTATATTGCGTCTTGTTTTTCAACCGTAATGTCTTGATATTTCCAATTTCAAATGCAGGTTTTAAAAAATTTGGGTATGGTAAACCTTAGCATATACTGTGTTTTTATCTTGATGTGATTTGCTCGGAAGAAAGAATTAAATGTCAAACAAAAATTGAAACTACAATCATTTAGTTCGAAAGGTTTCTATAAAATGTTTTGTAAGTCTAAAAAACGTGTTTTTTTATAGAGCTCTGACATATCGGACGCTGCATACGAATGTCCGTGGTATAAGTGTTCGATGCGCATGCGGCGCGCGCTGCTGATCATGATGGCGCGCACGAATCGCGCGCTCAAGCTTACTGCGGGCGGCTTCACTACGCTGTCTCTCGCTTGCTTCACATCTGTGAGTTCTCACGTATTTTTTTTTTTAAACTTCAATGTGACTGCAGTTTCAGTTAGTGAATTTTTCCTGCATCCAGAGCAATAGTTTTAGGTAAAGGTTTTTTTTTTGTTGTTTCAGATTATAAAAGCGTCTTACACATTCTTCACGGTGTTGAAACAAGTGGAAGACAGAAATCAGAAGTAAATGTATCTGAATGATGGTCAATGGGGTTCTGTAACGCTGCGTTACCCACGGTATTACAAGAAATAAACACACACGTTGCACACATCGATTCTAACTGTTGTTGTGTTATTAGAGCTAACTCTGTTTACAAAATGATTTAGTCTTAAATTGTCGCGTTCTATAAAAATAATGAGAAATATATAAAAGTTTAGTCAAGTCAAATTAGTCTGCTTGTTATCAATGTGAATTTACTCGTCATTACAGCAGCATTCTTAGAACTAGACGCGACAAGTTCGCGTCTAGATTTCAGTGAATGATAAGCAAATAAATATAGATTAAACTGACAGCTATAATCATATTTTCCATTCCTTTTTCAGTAACGTTTGTAATAATGAGATTCAGTTAAACCGTAAGTAGGCGCACAGGTAGACTTTACATATTCTGTCTAAACCTTTTGGGACTCGACGATTGTATAAAGAAGTATGGGACGCCCCGCGGTGTTACCCGAAGGAGAACACATCATCATCATCAGCCAGAAAACGTCCACTGCTGAACGAAGGCCTCCCTCAAGGGGGGGTTTGCCATAATCTCCACGCTTGGCAGGCGGCTTGGGGATCGCAGTGGCTCACCGATTAGCGAGAGGACGCTGCTGCCCGTCCTCCGGTGTCTGGTCGCAGTTTTAAGACGTACCGGGTCGAAGGAGAACACATGTTTTGATTTTTCTCTTTCTATCTTCAGTGGCTGTTCATTGTTTGTCAGTTAGTTAATCACGATACTGTTTTCTATTTATAGATGAAAAATAGATGAGTTTATTAAGTGGAAATGTAGTTTAAATTATTTTTATATCCCACGTGCAGCATGACGAGCGTCACATGGCGAGTAGTTATACAATGTGCCATGCTCGCTCTACTGATAAATTTATTGTAATAAACGCACGTCCACCAACGTGAGTTTTAATTATCATTTTAAACTTATTCTTAGGGTCCACACACATTGGCTAGCGGGAGCGCGTATCGGTGACGTTTTTCTTTTGTCTCGGCACGAGCTATCACGTCACTGGTGGAGGCTCCTTCCTTGGACCTTTCAACGTCAGCATCTATTGTAAAGTAATTCTTACAAAACACAGGTGTAGCCTGCGTTCTCTAGCTAGTCGGCCTTGATGGGCCACAGGTGGGTTCTCCCCAGCCTTCGGGTAACCTTGAGTTTTTAAAAAGTTGATCGCCAACCCACCCATACTTTAATATCAGGCGAAATAGGTAGGGCGTAGCACGAGTGAGATAGGGTACAGTTGGGGCCCTCGTGCGGCTGGTCCATGATGATTACGACTGGTCGTCACTTGGACTATGGCATAATGAACTCGGCTATGCAGCAGGTATACCCTATTTCTAACTATAGAAGACCTAAAAACTAACCTGATACTTTTCAGGCTATCCTATAAAATATCCCTATTATCAGCAAACAGATTTATGTACGAAGATACTAAATAAAGAGAGGGCCCAACTGAAAAAAAAAAATCTTTGATACAGTTCTCTCGGTCTAGTGACCGCCACTGCGTATTAAGGTGGCATGGTGGTTATATAGAATAATGATTATTAAAGTAAAATATTTACCTTCGCCTTCAACCAGGCTGTAATTTGCGATACGTCAGTCTTACCTCTTACGTTCAATCATCATTTCCGAAACAACAAACAATTTTCACGTGTAAATAGTTACATCATCAGACCATAGTTATCTGATATTACACCACAGAATAATGATTGACATATAGTCGCTATTTAGTATGTTACTTTTTAATTTACCAAACAAATTAAAATATTATAACTATGTCTTTTCCCCGAAGGGTAATGCTTATCTGGAGGTATACAGTTTTATTATATACACAACATTTATTTGTTACTAGTGATCCGCCCCGGCTGCGCTCGGGAAGCATTCATTAATTATCTATAGCCAGATAATTTGTAGGAAAAATATGATACAATATTGCCAAAAAACAAAAAAATATTGTTGATCCGATCGCTACCTAACGAATTTCACAGCATCACCCGCTGGCTAATCTGAAGATTACCTAAAAATTTCATTAAAATCGCTCCAGGCATTTTGGAGTTCATAGGGAACATACATATCGACTGTGAACTGGCAACTGGTACTATCTCATTTTTGACAACATTACAGGATTAAGAAGAAACTATCGACCGCGTTGTGCATACAACACAAAGTTACTTTATAGTTTTTAAAATATATATTGGCGTCTAATTTTGATTGAAGTAAAATATGCTTTTTGCAGCGCTGCCGGGTATGAATTAATTTAGAATGGTATAACCAAGTAAAATCCTCATAAAATCGAGATAGGACATGTTGCCAGTTCACAGTCGATATACACATTTATTTTTATATATATAGATGGATAGCTTTTTTATACTGTGTGGTTCTGAAGTCAATGAAACAGCCTGTATAACAACCTGAAAATGTATTATACAATTAGCCGGCCACTGTTACTATACAAATTAAACTGAGCGGCAAACACTCTTTGTGACACGCCTTCTTGTCATTGTTTATCAGACAAAGCCCTCTGAGCTGCCTGCCATCCAACTGATAAAAATATTTCTTCAACCGTAAGGCCTATGACTACACTAGCAGAATTTTATCATCATAAACGACCTGTCAAAATAATCTGTTGACAATCAACACGCCTTTTAAATATGACACTCATATTTCGTGTATGTAATCACATGTGTGATTACTTAAAATGCGTGTTGATTGTGAACCGATTACTTGGCCTTAATGACACGTTAAGTATGTACTTACAATTGATTTACAATAGATCATAAATGGACTCATGGACCGAAGGCGTGGACATCATGACTTAGCTGGGAGTATGATAAATTATTATAATGTTAGATAAGATACTTTGATATTCTATCTAAGACAATGTGTAGGCTATAAAGCCGCGATACATTGAGGATAACGAGCCTAATTATATTTTGTTGGAGAATTTCTTTGAATGATGTGTTAGTATGAATATAATTTGCCGAGGTGGTTGAGAGATCGACTGCTGCGCTATGTGTCGCGTATTCGATTCCCGCACGGAACAAATATTTGTATGATCTACAGATAGTTGTTTCGGGTCTGGGTCTCTGTGTATGTGAATACACGCCGTGTCTCGGAAAGCACGTAAAGTCGTTGGTCCTGCGCCTGATCTCTCGTCGTGTCGTATTGCTGTCCCATCGGACTATGAGAGTGAAGGAATAGAGAGTGCACCTGTGTTTGCGCACACACTTGTGCTCTATAATATCTCCTGTGTTGTTGGCTAATCTCCGGTGAAATTCGGTCAGGAGGACATTATACTTAGCTGACTTACTAAGCTATATGTGTCTACGAAGAAAAGGATAGGTTTATAAACCAGTATCCTGCACCAGTATTATTGTGTTGTGGTCGAGATATTCACCCGAGAACAATTATAGGCGTCAGCAAAGAACCGCTATACTGAACGTGTTCTGAATTGAGGTCAAATAAAGCCAAAGTCATCTGCATCTGTCAGATAAAATAGTTCAATGCCAGTTATAATAACTTCGATAAAAAAAAAACTACAAAAACCGTTTCGAATCTCAATTTCATACGAATTTTTGAATTTGGAACTGTGCTATTAAGAACGCTGTATTTAAATATCGAAATTTTATTTTTTCTTAAATTTTTATTCTTTAAAATTCTTGACTAAATACTGAGTCGAGTTCACCAATGTGTATTCACCTTTATGTACTGTAGTACAACTGTAGTGGGGACAATATAGGAAGCTGGCGCGACTTGACTAACACAATCGAACGCCGGCTTGCAGTCGTCAAAGTCAAGATGTCACGGTTACTACTAATAACTTTACTAAGTGTTGTTTATGTGAGAGGTTGCTACTGGAACGCCCAGTGCCCTTACCAGTTGTATGGGTCGAAAACCCCATATGATACCATCAGAGGCGACATCCGAGACTATGAGACGCCGGCAAGTAAGATCGTTATAATATTGCATTGAATGTCTAAACTACTTTATTGATTAAGTGGTCGCAAGAGCGGCTCCTGAGCGTGATATCCTGGGTTCGATACCTGGGTCGGGTAAATTTTTACTGGGTTTATAACATAACATAGTATCACGCTTGCATCTTCGAAGGGTTAGGCAGAGGTGTACCTATTATTGTGCACTTACATTTCGTCGATGCTGTTATTAAGTCTCATGTAATAGAAGCGAGTCTATTGCCATCAGTCGGGCACAGTTCCGAACTCCGTGCTGTTACTGAGAATTTCTATACAGAAAAACCCAAAAACAGTTTTTCCGGCTTGGGATTCGAACCCAGGACTTCACGCTCAGCAGTTGCAATTGCGACCAGGGGTTAAGCAGAGTTTAAAATTGTACCGAAATACTTGATATATACTGTTAATAAAATTTGGTTTACCGGTCAAATGAATTCCTTATTGGTATTCTCGAGAGCTTATTGGTTTTTGTTATTATCAAGTACAATAACACATAACATCACGCCTGTATTCCACGAAGGATTAAGCAGACATGTACTATACACCCACATTGTGCTAATACCGTAAGTCCCCTGTAATAGGGCAGAATTTAATGCCATCTATCGAGCGTAATTCGAAACATAGGTTGCTACTGTAACAACACATTATATACCCCAAATGGAAATAGAATCTAGGTCCTTACGCTCAACAGCCAGCTCTTGCGAACAGTAGATCAAAATTTTTTTTAAAATTAACTTTGCCTCATACTAGGATTTCTCCTGTGTCGTGAGTACAGTTTACAAACATACATGTCACATGCACACACAACCAGACTCGAAACAACTATCTGTAGATCATACAAATATTTGTTCCGTGCGTGGATCGAACCCGTGACCCGTAGCGCAGAAAGCGTCGAAATGAATGAAGCACTTTAGTAATTTATTATTATAAATTTGCATTCATAATCACTTGGGATGTAAGCAGAAGTAAATATATTATCCCCGTAGATAGAAAATAGCAGTAGGTAGGTATATTTTCTATTTTTAAGTTTGATTCTCGTGTTAAGACAAATACTTCTGTGTGTGTGTTTGACAAATATTTGCTCCAAGTCTTCGTGTTTGTGTATACTATTTACAAACACTATATGTATAGGGAATTCTATTCTGGTTTCGTTCTGTTGCTATGTAGATACATAGTGTACAGGCGCGGTCACAGCCAAACACTTGGAGGGGGGGGGGATATAATAACAGTAAAATGACTTGAAGGCGGGGTGCAAATTTGAATTTATTTCACAATACAATTAAATATAACATTATAAATATAAAAATACCTATATTTGATTGCATTGTTTAAAATTTTCGTAAATTATCCAATTTTTGGAGGTTGTTTTGGGGGGACTTGATCCCACGACACCCCCCCCCTTTCAGACCGGCACTGCATGGGTACCGGCGCTTATTCAATTAATTAAAAGACATAAATAACGGGTTGCCTTTGCCCAGCCCTGGAACTCATTCTTCACGAGCTATAACATTGGAATTGCCCATGCTGTAGTGGAAACAGTGGCCAGCCAGCAATGGTGGTAGCGGTACTAAACAGGATGTGTCAGGTGATTTCAGATGTCATCACTCATAGACGCTCTTCCCTTGCGCTTTAATATTGGTCATATATGTGAGTATATGACACTAAATCCCGGGCACGTCTTAAAACGAGGACGGGCAGCAGCGTCCTCTCACTAATCGGTGAGCCACTGCGATCCCCAAGCCGCCTACCAAGCGTGGGGATTATGGCAAACCCCCCTTGAGGGAGGCCCTCGTTCAGCAGTGGACGTCATCTGGCTGATGATGATGATAGATAGATAGATAGAGTATTCTTTATTGTACACCAAAGGAAAAAGTACAAAGCGATGATGATGATGATGTGAGTATATGTCACTGAATCCAGGTGCGGCCGCAGTCAAAGACTTTGGGGGGGGTCATATTAACAGTAAAGCGATTTGGGGGTGTGGGAGTTAATATTATAGTTGAGCTTGCACGATTTTGGGGCGCCGTCCTCTCTTTCGTTTTGCCTCCAGTTGTCCTTTTATTATGAAATGTCCAATCATTCTTCTCTCTCTTTGTTCTGTTTAATTCAAAATTTGCCGCGTCTCTTTTACTCTTCTCAATGTTCCGGTATTGACCTTTTTAAGTTTGATGATTTTTTGATGTCGATGATACTTTTTCCATGTGAAGCCAACACCATGTAGCGACTACTACTCATAACATGGCAAAAAGTAAAGCGCCATCTATCGAAGTGAAGCTACAACAACAAACCCTGAATCGATTCTGACACATATACGAATGTCCAACGTCAATCGTCGGGCTTCGGCCGGCCAGGCTAACCATCTTGCCTGGTCGGAGGAGTCTCCCTTTTCAATGAAGCCAAACCTCGTTCCTCCATAACAACATTTCGAAGGCTTCAAGCCTCTCCCTATCTCTTTTGGTGACTCCATGTCTCGCAACCGCATGTGAGACGTATGTCTGTAAAATGCCGGAGAAAAACTAGTGTGTGGGGGGGAGCGGGGATAAGAAATTAATCAACGAAAATAATGTGACAGGAAGCTCTTAAACCGATAAAAAAACAAGTGATGATTCAAGTGCTTGCACGTGTTTAGGCATTTTAGTTGATTACCACAGACTCTATTATTATCAGTATTATTGTTTACTTTTCCTCAAGATTAGGATTAAAAATTCTTTATCAATCATAAATTGTAAAAACATAACATTATTTTAAGGAAAACGTTTAAGAAACAATGTTTTCGTATCAGGTTTTTATTGTACCTACACAAACCGTGAAAAATTTCAGACGAAAATTCACGATCTAACATATACTGCCAACACTTTACACACTGAAACGAAATGGTCTATATGATACAATAGACAATTATACCGGAAAAATGACTACATAAATAATATTTCTTATTAGTTTTTTTTTTTACAATACATTGGGGCAACTGAACTTGGGACACTTGGATTTCTCCTGTATCGTGGGTACAGTTTACAAACATACATTTCACATGCACACAACCAGATCCGAAACAACTATCTGTAAATCATACAAATATTTGTTCCGTGCGGGAATCGAACCCGCAACACGTAGCGCTGAAAGCTAATCGCTTAGCCACGCCAACCGTATCGTCATAGTTTGTTTTTATACTTCTTAAATATCTTAGCTGGTGTAAAACATAATTGCGAAGGCCATAAACAATCGTGATAATGTCTAACGATGGAATAAATATGGCATTCTCACAATTGTTTCTGAACACAGGCGTGTAAATAAATATCTGTTCGTAGATAATTGACGTACTACGGGAGCGGGGGATTCTCGAGTGACTACATACTCACTCGAATTTCTTAAAACTCAATTTCGATTATGTCGAAATTGAGTTTTAAGGATCAAATACACGTGCTCTTCAACTTAAGTCTATTTTAGATGAGCGAAACTTGCCCGAGTTTAAAAGAAATCTCTGTCTCAACATAACTTCTAATCACTCGAGAATTGAAAGAGAAGAGAGATGAAAGAGAAATAAAATCTAAACTACTTATTTAGATTTTATTTCTTACCACTCTGTTGCATTACGAGCGTTCAAAGTAAACATAATAAATCTCAGTTTTCTAAAGAAAAAGGCAAGCGAGCGATGTCCTTTAATGTCGGAGATATCGCTCGCTTGCCTTTTTCTTGTAGTCGTTAAATAGGTAAGTAGTTTGAAAGTATCTATAGACTAATGAAGCATCGTTATAATAAACTTAACTCATAACGTGCGAGAATTACTCGCTTGAACAAATTTTAATGAGCGCAATCTCACGATTACTTTTTTTTTTGTAAATTACGTAGTTTATTTTGAGTTCAATTATAGTTTGTTAGCGCTTTGTCGAGTGTCAAATTTACAATTTAAGGCGCGTTGGGGCAAGATCGGCAATAAGGTAAGATCGTACCGACCATCGATACTCGAAGTATTTGATTCGAGTACCTTTATACTAACCTTCTTCTCCAGGCAATACAAGCTAATAAAACTGCTTCTATTGACTGGAGAACAAAATATAAAAATTGGTGGAATCAGCCGGAAATTCGATCGGTACGATCTTACCCCAACGCACTTTACCTATTTAATTTTTAAAGGTGTTCTGATTTCATGGAACATTTATAATAAAGATTACTACTAAAATCTATAGTATAAAGTATATAGGTACCTATAGAATAAAATCTTGAAAATGAAGAGTTCTTTGACATCAGCTCATTTTGTAAACATATTTCATATTCATACTAGCTTTTGCCCGCGACTTCGTACACGTAGAATTTAGAATCTGATATTTTCCTGCGGTAAAATGGAACCTATATTTTTTAAGTTAGACCTCTAGCAATACATCGGTGAAAACTGCATTCAATTGCATGCAGTAGTTTTTGCGTGATGCGTGTACAAACATACAGACAGACACAGACAGAAAAAAATCTAAAAACTGTTGTTTTGGCTTATGTTGCCCTAATAAAAACACCCATATTAGATTTTCTCCAATATCTATAATGTACAGACATCGGCCTGTTATAATATTATTATATGTATAAATTAAGTAAGAATAGGATATAGGTAGAATTTAAAATAGTCTCAACAGTGTCTCAACATTGTTACAGTAACCATTGTATATTATTATGATAGTCTGTTTTTTTTTTTAAATAAAATATCTCGGACATTCTGTACATTGTTGATAATATTAAAGGTGTTCCGTTAATTACCTCATTATATTCTAAAAATGGATTATGTAGTGTATCTATCTAAGCTCACAATTATCTATATTTTTAGAAATCTAAATACGACGATAAAGTTGTTATTTTCTGCGGTCTTCCGCCACTATGGAAGGCTCGTCGTTGCCATGCTGGGCAAATAGAAAAAAATTGATTACAAAACTGGCCTAGTTCCACTGGGCCATATCCATGAAACAGCGACGGGATGTAGATGTGGCCTGGTGCCACAAATCATGTCACACCTACTGTCCTGCCCATACTGCCCCAACGTCTACACCCTGATCGATCTTTGCTCTCCCACTAATAACGCCAGAGAAGTGGCACAGCTCTGGGCTGGTGAAATTTAACGATATAGGTACCATCCATACGAAGAAGGGGAAGATTACACTTGATGCTACTGATGACTCAAGCAGCTTAGGTAGAGGGCTGATTCTACACTAACTAAACTGCAGTCCGGGTTGATCCGGGTACGTCTTAAAACTGCGACCAGACACCGGAGGACGGGCAGCAGCGTCCTCTCACTAACCACTGCGATCCCCAAGCGGCCTGCCAAGCGTGGGGATTATGGCACCCCCCCTCCCCCCCTTGGGGGAGGCCTTCGTTCAGCAATGGACGTCTTCTGGCTGATGATGATGATGATGATGATGAAACTGCAGTCATGAAGCAACCGAGTTATAGACAGCTTTCAGAGGTTTAGAAAACCGAGCAAGTCGTTTATCGGCCAAATAAAATAAACTAAGATGTTATAGCTGAAAGTCACTACTACAATACACAAACATTCTATAATACTACATATTTTTTGTTTGTTGAAAATGTGTTCAATAAATAGGTACCTACTTATTGAACACACATAGTTACTTGTGAAATAGGTATGTTAAGGTATTGTTAGCGCGGGCACCGCGGTTAATAGGGTAGGGTTTAATGGCCATGGTCTCCATAACGAGGCACCTACTAGGTATTCACATACAACAATGTATTTAAATTAGATGGGTTATTTTAAGTTTCTTCTAATTTTTGTGTTTGTTTGTACATAGGTACATTTGCTCTGCTGACGCCCTTCAAGAAATGAATAATATTTGAAACGCGATTATTTACTTATCACGTGACCGTTCGATTGGTTTAATTAAAAATCGAAACTTTTCAAGAACGAATTATATTTCTGGGCAATCGTAAATTATCATTTAAAGGATGGTCAAGCTTAGCTGCCTTTGTAGATAAAATAAATGATATGAGAACCTCAGTTTAGTGGTAAATGATTGTGATTGACGCGTGATGATAAATGGATGGATGTGACGTTATAACAGATGTTTTTGCAAACATTATAAAGCAGTTAGGCACTTTAGGTGAGTAAAGTTTTTTTGGCGCTGTTAAAAGATTGGTTTAAGGGTCCTTATCTTAAATTTTTTTATAATAAAACCTTGCCCCACACTATACTCGGTTTGTTTAGGTACTTAAATAAAGGTAAACAATTTTGATGTGACTTTTTACACAAACACATATTAAACAAATAAACTACTGCTTAAACTAGTGGTTCAATTGATTTGGTACATTGGTTTTTAGTCGCGTTTTATTTTTAAACTGAGTTTTTAAACAAAAAATATTAAAAAGACACATCAAGATTGTTTGCCTTTAGTTAAATACCTAAACAAAACGAGTATAGGAGTAATTCCTGTATCGTGGGTGCGTTTACATTTACAAACACAAATATTTACATTGACATACACCCAGACCCGAAACAAATCTGTAGATCATACAAATATTTTTTCCGTGTGGGAATCGTACCCGCGACACGTGGCGCAGCAGTCGATCTCTCAACCACTACGCCAACCGTGCCGTTTAGTTGAAGTTATGGCTTTTTTTTTTGTTTATCCATAAACAGCTTTTAATGTGTAGCTAAAGAGTTTGTTTTCATTTTTCTTGTTTTTCGATCTTTTCATTGTCTGGAGTCCTCTTGATAGCTACATCATACTCGTGAACGGGTGTCGTCTTCTAGGACTGGTCAGCTCAGATTGTCATGCAAGGACTATCAGAAATTTCTGAACCCTATAGTTGTCAGTTCGTTTAGTCTTTAAACAGTTCTACATTTTCATCACATAAAGTTGAAGGAACGATGTACACCTATGTATGAAACGGTAAATAATCTGAATTTCAAAGAGTAACCATGGAGTTTCTTGCCCTTTCTTCTCCATAGGAAAACACCACTTTGAAACGTGGTAACTAGAGTCTGGCTATTCGTAAAAGCTGATTTACACGAATAAAAAAATAATAGTTGGTATGGAATTATTATGAAGATATTTTCTTCCAGATTGTGAAGCGGTGTCGGTGTGGACGATCAATCGGCATGGCAACCGGAATCCTGGGACCAGCGTCACAGTGGGCATGAGGGAAGTCACTCTCTTGAAGGACGAGATCATCGCCAGCTACGATGCTGGCAACAGCCAACTATGTGCTCAGGTAACCTGGTCTTATGATTAAGTCTACTAAACTCGTCAAGTGATGCTAATGAGACACAATAGAAAATCTATTGTGTCGCGTTGGTGGACGCCGCGTGTGTCTTAATGAATTAATACGTTTTGAGAAGCTTATAAAGATAATTTCAAATGTAATGTAGTCGAATGCTGTGGTCGCAAGTGTGAGGCCGTGCTAAGCGTGAGGTTCTGGGTTCGATTCCCGGGTCGGGCAAAGAGTTATTGGGTTTTCCTATATGAAGATTCTCATTAGCAGCACGGACTCTGGAACTGTGCCCGATAGATGGCAATAGGCTTGCATCCTATTACTTGGGGCTCAATAACGGCATCAGCAAAATGTGGTGCACAATAGTACACCTTTGCCTAACCCTTTGGGAAATACAAGCATAATGCTGTGTTGTTATATAATTAACTTGTGTTACTAGTTTCAAATGATTTTAACAAATCAACCACTTTTAGGACATCGACGCCTTCAGAAATTGGTATTGGAACTCCACACTTGAAGTGTCCCAGTCTTTCCTCACGGGAATTGGTTACGAAGAGCTTTACGACATCGGCAAGAGGATCCGGGAGAAGTACCCTCACTTACTCCAGGGTACCTTTGATGAGTTCTACTTCAGCCCTACAAATGAGCAGAGGACTGTCACCAGTTGTGCCGCTTTCGTTCATGGGTTCACTGATGGAACGAACGTGAACGTGACCGTGGATGAGGCGGGGGCGAGAGATGAAATAGCTAGGGTACGTCTACTTAGTATAATCAAATTTGTTTTGCTTATTGAACTGACGACAGCATGAACAGTATTTGATCATTTGGATTAAGTTGATATAAAAAAAAGTTTTTCTTAAAACAGAATAAAAACAGAATAAAAGAGAAAATAAATGTCTTTGAACCGGAATGGCTATAGGAGCCATTCCGGTTCAAAGACATTTATTTTCTCAGAAAAAAAAAGAACATAACAGTTCACTTACACTATGAGAAAATGTACTAATATAGATAAGTAAGTTAGTACCTCTGTGATTGCAATACACAATACAGTGTTTGCGTTATAGTGACTATTTAGGTTTTTATTTTTATATAATTAGGGTTAATATTTTATTCTTATATAATTTTCTAGACTCTTTTTAAGCTTATGCAAGCTACTTCTATCGTTTACATCGTCAGGTATTTCATTGTAAAGTTTTGTTCCTTCATAGAGTATATTCTTCTTACCATAATCGGTTCTAGGCTTTGTTACTTCTAGTTTTTTCTTCTTCCTTGCGTTGTATGTATAGGTTTTCTTTTTAAAGTTTAATTGTGAATGTGTATCTTGTGTTATAATTATATGTATCAATATACAAGTTTTAAGTATGTATAGTTGTTTAGTTGTTAGGATTTTGGTATCATTGTAGATTTTAAGTATTGGTGTTAGGTAGTCGTAGTTATAGAGTGTTTTTATTGCTTTATTTTACAGGACTTGTATTTCTTGGATATTTGACTTCGAAGCAGTTCCCCATATTTCAACCAAATATTCTATATGAGGTCTTACAAGAGCGTTGTAGATCATGGTACGAACTTTATTAGGGATGCATGCAGACATTCGACGTAATGCACCTACAAGCGGAGATATTTTGGATTTAATATGATCGATATGATATTTCCAAGTTAATTTTGAGTCTAAGATAAGGCCTAAGTATCTTTCATTGTTAGATTTTGTAATATTTTCGGTATTCAATGATAGTTGTATATGGTTATCAATTTTCTTATTTTTAACAGCAAAGATCATGTATGATGTTTTTTTTTGTGTTAATAGTTAAAAGATTTGATCGGAATCAATTATTTAAAATCTTCAAATCATTTTAAGCTTCTTTTACGATATCAACCAGGTTGTGTCCATTAGGATATAAAATACACTATCAGAGGTACCTAACTGAATGTATTGTTTTCCTGAAAATTAGCCTTTATTTAAAGGAAATAGGTATTCATCCCCAAGTCCAACAATATATTAATAATATTACCCCAATAATTGGGTTGAACTGACAGTAGAAATTAATTTGTGCATACCCGTTCAGGGAAAACAAACTTAATGGATTATGTTTTTTATTTAGACCGAAAAAAGCTTTTAAATAGCCACAAAGATGAACGATGGTAAATGATATGAAAATAGAAAAACCCGAAAAAAGTTCAGATCATTATCTAAAGTTTTTCAACACCATCCATCACAGTGCATCGACCTGGGAGGTGTGCCAAACGTTTTGTGCTAATTGTAGCTTTTCTATCTGCAGCCCTATCAGAACTGTGTTCGGTATCAGGAGGAAGTGAGGGGGGGAGCTGCCCTTGCTGTCCAACTGGATACGTTTTTCACCACTCCAGCATTTGTCGCTGTGAGTATGATTTGTTTGTCCTTTTAGGTGTATGAATGTTCTTCATCGACAACTTTTCATGCCTTGGAAAACACGTAAAGCAATTCGTCATGTGACATTTGTTACGGAAGTCAACAGCTCAAAAATATCTGACAAACGTTAAACCGTGTGTGTCAAATTCTGATATTTCGCATAGTCTTAGACCTTGAGATTGCGAAAAGATGATAAGATGTTATGAACAAAAACAAGCATCATGATGAAGAAGTACAGAAGTAGAAAGAGTGAGAAGAGAACTCTGCCTACTTTGTAACAGTGATTTATGTCTATACCATAACTACAATAATTATAGAAGAGAAGTTTTATCTGTAAGCAGTGACACGTTCGAATTGTTTGAGGAAGCGCGAAATTTCGAGCACCTTGACTTCGTTATTAGACTGCAACGCTTACCAAACTGCACAAAAACAGTTTATTAGTCCCGTCTTCTTCCGTCGTATAAGTACGAGCTATCACATGGCAATCACTCATGTCTTAGGGGAAAGGTTAGCCAGTCAGTAAATCAGTCAATATTGAGGCTGACTGCCCAGGGAACGAAGGACCATTCCAGGTTATCACACGTGGAGGCTCTTTCCTTGCATTCCAATTTATATAGTATTAATCTCGTTCCGCACTCCGATGCATCATTGAACTACGATGATCGCTGAGTAATATCACTTGTGTCCTTTTAGTGTTTTCATTACAATAATTATGGTTAATGATTTATTTCATCATCATCATCAGCCAGAAGACGTTCACTGCTGAACGAAGGCCTTCCCCAAGGGGGGTTTGCCATAATCCCAACGCTTAGCAGGCGACTTGGGGATCGCTGCCCATCCTCCGGTATCTGGCCGCAGTTTTAAGCCGCAGTTCAGTTATATAATTTACGACGATTTATTTCAATAGGTACAAAATGCCATCCAGCAGCGTCTTGGCATCTCCACCAACTTGAATGCAGCGAACATCTTATCCATCTACGAGACGTGTCGATTCTACCGTTCTTGGACTCCTAACCTGCAGTCTCCGTGGTGTTCTGTCTTTACTGATGAGGAACTCCTCGTACTGGAGTACTATGATGACGTCAGGCATTATTATAGAAATGGGTACGGGTCTTGGGTAAGTTTTATATGGAACTGAGGTTTCAGTATTTTGCTGTACTCATATATTTTGACCGAGGCCGATTTTGTTGACTGATTTTCTAAACTCAATTTGACTGTACTGTGAGTACAGTATAGATAATTTTGTGTAATTTGATATAAAAACGTACAAATAAGGCTCATATTAGCAAGTAAATACAAATAAATTAAGAACACGTTTGCTTATTAACTTAAAAAGGCAATCTATATGATGATACATCTTGTAGAAATGGTTAAAAATATTCATTCTTTTTGTCTGTTGTTAAATATGTCGAGTACTAAGTTGCATTAGATATGTTTAGTGTTTCGAAATCATAATCTATGCATTGGAAGTCTAAAAATGTGGAAAGACCGCTGGGTTTTGCTCATCCTTTTTTCTCTGAATGTAGACTTTGGAGCTATAAACTGTTCTATTTGTCCAGGTCAACGAGCACCTCGGTCGCTTACCAATGAGAGACTTGTACGAGAACTTCGAAGCCTTCGTTAACGGCCAGGGTAGGAAGATGGTTGCCTACTTCACCCACGACACAATGATAGAGATGGTCTACAGTGCCCTGGGCTTGTACAGTGGTGATGCTCCTTTGCAGAGCTCGACCATGAACTCTGATAGAGTTTGGAGGTCCAGTTACATTGGCGCGTTCTCTGTCAACGTTATCGCTGTTTTGAATAGGTAAATATACATACATAACGTCACGCCTTTTCCCATGGGGGTAGACAGAAAGAACATGCACCACGGTCTTTACATACCTCTTTGCTTCATCCATATTCATGCATCGTTTCATACGTGCACATCGGTTGCGAACGAAACTTAATTTTTTATAAGAAATCACCAATGAGGTCCATACAATTCTTTCTTGGGCGTCTACTTCTGGCATTTTCCTATATATTCTTGTTATAAATCCTTTTCTTTAATCGCCACTCATTCATCCTTTTCATATAACTAATCGGTATCGAAACATACTTTAGTTTTGTTAATACATCTATTTTTAAACCGTAACATAAACTTAAACTATTTCTCATTCTGTCATTCAAAGTTTACACGACAAATACTAGGAAAACTTCTACTTATTAGCTTTCTGCGCTGTGTCGCGGGTTCGATCCCCGCACGGAACAAATATTTGTATGATCTACAGATAGTTGTTTCGGGTCTGGTTGTGTGTGCATGTGACATGTATGTTTGTAAACTGTAAACCCACGACACAGGAGAAATCCTAGTGTGGGGCAACGTTTTTTTAAGAAAAGAAAAGAAAAAATAACTTATTGCAGTTCATCATCATCTCCACTTCAACTCTTTTATACTTACTAATGATAATTACAGTGCTACTTCAAAGCATTAAAGGCAATTGATGGGATTAAAGCCGATAACATTCAGAATAAATCTAACATTATTTATTGCAGTTGTAATGCTGTGTATTGCGTTGATATCTTGTTATATTATCTTTGGCTGAATTATGTCATATATCGTTCTTTATCTCTTTCATGCGTATATCTATCGATTTCCGTATTAGGAATCCTCACGCGCTTGTCACTCATTCAAGAGTTGATATAAAATGTCTGATATCTTAAGTTCACTTATCTTAACAATTTTTTATGAGTATTATCAAAGTCTTATACAAAAGGCCTCCTTACTTCTATTTAATACTTTAATTTCATTCTTAATTTGTTTTATTGATCAAGTAACTGACTCCATTTATTCACTGTAGCTTGGGTTTCCTGACAAATATATTTTTTCTAACCCGTCAAGTGACGTTTTGTTTCTTGCCACCGCCGAACCGGTAGCGCAAGAACGAATGATTGGTGAATGTGTGAATGGAGTATGAATGGCATTAATCTTCTTTCTTCTTCTTTTTTTCTTTCTTGAGCTAGAATGTGTCGAAATACTAACACTAGTCTTGTATAAAATTAGTCTGCTATCATTAAATCCGAAATTATGCCAGACCTGTTCGTCAATGCTTAATTTCCCCAACATCTTCTCAAACGACTTTCATACATCTATGTTTCAGCTGTAACGAATCTGGAAGCCAGTCCTATCGCGTCCAAATCTTCGTCAATGAGAAGGAGACTGTCCTCTGTCCCCTGGAGGGCTGCACCTGGCAAGAGTTCCTGGACATATTCCAGCCCTTCGCCAATTCTAGCCTAGACTTCTGCAGCATGGACTATGTGCACGAAGCTGATAATGAGGCTTCCACCAACAGTGCTTCACCTACAAGAGCGTTTTGGAGCTGGTAATAGTTATTAAGACGGTGAAACAAACAAATTAGGAAATGGGAATGATGATTAACGTAGATTTTTATTATTGATGATGTTGAAATTATAGCATTATTTCAAGCCAAAGTAGCGGTGGTACATCTAGGTAGACTAAAAAATGGTTTAAGAATGATAAATGTAATAAAAACGGCCCTCAAAACATGAATATACAGTGCATTGGGTCAAGAGTTGTTGCCTACATTTGTACATGTATAGCTAGTCGAATGGTTACATAGAAACTTGTTGTTATAGCTTCTACATTCTATATCGCAGGAGCCATAACACGTTATAGTGCGATTATTTACGAGTCCATTGATCCATTTTCTACAATCGATTGTTCTCGGATGATTAGCAACTTGTATGAATGCTTGTTCCTCATTTCTACGGAACGTCTTTGATTATTTGTTAAGAACAAATCATAAAATAAACAATGCAATCAATCAACGTAAATGGGAACTGCTAGTAGAGGAACAATAGCCGCTATAAACCACGGCTTAAAATAGTATAATCACCTATACAAGTAGTGTGATTGGTGGTAGCGTACAGTTATACGTTACGCAAATACTTAAGAAGCTAGAAACGTTAGTAATCACTCACTATTCCTTGCAATGATCGAAAGTGATGGTGTAGTATATTTTAAATCAAAAACACACGGCAACGAGTCCATTTAATTAGAAATGCGTCTCAGACCTGTGAAAATGAATCAGTAGGAAGAGATACTAGAGACCAATTTTAGGCAGACTACATACAAAATCATCTGCAGTCAGTCTGGTCGTTGGATCGGCTAAGATTGTAAAGTGCCAAGTATGTCATGTGTCCAAGTTTCCCATGAGTCCCACGATTTCATCAACAATATTATGAGCCCGTAAATGAACTGCGATAAAATTGATAATGATGAAAATAAACTCCCTAATATAGCAGGTGATAAATTGTTAAATAATTTATGATCTCAATAAGTTTTGTCACTGAACAAATAGATGTCGCTGTCTCAAAAGAAAAAGATAAAATAAACAAAGCTTGAATAGCACAAATGGCAGAACTATGGCACGGTACGCTATAGGTTAGGTTCAAATCTGCTCATTTACAAGTTTAGCTTATCGCCATAGATGTTTATAAAAATATTTTTTTAAGTACTGTTTGTTTCATATTAATTTATATTGTTTATAAGGCTGTGAGTTCCGATAATTTTTGACAAAAAACCAGTGCTCAGTGTATGTCTAAATAAATGTAAGATTCTGATTGTGTTAAGGTATTTATATGAATTAATAAAATAAGTTTAATATTGTGCAGTATTTTTTTTTTGTCCTGAAAGATTTTAACCGATTCTAGCTTACGGTTCCTTAAATCTTCATACGATATGATTTTCTTTGATTCGTCAGTACCTCTATTATGAGTTTTTTACTGTTTACTCTGAAATGTACTCTGTTTTTTACTAGTTACTGTAAATGTAAATTTTCATGCAAGCGATTTTAGTTCTTAACTTTGTTACATTAGGGATTAGAGTCGCTAAAATGACATCTCTATAATATAGTAAATAGTAAATCAAAACTTTACTGTGACACATATGTCACATAAGCGGCTCTGATTCCTAATGTAACCATGTTAAGAACTAAAATCAGTCTGAATCAAATTACTGTTCTAAGCTATTAACACGAGGGAGGGGTACTCTATAATATAGACCATAACCTTATGGTAATAGAGGTAAGAATCGGGTAACAACCAGTAGCAACAGAAACCGGTCGGTCCGGAATTAAACATAACCTACTTAGGGTCAGCGCCGACGGACGGAGTGGCGGCGAAGAGACTAATTAAGTAACAATTTAAATTCAACCTAAAGTTCTTGAGCATACGACTGTATTTATACAACGAAATAAAATTATGGCGAGCGACCCGCTCAGAGTCGCGCGGAGGCGTTCGGAGTAACGCGACGGCTCTCATAGCTATCGGCGCGGTGCGTCGACGACCGCGCGCCACTCAGTGGGTTTTGCGACCTCTAAACTGCTCTTCGCCGCCACTCCGTCCGTCGGCGCTGACCCTTATATGTCCTGCTCATTCAGTTTCAGAAAGCTCTCGGTTCGAACCCCGTGTCACATTTTACATAAATAACAATCTTTCGTCAGGACTTGTTGGCAGTTTGCTCGTTAAGTGAATTTAGATGGTAGTGTCGACTGCAAGTAATAAAGTATTAAATTCCAAGTTATTACTGTACTAATTAAATGGTTGTCCATAAATAAAAGGTAAGAATGTAAGATACTAACATTTTTGAGAAAAACAAGTGTGGTGGTATAATGTAATGTAAGTATATAGAGGTAGCAGATTTTATGTGAGTATCTCGGTAAGCTAAAGCTTATGAAGGATCATCATTGCAATAAAGATTGGATTAAGTACTGAATTTGTAAGCATGTGATTCTAAAATATTTTCTGGTGGTCGGCCAAAGTCTGCAGTGCGTCATCAGTCAGCACACAATTTCTGATAAGTATTTATAATCTTTATGATATTAGTGTGTATTTATGTTGTAAATAGGTTTAGTAGGAATTAATTATAGGGATTTGTATAAATAAAACTTCGGGTAATAGTATTTTATGACAACGATATCGCTTTATTAGATGTCAAAATGAGGCTGACGAGAGAGGCGCGCGCGCCGGCCGCGGTGCGGGGGTGGAGGGCGTGTCTCGGACGAACAGGCGCGCGCGCAGCACACGCGCGTCTCTCGGAGCCTCGCACTCTCGATACATACTCCACGGTAATAAATAATATAAATAAATATCAACAAGTTACAAAATAGCCTTTCGTAAAAAGATTAGATCACTAAAGTGTATATTTTTTTTTTGTTGGCTTACAAAATGTTTTTTTTTTTACAGTTTTTCGTTTCACGCATTCGTAACTTTCAACTGCTATGTATAAAAAAAATTAGTTACATTTCAACGAAAAATCTGTACAGTCCGTTTTTGTTTCTGTAGTGGAACGTTTAGAAATCTTCGGGCGCCAGGTCGAACCTAGGTGGGAAGGTGCCGAAACCATCAGCGAAGGTAGGACGCGAGCGCTGGGGCTGCGGAGAGAAAATCAGATTAATATCTTGCTCAACGACATCAACAAATATAAATGACATGCAGGATCTCGAAACATCGTACATGCCCGGGACTCAAAGATGCAAGTGTAACATATGGGGAAAACTTTCTGAGGTTCTATGTCTAAAGTAAGGAACTGCACTGTTCATAGTGCTGTAGGTGGCGTGCAACATATTGCCAACTTACATATTACTTCAGTGCTGATTTATGGACGCCCTTTAATGGACGCCTGTATCAAAGAGTACAGCTTAGTATTTCGAATTTATCTTGAAAATCTGCAGGAAGTTAGAAGAGATAACTTACCGCCGGACTGACTCCTCTCGCAGCGGAACCCGCGCGTCCCTTGCCACGGAATTTGCTGATGGCCTGTTCGGCAAGGTCTGCCCTCTCTTCGGCCTCCTCCAACTCCTGCTGTGCCTTGCGGAACTTAGCCAAGTTGAGGGCGGCGATTTCTTCGGCCTCCTCGATCTGCCTCTTGTAGGTCTTGATCTTCTGTTGCAGTTTGTCGACCAGGTCTTGCATGCGCTCGTGGTTCTTGCGGTCCTCCTCAGCCTGGAAGGTGAGCTCCTTAATGCGCCTCTCAGATTTGCGCAGGTTCTTCTGGGCGTCGGCGTGTCTCCTCTGTTCACCGTCAAGCTCGTTCTCGAGCTCCCTGACCCTCTGTTCGAGCTTCTGGATGGCCTTCTTGCCTCCCTTAAGGGCGTTGGCTTCAGCCTCATCCAGCCTGACTTGCAGTTCCTTGATCTGTTGTTCAAGGGCCTTGCGGAGTTTCTCCTGGGTCTGGGCATGGTCTTGTTCAGCGCGCAGCTCGTCGGCAAGACGGGCAGCGTCAACCATGGCCTTCTTGGCCTTCTCCTCGGAGTTCTTAGCCTCGTTGAGGAGCTCGTCGAGGTCGGAGTGCAGGGTCTGCAGCTCGGACTCGAGTTTCCTCTTGGCAGCGGACAGGGAGGCGCTCTGGGCGGACAGCTCGTTGAGCTGTTCGTGAGCGTCGCCGAGTTCCTGTTCGGCCTGGCGGCGGGCGCGGTCGGCCTGTTCCAGGAGAGTACGGGACTCTTCGAGCTCGTTCTGGAGGGCGTTGGCACGGCGCTCCGCGATACCACACTGTTCGCGGGCATCGTCGCGGGCACGCTGTTCCTCTTCCAGAGCGGTCTGGAGGTCCTTGATCTGGCCCTGGTAACGCTTGATGTTCTTTTGGGCTTCAGCGTTGGCCTTGTTGGCGTGGTCAAGAGCGATCTCAAGCTCGTTGATGTCAGCCTCAAGCTTCTTCTTCATGCGCAGGGCCTCAGCCTTGCCCTTAGCCTCGGCTTCGAGGGAAGCCTGCATGGAGTCGAGGGCACGCTGGTGGTTCTTGCGGGTGTTCTCGAATTCCTCCTCCTTCTCTTGGATGCGCCTGTCGATCTCCTGTCTGACCTGGGACAGCTCGAGCTGAGCGCGCAGGACCTTGTTCTCCTCCTGTTCGAGGGCAGCCTCAGCCTCCTCAAGGGCGGCCTGGAGCTCATCCTTCTCAGCCTCAAGGCGCTTCCTGGCCTTCTCGATCTCGTGGATGTTGCGGCCACCTTCACCGATCTGGTCAAGCAGATCCTTGACTTCGTCGGCGAGGTTCTTGTTCTCGCGGCGGACAGCCTCGAGTTGTTCTTGACCTTCCTCGTAGGCACCCTTGAGGCGGAACAGTTCGGTGGAGTAGTTGCGGCACTCCTTCTGGCTAGCATCAAGCTCGGCGGCGAGGTCGTCAACCTTGAGCTTCCATTCACCAATGATCTTGTCGAAGGCCTTCTGCTTCTTCTCGGCGGCGTTGGCGATGGCGGTGGCACGGTCAACCTCGAGTTGCAGGTCCTCGACCTCAGTGGAGAGGCGCTGCTTGGTCTTCTCAAGAGCGACAACCTTCTGGTTGAGGGACTCAATGGTCTCCTCGGCTTCGGCAAGACGGGCTTGGAGCTTGCGCTTGGCTTCCTCGAGTTCTTCGGAGCGAGCAACACCCTCGGACTCGTACTTGGAGCGCCAGAGCTGAGACTCGGCGTTGGCCTTGGAAAGCTGGCGTTGAAGATCAGCCTTGCCTTCGGCCTCCTCCTCGACCTGTTCGCGGATGTTGTCCAGGTCGTGTTCGAGGTTGCGGAACTTGCCAAGAAGGGTAGCGCGTTCCTGTGAATAATATTAATCTATAAGTTTATGTTCAACTAAAGTAATAATAAATGAAAGTTTCTATATGTTGAGTACATACCCTGGCCTCTTCGTCGGCGAGCCTCTTGGTGTCCTCGAGCTGGGTGGTGAGGGACACCTTGATCTTGGAGAGCTGAGACACCTGGGACTCGGCTTCCTCCAGTTGACGGAGCAGGTCGGAGTTCTCGATGGACAGCTTCTTCTTGGCGGCATCCAGGTCGTTGAGGGTGCGGTTGGCCTCATCAGCCTTACCCTGGACCTCGTTGAGCTGGTGCTGGAGCTGCTTGACGATCTTCTCTTGGGCAGCCTGATTGATAAATGCGAGTTAGAAGCCATAAATGGATGTTGTTGCATGTTAATTCAATTCCAAAGGTTATGTGTGAACGATCATATTGATATTCTGTATAACTATTTGTTCATTTAATGCATGTATTATATTATACGAATTATTTTTATGATTAGTATTCAAATTCAACTCAATTCTATAAATTTTTGTTATATAAAATTCTTGCAGTTTTTTTTTTATTCTAGTATTAACTTGAAACATTCATGCATTTGTTTGTTAGTTTATTCTTTTTGTAGGTATTATTGTATTATTCGGGATGTCACTCAAACGTCTAGGCGGTTTCAGCTTCCATGCTATACCTAATCCAATGATATGATTAGATTTATTATGATGAGTTTCTCTGTCATGGGATGGATTATGTGTTTCGATGTGTTGTGTTTTAACATATTTCTCCAAAGATTTAATAAGCTGCAAAGCGAAGCCCTTATACTGGCGGAGGCCAAAAAATTCTTTTCATCCTTTGTACCTTTTCGTTGGACAAGTGGTCGAGTCCGGCACGAAGGTCATTGACTTCGCTAAAGTACTGAGAGCGCTCTTTCTCAGCCCTGGATAGATAAATAATTACAAACAATTTTAGTACTCTGTAAACAACTGTACTGCTGGCTGAGGAACGAGTAAATAAATTCGTTGATAATATAGAATCACAATGACATGTGATGTGTAATGTGGGTCGTTCCGGGAAGGTTCCATGCAAGGTTCACCCCAGGCGGTACACGTGCCTCTACGGACGACATGTTACCTTCTCTCTGGCTACTTGATCGACAGCCGCACGGGTGTTGTTAAGCTCGTTGTAGCAAGACGCACGGTCATGCTCAGCCCTGGATGTTGCATTATAGTTCAGTAAATGTAATTCTAAATTTAATTCGGACATTAATTCGTCTATCAATCCCACATGTATCCGTCGACCGATTTCGATGAGTCACGCGTAGGCGTTGATTCATCACATTTATTTCTTAGCCAGTTTTAATTATAGACAGTTTTAATACTCACTTGGCCTTGAGCTTGTTGAGCTGGTCGAGCTGCTCACCCATCTCGGAGACGGCATCGTTGTGCTTCTTGCGGAGGTTGGCGAGGGTAGACTCGTGCTGGATGTTGGACTCCTCGAGGTCACGGCGCAGCTTGCTCAGCTCAGCCTCGCGCTTCTTGTTCAGCTCGATCTGAGCGGAGGTGGCACCACCGGCTTCCTCAAGGCGCTCACCCAGCTCCTCGAGTTCGCGGGCAAGGTCAGCACGCTGCTTCTCGGCCTTAGCGCGAGCTTGGCGTTCGGATTCAACCTCTTCCTCGAGCTCTTCGATGCGGGCTTGCAGTTCCTTAATCTGTTTCTGCGACTTGCTGACAAGCGACTGCTCATCCTCAAGCTTGGCAGTGAGGGAGGAGATCTCCTTGTCCTTGCGCTGGACGGTCTGTTCGAGCTCCTTCTTGTTACGCTCGAGGTCAGCGACAGCCTCCTGGGTAAGCTTGAGGTCTCCCTCAACCTTCCTCCTCTGCTTCTCAACGTCAGCGCGCAGCTTCTTCTCACGCTCCAGAGAGTCCTCGAGCTCGTCGAGGGTCTGCTCGAGCTTCTGCTTGACCTTGTTGAGGTGGTTGACCTTGTCCTCGGCAGCCTGGAGCTCCTCGGCGGTCTTCTGGGTGGACTCACCCTGGAGCTTCTTCTCCTTGTTCAGCTTGTTGATGAGCTCATCCTGGTGGGCGATCTCATCGTTCAAGTTGCGGATCTGGTGGTCCTTGGTGGCCTTGTCCTGTTCGGACTTCTGGACGGAGAGTTCCAAGTCCTCAACATCCTTCTTCAGGCCGGAAACTTCCTGCTCCAACTTCTTCTTAGCCTGGAAGAGCTGGTTGCGGGCATCCTCCTCCTGGGTAAGGCGGTCCTGGGTGTCCTATAATAAAAAATATTCAAGTCAATTTCATTAATCGCCTTGCTATTATTAAGAATAAGTATTACCGCCCGCGTCTGTTTCTTGTTAATCAACACGTCTAAGAATGAAGCATTTAAAGTTTCGCAATAAAATCCTGTAGAGTGCAGACGTGCAGTTATTTTAAACACGATCGAACTATTTCCCGTATAAACAAAACTGGAGTTTATTTAAAGAATTGCGTCAAGCAAACCTGTGGTGAGTTCACTCACAGCGGCAACACTGTACACGACTACATATTTGGGTTGGAACACTATAAGTGATGTTTATCTACCGCAGGAAACTTCATTTATTTTAATTAGATTAATTAGCTGAAGATTTTCATCGCGTTATCTCTTCACGACCTAAATCATAGTTGCTATTTCAGTTTCAGTAACAAATTGTAAAATATTCACTAGCTTATTTATCACTGGTTCTTCAATTAATTTATAGGTCCACTTAATGTTACTAGCTACGACCACCTATTAGCAATAAATAATATGATAAGTACTCACCCTGAGCTGGAGTTCGAGGTCAGCCTTCTGCGCGTTGAGCTTAGCGGCGCGCTCCTGGATCTCGGAGAGGTTGCCCTCCTTGCCCTCAATGGAGGCAAGCAGAGCGGTCTTCTCCTCGAGCAGCTTGGAGTTAAGAACCTCAAGCTCCTTGCGGAGCTTCTCTTCCTTCTCGAAAGCCTCCTGGGCCTTCTGAGCCTTCTCCTCAAGTTTCTGTAAAACGTCGACACCTTTATTCTCCCCGTTCCATTCCGACAAATGAACCGCGGTCGCCATTGTTTATTGATTAATAAATTATTAAAACATCAATAAAAAAATAAATAGGAATGCAAATGTTCGGTTCGTTCGTATGTTAGGGTAGGGTAAGTGGTGCGCGCGCCGCCGACCACTCCGCTACTGAGCGCCGCTGGAGTTTTCCAGCGGGTGAAACATCGCCCACGCACTCTAACATCGTCAGTATGGAGAAAACGCGCGGAGGGGGCCGGGTTCCAGAAATGGCCGCAGCACCTGCTGCGGTGTCGCGTAACCGGCAGGTGGGCGCGGTCTGTTCTATTTATATTACCCTGAATCACGCGTCCTATATCCGTGTATAGCGGGTCAGAGTGTACGATCATTTTATTAAAGTGACCGATGATGGATGCTTACCGCGATCTCATCCTCGACGCGGGTGACGTTGAGGAGGGGCTTGACCTTCTGCCACAGTTTCCACCAGGGCCAGGTGCGGAGTTGCAGGTACTTGCGCAAGTTGCGTTGCACAACTTGGAGAGCCACCCTTTGTAAATTAAAGGAATATTATGAATTGACATTTCTTTCCAAATTTGGTGCTGTCCATGTTAATGTTAGGCTGTGAAGATTGCTTACCTCTGTTCCTGCAGCTTCTTGTATTCCTTACGGGACAGGTAACCACGGATGTAGGCCTGGAGCCACGAGACGATCTTGGACAGCCTGTCGTCACGCAACTCTTCCATCTGACCCAGGACACCGGCGCGGAAGAATACCTGCTCGTACATGGGAAGTGTTAGGGGAGGAGCACGTGTTGTAGAGGTCATAAGCAATGCGGATTTATTATATTGAATTCACTGACTATCACAACATTAACAGTAACATTAAATGGTGGTTAAACCATTTGGAAATGTTGAATTAATTATAGTCAGTTTTATAAAAAGCAAAAGTATTATGTGTTAGTAATCATAAAAATCATCGAAGAATGAACTAAAACAATAATGTAGCACACAAAAGATGAGGAAAAGATAGATAAGGTTATTTTAGTTACTGTGTCATGCCATGAGGATAGAGGGAATTTTAGTACATCTAGGCGATGTTCATGTTGGATTTCTACCTTAGTCTTTCCAAACCGGAAAGACTCCGAATCCAGTCCGGTATGTTCGAGAATTTTCTTGGTAGCAACCTCAGGTGTAATTGGTTCTTTGATGAGGTTCGGGCACAGAATTTTGTATCTGCGTTAATAGGAGTACATAAAATATGATGATATATGTTTAATATGTACGTAGGGTAAGGATAGAGGAACACAAACAAGAGTCTAAGTAGCTTGGACTCCTAGGGTAAGCACTACAGGTGTAAGGTCAAATGACACCAGTCTCATGAGGTGTTGAATTCAATAAAGCACATTTAAGCCATGCGGTCCGGGTGTTTGGGTGTTCTGGACCGCTCTCCTCAAACTGCTAACTACTTTCACGGGTAAAAGACATGCCTTAGTGTGACCCAGACGGTAGGACTCCACGTCCAAACCAGTAGTCTCCAGGATGATTTGGGCGATTTTCTTAGGATCGGATTCCTTTTCCACTGCTTGAGGGGCCAGGATCTTGTAGCTACATTATCAAATATATGGACACACAATGAGGGAATGTACTGATAAAATGTTCATACGCATACCAATACATAGATACATGACCTTAGTATCTTATGAGGGAACAAAGGTGAAAATACAGAAGATTCCAAAAGGTTCCTTACGTTTTGGAAAATTCTTAATCAGGGGTAAAAAAAGGGAATTATATGGCCAGATGACAACATCCAGCTTAAGGTAATAGCTACAGGACCATACCATTACTTAACTACTATGATGATACATTCTCGGTAGGAGGCAAACCATGTATAAGGATCTAAAAAATATCTATTTCTTATAGATTTAAAAATCCGTTAAACTATCATGCTTTCGCCATTCTAGGGTGGTATCAATCTCTGTCTTGCCTTAGTGTGGCCAATACGATAGCTTTCAGGGTCGAGACCCACTTCTTCCAAACACTTCCTAGCGGCCTCTTTAGGATCTTTTTCAGCAGTCATGGTGGCTGGTGCAAGAATCATGTAACTGTTCATTGAATAATAGATGTTATTTAAGTTTATAATCATTATAAAACATGAGTAGCTGCAGTATAAATATCACTTCCCACCTTGATCAAAAAATAAAGGAGTGAGTGAGTGGGGAGTCATCAAAATAATTTTAGATGTTATTACTCATGGCTGCACGAATGTCTGATGACGTCAACCGCCAGTCGGCTGCAGTACCAGAATAAAATCGTGTCGAATGTACCAGAGTCCAAAGAATGTTGTTTTGACTCGCCACCCAAAATTATGATCTTTCCAAAATAAATTTAATCTCTTACTAAGTATATGAAAATAAAATAAATATTTGACGACTCGAGATGTCGTAAATATTTGCCGAATGGGCACTTGAGACCAAAATAGATTTGGTTGAAATTTTCGAGTTTGGAATCTTACCGGAGCTTGAAGTCAGGGTAGACCATCCTGTTGGGGAAACCTTTACGGCAAATACGGATGCCTTCAAGCACACCGTTACAGGTCAGCTGGTGCATCACAAGGTGAGAGTCGATGAGACCTGCGTGACAAAGTTACACATACCGCTCAAGACAATTCTAACATTGTACGTATCAAAACTGAGGATGTGTAAAATTACGGTGAATCTGATGGAATATATTTTTTCAGGAACATTGGATGCTGATGATGAAATTGTACATAATATGCTTAGTACTCACCGGCCTGCTTCAACTCGTTGGGGATGATACAACGTACGAAGTGAGGCTGGGTAGACCTCAGAGTATTCATCAGGTTGTTAAGTTGTTCCTGTAGAAACAGTACTTATTAGTAATCATCATAACTTTTCACAAAGAAGATTGCACTCAAATATTGCGAACAGAATTTTCTTAGAAGCTCAAATAAAATCATTTCTGTTATTGTACTCAGAAATGATCTTGTAAATATTTAGAAGCGACACACAAAATGTAACGCTCAATCAGAAGTATATTTTGATGAAAAATGCAAAAATACAAATCACACATTTATGGTTAGAACATAAAACACACAAAGAACAAAATAATTAGTTTTACATCAGCAGCAAGTAGCATAGTACGTTTTTTAAGTAACTACTTTGCAGCTACAGATAACTTAATAGACACACTTTAGTATCAATAGTGAGTCTACAATGAATGATGGTGAAATACATATATCCCATACATATATCATACAGTAAAATATATGTAGGTGTGGTAATGAGATGATTCTAAATTACCTTTCAGTCAATCCAGGTATCGAACTACAATAAACTCAAAACCCAAAGCAGATCTACATCCAAGTAGTTGCTTCGGTATTGGTGATAAAAAGTAAAAAAAAAATGAAAAAAAAAACCAATCAATCAGATAAATAATTTGAAACATTTAAATACCCTGTAGGCGGAGGAGACAGTAGCGAAACCACCACCCTTCTTACCGCGACCGCCTATGAACGTACATTAACAAGCAACTATTAATACCAGGACAATCACAATGACGCCACTTAGACACTACAATATCGTGGACGATACTCCTGCAGGACGAGTGGCTGCGACATGAGCTGCGTGGTACAGATATAGACAGACATGATGAAAGTGAAAGCGTGCAAGGCTGGCCCCACCGTGGAATTTATTGACCAAAATGTCAATAAAAAGAAATATTACCATAGTAATTTTATGAACAATTCCATACAACGGGAGCCAGCCTTAAGCGTGTAGATAGACGAAGACAGTAAAGCCACGTAGAAGTCACAGAAGCAAATCGCGGTGATTGTATATTCCGGTTTACCCTGTAGAGTGATGATACGGTCTGGAAGGCAGAACCCTTAGCGCGTTTGCCACCAGCGCCTATTTTATTGAAAACATGTGTCAGAATAAAGTATAAGCTGCGGAACTGACAACAGATGCTTTTGTATTCAGTGCCAGTTCTAGAGAGATGTTGCATGTTGTCGAATGAAATGAGCCAAGCATTGAAGTATAAATCTTGGCGTTGTATTGATGTGAAGTTCTGATAGATGATGATAATTTGATGTGTAGACGAATGCAGATGTATTGGAAAATAAGAAAGAGCTCATGGTACCTGTCACCTAAATACGATTATTTTAAGGGAATCGCAAAGTAATTGTCATTATAAATTTATATATTTCATTAACTATTCAAATATTGAAATAATGCATACCCTTGCCGCCACCAGCATCAGCACCACCGGACTGACCAGGATGGTCAGCAAAGATCTCAATAAGCAGTTTGTTCTGACCCTTCTTGAACTGGTCAACGACAGTGTCGTTAAGGGGGTCCTTGTTCTTCTCAAGCCATCCAGTGATGTTGTAGCCGACCTGTTCCATGATACGATATATAGATTAGATCACAGTCAACAATATGGAACACGTTGTGTCCTGATGACTTGATAATAAAGCTGTTGAAGCGTATGTTTTTGATACTTACGTTACCGGCGTAGTGACCAATGGCGAAGTGAGCTGCCTGGCAACCGGGCTTGGGGGGCTTCGGCTTCAGGTAAGGAGGAGACTTGCCCAAGTGGTTGTTGTTTAACTTCTCAACGAAGGTCAGGTCGGTGGCTTTGGGGAACATAGACTCTTCCTCAAGGATGGAGAGGATACCCATGGGCTGTAAACGTACCAAGGAGATTAGAACACGAAGGTGGCGCGAGTGACTTGAAGAAATGTCTCATGTCTGGCTTTAAGGGGAAAAAAATGAAATCTGTAAAATACGAAAAACAATTACGTAGAAATCTACAGAAAATAAAAAAAGGTGGTTCTATTACAAAAAAAAAAAGAAATATCTCTCTGATCTGGAATTTGAGATACATATAAATAATTGAGTTACCAGATTATATTTACGTATTAAAACAAAAGACGGAAAATGAGACATTCTATTATAACTTAAGAATAAATAAAACTATGGTAGTGGGCAGCATGCAGGTAAGATGGAAACAAGAAGTGCAAATACAGATGTGCATATACAAGAGAAAAATATTGTGCATTGTGTAAAAGTGTGGTCAAATTTCTACCTCAACATTTTGTGCTATAAGAAATTGTGCAGATTACAGAATAGTTTTGTACAAGCAAATTAATTATACCAAATAAACTAAATAAATTAGATAGTTTGAGTTTTTGCATTCATATTTAATATTTTAAATTAACTACTTTTCGCGTGCGATCCTGAGAGCGGTGTATTTAGATATTTTCTATGGTAGATGCAAATTAAATATTTCATAATTGTATGCAGTAGCTTCGCTTGCATATTTGTTGCGTGTGTGGAACAAGCGGATACTGTCATATCTCTGCCTAGTGATACCGTGGCGCGGGGGTGTAGCCAGCAGTTTGCACTTGCAGGCGATACACCTCAAGCTATATTATACTTTATAACCTCTAATACCTTCTCTATTAAATCAATTGTCGCTTGGAGGTCCATACCAAAATCTATGAAGGTCCATTGGATCCCTTCTCTTTCATATTCCTCTTGTTCTAGGACGAACATGAAATGGTTAAAATACTGTTGCAATTTTTCGTTGGTAAAGTTAACACAGATCTGATTAAACCCGTTCGTCTGGATCGCGGGGCGACATGGAAAAAATTATCGAAAATTCTGTTATTAGTTAACTAAATAACTGTAATGTGTTCACGTGGTCCTGAATTTAAAAAAAATAATTAAATGCTATAAAAGAAATACACACAGTTGAAGAAGACACACATAAAACCACAAAGAGCAAACAGCATTGATAGGGTCAATCGAATAAATTCAAGTTTTTTAAAGAATTTGTATTTTTGATGTGACCAATAAGATATTAGTTGAGAACAGTTGAGATTATTCGATGACCCTCGTGGCGTGAGCAAGCGTTCATTGTTGCGTTTACGCCAACTACCTTTTCAATAAGGTCAATGCAATTTTGCAGATCCATGCCAAAGTCAATGAAAGTCCATTCGATGCCTTCGCGCTGGTATTCTTCTTGCTCCAGAACGAACATGTGATGGTTAAAGAACTGCTGAAGTTTCTCGTTGGTGAAGTTAATGCAGAGTTGTTCAAAACCGTTGAACTGCAGGGAGATAAGTAATGTGGAGGGTTAAGTTGGGGGTAAGGTAAAACGCTACGGATCACATTCCGCAGTTGTTTCATGACGTAATGAAGACCCGAGTTGACCCGAGTTGTTCCGACAAAAGAGAAGTACGACCAAGCCGGTCCCACATGGCTTGTAATGTTAATGTTATAGGTTATCCCGTCAAGATTGCTTCCAGCGCCGACGGGCTTGACGACGAGCCTTATTGCGACTATTACCTTCTCAATAAGATCGATACAAGCGAGCAAGTCCATTCCAAAATCGATGAAAGCCCAGTTGATGCCCTCCTTCTTGTACTCTTCTTGCTCAAGTACGAACATGTGGTGGTTAAAGAACTGCTGCAGCTTCTCATTGGTGAAGTTAATGCAGAGTTGCTCGAAACCGTTGAACTTTTGATAACATCATGAAGGGAATTACACACACACACAATTTAAGCTTTTACTAATATGAATATATATCTATGTGCGAGCGGGGGACCTATAGCTGAAAACTGAACACAAAATGGAATAACAACCGAGCCCAACCGAGGATAGTGCACACTCGGTGTACCTTTTCAATAAGATCTATGCAGGCGAGCAAGTCCATTCCAAAGTCAATGAACTCCCAGTGAATGCCTTCTTTAGTATATTCCTCTTGCTCCAATACAAACATGTGATGGTTGAAGAATTGTTGGAGTTTCTCATTTGTGAAGTTAATGCAAAGTTGTTCAAACCCATTGTACTATGAAATAAATGAGCATTAATATCTTACGAATTAAATCATTTTGATTTCTTTCTTCTTATTTGACTAGTTTTCTACTGTAAACTAATAATTATTATTTAACCTTGTTTTGAGAAACTTTTTTCTATACCATTTATAAGCCTTAGCCTTTTTAGGCAGGCTCAAGTAACAATACTCACGTCGAAGATCTCGAAACCAGCGATATCCAGTACACCGATGAAGTGCTGCCTCTTCTGCTTGGTGTCTAGGGTCTCGTTACACTTCTTGACGAGCCACTTGAAGAGACGATCGAACATTCCCTTGCAGAGAGCACCGACGGAGTTGGTGACCTGGTCCTTGTTACGACCCTGGGTGACGAACTCGTTTCCGACCTTGATGCGGGGCTTCAACAAGTTCTTGTACAGATCCTGCATTTCAACACCGAGGAGCTTGGCGACCTTCTCACCATCCTGTAACGAGATAAACAAATATTAAATATCAAGAAATAAGGAATAAACATATTTAAACTAGGCGCATGGGACAAAAGTTCTTAGTTTTAATTAAGACATGTTTCAGTCATTTTTCAAGTACCGATTTGATAGTATATTTATTTGTTTTTAGCAGGAAATCGACGTTTTAACAATACTGACCTCAGTGCCGTCGGCCTCAGCCTGTTCCTCGCGACCCCTCTGCTTGAACTGCATGCGACCCATGTGCATGACGGCGGCGGTGATTTTGTATACATTGTCCTTCTCTTCTTGGGTGAAACCCAGGACGTCCATAGCTTGCTGTATTATGAAATCAATATTAGTATCCAGGAATATGATGGTTGAAAAATTGGTAAGAAATGAAATGGAAAAATTAATGCAGAACGCACAATTTTGTAGAAGAATTTAAAGCTTTTTTGGTTGGTTTATTAGAACAATTTGATTTGATTTTGTAAATAACGGAACAGAACAATAAAATATAGAAAGTAGTACGTACAGATAAGGAACAAAGACAACACATTTTATCGTGTACTTACCAGCATTATGTGTTAGTAAAGTAAAAGGAAAGCATTAGCTCAATTAGGCTTGTGATAATATAGTTCTTGGTAGGAGTCGGTGCACAGGATAACTACTAATTTTGAACATTTATATAAAAGGACGGAAACATAATACAAATTTTGGTGCACATTATGTGCGGTTTCAAAATGTAAAACATCAGACTGGTATAAACTAAAAATTCATATGTCGTCATACGAATGCGGAATTTTCCATTAGCGTCAATGATAATGGTAAATATTTTTGTTCCAAAATACTTTTCTGTATATCACAATACAGATTTCTCGTGGCTACTTAAACGGGATCACTTCCTTTTCCATTCTCATTTCACTTACGTCTGTTAAAACCGATTCTTCACCATCATCGATGTTGGGGATAGTAATCTTACCCTGGGCGACGTTATTGTAATCGTATATGTCGTTAGACAGCATACACATGTCTGTTGATTAAATCACAACGAAGCTATTAACAACTATTAATTACCACGAAAACGCTGAAATTTTGCCTGGAAATGTCATAAACCTAGCCGTCCATGTAGTGTGTGTACACATATTAGTGCGTGTGGTGGTGCTCGTGCTGGATCGGAAATGGGTTTCGTATAACCGTGATAAATAAAAACCTGTGCATAAATCCCTTTGGAACTCTTGCAAGGAGCGGGCAACTCATGTGTATGTCAGAAATTTTGTGACGTTGACCGACAGTCGACTGCGCAACGTAGAAAAATAAAGGATCTGTTCTCAAGAAAGAATATGTGGGAACGTCATGTATATCCATCACTCAATTAGTATCACTCAGTGATAGATATCCATGGGCAGATATTTAGAAATATTATACGTAACCCAGACTTTTGTTGCGCAATCGGCACGGTCACCATAAATCAGACCCAATACACGAATATCTGTATCAAGACGCACGCTCCATGCGAAGGTTCGTGACTTACAACCGTCAGATCGAACTCTTCAGCGTCGTTGACCCCAGGTATACGTGTCTTCCCTTGACTTATGAGGGGATAGTCCGAGATGCGGTTGCTTAACATCGTAATTTCTGTAAACACCAAAAGATCTGACATACACATGCAACAACTGAGCTGTGGCTCAGAAGTAAGCAAAGCAAGCAGCACTGCGATAGATGAAGACGGAAAATAGAATGAGTTGAGCCAGTAGTCAAATTCTGGACTCACGTCAGTAAGTCTCATTTCCTCGCCGTCATCAACACCAGGAATAACAGTCTTGCCTTGCGACACGATGTTGTAGTCATTCACGTTGTTGGACAGTAAACACATAGCTAAAAACGACACCAATCATAGTCATAAGTGAAAGGTGTCCTAAAACTATAAGTAGGAAGGTTCACTCCACTGTCCCTTTTTGGGTGGAAACCAAAACTATACTAGAGGAAAGTATCTCGTGCTAGTTCAAAGGCGAGATGTGCCGGCTACCAGTCGGTTGTATGCGAGCCGGTAGTCAGCAGTTCACACTATCACACTCTAACGACCTCTCGCTCTATAGAGGCCGGACTTACGTCAGTCAAAGTACACTCCTCGCCATCGTCTACGTTGGGGATGGTGGTTTTTCCTTGTGATATGATGTTATAGTCATATACGTCGTTTGTCAGCAAACACATTTCTAAATTTGAAATGACAAGTTAATCATAAATAATAACATCATGTATACGTTGTTCAGTCAACGGTTCTTTGTTGAAATGTGTAATGCTACTTGTGTTGCTGGCTCAGGGTTTGCTAAATCTAAATGGGGTTGTAAAATTAATTACATTTTGTATTGTGTCTTAATTTGGAATAAAATAATTTAGATCTGATCTGAATGACTGACGTTGTCTTAATCTGATTCTGATTAAAGTTTTTTTTTTATCTAAGAGTAAATTTTTACCACTGTATAGCGTCATGGGATCTTCCTTATTTGAACCATTAAGATCCATTTGTTTCATTCATATACATATTATTGATCGGTAAATATCGATATTTGAAACAGAAACTAAGTCTGAATTCAAAAAATGCTTCTCCAGATTTTTAATACATCAGGAAAATTCCATCACTCTACTAGACCTTAATTTGTTCCTGGACCAGGAAACCATACGCACCCTTAAGACCATTGACGGAACCAGACATCATCTGGTAGAAGATGTGGTAAGAACGCTCAAGGGCCTGCTGGGAGATGACACGGGCCTTCTCGAGCAGGTCTGGCAAAAACATAAAATATTAGTATCAAGAACTTACATAAAAACTGCATTATAGGTCCTAAATGCTTTGTGAAGAATACTTACAGGTCTCGATATCAGCACCAGCCAGTTTACCGGAGGGGCCGAAGTGGATACGGATGAATTTACCCTGGAGGAGGACAAAGAAGGCATGTTTAGAATTGAAACAACTAGATATGGATTGAGTATCGAAGTTTAAAGAAATGTTTTGTGACAGTTTCAAATGACTTTTGTAATAAAGTATTAAGGTATATTATTTGTGTATGATAAATATATAAATATTGTAATACTTACGAAACGAGAAGAGTTGTCGTTACGGACGGTCTTAGCGTTACCGAAGGCTTCAAGTACAGGGTTAGTCTGTACGACCTGGTCTTCCAGGGAGCCCTTCTTCTCCTGGCTGGGGTCCTTCTTCTGGGAAGCACCGACGGTGGCGAAGTACGCAATTACCTTCTTCGTGTTCTCAGTCTTTCCGGCACCAGACTCTCCGCTGTTGATGTAGAGGGTTTGTTCTTAGTTTCAGTGGAGTGAGCGACATTTTGTGGTACAGAAATTAAGTTTGAAGCAAACAATGCCTGACAAGCTTGTTTCTTTTTTTGCAATTTTAATAATGTGATAGTTGATTATTTTGCTGTTAACATTAATTCTCTTCTTTTTAATGTAACGTCTAAGATTTTTTAGCAGTTAAAATTCTTAAACATGTACAATTTTTTTAATTTCGCTATTTATTCAATTTTCAAAAATGACAAAATTAACTTACGTAATCAACATAGATTGATTCTCGTGGTTGGTCAACATGTTTACGTAGGCACCGTCGGAAATGGCGAAGATGTGGGGTGGCACCTCCGAACGACGCTTGCCACGGTAGAGCCTGGCACATCGTGTGGTGTACACGGGGAATCTCTTGTAAGGGTTGATAGCCACACAGAAGAGACCCGAGTACGTCTGTGGTAATGATGGCAAGATTAGATATGTTGGTCATAATGGAGAATGTGGTGGTGAGATTGAATTTGGTGCAGAAGAAAAGGGTGAAGGATTAAAGGGAAAGTTTAAAATTTAAAGGAAACCGGTAATATGCTCCGGATTTGATTTAGAAGTTTTTTGGACGTAATGTAAAAACGCAGAAACATTCCGCAATTTTTACATTGCAAAAAAGGTGGAATTAGAAGGGATACATTTTTAAACGATCACACTGAGATTTACTGAGAATTACGTTAAAAAGGTAGTCTGGAAGAGGAGGATAGAAAAAATATTCTGATGTATATCAGAACGAAAATGATATTTACATTAGAAAAAACATTTTATGGATAGTAAGGTTACCCACTAGAAGGAGAGTGATGATTACATTACTATACAATAGAACTAAATCTAAAAAAACACCACAACAGAAACGGGTACTGTACAAGTACTTTATGTTTCTGTTTATAGAAAAACTCGAACAATGCAGAATTCTCTATAAACTATGTATATAGTAGTTTTTGCAAACAACGTATATCCAAAATATCTTAGAAACATAAAACTCTTTTTTATAGAGAATCCTGCTGAGTCTAAAGCTAACACGTTTCGTTAAACGGACGTCAGTGAGTCCTGCAACACAAATAATGGAAAAACGTAGAGCCGGGGTACAGTAACGATACCTTTTTGCTCTACGTAAAGAAAGATAGAACCACTGCTTCCGACATCATGATCGTGGAAGTAGGAACACAACACAAAACTATTCTAGACACCAATGTTCTCTATTCTAGGAATAAAGATGCTAAAAATGTAGAAAAACAACCAAAAGAAGATTCTCCGGACGCCTTCGAGTCCTTTTGCACCGACTTAACTGCGTCAAGTACGGCCCAGGAAGTGTTTAGTGACAAAATGGATAAATATTCGAAATTGTAGACATATTTGCTTCGATAAATAACCTTATTGATAACAAGAATAAAGATTGATATTAAAGCGGAAGCTGCCAAACATTGATTATTTTGGAAAGTTCCAGCAGTTCGTTTTTCTTAGTTATCTTAATTAGATTCGTTTAAATAATTGAAACTAAATTATTCTCTATGTCCCGTTATATTATAATAATATGTGTAATGTAAACGGAACGCATTTCTTATGCAATTCATAATTAAAAATAGTTTATAAATATTGTCATTACTTTTATTACTAGTAATACAATATAATTAACTTCTTATAATTTGATGCCAAAATAATAGTATCTAACGAGAGAGAAACTTTTCTATCGGGACAGAAATATCCAGATGCTAAATAAAATGTACTGAAATAGCTACAGCTGGCATGCTGCTACTGCTATTTATATACCAAATTGAGACATGAATCCAAGATTAATTGCGCCGTTCATGGGCATCTATCGCACTTTAAAACTTGGTATCAATCCAATACTATCGAGAAATGTGTCTACAGTGATGAAAGATAGGAGAGGTGAGGTGCATGCACACTGCAAGGCCGGAACTCTTGACCGCTCCCTCGACTTACGTAAATAAGTTTATGGTAATATCTCTGCTTCAAGTTATACAAAACAGAAGCGTCGTTTAGGTATGTCAAGTTAGACATGTCCTCGCATTTCTCGTACTTAGGTGGGTTGACTTGACCGACAACATCTTTCTTGAAGTCTTTCGTCTGTGGGATAAATTATTAAATTAATATAAAGTAATGATAAAGGCGCATTGAGCGCCTACTTACATAGATAAGTTTCGCATAGTATCGTTGTCGAAGATTGTGGAGTACAGCCGCATCGTTAAGATATGTCAAGTCAGCCATGTCCTCGACTTTCTCGAATTTCGGCGGGTTAACTTGTGACAGGAGTTCCTTTTTTAACGTCTTTTCCTGCTCATTTAATGCAATGTTTATTAATTAATCAAAAACAAAAGAATTGTACGCCTTCTCAAAGTCTATCGTTGTATATCCTCAGTACCCTGAATCCCTTGCAGGAAATATAAACACGATAAAAATCTTTGAGAGAGTTTAATAACTTTCCAACTATCTCGTAAACTTGTTACATCATCGTAAACATCATCATCATGTTTACTATAATCATTCAATTAATCAATCAAAGTCTTTGTTGGACATGGGCCTCTCCCAAATACTTGAAGTTGAACTTAATTACTAATAGCATAACTATTATTCACATAATTAATTTCTTCTATGTCGCTAATCTGGATTCCAGTTCAATTGCATCAGGCCCGTAATATAAATCTACTTAGATATGAAATAATATAATTACCTCGCCACCAGGCAGGATGACGGTCACCAATTCACCCTTGGTGGCCTTGATCTCGCCCTGCAAGAAGCCCTCCTTTTCGTCAGGCACCCAGCATGCCTTTTTGCCATCGTACGGCTTGCTCTGGTCGATACGCTTCTGTTCCAGAGAAACGAACAGGTACGGAGTCGGATCGGGGTCCTCGCCCTCTTGGACTACTGGCTTCGGCATTTTCGGAGGGCTAACGAGACTTTTGGGCTAGTCGAGACACGAGAACGTTGCCCTGGAGCCTTCCTGCAACACACGCGGCACGTTAGTGAACCGATACAACTTTATCGACGGAGATAAAGCGGCCGAGAGGCGCGTGCGGCTATTTGTGGCTGTAACCCGAGTAGTGGCCGGCGCGGGAACGGTGCCAGCTAGCTAGTTTGCGTAACGCTGACTTTTATGCTCGCGTTTTTATTAGCTTACACCGTACAGCCCTTCGCGGATGTTACGTCACAGAGGTATGCGAGCCTGGAGGTACGCCAACCGATTTATCCGTCAGTGGATTGTTTATTGTCTTTTATGGTGATGGCTGATGGGTCACTGTTCACAACACCTGTTGGATCATTGAAATCGATTGCATTGTTATTATCAGTTATGGCAATCGATTTATTTATTGATTTTTAATTTCTATTTTCAGTTAATCTCTTATGTCTGTTAATCTCATGGATCCTGTTGTGCTTCAGTTCTTTATTTAAGACAGCATCAACATCATTAGTCTCTATTTCAAATTTAATGTCAAATAATTGTTTATCCAAATCATTTACAACAATTAGGACACCAAATCGTTGAAACAAATCATTAAATCACTTGAAACCAGAAAAAAAAATTACTGACTTTACGATTACTTTTAAACAATTACTCAATTCAATTGCATTTCTATTAACCTCTCAAATCGAATCGGTATCATAAAGTTCATTTCAAATTACCAATAAATGCACTGAATTTCAGTATACCATCGATAATCCAATCGGTCTATAATTAACGTCGTGTGAACCACCAAACCAAACACCATGAAACACGGTGACCACTGCACAAACAATCCAATGCACGCGATAAATCAGCTGTCGTCCTTCTGCTACGTCACTAGAACCTCCTCGTATGCAACACTGCAGGCACTCGCGATGCCACTACGGTTATGCACTCCACTAATAGTCGCACACTCCACTAATTTACGCGGCGCGTGCGTCTTTACTCACGTTAGAAGCCGTTCTGACCGGCGGCGGGGTGCTCCGCTGCTTTTTATACGCGGAATATGATACCATCGCGCGCGATCACCCCATTTTAGGCGGATGCCAGGCTGGCTCACGGCTACACTTTCAGACGAGCTTAGCTTTCACTTGGGCGGCGACGCGCGCTGCGCCGCGCTTCGGAGCCGCGGTCGGCAAACGTCGAATTAAAAAAATATTATTTTAATATTCAATTTTATTAATTTTTATTAATGTATGCCCTGTTTTATGTTTATTATGCAGCGATTTAGCGGACAGTGTATGGTTGTAGAGGTAATTTAAATCACGAGATATGGTTAAAACTGTTTTTGTTTCCAGTGATTATATACATTGAATTTATATGAAGTATTGGGAAGGTCATATTGTTGATTGTATGTAACTGATACATACATCTTCACGTATATATACCTAGAAGGGGTTAGGCAGAGGTGTTATACATCCATATTTCTCCGATGTCGTTATTGAGCTCCATGTAATAAGGAGCGAGTTTTAGATAATCACAATTTAATTAATGCATTTCACACTGTCTACAACACTCGAAGGAGGCCTCAATATCAGCAATAGGAGCATTATGAAGATGATGAGTATTCCTGCTCGCAATTTTTCATTCTTCTGTGTCAATTTTGTCAGAGTTAGTAATAATTTCGGTTATTTTAGTTGTGTGTCGTCATCAGTATTATTTATTGGGCGTACGATAGCACATATTTTAAACCAAAAATATTTCAACTACAGGTTTCTTCAACAAATTATGATCTTCAAATGGATGTATTAAATATTTCGTATTTCTTGTTGTTAGTATTATAAAATTAATAATTAATTAATTAGCTGGCAATCAAGTCAAATCGTTTTTGACAAGTATTCATACTAGAGTTAAGAATTAATTTCATTTAAAGAAGATTATCGAGTAGGTATACGAGATTTATCTTTTTTTTAATTCTTTTTATGAAACATTGCTCTACTCTATGAATTATTCCTGTATTGTGGATGCGTTTACCTATCGTATGCGTAATCCTAGACCTTGAAACAACTATCTGTTTTGTTCCGTGCGGGGATCGAACCCGCGACACGTAGCAACCGTATCATTACGACTAGATAAAATTTGATGGACGGAGATTTCGATTATAAATATGGGTGTCAATTACCCGCGGTAGATAATTAACGCTATTGAGTTCGCGCAGTGGTTGAGCGATCGACTGCTGTGCTACGTGATGCGAGTTCGATTTCCGTACGGAACAAATATTTTTATGACCTACAGATAGCTGTTTCGGGTCTGGGTGTTTGCGGATGCGAATATTTTGTGCACCCTTGATATAAGAATTACTCCTAGTGTGGGGCAATATTGTCGTTGAAAAGAAATGAAAATTGTTAGACCATCGTATACTGGGTCCCCTTTAGTGAAAAGCTAAGCTTGAAAGTCTTATATCCTACTTCCTACTAATATTATAAATGCGAAAGTTTGTGAGGATGGATGGATGGATCTTTGTTACTCTTTCACGCCAGAACCGCTGAACGGACCTGAATGAAATTTGGCACAAAGATACATTGTAGTCTGGAATAGCACATATGCTACTTTTTATCTCGGGAAAATGCATGGATTCGTTATCAACGCGGGCGAATCCGCGGGCCGAAGCTAGTTGGAAATAAAACGAAAGAAAAAAGAAATGCTGTGTGTTCAGTTTTATGTTTTGTTTTTTACTTACTGGTGCTATGTCTTATTTTAATAACTACAACTTTATATCTCTTGACTGCCTCACGGTTTAGTGGTCGCGTGCGACTACTGAGCGTGAGGTCCAAGGTTCGATTCCCGGGTAAGGGAAAGTGTTATTGGATTTTTCTGAATGGAAATTCTCCGTAGCAGCACGGAGTCTGGAACTGTGCACGGTAGACGGTAATTGTCTAGCCCTCTATTACATGGGACTCAATAAAACTCTGCCTAACCCTTCGGGGAATACAGGCGTGATGCTATGTTATGTTAACTTTGTATCTTTTTATTATATTACCTAGATTAAGGGTTTTATTGGAGTGACAGTTCCTTAGAATACACGCAAATGAATTTAAAAGAAAAAAAAACATCATTTGTTTGTATAATAAATAAAAATGTGGTCAAGCGTAATGGGTTATGTTTAAGTAATAATTTATAAATATTATATGTTCATATAATAAATACATTATATTTTGTAATGTGGTGTTGAATTAGGATCGTGTTAAAATATATACTTGTTCCCTGCCTTCCTTTTGAGATAACTTTTCAATACCTACGTATCTGAACTTAATTTCTAAAATTTAAACCTTTTCGAATTTTGTTGTATTCCCCGGAGAATATGGCGGAAGCTTTTGTACACTTACATTCCGTCAATATCATTATCATATCCCACGTTTTAGGAGACTAGCCTATTGCCATCCACCAGCGGCGTGCACAAGTTTTTAGACAGGGTAGACAGAAAATTTTAAAAGCTTAGTTACTAAAATACTTACTGCATGTTGGTATTGGTTCGTTATCTTGTCGATTAAATAACGACGTATATGATTTACCACTTCAAATATATAATAATAAGTTTTTTTTTTTTTTAATTTAATAAACGTTGCCCCGCACTAGGAATAATTCCTGTGTCGTGGGTGCGTTTTACAAACACATATATTCACATACACAGAAACACCCAGACCCGAAACAATTATCTGTAGATCATACAAATGTTTGTTCCGTGCGGGGTCGAACCCGCGACACTTAGCGCAGAAAGCTAATCACTTTAGCCACTACGCCACCCGTGTCGTCAAATATTATTTATCTGAGTTATGTAGGGTAGGCAGTGTCCTTTTGTCTTTATGAATCGCACGCCACTGCCATCTACTGGTTACAATTCTAAACTCCGGGCAGCTACTGAAAAACCCAATAACACTTTGCCCGACCCGTGTTTCGAACCCGAAACGTCACAATCAACAGCCGCGCTTGTGACCATTGACTAGTGAGATACTTTGTCATGTATTAGTAGAATAATAATTATAATTTAACTTCTCGACACAGTTGCCGCAGTGGCTAAGTGATTAGCTTTCTGCGCTAGGTGTCGCGTTCTCCTGTATCGTGGGTACAGTTTACAAACATACATGTCACATTCACACACAACCAGACCCGAAACAACTATCTGTAGATCATACAAATATTTGTTCTGTGCGGATATCGAACATGAGACACGTAGCACAGAAAGCTAATCGCTTAGCCACTGCGCCAACTGTCAATTAATAATTAGTATTTATAAATAGGTATTAAACAAAAATGCAATACATTTTCACACAATTCAAGTATTTTGACAAAGCAAATGAAAATAGAGAAGTTTAAATAATCTATATACCAACTAATTAATATATTACATCAATCAATGTTTGTTTGTCTGTTCTACTTTACCATCACCGTGCAATCTAGTTTAGTCTAGATAAAACATTTTTTTATATATTAGGAAACCTTTTTTTATTTTTATTTATTATCTTGTTTACTTTTTTTCTTTTGTAATAGTTAAAGACACCTATTATCTCACACGGGCCATGTGCATAGAGAATGTAATATAATCTGCCTCCCAAGATACAGGCTTCGCCTAGTTTGGGAGACAGAAAGACATGATAATGTAAATGTACCTCTATATACTAGAATTTGTGTTATGTTCCTTGTGTGACTGTGTTTTAATAAATAAAAAATAAATAAATAAATAAACCATTTTAGACTGCCTCATTAGTTTAGTGGTAGCAAGTGCGACTGCTGAGCGTGTCCTGAGCTCGATTCCCAAGTCAGGCAAAGTGTTATTGGGTTTTTTTGGTATGAAAATTTATTGGTAGATGGCAATAGGCTCGCCCCTTGTTATATTGGACTCAATAACGGCATCGGCAAAATGTGAGTGTACAATGATGTAATGTTTTTTTTTTTAATTATTAGGACTCTAGTCAGCTTTCGTGGCATGACAATTATCTGATATTACAGATTCCCAGCTAAACTGAGAATAGAATAATTAAAAATAAAATTACATACCAAGTGTCATGCCAATTCGATAGTAACGCTCGATTAAAACTAATTACAATCACTAAATCAACACCCACGAAACACCTCTGAAATACATTTTACCGTCAAAATAATTTTTTATAGGTTTTTGTAAAAACATAGCGTTACGTCAATATTCCCCTAAGACTTTGACTTTAACTTTGACATCAGCGGCGTGCACAGAGTTTTTAGACAGGGTAGGCAGAAAATTTTAAAAGCTTACTTACCAATAATACCTACTGCATGATGGTATTGGTTCGTTGTCTTGGCGATTAAATAATGATGTTTGTGATTTGCCACCTCAAATATCTTATAATAAATATTTATCTGAGTTATGTAGGTTATGCACCGCACGACACTGCCTCTCATTCTCAATAAAACCCCACCTGTAGTCCTTCGTATGCTCGCGTTTGCACATCGCTATATAATAGAATAGAATATATCTATTTTTCATGTAGGTATACCAATTTCAGGCACTTATGAAACGTCGAGATTCTAGGTGCACGGTTTCGATAGTAGGTCCTGTGAAGAAGAAACGGCTAAAAACTCCATGAAAATTCTTTAAAAAATAATAGATTTTATAATCTTTGTTTGGTATATTGTTGTGGTAAGAGTATGCGAGAATAATGTAATTTAATGTGTAAAATAAAATAATAGAAAAAAAAACATGGTAAGATTACCTCTGAATAAGATTGCAGTGGCAGTAACAAGTTGATCAGTCCCGGCAGACGGCACCTGTTCACGAGCATGACGCATGCGTCAGCATCGCTAAGCTAAACCATATATATGGCTACACAAGGCCCATGGGGGCAATTCTCGAGCGATTAGAGATCATGTCGAAATCGACATGTATCGAAAAATCATGCTGGATATCTTCATCTTGCCCTTTTCGATACTTTGGTAGTATCAAATAAGAAGTATATTTATATTATAGTCGATAAGAAACAGCGCTTCTTCACAGTCGAGATTTTAAAGATTTTATTCTATTGAGCAAATCGTTATCTCTAATGGATATTTAAGTCAAAGGGCGCGAGAATTGCTCCCAATTTTACAAATTATTTCTCGGTTGCGTTGGAATACATCGTAAAATCCCCTCTATCATAGCGTAAGGCCCAGTACCACGTGTTCGCAATATTTTCATTAAGATCCGGCCGGTGTCATAACATCATAACTGTCAACTATCATTGCTTATAATTTAGTTTTGATGCTCCCTGTGATAAACAGTGACAAAATATATGGGTACACACTAGGAGTGGTGTGGAATAGCGCTTGAATTTACGCTTTTAAATCTGTAACCTTTTCTAAATCAGTATTGAATGAAATATTTAATTTTTTATACAAATGGGAAGACGAGCTTTTATCTGTGGTTAGATAGACATTTTACTACGTCATTTGGTCCATATAACTCTTCGGTGATGCTCTTCAAACTTAGGTGTTTGTCATCAATAACGGCCTGATTAAAGCCCAAATGACATGACGACCTAGAGACGACGTGTATGCCGCAAAATGACGAGGACCTTAAACAAAATGAGATAATTCAGGCAAAGAGAGATATGTCTCCTTTCTCATCATTCTTAAGTACCTACGCGTACGTTTTCTACCCGAATTTCATTTCATGCATACATAAGACACGAGAGAAACAGAACGCCACGTATGAAGATCTTTACATAACTGTCGATTCTTTTGAAGTCCAGAAATAATCGTACATTTTTATGTGAGAACAAGATAGGGCAACGTTGATTGCCTTTTCACTGTAAATATAATAAATAATCTACGCAATATGTACCTGTAGACAAATGTACAATCTATAATGGCAGAATAGAAACAGCAATAAAATGTACTGAATTCACATAACTTAACAAATATAATCTGATCACGTCTCAATCTCTCTCTCAAATATCAATCATTTATAGTTTTGTGGCTTTCGTATTTTCTAGACATAGGTAATAGGCGAGGGATCTTGAACTTGGCTGCTTTTTGAATAAAACCGCCGTATATTGGATACCATTCCAACTGCAACGTTAGCTAGTTTACCAATTAGGAGTTGTTGACATATTCATCGCTCTAACTGCTGAAGCTGTGAAATATTGACTTCAATGTAAGTGGACGGCTCAAGATCCCAATAGGCTGAATCACAGCTTCGGAGACTGTATTACTGTGGGCAGCGAAGATAACGGGAGGGGAACCCTTGCAGGTTGCCTCGTGATGTGCCTTTTATTGAGTGTAGCACCGTGGTGGGCTTCGTTATGGTTTCCGAAGAGTTCCAGATAGTGTCAGGTGGTGAAATAGACCGTGGTCAGCTTAAGTGAAGGGTAATCCATTAGAATGGAAAAAAAGGTTTATTTATTGATTAAAGTGTTATGTGGAAGAACTAACCTAAATTAACTGGCTGTGTTATCATTCCCGTTACATTCTAAGTGACTGTTGTCTCTTGTCAGTTTAATATCAATACATTTGACGTAGGTATCGTAGGGGAATGTCAATCGAAAGCCGATGCCTTTGGAAATTCAAATACTCACAGAAACAGGGCAGTAGTTTACGAGTTTTATGAACGAATGAAGCAGACCTATCTTATCGGTTACGTGTATAAGAAACTATTTGCTTCAGTTACACACTAGTCCTCTCACTCGTTAGGCAAGCGATCGCTGAGTGAGTTTTCATTCACAAATTCCTGTATCCAGACCACCCAACCACGCTATACACATAAATATCCCCTGTGGCCATAATGCGAGTGACACATAGTTTATTTCTTGCATACTCGGACAGCTGCAAGTGTTACGTAACATTACACATGTTTTAGAGCAAATTGCACTTTTTTTATGTAAAAAGTTGGTCGCGATCAAATCTTGGCTTATTTGAATGTTGGATACTATTAGTTTCTGTTAGTTTCGGTTAATAATTAAAGAGGCTTGCCGATTCTTCAATTTAAAATAAAAAAGGACCAATACAATTATACTTTGTAAATGAAAATCAACGATCTTTTTTAAATACGCGTAGATACTTCTACTAATTGAAATGGAGGTCCAAGAGAATATGTAATTCCTTAACACTGCCTGTTTACAAGATGAGTAAACTGTGCATGTACTTATTTTTGTACCATAAAATAAGGGCAAACACAGTCTTTAATGTGAACCGCACATACTGTAAATATTCACAGGTTATTAATAGCTTTTGGAGCAACATAAACATGAGTCAGAGCGTAGCATAACGGGAGCGATGCAAGTGACGTGGGGATTGTTATTTTATTGTGCGAACGGATTTAGTATGCGGCGAGCTTTATCCTTGTAAAGACTTCTGTTTATGACGTCAATGCAGCCGGAATTTGCATCGATGACGTCTTCGAGATCGCTGTGAAAGTGATGATTGATTGTTGATGATATGGTGGATAGAGCTTCCGACATACACATACACCCAGCCCTGAAACAATTATATGTAGATCATACAAATATTTGTTCTATGCGGGAATCAAACCCACAACGACACTTAGGAAGAACGCCATTCACTTAGCCACTGAATCAACCGTGTCCTTAAAACCGCTATTCAAATTGTCAGCAAAACGGAGTCCAATAGGTAGCTCTAGGTAGCTCTCAAGCTGTACCATTTTCCCCGCTTTTCAGTCTGTCCATCTTTAAAGGGTTTGCAGCAGTACAAAGAATAGGTGCAAGAAAAAAGCATCCACTAGTGATAGAATCTGAGCTCGTCTGGCGCTCCCTATGCAGTCAGGTTCGGTACCAACATTAGGTACTGACTAGCTCATCTATCGACTAAGCTATGAGTGATTTCACTAATACCTCGTGCCAACTCACCAGAAGAAGAGTAATAGTACAACTTCACCTTAATCTATATACATACAACACAGAAATTGTTTCTACCTCATCCGTTATAGACTTTGAAACCATCCAACCGATCTACCCTAAACAAGTTTCATTATAAAGGGAATAATGCGAAGATGGTTTTAGACCACTAAAACAATGTTTTTTTAGCGTAGAAGTACACGCCGGGTATCCGCTAATATTTAATAGGTAATTCTATGTTTTGACTTGTTCCCGACTTGCATCTTTCACTAATTGATGTTTAATTGAAACCAACTGTAGAACAACTCTTGTATAATATCAACCTCTTTATTTTCTATACAGAAACCTAAGATCAAACCCGGCCCGCACCTCTGATTTCGAATTTATGTGCAGATCAGAATTTTATTATGACTTGCGATAACCGTGAAGGAAAACATCGATACGATACACTCTCGAGTGTGTCGGTTTACCTGCACACTCGAGAGTGTTCCAAAAAGTTCTCGATGATCTGTGTACTTGTATAGTCCGCTAACTCGTACCAGACTAGCGTGGTAGACTAAGACCTAAAGAGTATCGTTTAACTGTTGTCTTCTGACAAAATTGTCTTGAAATACGTGCAAATTGGTGTTTGGGCGTTAACTTTTCTTACATCTAAATCTTAACGAATTATTTTGATTTAGGTCTGTATCGTTTTGTCAGATTATAAACACGGCTGACAAGTTTAGGATTTTTTTTTTTTCAAAATGTTGTTTTGTTTAATAATTATCACGAGATAAGTATAAGAAAGATTTTTAGTTAAAAAAACACATTTTGAGGGTTAATTATTATTTCTAAATTTATAAACAATATCAAAAAATCAAAAACCTGACGACCTAGTTTTTACTTGTATCAATAACATAAAAAATCTGCAAAATCAGCTCATGTGTAGTGGGGTAAATACGTTAATGCATTTTGTATGAAAACTTTTAGTTAAACTATAGTCTTAACAATCTCATTATGAGAAGAGGCCCGTACCTAGGATGAGAATGCGCAATTTTATTTATTTTTGACTGCTTCGATGGTCTATTGGTAGCAAGCGCGACTGCTGAGCGTGAGGTCCTGGGTTCGATTTCCGGGTCGGACAAAGTGTTATTTGGTTTTTCTGTATGGAAAGTCTCAGTAACAGCACAGAGACTGGAACTGTACCCAGTAGATGGCAATAGGCTGTCAATAGGCCCGCAGCGGCGACGAAATGTGGGCGTACAATAATACACCTCTACCTAACCCTTCGGGGAATACAGGCGTGATGTTATGTTATGTTATCTTTTTTATTTATGAATGGTTGCATCCCATCCTTTTGATACGGTATAACTTACTTTTACTGACCCGGGTAAAGGTGGAATGTCCTATTTATAACCCACATAATATATTAACGTATTAAACCCACTGTAAATAGCACTGCACGTAAAACAAGAGGCGAAGCGAGTGAAACATACTGCTATTCTGTCCTTGAATGGCTGTCTCATTAATCATTGGGAGATAGTAGAGAAAAAATATATCCCCGTAGCAACAGTTTGGCTGCAAACAACTCGCAAATATTTGACAATACATATCGTCGTTGAAGTTCTAACACCACGTATGTCAAAAATAGCAACTTTTCAAGGGAGTGAAAAAACTGCATAATGTTACATAGAGATCATTTTATATTCATTTCATTTTACGAGTTTTTACTTAACAATGCTTGTTTCTGATTGGCTGAAACAACGCGTCTTCCGAGTCTCTAGCAAATGCCATCAAAATGTCTAAACCGCCAAAAATGATTTACGTGGTGTTAGAACTTCAGTGACGATATTTGAAATCTGCCTTTTTTGTCTAGTAGTCGCATGCGTGGTTTATGAGTATGAGGTGTTGAGAAATTAAGTCTGAAAAAGTACTTCATTCTTTAAGACAGCGCGTGTCCGGCGGCCTCTACCTATAATACATTTTCTGTCGTTTCTTCTTTACGGTATTTGACGAGCGATTCTCAGTGGCAACGCAGCAATACGTTCGCCCTCTTTTACTAACTGCACTGGCCAAATGTGGGCATAAAGACGTCAGACGTGCAGCTCTGTTATTAAGTCTAATTTCGGGACCATAATGAAACCTCACAATCGCACGATTCGTACGAATATTTGGAATCATTTCTGTATCATAAAAAGCCAAAGTAACGCTCCGCATTACCCACAAAGTACAGTGCCTAAAATAAATAATTCAAGCTTACATTTCAACGCGGATTCGCCTGTTTTCAATGAGGTGACTCAATTCAATTTGGGTGAAAATAAACTGTACCATTCATTTCCGTTCTAAATGAAACATTGCTGCGATTTTTGTTTTCAGGTGTTGGAAGTTATTTAGATTAATTGCGTTGCAGTTTACTTCACGAAAATATATAAATAGCCCTCTTAAATACTGTACATGTGGCTCTGTCCATGTAAAAATATTTTTCATACACACATACGCTCCTTTCTTAGCAAATGCCTACACCTTATTCTTTTGTTATGTCGGCACGAGCATGAGAATCTCTCATGCTGTAGTGGAAAGATTAGCCAATCAGCATGGTGATATTGAGATGGAGTACTGCCCTGGGTCTGTCAGATAATCTTGGGTATCGTCACATGTAGAGGTCCTCTCCTTACACCCTATAAGGATTCAACTGGCCGTAAGTGAAGTGCCAGTTTCTTGAGTAAGGCGACACTCAGCTGCGACGTTAACGGGTTACCTCTGCTGTAATAGGCTGCCACAAAGCAATACTACTAAACACGACATTTGGCCAAACAGATTGGTTATCGCAGAATTCCGATTTATTGTTAGAATCGAATTATAAAAATCTAAAAGTACCAGTGAATAAATAACCAATAAATCATACTTCTACAGATAATTCCGCAGATCAAATCATAAAAATCACATTACGTTCGATGTGATTTAGTTATTTCAATAGTATTTTTAATTGACACATAAAAATCTAATAAAATTAACACGCATTGAATCCAATTAATATGATAGCCCATTAAATTGTACTCAATCGAGTCGGCGTCCTGTCATTACGGTGCAGGTTGGCTGAAATAAACGTACATTTAATGCCTCATCTAAATGGCATTCGATGATACACGTTACTGGAGAAACGAGAATACTCAACATTATATAATAATTTGTATATTTACTGAGTATTTGGACATAGATTAAGTGATATTCACGATACCACTGTTGATAACATAACAAAAAGTATGAATCTGTAGGGGTGCTACGAGCTGTTTCTTTGAGCCTCTACGAAGCTTCGCCGTAGTCCCGTAGATTTCGTAGACCTCATCTAAAAGAACCCCTAATTTTATTTCAAATGATGAAAACCGCGCGTTCTAAAGTCATGGTCAGATTTAAAAACATATGTTCATTTTGTAGATTTATACATTCGTTTCCTTGGAAGCCAACTATTGTGGACATGGAAGGTAAATACATTAAAAGGTTGAGAAGTTTCATCGCTAAGTATTCTTATAAAGAGAACTGATCCATCTTTCAACCTTCAAGAACCTCAGTCACCTAGTCAAACTAACCATCCATGCAATGGGGACACAGTGAGTAAACCATATTAATGTCTAACTTTTCCTATCTTTGGCCAAAACTGACTATTCTTGTCTCCATAATCTTTGATCCTGCATGACACATCTCTTCGCTGGCTGGCTCGTCGCCAGGCCGTCTCTGGTACCTCAGTTAAAGTTCCAGCCGTTATTCGAGTTTAATCGATACGTTTGGAACACTTGAACACTAACTGTTTATACTGGAAATAGCCCGAGAGGATTTCTCCAAAGAGTATTGTTGTGAAGGCTACAACCTTTTGTAATTTGTGATGGAACTAATATTAAAGCTTAAGACAGCGGCGTGCACAGAGTTTTTAGACAGGGTAGGCCGAAAATTTTAAAAGCTTACTTACCAATAATACCTACTGCATGTTGGTATTGGTTCGTCGTCTTGTCGATTAAATAACGATGTATGTGATTTGCCAACTCAAATATCTTATAATAAATATTTATCTGAGTTATGTAGGGTAGGCAGTGTCTTTTTGTCTGTATGCACCGCACGCCACTGGCTCAAGATGATGATTAATTAGGTATAATCAATGTATAATTATATCAAAACGAATTTACATAACATTAAATGGCGGCACGGTAGTCGCAGTGTGTTGAGAGATCGACTGCTGCGCTCGGTGTCGCGGGTCACAGGAGAAATCCTAGTGTGGGGCAATGTTTAAAAAAAAAAAAAAAAAAAAAAAAAAAAAAATTGAATGCATCGAGTTTTCATAAATATTAATTACATTACATAATATAGCATTACACCTGTATACCCAAAGGGTTAGGCAGAGCAGACTATTGTGCACTCACATGTCGCCGATGCAGTTATTAAGCCCCATGTTATAGGAGGCGAGCCTATTGCCATCAATTGGGCACAGTTCCAAACTCTGTGCTGCTACTGAGAATTTCGGTACATTATTACAGTTACACGATTTCAATTTGTTCCTGCAAAAATACCTTTATTTTTACCCCATACTAGGAATAATTCCTATATCGTGAGTGCAGACATACACCGAAACCCGGAACAACTTTCTGTTGTTCATACAAATATTTGTGCCGTGCGGGAATCGAACCCGCGACCTGTACCGCAGCAGTCGATCTCTCAACCACTGCACCAAACTTGTCATCTGTAGATATAAAATGGAATGAAATTCAAAGGATGGGAACTTAAATCACTTTTCCCTATTTTAAAACATTTTAATTATTTATAAGACATTTAGAAAATTTAAACTTTTCAGGATTAAAGCTTTCAATTGTTTCCAAATACTGCCAACCTCTCCAAGCTTCCTCGCAGTCCCGTTTACAATAACATGCCTGTTTTAGTGACCGCATTACTGCGCCTGCGCTCAAGTGTCGTATACAATGTTTTTTATGGCAGCAATCATGATGCTTTGTGGTGCGCTGTCCAAGGATTGAACGGAAAAACATGTAAGATTTATGTTACCGTCGATATGTAGAAGCTATCAATGTTCACGCCGTTTATACTTTCCTGAGACGGCAGAACTCCAAAAGAATTGTGTTAAATATAAATCAGGAACTGTTTTCTTATTGTTTTTAAAGAATTCACTGTTTTATATAACGAAATCATCGCTTACCATCAGGTGAGATAGTGGTCAAACGCGTGACTATCAAGGGTAAAAAGAAGACATAACATCATCATCATCATCATCATCATCATCATCAGCCAGAATCGTCCACTGCTGAACGAAGGCCTCCCTCAAGGGGGGTTTGCCATAATCCCCACGCTTGGCAGGCGGCTTGGGGATCGCAGTGGCTCACCGATTAGTGAGACGACGCTGCTGCCCGTCCTCCGGTGTCTGGCCGCAGTTTTAAGACGTACCCGGGTCAGCCGGGTCAGGTACATAACATAGCATCACGGCATTATTCCTCCAAAGGTTAAGCAGAGCCGTATATTGTACAGTCAGCATAAATAATATGTATACACGTAGCTAAATTCAAAACCGAGTTTTAGAGGAAATAGTGATTGAAATATTGACCAGTTTCATACATAATATCTGTGGATACGTAAAGATACATGGTCATTTAAATTTTATGATTTTAATCAATCCCTTTTCAAGAATAAGCGTTTGAATTTCGCTACGTGTATACATCTTTTTGATGCTGACTGTACACCCACATTTCGCCGATTCCATTATTGAGTCCCTTTATACCACGTACAGTTCCAGTCTCCGTGCTGCTACTGAGAATTTCAATACAGAAAAACCCAATAACACTTTGCCCGACCCGGGAATCGAACCCAGGACCTCACGCTCAGCAGTCGCGCTTACGACCACTAGACCAATGAAGCAATTAACTCACTGTTTGTGGTAGAATTAATAGTATCGGGTCCTTGATCAGCAGTAACAACTTCAATTTTAGTGCAACTTTATTGATTTTATAAAACATTGGACACACACTAGGATTTCTCCTGTGTCGTGGGTACAGTTTACAAACATACATGTCACATGCACTAACAACCAGACCCGAAACAACTATCTGTAGATCATACAAATATTTGTTCCGTACGGGGATCGAAACCCGCGACACGTAGCGCAGAAAGCTAATCGCTTAGCCACTGCGCCAACCGTGTCGTCGAAACTGAACATTTTGCTGTAAAAACAAGCCGCAATATGGAAAATTATTTCCCGTTTGTTAGAAATTTTATTCGTAAGTAGGTTTTCGTGTAGTGTGTGTTTTACCTCGTGGTCCTCGTGGACCTCGACCACAGTAAACGTAAACTAAAATGTATGAGAACAATGTGAGCCTGTTAACGATCGGAATCCACACAAAAGCGCGCGCACGATTTTTCCATACATTTTTGGCTACGGTTACTATGGTTGAGATCAGATAAAATTTGTCGTAGAACCCAAGAATACTGAAAACTGACCGACTGACGACATTGTCAGTCCTTGGATTGGTGACCGTTCTTCATACGAGACCTCACCGTGCCTGGCTGTCATAGAAATCTCTATGACAGTCACAAACTGACTCACTGACCGTCAGATATTATTGTTTTTGTTCTTACATTGTAATTTTAATGAATATCGTGAACGAATATTGGGACTTAGAATATTGTGTCAGATTTTAAATAAATAACATAATTACGGAATGCATGTACGTATACAAAAAATATGTTGTTAATTCGTTGAAAATCTAGATTAAATTAGACAGCAAATGAGTTCAATCGCAGTTCAAATTGATTCTTTTAACATCCAAATAATCTACTAGATTAGAGACTCGGAGATATTGTCGTCAATTTATAGATTTTTTTTAAGTGTGTGACCCGCTTTCCACCTGAAAAAGTCGCGACTTTTAGTCGCCTCAGCATGCTGGCGGCCTCTGCTACAAAAAGTGATTTAAGTATGTAAAATTGCGGTTGCTTGTGAAGTGTTTATGACATATAAATAGGTGCCGAAATCACCCTATAAGTCCTTAACTTGTTAAATTGGCAATGAATACGAAAAACCTTTAACTTTTGAATTTGGATTTCTTATGCGCTGTTTTATGGAATTTCAATATTAAATCCTGAAAAACCACTGACACATGTAAATATAAATATATAAAATATGATGCAATATAGATAATCTTCGCACTTTTGCAATTTCCAACATTATAGCCTACTGCAATTCGAGGCTAGAGAAATCAATGCCAGGTCATCATCTGCCTAGCCTTATCCCAACTAAATTAGGGTCGGCAATCGATGCCAAGTGCCAGTTTTTAAACATTTACTGACATTTTAGAGGATTTACAAAATCTGTTTTTGTAAATTATTTTTCATGCTTTACCTCTATTATGAGTTTTTCACTATTTACTTTCATAGTAAATATAAATTTTTATGCAAGCGATTTTAGTTCTTACCTTGGTTACATTAGGGATTAGAGTCGCTAACATAACATCTCTATAATATCGTAAATAGTAAATCAAAACTTAACTATGACACATATGTCACATAAGCGACTCTAATCCCTAATGTAACCAAGTTAAGAACTAAAATAGCTATCATGAAAATTTACTTTTTTTGTAAATAGAAAACTCGTGATAGAGGTACTTGTATTGAGTGTATTTTTTTTCTATCATTACTAAATTCACTAACCTTCTTTTACCTACTGCCGAATACGGACTTAAATGTAATCATACTATTTTAAAGTTTTTGGTGGCTCTCACTATAAATCTAATACTGCTATTTTATAAGTTGTTTGTATGTAAATCTGTGTGAGGGTTGTATTTTTCGCGCAGATCAGTCGATCTGCGGTCAGTCCTTAGACTGGTGACCGTTCTTCATACGAGACCTCACCGTGCCTCGAAAAACATGTTAATCCCGACTGTCATAGAAATCTCGATGACAGTCAAAAATACTGGTATTCACCCACATCTGGTTAGACTGGAAGCTTGGAAAAAGACTGAGACAGACATGTAACACAGTCTTTATCACAGGTCCAATGATTGACGTACGAATGTTGGTCGTGTATAGAATTCCGTACATTTCGCTGCCAAGAATGTACGATAGTCGACCCCACGTTATTTCTGTTTAACGGAAAAAAATAAAATCGTTGTTTGCCAGCTATTTTATCGTTGCTTAGTCGTCACTAATCGTTATTTTGTCCCCAACCGACTTTTATTAGGTTAATAACTCTATTTTTAAGCTCGTATTGTCGTTAAATTGTATGCATTATTCTTGTGCTATAAAATATCCTGGTTGCTAGAATGATTTTTGTGTTGTGTGTACCTATATAATACATTATGTAGTATTTTGTAAATAGAACTAGGTATTGCCTGTGTGTGCCCCTACGTGGATATTGCAGAATACTTTTCCTCATCATCTGTTCTTCTTTATTTTCCGTCGTGCTCTGTCAAGTAATATTTTTTTATTCTATTTTATTATGTTTTATTTTATTATATTATAAGCAATAAAGTACTGATAGCGTAATTATTAAATGCCTGCTTTCCACGCAGGAAAGTCTGAGTTCAAATCCGGCCTGAATATCTGACTTTTCGGAATCATGTCTGCAACAAAATTTGACTGTCAATTGCGTTATCGATGAAAAAAAACATCGGTAGGAAACCTGCACACCTAAGTGGGCTCCATAAAGTTCATGATGTTGTGTGTAGTCTGCTAACTCACACCGGCAGCCTAATTACGTAAAAAAAGCGACAGCCACGCGACAGCCACACGACAGCAGCCTCACTGTCGGCCAATACATATATGACACAAAAATGACGTTTGACAGTAGCTATCGCGCGATCTACGTCTGTCGTAAACTGATTGCTACATCGGTAATTAGGCTGCGGGACAACATAGTAGACTAAGGCCTAACCCTTCTTATTCAGAGAAGAGGCGCTTGCCCAGCAGTAATGGGCTGAATTCATTTTATTATAAGCAATATCTAAATACCGGTTCTTGATTCCGCAGCCAGTGAATGATACATTATTCATTTAATTTCACTTCAGATTTACAAACATTACGTCAAATTAAAAAAAGACGAATGTTACATTGATATAGCATGAATCATCTGTTTATCACGCCAATTAGAATATCGGACTCAAAAAACAGTCTTATGTTCATTTTTTTGTAAATATAAATTCTGATAATATCGATGTTTTCCCATCTCGATTGTTTTAATGATGTAGGCAGCAAATAAGGTACATTTTAGTGATGTTATAAATACAGCCCATTGCCGTCCCACTGTTGGGCAAGGGCTTCTTCTCAGAAGGAGAAGGGTTAGGCCTTAGTCCACCACGCTGGCCCGGTGAGGGTTGGCAGACTACACACACCATCAAGAATTTTATGGAACCCTCTCAGGTGTGCAGGTTTCGTCACGATGTTTTCCTTCACCGTTAACGCAAGTGATAATCAAATTCTGATCCACACTTGATTACAAAAAGTCAGAGGTTTGAACTCATACCCTTCTGCATGGAAGGCAAGCGTTCAACAACTAGGTTATAACTGCTTTTGTGATGTTAAAATGGAGATATTAAATCCTACTAATATTATAAATGTGAAAGTTTGTGAGGATGGATGGATGTATAGATGGATGGATGAATCTTTGTTACTCTTTCACATCAGAACGGCTGAACGGATCTGGATGAAATTTGGCACAGAGATAGATTATAGTCTGAAATAACACATAGGCTTTTTATCCCGGAAAATATACGGGTTCGTAAACCACGCGGGCGAAGCCGCGGGCGGAAGCTAGTATAGAATATATTTGACACCTGATGCTTCCCAGAAAAACGGAAGTCATCTCTCAAGGTACACTATCGGAAGACATCAATCCAACGTAAGCTCTTTTGGAAGTGGTATAATAATGTATTATTGGTTGCAACGTAACATAATAGTTATGGGTACCTGGCATTGGTAGAAGCAGAGGTGAACAACAATTGGTTGGAGGATTATGTCGTATGTGAACACACAAAGAAAAGGCCACCATTTTGGTGGTGGTCGAAAAATAGCATGTTTAATTTTTAAATATCTTTACCCCTGCCTAGGAATAATTCCTGTAACGCGGGTGCGTTTACATTCACAAACACAAAGACCCAGACCCGAAACAACTATCAATAGATCATACAAATATTTGTTCCGCGCGGGAATCGAAATCGCGGCACGTAGCGCAGCAATCGATCTCTCAACCACTGCGCCAACCGTGCTAGTTAATACCAAGAGGATTGGCACCAAGTATTTTTCTTTTTAACAATATAATTAACATAATATAAATGCAGAGGTCATTTTTATAGAGAAGTGTGGTAATATTTCTCAAACTATTAATTTAATAAATGAACCCAATTACGCCCATGAATAATATGGTTTTAAGTAAGGGTTTTTTGACTATAAGTACCTATAACTTATATATTTTCGCCTACAGGGAAAGTCGCGATTCGTGAATGATTTAAGATTTTAGCAGCTCCATTAGAGATTTCATAAGATTATAATCGTTATATTTGTCTGCCGGCCCGTCTGTCTGTCATAGTTTAATCTTTATATCATCGAGCGACGCAAGCGCTGCTGGCCTTGCCACTGTTCTGTGGAAATACTGGAAAATTTGGAAATCAGTTATTTTTTATGGGACGTGGTTTGATTTCAGCAGCTTCTAAAATATTACATTTGTTTCTTTCGATATTTTATCTTGCAGTTATATTGAAAATATGTCCAAAATTAGCAGATAAACTAGAAAAAATCAGTTTACCATGTATTAAACCTCATTATACTATTAAAACACACACTTTCACAATTATTACGATACACCATTCATTCTTCATATCAGTCAAGCACTCTACAGTCAAAGACACCTATTTAACAAACGGCACTTACACAAATCCTAAATAACATCATGATATTATTTAATTTATTTATAATTTATACGTGGAGCTATTTTATAACACAAACAGACCCAGCCACACATAAAACACAAACCATCGCCTCCGCCACATACACAAACACATTCAAAATTTAAATACTGGAATCCATTTTGGAAATAACGTCTCAGCAAATTCTTAAGTCAAAAATGTTAACCGTCATTTGTTTTTTTTTGAAAAAACGCCCGTTAAAATTTCTTGTGGCGCTTGAATTATGCAAGGTGTGCACATGCGGATTGTAGATCGAAAGAAAAAGGTATCTCGACCCACATCGCGGCGCGATCTTTGTCGTTTTATTTATAGATCAGCTGAAATAGCCGTCAGGGCACACGACCGATTTAGATCTCGTTCGTTTGTTCTACGATTGTCACTAACGGAGGCGCCTTGTCGTTGCTATGATGTTTCAACTATGAATCGGATACGTGTTGCAAAAACTGATGTAATATTTAGTGATTGAAACTCAGCCTTAGTTTTGAGGTTAGTTGGTGTCGATATTTGATATTTGAGTGAACTTTGAAATTTAATTTAGAGTTTCTAGAAAATGAAGTTTTCCTATATCTGTGACCTTTTTGAGGAGCAAAAAATTGTCATAAACTGAAACTCATATTCTGCTACGATTGTTCAGCTAAATCCACTCTTAATATTAATTTTATTAAAGATAAAAGAAAAACAGTATATATTTTATGAAAAAGTGTTTAAGTTAAAAACAGTAAGTGATGCAAAGTATATTGAATAGAAAATACTTTACGGACAGTTGATATACATTACCTCAGTAAAAAAAGAAAGACAAACAAAAGAGCGCCGATGAAATTGACAATGTGCCATTACAAATAAAAACAGACGGTCAGACTCACGGCATAAAAATCGCGGGTCTGAATTTAGATGTGAAGAAATGAATTTCTTACAGAATTGTTTAGGTATTATAACAAGTATAGATAAAGGTATGTACCAGAAACAGGACCTGTATTTCTAGAAGGGTTAGGCACAGTTGCAGGACATCAAATAAGCCATATTAAACCGTGAATAAAAATAAAATGAACTTTTTTCACATCAGGAATTTGTATGCATATACCAAAAACGTAATAAAAAATAAAGACAGAGAGAGTGTGACTGAAGACAGAAAATTTGATGTGCACACTAATTTAATTTGTACTAAATAAAGGTTTACGATTTTTTTATTTCAAAATACCTCCCATTGGACATCCAAATCCATCATCAAAAGCAACAGCAAAAGACATCATCTGCCTAGCTTTTTTTCATCAATTTTGGGAATAGTTTTGGGCTGCTGACACCCAAAACGACTATCATATCTATTCGTATATCAACCGGGGTCAATTGGTTAACGTGCTTTCCGAGGCACAGTTAGGTCTCGATGAAGAACAGTCACCCACGTAACGACTGACCACAGAAAGCATTCCTAATCTCGAAGATCGACTGATCTGCGTGGTAGCTATCTTACTACTATTATAAATGCGAAAGTTTGGATAGATGGATGTTTGTTACTCAATCACTCCAGAACGGCTGAACGGATCTGGATGAAATTTGGCACAGAGATAGATTACAGTCTGGAATAGCATTAGGCTTTTTATCTCAGAAAAATGTACGGGTTCTTAAACCACGCGGGCGAAGCCGCGGGCGGAAGCTAGTGTAGCTATAAGCCACACGTGCAAAAACATTAATATCTTTAAAAAAGGGGCAAAACAACGAACATTTCTTGATAAATCATGAATCTATTTCCATATTTTTCTGTTCGCGCCGTTCATTTTTGTGCAAACGTTGGCAGAGTGTACGCGGAAGCAGCCAGTCTTTATTGAGGTCACTCTGTAAAGTCTTTTGGAGCTGTACGTCAGTTTTATGTTGATGTTTGACAGAAATGTGTACTGAAGATGAGCTTCCTAGAACTCGTTACTCAAAGGAATGTTCAAGTTACAATGATGGCTTGTTTATTAACGTTTTATGTATCTTATATCATTTAAATCGAGTTGCCTTTAATTCATAAATAAACAGATGACGCAGTTGGCGCATCTATCGGCCGAAGCGCTACGTGTCGCGGGTTCGATTCCCGCACGAAACAAGTTATTGTATGATTTACAGATAGTTGTTCTTGGTACGAAACGTACCCGCGGTACAGGAATTATTCCTAGTGTGGGGAAACAGTCAGAACTCGACGTCAAAACCAATAGATTTTCTATTGTTTACTTTGCACCACTTATTATCAGGGATAGAACTGGAATGGGGACGACATGTTCAGTTAAAGTAGTTGATATATAAAATACGAAAATTCTCAATACCAATTCAGCAACTTCTCAATAGCAGTTTGGTTTTATGCCCGGTTCGCCCCTTATTGCATAGGAACAAATACATCGCTTAAATGTACAACAGTATACCTCTGGCTAACTCTTCGGAGAACAGGCTATCTATACATATAAATAAAATTGGAGTGTCTGTTTGTAATATTGAAATAACCGTTTTTTACTACATGCATATGAATATATATACGGTACATACACCAAAATAACATTTTTTACAATTTTTGTCTGTCTGTCTGTTTGTATAGGCTAATCTCTGAAATGGCTGGATCGATTTTGATGGGACTTTTATTGGCAGGTAGCTGATGTAATAAGGAGTAACTTAGGCTACTTTTATTTTAGAAAAATCTTTTATTTTAGAAAAAAAAATGGGTTAAGTGCATTTAGTCTCACTAAAAAATACATTGTTAAGTTCCTACATCCAAGCGAACGAAGTCGCGGGCACAGCTAGTTATTTAATAAAACGTTGATAGAAAAACACTTTTGCACTAGAATTTTTTCTGTGATAAAATGGTAAAGGAGAATTTTGAGTCCATAGATAATCGTATGCAATGCAAGTTCTGAATGATTTCTATATTTTCATTAGTTAAAGGTTATATCAGTTACTGAAGGCTTGAAAGCCTTATAATTTTAATCATAACATAACATAGTATCACGCCAGTTTCCCAGATGGGTTAGGCAGACATTTCGCCGATGCTGTTATTAAGTCCCATGTCATAAGGGGCGAGACTATTACCAGGCACAGTTCCAAACTCAGTGCTGCTGTTAAGAAATTTTACACAAAAAATTTCGCAACGGAGAAATCGAACCGACGACCTCACGCTCGTCAGTCAAAGTTGCGACTACGAGACCAATGAGCCGTCACATTTATGTACTATTTATTATTGAACTACTAAATATTCTATTTCACATAAGACACATTTAGAAGACATATTTGCAAATGAAGCGATTTTCCGTAAAATTATTTAAAGCCACTCTACTCTAGATATTATAGTGTACTTAACACCTGGAACTATTTGTCAGTTCTAGCGGCTCTGCCAACGACCTGGAGGGGAATAACCGTATTAAAGGAATTATCGATAAAATCGTGTTTGTCTCTGGTCGCATGGCAACTGAACTGAAACATATTTGGACACTTGGGATGTAATTCTTAATCACAGATGTATTGAAAATATCAACTGCCTTGGTCTAGAGGTCGTAAGCGCGTCTGCTGAGCGTGAGGTCCTGGATTCGATTCCCGGGTTGCCATCTACTGGGCAGAGTTTCAGGCTCCGAGATGCTACCGAGAATATTCATAGAAGAGCCCAATTACACTGTGCCCGACCCATGAATCGAACTCAAGACTTCATGCTCAGCTGTCGTACCTACGACTATTAGACCAATGGAGCAGTCTTACAAACAAAAGCTGAATAAAACCCTGTACACACAGGTGTGGGCGGTGTGGCGTATTGACCCTTGAGCTGGCGAAGACTCGTCGAATCCATATATCTCAATTTGAATCAACCCTTAATGTGGCAAGAGAAAAATATATGAAAAAATCTGTTACGGCACGCCCTTCCTCCTCAGCGGCGACATACCAGCCAAGAGCACGCGCATCTTGCTCGTAACTTTATATAGTTTACAAATAAAATATTGGAATTAAAATAAATAAAATATAATTAAAAAAATTGCTGTATATTTTTTTCAATGTCTATGTTCAGTATATTGCACAATATCGAATTAAGGGTTAAAGAAATTTGAATATTCCTACCAGTAACCTGGTGGCTGACCATTGACCTAGCCCACTCACCCAGAATCTGGATAAAATAATATTTGGTTTGGCAAGTTGGAAGATCATTCTGTCATCAATCAACCGTCCCTGCATAACATAGTATTATAACTTTTGCTAGTGTCGTCATTACATCGTCGGCGCAGGAGTGCATAGTGAAGACATTTGGAAAGATAGATGGTATCTTCTCTGACGCTTAAACTTACTACGCATTAAAGGTATGGCTATACGCAAGTGTGGAAAAAATATTTGGCAGTACTGTTAAAATCTTGACGTTGGTAAGAAACACATGTTCCTAAGAATGTGTGTTTGACGACACGGTTGGCGTAGAGGCTAAGCGATTAGCTTTCTGCGCTAAGTGTCGCGGGTTCGATCCCCGCACGGAACAAATATTTGTATGATCTACAGATATTTGTTTCGGGTCTGGGTGTTTGTGTGTATGTGACATGTATGTGTTTGTAAACGCACCCACAATACAGGAATTATTCTTAGTGTGGGGAAATATTTTTTTTAAAAAGAACGAAGATTAAAGAATATTTCTCGTTTCTTGTATATGTATGTACGTAACACGTCAATAGTTTTTGTTAAGGTTATAGGTCCAAAAATATAGGTAAAATTTGTTATTGGGATTTGCTACAACATGTGATAGATGAGAATAGGATAACTGGATACCAAATGATAATAACATAACATAGCGTCACGCCTGTATTCCCCGAAGGGTCAGGCAGAGGTGCACTATTACCCATTGGTGTTATATATACCCACATTTCGCCGGCACTGTTATTGAGGCCCATATAATTGGAGGCGAGCCTATTGCCATCTACCGGACACAGTTCCAAACTCCGTGCTCTTACTGAGAATTTCCATACAGAAAAACCCAATAACACTTCGCCCTACCCGGGAATCGAACCCAGGACCTCACGCTCAGCAGCCGCCCTTAAGACCAGTAGACCAATGAGGCAGTTTAGGCAGACGAAATGATAATTATGTGACGTTTTAAAATACAGTTTTTCCTTCATTTGCAAGTGTAGTCGACACAAAGGTATCAGCAGAACTTTGTGTAACAACGAGAAGAGCCTCTTTATTGAAGTCGGTTAAAATTATAAGACTTAAATAATCCTTTCTCTTGATCTAGCTTATTCTGAAACTAGGGTCCTGGGTTTAAATTCCGAGTTGAGCGAAGTGTTACTGGATTTTTGATTGATAATTTTCTGTAGCAACTCGTAATGTAGAATTTAATAGTGTTTACAATAGGCTCGTCCCTTATTTCTTAGGACTCAATAACGGCAAGCGTAAGAAGAGTAGCAATTGCTACGAGGCCCGCGCAAAATGGGGCCCCGCGTATCCAAACCCTGTATCCAAAATCTCAGCCAAAGCGTAATTTTTTGAGTGAAACTTATTAAGGTATATTGAATTTACTTAATATTATAAAACCGTGAAACGTTACACCTGTTTTCTGACTAAAACAAACACAGAATTTCGTACGGTAAACGCACAAGTTCTACAAAAAGTCACTTTATACTTCTAAGTGCCTCGATAAAATTTGCTATGGGCCCCGCGCGTGCTTAATCCGGCATTGAATAACAGCATGGAAATTTGGGTATTACAGTTCTCCTCTGCCTCACCCTTCGGGATATATGTATGAGTGTGACAGAGACAGCAAGTGACTAGCACTGGGAAATCTCTCTCGTTCTGTGGCTATCACAATAACACATTTACGAAGAATGTTGGCAGCCATCACTAAGCGAGTAACAGCCGATGATTTGCTATACTTTGGGTTACATTTAGAATGGGAAAACAATATGAACGGGTTTTAGAATAAAAAAAATATATTTATTCTTGTACCAATTCTGAAGAAAACTTACACTCTCGTTCTGTTTCTATCATGTCGGCATGAGAAATGGAAATGGTTCATGCAGTAGTGGAAAGATTAGCCAGTCAGCAATGGTGGTAAAGAGATTGACTGCCCAGTGTTCGCCAGAAGATCTTTTTACCCTCTTATTGAAATAATGAAATAATGATTTATTTTCTGTAAATAATTCCGTATAGGAAGCTTTCACAAGTCTTTTTTAGATCTAGGTGGTGCCGGCTGCCTCTGAGAAGAAACGCCGAAACAAACTCAAAGGTTTCTTTTTTAAAGTCCAGACATTTATTTTAGATTATGTGAGAACATGTAGGGGTCTGGAATAGCCTTTTGAGGATAAAGCCATACAGTTTTGAGTTGACCTGTCCCAACTGACGGGACACATGTTTATTGATAAATATTGATGTCCTATAAACGCTGCATAAATTACACTTATAGTTATTGTTACTTTCATTTGAATGAAAAGAGATAACAACAGATTTCAAACACATTTTAGTTATAAGAGGTAACAAAACGGGTTTGAACAAAGTTGTCGTTATGAGTAAATTTATGAATCTTTAAATAATATAAAACATTATACTCCTCATCAGCTGATAACCCTTTATTGCTATCAAAATTATATTGACTCAGTTTAATCTACCAGTATTATTGATTTTATTTAGTAGGATTTCGAAGACACAAAACACTGATATGAACTACGAAGGAGAGGTTTTCTTAATATCTTTTCTCAGTCAACTTTTTAACCATTTTTAATATATAAAACCCGACCCAGGTACGTCTTAAAACTGCGGCCAGACACCGGAGGACGGGGAGCAGCGTCCTCTCACTAATCGGTGAGCCACTGCGATCCCCAAGCCGCCTGCCAAGCGTGGGGATTATGGCAAACCCCCCCTTGAGGGAGACCTTCGTTCAGTAGTGGACGTCTTCTGGCTGATGATGATGATGATGAATATATAAAAGCTGGCAAAGAACAAAGCCTACGAAGACACCCCAAAGGCTACTGTTATAGCTACGATGTCTACAATCTCGTAGCACTTTCGTAGCACACTCGTGATTTAAAATATGTGACAGATTCTATGACGTGATTTATATTTCGACTGCGCCCATATCACTTCATAACATGTGCCCTAATGATAATAATTTACATTCAGACAAATACGAATGAAGACTCTCTTTCAGAAGACAGGTCTAGTTAGCTGACCTGTCAAGCGGTGACTCAGCTGGCCCGCGTCACAGATCCTATAACCACCTCACAACCTGTTCCCTGCCAATTCTATTCTTAATAACAGGTAATGACACTGCCAATCTATTTGGAGCCTAAAAAATTCCACATTAAGTCACATTTTCCTTTGGCAGGTTTGTCTCATTTTTCTGCTTTGGGAATTTGGGTGCTATATTTGTGTCACGAGAATTCAAAGTCGATTAAAGGCGTCTCCTGCATAGTTCGAATCTAATCATGTATTGCCAAACGTCATTTAATAATATTGAACGTAATCGAACATGTCTGGAATGTTCCAAATAATACCTAATCATAATTGTCACAAAATACTTAAGGTTATTATTAATATATATTACATGTAATGTAATGTAATATATGTTACATGTTATACATATAGATTACTGAAATAGAAAATCGAGGTGAAAAGGAACATAATCTTTTGCTATATAAATAAATGCTGTCACTGAAAAGCCATGAGGCCAATGTGTTATATTTTTTAGACCAGTAAACGTGTCACACCGGAACACTGGCTCCAAGAAAAGGGCAAAGCAATATAGGCCTTATATACACCCCAAATTAAAGTCGAGGTTAATGATTGATGTTGAAAATTCTTATGACTTTCTTTTTAAAAAGCTTCTCCAGATCCATATGAAATGAAATGAAATATATTTATTTGCTAGAAACACGATTGAAAGTTCTTACAGTATTCAAAGGTCCATCATGTTTCGCCGCAGGTAAAGCGACATGCAAAAAAAAAATATTATCGCAATATATAACTTTACAAATTAATTGACAATAATGTTCAAACATCGATGCAGTGATTAAAATAAATTCAATAAATAAATTCAACCCATTACTGTCCCACTGCTGGGCAAGGGTCTCTTCTTAGAACGAGAAGGGCCTTAGTCCACCTCGCTGGCCCGGTGCGGGTTGGCGGACTACACACACCGTCAAGAACTTTATGGAGCCCTCTCAGGTGTGCAGGTTTCCTCACGATGTTTTCCTTCACCGTAAACGCAAGTGATAATCAAATTCTGACCCGCACATGATTCCGAAAAGTCAGAGGTGCGGGCCGGGTTCTAACTCAGACCCTCCTGCATGGAAAACAAGCGTTCAACCGCTAGGCTATCACTGCTGCTATCATGCAGTGATTGCTAATTAGAAATTTATATTTTAATTGTTATATAAAATATGTTCTCCCTTTGTACCATACATTTGAATTTGAACTGCTGAAAGTCCTGCGAATAAAACATCTTACCTGCTTCCATCATTCTAGCTACAGACAGGCCTTTTGTCAGCTCTCCACATGTAGTGCAATACTCGTTCTGAGGATTAGTGATTCTTCTTATTATTATCACGAGTTCATCGAGAGTTCATCTGGCTCATCTTGGGCAGTTAGCCTCGATACCGTCGTTGCTAACTGACAAATCTTTCCATTAAGGCAAGAAATACCTCCATTTGATAGCTCGTGTCGAATTACCTAAAAAAGGTGGACACGGTGAACCAGTGGACACTATCAAGAATTACTCTCTATGTCTTCGAAACTCATCATTTTAGCTCCGTTACAAGACCAATGGCTAAGCATTAATTTTCTCACAAAATCCACTAGTTTCTGTATTCTGAATATGTATAACGACCATAACATTTACAGATTAATTAGAAGATATTCATGCATCATTTGCGTTCTCATCAACACGATGACAGACATTTGCCAAAGGTCGTTAACTCTCGTCCAAGGTATTTAAGCGCAATATTTAATCACTCAATGTTTTTGGTAGGTAGTTTTGGGTGTCAGCAACAGTCGTGGGGCCCGCCTGGGCTAAAAGGGCGGGCCAACGCCTGCCGGGGCTGCGAGCCAATATAACAGATATCGCGGCCCCGGTACACCAAGGGCGATCATGGGGACACGGGTGGGTTTTAGTCAGTAAGAGTCTGACACATCCCTTCGCTCTTGCCCAGGGCGGAGGGGGGTCATTGGATGATTTCCCACCCAAAAAAAAAAAAAAAAAAAAAAGTTAGTTTTGGGTCCTATCGTTATCTGTATGACCATCTTTTAGCGTTGGGCCCGGAGAGAGCTTCTGGGAGCGAAAGTCTACCGGTTGGTGTTCTTGCTTTTTCTCTTGACTTTTCGAAATCATGTGCGGTTCAAAATTACATTATCATTTGCGTGAGAATATCATATAGTCCGCTAACCTAAGCCAGGCCAGTGCCATGGACTAAACCCTTCTAATTTTGAGAAAAAGGTCCATGGCCTGCATTAGAAAAGGAATGGGCTGGATTTATTTTTAAACAGCTTCTACAGGTAACGAGAAATATGTACCGTGCTCTCTAGTCGCCTGCCAAGCTATAGCCTCAAAGGGGTTAGCAAAACTGGTCTGTAGATCACCAGTCCTTTGCCGATGACGGTATAAAGGCCCAAGCCGGGACTGTTACTGAAATCTCTTTTGTTATACTGCTTAATCTGGGAAATGAACTCTTACAGGCACTAGAATAAGACATAGCAAAAAAATCTAGAAATATCTTCACACTTCTGCCCGAGCTTTGTGAGCAGAGTTGAATAATCGGGTGACAGTCTTGTGAATGTTTGGCACGCGACAGATCCGTGTCGCAACGAATTGTCCACTTGCATGATGAGTGGCGCTCCCTGTACCCAGTACCTAACGAAAATATTTGCCATAATTAATACAAATAAAATCATAATTATAAATCGACAATAAACATCACGATTTCGACATTCCTCGCAACATGGCAAAAAGTACAGCGCCATCTATCGGAGTGAAACCACAACAGTAAACCTAAATCGCACTAGGAGACTTTACAACGATTCTATCACATATTTCTAACAATATTCTAACACATATACGAACGTCGAGCTTCGGCCCGCCAGGCTGACCACCTTGTCTGGTTGGAGTATTCTCTATTTTCTTTGGAGGAATACCATACCTTCTACTTCCATACATTATCATTTATAAACAAAATAAATATAATCTAATAGCCATAGATCATTAGATCTATATCCCATTATAAGCCATCGAATTTTCATAATAGATTTAGCTGAAGTAGAGACAGTTTGACTAATTCAAACTGTATGACAAGATTTATCGTTCGTGTGAATGAGAACGAAACCATAGCCTATTGTAATTTGCTGTATAACGCCATCTATCGACCTTCATGTTAAACTTTGATTCATTGAAAACCCATACTTGTGGCTTTGGGCAAATAATTTTTAATAAGTAGAGCTATATAAGGTGAGTTTTATATAATAAATAGTCGACGAGTAATATTATAACATATTTACGAAAATCTCATTATAATTAACGGACTTAATTGCCTCATTGGTCTAGTGGTCGAAAGCGTGACTACTGAGCGTGAAGTCCCGGGTTCATCTCCCGCACCGGGCAAACTGTTATTGGGATTTTCTGTATGGAAATTCTCAGCAGCAGCACGGTTGATGGCATAGGCTCGCCCCCTATTACATGGATCTTCATAACGGCAATGGCGAAATGTGGGTGCACAATAGTACACCTCTGTCTAACCCTGCGGATAATACAGGCGTGATGCTGTTTTTCCTCAACATATAAATGAGATTTTTTGAAACTTGCAGCTCAAAGAATTGATGTGACGCTGAAATAAGCTCCGTAATCGCAGTCTAAAAATATTTGACATTCCTCTGTTCCGAACAAGCAAATAATAAGATTGACAGAATTCTAAGCTGTTTACACCCAGTGTTGAAACTGAAATGACATTATAATTAACATGGCCATGTACTTTAGCTGGAACAAACTACAAAAATACATATTTAATGCTCTGGGATCTACACGCGCCCTTTACACTTTATCGCATACCACAAACAGAAACATATAAAAATGGAAACTGAATATTTTATACTGTTTTATTTCTTAAAACCTTAGGTTGGACAGGATAGCAATGTACTTCTATGGCGGATATATGTAACAGTCTATGGCAGCCATACTCAAACTGTGGCCCACGGGTCGCATGTGGCCCGCCAGGCTTTCGAAAGAGGGCCCACCCTTTGTAGCTTCAAATTCTTTTTTTTTTCTTTTATTTTTTGATCCCACATTAGGATTTCTCCTGTGTCGTGGGTACAGTTTACAAACATACATGTCACATACACACACAACCAGACCCGAAACAACTGTCTGTAAATCATACAAATATTCGTTCCGTGCGGGAATCGAACCCGCGACACAAAGCGCAGAAAGCTAATCGCTTAACCACTGCGCCAAACGTGTCGTCGTGTATTAACGAAGTTACTAAGCCAATTACCTATTTAAAATTCCGCGGGAATAATAGGCGTAGGGCACTGATTGCACACGTGACATCATTCTCACTAAAATTTAAATAAACAATCAAACTTAATAGGTTTTTTCATCAACACCTAAGTAACAGATGTTGCGATGTATGTAGCGGCCCGCGGGACACAGCTAAAATCTGAAAGTGGTCCAAGAAAAAAAATGTTTGAGTATGGCTGGTCTATGGCGTCTCATATACATATATTTTTTTTTTTCATACTAACAACCAGAGAACGGTATTGACATGTTCTTGGAGAAAAAAGTATTTTTTTTATAAAACGTTGCCCCACACTAGAAATAATCCCTGTATCGTGGATGCGTTTACATACATACCTATGTATTAACATACACAAAGACCCAGACCCGAAAGAACTATCTGTAGATCATGCAAATATTTGTTACGTGCGGTAATCGAACCCGCGACACGTAGCGCAGCAGTCGATCTCTCAACCACTGCGCCAACCGTGCTGACTAAAGGCACCTAAAATACAAAAAGGTATTTATAAAATCAAAGAAGAAGTAGTAAGTATAATTTTCCTATTTGTAACTATAGACTATTGTTAAAGTATTGTGCGGTTTCGCATATATTGTACATATAAATATTTCAGACATGATAAGTCCTTGTTTTAACGCATAAATTGACGCAAATTTGAAACAATAGAAAGTCTATTGTCTATCTAGCGTTGCGCCTCTCCCGTCTACATTTACCCACATACAGGCAGATTCCCTTCATAAATCCTTTTTCTCGTCAATGATCGACAGATGTGAAACTCCACGTTTACTACTCCGTCAATAGGCGAGGTTGTTTATGAATGATCGTAGACTGGAAGCTGTCCAAGACAGGTCTCCAGTGGGTGTGGTATAAATACACCGTGAATACCACATCACCTGTTGATTGTGGGATTTGACTTTTTACAGAATTTCTTGGCAACATGAGCGGCTTCTGTGCACGTCCTGGGTCCGATTGCCAGATCGGGCATTGTAATTGGATTTTCTGGGATTCTCAGTAGCATTCCGCGGAACTTCCAATTGAGCACGATAGATGGCAATGGGCTCGATATTAACGTGAGACTTCATGACCGCATCAGCGAAATATGGGTGTACTATACATCTTCGGAGAAAGCAGAAATTAATAAAGATGTTCAGCAAAAACTGGACCCGGGTACGTCCTAAAACTGCGGCCAGATACCGGAGGACGGGCAGCAGCGTCCTCTCACTAATCGGTGAGCCACTGCGATCCCCAAGCCGCCTGCCAAGCGTGGGGATTATGGCAAACACCCCCCCGTACCCCTTGGGGGAGGCCTTCGTTCAGCAGTGGACGTCTACGGGCTGATGATGATGATGATGATGATGTTCAGCAAAAATTGCTGTGGAAGCCCAGTCGTCGCGGCCCCCATTTAGAGTCATAGGTCGTGTATATGAGTCAGTTTACTCATTGAACAGATTCTTGTCTTCTTGCGGTGTATCAAATATAACATGTCGTAGAACCAAATACCAAAAACCTATAAGCGTTATGGTTAGAACTTGGTCAAATCAAAAAGTTATAACACGTGCTTCTGAATCAAAAGTAGATACCGTTTTAGAACACCGTCTTATTCAAAGAAATGATTTAAATGCAATGAAATGAAATTTGCAATTAGGGTTTTTCTATCATTTTAATACGTCTTTTTTAAAATTAGATGGCGTCGGCATTTCCCATCCCCGAGAAGAAATGCCAAAACAAACTCAAGAGTCAAGGTCTATTTCAAAGTCCAGATAGATTATAGTAAAGATTTATGTGAGACAAATATGGAATCTGGAATGGCCTCTTGAGAAAGTGCCACAGCTATTTGAGCTGACCTGTCGCAACAGAGGGCAAGCATGCATCAGTCATCGTGGGCATTATTGAATTTTAGAGCGTTCACCGTTCATCTCACTCACATTAACAATGTATAGCGGTTATATACAAAAAATCATTTAAATTTAAACACTTTCTCTATCTTTAATTATTTATGAAATGAAATGATTGACTTTGTAATTAGGATTTTGAGTCACTTTTACACGTCTTTTTTAAACTAGATGGCGTTTCCTATGACTATCCCTGAGAAGAAACGCCGAAACAAACTCAGGGGTCAAGGTCTATTTTATGATACTTATCTTTTATTTACTTTCCATGAATGAATACGTACCATTATAATTCGGACTTCAAACAATACGTATCAGAACCACTCGGAATAACTGGAATTCGCAGCCGAAACTACTTGAAATACAAAGTAGCACAGAGCCTAGGCAATCTGTTGGCCGGCACCGGTCTGCCAGTAGCACTGCTGGTATACGTCATAAGGTGTACAGTCTGGATTCCAGTCTGCCTAATATTGAGTTGGTATCTCTTCTATCTAACCAAGAAGAATATTAATTACGACAACATTCTGAACACTGAAGTAATTTTGCATTTAATTAATCGATATTGTAGAGCTTTATTTATTTAAAACTCTATTGAACTGACTGCTTCATTGGTCTTGTGGTCTGACAGCGGACTGCTGAGCGTGAGGTCCTGTGTTCGACTCCCGAGTCGGGCAAAGTATTATTAGGTTTTTCTGTAAGAAAATTCTCAATAGCAGCATGTAGTGGGGAACTGCCTGTTAGATTGCATTAGGCTCGCCCTCTATTACATGAGAATCGATAACGGTATCGGCCAAATTTGGTGTACAATCCAACCTGTGTGTACTTATGTACGCACGTAAGAAGTTATACTTCTTATTTATGTTTTTATTTCTACTGATATGAAACACGTGTTACAAATGCACAAATATTTCAATAACTACCTTGAATATAGCTATCAATTCCCAAGAAAATTTAAGAGACATTTACCAGCCAACTTCATGGTGTCGCATTTATCTGTCGATATGCGTACGCATCGTAAGAATTCACTCTCATCAAGCACGCCAAAAGACGTATAACTTCAAAAATGCATCAGCAGTTCTTTAGAAAACTATCTAGCTTATAAGACCCAAATCCTTTACGTACATCTATGTCTGTAACATTTTCAGGCCCAGGTTCCATTTTTGGACTGAGTTTTAGTGTGTATTTTATTATTTTATACACTTGATCTTCTCCTTATGTCTTACGGGTAAGCTCTTACTTGTACTGGCTCACATCGCGATAGACTGATTAACCTTTCAGCCAGTCTGTAACTTTTGTGATGTACATTTTTGTAAACTTCCTACCATTAAATTCCACCAACACTTATTAAAATATATTCATAAATCAGTATTTTCACGTGCAAAATATTTATACCATTCAAACAGTCTGTACAGCTGCAAAATACGCAATATTTCACAGACTTTAGGTCGAATCCGCATCATAGCTTAAAAACCTTTTTTCATTTACCCAGTTTCGCAATCTATATTCAAAGTTTCGAACAGCCAAAATCTATTGCTAAAACAATTTATATTTCGCTTCACTTCTCAAATTCAGCCTCTATTTATTTTTAATGTAACGCCGAGCGAGTTATATGAGTGTTTGTTTGATATTTTTAGCACAAACCAGTGTTGAGATTCTATGAAAATTATCAGCTCTCGTATTCTTACTGTAATGTAATGCATATGTATGTGAACGTGTTTTAGGTTATTTTTGCTTGAAAATATCGGTTTTGTTCGCAGGTGTTTTCTATCTGTGTTAACGCATTTTATTGATTTAATGATTGATTAAGTTGTTCTCTTTAAAATTTTCTAATAGATTGTTATTGTAAATGCTTCTGAGATTAGATGAGATAGTTTCTGTTACTGCAATATGTATAACTCCATATCTAAATTCGTCGTTGTTTTCTTGTTTAGTTTTAGGTTTTGCATTGATATTACCAGTTTCCAATATCCTCACTTGTCTCATTACCAAACGCTCCGACTATTTTTGATAAAGAGATCTTCTTTTTGATCGTTGTCTGATCTACATACGTTGCTGTATAGAAACTTGTATTTTACAGTATGACTGTGGTTTTCTAGATAAGGAATGTATCAGTCACCTATTAGATATTTAACCTTAAAGTTACGAAAATAACCAGAATATATATATTCGACAGGTATTCTTCTAGCCAACTATATGATCATCTGATAATCTGATTATGAAACAAACATTTCCTCGTGTTGTTTATCTCATGACTAATAAAAAGCACCAGCTGTTTTACAAAATGTGCTATTTTTAATCATCTTAAGAGCGACCCAGACAGTATATTATTTTCGAATTAATTCCACGTTTCTAAACGTCAAAATATTGTCAACATACTGCAATTAAACTGACAAAATACTGAAAGTGTCTGAATGGAGTTTTGGACAAATACTTCGTTTACGGTCTGCAAGTTTTTGGACATACATTTGGACCGGCTTACTTGTGTATGCAACTATCAAGATTTTCTGCTTCCGTTATATATTTGAATGCCTTTTGTTTGAAGTGAAAATAATGTTTGGTAAATCGTACAGGGCGTCAGTCAAGTCCAAGTCCAACAAATTTTTCCGTAAAACACGATTATGGTATATCAGTGTTTCAGGCATATCCAAATAAAATATTCCAACGATTTCGCTTACGTTCTTCATCTGATCTAGGCTCGGGCCTAGCCTGTTGTGGAATAAATAATTATTTGATTTACCCTCAAGAAATGATTAAGCTTCTGTGGCACACAATATGCATGCGAAATGTTGTGCACCACTGATTCAAACGGAAGAACTCTTTTTTTGCTGCCATCTAAAGTTCTACTGACTCTGCAAAAAGCTCATAAAAAAACAATTAATAACTTCTAATGTATATGATGAACTCCTTGCTGCCTTGTAAGGCGCATTCGGGCATTCAGTAAAAGACATGTAATACTCAAATTCCTGTGCGTGCCGGCCCTCAGTCGTGAGTCAGTGCGTCTAAAATTACCGTCAATGACGTCATCGCGTGTGCCACTGCCACCAAAACGGATTAGCGGCCACTTGCCAAATTTAGTTGTTATTGCTTTGACCCGCTTGAGGAGGCGGCTGCAGGGAAGATGGGTGCTTAATTAGCAACATCTGGGAGTGTTGGAAGAGATAATTAGCAGAAGTGAGCAAAAAAAAAATCCGCTAATGCATTAAATACATTTTTTACTCTCGAGTTTAACAATATCCAATTTAATTAGAATTGGAGAAGTTTATTACAAAGTGAAGCTTGTCAAGCACTCGGCAGTAAGAAAGAATAGTGAAGTAACACTGTTGATCCATCTTCAACTTGCTGACATATACAGGGTGACGACAATGGTACACCAATTAACGAAATCACGTATTTCAATCACGTTCTGTCAGCAAAATCTTGGAAATGTCAATTACAACTTATCACACAATTCAGCAACTAATAATCTAATTAACGTTTTATAATTACGCGTCTACGTTTTCAACGATAAAGACAGATCGCCAAAAACATTTCAGTTAAAATAGCATTAACCGCGTATTGACAGCAGTCTATTAAACAAACGCGTTTGCGGTCACAGTTGCTCCAGCAACAGTCAGGGAAGCTATAAAAATGTTCGTAAACCATGTAGATTTATGTCTTACAAAATATAGCATCCATCTTAACAATTTTATTAATTTTAGACTTAATTGTATTTTATTTTACTTTTCACAGATAATATAATAAACATTTCGTCATAGTCGTAGAATAGCGATGGATTAAAAAAATACTATTTATTTTTTAGGGCATTACCACTCGGTAAATTTAATTGGCAAAAATTTGCCAATTGATAATGCACGTTTTTTAAGACATTTTATGATAATATAGAGCAATGGCAATATATATAAGAAAATTGCAAATTTCTAGTCCGTCGTTATTCTACGACTATGACGATTTGTAGCTGTGTTCATGTGGGTCATTCTGCCGTTGACCTGTTGAGTTCTGGGAAAATTATTATTGGGTGTTTCTTTATAGTAATTCCCAGTAACAGCTCGGAGTTAGAAATTGTGCCCAGATGGCAACAGTCCCACCCTGTATTACACGGGATGGTATTGACGTAATTTAGGTGTACAATACCCCTGCCTGACCCTTCGGAGAATACAGGCGTCATGCTATACCTTGTTAAAACAAAAGCATACACCATGAGAATATTGCCAAATGACAGCTAGTCCTTGTTTATAACAAATATAATGGTTCTGTAAATAGCCTGGCGAGACCGTCCGTGAATCACGGTATAGGATCGTAGATTACGTTGTTACGGTGCGTGGGACAGCCTCGCCCTTCGAGGGATGGGAAGACCTGCTAATGAATGTTGTGGGAAAGAGATGGAGGTAACAAGTGTGGTGTTGCTTGTTATATGCTGACGATTATATTGTTTACGAAACTAATTTAGACTGTTTCTTTCTAGCAAAAACGAATTTATTTGCCATCGCGGTAGGTCGCGTCTAATTACCCAAAAAGCGTAGATTAAGCCAAAAAATAACTTATTTTAAAGCAACAAGAATCAATTTTAAATGCAATACCTACGTATTAATAAACTTAATACTATTGTTCTAAGACCATAAGTTGTGGTTATTGCTCTTAATATTTTAAATAGGATGTATGTTAATTAAGTTACACTAGGATTTCTCCTGTATCGTGGGTACAGTTTACAAACATACATGTCACATGCACACACAACCAGACCCGAGACAACTATTTGTAGATCATGCAAATATTTGGTCCGTGTGGGGATCGAACCCGCAACACTTAGCGCAGAAAGCTTAGCTACTGCGCTTAGCTACTGCGCTTAGCTACTGCGCTTAGCTACTGCGCCAACTGTGTCAAAATTGATTATATTAAATTGTTATCTAATTTAATTATACTAATTGCATTGTCGATCTAAGCCTGCCACATTGGTCTTGTGGGCGCACGTGCGACTAGTGAGCGTGAGGTCCTGGGCTCGGTTCCTGGGTCAGGCAATGTTATTGGGTTTTTCTTTATGAAAATTCTTAATACCAGCATGAAATTTAGACCTGTGCCCGGTAGATGGCAATAGGCTCACCCCCTATTACAAGGGCCTCAATAACGGTATCGGCGAAATGTGGGTGAAACCTTTGCGTAACTTCGGGAAATACAAGAGTAATTTATGTTATATTAATTGCACCGCAATAAACTGCAATGTCAATCACTCAACGTGATTTTTACTGTTTCAGAAACACTTTAATTATACGATATAAGAGCCAGCGATAAAATATAATTCAATCGCTGATTGATCATTTAAATGAGCTGCAGCTAATTTAGAACATTGACACCGTTTGATTGTGAGTAACGCGGGTTGAGGAGTGGACACAGTGGAGTGATGGAGCGATTCAGAAGTGTACCCATCATCGTCATCAAACGCCCATATACAGGCAATGAACAGCCTGGTAATCCCACAAGAATCTGCCTTCGTTTTCATTCTTTTTTTTCAAATAATCATTGGATTTCATCTGTGTCGTGGGTAGATTTACAAACACGAACCTCTCTAGCATATACTCACAGGCAAGGAACCACTACTTGTAGGTTATACAAGTGCTGCTTCCGGACGAGATTGGGACAAGGGCAGTGATCAGTTACCATCAGAGCCTGCAAGCTCATTTGCAGTCCTCTAACATAAAAAGCTTTAAATCGAATTTCCTTATTCAAATATAAAATCTTTTTTATTCACGTACACTATAAATAGGCACTTACAAATCGTTACGCTTAAAAACTCAGTTAATCGCGCCTCCTTTATAAAATAACAGAAACACAGGCGCATGCGTCACCAACAATGCATTTATTGTTCGACATTTGCCAACAGTTTCGATTTGGTTCAACATGACACTTGTTGCTAACATTAGTCCATACTCCCGGGTTCGCTCGCATTCCTACTGGTCTACTCAGGGGACATGTTGAAATTTGATTTATAAATAGCTGCCATACCTCCCTGAAATGTTAGGCAGATACTTATGTACACCCTTATTTCGCGTATATAAGTCAACAAAGACTTTATAAGAAGCACAAATGCAATAAAGTCTGATGGCAGTGATATCAATACAAATTAGTATAATTTAGTTCAGATTAGGTTTTCGAAGGCCCCCAGAAGTAGATGCAGCGCTGCATTTTATTCTTCGGAAAGAGATACAGCACAAGGGAATCGCTCATGTAGAGTAAAGATTAGCCAGTCAAAAATGGTGATACCAATGCTAACTGCCCAGGGTTCGCAAGACTCAAGCCTTCTTTGGACTCTATGCATGGCAGGGTAAGGAAAAGATCAAATGTAAGAGGACCTTGGTGTTATAGGAACTTCCTATATTCATTGTATACATACATATCATCTTCAGAATCTCTCTCCCACATATAGCCGTTTAAACCAAAATCCAAATATGACTAGATACTATTACAATGACGCGAAAGGATAGAGCTGGGAACATTTAGTGCTGACGTCACCGCTTTAAATTACGGCTAGTGGCAACCTCGCATACCGCGCCGTGTCTAAACATTGCTTCTACTCGGAACGGCGATAAAATATGATGTGATTGTAATACGGTAAACAGAGCATAGCAACCAGTGGGCGGCCGCAGCTCCACAATGGTTTACAGAAGACGGCTGTATAATGAACGGTGGCAGCAATATTGCCAAAAGCTTTGCAGACTGTGGTGTACGTGCGGAATATGTTATTAGCCCATAGGATGGGACAACCGTATTATAAAGGCCTTTTCATGTAATATATATAGTCTTTTGGAGCACGGGGATATAGGACTTCACCTGTTTTTAATATTAAAATTCTGTAGATTTTTGGTCAATATTCTTTGTGAATACCCAACGTACCTAATGGAGCTTAATCTATCCCTGGATGCTCTTCAAATTGCAACATACACTCAGGAAGAAAGTCTCAAAGGATTATTCTACTACTAATATTGACTCACAGGATACCAAACCAGAACTAATACTACGTTTTATTCAATTTAACTTAAAACTATACTATACGTAGTGCTTTTTGAATTGAATGTCAAGAATATTATTTCAAAGACAGAACTCATTCGTCCGCCCTTGACCGCTTCCTTTGCCTTCCTGCCCAACAAACTCCCCCCTCTGTCACTCATTAAATTTATAAGAAGGCAACCTTCCACCAGCTCATTACCAATCAAAATAAGTAACCTACTTCGTACAGTCGATGCCCTACATTACCTGAGTCCCCTAGATATTATATGATAAATTCTGGGGAGTCAGGTAATTTAGGGCACCAACTGTATTTGCTTGAAACTTGAGCTCGATGTTGACAACACAGGTATTAGCTTAACGGAGGGACAATATAGGCTAGCAAAATATAACAACACAGTATGAGGATGAGGACAAGCAGCGTCACAGGAGCAAGAAATGACTGCAGTCATCAACTTAGGGTTGCTCTGTTTTGTAGAGGACTTCTACAGACTTCATCGACATAAAAATGAAGACAAATTCATCAATCATATGATTAATGTCATCTAATATTGTTGGCGTTCGCGGCACGTCGGTCGTTGTCATCGCTGGGTGGTGGAGCGGTCAAAGTATTGCAATTTTGTCCACATAGTGAGACTAGATTTAAATAGATATCACTCACGAGCTTCTTCTCATGTTATGACAGTCGTTACGTGTTGGATGACAAACTATGACAGGTTACCGATATCGTTCGCTTCTGTTAAGCCAGTTGGTTGCAGAACAAGTGCAGTTGTTTGATGTTAAGACTATAGTTCAGCTAAAAGTTTTCATACAAAATACGTTAACGTTTTTACCCCACTAAACATGAGCTGATTTTGCAGATTTTTTTATATATTATAGACACAAGTAAAAAGTAGGTCGTCACGTTTTTTTTTATATTGTTTATAGATTGAGAAATAATGTAATCCTCAAAATTAGTCTTTTTAACTAAAAATCTTCCTCATACTTATCTCGTGATAATGATTAAATTAATCAAAATTTTGAAAAAAACAAAACTTTTCTACCTGGTTTATAATCTGACAAAACGATAGAGACCACAATCAAATTAATTCTTTAAGATTTCGATGTAAGAAACGTTAATGCCCAAACCCCTATTTTGCGCGTATTTTGCGCGTATCTCAAGGAAATTTTCGGTCAGAAGCCGTCAGCTAAACGATACTCTTAACTAACTAGCTACTTAATATACTTGAATTCTTGCGTCCAAACATTCTTTGCATGTCGGGCATTTAAAGTAAAGAAAATTAGCCTTACGAGAATTTGGAAAAATATGGGCGAGTGATAAGCTCCGTGTTTATTCAAGAATCACCCTGGTTCTAGTGGAATCCAACGTACTTAGGAGAGACAGGTGCATTTTTGGACAGCACGATTACCATAGTGACTAAACAATTGGATTTCTGCGCTGGTGGTTGCGGGTTGACCCATATACCCCTGTCACATGAGAGAGAGGCCTGTAAATCTATACATATAATAAAATTATAACAGGCCGATGTCTGTGCATTATAGATATTGGAGAAAAACTATTATGGGGGTCGTTATTAGAGCAACAAAAGCCAAAACAACAGTTTTTAGAATTTTTGTCAGTCCGTCTGTATGTTTGTACACGCATCACGCAAAACATACTACATGGAATTGAATGCAGTTTTTACCGATGTATAGCTAGAAGTCTAACTTAAAATATAGGCCCCATTATGCCGCAGGAAAATATCAGACTCTAAATTCCACACATACGAAGTCGCAAGCAAAAGCTACTCAACAATACAACAGAAATCTTTATGATATTTCGAGTTGCGTTACCTTTTATATAGTAATGGAACATTTACTCATTTTGGCATATGAGATAAAACATGCCAATGTGATTTCATGGTGCGTGGCTTCCATATGTTTATTGCCTCAGATCATGGGGCAACATGTGTCACACACAGTAATATCGTTGATATACAGATCTATAAAAGTATACACAATTATTCTTTAGCAAGATGAGTGAAGATATTTAATAGAGAATCTCAGAATATTTTCATAGTACAATCGCAGTAAGGAACAGTACAGTCAACGGTAAAAAAATATTTATCCAAGTATAGAATTGAGAAATGATAATATGCTAATTTTATATTTTTTTGTGAACAATTAAAACAGTAACAACAATTATTATTATTGTAAGTAATAAAAGTAAAGTAAAAATGTTGTACAATTTTTTGTTACTTGTGTCGTTGACTTAGACGGTTGGCGCAGTGGTCGAGCGATCGACTGCCGCGCTACGTGTCACGGGTTCGATTGCCGCACGGTATAAATATTTGTATGATCTACGGATAGTTGTTTCGGGTCTGAGTGTTTATGTATGTGAATATATGTGTTTGTGAACGCACCCACGATACAGGATTTATTCATAAGGAGGGGCAAAGAATTAAAAAAAAAAAAAAAACAAAAACTGTACAATCATAGAATCTTAAACTTACCTATATATATTCTTACCTATTGAAAGAAAACAATCCGTGAGTGAAATAAAACCAATTATAATGCTCCGATTATAATTAAAACAATTAAACGTTTTATTTAGTTACCCCTATTCTCATTCCACTTGTTATACATGTTCATATAATCCTGGCTTACAGTCTTCACATCAGCTGTATCCACGGAGGAGATGCTGCCAGCAGGCTTCGGGTTCCTCTTGAACCTGATGAACGGTTCCACGAACACTGTCCAGGTCTTGCCGAAGATCCTTGTCATGCTTATCACGGAGAGGCCCAAAAGGAAACCCTGCAGAGCAAAAGTTTGATTGTATATGTCGTTGTATGATATTTTTTCGTAAATTCTTGGACATACTTCTTTCTTAGAAAATATCACTGGGGTTGACAGGATGCAGAAAATGAAGACCGAGTATTTGGAAACTTTGAACAAGTTCAGCAGTGATATGAGATATGGTCGGTAATTACATACAGGTTTCCTTGAGTAGATGTGGACCACAAATCTCACAAATTTATTTGTTTTCTTAGGTGGGGTTTTGAAGAGAGAATTATGATTTTCTCTGTGCTTCGGTTACCAAGTCAGCCAAATATTTATATCCCATAAAACTTTCAAATGAAATGCTACCCTTTGGTCCCAAGGAGCCTGTATCTTGGGTACCGTTAAATTAATTATATTACAACATAGGCACATCATATTGTTTGCCTTTGTTACTTTGTATTGCAATATGGACAATTCCCAAACTTAAAGTAAAGTGTTATTGGGTTTTTCTGTATGGAAATTCTCAGTAACAGCACGGAGTCTGGAACTATGCCTAGTAGGTGGCAATAGGCTCGCCCCCTATTACATGGGATTCAATAACGGCGAAATGTTTGGGTAGAATAGTACACTTCTGCCTAACCCTTCGAGGAATACAGACACACTAAAATTTTACGATAGCTTTGCCTTGAAAATAATTGCGACGTCCATTTTAACTGTACAGTTATTTTCATAGCGTTATTTACGTCACAATATAAGTGACGGCACTCACACAGACCTTGGTCCCAGGAAAACTATGTTACAAGAAAACAAACAAATATAGAACACTAGCTCCCGCCTGCGGCTTCGCCCGCTTTGATTACGAAACCGTGCATTTTTTCGAGTCACACGTAGCGCCATCTAGCGTCCTAAAGCAATTGTGACCGTCGAACGTTATTGTTATTTCCCTCCGGAACAGTAATATTTTCTAGATGGAACCCTATGTCGTTTTCTGTACCCCTGACAACGTATATGCAAAATTTCATGATGATCGGTTCAATGGTTTAGGCGTGAAAAACTAATAAACAAACTTACTTTCGCATTTATAATATTAGTTAGGATTAGGATGAGACTCGGCCTCCAAATATAAACTCTATGATTATTGAATTTAACACATACTTCATTCCAAAGACATGCAGTTACCTAGTCTTTGAAATAGCTACGTGGCAGCGCGCCAGATGCTGGGATAATCAATGGCATCGTGTAGATCTCATCGGTGGTGGACCGGGATGTTTGTATTACATCCAGATTGGCAGAGCTTAGGCCTTTTGGATTTTAGGCTATCCGAAAATGGAGCTTCCTGGATGAGGTACATTATTATCAGTCTATAGAAATGTGTCGATGATTTTATAGGCTTTTTGTACTTTTTAATTGTTTTTTAAGAATCGCTTCATAGTTCTAGAGCACGGCTGCTGAGCGTGGGGTTCTGAATTCAATTCCCGGGTCACACAAAACGATTATTCTGTTTGGAAATTCTCAATAGCAGCTAGAGTTTGTAATTATGCCCGTTAGATGGAGACTTATTTTTTATTACATGGGACACAATAATGGCATCGCAAAACGTGGATGTACAGAAATACACTTCTACCTAACTCTTCTGGGAATCCAATCCCTCATGCTCAGCAGCCGCCAGTATTATCACGGTACTTACAACGCTGCCACCGAGGTCCGACACGAACAAGTTCCAGTCGTAGTTGTACCGCTCCTCGTACACTGATACCATCATGCTATTGAAGTAGATGAACAGCTGTAAGGTGACAACAAACACACTATATACTCACACACACATAAAGGGGGTGATTAGTTTTCATGTCGATATAGTAATGTATCGATAAAGTGCGGTAAGACCGCCCCTTGTACACCTCTATTGGTTTATATTTTTTCTGTTTCTGGTGTGCAATAAAGTATTGTATTATATTTTATCGATCAATATGCTGGATATCGCTCCCCTACTTTTTTCCAAATTTCAGATTAGATTTCATTTAAAATTTGTATTTGATAAACATTGCCCCACCCTAGGATTTCCCCTGTATCGTGGGACAAGTTTATAAACTCGCACACAAGTCATATGCAACTAGACCCGAAACAACTATACTGTAGATCATACAATTATTTGTTCTGTGCGGGAATCGAACCCGCGATAAGAAGCGTAGAAAGCTAATAGCTTAGCCACTGCGCTGAACGTCCCGTCTGTTGCCATCGGACGAAAGCGGGATTTTAGTCAACTTAGATGGACTTATCATGTCCAAGCGCGTGAGAATTGGTCCCCTCACCTCTATTATACAAGTACGCGAGTAGTAAGTATGCGAGAATCGAACCCGCTTTATGCGCAGCAGTTAATCATTCAACTATTACGCCGCCCATGCCTACTTCTACTGTCAGTCCAGCTCATCATGTAATCTCCTTCTGAAGTTGTTATGTTGCTGTTCACGGCTATTTGGAACCCAGCCTGCGCGTTGCTTGACATATCGCATGCGCGTGCGCACATGCGTTGTGATTTTAAATGTTAGTGGTAGAGCCAGTTGGTTTCTTACATGAGTCTGCAGAGCTGCAGCGCCACTACTCACAGACCACTGCTTGATAGCACTATTCCAGACGTAGATCTTCTGTCTGTCCGTCACGAAGCCATTGTATAAGAACGAGTTGCAGATACGAGGACAGATCGCACAATAATGGGACTGGTACATGCTGAAAGAGAAGATTTTCTTCTGTATCGTGGGTACAGATTACAAACATACTTCTGACATACACACACGCCCTGACCCGAAACAAATGTAAGTAAAAAAAAAAATTTGCTCCGAGCAGAATCTAACCCGCGACACGAAGTGCAGAAAACCAATCATTAAGCCACTGCGCCAATCGTGTCGTGAAGAGTAATACAGTAATGAGTATATCTGACTGTAGGTAAGATCCTAAGGACTCCAAGTTTTCCAGTAAAAGAGGTCCATAACTCTATCACAGAATAAGAAAAAAATGTAAAGCTTCTGAATACGTTCCCTCGGAAGCCCTTTGTTCACTGTGACCTGCAAAGACCTATTATGAGCAGTAGGTGCTACTTGGATAGCAAGGGTAACAAGGGAACCTCTATACAGTCTCCCCTGGGACTTGCATGAGGGGGTTGACCTCTACAGTGGTGGGCTTCGGTGCGGTTTTCTAAAGGTCCCGAGGTCCACCATATAGTGTCGAGGCGGACCACCGTGGTGAGTTTAGCCGGTAGGAGTCTGGCACACCCCTCCGCGGGTAACCCCTGACAGGTAATCACGAGGCAAATAAAAAAAAACTGTGCTACTTGGATGCTCAAAACAACTCATCTTCCCTTTCTCTGTCTACGAAATAACAAACTCACTTCATGTAAGATGTAATGAGGTTCCTCATGGCAGTATAGTTGTCACACCGGGGCACGTCAGTCTGCATCCAGGGTCCAGAGCACCCTGCCTCCTGCATTACCTTGTCCCACACAAACCGTGTGGTGCACTGGAAACGAAATAGCTTTTTTTTACCAACCTATCTGGCATAACGACATAATATAATACATTTTTGTTACACTTGTGTCTGATTCCAATCTATAAGGTAAACTATTCACTAACAGCCTGACAGAGTCGCTATCATATTTTCATCTAACAGATATTTTATCTATAAGATTACTATCGGAACGAAATTGTTGTGCTTTTTAAACGGAATTGCCTCATCGGTCTTATGGTCGCAAACGCGGCTGGTTAGCGTGAGGTCGTAATAGTCCGACTAAACAGAACTTCAACAGCACAATTCCATATTCTGGAATTGTTAGATAGACTTGCCGCCAATGACAGAGGTAGGTACATCTCTGCTTATTGCCTCGGCGAATACAGCAATGTTATAATTTTTAAACATTTCCTAATTCTAAGAAAAAGAGAATTTGCCTCCCCTCGACCGCGTTTAAGTGTTTTGGCTGCATTCCTTTATATTGGCAATATTGGCATTGGTCTCTGACTATAACTCCTCGTTACACCTGACGCTCCTATGTCTAGAATATGACGCCCGTTTTATATGCAATAAATTGTTATAATTTGTTATACCTATAAATTGCTATGGCTTTAGTTCGCAATCCAAGAGTAATTTGCAATATCTTGAAATCATACCTCATAGTTTGGTGTTCGGGATATATCGAAATAAATATCAGTCGAGTTGGAACTGTAGAGGTTTTATTTAAATAGCCAGATTTCACGATAAAGGCTGGCTTTGTATTAAAAAAGAGCTGCACCAATACCAGTCCGCTTGTCAAAGTGGAAGACCAAAAAGTCACTTAACCGGAGTCGTGAACCTACGAACTACGGAACCTACTGACCTCATTAGCGCTGTAGTCGACTTCTTCACTGCAAGGATTGACGTTGCAACTGATCATCCGGTACTCATCCACCTTCAGCTTCACGTCCAAAGTCTCACCGACGTTCACGTACAGAGAATCGACCATCCCGCCGTTGTATACTGTTACTTCTAAAATTTACGAAGTTCTCATAAAATTATTCATTCAATGGCTTATATTCAGCTGTGATCATATTTGGTAAGATGAGAATCAATACTAATATTATAAAGAGTTGAAATTTGTTTGTTTGTATGTAGGGGGTAATCTCCGGAACGAATGATCCGAATCTGAAAATTCTTTCACCGATAGATAGCTACATTATCCCCGAGTGCTATAGGCTATAAATTATATATGTAAATCACGTCGGATCAGTCGCGGACCGAAGCTAGTAACTTATAAACTCATCCTTGATCAAAATACTCAATGAAGCTGTGAATTGAATGAAGTTAGTTTGTTCTTTGTTTCAAATGAACGGTGGAGGAAAGCATCGTGAAGAAACCTACACATCTGAGAGGACTCCAAAATATTTTTGGTGGAATGTATAGTCCACTAACAGGCAGCAGGCGAGCGTGGCTGAATATAGCCTAGACCGTTCTCAAAGGCCCGTGTCTAGCTTTAAGACAGTTGTAGGTTGTTGTAATCTTATTCTGAATATATTGTATATAGTTCAATATATTCAGAATAAGATTACAACACTTAACCAATTTATATTCACTTCAGAAAATATAAAATAGATACTTTCCAGTAAAGGGTTCCCTCATATAATGAATGTAGACGTGGTATCCAGGTGGGTGAACGCTGATGGTGGTGGCAACGTCCTGGGGAGTGTGCTGCAGCGTCACTGAGTAGCCCAAATTTTTTGTGGCTTGGCTGATCAGGATCTTCGGAGTCATGGTGTAACAACGGCCTTGGACAAAGCCCACTGTTGATGTCAGTTCCACGTCTGTCAAGTTTGAAATATAGCATCACGCCTGTATTCCCCGAAGGGTTAGGCAGAGGCGTACTATTGTACACTCACATTTCGCCGAAGCTGTTATTGAGTCCCATGTAATAGGGGGCGAGCCTATTGCCATTTACCGGGCACAGTTCCAGACTCCGTGCTGCTACTGAGAATGTTCATACAGAAAAACCCAACAACTCTTTGCCCGACCCGGGAATTGAACCAAGTACCTGACGCTCAGCAATCGTCAAAAAAACAGGTTAAATGTATCACGCATGTTTCTCTTAAAGAGTTAAACCCACAATCCCTTGTTATAAAGAGCGAGTGATTGCATATGGTATGAAATTAAAGCCGCATAGATTCTCAGGAACAGAGTAATGATGATCCAAGTCAACGTTTACAGATGACACTGGTGTAAACTCTCATAGTGCGACTCAGAACTTTCTGCTGTCGCTTCGCTCCGCTTTCCCATAGTTTCAAATTCTGCAATTAATCTCGATTTTGCATCGTAGGCATGTAATGATATTGATGATACACAGGTAAGTTATATCTCACTGTTCATGTCTCCGTTAAGTCCGTATTGCACGAAGAACTCCTTATCATCATAGGTGATATCCTTCCACACGGCGTCCAGGCTAACGTTATCAAAGTTGAAGTTTCTCCAGGTTGATGTGTAACGAGGGTGAGCGTACAGTCCGTATTCCTAAAATAAATTGAAACCTGTTAATGAAATGCCTCTCTGAGGGTGTTGATTGACCCCAAATTGTAGTTTTCCTGGTTCACGAACGTAATACAGTCTACTCAAATGCGTGCGCACGTTGTTATCCTATATTTCAGGCTTGATGGTAACTACGATGGAGGTAAAGGAATATTTTTGCTTATGGTACTCTTGTAATAACAAAAAAGCTAAAAGCAATTCATTATTGAGAGGGTTAGTAACATTTTGCTCAACTAAATGCTCATGTGAGCATTAATTAGTAATCTACCATTCTATTGAATGTTCAGTAAAGCGTACTTCGCAAGTCTACAACCAACAAGATGTGGCACATGGTAAGACACATCCCGTCAACTAGAAACCACTACATTTTTTGTCCTTTGACCATCTCAGGTTGTGCAGAACCTGACATGTTTTACACGCCATCACACTAGGATTTCTCCTGTATCGTGGGTACAGTTTACAAACATACATGTCACATATACAAACAACCAGACCTGAAATCACTATCTGTAGATCATACAAATATTCCGTGCGTGAATTGAACCGACACCTAGCGTAGAAAGCTAAAATAATTACTTAGCTACTGCGCCAATCGTGCCATCATCGATTGATGAAGTCTTACAGTTTAAGAAAATTGTATTTTGTGGGTACTCCATGAGTTCTCAAAAGAGGTCCAAAGAAAGCTTACCATCATTTTGTCATATTTGTAAGGTGGTTCCCTGCAAAACGTAACGCTGGGGTATATCAAGGTCTTGTTGAAGTCAAAATGAGTGTACGTGGTGATCGGTATGTCTATCAATTTTCCTATGAATACTGATATCTGAAATAGAACATAATTATACAGTAAGCTAAATAATAGTGCAAATGAGACTAGTAAAATACATTAAATAAAATAATAAATTATTTCCAAGCATTTCCTTTCATTTTTTTTTTATTGCTGTTATTTTCATGTTTACTTTAAAGATATTGTATATAGTAGTCTGGATTCGAGTCCCGCCTCTTGCAAAATGTTATTAGTTTTGCCCTATAGATAACACTATGGTCGCGCCCTATGACATGGGACTTACAACGTTATCTGCCAAATGCCAAAGTGTAGAGTACACCAGTCTTCTAATCTTCTAAATAAAATTGCCCCACACTAGGATTTCTCCTGTATCGTGAGTACAGTTTACAAAAATACATGTCCCATGCACACACAACCAGACCCGAAACAACTATCTGTAGATCATACAAATATTTCTTCCGTGCGGGGATCGGACCCGCGACACGTAGCGCAGAAAGCTAATTACTTAGCCACTGCGCCGACCTGTGCCTAGGCCTTCCAGGAAAACAGGCGTGATACTATCTTATAAATATAACTGAAATATTTAAATTGTACCTGCTGCATAACTGCCACAGCACACACAATTACAACCACAGTCTGTATGAACTTAGGCCCTTTAATACATTCGGCGCACTTCTGCCTTATCGTCCAACTGGGATCCTCCACCTGTACAAAAACAATTGCCGTTCGTTACAAGTAGGTAATATATGTTGTTTTTATTCATGTAGACCATATACAGGTACTTAAGAATAGTTACGACTCTAGGTGCCACGTTCCAAAATGTTGACTTCCAATGGGGAAGAACGGGCAAGAAACTCCATGGTTACTGTTTTAAATGTTCATGGTACATGTTCAAACGTGATAGTGACGGAATATGGTGGGATAGATGTAGACCAGTGTATATATGACGAGCCAAATATCTAACAATATCTGGCTCGTCTTAAAGCTGAGTATGCTGAGTGACAAAGCTCATATAGGATTAAAAAGTAAGGTAGTGTAGCCGATTCTCGTTTTTTGTTCTTTTAAGCGTTTACTTAGTTAGTTGGCTTCATTTAAAATCGTTTTCCAAACATTTTTAAAGTGCGCGCGCAGTTGTCTGATGTCCTAACTAAAGCGCCCGCACATTAATCATTAATTTAACTAAGAAAAACTGCACTTGGGCGGTCGATACAAAGCCTATGTAGCTAAACTGAATTTAAAAAGTATACTTTTTTGAAGACTTACTTGATCATTTTCCACAAATTGCATTATTTGACTTAGATCACTTTTGTTCGGAGGGTGCGATATAATCAGCGCATGATCTAGCATAAATAAAAATACATGATATCTACCTGCGCTTCTCCAGTCATCTTCTTAGAGCTTTGTAAAAAAGACAACATTTTCCCATTACAATTTCAGCGCGTCCAGTTTTCCGCCCACTGACGAGATATATGGCGTAACTGGGAGTAGCCATGAAGCTATGTAATACATGTAATGATGTAATTTATAGCGCTGTATACTGTTTACAGTATTATAAATATTGATAGCGCTTATTGGAAATTACTGGATTATCTAATGGTAAGTTCCGATATGTTTCGTGATGTTGGAGTATTTAATAAATTAAGTTACTACGTATTTAGAGTAGTACTTAACATGTTTAGACTATAATAGATGGCGGCCGGTACGAGGAGTTTCCTCAGAAGGGCCTCCAGCCGAGCAAATTATATAATATTAAGCCACACTGCTAAGAGTGTCCCATAGTAGGACTCGAACCTCGGCTAAGGGCGTTGCTGGGGGACAGACAAGAGAGGACTTGCTGGATCTGATTGTGGAGGCGTTTCCTATTACAAAGGCCTCTTGAGAAAAAACGCCGAAGAAAAGTTAGGGTCATTACTTCTTTTATCTCTGTATTCCCCAAAGGGTTAGACAGAGGTGTACTATATTATTTGTACACCCATAATTCACCGATGTTATTAAGTCCCATGTAATAGGGCGCGAGTTGATTGCTATCGTGCACAGTTCCAAACTCCAGGTTTCTATTGAGAATTTTTAACAGAAATACCCAGCTAAAATCAATTATGAAACGTTTTCTCTCGCTTTTCTATACAAAAAATGTTCAAATAATTACTTTCATAGATACTCGTAACGCCATCTATGAAATAGATCAGACATAAACAAAACTTCTTGAACTCAACCGTCACAGAGGTCGCTACTTAATACTATAATTATTTTTTACATATTACATTTTACATTACAACACGCTTTTATTCCTTAATAGCGACCCGGCCCGGCATCGCACGGGTGCAATTTAGTATTAAAGAAAATGAAAAATTTCATACAAAAATACCATCCAAATTTCCGACATTTCCGTAGATTTTCCAAAAATGTTTTTTCATACAAACCTTGAACTGAAAATGTAGAACACAACAAAAAAAAAAAATCTGCCAAATCGGTCGTACCGTTCTCAAGTGATGCTCCGTCATACGTGTGGTAATTGATTTTTATTTATATAGACTAGCTGTGCCCGCGACTTCGTTCGCGTGGATGTCGGAACTTAACAATGTATTTTTTAGTGAGACCAAATGCACTTAACACTATTTTTTTCTAAAATTAAAGAATTTTTCTAAAATAAAAGTAGCCTAAGTTACTCCTTATTACATCAGCTACCTGCCAATAAAAGTCCCGTCAAAATCAGTCCAGCCATTTCAGAGATTAGCCTATACAAACAGACAGACAGACAGACAAAAATTGTAAAAAATGTTAATTTGGTGTATGTACCGTATATATATTCATATGCATGTAGTAAAAAACGGTTATTTCAATATTACAAACAGACACTCCAATTTTATTTATATGTATAGATTAGGGGACGATATTATTCCATCAATTAGTCTGGCTTATAGACTTAGAATTTCGCTTACGCTAAAAATCTATGGTCTGGCCTAAGTATCAATTCTTTAACCAATGAGGATTAATGCAGCCATTCGCATTTCTCGCTTTCTTAATTTAAATTCACGCGCCGAAATTTTTGTCTATGCTGGTTCAATATTGGATCCAGAACATATTTTCCTTTGCCTATCAAGTATTCTTCTCTGAAAGTAAAAGTACAAATGCCTTGTCTCGATCTTACTTTCGGCTTTACAATCATCGGCAGTCGTATCTCTCGCTCGCAACATTCTGGAAGACAAATACCCTCAAAGCGTCACAATAAAAAAAAATTATAAAGTGTAAATAATGAGTACAGCTGTGATACAAATTTGCAAGTGAAACATTATTTTAAGTGGGTTTTGAATTTTAAATAGTGTAGTGATTAGTCCGGTGACCACATAAACAATAAATAAGTACACGAAAAATATTTGGCGCCAACAACTAAACAAAAGGTTAGTATAAAACATATTGTATTCTCCGTATCTACTTATAATTACTTGAGACTATAGTTTCTCTTAAAGTTTTCATACAGAATGCATTAACGTTTTTACCACACTAAACATGAGCTGATTTTGCTGATTTTTATATGTTATAGACACATGTAAAAACTAGGTCGTCAAGTTTTTTTTTTATAATATTTATATTCTGAGAAATAATTAACCCTCAAAATACGTTTTATTTTTTACTGAAAATCTTCCTTATTTTCGTGATAATTATTAAATGATTCAAGATTATGAAAAAGAAAACTATAAAGTTGTTTATAATCTGACAAAACGATAGAGAACAAAATCAAATTAATTCATTAAGATTTCGATGTAAGAAACGTTAACGCCCAAACTAGGTGTTTGCGCATATTTCAAGGTAATTTTGTCAGAAGCCAGCTGCAGCTAAACGATACTCTTAAGGACCATTTATTGACCACCTGAGGTAGGTAGATACACGGAGGTCGGCAATCATTCTGTTATTTCTTGCGTATATTTAACCATTTATGTAGATACACGGACAAAATTATATACTAAACGGTTTCGGCCTCAAACAGACGGCCGACTAATCAACGACACAAACAGTTTAGTCATAACGAAACTAACAACTCCGCCCCTAAGACGATCCTCTAACCCTTTTCTCTTTCTCTTCTCTTTTGTTAACGTTGCCCCACACTAGTAATAACTCCTGTATCGTGGGTGCGTTTACATACACAAACACCCAGACCTGAAACAACTATCTGTAGTAGATCATACAAATATTTGTTCCGTGCGGGAATCGTACCCGCGACACGTAGCGCACTGAAACACATTGACGAGTGTAATCATTCTTGTAAGAACTATACTCAGCAATCATCTGTTTGACAGATAATGTAGTGATTCGTAGATGGTTTGGTCAATTTGACTTTTTTACGTAGTTCACCTCACACAAATGACGTCACAATGTGATAAGTACTTGCTTATTTTTATTTTTTTCGTTTCGCCTCTTTTATTAGTTTCGAGCGTATGGCATTCGTGGGTTGCAGCTGAAAACCAGCGTCGGGTGGCCAGCACTACAGTTTGGTCATCATGACATTATGCTGAGCTGTGACCTTGTTGGCACAACAATTTGTAAATATTGTGTGTACGTGTTTGTTTTCTGTGTTTATTTCTGTATTTTTTGTGTCAATAAACTATTTTTCTTTCTTTCTTTCTTTTTCTTGCTGTCGCAGGTTGCTGTTCCGTATACTCTTATGAAAAGGGGATGTATTGTTTGTTTGTCACTGTAGTTACTGTTAGCCTGTCACATTCCACTGCTGGCCAAAAGCCTCCCCTTTGATTTCTAGACCGTTCTGTTCTGTGCAAAAGATGACCAGTCTTTTCCAAATGTGTTCAGTTCGTCCCGCCATGTCTTTCGCGGTCTACCGCGTCGCCGTTTTGCTGTGTCAGGGCGCCACTGCATGGATATTTTGGCTGTAGTTGTTAGATTATTTCTACGTAATCAAGGCGCCGCCGTTTTCTGGTTTCAGCAACCAAACAGTTAATAATACAAATAAATAAAACTCAAACAAGCTTTTAGCGTTTTTTTATTAAAGTTAATATTTACAAAATACACGTTTCGTGCTTCTATTCTAGATTAGCTTATATGATATCACTTTAAGGCACAATATTATAAGTACGAATGAAATTCATATCGCGATCACAATAAATATAGCGGTAACAGCTTTGCTACTGATGTATGGCTGCCAAATACAGCTTTGTATTTCCTTCTTATAGGGGACTGAGCTTTAAGGTTGAACGACATCTGGCAGCATGGAATCGCATTTCTTCCGCCTGTGCTACAGTGTGCTGCAGCATTCTGCCGTCTCCCTTCCGCTCCGTTCCGTGTTGCCGAGCGCCTCGTCGATTCCGCCGCGTGCGGTTGCACTCCCGCTCTCTTTCTCGCTCTAGTTAATGACGATTCTAAATGACAGAAAAGGGTAGAAGCACAAGAAAGTGCGAATCGGTGCGGCCAGATGTAGTTCAACCCTTACTTTACTTTCAATAACATAGCATCACGCCTGTATTCCATGGAGGATTAAGCGGAGTGTCGTACACCCACATTTCACCGATGCCATCATTGAGTTTCATTGGAGGCAAGCCTATTGCCCTCTGCCTTAATTCCAAACTCTAGCCTGCTACTAAGAAAAATAATGTAATAACATTTTGCATGGGAATAGAACTCAGGATCTGAGGCTCAGCTCTTGAGAGTACTAGCCCAGTGAAGTACTCAATTGCTCAGTGCTGTATATAGCCCTACAGAATCTACTACTATCTGTTCGGTGATATTAAGAAAGCAGCTTTATTAAATAGGTACATTAATGATAACAATTTTCTTTGTAGAGGATGCAAATACCGAGCCAAATGAGTACAGTGAGAAACAGACGATTATACGAGGTCGAAAATAAATAGGTCATACAATATTTTTTAAGCCAGAATGCTCTTTTAAACATGCATCATACAACCTCACTGAGATTTCGGAAAAGGTTACCTCGAGTGTCGACTTGGGTGCTGCGACATATGCATTTTTCTCAATTCTCATAGATTTTCGAACCATTTGGAATGATTTGAATATTTTTTCACGCTTCAATATACGAACCTAATAATAAACTAGGCTATAATACTAATGCTTCCGACTAGCATACAAACTGGGCGTGTCCGTCCCCTGTCACTTTAACAAGCCAAGCGCAAGCGACACTATCCAACATTCTGAACGCCAGTTATTATTTTTAATTTCACAACCTTATATTAAGTCCTTAAATACCTTTTTAAAATACCTAATCTTTTCACGCTTTCCCCCTTAAAGAGTTAGAGTTCAAAAACAGTAAGTAGAATTATTGTTTTGTTACATAACTGACGTTCAAAATAGACTTGTTCGTAAAAGCAACGCAATCGGAGAGACACGCTAACATAATTTTGTATCAAATACGCATTATACAGTAAAAGTGATAATCCAACTGAATATTAGTACGCTTAACACTGACAATGGACTGAGCATAGCGCTGCCAGAATTTGGCTTAATCTTCGCTACGAACGAATTCGTGGCATTCTTGATTTTGTTCACGAATTTGTCTAAGATATCTGATCGGGGAGTAATATCGCAAGCTGTATGACTTATAGCATCAACAACTGGAGCTGAAAACACTCTAAAGTTGACTTCATTAGGGTCCAAACTTCCGTACATCCAAATTGGCATCCTGTTAGATAGAATCCATAAGTTGTCGTTGTAGTCCACTTTTATGTCTGTCGGGTATATCATCGTGACTTCGTTCATGTAGATCCTGCCTTGGTTCTTCATTAAGTACTCTTTGTTCGAGGTCTTCCAACAAGCAACGGCGTTCAGGTTCACCAGAGAATAGAACAGGACTCCAGTTTTCTGGTCGACGAACGAGACACTAGACTGAGCGTTAGGTCCACGACTTCCCAACAGTTTGAAAGCGTTGAAATTATCCTCAGCAAGCGTCTTGTTCCTCAAAAATTCCGTTGATACGGAGAACTCGTCGTAACTAGCCATGGGGTGGAAGTAAAGGGTGCTGAAGTTGTCAGGATTGGGAGCAGAAAGACCGAGCCCGAATAAAGCATCAGTCCAACTGAAGTTAAAGCCTTTGACACTGAAGTCGCAAGCTAATGGGTCAGGGTGGAAGAAATGGTGAGTTATTCTCCAGGATTCGTTTTTCTCCCAGGAGTAAACCACAATCGCTGGCTTTCCCAGATCCCCCGCATAAGCGTAAGTATTCTCGCAATCGGCATCTTCTACAGCAATATTGGCGAACCCAGAATCTTCTTTAACCTGGTCCTCAGGAAACACATATTTCCTCATCAGGTTATCGGTTTTTAAGTCATAAACGATTATCGCAGGGGGGTATCTCGTAGCGTTGGTCTCCAGACTGCCCATTTTCCCGCTGTCGAGGACCCAGAGGCGTCCGCAGCGGTCGGCTCTCACACGGAAGGGAGAGACGATCTCTGGAGGTTTCCCGTCCATAGCCGTAGCGTGGGCTGCCCAGCTTGGGTACGGGATCAGTTTTGGTGACGTCGTTGAGTTATCTGGAAAATGAAAAATAATGTTTAAGGAAGTGTGATTATCCTTATAGTGTCAGATAAGAGGAAAGATATGTCTCTACAATCAATAACTGATACAAGGAAATACCGTACCCAATTTGCAAAACAGGATAAATTGTACAGGAAAGTTTAATTTGGAAAATCTTTGACATACAGAATTGTGACAACCAGACATTCCGATTTATTTTTAACAATTCGACCGTCAAAACTTGCGATCTTATATAGTCTTATGTATTAATAAGTATATAGTAGTAGAGAACCCAGTCCATATAAGAATAAAACAATCTATTAATAGTTAAATATTAATAATCTTGAAAGCGGTTTTGTTGTTCTCTATTTATACACTGGGAAACGCAATTACTCATAATCAACAACAAACTGTTCGCACTAATCATACATAGTGACTCAATTATTAAAGGACCAATTCCCATAATTGTTTTACGGGCAATTCCTTTTTCCATTGAGGTAATTCCTAAATGCCAGCTAAAAGGTTTATTTTATTCGTCACGGTGGATCATTATATAAATAACGTATTGATGTTATTTAGGTAATATGCATAGTATACGCAAGTTATGTAGTAATTGTTTATTTTAATGTAATAAATGTATCAGTTTTCATATCAACCTATAAACAAATAAACGCACCCATTATATTATATAGATTATTTAATTGGATAAATATTTGGTTCCTGATGAAAATCAACTAGCAAATGGTTGCATAACGTCTAAAGAATCATTAAATTTAATAAGGAGCTGTGTCACGAAAACCTGACTAATAGGTACTTCGTTTCTCAAAAGCTAATCAAACCTAATTTTAATGATTGTCACCCAATTACAACAGTGACAATAGTTTTGACGTAGTCGTGGATATGACTAACATTACATAGCAACACGCCTGTATTCTCCAAGAGTTACACAGCGGTGTACTATGTATACCCACGAGTAGTGTATAATTGGGGGTTCTGGATCACTTGCTCTCGCTTCGCTCGATCGCGTGATCCAGAACTCCCCAATCATACACTACTGTTGTGATCTGCAAGTAAATAACACTGGGCAGTTATTTTACCCTCCTACTATGATCTGCGAACGATTCATCATACTGCAACGACGATGACGACGACTAAGAGTCTAATATTGTATTTGAGATGCGCGTATTAATTATATAATCGTTTCCTTTCACAGCATTCAAATAAAAACACTTAGGATATTGTATAGCATGTTGCATCCAAGGATCGTCATAAATCTCCCAGTCTTCAATAATACCTCCACATGAGAAACATGCTGCCTTATCATTTACACTATTTCCATAATAAAAGAATCCAGCGTCAGCCATTTCCATCACTAATCTTTTTTTTGTATCAGCTGTTGCCCAATAATAACTAAATGAAAATTCACGCCTTTTATACGAGCTATACATGTCGTATCGGGGTTTGTATTCAATAGGAGACATGTTCTATATTTATTTACTTCCTAATTCTCGATACTGATAATTATAAACGTATAATGAGTTACCCCCGAAATTGTCAGCAACTTATATGATTGAGCAGGATTAGGAGGGGATAGAAAATTCTAAGATACATTAAATTTTACCTTACAGAAATGAAACAAGAAAATGTTTATTTTAAAATTTTATTTTCCAAGCACCACTTATTTAAACACAATACATTTTTTAAAGCACATACAGAGTCATGATAAATACAATTATATACATCTTGAGAATATTTATACTGATTGTACAAACTTATCAAACTAGAACAACCTTTATCTTCTAAATTGAATATATTACGATTACTATTTTCTAAAATATGCTTTAACCACATTACTTTTTCTGAACCTTTGACGTAGATAAACTTATCTCTTAAAATATCTATAATCAAAATCTGATAATTGGAATAGGGCACAAATCCTTCATTCCAATGTAGCTTTCTGTTACGTTGAAGCCAACTAACTTGCTTTTTTTCTGATTTCGTTAAATTTTTAAATGGAAACGGCGGCTTAATTAAAAACCCTTGTATTGTTTTATTATGCAATATAGCAATTTCTTTTACTATAAATTCATTTGCTTCTGTTTTAAAGCCTTGAATATCTACAATAGCAATCATGATAACCTGCGCACAATGTTACTGAGCGGTTTATATTCCACAAGTCGATCGTTTATAATCAAACAATATGCAGCCGTCTTATCTGGTATTGTTGTAGAACATTCAATTTCTAACCTCACATCCACTGGACCTGTTTTAAGGCTGTCGTTTTGTCTTGAGCAGTCTAAAATAAAGAGGGGGGCTTTTTCTTTGAACCCCTTTAAGTCAAGCAACGGGTCTATTGGACAGTTGTAATATGACTGACGGAATTTTACAAACATTTCATATAATATATTGTATTTGTTCTCAGAAAATTTTAAATTCAAAGGTTCGTATGGATAATATTGTGAATTCAAGAAGAGTGTTACGTTTGCTACTTCACAATGATCGAATAGTGAACTGTCTTTAGATTTATTATTTTTCCTATTAGTTTGTAAGCAAAAAATTACATATCTAGGCTTTTCCAATTGTGAAGCAGTTTTAACTGACCAAGAATGCTTCATGGTCTTAGGTAGTAATGGATACTCATATAAATCCCAATTTCTAAAAGCCATCTGAATAGGTTTATCTCTTTCTAAATGTTTTAAAAGTGTTAGTCGTTCTCGGTCCGATACTTTTATTTGTGGCACCCTCCATTGAATTCTGTGTATATCTATTTGAAAATGTACAATATCATCGGTAAGAATAACGCTATTTAAGTTAGTGTTACTTCTGTTCAATATAAGTTCATGTTTGCAATTTATCACAATTTTATTGTAGTCCTCTGCAAACCCTAAAACCTTATTTAGTGGTATCACAGCACTAAAATTACCATCACTTTGAAATCCTTCTAAATTCCAACCCCATAAGGCGGCCACTTTATTTTCTGCTTCATTTAATGAGATGTATGATTTTATTGTTGACGTTAATCCCGAGTTTTTTATGCGGTCTATTTCAATACCATTTATTTCGTACCTGATGTCTTGAAACAAAGACAAAACAGAGTTATTAGTGAATGTAACAGTTTTCTTGATCGGATTCCCATCTTTACCGAAGAGCTTTGCTTGTCCTTCGACATAAATTGAACTGGCTGATGGTAATACGTATATGTCTTGCTGGTGGATGGGAATTCTGATTTCATCGTTTTCTCTAAAGCTGTTATTATAGGGATTGTACGAATGGACTTCATAACTTTCGATCGAAGTGTCGAAGTGTGGTGATTCCGTAATCTGTAGTATATTCATACTTTAAACCCTAGGGCTTTAAGAAAATCTATATTTGCTTTAGTCAATTTCTTAACTTTTTTCTTACGTGTTTGCACCTTAGCAATCGTAGAAGAACTAAGAGGTTTTTCATTGACTTGAGTGTTTTTATAATGAACAATCATTTTGTTTTTCTTAAATGAAGACGTAGCTGAATATGTTCTTTTCCAAAGTTAATGCAGTGACCAAATTGATCAACAATTCTAACAGATATCGATGAAATTATATTTTTGTTTACTGGATAGTAAATAACGTTTTGCGGTTTTTCTATGTAGTGATGACCTGGAGCAGTATCAGATACAAATTCATGAATGAAATGAGTTGGTAATCCGTTGCAGTATGAACCGTGCACAAGATCACATTCGATTCTGATTGCAGACAGACTGCTGTTGTTAATATGTGGTCTTGAATTTAATACTGAAAAGTATAGCAAACCACACTCGTTTTGGCCAGATAAATGTAGAGGTGGTTGAAAGTATGTAACCAATTCCGATTTATTTCCAGAGATGGTAACCGTAGTAGACATGCTTGTATACTGAACTTTTTTACAAGATTCTGCTTATTTTATTCTTTCACTATACCAAAAATTCTTCAAAAAGTTTAAACAAAGATGTCCACAATTGAAAGGATGATCACGTTGAATATTATCATAATTATAGTGAACCTTGGAACCTACATATTTTATAAATTCTTTTGGTGGCTTAAGATTTCCATAACTGTCAAAATACTCAATATAATCATTGTATTTTACATAGGCTACCCAATGAGAACCTGGATTTTTAGAGCTATCTAAATTAATAACTCCACATTCTTTTTTAAATGGGTGTTTAGGGAGCTCATCTCTCATAAAGACGCCTCTAAAATAGGGAATATTATTTCCATACTTCAAAATGTCCAAATTACTCAGGGCTCGTTTAGGTAGCCGATATTTTAGTTTTTTTCTTTCGATACGTAAATTCCGAGCCCATCTTTATGCGGTTTAAGGTGTAGCCCTTTCCCAATGCACAGAGCTTCCATCTTTTCATTGTGCCTCTTCGATTCAGCATACAATTTTTTTGCCATCTTGAATTCATTTATGGTCTTAGCAATACCAGCTGCACCGCCTGCTAGGGCACCAGCCGCAGATAAACCCGCAAAAATAGGAATCAAGGGTAATACTCCCCCAGTTTTTGGTATAGGAATAATACGAGGAAGTTTAATGGACGAATCATTAACTAGCTCTCTGGCAGCGGCCATAGCTAATTCTATTGCCACTTTTTTGCATTTTGGTTTCAATTTTTTCATATGTCTTTTTGTTTTGTTGATAACATTTTTTAATTGATTCTTTAACCCTTTTCCAGATGCAGTTTTTCGCGAACACTTTTTACTACTTTTTTTAAGACCAGAACCAGTTTTAACTTTTGTTGACATAGCGCTGCTTATTAAACGTGCTGCCAGTTTTTCTCCTACACTCGCATCCGAGGCAACTGCTCGTTTTTTTGCCATATTTAACAAAACTAAATCTGCCTTGTGGCGATCCTTTAAGCTTGAAGACTTGTGATAGGCAATGTCGTGTTCTTTGCAATATTCGTCTAATTTATTAATACCTTTATCTCCACGTGTAAGCCTTTTAATTAATTTTGTGCCAGGTCCGCAATAATTGTATCCTGGTAAATGTAATTCAAATGGTAAATTATTTATAAGCCAATTGAGAAGACTGCTCTCACCAATACCCATCATAAGACTGCCGCATCATGGGTTGACCACTTAATAAATATTCGATTTGTCAATCCAACTGTTTTCAGAAGAAGGCAAACCTAACCATTTTACTAAAACACTATTTCCTTTACTTCTCAGAACTTTTTCGACAAGATATAAATTAGGATGTTTTGTCTTTTGCAGCTCTTGTACATAAAATGCACCTAAAATGGGCTGGCCTCTGATCGCATCTTCAATTAAGTAGGTGATGGGAATTGTATATTGTATTTTTCGAATTTTAAATATTTCTGTTGACCAGTTGGGAGTATATCCTTTTTCAAATGTTCCTTTGTACTTACTGATACGTACATAATCACCAACTTTAAATTTGCTTTTTTTATTATTGGTTTTTACCAACCTGAGATATCTCCATAATATACGTTCTTTATTAGTATTATCTACGTGTGCTGGGATTTCAGCAATAGTCCGATGATAGGTGTGATTGTATTTGTAAATAACATTATTAAGGGTATCTATCCAGTTATAGCAACCTTTTAAACTGAATTCCTTATACAGTTTAGATTTCAATGTTCTGATAAATCGCTCAACTATTGATGCCTTTTTTGTTGAGAATGTTGAATAATGGTTTATATTGTGAGATTTCATAAGTTTTTGAAATTTATTATTATAAAATTCTGTCCCATTATCCGTTTGCAGATTTTTGGGGACACGCCCTTTATCCAACAAAATCTTGAAAGAGTTGCATACAACATCTTTGGTTTTACTTTTCAAAGGAAAGGTCCAAGCGTATTTCGAAAATGTATCAATAACAGTAAGAATAAATCTATAATTTTTATTTTCTTTAGAAATTGATTGCATATCAATTAAGTCTGCTTGCCAAAGATCATCTATATCTTTCATAATAACACGTCTTCGGGGAAAGTTTACCCTTGCATTTTTGTGAATTTCGTTTACCACATTAGCTTTACTCATCTTCAAAACTCAGTATAATATAACATTTGTGGTGAACCCAGCAATGATACTGAATGAAAATCATTTTATTGCTACTATTTATTGTTTAATTACGTCAGCTTCTTTTAGTTCTTCAATTATCGATAAAATTTCATTATCATGGTTTGTATTGCCAGCATCTTTTGAAGCAACTAATAATTTCAATCTCTCAACTAATTCGTTGGGGTCATCCCAATATACCAGGTCAGTATTTCTTTTATATTTCTTTAACGTTGGCAAGTATCCCCCAAGTTTAGTGGGAATGTTATCATTTGACGTTTCGGAAAACAATGGTTTGATTATTTCACGATATTTTATTCCTTTATCACCCTTTATTTGACCTCTAGGACTGAAGTCTCTCTTATGAGCATTTGTATAATGCAATATATCCTTGTAGACAAGTTTATCTTTGCTAGATATAAGTTTTAAATCAGGTTTTTTTCGAAGTAAAAGTTCTTTCAGGCCTGGGGTTAAATTGTAGGATTTATCGTCGATTTTAATCAAAATTACATTATCGTTATTCAAACTGTCAATTTTAGAAAATGATACTACTGAATTTCCCATCAATAAAGTTTTGTTTTTACTTCTTATTCCAAACGGTACATTTACATCATTATAAATATCATAGATATCATGGCCCTCTAATGAAATTTCTAAATCATCTGGTAATTCCATTTTAGGAGACTTTTTAACCAATTGTGCAGAATTAAGTTTTGGTTCGTAACAGTCCTCAAACTTTGTAGATGAGCTAGTATTAATGTCATCCATTTCAATATCTCCAGAATTAGTGAGTGTTGTAGTTTCTAAATTTTTTATTTTTTCCATATTTATATTTGAACCAACTAAAGTTTTAAGGGGATCTGTGACAGGTTTTAGCATTTTATCGAGTGATAAGTTCATTAAGTGTTCCTGGCCCTTCATTTGTTTTATTTTATTCTTTATGGAGTCTACAGACTTCATTAATTCTAATTTAATATTTTTCTCCATGTTATACCTACAACTGCGTTCGGCTAAGGAACTAATTGTACTGAATTTGATTTTGTATGTTAATTACTTATATGTGCACATATATAGTCATTCAAAGTTAAAAAAAATATCAAAATTCTGTCTATACCTTCCCTTATTTAATGACGACTCTTTGTTAATAAGAACAAAATTATAAGGATTATTCCAAACAGTTTTACAAATATCTTTGAACTGATTCCATGGTAAATCGGAGTTGACATGTTCGTCATAGATGTGCTTTAAGTTCACAACATCTTGTTTAAATATTATAAGAAAGTTAGCATTGTCGCGTAATAATTGTTTTGGTATTTTTGAGTAAGTTTGTGATAAGTAAAAACAATCAATTTGCTTATGTCTACCCATACAGAAATAATTACGTATGTTTATTTGATTTTCACATACAACATCATCAAATATAAATACAGAATTTGGTAAAGCTTCAGTTGGAGATATGACATTTTTATCGTCATTGAACTCATTGAATTTTATGCGAGGCACTCTTCTTAATACTTCTCGTAAAAAACAATATTTTGGCTGAAAATTAGTCTTTGAGTAAAGGTAAAGGTTTTGAAATTTGAGACCATTTTCATGCAATAGCAAACTAATCACAACGTTTGTTTTACCACAATTCGAGGGACCGCAAATTATACAACGAATCGTATTCGGCAACAAAGCGCTATGTCTAATCTCTTTAGGAGACTCGCCAAGATTTATATTTTTGACGTTTAGTGATATGGGTTGTTTAATCAACTTCATTATGTCAACTAATTTTATACTTGTCTAACATAGACATATATACTTTATTTTGCGCTATCTTTAGACTTGTCACTACAGGATCGATTCTATTCTCATCTTACAGGATTGGTATGTACCTATAAATATAAGCTAGGTAATGACTCGTGTTACACATTGCCCATCAAATTTTTTTGCATATTTTATAAAGTAAGTGGTCACTTCACGCGCGTTCTTTGCATAAGCAAGTCATTTTGTTTACGCTTTTATATTTTCAAGGTAAGTTTTTTATTTATTTTATTTCATTTATTATTTTAACTATTAATAATAATTATGTAATGCATCTTTGTTACAGAATCATGTCACACTCGCCATCCTACAGCCCCGTTTTAGATACCGTTGACCAACGAAATTTAGAGGTACGTAACTATTAGTATTCTCTTAAATCAAACATTGAATCCATAGTTCATGATGTTTAATATTCTTTGTTTTCTTTCAGAATGTGATGGAGGACTCAAACCCAGTTACCAATCCATTTTATTATGCTCAGGACAGGGAGAGCTGGTATATGGAAGTAGCAGCTAAAGCATGTGAAGAGAGTCGACAGCAAAAAACAGAGGAGCGTAGATTGAAGAAGAAAAAAAGTAAATCTTTTAAAAACTCATCCTTTATCATGCGTAAGGAGCAAGGACATGTTCGTCATCTAATAAAAATTATGGTCTATGATTTGGATGGTCGTAATATGGAAGAAATAGACACTGAAACTGATAATGCAAGTGTGAATGTGCAGTATATAGTGACAAGTGATTACGATGACATCATGGACGAAACTGATCATTTAGTTGGTAAAATAGTGAAAAAGTTAAGCAAATCTAATGTGTAATGTTTTGGTATTATTGTATAAAGTTAATTTAATTTATATTTAAGTTTAGAATATCTAGAAGGTATAGTTAAAAAATTAAGTTCGCCTACATACAAAACTTTGATTACAATTTATAAGTTATTATTTAATTAAATGTGAAACAATAAAATTAAAATTGATTCTACATACTGCGTTTTTAATCACCCAATAAATTAGTATAGTATAGATACTAAAGTTATGACCGTCTCGCTGGTCTAATGGTCGCAAGCGCGATTGCTGAACAAGAGGTCTTGGGTTCGATTCCCAGGTTGGACAAAGTATTATTAGGTTTTTCCATCAGGAACTCATTAGTAGCAGTCGCGATTTTTGTCCGGTTGATGGCAATAGGCTTACGTTCAATACTGCATGGGGCTTAAACATAACTGTCGAAATGTGGATATTAGGTACACCTCAGTCTAGTCCTTCGGGGGATTACAAGTGTTATGTTATGTATATGTTATGATACTAACGTTATCATGACATTATCTATAAAAGTTTATATAAGACGGAAATCTTTCGGAAGGGAAAAAAAAAACAAATAAGTAGGTATAGATTATACATTTATTTATTATAGTTACATCCATTGATTACATTTTTATTTTATTTCATTAAATACTTATTACATATTTATATTAATTATAATAATTAGCTTTATATATGTTACAATGTAGGTTTAGCTCAGTAGAACAAATATTAAGAGTACGTACTAAAGCAATGAACTATAATGCCCCCAAGGTAAAGTGTTGAAACAACCTTTAATTCTCTGCCTTTTATCATCATCACTATTAAGAATGAGTTTATTTAATTTCTGCGTAAAAATTTGATGATTTTTAGACCTTATAACATACATATCATCTCGAAGGTTTTCATTAAACATTAATGCCCTTTTATATTTTTCAATATCCAATTTTTTCGTAATCGGCTTTGTTACTCCTTTTGCTTTCTTTATTGTTTTATTTTCAGTGCGCACACAATATAACTTAGCTCTTAAACCTACAAATTCTGAAATAATCTCTCCGCCTAATTCATCTTTGAAATAGCCTGGCATTTTCATGTTGGCTTTAGGTAACCCATATATATTGTTAACCTCAAAATTGCTTGTGTCAAAATATTGAATATTGTTTTTCATATCCTCATAAATATTATCAGTTTTTACTAAATAAAGTAAACTGTCAGTATCAGTATAACATAAAATTACATTATTTCCATACATTTTTTTAATAACAGAATAATGAAACTTATATAGATGTGTTTTAGAAATTTCAAGAATAGAAAATCCGATATAAATAGGGCGATCTAATATAACTTTTGTCTTATTTAATTGAATAGCTACTAAACTTTCGGACAAAATTGATAAGTCTTTAAAATTCGGTGCGCTAATATACCTTTCAGCACCAAACAATTTGTTGGTTGTATTTAACTTATCTTTCCATAGTTTTACGAGCCTAACATCAACTTGTTTCCGCTTGTTTTCAATTGTTTTTCCAAAAATAGAATTGTTTTGTTTCTTAAAAAAGTCTTTTTCAAAATCCGATTTAGCTTTTTGCCTGAGAGAAGTATTTAATAAAATATATGGTTTTAAAAAGTTATCTTGATAGAATGATAATATTCTATATATTTTTAACAATATTAAGCCATTTTCTAAGCACTCTTGTAAATGTATATAATGAATAACAAAACGATGTTTACTGTATAAATTTGCTATTAACTTTTTACACTTGCTTTGCATAGCAGAATATTTTTCGGCAGCAAATGGCAGATCCGAATGAGCATTATGAATGTTAGGAGGGTAATATAAATCTACCTCTAAAATGTATCCTTCATTACCGTTTTTGTTAACATTATTTATATTGAACTTATTTATTTCATTATCATTAAGATATCGGAAGTTACGCATTGGAAGTTTCTGCATCATTGCAAAGCCGTATAAATTCACACAGTCAAGATAAATAAGGTACGTGCTTGCCTCGTCTTTATTATACGATGATTGGTATTTATTATTAGCTTTGGCATATCTTAATGTGCATTGGGCAAGACCTCCTCGAATTCCGTTTTCTAACATTTGGTACATTTCCACGTCAGATATTAAATCAAGCTCTACTTTAGTATACAATAGCATAGCATCCCAGCTTAACGACGGTGATGAAACATAATAGCATGGGTCTAAATTATAATAAAGTAAACTCATTTCCCGAAACTTTTCGAAAATATCACATAATAACAGTACATCACATTTTAAATAAAGGTCTGTATATTCTCCTAAATTTTTTATTTTAAAATTTTGCCATACGTTTAAAGCATGCTGATAATCTTCAGTTGAAATATTTTCGCCCGTTAGTTTATTGAAAAATTTTGACTGTTCGGGCAGTTGGGTTTCATTATATTTTTCCCATTTGTCTACATAGTCATAACAATATACACCTTTTCTACAAGCTAAATTAAATAAACGATCATTATTGAAAAATACGCGCATGTGTTGAAAATCATCTGAGTGTAACGTTCTTACCAATTTATCTAAGCTAGCACTTAAAAAGTTAAACGAATCAATAAATTTCAACTGAACTATATTTTTATCATCAATAGGCATGAATTTCGTAAACGATATGTACTTTTCTTTTGATTTAGGAATCAAAGTTACTTTGCCAATTATATCCGACAGCTCTTTTATAAATAAATGACAATCATATCCAGATAGATTGTGAAAAATTATAGGTATGTACTGACATTGCTTCAAATTTAAATTGCAAGCATTGTGTGCAGGACCTCTATATTTACCTGTAAAATGATCATGATCCTTAACTTTTTTATCATTTTGGGCAAACTTGGTTTTACATATATGACATAATTGAGCAGTTTTGAATGATTTAAACTCATCAAAAGTGAGAGGTAGCATTGGCTGTTCATTTTGTAAAATTTTATACAGCCTTTTTATATCATTTGTGATGGTTTCAACAAATTTTTGTGCACAATTTGGACCTCTATAACTAACAAAATCATTTAATTCCGATTTAGATTTGCAACAAATATAATAAGCATACGATGATGCTTGATGTGACTGTACAGATTCAGTAAATAGCGATTTATTATTGTCCGAGTATTTACAAAGCAAACTTTCAAAATCTCCGTATATTACAATTGGAATTCTTTGGGTTCTCTCAAAGTTTGAAAATTGTAATTTGCTATGTTCATCAGGCAAGATTGTTTTTATTCTACCACAATTGTGATTTAATAATTTATCTTCATTGTCATAATACAAAAAACACTCATCACATAAAAATACTTTAGATTTATGTTTGGTTAATTGTCGGTGCACAAGGCGACTGAAGTTTTTTATTAAACAAAAATGGGCTTTATTGTCTTTAGTTATGTACAACAAATTGACATGTGTAAGCTTTCGTTCACGCGTTAAATATAGAGGACCCGTTACATGATTATTAGCTTCAAGACCATAAACATTCACACTTATCGAAGGGTTATTTTTCTCAAAGATTTTAATGTCATCGAAACTTGGTGGAAAAGACATATCATTTATGTTTAAAAGCAACGTATAGTGTGGGTATGATTGCATTCTATTAGCATTCAGTCTTTTTGGAAACATGTGGGCAACAATACACCACAAAAAACAATTATTGTCATTGTTGCGTATATTCAAACATGACTTTGTGTTTTTTATAACTTTAGGTAATTCTAAGTATGTTCCAGCTCTTAAAGGATTGTACTTGTTAATGTTTACTTCCAAATGGTTTATACAATCGATAGTCCAACCAGATTCAGCAAGTTCAAACTCTAAACATTTAGATATTAATTTTTCGGAGCATTTAAAATATATATTATAAATATCTGTGTTCGGAACTGCTATCATATACTTGGTATTAAAAGATTTCATAGAGCTTTCATTATTTTTTGGCAAAATGTATGACACAAATAATTCAAAATTGACTTTAATTGATTTATGTTTTTGAATCATAAGATTGATAATATCACATACAGACTTAGAAATTTGATTTAAAAACGTTTCTGGAGTTATTGTTGCTTCATTAGATTTAACTGGATTCACTTTGTAACTTATTATTCTATTTTTAAATGCAGTAGCAATAATTTGAATATTTTCGAATTCGGAGCAGAGCAATCGATTAGATTTATGAATATTTGTTCTACTGTGTGCTGATAATCTTGAAACATAAATATTACAGTCTTTACAAAAAAACATGTTTATTAAACTGATCTTAAATTTTATAAAAACTATTTTTACTAAATGTATTTGGTATTTTCTATCACAGTTATTCAATTTTATTTAGAAGTTGTTAATTCTCATTTAAAATTTCTCAGTTTTTTAATTTGTTATTTCGAGTTTTTAAATATCTCAATTATCAATTTCTATTTTATATTGAACGTCTGAAAAAAATGACATGTATAATATAATTAAAATTTCTTAGTTTTTAATTTAGAATTACTTATTTCAGGTTTTTAAATTTCTCAATTATCAATTTCTATTTTATATTGAACGTCTGAAAAAAATGACATGTATAATATAATTAAAATTTCTCAGTTTTTAATTTAGAATTACTTATTTTAGGTTTTTAAATTTCTTAATTATCAATTTCTATTTTATATTGAACGTCTGAAAAAAATGACATGTATAATATAATTAAAATTTCTCAGTTTTTAATTTAGAATTACTTATTTCGGGTTTTAAAATTTCTCAATTTTCAATTTCTATTTTATATTGAACGTCTGAAAAAAATGACATGTATAATATAATTAAAATTTCTCAGTTTTTAATTTAGAATTTCTTATTTCGGGTTATTAAATATCTCAATTTTCAATTTATTTTTATATTGAACGTCTGAAAAAAATTACATGTATAATATAAAATATTTATTTTAAATCAATTAAATATTCTCATATTTCTTTATAAAGACTGTTTCGGTATAAATTAATTTGATTAAATAGATCTATATAAAAAAAAAAAAACAGGTTCATATTAAAGTTACTCACAAATTATGAAAACTTGCGCATAAGCAGTACATAATATAGATAAGGTATAAAACTGAATAAAATGTATTTTAATTTAATTTAAGAACGTTTACTGTATAGAACGGGCTGAATTTCTTTAAATTCAGCCTTTCCAGTACTCACAAGGTGTGTTAAAGCCTTCCACACAACATTATCTTTATCAGTCGATAATTTTAACGTTACAAAAGATTGTTTCCAACGCTCGTTTGGAGCAAGTTTTTCTACTTCGTCCGTATTATAAATTCTTAATTCGAAATAATACCTGCCAACCCTGCCAGGGTCTGATTGGAAGGTATAACCATCAGCCACTCGCTGAGTGAAGCAGCTCTTCAGAGTGGCAGCACGGATCAGCGGTCGAGATAATTCATCCTGAAATTCATAATATAGAAAAATTAATTTTAATTAAAAATAATATAGCGTGAGGCTAATAAAAAAATAGATAAATTAAAAATAAAACAGTATTTAAACTCTTATGTCCTCAAATAAGTTTAACTTTTATGGAGTAAATCACACACTGTAAAAACACTGATATAATTTATGATTGCTTTTAAATGAAATGGAAATGTAAATTGTTTGAAAAAGTTAGTAGTATTTAAGTTACCTCAGAGTCTGTAACGGCGGTATCCCGTTTTCTTTTTGGAGCTGGTGTTGTAACAACTGGCAGCCCGTCGCTATCAGACTCTGATTCTGATGCGAAAGGGGTTTTAGAAAGCAAAGCCTTCTTCTTCCGAGACACTTTTTTATCTCTCTTCACAACTTTTTTTTTTGAGCTGCCACTGTTTTTTTCTTTTGTTGCTCGAGACGTTGAAGGCGTAGAGTCCTCTTCTTCAGCCCAAAAAGGATTAATCATTGACTCAGCCCTGAAAACATTATTTAAATGAAATAAATATTTTTATTACCTACATTCCTAGCACAATGAAACAATAACACCTTCGTTCATCAAAGGGCTAGGTAGAGGCACGGCAGGGAATAATAGATACGTTTACAGCATTAGAAGAAAAGATAATTTAAATGAATAGGAATCGAACCCGGGTCTTATGTTCATCGCATGATAGAGCAACGAATCAACAATTATTAAACGTTTGTTAAAATATTATTAGCACACTAGTTTTGAAATAATTAACGAATACATGTATTATCTAAACATACTTGAATAATTTCAGTCTTTAAATAATTAACTATTACAGTCGTAGGAAAAAATGATTAAGTAAAATATAATACTCACATACTTTGTTTCTGCAACACTTGAGAACAATCACAAACAAATTTAAACTCACTGTTCTGTATGCGCTTCAGCACAATAATGACAAAATGTAAGGAATGATATCTCAGATGCCTTTTTTATAGACCTAAATCCTAAAGCCTTGGTCATATGTTAGTATCCAACAATAATTTCTTCAAACAATTTAATTAATACAATATTTGTTATTCAAATTTCATCTCTATCACTAAAGCGCTTAAAGAAGATTTTATTTTATTCATTTGTCGTGTTGAATGCGCAATGTGAATGCTTCCCAATACTCTAGTTATGGAAAGTGTCACTGTCAACACTTTATCCTTATTAGAATTATGGAGGCAACTGGAGACAAAAATCGTAAAAGGAATGAGGTGTCAATTAAACCTGGCGGAGTACATACAAACATATAAGAAACCAATAAAATGAGATCTCTGGTAGTTATTTGTCATGTATAGAGAAATGTTGCCTTATTCTTTAAACTCTCAAGTCGTAAAGGCTGTGTTAGATATAGCTGTCCTGCTCATTTTAATGTTAATAGAAAGAGGTGGCAATGGATTACAAAGTGATTTTTGTTATAGAACTCGTAATAGGATATTATAGAATTAAGCTGGGTGAATATTAAATAAACATTGATTTAATGTTTAATTATATAAATTAAATGAGTAATTGATCTTCTAAGAAATAACATATTCCTTACCTAATGTAACTGTTATTTAAATATATGCATTATATTGACAAATCGTGTTATTTCTACTGAAAGAAATATCAGTTTTAATGATGTAAAATTAGGTTAATTTAGGAACAACTGGAAAAATTGAAGTGTAAAGAAAAGGTCTTAACTATATCTTTTGGTTGCACTGGAATTATAAATTTGTTATGTGCAACATTATGTTTATAGTTCCAAAAGCTTAACAAATTATATATTAAATTTAGTGACGCTAGCATAAAGTGATCCAATATTTTATCACATCTTTGACGACACGTCTGGCGCATTGGCTAAGAGCTCGACTCGCTACATCACAATGTAAATATTAGGTTAATCGATGCTGCAACTAATGCGCCAAGTGTTTGCGGATTCAATTTCCGCACGGAACAAATGAGTATTTGTTCCGGTTTGGATTTTGTTTTCATGTTTTATTTTGCCATTATTTAATTTAACAAATAATAATGTAGCGATATCTTTCCTGCTACATAATAACTACTACGAAACAGACACAAATACAGTGAAAAATTACCACGTATGAGCCTATTTAAAACATGCGATTGATGTAGTAGTTAAATTGACTTCTAGCCTACGTGTCCTAGGTTCAATTCCAGCATATGTATGATCTACCTACAACTAGTTTTGGTTCTGGCTATCTGCAAAATGTATGTAAAGCAGCACTCCGCGATAGAAGAGAAATCTTAACAATCCATATAAGATGACATTTAGCCTTTATTATATCCGACATAATACACATGATTATGTGAGCGGTCCTCGCGAGACCGATCACATCAACTGAGCCCACTACACATTTATACTAGTCGTGCACCGGCTCTCGTACGAGGGGAATAATTGACAAACGATGCATCTAGTACTCAATCACTCGTAACAATGATAATAAGATTTTTGCAGCTACTTGGGTGTCATTGCGAATATTTAATCACTTTCACAGTAGATTTCAATTCAGTTTAAGTCTAATTAGAGTAATAAAAATAAATATGCTTTTGATTAATATCGGTTTTCAGAACAATGAATTTGTGTAGTAGCATTAACATTAATTTGGGAATCGAAACCCATGCTCAGTCGCTAGATTATCTTTCGAATAAAATGTTATTAGTCAGTTCATTCATCAGTGTTAACAGAGCACCGCACCGCATCAGTTGGACGTTATTAATACACTTACTCAATTTGCATTGCGAACTGTATCACGGATCATAGTAGGAGGGTAAAATAACTACTCAGTGTTATTTACTTGCAGATCACAACAGTAGTGTATGATTGGGGAGTTCTGGATCACGCGATCGAGCGAAGCGAGAGCAAGTGATCCAGAACCCCCAATTATACACTACTCCCACGTACCGCCGATCCCTTCATTAAATCCCATGTAATTTGGAGACGAGTCTATTCCCATCTACCGGATCCATAAGTAGGTAGTTAACTCGGGGCTGCTGCTGATTTTTTTTGTAACAGATAATTCCAATGCCAATCCTTTGTCTGAGTCTAATATTGAACCCAGGAACTCGCGCTCAGCTCCCGCGCTTATGACCATAATACCAATGATGCATGCAGATATGACTACATTACAAAAACCGGGGCTAAGAGTACCTACAGTACTTGAAATACCGCAATAAGCTAGATGACTGCATCAAAAATAAATTCTGAAATCTGGTTTGGTAAATAGTTTTCCTTCATAAAACTCAGTAAAACTCTAATCTCTTGCTTATCTTTGGCATTTTTAATTTATCAAAATCACACTATAAGTATGTCAATGAAAAACTATGACGTCATGCCTTTGTATTCCAAACATTTTTAGAACTAAATGTCGTTTTTGACAGTTCATAAAAAGTAACTCGGATGACTAGTAGTCATGTACCGTATTCTTTCTCTGGGTTTCAAGAAATAAAACCGCGAACTGAATACATATAATTGGAAAACTTGAGTTTGAAGTTAATAATAAATTTTCCAACGTACCTATGCAAGTAAAACGGACTTAAATTGACTACATTAAACTAACTATTGTGCAAATAATACCTACTGAGTCAATAATCTATTCTCATCTTGCGCCGTGCAGGCCTAATTTGCAAGCATAAATATGTTAGATTTGCAACTTAGTTGTGATTACTATTATTTTCTTGTTCTATCTGAGGTCCTAGTGTAAGTTTCTTTTAACAAACTCGATTTAACTCATCGAACGCGTTCGGTGCTCCAATTGGTGGAGAGTACGAAACGGACCAATCGGAGCGTCAAACGCGTTCGATGCGTTAAATCGAGTTTGTCGAAAGAAACTTAGGTACACCAGGGCTTCCGAACAAATTAATATGCTAACTTGTGTAAAGTACCTATATATATGCGAATCAGTACCTACTCATATTCCGATTCCTCAATTATAGTTAACGTCAAGCCAACAATTCATGAAAACTGTGCGCTCGTTTACGATAGTTCTCAAATGCGCGCGCACAACTACCTGCTTACAAACCAGTCTGTGTCCGACCCATTTAGGGCCTCAATTTTGCAAGCCTATTGCTAATAATTAAAAGAGACTTGCGCCTGACCTCCAATAAAAGAAGCCACAACGTATACCTCTAATTTAGGGCCTCTTACGAGTATTTAACTTAGTAACTATACGTACCGAAAGTCAGGACCATTATGTACCTAAGCGCCCTAAGAATATATTGACATAAAAACATTTAAAATTAAGGACTATATAAAAGCTGGCGTGACGATACGGATGCTATTGCAGAGAATTGGCCAGAGAATGTAATACGAACAGATAGGAGTGGAAGGCTGTAGGGAACACCAGGGTCAGAATAGGTAGATAAATATATATATATGTATATATATTATCGAAATGAAATGAAATGAAATGAAATTATTTATTTTTGCAATTAGGATTTTTCAATCACTTTTACACGTCTTTTTTAAACTAGATGACGTCGGCATTTCCTATGACTATCCCTGAGAAGAAACGCCGAAACAAACTCAGGGGTCAAAGTCTATTTTAAAGTCCAGACAGATTGTAATGATGTAAGGGTTTATGTGAGACAAATATAGGGTGGAATAGCCTTTTGAAGAAAGTGCCATAACTATTTGAGCTAACCTGTCGCAACAGAGTGCAAGCATGCATCAGTTATCGTGAGAATTAATGAAATTAAGAGCGTTCAGCCTAGATCTCACTCACATTTACAATGTATAGCGGTTATATATAAGAAATCATTTCAATTTAAACGACATTACAATATCAAAATAATGAAGTAAATGATATAATAATTAATGGCAAAAATTGTATATAAAAAAAAAGGAAAGGCTAAAGAGCGGTTCAATCCCAAGCGTTTTTGTCATCTAAATAGTCCGAAATTTTATAGTATCCTTTTTTACAAAGTTTAGATTTAATTACAATTTTGAACTTCTTTAAATTCGTTAAATTACGTATATCATAATTCATAGCTCTCTCGAAGATCGTCATCTTCAGCCTATTGACCATAGCTTTTAAGTCTCCTATCGGTGTCTTTACAATCAACTAACTATCTAACGAATTAAGGCTTTAATGCAGAATATCGTTCTGTAAAATCTACTAGTCTAGTCTCAAAGATGTACTACGCAGTAGCTCCTTTATTGTGGTAGGTCAGGACCCTAGTAATTAATAGCAATAGGCTTGCAAAATTGGACCTTAAGTAATGAAATAGGTAGAATGTAGACCGACCTTCACCAATAAGATAGTATTAAAATATGTTTTATAGAAGTTAAAGAAAAATAAATATACACAGTGCTCGGCGCATGGACCGTCAAAATTTTTCGGGTTACTGGCGGGATCATTTGTTACCTTCTACCTTTGGACTCTGCGTCCTAAGAGTCACGGTTATGGAGATACGATTTTTTTTTTAAATTACCCAAAATCCCGTATTTAGACCCGCATAATTTTTTTAGTAATGTTTGTAAAAGCACTATTTTTTTTTTATCATATTCTGTAACGTGTTTAAATAATAAAACTTTTTGTTCCGATTGCACAAAATTACTAAATGTTTGATTTTTTTTTAAATTTGAAATTAGAAATGGAGATAATTGTGGAGACCAAGGGTCGAAAGGCAGGTTCACAAGTGGAACATCCTGTATATAACAGTCGAATTGATAAACTGTAAGACGCAGATAGCAAAGCAAATGTCTGACTTAAAACATTTGCTTTATACACATCTTAGAGGAAGTCAGTGTTTATAAAACAATTTTAATAGACTCTTAAAACATTATAGATTAAACGTTTCAATCTTGAAGAAGTGGTGAAAGCTAAAACTATTTGTTGCAAGTAATTGCTCATAAAAAATCATCAGTCTTCACTTGCAAACTTAGAACCTGAGCAAATGAACCACTTTTAGACGTAGAATTGCGCGTTTTCGCGTTCATTGTACACTTTTTGAGAGTATAATGCAGTTACCGAACCCAGAAATGCGGCTTTGTATTGCAAAAAGTCGCCAGTGTGTTTCTGATGTAAATATGTATATCGTTTACGTTAACAGACTCTAGAATTGTAAACATTAATGTTCAAATCCAATCCGTTTTACATAACATAACATACCTTTACGCTTGTATTCCCCGAGGGGTTAGACAGAGCTGTTTTATTGTACACCGACATTTCGCCGATGCCCTTATTGAGTCCTATGTAATAAGGGGCGAACCTATTGCCATTTACCGGACACAGTTCCAGACTCCATGCTGCTATTGAGAATATCCATTTAGAAAAACGCAATAACACTTTAGCCGACATCGAAATCGAACCTAGGACCATAAAAAATGAATGAAGCCATCAGATACGTTTTACTTGAGATTTAAAAAAAATATTTACTTCAATAGATATTATTAGTTCAACTTCAGCCTCAGAAACATGTGTTTATAATTATTATATCTTCATCCTCTTTTCTAAAGGAGCAATAAGGCGTATTATGATATTAAATCAAAAGCATCTCTTTGTTGGAATTCCAATCCACTCACTATTATTATTACTTATGCTGGCCAGGAATCATAAGATAATCAAATGCTCTGCAGCTTCGTGACTCATCATCAGCCTTTATTATGACTATAGTTTAGCTAAAAGTTTTCATACAAAATGCGTTAACGTTTTTACCCCACTTCATGTTTAGTGGGGTAAAAGCGTTTACGCATTTTGTGCTGATTTATCTGATTTTTTATATGTTATAGAGTCAAATAAAAACTAAGTCTTCACGTTTTTGTGTTTTGGATATTGTATATAGATTGAGAAATAATTAACCCTCAAAATGCGTTATTTTAACTAAAAATCTTTCTTATACTTATCTCGTGATAATTATAAAATTAATCAAAATTTTGAAAAATAAAAAACATTTCGGCCTTGTTTATAATCTGCCAAAACGATAGAGACCAAAATCAAATTAATTCGTTAAGATTTGCATGTAAGAAACGTTAATGCCGAAAGTCCTATTTTGCGCGTATTTCATCCAAATGCAAGACAATCTTGTCAGAAGCCGGCAGCTAAACGATACTCTTAACTCAAGAAGGTTTCATTCTGTCTAACCAGAGACAATTAATAGAAGCACTGTTTCTTTTTACACTCACGTTTACGCAACACACGTTCTCTGAGTTTTTACCAGTACATAACGCAGTTTATGCTTAAAATCGAGACTGTTAACAGCAACTTTAGCGCCTCAGCTGAGCTGCTTTTATGCTATTAGTATTTTTTACAGTATGACTGGATAAACGAGCTATATTTTCAAGGAAATGAAAATTCTTTCTCATGTAACAATATAAAATGCAAAAGTAATTTTATTATAAGGAAATCTTATTACATTTTTTTTTCATTATATAAGATAATATTACTGCCTCATTGTACTAATGGTCTGCAAGTGCGACAGTGGAACGTGAAGTTCGTAATTCGATTTCCGGGTCGGGCCGGTTATTGGGTTTTTCCGTACGGAAATTTTCAGTAGCAGCACGAAGTTTGGAACTGTGCCCGGTTGACGGCAATAGGCTCGCACCCTATTACATGAGAAATGATACCTGCATTGGCTAAATGTGGGTGCACGATAGTACACCTCTGCCTAACCCATTGGGAATACAGGTGTGATGCTGTGTAATACGAAAATAGCTCTCACCTTTCAAATTGATGTAGTTCAGAGTAGCTGGAACTCCTGACCTCCATCTTGGCACAGTAATAAACAGCCTGTCTTCATAGATCTCTAGACCCATAGGCATGTTGTTCTCTTGGATGAAAGTCTTGGAGTCTATCGCCTGCTGCCTGGCCTCAGGAGTCGGGAACTCGTAGTCAAGTTGCTTCCATTCGTAAACTATGTGCAGCTGGTCCATACACCCGCAGATGTACACCAAGTGCAGTAAAATGAGGGTCTTTAAAGCCCCCATTCTGGAGAGCTGGAATTAAGAGAAAATGGTTGGTTTAGTTTTGTTTTGCATTAGATGATGTTTGATGTGGTCCGATGTAGGTGCGTGGCCAATGACCAGTGTGTGGGATTTTTGGTAAAAAACATGTGCTGATGAATATAACTGGATTATTCTGCCTTGTTTTTCTTGTATTTTGTTACGGCAAGCGCGAGGTATTAAAATTTTGACCACTTTTATAATTAGGCCTACTAAGAAAACATTTTTTTTCTTCCTTGATTCATGAAGACAAGCGCGGATCCACCGTTGTGGGCATGTGGGCATGCCCACAATCCTAATAGACTTGTGATGCTACACTTTCACGGTCTATTGAGCTCGATAGGCTATATGAATGAATGAATTTATAAAATTTAAAAAAAAAAGCAATGAATCGTGCGTGATTCGGAAACATCTCCTTTGTAGGAATGCATCATATCGATTATGAGCGACTTCATACTCGCACTGGGCCGATTTTCGGGTGGCTGAAACCACAACCTTTTTTGTGGACTGGATCCGCGCCTGCATGAAGATGCGCATGATCATATGCGTCCCCAAATAACAGATTTTATAGTGTATCAACTTTTTGTCATTTGGCGGGTTAAAATGCAATAGTCAGACTCCATATTGGACAATTCAAGTCGAAGTAAAGCCATGATCAACAACTTTAAACGTCCCAATTGTGAAACAGTACTAAAGGTTCCAGTACACAGTACACAGTAGTTAACAGTACCTTTATCAAACATTAAGTGTTGCCAGTATTGCCAAACAGGGTTAAATTAACGCCCGCACATTAAATTCTTATCTTTCCGCTCATTTTCCTTTACGCACAACACTAGGTGTTGTTAAATGGTACGAGTAACATTTCAAACTACCTGTTACAGTAAAAATGAACACTGAACAGTAAAAATGTGAAGTTTTAACATTTAACAAGCGGAGATACCGTAAAATGGGGTATTTCGGAAGCGCGGGGCTAATTGAAATTTAGTAAAGGGATCATTATGTGTGCTTCTCATGGAGTATTAACTGCTTTTAAACAGCGGTAGTGTAGGATGCTTTCAATGACAAAGGAAATTTTGATTTAGTTTAGAAAATATGTCAAAATGTCTAAAAACAAATGTTAGTCCCAAATTGCCCCGCGTTTCCCAAATAGCCCCATTTTACGGTAGTATGGTTTAGAACGCCTTGGCTCGATATAGGCAACACTCAAACATTTTGATAAATACTAATATAGCATCACGCCCGTATTCGCTAAAGGGTTAAGTACAGGTGTATTGTACACCCAGATTTCGCCAATGCCGTTATTGAGTCCCATGTAATAGAGGGCGAGCATATTGCCATCTATCGGGCACAGTCCCAGACTCCGTGCTGCTAAGTACTAAGATTTTCCATACAGGAAAACCCAATAACACTAAACTAAATGACTCAATATAACAATTTAATAACAGTATTACATATTAAAAAGTAAAAAACTATATGCCGTCAGTGGACACATTGAAAGGAAAAGGACCTTGAACAAGGTCACAGTATATTTCTCGCGACCTTGTCGTATAGGAAGCAATGTATTGGTCGTAAGGTTAAAATGATTTATATCACATGCGTGAAATTAATTTTTGGGGCTTGTTTATTTTTAGCTTTGTGTGTCTTGAGAGAATTGCCTACCTATATGACTGTCTCGGCTTGTTCTGTTTTTTTATTGTTTTGACAAAGTTTTGCCCGCATTAGGAATCCTGTGTCGTGTGTTAATTTACAAACACCAATATTTACATCCAAAAAAGCCAGACTCATCTCTAAGCCATACAAATATTTGGTAATTTGTGGAATCGAACTGGCGACAAGTAGCGGACAAGGGCGGATCCAGCTTTCAAGTCAGTCACATAGTTGAAGTCTAATCAGGACAAAAATTCGATTACAATAATAAATCTAATTAAAATTAAATATTATTTTTCATACAAAGTATTTATTTTATTAAATTTATCAATGCGATTAGAATAATTATTCGTCGGCCTAGACCCAGCCCAGGGGGGGTCATGACCCCAATGACCCCTGGATCCGCCCTTGGTAGCGGAGCAGTTGATCGCTTAACCACTGCGTCAATCGAACCAATTGATTGTCCTTGAAATCTGTTACGTGTGTGTACTCGGTGAATTGGGGCTTTAGTACCCAAATCAGATCCTGCGAGGGTTCCAAAAATAGTTAAAAGTCTTGAAAGGTTCAAAGAGAACGGACGTGTCAAGAATATCTAACTCCAGTAAAACAAATAAAGTTATAATAATAATGTCCTGACCGATTTCGGTCCCGGCGGCCAATCTCACCGGAGATTAGCCAACTACGCAGGAGATATTATAGAGCACAAGTGTGTGCGCAAACACAGGTGCTCTCTCTCTATTCCTTCACTCTCATAGTCCGATGGGACGGCAATCCGACACGACCGGAGAGAGATCAGGCGCAGGACCAACGGCTTTACGTACTTTCCGAGGCATGGTTTGTATTCACATACACAAAGACCCAGACCCGAAACAACTATCTGTAGATCATACAAATATTTGTTCCGTGAGGGAATCGAACCCGCGACACGTAGCTTAGCAGTCGATCTCTCAACCACTGCGCCAACCGTGCCGTCATAATATAATATGTTATAAAGTTATAATATAATATGTAAGTATGAAGAATACGTTATTTAGACGGGTAATTACGAAGTTAACTGAAGCTTTGATTGGTTCGGATATTCGGTAGAATAAATAGGTAAGTACTACGTACTTAGTTACCTAAGTAAGTAAACTATTGCTGATTGCCCGCTTCTATTGCTGACTCAAGCGGATATAGATGAATGATACCATATCAATAGATTTTTATTCGGTATTTTACACATACTGCAGTGTGAAAGTATGTAACACTAGCGACCCGCCCCGACTTCGCATGGGTAGCACTATCTATAGCCAGATAATTTGTAGGAAACATGTAACACAAAATTTCCAAAAAGCCAAAATTGGTTGATCCGATCGCTACCAAACTTCACAGGAACATCCGCTGGGCTAATCTGGGGGCCTACCATGAACTCTTATAGCAGGTCAATTTTGGACGGAAAGTGAACTGTCAGGTTATTTTGTACCATGAGCAAGTCAACTAACAGGCGAGCCAGCGATGACGTGACTATAGCCGGCGAGTGAACGAGTGAGTGCAGTTCAGCGGTCTGCTACCTAAAAATTTTATTAAAATCGCTCCAGCCGTTTTGGTCTCCATAGAGAACATACATACACACATTTATTTTATATTTATGTATAGATAGATGATGATAGATGGATAGATGAATATCTATCCATCTTTTGAATCGGTTATCTGGAAGAAATTGCTTTCAGCCATAAGACCGCCATTTGTACCCTAAGTATAAAATGTATTTTCGCTTTGTAGTTTTTCCTTTGGTGTACAATAAAGAATACTCTATCTATCTATCAAGATAGATAACATTGCATCACGCCTGTATTCCCCGTAGGGTTAGACAGGTACTATTTTACACCTATAACTCACCCATGATGATCAACTCCCGGTGAGACTTTTGCACAACTCCACCCCCGGGGTTTTACTGAGAATTATCTAACAGAAAATCCTAACAACGCTTAATCCGACCCCTGGGATCGAATCTAGGACCTCACCATTAACAGCCGTGCTTGCATCCACTAGACCAATGCTCAACTTAAGTTTTTTATAGCTCAACTATACAACCAAGCGTTAAATGTGTGATCTTTAATTATCCTTTATCATCCTATCTTAGTATTATATATACTTACTATAATATTATAAATGCGAAAGTTTGTGAGGATGGATGGATGGATCATTGTTACTCTTTCACGCCAGAACGGCTGAACGGATCTGGATGAAATTAGGCACAGAGATAGATTATAGTCTGGAATAGCACAAAGGCTACTTTTTATCCCGAAAAAATATACGGGTTCGTAATCCACGCGGGCGAAACCGCGAGCGGAAGCTAGTTATTAATACATGGACTACCAAAGATCATTGAAAAAAACGTTAATAATTATAAATATGAGCTAACAAAGCTACTGACACAATGCGAAGTCACAGAATCCTATAAACATTAGAATTCAATGCGACCTGCGTGCATAATGACCACCATTGTTGAAATTCTCAAACAATTATGACGTTTATTGCATTATTCCTTAAGGTGATAATAGTGTGCATCCGTAAATGTGTCGCTAGCCGATTCGTTTCATCGCTATCGTACTATCTACTGTAATAATATTATAAATGAAGTTTTGTGATCAAGTTTATAAAGGTGGCTTACACAGGCGTAGCCAGATTTTAGTATCGGGAGGGGTTTAAGGAAATGAAACAACAAAAATGTATATGATATGAATATTTGGATGATCTACAGATAGTTGTTTCGGGTCTGGTTGTGTGTGCATGTGACATATGACATGTGTTTGCAAAACTACCACGACACAGGAGAAATTCTAGTGCGGGCCAACGTTTAAAAAACATATATTACATTAATACTTCAATATAATATTAATGGAATATTTTAGGGGGGGTTTGAACCCTCGACCCCCCCTGGCTACGCCAATGGTGGCTGACGCCTTTTGTTTTGAATCCGATCTAAAGTCGCGATAGACACAACAGATATTTGTCCAAAAATCTATGGTATTATACCATGTGTTCTTCCAATGGATATATTTGAGCCTGATCTGTCATACTCTACCTCATTGGTCTACTGTCTGTTGAGCATCAAGACCAACCCGAGAATGTTCTGTACTTTTCGGTGACAAAACAAAATTTGCAATTGTGCCCAATAGGGAATCGACTCGTCCCTTTTTGCAATAAACTTATTAAACGGCTTCGACGAAATTTGACTCTAGCTCTGGTTAGCCCTTCGGGAAATACAGTCGAGATGCTATATGAAATTCTCTAAGTAACAATAAAACAAAATTATTCATAATTTTTTTTCCGAGTTTAATCGTCAACGCGGAACTTAAATAGCGATGAGGATGAATATTTAGAATATTTAAAGGTTACGCCAGATAAGAAAAAACCCTGTCTGATAAATTATGTCTGCTTGAATATAAAGAAGAGCAGGTAATATATGAATATCGTTTACATAATAATGCCACGAATCCTATTCGTATAGAATACTAGATATTCCTTATCGTACACCAAAATATACTCCAATGGCATTGTTAATCCCAACTCGATTTATAAAGGTTCTCGATTAAAGATCCATTTCGATTTCCGACTACAATCAAAACTTTGTAAGTTTTATGCTTTCGAAAATACTGAAAGCACTATTATTATTATGTATCTCTCTTGATTCAAGGATAACCTCCAATAGAAAAAGGGACTCGGCTCTTTGAGATGATTACGCGAGGACAACTCGCAAAGCATCTAAAAGAACTTTAATCTGAATTAGGATAACACTAACCGAGATCTTTCTAAGGCTGCACTGTTGGATTGTAGTCATTTTGTTCAAAGCACAAATTAAAAATAAATTTACTATTTGTTCAATGCGGACTAAATTATTCTCCAGCACTTTTAACCGTTGGAATACGATCACCAAATCCAATAACAGGAGAAATAAATTAAGATGACCAAACTGGAGGCAAAGCTAGATTTTCGAATAAATAAAGTAAGTATTGTGGTAAAAAAAAATGCATTTTTAAATGACAACATCATCGTGATACCATCGTCACAAGAATAATCATAACCAGGATCTTCCACAACAATCGTTGCATATTTGTCCACAATTCAATTGTTTCACGTTCTTTTGCATCACAAACGTCAAGCCAAGTCTGCCTGTCTTTGTTTTAACACCTGAATGACGTCACAACACATACAATTTCTCTGGACAAGGAAACTTGGAGTTTGTCATTGAAATTGTTTACAATAGGTAAATAGAAAGAGCTTTGGCCTTAGAAGTGGTGGAAACGTGTTAAAACGACGCAACGTCAATGTACGGCTTTATAATGTTCCTTTGAAAGTTCTACAGATAGAGTGGTCCTGGCTATGTTTAAGATATGTGACTAACTAACTTATTGATTAACGACTAAGATTCTTAACGGAAAACGAAAAAACGTTAACGGAAAAATTGCGTAAGTAAGTTCGTCTAAATTGCAACAATAGACGAATTGTCATTTTCAAATAACGAATTTGTTGTTGAGTTTGATTTCATAAATAAAAGTTAAGTAAGAGTATTTTAAATGAAAAGCTAGCTGTTTATTTGTTAGTATTATTTTAGTACTTAAAAAAGATAAAAAAAATGAGGACGAAGTGAACTAAATCAATATTACTAAATTTATCCTAACGTCGGCCTTTTTAATTTTTCGTGAATAACAAATAATCCTATTCTTCTTCTTCTTTAGTTTATAAAAATCAATGTTTGTTTGTATTTTATGCTCTGCCATACCGTTCATCTGAAACTTTGTCAACTTATTGCTTGCATTTGCGCAAAGGTTATAAGCATAGTACAATTAACTTACAGTAGGTGGCGCGCGTGTCGTACCGGCAAATATATTTGAAAGAGCAACTTTATTTTTTCTGCGGCAACAACGCGCCGGGTACCACTAGTTAAAAATAAATAATACCTAACAATATATATATATATATATTGTACATTCGCAAGTACATTTGTTTACATAATTACCAAGTACAAACAATACAACACATGTGACCGGTGACCTATTACGTGTGATGACCTCTAGAGAATGTTGCAATAGCCGCCGAATGACGACTCATAGCGGCATTGTTGAGATACGTAATTGCATAGTGAGATAGGTTACGCTGTTGGGTCCGGGCGTCTTCTCAGAATAAGTAACGTTTTTTATTTTTTCGGGAGCAAATTTGTTTTTTAAGCCCTCTTCACTGCACCTGTGATTTTCTTCAAAGCTAACGTATAATTGCCAGTACAATTATGATGTGCAAATGTATTAAAAAAATTCAAGGTTGCAATCAAGGGCCGAATTCAGAAGCCAATCTATGCCAATATTTTAAAGAGGTAAAATTTGTTTGTTGTATGTAGGGGCTAATCTCCGGAACTAATAATCCGAATCTGAAAATTACATTATCCCCAAGTACTATAGGCTAAATTACATTTATGTAGATCACGCGGACGAAGTCGCGGGCTTAAGCCAAAATAATTTTTTCGACATATGGGGGCCTATTACGTGTAATGGCCTTTATGAATGTCAAAATAGCCGCGTTTTCGACATCCACAGGCGTCGTATAGATGCGTAGTATACCAGGATGTGAGAAACTGGTTCACGTATTAACGCATTAACATATCCAGTCTTCACGACATTGCGTATATGATTATTATAATTTTGTGTGTGCATTGCTAGATCCGAAGAGGCATAAAGATTGTTGACTTTACAAAACAGGTAATGGAACTCAAAAGACTTGGACAGGACACCTGGCAAGGCGTCGTGATGACATGTGAATTATCCATGGAGGAATATTGAAAAGAGTATCCATGGAGTTTCTTGCCGGTCTCTTCTTCATACGGTCTGGTGGCGAGAGGGGTAGACGGCATTATCAACAAGTGACGAAATATGAGATCGTCTGGAGCACCCTGGGCAGTCAGCCTCGATACCTACCACCATTGCTGACTAGCTAATCTTTATACTACGACATGGTCGCCCATGTGATAGCTCACGCCGACACTATAGAAGAAACTGTCATCATCAAATAGAGGCCGTAATGTGGATGGTGATGTAGCTTCATAGCTAGATGTGACACTTTGCTTATGTGTGTTTCTGCCTTTATTTCTTTTTGTTTTTTAAAAAATACTTTGTCCCTCACTGGAAGTAGGTACTCGTGAATCCAGTTTACAAACATACATCTTACATGCACACAAGCATATACCCAGATCCGTAACAACTATCTGTAGATGATACTAATATTTTGTTCAATGAAAGGCTCGAACCAAAGCCAATTTCTTGGTCACTGCGCCAACCACGCGTTTGAAATTGCCATCAACGAGTACACATTAAAATACTTTGTTAACGAGACTTCAGTCGCGTGGCAATGGAAAATTGTGTTAAAGACAATGGAATAGATGCACGATAGTCCAAGAGCTCGGGTCCCGTTATTAAACAAAATCATTTATCGTGTACTGTTACTGTAGTGTGAATAACTGACCGTGGGAAAAGAAACTATACAAATTGAATGAAGAAAGATTCTCTTTTAAATTGGGATCTACACATCAACGGCCAGTGCTGAACAAAGGCCTTCTACCGACCGGTATAACGAATGGGCTTAATCACTTCGTATTGTAAGATCGATTGGTTGTGGATTTTGGTATATTTAAGGACTAGATATTTTAAAATAGTGTGATGTATTATCTGTAGATCTACTTTTTTTTACAGCTGGTTAATTTTCCAAAAAGGACTCTCTAAAAAGCAGGACATGTCCTGGGAGAACAGGACGGTTGGCAACCTAGGGTCTAACAGAGCAACATTTCAACAGTTGACAATCACGTGATCATCAGTTAATGCCTTGTCCTTTAGAAGATCACAACACATGAGATCGTTATCTTTCCATTACTTATACAACTGACCTATCTATACAGTCTTTTTAGTAGGTAGCATTGAATTTATCGCCTTCAGGAAATTTAATATCAAATTAATGTGCAATTTTACATTTTACAGTAATCACTTGATAATTATTATAATTTGTCACACTTAAGCAATTACTTACGCATAATTCAATGTCAATCAGAAATCTGGTTACAGGTTTATTTTGAATCACAACGTATGACATATTTTTTCCTTATATAAAAGGGCTATTATGTATTTTTTTAAATAAAAATATAACACATCATCATCACGTTTGTATCCCCTGAAGGGTTAGGCTGCCGTTATTCAGTCTCATATAATAGGGGGCGAGCTTATTGCCATCTACCGGGCACAATTCCAGACTCCGTGCCGTTCATTGATACTGTGAATTTCTATACAGAAAACCAAATAACACTTTGCCCGAACCGGGAATCGAATCCAGGACCTCAGGCTCAGCATTCGCACTTGCGAAGTCTAAAAATAAATCATCTTAATATTGTGGTTGGACCTCGTTCTACGCCTACTAGAAATTGTTATTATCTTTATATTTTTCGAGATAAATATTCTTAAATATTCAACAAATAACTTCATTGTGCAAGAAATAGATCACCTTTTAGCTTAAAGAGAGAAATTAAAACCGCGAGATAATTCGAAATTTGAATTTTAAAAATAGCCATTAATTTAATTCATAAGTCAAATATATTACGTAATCGGTGAAACTAGTTCGTTTTGTTTTAATCTTGAATTATAATTATCTCTGTTCTGTATTCTACAGCTTTGGAGGTAACCTAGATACTCATTTTAATTACGTAAGTGTATCTTATATTATAGTTATAGTAAACTTCAAATATCGAGTCCCTTGAAACACATTAAAGAAAAGTATTTGACCATAATGAAAATATGCAAATGTAGTATTTTTGAAGTTATTCCTCTTTTGGCGCGCTTGATGAGAGTGAATTCTTACGATGCGCGCGCACACTGACTGATAAAAGTGACACCATGAAGTTAGCTGGTAAATCTATCTTAAATTTTCTTGGGAATTGATAGCTATATTCAAGGCAGTTATTGAAATATTTGTGCATCCGTAACACGTGTTTCATATCAGTGGAAATAAAAAATAAATAAGAAGTATAACTTCTTACGTGCATACATAAGTACACACACACATTTTTTTTATACTTCTAAGAGCAAACGAGCATGTACAGACCGCCTTATAGTAAGCATAACCTGTGAAGGCATTCATTATAAATTCATTAGAGATATACATAACTCGCGCGATGCAGAATTGTAGACCGACGGCACGGTTGGGACAGTAGCTGAGAGATCGACTGCTGCGCTGTCGCGGATTCGATTCCCGCACGGTACAATTATTTGTATGATCTACATATAATTAATTCTTCCAGGTTTGGGTGTATGTTCTTGTGAATATTTCTGTTTGTAAATAGACGAATTATTCTTAATCTGTGGAACAATGATTCCTAAAAGAAAAAGAAAAATTGGCCATTTTAACAAAATAATGTAAAACTCTCATTGAATACTCTCATTGAATGGGTGTTGAATGTACCTAATGGTAAACAAGTATTTTATAATGTCCAATAACAAGTTTCACATGCATTGATTAATTTCAAACGGCAAAAGGCGTAACGAAATCCACGTAGAAACAACATTATCCACGCATTCATAAATAAAATGCCGTTCGATTTATTTTGAATTTCGAATCTTATTTGCCTATTCCCATGACAAATTATTATGAGATGACGATGATTCATTTTACATTGACTCCTGGTGTAAAATAAACGTTAATATTATTCTAATTTTAAATGCCGATTGTTTTTTTTTTCTTACGTCATTAGTATTAAAGGCTTATTAAAGGACAATAAAAACTTCATGCTTGTAATTGCCATTATGATGCAGTCAAGGAAATCCCATAATTGAACAGAATGTACTAGCTTATCAAAACTGCGTAGAATGTTAAAGACATACTTTTTTCTTACTACTGAATGCGTAACCAGCCAGCATAATAACTTTAATTACAATAGACTGCCATTGGTCATGTAGCAAGCGTGGTTGTTGAGACATAGGTCCTGGGTTGCATTCCCGGGTCGAGCAAAGTTTTATTGAGCTTTTCTACTAAATAAATTCTCAGTACCAGTCTAGAGTTTATAACTGTGCGCGGTAGATGTGCAATAGTGTTGCAATTAATCCATAGGTTTTAAAAAAGACATTGAAAAAATATGTGTGTATAATTGCGTGTATCAACCTAACCCTTCGGGGAATACAGGCGTGATGCTAGATTGTTACAATTTCCCTTACATGGTAGACGTGGGCGATACAAATTGTATATAGATACAATGTCTATATATCGGCAAAATATCCAATATCTATATATCGAACGGCGCACAAACTATGTACAATATCGCTCGACTCGAGTGACACTGCACAGAACCACACAATAATAATAACGTAAAATATCTATGATACAATACTTAGATACGACCGAACCGCTCCACCACTTTCGTTTCAGAATATCATAGATTCAACCAATACGCCAATACGCCATACAGCTTAGGTTCCATAAAACCGAAACTTTAAAAAATAACAGTAACATGTGGTACTACTTTGGTTTCCGAGTACTATAGATTTTGACCAATATATAGATATTTAAATATATTAGATTCGATATCTGATATTCAAAACCGATATATAGACCCTAGAAGACCCTAGAAGGACGTATACGGACCTTATTGGTGATGTCCTTCAAAAAGGTCAGGTGCGCAGTACCCACAACCGCCGTTCATGTATGAAACGATGCATGAATGTAGATGAAGCAAAAGGGTTATGTAAGGATCGTAGCACGTGGCGTTCCGTAGTTTCTGCCTACCCCCATGGGAAAAAGGCGTGACTTTATGTATGTATGATATATAGATACGACTCAATACATCGTAAAGACGATATTACCCAAGCCTATTACATGGACGAACTTTAGAGTCATAGAGGTACCTAACCATAACACCAGTTATACACCATAGGGTCGAAACTAGTAGCAAGTAACACGTTTCTCGAAGGTTAACCGAATTAACTCCAAGAACTTTTACAATATCATTCTACGCTTTCCATATTCAAATTGGCGCATAAACAAAAGAATGCAAGACGAATACCTTTGCTTCATTAAAAAAAAAACGCTAAGTGCATAATACGATTAGACCTGGCATTTTTGCATAATACAAACATTTTGACAGATAAGTTCATAGACTTACGAAGAGATAGTAAAGCCGCACCTGTCTGTAAGTACTTTTGTTGCTCAATACAGTCTAGATGGCGTGCGTAAAAATTCCGTTGGAGACACCGCAAGGTTAACTGGTTGTTAGGAGTAATAGACTAGTGATATACTCGCCTACGCATTTATCTACTGGATAAGAGATGTGAGTGACAGATATAGTATCAGCTGTTGTACTAACAACGTATGGCACGTGTCGATTGAAAGATAATTTCACTCAATCAACTTTTACTTTTTACGTTTAACGATGGATTAGCATCGATGGTAATAACATAGCATCACGCCTGTATTCCCCAAAGGGTTAGGCAGAGGTGTACTATTTTACACCCACATTTCGCCGATGCCGTTATTGAGTCCCATATAACAGGGGGCGAGCCTATTGCCAAATACCGGGCACAGTTTCAGACTCCGTGCTGCTACTGAGAATTTCCATATAGAAAAGCCCAATAACACTTTGCCCGACCCGGTAATGAAACCCAAGACCTGACGCTCAGCAGTCCCGCTTGCGACCAGTAGACCAATGAAGCAGTCGTATGATAATGAAAGCTTATATTAAGGTGGCAAATCACATATATCATTATTAAATCGAAAAGTCGACGAACCAATACCAACATGCAGTAGGTATTATTGGTAAGTAAGCTTTTAATTTTTTTTTGCTTACCTACCCTGTTTAAAAACTCTGTGCACGGCGCAGTCTGTGACAATAAATGTACCTATAATCTTTCTTTCTAATATTCCAAGAAAATACTCGGCCTTACTAGGTTTAAGTAGGTATATTTTTCTACTAAGGCGCCCATGCCGCCTATAGACCATTTATTTTATCGCTTTTCAAAGAGTTTTTTGTCAGTTTAAAGTTTAAACAAATGCTTTGTTTTTGGGCAACATGCGAATGCTCTACGTACCTTTAAGTGCTACTGCTGGCCGTAACCTACATAAAAAAAAACTTATTTCTTTACCTACATAGTTCATTTATTTTAAACTCGAAAGGCCGGAAACGCCGATTAAATTTAATTGGTTTTCCTTGTTACGAAACGGTTTATTTTAAGTAAATATATAGGTATTTCACTCAAAAGGTAGTTCTTAATCAGAAGTGAAAAGGTCGAACGGCCTAGTGGAAAATTTAGTTGATTATAAAGTGGACATTTCCTTATACGCTGGTGCATCACGACCTCGAGCTCCATAATAAGAATTAAGACACGACTTAATTGCTCAGTATTTTTTTAAACCTGTTTTTATTTGTCTTATAGTATTTCATTGAATATGTATACTAAGTTCTATATATAGGTACATATATCACCTGCTTTAATTACGACGAATTCCAATCAAATGTGATGGTTTGATTGGGTAGACAGGTATTAGTTATGGTATGGCTTGGCCAAATCCGTGAATAGAGATTATTTGATGATATAAACAAGTAAACACACGGCTATTTCATGATAAACATACCTAACATCGATAAACAAATCGACAAATGTTGAACATTAAATGATGCCAATAATAGTTGATCATATCATGAAATGCCACCATTTCACGAACTGGTCGACTACTTTCCACGACATCAACATAGTCGTAGCGATTCTGGAATTGGGACCTGGCAGTGGCGTGCGGTTCATAAAGACAAAAAGACACTGCCTACCCTACATAACTCAGATAAATATTTATTATAAGATATTTGAGGTAGCAAATCACATACATCATAATTTAATCGACAAGACGACGAACCAACACCAACAAAAAGTAGGTATTTTTGGTAGCTTTTAAAATTTTCTGCCTACCCTGTATAAAAACTCTGTGCACGCCGCTGGGACCTGGGTGTATCGATATAGGTTCTGGCTTGTTCAAGCACTACTCAGGCGATTTAGAATTTTGAATACGTTTAAAATTAAGGTCCATAACTGAATGAACTTGATATTCGTAAAACTCGACAGAAATAACCTATGAAACTGATGACTGGGGTTCCATTTCAGCTGAGAATGTACTGTGATTAATTGATTATTTTTGACCTCTCAACTTAAAGCGATTGCTCTTCCCCATCAAGCTTCCGCCATATCAACTAAAATCAAACTTTCTTCGTTTTATGGTCCTCTTTTTTGCTCAGTTGTAAGGTCATGGATTCACATTCCGCTCATGTCAGTTTTACAAATTTACTTAGTTAGTAAATTCATTTTCTTCACAATATCTTCTCAATGTCCCACGTAATATAGATTAAACTGATAAACTGGATCGATTAAGTTGGTGGCGGTTAGGCTTGCAACCAAATTTGTGGGTCACGGCGAGCGGGTGCAAGTCAGCCAGACGGAGGAAAAAATGATCGACACACATGCCTTGTACATGTGACATGTATGTAATGTCACTAGTTTGAGAGTAGTCTAATAAAATTTGTTTGGTAATGTCTCTGGGTCAAAGTCTAAGGCAGCCTTCATTTATATCATCAAAAACGTAGAGCTGTTTTAATTTTCATCTAACTGTGGTACCTAAGCCAACTAGTGAAGATGACAATTTCTAGGGACCACAGAAGCGATTACATTTGGAGGCAGTATAGAACTTTGGTTAGACGAGATGATTTTGTAGAGCTGAAAATTCCGGAAGACTATTAATAGGCTTCTCAAAAAATTCTCATCAGCTTTCAATGTTAAATGATTGAACAAACATTTCGAACACCCGATAAAATATCTTATTACTAAAAATAAGAACACAATTATGACTAACTAGCTTTCACCCGCGGCTTCGCCCACGTGGAGTACAAATTCGTGCATTTTCTCGGGATAAAAAGTAGCTTATGTGCTATTCCAGACTATAATATATCTCTGTGCCAAATTTCATGCAGATCCGTTCAGCCGTTCTGCCGTGAAAGAGTAACAAAGATCCATGCATCCATCCATCCATCCTCACAAACTTTCGCATTTATAATATTAGTAGGATTAAACACTCAAATACTTATTTACAATTTGACGTGTACATAATTGGGTCATTAATCAATTACTTTATTGATGTGAACAAGTATTGTAGACACGACTGAAGCACGTGCGTAAATAAGTCTATATATATGTTTATTGTTCAGAACAATTGAATATGATGGAATACTAAGAGATAACTATGCCCTATTTTAATGTAAACTATAACTGACTTACTTAGGAGAAAGGTATAGTAAGGAATCTCGCCATCGATCGACTTTTGTCGTTAAAAGAAATATTGTTCGCTCCCGTTCCGATGTTTAATAAATATTTGAATGTACAAAGTAAGCTAAATACTACCCTTTACTATATTTGTGATACATGTAGATTATTTGAGTTCTTAGTAGATCCCGGTGTCAATTTAGGTCTCAATAATGGGAGTCTTTTCCTGGACTTCAGAATGGAGGAAAAGGCATTACACATAATAAAAAATCTCAAGAGCGATACGAGGCTACGGCTTGAAGTGACGACAGAAATGAACGTTGAAACTCAATTAATCACCAACCAATAACATTAATAAACATGAAGCTAAAAAACCCTTCAACATCTAACTAGATTCAAACCAGTTTGTTACTAACCTAACCTAACAAGGCTCCCCATCATCCACCATATTGGAGCTCAAATGCGGCATAATTGATTCAAAATTAGTAGACTTGCAGAAATTATGCTAATATTCAAACACAAGGCCAATTTGCCGTTCACGTACGGAAAGTTATAAAACAATTAACGTTACACGGTCTGCTAAGTTTTGATCTAGATATTTTTAGCGAAGAATTAAACTGGATCCTAGTGTAAAATTAAATCATCAGTAATTTTGTTAGACTGTTCAGTTAGATAATGCAAATTGACACACAGCATTTGCATTTGAGCGTATTGTAATAATAATAAATTAGCATTCAGTGATGGGCACGAGCCTCTTTTGAGAATGAGAAGAACCGGTGTGGTCTTGTGCGGCATGGCTTCGCTCACTATGCTCCCTAATGAGCCTTTTCAGATGTACGATTTCCTCAGGATTCCTTTGTCATTAACCTATAGTATAATTATTACGATTTGATTCTGTCATGCGAATTAAATTCAAATATTTTTCTTCTGATGAGCTCTTAAATCATATACATATGTATGCTCATTCCTTTCTGGAAAGTTTAAACCGTCAACCTTTTCCGATACTTTGTCCAAAAGTTTGTAATCAAACCTATCAGTCCTGTGCCAAAAATCACAATCGATTCAATAATAGTATCCTTTTACAGTAGACATAAACAACTTGAGGAAACCTTAACGAAATAAGATTTTATTTGTAGACACACGTTTCAAGGTCGCGAACTAAACAGGTATTCGATTTATTCTATCAATGAAACCGAACTTCTTTTTATTTTTTGTGTGGTATCACTCTCAACTATTGGCACATAATTACACAGAGTTGAGCGATCTTCCTAAAATAAACAGTAATAAATATTGCAATAAAAAAGCAGTGATGGCCTAACGATTGAACGCTTGCCTTCAAAGCAGGACGATTAAGTTCGAACTCGGCCCACAGTTTTCGAATTTACCGACTTTTCGGATTCATGTGCGTGTAAGAGAAATATCGTGACGAAACTTACTCAACTGGGAGGAGTCTTTAAAACTGTTGACAGTGTATGTAGTCCACCAACCCGTACCACGCCATTGTGGCTGACAAAGATCTTAAACCTTCTTATTCCAAGAAGAGGCCCGTGTCAAGTTGTGCGACAGAAATGGTTTAAATTATTGTAATACATTCGTGAAAATAAATTGCGATATACATACATAGACTGGTCTATATAGGCTTTTGATTTTGCAGAAACCTGGATCCATTGGTTGTCCCTTAAAACAACCTGTTCAATGGCCTTGTTCTCTAGGACCAAACAACCGCGCTCTTAGCTAGCTACCAACCAATGATGCTGATGTATGCGTTTTAACGAAATGAATAAGATTCGTGGCGGCCTAAAACACCTACCTGTAAGTTATATGAGCTTTTATGAACATAACACATCATTGAAAGTCTGAGGGGTACCAAGAGTCGATATGTTACGTCTGGTCACGTACAACATTGGCATTTGAAGGTTGAGTATGTTGTTCATAATACGAGTAATGACAGGTTATATTTATGGCTTTTAAATTATGTGTAGGTATGTTCACATAAGCATTTACATTGCTTTACAAAAGCATAAGGAACACGGTAAATGTTACCTATTTTCCCCATAACGACGCCATCGTCTGAGGGCAAACTGGCCCTAAATGTTACTAGTCGGCCTATGGACATATCTCAGTTTCGAGTAACTTCGAAACAGGAAAAACTAATTAAATATCTTTTATGAATTCCATTGTTTATACAGCGTGTTTTTTTTTTAGTGGCTGCCAACCCGCTCGCTGTATATAAGCAGTGACTTAATTTCAATAGTAGGTAATATCAATTTGTCAGATTATTTTTAAATCTTCTCATACAAAACATGACGAGTTTTTATGGGAAGATTATTTTGTACTATCAAATTGAAAAAAAAAATAAAACTGTCTCCGGACTTATCTTGTCGAACTCGCAGGACGATTGTGCCTAAAAAATCGCTTGTTTAAGGGACAAAGAGCTCATGCTACCTTTATGCTTCTTTAGTCATTCATTGCTGAACACATTGACAGTCAAAACAACATGTTGCTCTCTTAGCATCATGTGCAAGCGACGCCAAGAGACCAACGTCTTGTCTTGACTGTGGATTTTTCATATACATATAATGCTAAAATCCATAGTCAAGATAATGCTGCACATTTTACTGTCTCAAATAATACTTACTTACTCTACGACATAAGAAATAGGATAGCTTTGTACGTTCCCTTTTAACAAGTTCTCTCTAACTCTTTAATTAATTCCGACTACAAGCAACCGCAAACAGTACGGTCAGCAAAAGAACTGGATTAACACGAAATGATATATTATATTTCTATGCTCTATTAAATGCAGTAAAAATATTAATTAACATAAAATAACATAGCATAACTCCTGTATTTCCCAAAGGGTTAGGCAGAGGTATACTATTGGACACTCACATTTCGCTGATGCCGTTATTGAGTACCATGTAATAGGGGACGAGCCTATTGCCATCTACTGGGTACAGTTCCAGACTCCGTGCTGTTACCGAGAATTTTCATATAGAAAAATCCAATAACACTTTGCTCGACCCGGGAATCAATCCTAGGACCTCACGGTCAGTAGTCGCGCTTGCGACCACTGGACCAATGAGGCAGTCAAAGTGAGAATTAATTTGTATATGTTAATTATGTTATTGTTAAAGCCAAAGTGCGGTTAATTTTTTAATCCGATTTGACAACGCTGTTGGCGCAGTGGATAAGCGATTAGCTTTCTGTGCTTAAGTATTGGCTTGATCCCCGCACGGAACAAATATCTGTATGATCTACAGATAGTTGTTTCTGGTCTGACTGTGTGTGCATGTGACATGTATGTTTGTAAACTGTACCCAAGATACAGGAGAAATCATAGTGTTTAAAAAAAAAATTATGCCATATTTTTTTTTGATATTGATATTAGAAATGTAATGAACCTTTGTTGCTGACTGTACCACGGTTTTTAAATACGATCTTCTTGCATGTTTTCGCGGCCGTATCCGATTGCAGAATGCAGCGCCAATCATTGCAAGATCAAGATTTTTCTTAGTAAGTATTTTCTTCCTTGTAATATGTTTTAAGTATTCGGATAGAAAAATCGAGAACGATTGATGTTTTTAATTAAATCATGAATAGATTAACACTTCCACGGACACTGACATAAAGTTAACTTTTTCAACATGACACTAAAATTTTTCATAAAAAATTATATCACGCCTATAGTCGAATAGTCGTAAAAAGTAACTCGATATCGCCATGATATGGCGGTCCGCCGTGACTCCATAATAATCGACACAAATTAAGGCGACTGTTTGCGGCGCGGCAATTATAACGAGGTAAAACTGACCACCTATGGACGTAACGTCGTATCAAGCTGCCAGAAAAACACGCCTCTGGCCGTGGCGTCCAGCGTCCGTGAAAGTGTTAATGTCTGAAAATTCTTAGATTAAAGTTACCAGCTTAATTAGGAAGGTACCTTCTTATTAGAAATTACATATTAGAGTGTCAACTTACATCACATATCATGCGTGTACCTATCCCTCGAAGAGTTAGATAAGCGTGTATTATTATACACCCACATTTCGCCGATGCTGTAATTAGGCCCCATGTAATAGCGAGTGAGCCTTACACCGTCAACCAGGCCCTAATAGAAACTCCAGGCCGCTACAAAGAATTTTCGTACACAAAATCAAATAAGTTTCCCTGAGTCCCAAATGGTCTAGTAATCGCATGAGCGACTGCAGATCCAAGAGATCCTGGATCATATTCCCAGATCTTATGATTTTCTAAAAATTTCACTTGCAGCTCAATGTTTGGAAATGTACCCGGTAGATGGCGATAGGTATCGAGGAAATGTGGGTGTAGAAACAATACACTTCTGCCTAAGCCTTCGGGGAATACAGGCGTGATGCTTTGTGATGTTATCCAGTAATGAGGGAATTCAACTGGTTATGATTACGATTGGATATCGTAAATACCAAGTTTCATATCAAAATGATGGTTTTCAGTCCAAAGTGGGAAGTTTAATGTTAAATTCTCGGCATTCCACTAAAATTTTACGGCTTACTAATTTTAATTTTAATGTACGGTTTACATGCGTGAAAGGATTTAAATTCTAACAACGGTTAAATTATCGATTGCTATTTCACACGCACAATATCTAATAGGGATTTAAAATGGCTTTTACTATACGAAGAATTGTTTTTTTTTTTTTTGTAGAATGTTGCCCCACTCTAGGACAACAACATGTACAAACATACATGTCACATTTACAAATATACATGTCACATGCATACACAACCAGACCCGAAACAACTATCTGTAGATCATACAAATATTTTTTATCGAACCTGCGATACGTAATGCAGAAAGCTATTCGCTTAGCCACTGCGCCAACCGTACCGTCAATGATGCCGTCGTTTGAAACATAAAACAAAAGAAAACGGGTTGAAGAAACATATACGTGTTAAAAAAGATACTTATCATTATAATTATTAAGATCAACTGCCCCTCTAGTCTATTTCTTCTCGAAGCTGGTGAGCTTCAGGTCCTGGGTTCGATTTACAAATCAGGTACAATAAAATTCTCAGTAATAGCCCGAAGTTTTTGAAATTGTGCTCGATCCCTATTTTATGGGACATGTCGGCAAATGTGGGTATCGTGTAGCTCCACCACGGGATACCCACGTGATCTTATGTTCTGTTACGTAATAAAGTAAGATAACTACATACTTCAACAATCGTTGGGGACACCGTGATAAAGAAGAAAACATTTAGGGCTTATAAAACGAACACTAAGGACAAAGATTTGTAGGTAGTCCCTAGGGACGCCGACGTAAATAGTGCTAGCGGAGCACCCATGTCCATAGGCATAAAAACTGACCAGTAATCGGCTACTAATTAAGTAGGTTATATTCTCGATTGCGTAAACTATTTATTCGACGGCCTGCCGACGTGTACATTATTCTTCCCGCACTTCGCCAGTTATCAAATGGGCAAGAGCACTCATTGGATTTAATTAAAGCCAGTGCCTCTGGTAGTCCCTATTTGGTAATCAAACCAAGAGAAAATTGGAACACTGCCATTGTGCTATAAACAATAGAGAAGGCTAGGGCTGTATTCATCACACAATTAAACAAATTAAGACTCCTAAAATGGCTATGATGATCAGTGTTCTAGAAATGCACGAATCACGAGAAGCACAATTCGTGATCACAACATTATTAACCTGAATCGACTTTGTATCCAACCAAATTAATGTTTGCCATACTTATGAACAAGTATAAATGCAAATTGAAGGCATACATCATGTGATATAGGCATCTAGAGAACACTTACATAAGTATTACGTATGTATGTTATAGTGATGTCATGTGTTGGTGGATTCTGTGAAACAGTGGCAGTGGCACAGGATGCATAACAAGATTTTAAATCGAGGCTCTAAGATAAATCTTATAAAGTTGTGTTTTAAAACACAAATATTTCAAGAACCGTAAGCAGAAACATTTTCCTTCTCAAAGAAGGTCATCAAAATTTTGTCTTATTTTTCAAGGGAAACTACTTCGGAATGCAGGGCCTCACAACTTTTTGTATAGGCTTGGGAGGCCCCAAGCATTAAAAAAAATTGTGGGCCCCTGCATTATCGTAGGCCATCCATTAGTTCGGGAGAATTGAATAACGTGTCAAGGTCAATATTGGTCTAAGATAATATACCATGGCATCACCATCATTTATGACCAATTAGACCCTCTTCAAAACGAAGAAGGCTTGTTGTAGTTTTAGCATTGACAGGTGTTCAAAATACATTCCCCTTATTCTCATTCTCGTCGGATAAAAAGTACTTGGAGTCAAGAAGAGAAGGAAGGGAATCTCGCAATCAAATAAAACTTTTGCTTAATAGTTCTCACGCGTCGGCAAGATAGACTAGAAACCTCACCTAAGAATACGTGATTGCACGCATCTTGACAATGAAGAGAATTATCGCCGTCTCCATGGACACCTGGTACTAACTCGCTCGCGTTGCAATTTACGGCCATTGGTGATACCGGTCCTTGGGCAAATTCCGTTCGGTACTAAAAGAAAAGTGTGAACAAGAATTTCCCTGCTAAGTGGGTGTTTGTACGGTCCTAACTTTATAAGATAAAACGTGTACGAGTATAATCAAGTAAATATAATTATGTCAGCAAAGCTACTAAAAAGCGTCAAGCCAAGAGTTTTCAAAAGAGAGTAACATCGTTGGAAGTTTAACGCGATTTGTTACTGAAGTTTTTTTTTAGTCTATCTACATAAAAATCAACTGCCGCATGTATAAAAGATTATCACTTGAGAACGGTTCGACCGATTTGGCTAATTTTTTTTGTTGCTTTCGTAATTGTATAAGGTGTGTATGTAAGAATTTTTTTTTTTTTTTTTGGAAAATCCAAGTTAAAGTCTGAAAATTGGTGGTTAATTTCATATTTTTTGCAAAGCGCACTTGTTTATTTGTAAATTGCATCCGTGTGAATCCGATACGAGTCTAGAAATAAAATAAAACAGACCCTTTATTCCGGTGCATTTTAGAGCAATAGAATCGCCACAGTCATTGCCTTTGGAACCGAAACATAGTTCTAACTATTGGACTCAAATTCTTGAATGACTTCAAGTTAACGTCAATCAGTTATACAAAACGCTATTCCAGGAGTTAATCTATGATACAGTATCTGAAATGAAGAGTCCGTGGAAGGAATAAGCGTGGCGGTAGGAAAGTTCTGAAATGGTAACCTCAAACTGTGAACCAGAGCGTTGGATGCCCTCAAAGAGACAGAAGACAGTAGCTGAGATATTAAGCAGTCCAGAACTGGTCTTTTGAAAAATCAATGGGTATACAAAACGTGGCCCTTAGCCCCGGGAGTCGAACAATGAAGACTAAACTCATTAAACATAAAAATAACATGTTTATAAGCAATTCAACTCTCCAATAGCTCAATTAATGTTAAAAACGAATTTCCGTTATTACCAATTCAGTTCCGTTCAAGCAATTTACATGATTAGAATCGGACCAAATTAGACTCCGTTTGTTTAAAAAAACTAACGACAAAATACAAAAAATTTTGTCTTGGTATGATCATCTATACGTTTTTTAATGTCCAAAGAGTCTTTATTGTTGATTGGATTCTATAGGATTCTTATCCAAATCCTTAATTTAACCTTGACCATGGCAAACTTATTAAATTTATGCCGGTCATGAGTTTCGTGCGTCATTTTTTAAATGGGCACCTCAACTTACAACCCATTTGAAATACAGTTTAGGAAATTATTAAATAAGATCGATTTTGTGTCACCTTGGGCAAGTTTTAGGTCTACCTACTCAAATAGTACATTGGTAGTGTCCTGGTCGGACTGGAGTCACAAGAGTCCGATTTCATAACAAATTTGCACCTAGGAAGTATTTATACTTCCTTAGAATTTACAAGACAGTCAATGGTAATTAACCTTTGCGATTCTCTACATGTCTCATTAACAATGCAATGTTAATGTTCAGAGGTTTTAATAGCTCTATAAAATTACCGGCGAAACAAAAAAGGGTTAGGACTGAGTCATCGCAGAAATCCGAAACTTGGTAAAGCTAAAGGCACGCATACCGGTAGATAAGATCCAGGAATTTATTTTTTCACGTCACGCAGGCTTTTGATGCCGGAGGCTTGTTCTGTGCTAACTTAGAGGAAACTTTGTAGAAGTTCTTACTTACCTATATTGAGAACTATACGCGTTCCAATGCATAAATTAATAACTCGACTTTTAAGGATAAATTTTGCTTTAATTTAAATACTAGTTGTGATCCAAAAACCGGCATTATGTCTTAAGAAAAGGTTTGCAAAAGGTAATTTGAAATCTATACACCCCATAATGCAAAAGCGTGGGTGGCACTGTTTCTCTAATAAATAAGAATTCTACTCGTGCTCGTTTAGATTAAAAACTGGGTTACTAACAAGAGACTTATTAGAGAAGCTGGTACACTAAACGCCCGTTAAAACTAGAACTTACTAAAGTACGTTTAAACATACCTAGTTTCCAAAAAGGCATTGACTGTTATGAATATCCCAATAAAAATTCCGCTGCCTCAAATGTAGCAGAAATTGGCAGCAATTTTTAAAATATATCCTTTGGCGTCCCACACGCGAAACTGTGCTGGGACCGTTAATCGGCGCACGCCACTATTTCGCTTATCAAATTAATTGAATTTAAAAATGGTACTCACCAAGAAATCTCTCCGATAACACGTAAAACGTCGATGTAACGTACACTAAGTTATTATAAGGTCGTATTATTGTATTATGTAACCGAACACACAACCTGCCGACGAAATAGCGGTACGCAAACTGAAGTTGAACGGAGGTAACAAGCTAAACAACCTATTGCTCGCTCGTGGCAGGGTTACCACCACACTCGCAATTCCTCTTTTAAAAATATATCTCGTACCTTGTTCAAAGCATACAGAAGGACAGGGAGGGAAGATGTTGTGATTTGATTACGAGGATTGAGTGAGTCATTGCCCCGTAGTAAAGCAGCAATAACAGGCGTAGAAGGGTACCGACACTTTTGGAATTCTTGAAGACATTTCTTGCTTATGTTATGAACACAAACTGTAAGTTATGCTCTTTTACATAACAAACAGTGCTACTCAAAGCTATGCTATATCCGGCTTTGCTTATATCCAGCTCACGTGACACAGTAGCGCAGTGACTAAGCGATTGACTTGCTGCGCTATGTGTGCGGTTCGATCACCGCGCGTAACAATTATTTGGCCTTCTGAGGCCTAGTGTAAGTTTCTTTCGACAATCTCGATTTACTACATCGAACGCGTTCGGCGCTCCGATTGGTGGAGAACACGAAACGGACCAATCGGAGCGCCGAACGCGTTCGATGTAGTAAATCGAGATTGACGTAAGAAACTTACACTAGGGCCTCTGATATCTGTATGTATCTAGAGATGTAAATTTATTAAACCCACGATATAATAGAAATTCTAGGGCAATTATTAAAAAAAAAATTACATAGGAGTTGAAATACCAGTACAACTAGAGGAAATAAATACGGTCATATTCGACCCCTATTAGACAGTACATTGAGTACGACCTACACAATCAGTGGCCACAATTCTAAGGCCATCGTATAATTTAAATTTAATTGGCAATTCTTTACTCAATGAAACTGGCGGTATAAGTAAATAATGACTAATTAGCAATGATTCGTTTCTATTAAACCATAGTGCCATCGATAACTCATTATGGCGAAGAAAATAAGCTGGTATCCTTGTACTTATTACCTTGGATATGAAAGACAATTTAATTTTAATAGATTGTTTTATATCGCTAAAATAATTTATACACAGTTTCAACGCAGTGATAGCCTAGTGTTTGAATACTTGCCTTTAATGCAAGAGTGTCTGAATTCAAACCCGGCCTGCACTTCTGACTTTTCGTGTTTATGGTGAAGGAAAAGATCATGAGGAAATTCTCACACCTGAGCAGGCTCCATAAAGTTCTCGATGGTGTGTATAGTCCGTCAACCCGCACCTGGCCAGCTTGGTAGACTAAGGCCTAACCCTTCTCATTCTGAGAAGAGACCCGTGCCTAGCAGTGGGATAGTAATGGGATGAATTTATTATTATACATAATTTACATGCTTTAAGGAAAAACGTAGTTACTTTTTTCAGAATGTATTTTATTCTTTATCTGCCCAAAGAATCGATTCCAGCACCTACCCTTGACAGCGACACTCGCGACCTCTAGACCAATGGGACATTTTCGGAAGAACCTCTATAACTACATATTATAAAACAAAGTCCCCTACCGCGTCTGTCTGTCTGTCTGTTCGCGATAAACTCAAAAACTACTGAACGGATTTTCATGCGGTTTTCACGAATAGACAGAGTGATTCATGAGGAACGTTTAAGTGTATAATTGATTATGATTTTGTTGTAAATTGGCTGAAATATGACGCTGATTGTTGAAGATGTCGGAAATAATCATGCCGATTGGGAGCTTTACTGGCGTGCGCCGCCTAAATGCTCGATGCAACAGGCTGATACGACACTACGACAGAAAAAAGATGTAGGCGTACATGCTCTGCTACCCGTGCGAAGCCGGGACGGGTCGCTAACTTATAATATTTTTATTATTGTTGTTGGGCAACAATTTGCAACACATATCTGCTACCCACATTTGTCCTACACCCTCACATAACTTGAATTGTAACTTAATTCTGTTAACGACTTTATTTATTGTCACTCTACTTATTTGTCACAGCAAAGTTAATTAATTTGCAATAAGGACTTATAAAAACCTTACTTTAAATGCCAGTCTTAGAGCATACATTAAGTGCAAATTGCTTTATAAAAAATCGGGTATAAAATACTTTGATTAATTGCTTCCTTAATATGAAGATACTGTTGACAATGGCTAAGCGATTAGATTTCTGCGCTTCCTGTCGCTGATTCGATTCACGCACGGTACAATTTATTTTTTTAACTTTGCCCCTCACTAGGATTTCTCCTGTATCGTGGGTACAGTTTATAAACATACATGTCACATACACACACAATCAAACCCGAAACAACTATCTGTAGATCATACAAATATTTGTTCCGTGCGGGTCGGTCCCCGCACGGGGATTATTTATAATATTAGTAGGATTAGTAGGATAGGATAGGATTAATTATATATATTATTAATCGCCTAAACACAATGCAATATAATTAACAAAGGTCTATATATGATGTAATTAACAATTGCTGGACGCCAATGATTTCTCAAAATAATATTTAATCGTTCAACTGTCTCTTATTATCAATAGAGACTGTTATTCTTTAAAATTCAAAGCAAACCCCTTTCTTCGGTACATAGATGTCTTCACAATGACGAGAGGTGCCTAGACTATAGCCGTTATAAAATTCTATATCACTCCGACTATTAATGAAATGACTTATTCATTATCAGTAAGTGTGCAAAGATATTTAGGTTAGGTAACTTATCAAATTAAATAATGTATAAACGATTTCTAAAGTTATAAAAAAAAATCGACTGCGGCAAGAAACGAATCTACGACCTTCCACGGAATCCTTCTTCGACATATCCTACTAATATTATAAATGTGAAAATTTGTGAGGATGGATGGATGGATGGATGTTTGTTACTCTCACGCAAAACCTACTGAAAGGATCTGGATGAAATTTGGTACAGAGATAGATTATAGTCTGGAATAGCATATAGGCTACATTTTATCCAGGGATAACGCGGGCGGAACCGTGGGCAAAAGCTAGTAGGTACGGGACCCGTAAGACAATATAAATATAAATTGGTATGCAGAGGACGCGGTAGCTCAGAGAATGGAGCGGCTGGTGTAGATGGTTCGATTCCTGCTCGTCGTCGATTTTTTCTTTCGATGGCTATCAAACAGATAATTGCACTGATTAAATAAGAACTTTACATCAATTATATTAGAGTCGTCAATTATGTAAGTGGATATTTTGTCATTTCCGTACTGCTACTGAGAATTGCCATACAGAAAAACCCAGTAACAGTTTGCCCGGCCCGGGAATCGAACCCGAGACCTCGCATTCAGCAGTCGCGCTGGCGACCTATACTAGACCAATGAGGCAACTATATCATTGTATCATTAGGTCTTCAACAAGAACAAAGTCGAACGAACGAGCCTGCAGGTCACTGAAGGGTCACCCGCGTCCGAGGACATCGATTACAGATGTTTTGCCAGAATACAGATAATGCCATCCACGAAGACGCGCCCCACTCTTCTTCCTGATTGCTTACAGTACAAGTTTACAACCTTCCGCTAGTATTTTAGGTCTGTCGAGTCGATACACACTAATTACCTAAGAGTGCACACGCACGCTACGAAATATTAATTGATCACGAAAGAGTAATACGGTCAGCTGGAAAGCCTCGACCAAAAATAGTGGGGCGCGTCTTCGTGGATGGCACTATCTGTATACTGGCAAAACATCTGTCACTGGCACTATCTATACCACATGTTCCGATAATCTATACTCGGTTTGTTTAGGTACTCAACTAAAGGTAAACAATCTTGATGTGACTTTTTACACAAACACAAATTAAACAAATAAACTACTGCTTAAACTAGTGGTTCAATTGATTTGGTGATCGTTATTGTTGTTTTATATTGGTTTTTAGTCGCGTTTTATTTTTAAACTGAGTTTTTAAACAAAAAATATTAAAAAGACACATCAAGATTGTTTACCTTTAGTTAAGTACTTAAACAAACCGAGTATAGGTTTCAAATTTTATCCATAAATTCCAACAGAACATGGTTACACTAAAATACGCGTGAATGACTTGTCCACAAATTCCACAAGACGTTGTCACATTTACATTGGTCGATTACTTATGGTGTTTGCAGACTCGTGGACGGCGGTCACCGGTGACTTGGCCGTAGGCAAATAAGTACAGTCAGCATCAACATAATACTATTTAGGTAGGTAATGATGATCGTTCAAACGTTCAATCTTGCAAATTAGATACGTACCTACTTATTATTTTTAAAGAAAATTATTTTAGTCAATTTATCAACTAGTATACTAGAGTATCCATAGAGTTACTTCTTCTCCATAGGACCAACCCACTTTGAAACCGTGTACCTACTTTAATATCGTTTTAAAAGTCCCTGCAAAAGCGCATTTGAAACAAAAAACTTTGACTGTGACTTTAACTTTGTATTATTTTAAGTAAGTTGGGTACTGAAGACAGAGGATAGAAAGCAGTGGTGATTGCTCCACAGAAAAGAGCAAAGCTCTTACATTAAAGAAGAATTAATGAAGAAGATAATTGTTTTCCACGCTACGGGTTGCTATTTCAATTCCCAAGTAGATTCAAATTAATACCTTATACTAATTTGTATGACCTGCAAAATTGGTACCTGTTAACCTGTACTCACTATCGTGAGTACAGGTTAACAAACAATGTCTTGGAGATACTATTAAAAATATTAATAGGTACGAAACAAATATCGACTTATAACGTTAAATAGGACCTAACTCTTCTCGTACTGAGAAAAGAGGCCCGTGCCTCGTAGGACAGTACTGGGCTCCGATTATTCATTAAAATGCGGGCTATTCGACATCCACACTGACGTCATTTTTAAAGGTCACAACGAAATTAAATTATGGGTGACATTCGGATTTTTTTATTTGCTCTTTATTCATGTTGGTCTGTCGTTATAAGTTCTGGAGCCTTTTAATTTATGAAAGTCAAAGTCAAAATCTTAATTTGTAAACATAGGTAAGTAAGATGTTATAAAATAAAAAATATAGGGACCTGTATGTCTAGCCGATAGTGGCGTAGACATTTAAATTTTATAATTTATTAGGTATATCATAGCAACTGCGTAGGAAGGCTTGGTATACGATTATTACTACCTTTGCAACAACTTGGCAGACAATAAAGCAAGTATCTACCTACGAAGCACCAATAACACTAATGTCAAAATTTTTACTCATTGCATAACATCACGCATGTTTTCCACGAAGGGTTTGGCTTGCCTTATACCTACTCACATTTCGATTCCGTTATTTAGCTATATGTATAAATCAGACTATTGCCATCTACCAGGCGCAATTCCTAAGTTCGGACTGCTACTGAGAATTCTATAACACTTTAGGTTAAACAGTCGCACTGGCGACCAAGGTGACCAATAGACCAACGAGGCAATCAATCATCATTTTCATTCATCATCATCATCATCAGCCAAAAGACGTCCACTGCTGAACAAAGGCCTCCCTCAAGGGGGGGTTTGCCATAATCCCCACGCTTGGCAGGCGGCTTGGGGATTGCAATGGCTCACCGATTAGTAAAAGTACGCTGCTGGCCGTCCTCCGGTGTCTGGCTGCAGTTTTAAGACGTACCCGGGTCATCATTTTCATTACCACGTAGATTATATAATCGTCCTTTGAAGAGCCTCTATCTAGACTAGTCTAGCCTCCGTATGACCACACTTTTGCATGCATATACAATCGCTAAATAATGAAAGTATGTAACCTCCATGAGCTTTGTAATTACAGGTCAGAAATCTAACACAAAACAATCAAATTAACCTTAACTAGAATAGAAAAAGGAAAAAAAGCGTAGTTTTTATTTTTAATATGTCATTTCTGATTAGCGTAAGCGAAATTCTAAGTCTATGATTTCTGATATAATATGTTTTTTTCATGTCTTTAAGCCAGCTTGATCTTACAATTTTTTTGTTAATATTTTACGCAATGGCAACACTCTTGAATTTAATGTCAATGTCAAACTCAACAATAGTATTGATTTAATGCCCGGTACTGAATATATTATCTTTATCTAACTTGGACAATTTGCTATGACTATCTCCTTTACTCCTGTAGTATTAATACAACAATTTGTGTATGTTTTAAGATCCGGAACGTAGTATTCATAATCATTCAATATCAATTTGACTTTGACACTGTTATCATTTTATCACTCCATCGGTATCACTGTTTCTATAAAATGTAACTTGTTGTGTGTACTAAATCTTAATTCAAAACTATAAATTAACTTTACAGTTAAGCGTTATTATTTTTTAATTAAACCAGTGTAAACACTACATAAACATGTCGCATTTTAAGGACCTAAACATGAATTTTAATGTCGTTGTTTTATGTTTATGTTCTATCGGCTATTTGTCGGCCACCAAATGTGATTTCAACGTAAAACTCAAGCAAGTGCTCAAAAATGAAGGTTTTCACAGGTAAATCTATCATTTATAATTAAGACAGGGCCAAGATTACAAGAAAAAACCGTTTCACTGAGGTGGTAGTTTCTTATTCAAAATAGGTGTTTGTTTGCAATTTTTTTATCACAAATATAGTGAACGAAACAATAATATGATACATGCCATGCTTCCTCTCCAACACACTTTTTAAATAACCAACCTAATCTTCGGAGTGATATGTGAAGAATATTAAAACATAACCATTATTCATTCATCCATATCAGATTACTATAATTATCAGTTAAAGTACCTTAATCACTATGCCTGTCAGTGTTCCAAATTGCGTGTGTTCAGGCATCTTCTCGTGAGTGAGGAAATGATTAATTCACTATAGAATTGTGGGCCCAGTGTCGATTGGCAGATGTCAGAAAACTGACTGTTTGGTACATTCAGTGTAAGATACAGTACAGTAACTAAGGTGTCTAAATACATATAGGGAAACAACCCAGGACATCAAATTGTTCCATTATGTATAATTGATTTAACTATATTTTAATACTTTGAATAATTTTTATTTTTTTGTTATTTGGAAGGCTTACAGACTAATAACAATTACATATGGTAACATAATAAACTTCTCAAATTGCTAATGACAAGCCTCCCCAGATGAGCATTAAAATATTAATTGACAATGAATGACATTAGAAAAAATTAAAAGAAAATAAATCACAGACATAACTAGTAGTTAGCATTGTAAATCTACAATGCTAACTACTAGTTATGTCTGTGATTTGTGAAACTGTGAGTAATCACTCACAGTTTCAAATCAAATCAAATCAAAATCATTAATTTGCATAAATAAGGTACAGAAGGTTGGTAAAATGTAAAAAATTGTTCTCTTATTCTGCCTTTGATTTCAGTGTGTGAATATAAAATAAATTAAGGTTTGAGTGTTGCTAGACACATGATTTATTAAAAAATAGGTTTTGAGCTAAGGTACACCTCACTTTACTTGTGTTAATGCAGAAAAATAAAGAATGAGTACTGATGTGTTTTGCTATGGATATCTTACCAAGTCCCATGTATCAAACACTAACTTTAGTAAGATGTACTTTGTAAAATTAATTTACTAACTCAACTGTTTCAGGAATATGACTTATGGGATAGTATTTAATAGTGAAGAGGACCAGTGCTGGCTATACAAGGACTGTGTCATTGGACTGGACCAGACCCTGCCAAGTGGTGTATATGCTAATCCAGATGAGCTGAGTGCTTTGAGGAGGATGAATAAGGTATGGTGGGCAATGTTTGACTGCCAAGCTTCCTACGGCTTGGGCCACTCATATCTAAGATATTTGTCTATGGGACAAATACCTATATGAAAGTTAAATGTAAGAATAAGTAGTTGATGATTTGGAATAAGTGAGGAAATTAATATTTATAGCATAGTAATATGCTTGCTTTTTTAACTTCAAACATGTAGTATTATGGACAGAACTAATTCATCCACCCTTGACCGCTTCTTATGTGTTTTAGCTTCGTGAAAAGAAATGGCTCAACAAACTCCCCAGCAACACTCCCATATCTCTTATTATACAATAAAAGAAAAAAAGAATATATTTAAAAGATTGCTACTACAATAATTAAGATAAGGATATGGCAGAGGTGTACTATTGTACATCCATGTTTCACCGATGCCATTATTGAACCCCATGGTGCAAGCATATTGCCATCTACCGCAGGCATAGTTCTAAACACCATGCTGCTATTGACAATTTCTATACTGACTCCTGCATTAAACCCAGACCTCACATTCGGCAGTCACGCTTGCGGCTATTAGACCAATGAGGCAGTTTATTAATGTTTTAATTATTAATATTTATTTTATTTAGTTTTGAAAAAAATATGATTTTTGGTTATCTAAATGATGGCTAAATAACTTCTGACAGTCTGACAACACCTTGACAGAGCCTACCTATTATAGTACCTATTATAATTATTATTTTATTTTATTAAACTACCTACACAAAATACTGTTTCAGCTGAATGCCATACCAAAGCACCGTATAAACATAGAGCTGCCCGCAGAGCAGTCATATCCCACCACAACATACATCATAGAGAAAGTGAAGGACTGCAAGGTGTACTTATGGCTGCCTGTACATGCACGCTATCATCTCGCCCTGCCTGGTGGTGGGTGAGTAGACTTACTAGCATTTTATTCCCGTCCTCATTTCAATTCTGGTCCACATCCCTGCCTTTTCGATCATCTCTTTACCATTGTCGGCACGGTTGGCGCAGTGGTTGAGAGATCGATTGCTACGCTAGGTGTCGCGGGTTCGATTCCCACAGAACAAATATTTGTATGATCTACAGATAGTTGTTTCGGTCTGGGTCTTTGTGTATGTGAATATATGTGTTTGTTCAAGCACCCACGATACAGGAATTATTCATAGTGTGGGGCAACGTTTTTTTTAAACTAAACTAAACTAAAAAAACTTATCAAATTCCATAATAGTGACCTAAAAAATCTAATGGTTTGTGTATTCCACTGATGTGGACCAGGCCAGTGTATGGGACGAAAACTGTCTGCCCATCAATAGAACTGTGGACCAGTAATGTGCTGAATTATTATACGCCAGTCCTCCACTCCTTTGCCAAAACCTGTTATGAAATCAATAAATAAATTAAATGTATTTTCATTCAGTTAAAGGCACTTTTATAAACTCTTTGAGTGCCCAATACTAAAATAATTTATTTTTTCTCATTCTAGCATGGCAAGAAATAACATAGGCCCGCCAAAACTGTACCTACGCTGTCCGGACCAGCGGCTGGAAATGTGCAATAAGGCCGCAAAACCAGTCAATTTCCTCTGCAATGGTAGCTCCAAGGAAAAGTGCAGTTGGAAGGAGATTCCTTACACCTTGGTAAGAGAATTTCTATAGGTTCCATAAGAGATGTGCAAAGAGGCTACTACACCTATAGATATTGCAAATGCAAGAAGTCAAAGTCAAATATTTTTATTTCGAGTAGACCTTTACAGGCTCTTTCAAAACATTGTGATTCTAGGTGCACGGTTCCAAAGTGGGGGTAGGTCCTGTGGAGAAGAGACCGGCAAGAAACTCCATGGATACTCTTTTAAATTAATAGTTTTAAACTGGTTACAATCTTTAACGGTAAAGACTATGCGGGTACAATGCAAGCCAATGTGCGCAAAACTACACAAGAACAGTTTAATATAATAATTGGTATAGCTAGGCTCAACCACAATAGTAGGAAACCCAGCGATCCAGTACTCAACTCTTTATACCTTATACCATATGCTTGGAGTATGGCGGTAGGTCGTATAAAAAAAATGCAAGGATAGGTGGAAGAATTTTTATGGAATCTTGCCTCTCACTATTACTCGCATTTCCACTATCGTGGGTACACTTTACGAATATACATTTCACACGCACACACAGTCAGACAATACGGTACAAATATTTTTACCGTGCAGGAATCCAAGCAGCAACTTATAGCGCAAGGTAGGTGGTTAGGTAATTCTAGCCAATCGTACTGTCCTATTATATCATTGTTTTATCAGAGCATCTTCAGTATAAGTGTATACTTTACTCATCGTTATGAGAATGTTACCACTTCCTTGGAAATAAGCAGCATAGCTGGTCATGGAAGGTCAGGATCCCCTCACTTTCCAAGAACACCTTAATTCACGATTGGGTTAATTGAACTGCTATCCAAATCCAGTCTAGGTAGAATTGACTGCAAAAATCACAGCCGCTGCGGCAAATATGTTCTGGAGTGGAACCTGGGTCGCCAAACGTAGATGGTGCCAGACGCCCTAGCCTCAGGCTAGGTGGATTGACGACCTTCGCAAGGTAGGCGGGTGCTGGATGCGAGAAGCTGAGGACCTTTCTCAAGGTCAATTAGAGAGGCCTATTTTCAGCTACTGCTGCGGGCTGATGATGATAATCATCCAAATTCAGTCTAGCAATATTCTTGAGATCACAAATCTTGAAGCTGATGATAACTTCAGTACGAAATTCTTCAGTACAACTATCAAATCATTTTTCTCGTCTATTCCAGCTAACAGACACGCTAGTGTGGAACGTTCCGGTGGGGAACATCGAGCACTACTACACGATCACAGTGGGCACAGCTCTAGTCATCGCCGTGGGGTCCCTCTACCTCATCAAGGCGATCCACGAGCACAAAATCATGGCCGTCTCGTTTAACCCGTTCAACCCTACCATGTAATCAAATTATTTCGAGTTTCATTGTAGAAATGAAAAGTGTTATTGTGAACAAAATATTATTTGCTGATCCGCTCGATATTGAACAAATGTGAAGCTAGTCAAGATGCGTACTGACACTATTAGATAATGGATCGGTGTTAATATGAAGAGACCTTTTCTCTGACCGTTTGGCTTTAGCTGTACATTACAGCTAATTTTTTAGCCGTTTTTTATTGTTAAATAAATAAATAAATAATTTCAACCCATTACTGTCCCACTGCTGGGCAAGGGTCTCTTCTGAGAACGAGAAGGGTTAGGCCTTAGTCCACCAGGCTAGCCCGGTGCGGGTTGGCGGACTACACACACCATCAAGAACTTTATGGAGCCCTCTCAGGTGTGCAGGTTTCCTCACGATGTTTTCCTTCACCGTAAACGCAAGTGACAATCAAATACTGTTATACTATACTATACTCTGTTTTTATTGTTATTCAAACTTAAATTATTTATTATATAAACTAATTGAAAAGGGAGAATCTTCCAGGCGAGACGATAACCCTGTACTGGTTTTATTATGTGAGATGTAGAATACTAATTCATGTCGACATCAGTCATTAAGTTTTCTTCGCTCTCCGATAGATGTCGCTGAACGTATAAGTATGCTGTAGAGAAAGATCAAATTAGGATGGTACATTTTTGTTGAGTTTAATTAATGAGTTATAGATAATAACTCATTAATTCATCATTCATCGCAAAAAATCTAGTTAGGCCACTATGGCTCTCATGGCCTCAATTTTAAAAGCCCTGTTTCTTAAAGCCTTTTTTCTGGCTGGTGTAAAGTGGCTTTGCTTTGCAAATGATCACCGTCGTCATTTTATTAAGGAAGCGTGGAAAACATAAACTAGAGACTGATGTAGGATATGGCTTAATGAATAATAGGACGTTAATAAACGTTTGAAATTTGAAGTTTTTAATTAGTTATTACGGATACTTATTGTAGGCTATACCAACGAGAACATGCAACTAGGCTGAGGCCAGAGGCCCTAGTGTAAGTTTCTTTCGACAAGTTCGATTTACTACATCGAACGCGTTCGGCACTCCGTTTGGTGGAGAGCACGAAACGGACCAATCGGAGCGCCGAAAGCGTTCGATGTAGTAAATCGAATTTGTGTGTGTGATTTTGTAAGTTATGAGTCGTAATTCGGTTTAAAACATTATTTCGGAAAGAAAAATTGTTTTAGTCGATTACGATGAGTACGACACATACTGTATTACCATCGGACGGTGCAAATATACAGTGTGTGTATTTTTCGATTCGATTCGTAGCTAAGAAAATTGATTATTCAAAAATCTAATGTCAAAATTGCCCCTTCTTTGACCATTTTTTGCTATTTCTTTCGGATTTGAAACTCGTCGTGTATATAAAAATTTAATACAACGTAAATTATGAGACTGATAACTCACAAGATTGTGCTCTTTTGGTCTCAGTCTTGGTCTAAGTTCAGATGGTCACGAAACATCGAGAGGAACGTTTGAGTGTTCGGTGGAAAGCTACCACTGAAGTTACACCGAGGTATAGCCCCGCCAATGGGGGCCAAAGGCTAAGCCGTCAGACATTCAGTATTACTTATTAAGAATGATGCATTTATAATATGATTGTGAACAAATTTTGTATGGATTCAAATCTAATATTTTTGTAGTGAAAAATTTTCTCTGCAGCTTTGTTAGAAACTTTTCGATGTAGTTAAAAATGGATTTTACGTAGCAGCAATAGTGTCGAATTTAAATCATAGTTTTATAAGTAAATAAGCAGTAGCGTTTCTAATATGGGATTCTTAAATCCATATTACAAATCGAAATTCAAGCTTTGATCACGGTTTAAAGCTTTTAAGTCGGTCAGAAGCAGAGGTTTGATCTGTAAACACGTTAGTATGTCGTCATTGCGCTTGAAAAAAGATTTCTGTGTTTTATTCCTCGCCTGCCTCATGGTCTAGTGGTCGTAAGTGCAAGGTCCTATACTCGGTTTTTTTAGGTACTTAACTAAAGGTAGAAACTAATGCAAGTAGTTAGAGACCAAAAACTAATCGGACATACATTTACACGTAAAGATGAACGACCGTATAGGATTGTCATCAAGAACCTTCATCCATCTACGCCTACCGAAGCTATCACGGAAGCTATAGAAAGTACCGGAAATAAAATTAAAGGTGAAATCATAAACGCGAAACACGGTCCATCGAAAAAGCCCCTTTCCACCTGGTTTGTAAACCTTGAACCAAGTCCTAATAACGCAGTCATAAAAAGTCTTCGCTACATTTATAACACCTCAGTTACCGTAGAAGATCCCAAACGTAAGCGTACCATAGTTCAATGTAAGAGATGTCAACAGTATGGTCACACGCGCAACAACTGCATGAGACCGTTTAGATGCGTCAAATGCGCTGGGAGCCATAACACCACGGATTGTCCAAAGAAAGATAGAACCACACCATGTAAGTGTGCCTTATGTCATGAAGAACACCCCGCAAACTATAAAGGATGTAAGGTTTTCCTTGAAATACAAGAAAGGAAACAGCAGGGAAGAAACAACAATAAAATCAACACAATTAGAAATGAAACTATTCTCAAACAAGATAAGAATATAGGAGTAAACCCAATCAATATTACTGTACAACCTAGTCAACCAGTAACTGCTGAACAAACTTACGCACAAGTAACTGCTGGCTCAACCACAAGTACACTTGAAAAACTTCTTATAAAACAAGCTGAAAAACTAGATTTTCTCATACAAAATATGAGTACACTTATGAGCCTATTGACTACTGTCATTAAAAAATTACATCCATAATGGGATCTTTAAGAATAGCAACATGGAACATAAACGGTTTGTTAAATAACAAAACCGAAGTAAATACATTCCTAAAGTGCCAACATATTGACGTTCTACTAATATCTGAATCACATATGACAGATAACAAGTCCTTTAACGTAGCGGGATATTCCACATACTCAACATGCCATCCAGATGGAACTGCTCATGCAGGAACATCCATACTAATAAGGAATAACATCAAACATCAACTTTTACGGCCATACCAAACACCGCACATACAAGCAACATCAGTAATGGTGCAAGATAAGCAAGGTCCCCTGACACTTACTTCAGTATATTGCCCACCAAAGTATAAAATAAAAAGAGAACACTTTGATCACATATTTGAATCGCTCAGTGGCAGAGTTATCGTTGGTGGAGACTGGAACGCTAAACATATCCAATGGGGTTCTAGGCTAACAGTAACACGTGGGAGAGAGCTAAAAGAAAGTATTGATAAAAACAAACTAAATGTACTTACCACATGTCAACCAACATACTGGCCGACGGACCCCAAAAAAGTACCTGACCTGCTTGACTTTTTTGTATACAGGGGGCTAACGTCAAACTACGTTAAAATAGATAGTTGTCTGGATGGTTCATCAGACCACACACCAGTCATTGCAACAATCAGTACAACAATTATTAACAAACCAAATAATAACTACCTCTGTAATAGACGGACAGATTGGATATCCTTCAAAAAATACTTAGACGACAACATAGACTTAAAAATAAAACTAAAATCAGAAGAAGATATAAATTCCGCTGCAACATATATAACCAACTTGATACAAAAGGCAACTTGGCTAAGTACACCTGTTAGCGATCAATACAACAAAGATACCTGTCGCAACTTAACTTTAGATGTCAAGAAGAGGGTCCTAGAAAAAAGGCGTTTGAGAAGAGTTTGGCACAACACCCGTCACTCCAAAGACAAAGCAGCATTTAATAAAGCAGCCGCTGAATTAAAAAAATATCTACAGGACATTGAAGATTATACAATCAGCCAGAAACTAGAGCAGCTATCACCTAACCACAATAACGAATACTCTCTATGGAAAACTCTCAAATCTAATCAAAAACCTAGCTTGCAACACCATCCATTAAAGCTGGCAGAGAGTGGCTGGGCGAGAACTGACGAGGAGAAAGCCGTAGCATTTGGAAAATTTCTAAAACTTGTTTTTACCCCAAATGAAAGAGTCACTAATAGTAGGTTGGATAAGGAAATAGAGTCATATCTAAACAGTGACCTACAGCTAAGTCCACCGTTGAGGTGCTGCACACCAGCTGAAGTACGACAGACCATAAACGCTCTAAAATCAAAGAAGGCTCCCGGTTTCGACCTTATAACTTCTGAAGTCCTTCAGAAACTACCAAGAAAAGCCTCGGTTTACCTGACCCAACTTTTCAATGGCATATTGAGAACTTCATTCTATCCCAAAGTATGGAAAGTATCTCAGATTACCATGATTCCTAAACCAGGAAAACCTCCACATATGACATCATCATATCGGCCTATTAGCCTTCTCCCAATCCTATCAAAAGTTTTTGAGAAGCTACTTAAAACGCGATTGGATGAAATACTCTCAGTAAATAATACCATCCCTGACCATCAATTTGGGTTTAGAAGCAGGCACTCGACTATAGAGCAAGTCCATCGAGTAAGCGATAAGATACGGAACGCCTTAGAAAATAAAAAATATTGCGCTGGGGCTTTTCTAGACATACAGCAGGCCTTTGATAAGGTGTGGCATCAAGGTCTGTTGTATAAATTAAAAAAACAACTACCCCATAACATTTTTACTATACTGGAGTCATACCTGGCGGACCGATTGTTCCTTGTGAAAGTAAACGAAGCCACCTCACCACTACACAATATAAATGCAGGAGTCCCACAAGGATCCGTACTCGGGCCAATCTTATACATCATTTTCACTGCTGACGTACCACAGTCAGAAAATGTGATGACAGCTACATTCGCCGATGACACAGCGGTCCTCTCGTCAAATGAAAACCCAGAAGAAGCGTCAAAATCCCTACAGAACCACCTAGACGAAATTTACAAATGGATGTGCAGCTGGCGTATCAAAGCTAGTGCCTCGAAATCCAACCACATTACATTTTCATTAAGAAAAGGAGATTGCCCTCCAGTTAAACTGGGCAAAGATACTCTACCGCATAACACAGTTGTGAAATACCTTGGATTCCACCTCGACCGTAGACAAACTTGGAAGCACCACATTCAGAAGAAGCGGGATGAATTAAACCACAGATTTCGATCACTTAATTGGCTAATGGGAAAAAAATCAAAACTGTCACTCAATAACAAAGTAATAATATACAAAGTTATCCTCAAACCAGTGTGGACCTATGGGATTCAACTCTGGGGCTCGGCAAAAAATAGCAACATTGAAATCCTCCAAAGATTTCAGAACAGTGTCTTTAAAACAATCACAAATGCATCGTGGTTCACCAAAAGCACTGAACTGCATGAGTACCTTGAAATGCCTTCTGTTAGAGAGGAAGTTGAAAACATGATCAAGTCCTACAGAGAGAGAATTACAACCCATGAAAACGAGCTTGCTAAGATCCTGAATGATCCATTGCCCAAGCGACGACTAAAACGACAACACATCTGGGACCTTATGTCTACACCACATCACTAATATATTAAGAATTTAAAGAAAGGCAACTCAACATTGGTTGTGTGTGCCTACAAATCAAAACATCCACTCAAACATCTGCTTATGGTCAAGAGACCGATTGCATGATAATAAATAAGTTATAAAAAAAAAAAAAAAAAAAAAAAAAAAAAAAAAAAAAAAAACTAAAGGTAAATAATCTTGATGTGTCTTTTTAATATTTTTTGTTTAAAAACTCAGTTTAAAAATAAAACGCGACTAAAAACCAATGTATAAGAACAATAACGATTACCAAATCAATTGAACCACTAGTTTAAGCAGTAGTTTATTTGTTTAATATGTGTTTGTGTAAAAAGTCACTTCAAGATTGTTTAACTTTATTTAAGTACCTAAACAAACCGAGTATAGGTTTGATTTTCGGGTCAAGCAAAGTGTTATTGGGTTTTTCTGTATGGAAATTCTCAGTAGTAGCACAGAGTCTGGAATTGTGCCCGGTAGATGGCCATAGGCTCGCCTCCTATTCCATGAGACTCAATAACAGCATCGGCGAAAAGTGGGTGTACAATAGTAAACCTCTGTCTAACCCTTCGGGGAATACAGGCGTGATGCTGTGTTATGCAATGTTTTATGTCATTCCTCGCGCCCGTACGCATGATGTGAATCTCGATGCAACTGATTGATAACTGTTTTACATTGAGACTAGTGCTCGAGTAAAAATGCTATGTTCAACTAAACCTATGGGGACCTAAAAAGGCCACACTTGTATCTATACTATATAAGCCATATATGTAGTTATACAAGTGTGTCTAACAGCTGACTATTGAAAATGAACTTTATGCCAATAATATTAGGTGAATATTTTGTAAATCATGATTCACCTAAAGCCTTTTTATTAAACCCCTCGTTGATTGAAGATCAAACTTACTGTCATACGAACCTCAATTTTATATAAGGTCACTATTTAGCTCAACATTGCACTAAATAGACTGGTTTTTAACCCTTAGTGCTCGGTTAATGTCTAATTCAAGTGTTATTTTGATACGGCACTGAGTGTTAATTTGTTTGCCTGTAAGGAGTGAGGGGTGTTTGTCTGTGATGCGGCATTTGTGAATTAAAGCTATATATATAATAGGTACTTATCTTTCTTAACATTCCATGTAAGTCGCAAGAAATCATTAGCTATCATTGCAAATATAGTAGTCATAATATTGAAATAAGAATAGGCTAGATGGCTACATCAAAATAAATTCTGAAATATTGTTTGGTAAATGGTTTTCCTTCTAAAAACTCAGTAAAACTTAATCTCTTGCTTATGTATGGCGTTTTTAATTTATCAAAATCACAGAATAAGTATGTCAATGGCAATGAAAAACTATGACGTCACGGTTTTGTATTCAAAACATTTTTAAAACAAAATGTCATTTTTGACAGTTCATAAAAAGTAACTCAGGTAACTAGTAGTCATCTACCGTATTGTTGATCTATATACAATAAATATTAGACGATATTAGGAACGGTGAAGTACTGCTTAGTTATTTTAGATATTTTCTCGATATTATAACTGAACTTAGGATTTACAACGATTGCTTTCCTGCATTTAACATTGCCAGAGAACTATAAATATTTCTAAGTACGTGTTACTTTCAGTGCTAGCTGTTAAAGTAATTTACGAAACGAAATCATTTAGTGATTTCCCTGCGACATATCCATTTATAAACTTCGTTCACGCCGGCGCACATTTTATGCCGCAGCGTTTTTCGAAGTTGGATTGCATCAACTAGTGCCCTGGTGTGAACGAGGCTTTAAGGACTTAAAATATTTGTCTAGTCATAATAGAAAATCAGTAAATGTTCCGTACACATGTTGTGTGTTAACATTGGAGTCAAAGATTTTCTTCAAAATAAATAATATAACAAATACCTGTGGAGTTTTTATTTATATTTCATCCTAATATTCCCAAATTGCCTGACTACTTTCCGCCTGCGGTGGCAATTCTTCCTTAAAGTCAAGATTTTTATTTCAAATGGGCCTCAGCAGGCATTTTTAAAACATGTATATAGGTCCATGGCTTAAGAAATCCAAGCGATATTTCGTCGTTAAATGCACTATACAGCCGCTAAAAGTTCTGCATAAAATATTTCACAGGCGTTGATATATGAAGCGGTGGATTGTACGGTATTGGATTGGTGCAGTGGTTGACTTGAATATCAACACTTCATATATCGCAGGTTCCATTACCAATTAATCAAATATTTGTATGACCTACGGAGTTAAAGTGTGCTTCTGTGTATGTGGCACATGCGATACACTGGGGAGAGCAAAAATTATTCGTAAAATGCAGCCCAAAACAAAAAGGTTGGCCAATATGCGAGTGGCTGTACTGCTGTTCATAAATTTAACTCAAATAGACCCGGAGCAGGAAGAACATGCTCAAATACTGCAGAAAGTGAAAGCGAAACCTTTCCCCCCATACAATAATAATGGCAGTTGAATATCTCTCGTATTCTTGGGATGGCACGAGAACGGGGATGCATCAACGACTTTTCTAATGTTCCAGATCCTGGGTGACGGAGACGGGAGAAAGACAGAAGACGGAGGAACGACTTTGGACACCCAGTTTTTATTAAGTCGTAAAACACATGCGTCCCTGCTTCCAGACATAAAAATTCAGCAAATCCTGATGATGCGTAATTAGCGTGAAAACGGTGTCTTGCTCAATAACATCCCAACATTCGCTGTTCATTTCGTTCAGGCACACTTTATTTGTAATGGCAAGCACGATCGCAAAGACGTGTGACGATTGATTTTTGAACTTTTAAACGTGTTTATTTACTTACTCTTAATGGGCAAAGCAATTTACAAGCTCCATCTACCAGCATCATATGAAAACGTGAGCCGTTGCACCGAGCTCGCCTCCAGTGAGACGCGTAGTGCCGGCTCAGCGAGATGGCACCACTCTAATGTGTTATTGATCGTGGAGCTCTCAAACTTCCTAGTTCCTGTTGCCGCCGAGATGTTACACGCTTCATCTGAGGGATGTTGATGACGGCCTTACTTAACTACGCCCCTTTCATGTCACAGCGCTGTATAGGACTACTTCCTGTATCGTCAGATTCATACATTTTACAGTAATTAAGTTTGAAGTGTGTATTGGTTTGTTGACAATGTTTGCTATAGCTAAAGCGTGGGCCTAGTCGCCCCCGGCGAGATCGGGGTGTTTTCCTCATGCAAGTGACATGTTCCGGTGGAGATGTCGTGTCCGGTGTGTTCCGGTGCACGTGCGCGGCGAGTGCACGGGCCGGTCGGGGGCGTGCCGTGCGTACTCCGCGCGCCGCAGATATGGATTTAAGATTAACGAGGCCACGTAAACGAGCCGTCGCGGCGGGGGCCGGGGTGCGCGCCGTGTTTACATGCGGGTGCAGGCGGCGGGTGCAGCGGGCGGGCGATCGATCGCTGGGCGGGGCGGGTGCGGGGCGGGCGCGGGCCGCGGGGGGCGGGGCGAGCGCGCGCCGGCCGCCAGTCCGCCTCGGGGCCGCGTCCGCGCGGTCGTCGCCTGATCCCGCGGTGCGGCGCGCCGGAGTGTCTCCGCGGGCGCCCGGCGGCGGCGGCGAGCCTCGCGCCGCCCGCCCCCGCGCCGATGCCGCTGCCGGCCGAAGCCGCAGCGCCCCCCACCCCCCGCGAACCCCCGCAGCCGGCCGGCGCCGCGCGCGCAGCCTAGTCTGTCGAGACCTAGACGAGAGTGCCCCGCCGCCCGCGCACCCCGCGCCGCGCTTGCGCCCCGTGTTCCTGTGGGCGCGCCAGCGCGACGGTACCGTACAAGAGGTCCGCTGTGAAGACTACGATCCGCGAAACCGTATCCGTATCGCGCGTACCCCTACCGGTTGGCGCGTTATCCCGCGCACCGAAATCTTTGACTCTATCCTAGTGACAAGCGCGCCGGCGCGCGTAGACCCAGAGCCTAGCGCTCCGCACGAGCGGCGCCGGCGCCGGCGTCCAGGAAGGCCGCGGCGGCGGCGCGTGGACGCGACAGCGCCCGCGCCCGCTTGGCTCGCACCCGACCTGGAGTCGCACATTCCGTCGCACACAATCGCGGTGCCGCGCGCACCGCCCGCACCTCCCGAGCCCACGCCACTCGACAACCTGCTCGCGGTGGCGGAGCTCGAGTTCAACCAGCAGCGCGGCGAGGAGGCGCTCGAGCTGGAGCTGCAGGCGGGTGCCGCGCAGTACCCCTTTCTGCCGGAAGCGGAAGAGGTCGCGCGCGACGTCATGTCGTTCGAGCTCGGCGATCCGAAGCCGCCTGACGAAATGTTCTTCGAGCAACGCAAGACGCACGTATCGGAGCGCGCTCCAGAAGAAGACACTTTTCAAAGTGACATGGGTGTGCATAAAGACCTGTTTGAAACTATAAGCGAAGCACACTACCTACCAGAGCTCGGCGGGCCTCACGACGAGGCGTTGCTCGAGTCGCTCGTGGAGAAGGGTTGTGAAGATAATCAGATTCTCGGGCAGGCGCTCGACAAGCTGGCGCATCTAGTGCACGGTTCCGGTGACTACGCCGAGGAAGAGGACGATATGTTGCTCGGCAACGCGCCTGTCTCAGACATCATTGACCGGCTCGAACAGTCACTTGAGTCGCCGAGTCGCAGCAGCATGACGGCGGCGCAGGGTCTCCTTCATCTACACCACATAGGGGATCACCTGCCTCCGCCGGACCATCAGCAAACCGTCGAGGAATCGTACATGACGGATGAAGTATTTGCGCCTGCCGATGCACCGAACCAGTGCGCGCTCGATACGCTGACTACAGCGTCAGAAATGCAAGAAGCTAATGAAGTTAACCACTTAGAGTATGATCAGAGTGCCGAGAAGAGGCTACAAAACCATGTCGGTACCTCCGACTTAATGTATACTGAACAAGTACCTGATATTTCTGTGCCCTTGGAGGAGCAGCATCCCCAACCGTTACCGGATCAAAGTGAAGTAACGTTACCCAGTGAACTACCAACCCACGCTAACGAAGCATCTAGTGACAACGCAACCGATATCATCACACCCAAAATAGAAAGTGACGACACGATATGTGATGACGAAGCTAATTTTGAAAATACGATAAGGGAGGAAAATTCGAATATGGATTTCTTGAAAGAGTTGGAAGAAACGGCAAATAGCGTCGAAATGGTTGCCACGGATTTGAGCACAAGAAATGCCAAGAATAAAGTATCAAACCGTGTGGTCGCTAGTGTTGCTGAAACAACAAACACTGAAGACAATTTATCAGAAAAAAGCGACGACCAACCCAAAGATCTAAGTCTGCATCGAAGGTTACCCACCCCGCATGCGTCGCCGAGAAGGATAGATATACCGCGAGCGCCGTCGAGAGAGTCGGATGCTATGCAGTCGCCGCAGCCGAGCGGCATCCCCGCCGTGCCATCCTCACCAGAAATATTTACTATGCCACTCACGAAGAGCAAACAATCTTTGTTTTTAGAAACTCTGCTATCATCACCGTCACCTAAGATGTATACGTCAGAAGTGACCATTACAAAGCAGCAATGTGAACCGTTAAATTTAGGTAAACATAGAAAATCCGCTAGTCCGACTGTAACGAGCTGTTCGGATGAAATTAGAAAGATGAATAAAGAGTTTGGTGAACCTCAAGAGAAGAGAATAAGAAGGGAATCGACCGAAGACTTGGCTAAAATAAGTAAAGTATTCAACAAGTGTGATGAGCAATTAAATGAGACTAAGCTTAAGGTAGAAAAGAAGCTAGAGAAGTCTTCAAAGTCAAGTTATGAAATGAGTCCTTACGCACAGCTGCAAGATCTAAAAAATAGAACCGATATCACCATACCTGAACATCTATTTATCCATAAAGATAAAATGGAAACTATCCTCGCAAATCCTGCCGTAGAAATTCCAGCGCTATTACATAGTCCGGAGAGCGAGTATGCGTACCCTCATTTAGTCCAGGATCCGAACATACTAATGATATCGGTTAATAAAATTGAAAAATTGTTACTGAGCAGAAAACAAGAGACACCACCGCCAGCAAAGGAGGCCAAACTACCTACGCCGAAAACTTCTTCAAGTACCTCAAATACTGAACATACGTCGACAACAACGAAACCCGATCAGACCAGCTCTAGTAGTCAACCTAAACCGATACCATCGATGGACGCGTTGGCCGGTGACATCGACGCGGCGACTTCGGCCGCTCTCAACCAGATGCTCTGGCTACCCTACATCAGCCAACTGGAGGCGATGGCAGCATGCTCACAAAATATGGATTTCCTAAAAGCACTCAATTCCTCCGGTTATAACGGACCGAATTACCCAGACTTATCGCAGATGTTCAACCCGAATTCCCGTTTTATGGGACCATCGGGTTTCCCAATGATGCCGCCAATGGATTATGACAATCGCATGCAATTTGCGATGTGGCAGGAAGCTATGAACCATGCGAACCAACAAGCTCAGAGACCTAAGCCTAACGAGTCTCAGGCGAAAGAAATGCCTTCAAAATCATCCGACGTACAGAATCCTTACGTTCATTCGACAAAAAGTCATCATCCGACTAAATCGCATAGTAGTATGTCGTCACGTACAAGCCCGATGCCTCATAACTATACCGCCAGCCAGCGCGCTGCGATGCAACACAATCCTTTCCTGCAAAACATGTACCCAGGGATGAACCCTAACATCAGGCCGAACGTGCCTTTGCCGGGGCTTCAGATACCATACTTTAATCCCAACATGATGGGCAGTCAGAGGTCACCGAGGAGCGGTCAGCAGAAGAGCCCAACTTCACCGTACTACCCGAACAATAATTATTTGCAGTCTATGAAGCATTCCGAAGCTCAGTCTCGTCAGAGGAGTAGTTCGACTGGGTCGCAAGAGTCGCCGCGGCCGCGGATCAGTGTTAAATCCTTGCATAATTTGTTGGAGCCGAGTGCGGCGGTGTCAGCGTCATCGTCGCGGCGGGCCTCCAACCCGCAGCCGTTGTCCCGCCGCCGCGAGGAGCCCGAGGTGGGCAGCACCACGCCGCTTGGGGAGCCGCCGGTGCTCATGCCGCCGCATCCTCACGATCCGTCATCCTTCCACTTGTGGCACCCGCTGTTCGGCAAGTAAGTAACTGTTATTTACCGTTTTACAAATATTTGCACATTCTTAATAGGAAATCACCGGCGTATTTACTTTACTTATTGGAGTTTCTTTGATTTCATAATTACCATGTGCTTATACAGCACTGGCGGTCGTTTGAGACGTTGTGAATTCTAAGAAAATATTAATATTACTTAGACGTGTACACACACAATCCGTTGGTACTTATACATCAACAAATACTGTTTCTGTTTAACATTGTGTATTTTCATGTAAAATAAGCAATTATGATTCACCTTGTTGACATTATCTTTCAAAAAAGGATACCAGTATTCGTTATCGGAGTACGCCTATACTTATGTAAATTACAGTGCACAGATCTGTGTGAACACAGACCGGTAATAAATAGCAGCAGACAGCGCTAGTTAATATAACACAATAATGCATCGTCAATATTGTATTGTTTATTTATATCCGCCGTTTATTGGGTCAGGCCGCCAGGCAAAGCTAATTTTGCGAAAATCGATGGACTACCGAAATAGCGGACGAAGTTGAAGGGTTAGCGTGAACACTCCGGAACAAGGGTCACTTCGACACCGCCAACGCTAATTTAGAACGGAGACAAAGTAAAACGGTAGGCTTTATATTAGGAAATATAATTGGCAGGGGACCAAAGGTAGTTTTAACTTAACCTAAAACGCTAAGACGTCATCTTTAGTAGTCGCAGTGACCTAATAAGGGCTTTCATAGCTCCGATCTATTCCAGAGATGAGAAGTGCAAATTTATTTAGATTCTGTGGTTAGGTCCACTGCGTTTGGAGTTGTTTTGTTAAATATACTAAAGGGAGAAGGACCACGTTTTTTTAGCTTGTTTAATTTTCATAATCTTTAATAGTTAGTAAATTAATCTGATGAATGTTGTTTTACTGCATATTCTGAAAGTATACATTTTAAGTACGAAGCTGTTTCATAATGTAAGGAATAATATTATATACATAGTCTTGTTCTTGTTGTCTTTTAACCAATTGGGGTAAGTAGTGATGACTATATTTGCCAGGTGATTGCAAAATTTTGGCGCCCCACCTAGCTCTTTATGGAAACTAGAAAAGAAGAACGACAAACATAATATATATAGAAAAAAAAAATTTAATCCTCAAATAAATATTCCTCTTTTGCTGCTTTAACTTTACTTGTACATGCAATTTAAAACATTAGCCTTGTCGAAATAAACTACTGATAAACCCCCGTAGTTTTGTAATCATTAAGATATCATTATAAGTAACTAGCGACCCGTCCCGGCTTCGCACGGGTACAATTTACAATTTTCTGAAAAAAATCTTTCGTATAAACCTTGTCCTGATAATTACAAACACAACAAAAAAATAATTAGCCAAATAGGTGCAGCCGTTCTGAAGTTATGCGCTTACATACATTTTTGGCAATTGATTTTTATTGATATACATAGATGGATAGATTCAACTACGATTGAGAATACACTTGAATGCGACACCCTAATTATCATACACCAAGGTTCATAAACGAAAACAATACTATATAAAACAAATATATTCTTCTATCTATCTCTTTGCAGTGTTATAAACTTTTGTCATGAACCAGCTCATGCATAAATTTTAATTAAACACCTACCACACTGATGCGTCCATCTGTCCGTCCCGCCAATTAAATAATTCAAATTGATATAATCAATTAACGTCTCGCTATGAGGACGCATGTTCAACCGAGGACATTCACAGAATGATCAATTTGCAGAAAGGTACAAATTACCGGTAATATAGTGTTGTGGACAAATAACTCAGTGATAACAACCAATTAATGAAGTACATGATTTTTATACTTAATGTAAGCTTGTTAGTCTTGAACACTTGGACATTAATTATGGACATAATTTGATGCAGTTTTTCAATTTAATTCATTATTCTGCGGCGCCCTAAAACAATATATTTTCTAGTAGCTTCCTCTACGAATTCGTCGGCGTCGGAAGACAAGAATTTATACAAACTTGGAACCTTTATTTCACATACTTAAGGTTGAATTTTAGTAAATCCTTTTGAGTGGAGGTTTTGGTACGCTTTCGTGATTGGTCAGTGAGTGAGTGGTATTTAGTATGGTATCTAGATTAGGTCTACTTTGAAACGCTTGACGGGTTAAATTTATTCAGAATGATTCATAACGTTTACTACGACTAAAAGGCAACATCATAAAGCGTTTATTATCGCAATGTGTACTGTTTTACTTAATTAAAATGAAAAAATAATGTACATTCAGTATCAAAATTAGCTGGTCAGTGTACAAAGTTTAAGAGGTTTTTTATGAATGAAAACTTGCAAATGTCCTTACGTTTTTGTATGTAATTATTGTTGAATATGTAACTGTCTCACTGGTCTATTGAGTGACTATTGAGCGTGAGGTTCTGGTTTGATTCCCTGGTTAGGTAGTGCAACTGAGTGTTTCTGTATAGAAATTCTCAGTAGCACCACGCAGTTTGGAACTGTGCCCGGTTGATGGCAATAAGCTCGCTCCCTATTGCATGAGACTTAATAACAACATCGGCGAAATGTGGGTGCACAACTTACACCTCTGCCTAACCCTTCTGGGAATACAGGCGTGATGTTAAGTTCTGTTATTATTGAATAGCGTGATTTGTCAATTGATACTCTAGTTTAATCGTTAGTATGGGTCAATAATTACTTCTCATTTGAAGCTTTGGTCCCTTTTGAAAGACTAATAAAATCCAGGCACAAAATACATAATAGTACCTACCGTCTTCAGGCTTATTCACAACACAATTCTCCATACGGGCCTACGAGTAGGCACAGTACCAACAGTTGGCATGAAGAAGGTTCTTTGAACTCAAGCTCGTGTGTTTAAACTAGTAGTCCAACGCATCACGTGTCAGTACCACTTAAATCTGCTCATCCTGTCTTTGACACAAGTATGAAGATTGTATCTAATCATTTAGAACCTGTTTTATAGCTGACTCAAATCATTCGGTTCTTCGAAGTTCTAGAACTGGCTGAATAGACTTAGAGGCTGATGTTCACCAATACTATTAACAAATGTTTAAGACAAAACTACCGTTTAACATCGACTTTTTGTATATGTAGACGGCCGTTTTCAAGTTAAACATGTGTTATATTGTTGGTGAACACGGCCCCTACTTCCTTATCCTAATCAAGGAAAGAAAAACTATATGTAATCAATCTTATCTTGTTTTTATGTGGTAAAATACGGAATTAAACCAAATTTATTTGATGAAGAAGATTTAACTACACTAACGTCACACAAAATATTTTTGTTAAATTAATGTTTTAGGAAAAATGTTTACGTTTGGTTTTTTCATTCCTTGAATGTCGGTCCTATAAAATGAGCCTCAAAATGAGCAACTTACTAAATTATCGGACCCGCATTTTATACTTTTCACATAATACTCTCCATAACTTACAACCAGCTGCGGGCACAGAGTTTTTAGACAGAGTAGGCAGAAAATTTTAAAAGCTTATTTACTAACCACTGAATCTTGGTATTGGTTCGTCGTCCTGTCGATTAAATAATGATGTATGTGATTTGCCACCTCAAATATCTTATAATAAATATTTATCTGAGTTATGTAGGGTAGGCAATGTCTTTTTGTCTTTCTGCACCGCATGCCACTGCTTACAACCTATAGCTTCCTATATCTGAACGATAAAATGTAAGGCGCACATTATTTTAGATCGTATAAAGGGCAGCATTGATATTGGTATTGGTATTACCTATCTTGTAAATAATTTTCATAATAATATAATCTTCCCCAAACAACGAGACAACTTACATTACAAATCACATCGAATTCCGTTAAATGGAAGTTATTTAAGAAAACAGACAAGTAATGTTCTCATTCGCTATAGTAACAGCTCCAAAATCAATACAAATCCGTAGTTCCAAAATAAACCAATCAATAACTTAAGGGTTCTGTTCTGCAGTTTGATTTGACATTTAAACAGTATCACCCAACCACTTACATGATAAAATATTAACACCGTACTTCCCCCTGCTTGCAAGCAATTATACCAATCTAGACTTCAAAGCGAATCGAGCGTTTAAACATTTATGCGGGAAAACACAAGTTGCAGACAAAAATAGTACTGATTATTAATAACAGATCGATAGTTAAAGTAGGTACTGTCGAAGAAATAATCCTATTAGAACCAAAACTCGGAAATTTGAGGAAAATATTAATATTTTGCCCTCAATTTATGGTATATAAGAGGGGATTTACTCGTCATAAGAGCACATAAAGATGCTAGAAATATTGAAATTTCGTTTCGAAGAAATTTTGTTTTATATACTTGGTCTCTAAATGTGTGGGTTAAGCTTTAGGAAGCTAGTGCGCCGCATTTCATAACGTGGAAGAGGGTGTGTTAATTTTGTTTACATGTTGTCTTTCATCTACCACATAATTCAAATCTAGAAGCTTCTAGAATAAATGTCTGTACTGCTTCAATTTCGAAGACATCGGTGAACAAATGTTAGTTCCACTATAAGACGATGTCACATCAATTTCTTGATTTCTAAGTTCCAAAAGAAACTCAAAACTCAAATAAATATAGGTCTTTGAGGTCATCTGAACTGTTACTAGTATGTCTAGCTTTTAAAGACAATTTTAACTCTATCGTCCCAGATTCCCGTAGGTGTTTCAGAAGTCGCCATTTCTGTAGCTACCTTTAAATAGAAGTGACCTAATTTTGAGATTTTATAACCTGATTCGTTGTATTTGTCTTGACTATATATAACTTTATTTTGAAAATACTTTCCTAGAGCCTTCAGGAAATAAAAAAAATATTCTATACTCGTTAAGACGATTCCATATCCGTATTTTGATGACCAGAAATAAGACATTCCCCACATAGTATGTATCAACGAAAATAATATCAAAATAAAAATCTTCGCAATTTTTTGTCTGCCACTACTAAATCGAATACATGTCCATCAAGACATATTAAGTAATTTTCTTATAACCATTTCACGTGACACGTTACTGGCAGTCTGTCCGTTGTATCAATAATATATGTAGTAATCACTACTTTCCTATGTGTAATGATACAAGGGAATAATAAACTAGGAACAAAGTAGGCCACCTTTTTCTAGAATAACAGCGAAAAATGAAGAATAATTTCCATCGATTTCAATTTCGCATTTTAAATGCTAAAATGGAATATCGATTTGAGTTGTCGTACAGCGTTTTTAATATCGAATATGACAGTAAAGAGATTACGTCGATTGAGGAACTATTTTTAGAGGCATCGGAAGAAATATGAGATTTAAATAACATAATCTGATGAACATCTAAGCACTGCATACAATAACGGACAGATCTAGTTTCCTGAAAATTTAAAGAGAGAGAGATTACGTACTAGACACCTGAAAGGCATACCGACCAACAAACAGTGTAATTATCCCTTTTTACCTTATATATAGCCGCCCGCCCCGGCTTCGCACGGTAGCACACAAAATAAGAAAAAAGCCAAAAAAAATGTTGTTCCGATCGCTACCAAACTTCACTGGATCACCCGCTGGGCTAATCTGAAGATTGCCTAAAAAACAATACCTAAAAAACACAGCGATACTAGGTTATATTATGTTTATGCTATATTTTTCATACTTAACAGGAAACTATCTCTCTTTTGTAGCGTAATAAGGATTAGGTAAACAAGTTGCTAATGCTAAGCTAATGGACAACACCACACGCGATGAAGGTTTAAAGGGAATTATTTCATATAGTCTAATCGTCTTACTTTCCCGTTTTCTAAAACAAGCGTAATACCTTTTAAAATTTTACTATCTCCTCCGATCTTTAAATAAATTCAATACCAGACTTTTCAGCCCCGTTAAGTTTTAACAGTACTTCTAATCGTCTTTAGAGACGTTTCTAATTGGCTAATGTCGTCCGTACTTAACTGTGATTGGTCGATAAAAGTTTAATCTCGCGTCTGATTGGCTGTCTGTGACGTATTTTAGTTTACGTGATACAACATCGCTTCTTAATTAGGTCGAGATACTAGTTCCTTTGTAATTGGGAATCATTCGTTCTAAAACAAGAATTATCATCTTCGTTAGTCGTCTTAATTTATTTATCTTGCCTATTGATTAACAATTTGTTTGAAGTTGTAAACTCATTCTCATTGGTCAAATAGTCATTGTCAGGAGCAGAAACAGTTGTTGTAAATTGTATAGAATCATTTGTATATAAATCTTTACCAACTGCCTCATTAACTTAGCAGTAATTACTGTCTATGGTCATATCTCTAGCAAGCATGGCTACCTCGTATGAATTCCTGGCATTAACTTTGAAATTGCATTAAGTATTATCGAATATTTCACTTAGAAAAATATTATTTGCTACCCGGGACAGAATTTGTCATTTAGAGAATTTCGCCCCTTATAAGTTGGTTTTTAGTTCTGTCATTGGCAAAATGTGAGGGAATTGACTCCTTTCTGCCTATCCCTGTGAGCACAAGCTTAACGGTCATGTTAATGGCTGGTATAAAGTGAATTTTAAACGTGTATGAATGTGTATCACGTTTGGAAGCGGTTTAGGTCCTCGTGTCCGCGACTTGTTGCTCCTCATTACTTATGTAACGCCATCTGCCCATCCGAAATACTGTTATCAAATTCTGTTTGAAGTTTTACGCAGCCCCGAAAACGGTAAAACGTAATAGCTACTTCGATTCTCGGTTGTAAATAGCAGTTTTGTTGCAATTATATTGCAGAAGGCTTCCCGAAATGACGTCATGAAATGGCTTATTGCTTTTCCAATATCATTAAAACTACCCATTTATATTAACGTTTCATGAGTTTATCTGAAGAAAAACGCTACAAAGTCAGATGAAGCTGGAAGAACGAAAGACTGATTACACAATTTTAATTAAATCTGAACATTATTGCACTGTGCAGTAAAATGTGTTATGTCTCTATAAAATCGGTGGTGTGTTCGCTATCGTTGTCTTGCTTGGTGAGTCTGTATGCGTCTGTCTCGCTCGCACGTACGTCACTGGGCCTGGACAGCCTTCGGCAAGGGGCAAGCTACATTGATTTTATTGTGATTCGGGTATGTCGATGTTTGGTTATTGGACGTGGCGGCCGCGGCCTGGCGAACGGCCATTGCCTGTCGGATTGGCTTTCAGAAAGTTGGAAGAAAAGACAGGGCTTTTGTATGTCTTCTTTCGTTTGTTTTTTAACTTGTAGGTTTCTGTTAAAAGCGAAATATTTATTCTTCGTGGTAGCATTTGTGGCCTAACTCAACGCATTAAATAAAAATCGCGTTTCGAGTTTATAAAAAATACAATTTATGTCCAAAATTGTAAATCCTAATTTCAAGTAATTGCAATTTCAACTGACATCGACTTCATCTTCAATTGATCTAATAAGAACAATTTCCTTTCTAGATACATTTTTCTATGCTCACCGTAGTTGCAATCTTTAAATCGACTTTTCATTTAATTTCCGTCATTCTGCTCAACTCAATATTTTTATACAATAATTGAAAAACGAAGTTTAAACGTGAAGTCATTGAAAGATGTTTGATGGACAATTTAATAATTTAAAAATATATTTTTATTGTGCAAAGAAACTTTTTTTTATTATAATTTGGTTTAGCAAAATTGTTTTACGTCTATCTACATTTATATTGCTATGAACAGTACATTGCATTATAAAAGATCGCAATTCCGAAAATTTCATCTTTTGTCTCTTTTTATTAACCATGTTTTCGATCCATGTTATCTCTATCTAAATTATGTTTTTTACACATAAATCATCACAATAAAATCAACGCTAGGTATAGTTTCAATCAGGACCTCACTTATCCATCGTAACGGAACAACTACGGCAAATTGGTTTCTCACACAAATCACCACGTGATGACAATCAACGCACTCGACACTCACTGCATCCTGACCTAGTAGGTTGGCCTATTATCCTATCAGGCTATCACCCTCTCGGTGCATCCTGTTCCAGTAGTTCCCTATATGCAGAACCACAGCATCTTGAAAGGATAACAGATATCATTTATGCTACTACATCATCGGTATAGCCTTTTCAACTATATTGGGGTCGGCTCCCGGTCTAACCAGTTGCGGTTGTATATAAGTATTTTACTGCCATCTAACCTCCGCCACAATTACTGGGAGATACTGTTACTCGAAGATTAGTCTGGTTGTCACAATCATTTGGACTACTGACACTAGTAATCCCTGGCAAAGGTGTCACACTAGGGTGAAATTGGTTCGTAAACTAAATATTTCAAACCAAGAGAACAGGTTGTCAATAAAGTTGTACTATTTATTGTCAGTGTGCCAAAGAACCTGAAGTCCAGAGAAAAGTTACCCTTTCTTTCAATCTTTTGCCACTCGTAAAGAAATATAGTGAGATGAATATAAGCTAAACAACTTCAACATATATTTTACCAAATACTTTATAACACTCGAAACATAATTTAGAACCTGCTTATTAATGAAAAACGGTTTTAATTTTTCTCAACCTTGACGTACAAATTTGTGAATTTTAAACCCTCTCCCGGTGCATCCTGAGCTATTTGAGCTGTAATAACCTTGCGGCCGCCCGGGCGAGGAGTATCCGGGTCAAGGCCATGCTGCAGCGCCAATAGGCAGCTTCCTGCGGGAACAACGTGCGTTTCTATTGACGTATGCAGTTACGTGTTCTATTAGCGAGAGTGGCCAAGATTGATGGGGCGGTGGGAACTCGAGGATTTGGAGTGCAGTTTGAAAGATGATGGATGAGCCATGTAGAAATAGATCGTAAATTATAGATGGATTGGACGTGACTTTATCTTCAAAGTGTTTGCCTGGTTTAGTGGCAGGGTTGAAGGAACTAATGTTAAGAATTCATGAATCAGGAAGAGGTTTGCACCCATTCATTTAACATATTATCATGTCTGTTCTCTCTCACCGAAGGGTTAGACAGTGGTGTATTAATGTTCATCAAATTTTGCCAGAAATATATTTTAGTTTAGCTCTCTATGGCTCTCTCCTTTATTCGAGACTAGCATCATCATACAACCTCATATATAAGATAAGATAACGTTCAACGATTTTGAGGATGTAAAGCACTTTATTCCAATTCCGTGATTCACATGAACTCTTTGATAGATTGTCAGTCAAGAGGTTTTAGCTTACATAGAGCGACTCCGATCCAACTCCCATTTTTGCATTATAACGCTATCGGTACCGTTCACCTAATAATATTCTAATCATAATCTTTTACGCAATCTTTTTACGTCACCCGCAGGAAGTGACGGGTGAATCTCTTCGAAACCAAGACCGCAAAACAAACTGATTAGAGTCATTACTCGTTAGTTTTTCATCGGAATGCTTTGAAGATCGCTCGTCCATATTCGCAATAATCGTTCGTAACACCGCAGTTTACCGTTTTGTTCTTATTTCGCAACTATCCGAGCAATTTGCGAAATACTGTTATTACAAGGCGCGAATATATTTATAACTATGTATTGTCTTTTTTTTATTACTAAAACAGTCAGTTGCTACTATTTTTGTTTTTGTTTCATGTGGTTTCTCATCTCACTTGATTTCACATTATGTCATATTCCAACCTTGGTTTTCTTTTGGCATTTCTTCTAAAAGGTGAACACGATAAAAACCAAATTGGAACGCCATGTTTAAAAAAGAAAATATAGCAGCGAGAGTGTGTAAATTATACCTACGTGGTGCGAAATTGTGGTAGGCACTTCATAAACTGAATTATTACAAAACAACAATGTTTATATTTAGACCAGTTTTAAACTTTCGAGACAGTTTTTGTAAGAACCTGTGGTTGAAATACACACATAATTCTTAATTCGAAACCTTCAAATTAGTACCGGACTAATTTGTAAGTTTGAAGGTTTAAAACTGGTCTAAAGATAAAGTTTGTTTTGTAATAAAGCTGAATGTGTGCAAGAGGACCTCAAGACGAGGTGTTTGTAAGTTGTATGTACAAGCAGATTTGTAGGGGCGCTTCACTTTTGTTTAGATGCCGTAGTGTCGATTCTTTTTCTAAATCCAAAGAGCCATTCAGTCGTCTCCATCTATCGAGTCGGCACAAGCTATCATATGGAAGTCGCTCATACCGTAGTGGATAGATTAGCCAGTCAGCAATAGTGATATCGAGGCTGACCGCCCAGGGTAAGCCAGACGATCTCATGATTTGTCACTAGTGGAGGCTCTTTTCATGCAGCCATGCAATGAAATACGGCAGCTGTACCGAACCTTATAATATAACGAGTAAATCCATCTTTTACAGAGTACATAGTGACCCAATTACTAAAGGATCCTATTTTAATCTAACCTCGTACTTCTAATGAAAAAGTTAGCCATATCATGACGTACAAAGTACAAGTCCCCGAGAGTAATTTTCTTGCTTCGTACTTCCACAATCACTTATCCCGCCCAATCTTAATTTGCCGGAAGTTCATGGTAGAACACCCCAATGGGATGGCTTTACCCCTCGGCTAAATGGGGTATTTTTCATAATGATCTCGCCTTTGAAGATTCATTTATGCCATGGGTTCTCGAAAAGGAAAAACGACTTTTTCGCTTTTCATTCTAAACACGACCTTAAAGATTTGAAGTATGCATCGAAGTGTCAGCAACAGGGTTGATAATAATATAGATGATCATTGTTATAGTATATGAGAGTAGGCAGTGACGTGCGGTTCATAAAGACAAAAAGACACTATACCTACATAACTCAGATAAATATTTATTATAAGATATTTGAGGTTACAAATCACATACATCATTATTTAATCGATAAGACGACGAACCAATACCAACATGAAGTAGGTATTTCTGGTAAGTAAGCTTTTAAAATTTTCTGCCTACCCTGTCTAAAAACTCTGTGCCGGCCGCTGAGAGTAGGTATGAACTAAATACGTGATAGATATATATTGAAAGTAAAGGCAAATCTGTTCGCACGAATAGGTCATTATATATATTAAAAAAAAAATAGTATCACGCCTGTAGATATCCCCCGTATATACTGAACATGCTCGTTTCGCCGATGCCGTTATTAAGTCCCATGTAGTAGGAGGCAAGCCTATTACCATCTACCAGGAACATTTCTAAACTCCGTGCTGCTACTAAGAAATTCCTTATCTGTAACGCTGCTCAACCCGAGATTTGAAACCAGGTCCTCATGCTCAACAAAAACAAAACAAAAAAATTCACGATCATATACAATCAAAATGCCTTAACACATCTTTTCTCCATCAGAGAAATTCAGAGAAGCAATCACTCATAAAGGCTTATTTCCAGCTGAATCTTTACCTGAAGCATTTTTCAATGTAAAATAGTCATTTTGACTCGAGGTTGACACAAAAAATTTGACAATAGGTCAGTCCGAATAGAATCTAGTCCAGTGCATCTTACACAATCATCACGTCAATTACAATTGATCCACTGCGCCCGCGCTCCCCTATCCGGTGCAAATTGCTGCCATCACAACACTTGACTCCATTACTGATCATACAATGACGTTGGTAGATTTATTTATCAACGACTACTGTATGAGTACGTAATAAGTCTCTAAGTACTATACATGTTGTTATTTATTGTGTGGATTTAGCTTTGAATATTTGGGTATGCAAAGAGGTCGCGATGATTACGATCTTTGGAGCCAAATAGGGAATAGATCGAAAATTTACTCACAAAACTGAACTAAAATTACACCTAAGGAAGTAAGGAAAATAAGAAGTAAGGAAGGAGTAAGGAAAGGAACTAAATATAAAGAAACAGTAGTCAAAGATGTTGTATATTAGGACGCGAACTGTACTTAAGGCGTTGTGGAGGACGTTGGGTGGGTAGATTTAATTTGGTTAATTAAGGAAAAATACGTGATAGGTTGGCGGTTGAACGCTTGGCTTCTATGTAGGAAGGTCTGAGTTAAAACCAAAGAATTTCAGTGTTACTTGTGTTAACAGTGAATGAAAACAGTGAGGAAACCTGCACACCTGATGGCTCCATAAAGTTCCCGATGATGTGTGCCTAACATCTAACTAAAGTCTAACCCTTCTCATTCTGAGAAGAGGTCCTTGCCGAGCAATGGTGCAGTAGATAATATTCTGAATTTATTCATTCACTAGCTTCCACCCGCGACTTCGTCCGCGTGGTTTACGAACCCGTACATTTTTCAGGGATAAAAAGTAGCCTTTGTGCTATTCCAGACTATAATCTATCTCTGTGCCAAATTTCATCCAGATCCGTTCAGTAGTTTTTGCGTGAAAGAGTGACAAAGATTCATCCATCCATCCTATCAAACTTTCACATTTATAATATTAGTAGGATTTAGGAACAACCACGAGGGGAAATGTCGAATAGCACTAAGGTTAACCAGTTCACATTAAATAATGGCGAACACTGAACTTTAAACGATCAGGGTTTTTGACAGTGATAGAAAGTCCCCTTAAAGTTTTGTATAGAAAACTTTGAAAGGGAGAACTGTTACGTCGAAGAAACCTTTGAGCCAAACTCACACAATCAGCTTTTTACCAAACTTTTGAAATAAAACAATAGCCATGATTTCCCAATAAAAAAAGTTAAAACAAACAGAGTTGGCAGTACACGTGCTGAAGAAATAAAATGCGCTTGATTTAATTGGAGTAATCAAATAGCAGAGGAAACGCGTGGCCACGAGTTATATATTACAGACGTTCTATACATAATAATATTATATAGATTAGGTTTTGTAAATGATGATGCAATTTATGGGACAAACAGAATATGTACTGTAGAGGTCCGACAGGAATCATAGTAAAAGCTGGATGCTGTACCTCTTCTCTCTTATCAAGAGTTTTCTTACTATTTACTATCGTAGTAAAGTTAATTTTCATGATAGCGATTTTAATTCTTAACTTGGTTACATTAGGGATTAGAGTTGCTTATGTGGCATATGTGTCATAGTAAAGTTTTGATTTACTATTTACTTTATTATAGAGATGTCATGTTAGCGACTCTAATACCTAATGTAACCAAGTTAAGAACTAAAATCGCTTGCATGAAAATTTACATTTACTATGAGAGTAAATAGTAAAAAACTCATAATAGAGGTACTGATTAAAAAGACAATTGATTTTAATGTGAAGATTCGTTTTTGTTTTAGTTAATGGAAGTTTATCGGAGAAAGAAAAGGAAGGCAGAGATTGTCAAAGGCGCTAAACGACAATTGTGCGCTAAATATATTGGGACTATCAATTCATTTTCCAAGTGTAGTGATATTGATGTCAACCAACACCATACCATTGCTGAACAGAGACCCCAAATCTTCCGGTCCAGAGCCAATGTGGACCACTCGCTGTTTGTTTTGTCTAGTTCATCCCCCCATTTCCCTTTTGTTCTACCGCAACGCCCCTTCCCTTTTATGATGTCACTTTTAAAATTACTTCGCACAGCCATTTCTTGTAAATGGCACATTGACAATACAAAATGATATTGAGAGCGCGCTATCTATTTTTCTGATAATTATATTCTTTTGAAAGCCAAGATACTTCTTACATTTTCCTCAGATTTCGTTGTTCAATCTTCAAAAATATATTCGACGACAAACAGGATGCCCAAGCTTAGTACAGTTGGTCATTAAAATTGTCTATTTTAGTTCAAAGACTCCCTTGATCTGGCTGAGTGTCGTATACTCGTATTACGTATTCTAAACGACATGAGGATCAGTACTTATATACTGCTTCGCTTCTGTCATATTTATTTATTCTTTCTTTGTTTATTTGGAAGATCTTGAACTGAATTGAAAATTGATTTGTTGTAATATGCAGTGAGACCAAATTTAGAAGTGTTTTGAGTAGATATGCAATGAACACAGTGTGAAACATTATAATTGCTCAAAAATAAAACATTCATTCGCACTTCTCTCAAGAGATACAACAAATTCTTCGCTTCTAAGATTCCAAAAATCAATTTAGACAAATCGGTCTAATTCTTATTACTTAGCCTTCAACCTAAGTTTTTGCATCACAAACTTAACCTCACAATACATCCATCAAATCTAATCCAAACCAATTCACTAAAGGAATAGAACACAATACATCTTATAACCAAAAGATTATAGTCTTATTCTTGCTTCGTGATTGCTGAGCTGTGACTTGGAGGTCACGGGTTCAAGTCCCGACAATGGCCGGTTCGTTCACCCTACCTTACATCATTATTTGGGTTACTTACCCAAACTATGAATGAATGGTTGCTAAGGCTTTGAACGTTGACTCCAAAGTTGTGTGAACTTCTGCGAGAATTCGGACCTTGGAATTTGATTTTGTGTTATTTGTTGGAAGATCTTGTATCCCTTTTGGGGTCATATATGCCGTAGATTTTTGTTTTCAAACAGAAGGCGAAGGCCAATGTTGTGACGTAACGCTAAAGAAACCTTTTTCCTATAGTGAACTTCTTTTTCTATCGAGTCTCTCTCTCACTCACAAGATAATTTGCTCATGTTGTGGTGCAAAGAGTAACCAGTCAACAAAGTCCCTAAGATATGGTACGCCTAGTTGTTGAGTGATCAACTGCTGCACTACGTGTCGCGGGTTCGATTCTATATCGATATCGATCCATATCGATCTACTGATATTTGTTTCGGGTTTGGGTGCCCATATGGGCGATGATATGATTGGGTGATGATATTTGGGTTTGTAAACGCACCCACGATACAGGAATTATTCCTAGAGTAGCTGGTCCGATATTAACAACTTCACAGACTTTTTTACTTTAAACGAATACTTACTTTAGGTATATTTATTATATTACGGCATGCCATTGACACTGTTTTCTTATACTGCGTCCTGTTTTTAAACCGAAATGTCCTGGCCTTTCCACTTTCAAATCCTGGTTTTCAAAATTTGGGGATGTTAACCCTAACTTAAATACAGTTTCCTTTGTCTACAAATGATAGTTTAAAACTACATTTTTATCGATCGAGTTCGGCCCTTAATTCGACGTTATTCTCAAAAGGTCACGCGCACTAAATTTTGTATAAGCTGTCGTTCACTTGTGTTCACAGGAGACATGCAAAGTGAACGTTAGATTTATACATAAATAATAGCAGATAGGTAGTTTACGACTATCAACCGGCTATTTCCTTTACTTAGTGATAAGAAAGGTAATTTAGAACGTCGCTGTTTAAGCCTGTAATTGTAAGTATGTTATATTTTCTTGCAAGTCTGTAGTGCAATTCTTTGTTATTATTATAATCGGGTTTTTGAGTCATAAAGTTATTTATGACTCAAATAGGTCTTTATACTCCATTTATATAATAGTATTCAAATAAGGTAAAATTTTGCAGGGAAATCTATAAAAATAAACGACCACGACACGGTTGGCGCGATTAGCTTTCTGCGCTACGTGTCGCGGATTCGATCCCCGCACGGAACAAATATTTGTATGATCTACAGTTGTTTCGGGTCTGGTTGTGTGTGCATGTGACATGTATGTTTGTAAACTGTACCCACGATACAGGAGATATCCTAGAGTGAAGAAACGTTTTTTTAAAAAAAGAAAGAAAAAAGAAAAAACATATTACACAAATTTAAAGCAAAAAGTTAATTACAATAAGGTATTAATTTATACTCTTACACGTACACACACAGTTTTTTGAAAAGAGTATCTATGGAGTTTCTTGCCGGTCTCTTCTCTATAGGATCAACCCACTTTTGGAACCGCGCAACTAGAATCATTAACGTTTTAAGCGCCCAGTGTAAAGGCCCAGTTGAAATAAAAATATTTTACTTTGACTTTGACTTTGACTACACGAGACAGATTTTAGTCAAAATAGTTGAATATTAGTAACACGAAGTAACTGCGATGTATCATCTGCTTACCCTGAGAGAGATAACACACACTACGTCATCCATGTAACATCCTACCTAGCACATACTCGTAAATAAGCAGCTAACCTCAAAAGCCTTTTATCTAATTTAGGTCACGCCGCTTTCACGTCGGGTCACTTCGGAAATAGGAACACACAGTTCCGAATTAGTTTAGCTTCCATTGCGAATTTGGATCGTCTTTTATTTATGGTACTGAACGGTAATGGTGAAGGTCACTATTTCAGTCTGTCACACTATTACTCACGCTAAATGTAACGACATCTAGCACTGCAAAGCTGCTGCTGAAAATCAGTGCTGCACTCACCTACAGCATTTACGGAGCTGTGGTCTTTTACGCACGCAATCTCGCACCCCACCCCACTTCAGTTCCCATTGTTATTTCTTTGTTGTAACTAAATCCTATCCTACTATAATAATATTATAAATGTGAAAGTTTGTGAGGATAGATGGATGGATAGATGGATCTTTGTTACTCTTTCACGCCAGAACGGCTGAACGGATCTGAATGAAATTTGGCACAAAGATAGATTATACTCTGGAATAGCATATAGGCCATTTTTTTTTATCCCGGGAAAATATACAGATTCATAATCTACGCAGGCGAAGACGCGAGCGGAAGGTAGTATATTTTTTTTTTTTTTTTTTTTTTTTTTTTGTTATATGTGTAATATACGTTTTTTATATTGTTTATTGTTCTATTTTTTTTTTATATATACTTTGCCCCACTATAGGTTTTCTCCTGTGTCGTGGGTACAGTTTACAAACATACATGTCACATGCACACACAACCAGACCCGAAACAACTATCTGTAGATCATACAAATATTTATTCCATGCCGGAATTGAACCCGCGACACCTAGCACAGAAAGCTAATCACTTAGCCACTGCGCCAACCGAGTCGTCACGTTATGTTTGTTTACTCTTTTGATGGTGTGGTTTTATAATGTCTATGTATTTCTTTCTTTCTTTCTTTATAATGGTAGACTACGTAGCAAGCTATCAAAATTCGGCGCTAACAACAAGCAACAACCAATCAACGCACGAAGCCTGAATCACGCAATTAAAAGTTTATTGGCAAAATTAAATGTATACAGACACCCGACACCAGCTGTCGGGCTACGGCCTGCCAGGCTAACCAACTTGCCTGGTCTGAGGATACTTCGTTTTCAATGGAAGAACACCAAACCTCGTTTCTCCAAACTAGGAATAATTCATGTATCGTGGGTGTGTTTCCGAACATAAATATATACATGGACAAACACTTAGATCTAGAACTATCTGTAGAAATTACAAATATTTGTTCCAAGCAGGAATCAAACTCGCGTCACAAATACCCGTCAATCACAAACCAGTCTTCTTCTTTAATCTAAGGGCTCAGCTCTTGGTGATGGAACAATCCCCATTTCTATTCTCTGCCTATGTTTTGATCTCTAGATACGGCTCAACCTCTACTTTCTCCATTACTTGTTGTACAAAGCACGATCTAAGTCTTCCCCTTCCTCTCGTTTCTGAATCGTTTCTTCCTAAAACTATGACAAAATTCCAGGTTTCAGGACCCTATCACCAGTAAATAACATTCACAAATTGGTTTGGTCTTTTTGTAGAAACAGTTTAACATTACCAAATATTGTCATGGCTTACGGGACTTCTAATAGACACTTTCTGTTACCAAATATTACCACAGGTCAGCAAAAAGATCTGTTTTAGGTTTGAAAACTTCAGAATCAGTAATACATAAATAAATAAATGGGATCCTTGTTAGCTGACTGAAAGAAAACTAAAATCAGAATATAGGATTGAAAAAAAAAACAGAGATGACTCTTCAAATCACTATACCTCATAAAGAGTTGAAAATGTGCCAGAATCAATAAAGTTTGAACCAATAATTACATTAAACAATCTAACATTAAGTGCTGCCATACTCTAACAAAACGGTGCAACGCCCTTCAGTAATGGCATGCCGACCTTTAGCAGCGATGAATATTTATGAAATGCACCAAAGGGCACTTAAAACCCCTACATTTTGCTTATTTTACTTACAAAGTGCTGCTAGAGTCAATTGTTTTGACTTATATGGTAATTTTTAGAGTGACGTCATTAATTTGGGTGGCCCGTGCGCAGTTGGGTCAAATATGGAAGTCCTGCATATGCTAGAACGAAATTCAAGCAATGTTTTTGGTAATAACTAAAATATAAATAGTTCTGAAAAAATCTACAACAGCTAGTAGCGTAGCCAATGCGATTGGTTTTTGTGTACGCGTATCTTTTTCACTTTAAAATCCTCAGAAATACTAATTGGTTGTTAAAACTATAGCAAAACTCATCTAGTAGTTTTCAAAACTTTCCCGAACATACGGATAGACTCGTTTGGAAACTTTATTATTTAGAAATTGAGTGTAAAATGTAGTTATTTTGCCAATACAACTTCATGTACAGGTAAATTCTGTATTCTATCCGCCTGGTCTTATGTCTCTATATGGTCCTAAAGGCTTATTCTAAACTGAGAACTACACAATAGAACGTTTCAGTGTATTATATAATATAGCATCACCGCCTGTATTTGTAGAAGGAATTTCGTCGAAGCCGTTATTGAGTCCCATGTGGGGAGGGCCCTCTCTATACTGCCACCGAGAATTTCAATAACGCTTTCCCCAATTCGGGAATCGAACCTAGAGCTCACTATTGCGAACACTAGACCAACGAGGTAGTCAGGCGGTCAGTTCGATGAATTACTTATTCATGAATGTAGAGTAATATTTTACATGTAATAACTTTCATATAATAACATAAAACGTTTTAGAAACACGAAAACGATATTTGACCTCCATCATGAAATTATAATATTCCAGCGGCCATTCGCGGTTCACAAATTTGCATAGTAATATGTATATAATTGTTCCTAGCTATACTTATATACTTCCTGACGCCATTCGTCCTTTAACTTGCATGATTTATAGCTAAGTACGCTGAAATATTATTAATACTAACAGTTTTTAAAAGCTTTTTTAAATGATGAATGTTTATGACTAAAATACCTTTCACTCGCACCGAAAATCACATTTATATCAGCAACGATAATAGTTTTGGGACCAAAACTATATCTATCGATGGTTTTTCTTACTTGAATATCTTCCACTTTTTTCTAAATTCCCATAATATCATATTAGACATAACTTTACTCGTCGAGCTCGTCGAGTGTTCTAAACGTCTCAGTCTGACCACTAGAGGTAGTCTAGATGGTATACAATAAAGATAGAATCTCCAAAATAGATAGAAGCGCACGAAATTGATCCTCTCCTTCCATATCCACTTATGAAAAAATATATCAGCGAAAAAATGCACTGTTTATTGGTCCTTATGGCTGTCAGATTCTTATGTAATGAAGGCACTGAGTAGCGATTTTATAATTTTTCCAATTTTTTCTTCAAGTAAACGCAGGAGCCTTGTCTGTGTTGCCATTCTAATAAGCCATTGGCTATACTAGTGGTCGCAAGCGCGATTGTTGAGCGTGAGGTCCTGGGTCGGATAAGAGAAATTCTTAATAGCAGCACGGAGTCTGGCACTGTGCCTGGTAGATGGCAGTAGGTTCGTCCTCTATAACATGGTACTCAATAACGAAATTGGCCAAATGTGGCTGTACAAAAGTAGGTACACGCTCGCTCTTCCCTTCGAGGAGTGCAGGCGTGATGCTTCCATGATAATATATTTTTCTTTCTTCTTCTTATCTTAAAAAAAAGAACCTTGTCACACATTTGGAATAATTCCTGTATCGTGGGTGCGTGCAAACACATATATATATATTCACATACACAAAGACCCAGACCCGAAACAACTATCTGTAGATCATACAAGATCTATTCACATAATATTCATAACTCCTCGTCATTTTTTTCCGTACTGGACTAGTCCACGGATCAGTTACATTCGCTACCACGTATTGTTTCGGGCTTTGTGTGTAGATCTGTTTGTCTATGCCATTGTTACAATGGAAAGTTTCCAGTACAACCCGATATGTATCTTTTGTTACGTTTTTAATACTATGATCCGCTTACGGACCTACATACATACAATATGTACATAGAAAATTGTATTTATCTAGTTCTATTGTGATGGGATTGAACTTATTTTTATAACTGGGTCGTAGAAATACAGGGGTTCTTTATCGTTGTTTGTGTCTGCTGTTTGTGTTGTATCTTGGAGAAATATCAGATGGTATAAGTTTTTTGGCAGTCTAACCTCCAAATACGTTCTGTATTTGGAGGTTAGACTGCCTCCTAACCCGTTTATAAAAAATAAACAGAAATGTTAAGAATTTTATAATCTTTTTTTTTTTTATAATATCTGTCCGAAATTTAACTTACATGACAAGCGAATCTTTTGAAATATATGTCTAATATTTTACCTCATAAATCTAGGGGTCAGAAGGTTAAATACGACTATAACAGTAATTCTGTCGCTTTTTTTCAGCTTAAAGTGACAGAGACAGCATGATACTCAACAGCTATTTAAAATTAAAATGAGCTGTAAGATTGAAGACTAACTTACTTAAAAAAGGATTTCGAAGTGCACTTTCAAAAACAACTCTAAATCCTAAACCCACTGCTCATTTATTTAATCATTTTTAAGACTTACCATGAGTCGTTTAGAAATACGTTTACCATAACGTTCAGGATCGTGATCCTCGTAAAATGGTCTTATTTATGTTTTCCACTCCTGTTCATTTGATTTTAAAAGTGCATCGCTCTCAGGCTTGTTACGATAATATTAACAAGTTAGAGTTGTATTCGGACTTCTAACGATATCAGTCGTTTCGCATCGATAAAATATTATCGATATCGATAACTTTTTAGAAAATATATCGATAATATTTTATAGAAAATTGTTATTGCACTATATTTATTAGATACAGGGTGGAGGCAGCACTAGGAAAATAGATTAAACCACGTATTGGTCCTTAATCATACACAAAAAGCAATCAAATCCAGTGAGTAGTTCAGCTAAACAAAACTTTTTTAAAGCTTAATTACCTAGAGATCGTGCTCTAGGTAAAGTTTGTTTAGTTATACGTGTAGAACAAAGAAAGATGGCTTAATTTTCTACTTATATGAATCATAGATTTTTATACATGACTTCTATCAAATAGACGTGGTTTCATATATTATAATTGCCTCCTCACCACCCTGTATATTATACCACTATATAACTCATAATAGTGCTTTTCACACAAAAATGTAATAGAGATATAAAAGACGAAGAAGCGACCGACCGTCTATATCATCCATCACATATAAAATGCATTGGACGCCAAGTTTTAAATCTCAATCTTCATCTGGTTTATAGGATCCATCAAAGTCGTCCGACGACAGACTTGATACAAATCGGTGGCTTTCCTTTGATATGACAAGTAACTGATATATTTTCTACTAAACTATTTTATATCGTTTGATCATTAAAATTTAAATGTCTTTGGTTTGAAGTTTTTATTTTAAAATGCATAACTCTTTTACTGGATTGAAGTAGAAAACAATTTTATGTGACTAAAGAGATATTTTTAGTTCTATTTTTAATATCATATTTGTTTACCCACGTTTTGACATCGGTAATATAATATAACTATAAAAATTATACATAGAGAAGGCATCAAAATATTTACTACCCAGATTTGAAAGCCGTTTGATGAGAGAAGGAAACGGTACACCAATCCGGCTCGAAGGACCAAAATGTCAATAAATATGAATAATCAAAAAAAAATATTTTTGGGTCTCCACTTTCCCGCCTTTCGCAGCCACATCAAATAGATATTTCGAACTTCTTTTAGTATTTTTGTTTGGTGTTTTCTTCTTGTCGGCACGAGCTCCTCATATAGTTTGTGTGTGTGTTTAGGTTCTCTCAGGGCTCTGTTATATATTAATATTAGATATTAAAATAGAGATTCCATAAAACATAATATATAATATTATATAGGTCGTGATTAGCTAAGCCAATACAGGTTTAGCAATACAATTAAATTCTATAGCAAGTAAAAGTGTACCTACATTGAGTTTCATGCTAATAGTCTGCAATTAAAAGGTATTAAGAACAACTAAGTTACATTTAAGCAATTATCCAATTTGATACAATTACATACAATGTTATACTTTTAATTGTTACATTAAATAGTTTTATAACTGTTGTGGGACTTAATGATAGGGAAACAATATGTAAATGAGAAAAATAATAGATGTGTGAGTTTAAGAATTAATTAACTGTTGGACTCATATGGATGATTCGGTCGACAAAGAGACTCTCTATATTTGGTCGATATATTTCACTTTGATTAAACGAAAATTACACAAACGAAATAAATAGTTACAGAATGGACTCATATAAATTTCTAGTGCTAAATTGAGGTGTATTCCAAAAAAAAATATTGAAATTGCAACTACCGTGCAGCATATTACACTTTTAGTGTTTGATAAATGGAGCATGAATAATTTAAATTACTGTTTTATGCTTGTGATAGCTTACCAATTATTATGCTTACCAGATTACGGGATAGTCTAAGATCGAAGCCAGTTCACCTGTACCTTAGAATTTATTTGCGGATCAGAATTTAATAATCACAATTGTCAAAAAATTGACAGGAAATCTGTACATCTGTGTGTGTAGTCCGCCAACCTAAACTAGACTTCGGTGGCGGACTAAGGTCTCCTCATACTTTTTCTTCATTCCAGTTGCTTAGACCTCAATTAACAAAGTACATTTTGTTTTAAATTACAGGTCTGTATGAATGTACAGAAAGTTATATGTGAGTTATTTATACTTATATTCACGCTTTCTTGCCCTTTCGGGGTGAGCAAGTCAAGTGGTATTGTTTAGTTGATACTACTTGCAGCAGCTGCGCACTGACACATAGAAAACTTTTGGGCTTGAAGTCCCAAATAAGCACTGAAGGTCTAATTTAAGTCGAAGAATTACACTATTTGTGGACTTCACGGAATTGTATGGTCTGAAACCATTTGCCGTGTAGTAGGGCCAATCCATATAATGCCTCAACAATAAAATCATATTGCACTCATTGAAGCACGCTCCTGGATAAGAACCCTCGAATGGTCGGTGGCCACTACCACTTCACATCTTGCAGTAGTCTATAGGGACCGCACACGAGTGATACCATTCATCAATATCATTTCTATCTAGTTAGTATCGAAGTGAACAATCAGCACTAGTAGGATGTTGGTAACTGAAGCACTTAAGCAATTTAGAGCATTTTGAAGTGACAGCCTGAGTGCGAGGTCCTACCTTTGAACTTTGGTGATATTGAATTAGGAAGCCCCAGGCCTAATAAAGTTAAAGACTCGGATATTTTTCGGAAGAATTTCCGCTTTATTACGCCCAGATACCTTATCGCAGGTTTGCAGGCTGTTTTCGGGCTGTTTTTCCTGAAGAAAGGACTCCAACATTTAGGAATAACCTATGCTGGGTATAGCAATTCGAGATTTCTACTCGTCTGGAGGTCCAATATTTTTAAACTTACGTCCTAGAAGAAAATAATGGACCGTAACTTCTTATCGTGATGAAGTCAAAGTAAATCCTCCTAGTCCAATATTCCATCACGGAGACGGCTTTTTCAGTAGAGGTTTAGCTCCACACACAAACAAGTGACAGAGCAAAGATGTTAAGTTAGGTGAATCTCTGGAAAGAAGCACCCACACCATCTACCTTCTTTGTTCATCGTGTTTAAGGTCTGTGTAACAACCAGCTGATATTTTCTTTATTTCCCGAATCTCCATATAAATCGAGTCAGATAAGCGCTGCCGTCATTCTCTCGTAGTCTTTACATAATCAGAGTCTAGATAAAGTTGATAGCCATTACAAACTTTATGGCTGCCGGCAAGGAACTAGTGATGTCATGATTACGTCACGCCGAGTTTGCTGGCGTCATTGTTACGTCCAATAGTTTTGATCTTAATTGGATTCTTGTTGTTTTTGATTCCATTAATGTTACTATATTTAGACGGGCGTAATGAGTCAAGTAAAATTACACTTTTTTAATTAGATATTTTCACTGTCGGGGTTCAGTTCTCTTTATCTCTTCAGTTATATGAATTTCCTCAGGAAATTTGTCCTTCGTAGGTTGATATGTCTCTAATTAACTAAGTTTTTGAAATCCCCGCAGGTTACGTAAGCTATGCCTATAAAATATCATGCTTTTGAAGCAGCAGTGTAAAAGACAATTGAGAAAAATCGTCACTCACAAGCAATTTAACACTAGATTTTTATCCAGACACAACATGGAGTGATGCCAACACTTTGTAGAGACATTGCTCACACTTCCACTAGGCACCAGAAAATATTGAGAAAGGCATATGAACAGTGGACGAATGTGGGCTGGTGACGATGATGATGAAACGAGACATTGATATAGAACTAAATGACACCTGGGATACGCCAGACGCCAGTGTTAAAGTGTTATTTTGTTAGAAAAATAACAGATTGTGACGGGCAACTGGCTAGTAAATAGGGTTGCCTGGTATTACTTACCAATAAAAATATTTATCAAAATTGAATTAGACTAAGACATCACATTTCGTTATTCCTAATCCAAAAATTTCCTTGACTAAAGCTTCACGTTTCAATTGTATTCAGTTGAATTTCCATCTTGCAAATGGATCTGGTCGTGCGGTAACCTTTTCCCTCTAAAAAGTTTGTGTAGGTACGATCAATTCAAACTGTCTGAATATTTTTTGTCTTTTTCTTTTTGAATTTTTTAAATAAAATTTATTTTACCTAGAATTGTTGGCTCTTCGGTTACCAAGGGCATTAATAATACTTACATAATTATGATTTATTATATATCTTTGTACTTGAGTTTGAGTAGTAATACGAAGATTATTTGTGCGTTTCTAATGCTTCCCTTGTTATTTATGTCCAAAATATTGAAGTAATTTTCATATATGTTTTTTAACGTTTCAAGGTAAACTCGGAAGTAAGTCCTGCAAAGTATCGAAACTAAAAGGTAACTGTAGAGAGTTATATGTATTACCACACATGTTACGATTTCTTTGCACAAGTATACTGTTACGTGTTGAATTTGCGCGAGTATCTAAGCTTGTACAAGCTGCGCCGGCAATACTGTATCACCTAGACTTGTGCAAGACAAACTTTTGCAAGGAAATAGTAACGTGTGTGCAATTAGTTTGTATCTTAGTAAATACAAACAATGCAAGTTTTACAACGCGATTCAATTTTTTTTCGTCATCGTTATGTTCCATCATCATCATCATCATCGTCCTGATCACAGTTTGACTCTTGTCGGTGTAACATTTTTGCTTCTTTTCCGCCAGTTCTTTCACTTCTTTGTATGTCTTGATATCCAGCTTTTCCCATATCTCGTCTATGTGGCTTCTTCTTGTCTTCTTGTCCATCTCTGCCATCCCTTCATCATACATACAAAATTGCAAAATGTGAAAAAAATAACGAGTTCACCGGTTGGCTGTTCCCAATTAAACTGGAAACGAATTTGGCAGCCATGTTTAATCTGTATCCTAATACCTAGGTTTTTAGTACCACAAACTCGAAACAAATTGGATTTTACGAATATTTTAGCTTTATCAGTTGAAACTTTTAACTACAGTATAGTATAAATTCCAGCAAGAGTACTTCAATACAAATGTATATTTTAACGATACCTACGTCCATTAATGTCCATATATTACATTTATATGGTTGGTATCTAATAAATTATGATTAGTGATAAATGCTCCAACCTTACCCCACTTTGTATTCAGTTCAACGTGATTAGGCTAGCTGTTCAGTGAGTATGCTAGGCGATATATTATGGCTACTATGAGTGATGCGAGACATGGATGAAAATGATGCTCGAATATCTTAATTTAACCCATTACTGTCTCACTGCTGGGCAAAGGTGTCTTCTCAGAATGCCTTAGTCCACCACGCTAGCCCGGTGTGGGTTTGGCGAATTATACACACCACTGGGAACTTTATGGAGCCCTCTCAGAAGTGCTGTTTTCCTTCACCGTAAACGTAAGTGAAAATCAAATTCTGATCCGCGCATGATTCCGAAAAGTCAGGTGCGGGCCGGGATTGTACTCAAACCCTTCTGCATGGAAGGCAAGCGTTCAACCGCTAGGCTATCACTGCAGCTTATCTGGTGCAAATAAGCTGTAGTTTACTCAAGTAGAGCCATCGCAACTTAGATATGCCAGATCTTCTTCTGTCAAGTCGCCACGAGGTCTCACATGGGAATCGCTCATGTCGTGGGGATAGATTCTTAAAAACCTTGTCTCATGTGTGAAGTCTGCTCGGATTTTCGAGTCCTTCAAGTCAATCTCGAGTGTCAGTCTCACAGTAACACATCATTCAGTCCTAATCTCTGCAAATAGCTTATATCTAACACTGGACAGCAAGCCCACGTCTTACAATTGATCGATAAGTACTGGAATAGGTCTCCGCAGTTTAGTGACCTAACACTGGCCTACTTACAAACGTCTCGCGTTGAATTTTTCATAGCTACCCGTTTAAATTATATCGAGCGGTTCCATCGGCTATACCTACGCGTATGTTGAGGCAGGTCGTATGACATTTCAATTTTTTAATCGCTTGCACCGTCATTGTTACTAATTGTAGTTTGAATTATGTTGTGATGTATGTGTGAGTGTGCGCACCTGTTTTGTCCGAAGTAGAGTTGTATTATCAAGTGGATTTTTTTGATACGGTGTGTGTGTGTATAGCGATTTTCTTGCAGTATTTCTATGGGGCGATTCTCGCGCAATTAGAGATCACGTGAAAATCGAGATATGTCGATGAAATCATCGTGGATATCGCTCGCTCACTGAATTATCCGAACCCTCCTTACTTTGAATGCTCGACATGTTTGGATGCTGTCGAGATTTTAGTGACTTTTTTTTATATAGAGACACTCTCTATTAGACATTTGATCGCATGCGAGAATCGGCCCTCGGATTCATGATCAGTTTATAATCGATTATAATGATGATGCCGTTGTTAGGGGTAAGAGCAGAAATATCTAAGTTGTTTTTCAGGCACATAATAGAAATGTTATGACGGTAAACTGGTTACTCCGCTTATTTTAGTGGTCATTCACGACTGGCCATAAACTCTAACAATAGCTGTGTCATGCCTTATGTACTAACATTAAATATGGTCATGTTTAAACACCACATCATTACTATGACCATGTGGTTACAATTATTCTGATTAAAATTTACCCGTCTGTTGTGAGTTCACAAGACCTTACGACGATATTGAGGACAATTCTCGGACACTTCGACATTAATCTCTATTAGAGATAGTGTTTTATTCCATAGACATTTTAAACTAAAAATCTCCAACCCCTAAAAAAGAGAAAGATATGTATATCTGATGTGATATTACGAGAATTTAGAAAAAGATGGAAAAAAACAAACCGTCATGTTGTTTCGATATATACATATGTCGATTTCAACATGTTTTCTAATTACAATAATAATGAAAACTGCTTGAATCTGGTTTCTGGAAAAAGTATTTTCAATGCTTAATACACTGAACCTTTTTCATGATTTTAAGAAATTTATTTCTTAAGTTAAGTATATTTTTATGAAGTGCTGCCAAACGCGCTCAAATTTGTAGTTGTTTTTTTTTGTATATCTGATATTCCCAAAAAAAAAATTACAATAAAAAATATAATAAATACATTTATAAAGCGATCTTCTACGCGATAAGAACCAAAAATGCTCTAAATAGAAATTATAAGTTATTTAGAGTGTTTGTAATGAAACAAATTGCATTCCAATATCAAATTAGCTAGAAATCAATTAGGCCCTTCACCGTAAGGGATTATTCGTAAACAACCTCATCAAAACAACTTGCTGCCCACACACGATGCTTAGAGTCAAAACAAAAGTTATTCTATTTCCAGTCTATATTAGAAAAATGTTATTGTAACTTTTGCTACAAAACAAGTAAATATTATTAAGGAATGATGCCGTCGAAGGTTGCAAAGATGTTCATTGTCAGGGGTTACCACTATGGAGGCACGAAGTATGGTGTTCCTCCATTGAAAAGGGAGGATCATCCGACCAGGCAAAGTGGTTAGCCTGGCGTGCCGAAGCCCGACGGTTGATGTCGGACTACTTTACTACTACTTTTTGCCATGTTGCGAGTAGTAGTCGCTACAGATAAGACCGCAAACTGCAACATGTAACAATTCTAACAATGTTGCAGAACATGTTACGTGTAGTGAAACAATGCAACCTCATTGCATTCCATAGAATTCTGACCAACTAAGTTGCGGAGTTGATGATGTAACTTGTAACACAACGTATGTTCTGTAACACGTTACACGTACAATGTTCAGTATACAAAATGAGACATAAAATCGCCTCTCATTTTTTTTTATACTTTGCCCGACACTAGGAATAATCCTGTATCGTGGGTGCGTTTACAAACACATATATTCACATACACACAAACACCCAGACCCGAAACAATTATCTGTAGATCATACAAATATTTGTTCCGTGCGGTGATCGAACCCGCGATACTTAGCGCAGAAAGCTAATCGCTTAGCCACTACGCCAATCATGTCATCGTCACTTGTCGTATATGCTTTCTTCCTCTCTATTATATACATATAGAAAGCAGTATTCCTTATTAGAAAGAAAATATAGACACTAACTTGTGTGTCACGGTTACAAATATTCCCCAAAGGGTTATGCAGAGGTGTACTACTATGCACCCACATTTCGCCGATGCTCATAAGCCCAATTTAATAAGGTGCGAAAGTACTGCCATCTATTGGATAAAATTCTAGATTCCGGGCTACTGAGAATTTTCAAACGGCCCGGGGATCGAACACAAGACCGCACGCTTAGCAGCCGCGCTTGCGAGCAATACACAAATGAGGCACAATGTCAGTTACAATAATGAAATTAATAACACACAGTCTTAACATTCACAAAAACCAACCTCAAATAATTTATTAATAATAATTTCATATCGAACCTATTTTATTATATCTACTAATTATAAAATAGCTTTAACCCAGCTTAAACTTGACTTGGTAAAGAGCTACCAAACTAAATATTTGGGTGACCGAGGCGCCTGCTTGGTACAAAAATCTTTTTTTTTCCTGACAACGAATTTCTCCAGAGACGAGAATCAGCTAGAACGATTTTTCGCCCCCGAAAATCCCTACATCGTAAATGATATCAAAATTGTTAAAGCCGTTTTCGAGAACGCAATTACAAACAAATATACATATATATGTATTTAAAAAATCCCTCTTTTAATAGTATAGGATAATACCCAAAACAATTACACTGAGTGCACAGAATAAAAAAAAAAACATCATATAAAACAAATAGGCATTAAAGCCCTACACAGGCTCTGAAAAAAAAGCAAAGTGTAATCCGTCCGTATTGGCATGCAACGTAAAAGCTTCCAGTGCAAGCTTGCGAGTTTCGATGGCCGTAGGCAATGCATTAACGGGCTGACACTCTGCACACTCTGCACTCTTTGCACTTAGCTTGTTATTGCACTTATTGCCCCATCTGATCTTAAGTGCTTCTAACGCCCGTTGTTTTAGTAGATTACTTGTGTTCCGTCTCATCAACCTTATGGAATCCAATCAGTTTTAACCGAACTAAATTATGCGCTAATTTAGTCTGAACTAAATAACTTCTTTGTTTCTTTCTTCTTCTTTTAAACAAATATTGTCCCACACGAGGAATAATTCCTAGATCGTGGGTGCGTTTACAAACACATGGACATACCTACCAAACCCGCAACAACTATCTGTAGATCATATAAATATTGGTTGAGTGCGGTAATCGAACCCGTGATCCGTAGCGCAGCAGTCGATCTCTGAACCACTGCGCCAACCATGCCATCAATTTCAGTTGACTTTAAATTTTCAACCAATGTTTTGTGGCGAGCGAGCGCCCGGTCGGGACAAAATCTTAATTTTTTTAATGATAATGTATTTTTCCTGAGTCGAAACCTAGCTAGATAGATATTTCGCCCACGATAATCCCTATATTGTAAATTTCATCTATATCGTTAGAGCCGTTTTCGAGAACGCGATAACAAACAATCAAATATATATAAATACTAGCGGACCCGACAGACGATGCCCGTACGTTGCAAATAAAAAAAATAGTCCTAGAATTCGATCAGAGCGCCATCTACCGGGTTCAATTGTGAATCTAAACCACCCAATCAAACTTCATCAAAATCGGTCCAACCGTTTAGGAGGAGTTAAGTGACATACACACGTACAGAAGAATTATATGTATATATAAATATTGCCTTTATATGTTAGATATGTTGATAAATATTGAATAAATCTCATATCATTATGTTAAGCTTTTACGTCAAAAATGTTTGGTTACAACGTTTATTAGTAAAGCAATTTTAAATAAATAGATGGTCAGAAGATGCGAAATATAATCTGAAATTCCAAAATCATAGCCATTAATTAATGAAATCTTAAACATCAAGCTTATTCAAGAAATATTTAAAAAAAATATATTCTTTAAAAATAAATGAATGATTTTAACACTTAGACAAGCGTTTGTTTCTTTATAAAGTTTATAATTAAATTTTCTCATCAAAATCTTTCCAATAATAAATTTTATTAGCTACACGTAATAATGTATATTTAACAAGTTCTCCTGAAGACTATTTATGTGTAATTCTAATGAAAATATTGGCTTCTTCAAGTTATCAACCAGTGGGTTGATAAAAGTTGACCTTTGTATACAAAGGTCAAACTTATTCAGAAAGTTGTAAACATTTTCCTTGAAGTAAAATATTTCATTAATATTTAAAAATATGTAAAGAAATACTTAAATATACCTACCTAGTCAATTCTAAACCATTGTAAAAGCATTTTTACATTTTCCAAGATGTAAACATATTATGCAAAACATAGTTAGCATAATGTCTGACAGATCGACTGCTGCGCTACGGGTCACAGTTTCGATTCCCGCACGGAACATATATTTGTATAATCTACAGATAGTTGATCCGGGTTTGGGTGTGAATATACATGTTTGTACGACCACGATACAGGAATTATTCTTAGTGAGAGAAGTTTTTTTTTTTAAAAGTCCCTACTTCGAGAATCTTATATTTTCTAGAGTCACCATCTCTCTACTTACCTTATAATTCCACATTCTTTATGTACAGTCAGCATCAAAAAGATGTATACACGTAGAGAAATTCATTAGCCAGTTTTAGAGGATATCGTGATTGAAATCTTTACCAATTTCATGAATAGTATATGTAAATACATAAAGATATTTTTCCAAAAAAAAAGCGTTTGAATTTCGCTACGTGTATACATCTTTTTGATGCTGACTGTACCTACAATATTTATTGATACTTAATTTGTCAGTTCATAACACACCCCACGTGAGTCACTTATTGTTTGGAAAAACGAACATATAATACTAAATTCGTCTCAAATCAATCCCTTGCATCAAATTCGCCGTAACGGTAACATAGTGCGACACGTAAAAGGCGTGTTTCTTCTACACCAACACGCGTTCAACCTGTAATGTTATGTACACATGGCACGGGTGTGTCGGGACACGGCACTGTTGTGTGCTCCTTTGAGAGCACGAGGTATTGATTGATCTGTGTGAAAGGCTTTGCTCTGGGTTCGTTCCTTTGAGTAAAGGCGAATATTCTTGTCTTGGTACAAAATGTTGCAGTAACATAGGTAGGTAGGTATATAGGTTTTGTTGCATCGTGTTCGGAATGAGTGAATGCTTAGCTTCGTTTGAAAGCATGTCTTAGTTCTTTGAAGCTGTTAAAGTCTTTGAAAAAAGTAAAATATGTTAACACGTCTTTAAGTAACATAACATAACATTAACATAGCATCACGCCTGTATTCCCCGAAGGGTTAGGCAGGATGTTAGGCACATTATTACTATTACTCTGATCTCACTTAGGCGTCATGGGTTAGTGAATGAATGGTTACTTTTTTTATCAGAATTCTTTGCTATATTAGCAACTAAACCTTTCACTCAAGAGAGAACAAAAACACTGCTTCAAATAAAACCCAACACAATATATTCAACACGGATTAATATTTTGCATATCAGTGCTGGTATCAGTAGCATCTCGGTTCCCAGGCCCAATAATGCTGATCCTTTAGATCTAGACGTGTGAAATAGGGTTTCTGCTAAGGTCACTAAACCCTGAAGATGGTAATCTTGTTAGTGCTTTTATTACAATCTTCAGTACTCCAGTTTGAGTGCAAAGTAACTAGGTTTTATGTTGGGTTGCATGGCATCTGAGTTTATTTGTTTTTGTTACAACGTAGATGGGTACAGTTAGTGGCATAAATATATGAACTATTCATAGTTTTTTATAACGCCGATATTCCTCGGGTAATACACAACTTAAACAAGAATTCATACTATAGAGTATACAAAACAAATCGTTCTTGTATTTTACAGGCTTAAGAAACCTATCCGTAAAAGTGCCTAATTTACATTGTAATAATTTGTTGTATATAGGGTTACCTTCTTTTTGGTGGTGTCCGGACTTTGGCAGAAATTTTCAAGTTTCCGGACTTTTCGATAGTTGGAAAATCATATTTGTAATAGTGCTCAAAAACAAAACGATAACCGTCTTAAATCGTTGTCTAACTCAAAATGTAAAAAAATGTCCAAACTTTGTTAGACTTCCCTAGTTGTCCATAGACATTTATAGAGACTCCTTGCCCATCGAAATAATATGTCCAGTCCCTGATGTTGCTACCTTGATAAAGTTTATACATTTTTTGACTGACGAGCGTAGATTTTAACTGTCATTTTTCTCCTCAAAAAGTTCCATTATATGGAAATATTTTCTAATTTTAGCCCCAGAGATATTCGGGGAAGTATATAATAAACAAAGAAATTAATATGTACAATGTACAACCTCCATATATTTCTGGGAAGTTCACAACAGACAATAATGTTTTAAGGCTAAATATTTTACTGGAGACACTGAACCTTGGTGTATGTACTCTTATGTATTTATAAAGTACCAGTACATAACCTTAATAAATAATTGACACACTTTCAGTTTTATTCTCTGTACCGAAGAGACAATGGAGGGACAAAAAAATAATATATCAAAAACATCCCTGGAGTACTTATTTCTATTATGTAACAAAACTACTAGGTACTAAACTGTTGATGTAGTGGTTGATTATGCAGCTGCTGAGCACGAGGTTCTGAGGTCGATCCCAGGTCGAGCAAATTCTTATTGAGTTTTGTTGTCACACCATGTTTAACAATGGACAATGAGTCTCAAAAAAATTTAAGTCAATTTAACGAAATTCAACGAGATTTTTTTATGAAATAGGCATTGAAGGCCTGAAAAATCTTTATCTTCCCATAAATAAAATAGTTAATTTAAATTATATGATTTCATTCATTCATTTTGAGCATGAGACTACGCCATGAGCAAATTCCATGCCGACTCGATGGAAGAAGCATCACAAATTTTAATATTAAACTGAAACATATATACGTAGAGAATTGATTTCGGTCATGGTCGTAGCCAGGGGGCAGGGGGTTTGAAGATTTCAATCCCCCTGATATTCAAAATATTAAATTAAAATTATATTGAAATGTTAATTTAATATTCATATCATGACATTTTTGTTGTTTTAATTCATTAAACCCCTCCCGATACTAAAACCTGGCTACGCCCGTGTTATCGGTACAGTATTTCCCACGACATCCAAATTTCACGCTAGTAATACAAGGTGCACACCGGCCCATAGATAAACTAAACTGAAACTTTTATTAAAAGGAACCCACAATTTATTTATGAATTCTATGTACGCAAGTAATATGTAGTATATAATTTAAAACACGCTAGTTAGGACCACCTGTGGTACACATTACTCGCAACTATAAACTAAATACATGTAATACCTTTAGGAGCGCGATATTTAACGCCACCTGTGGTGTTTTACATGAATTAACGACATAACATAGATATAGAACGCATAATATCATTATATCATACTAGTGCCTGTGACTTTGAGTGCATGAATTTCGAATAATCGTGAAATAGATATCGATGATTTAAAATGTTGTACTGCTCAGCTTCTATGACCGATAGCGTGATGATACATATTTAATATTATAGCTAAATTCCTAATAGCACTTCTGTGAAAGTTTCATCAAAATTGGTCAATTGGTTTTTAAGTTATAAGCGTTCAAACAGACAGATGCATCATGATGATGGTGTATGGAAAAAATATGTAACTTACAATAATATATCAGATAGTCTCACCCTTACTAGAAAACGGGGTGATAGGTGGTGATATACATAAAATGACACTTATAGTGCCTAATGGGTTGTGGCAAAATACTATTTGATACCACGTTTGGTGGCAAAATGGGAACATAGATAATATTCTCCACGTGACGTTCGATCAGATATGACACCCCTATAGCGACATGGAGCGATATACCTTTACGTACTACGAATCCCACACCCTCAGGGGAACATAGTATCACAATTAGCGACAAAGCATAACTTAATATTGCGTTTTTTTATAAAGGCTCTATACACACTTGCGATACATAATTCAATATTTCGATTAATGCTTCCTCGTGTCAGAGCATTGTGATAGCTAGACTTTAGGAAGGTTATTTTATATTGTTTGAGAATTTATGGAAGGATTAACACCCCGAACAATATTCTTATTACACTCTCAAACTCTTTTTCATCATCATCATCATCAGCCAGAAGACGTCCACTGCTGAACGAAGGCCTCCTCCAAGGGAGGGATTTGCCATAATCCCCACGCTTGGCAGGCGGATTGGGGATCGCAGTGGCTCACCGATTAGTGAGAGGACGCTGCTGCCCATCCTCCGGTGTCTGGCCGCAGTTTTAGGACGTACCCGGGTCACAAACTCTTTTTACATATGATTTATTTTTCAGCTCCAAATACTGTTTAGATGACCTATTTCGTAATCATCCCCAACTGGTAACTAGATGTCCCCAAAAAGGAAATAACTCTTTGGGGACGACAAGTTCCCAGTGTTAAGTTCGTAGTATAATCGGGTTCATCGTCACATCAGCCAAGAGAAGTCCACTGAACAATACTGAACACAATAAAGCAGCATAATGAACAGTCATGAGGGAATAATATTGCCATAATAATAACTCGGGTTGGTGACCGGTGAATAATTCGTTACCTCACTGAAATTAAGTCATAACACCGCATTTCAGATAGTCGAAGGTTACAGTATATTCCACCCCTCTTAGAATTCGTGACGTCAGCACGCTGAGGACATTGACCTCTTAGTAGAGTGCGGTATTTTGTTCCCAATACCGGCTTTATTTTCTGTCTTTTTATAGTAGAAAATGTTTAGTTGTAAGACGTGAAACGTTTGCTCTGAAACTCTGAAATCTCTTTTATATGGTGATTTGAGAGTGTAGTTAAGTCGTAGGATTCCTTTACGCTGATCTAGAAAAAAGGAAAAAAGATATCATTTAGGCTGATTATCATCTTGAGCGCTATAAAAGAAAGAAGACAAGGGTTGCTTTTGTACTAGTACCATAGCTGGCTACAGAATCTGAATTTTTATTTAAATTTTAACTTAAATCAAATCTAGGTCTGACTTTATCATATTTATGCCGAACGTCGGTGAAATGAACTTTGTTAACCATTTTTAAATTGGATTTCAACCAACTAGGTTTAAACCCAATTGCTGAGGAACTAGATCCTTGATTCAATATCTAGATCGTACAAAAAAAAAGTTGGAATATTGGAATCATTGAAGTAATTTTTTTTTTTATTCGGGCCCCATATATAATGGTACTGTATACGGGAAAAAATACCTACCGTCACTTGTGTAGGATTATATATACAACATACCTAACCCTTCAATGATTACAGACGTGACGATAATGCTATGTTATTAAACCCTTAACTGCTACGTGGCCCCAAGCGGCCCCGATGTTAACTTTATTACGTTCGGTTCCCCACTCACCCTAAGGAAAAAAAAGTGAGAAACCAACTAAATTGACGTGTGTATTTATAGCAATATCAACGCGAAATGAAGCCTCGTAAGTAGCAATAACGCATTGTGTGAAGATCGTAATAATGCATAAGTGGCCGTAGAGCGAGCCGGAGTAACCCGTTTCGTTTAGTTGACTGTTACTACGCGGCATCTTAACCTCTTTTGATTGAGAGCCGTTTCGTCCTTCAATCCGCTAAGAATGTGGAAGAAAATACCCCGTAACTTAGTATTGTAGACTTTCAGATGCTGGACTTAAAGTAACATTTACGTTTACGCCTAAAAGCGTCCTAAAATAGTCCCTAAATCAAGGCTGTCACAAACTTTTTAGAGATACTGTTCCTGACATAGCAAGACAGATTCTGATCTCGCTACCCTAGAAAGCTTACCTTACATATCAGTGTAACAGCAATCGACCGGCTAACCCCAATCTGAGCCCAACCTAAAGTAACGCACGGAAATTTTCACCGCCAAAAAGGGTATCGTCTAAAAAGGCAACTATTTCAGAAGGCACAATGTTGGGAAAATTGTGCTTTATGTGTGGGGAGGGGAGGGGGCGGTGGTCGGTCGATCGCCTCAGAGACTTGGCTCACCGGGCGAGAGCATGGAGCGGCAACACCGCGGCGTTGAGCGCGGGGGCGGTGATGCGCGCTGGCAACACCGCCCGATCAGCTGTTGGCCTGACCACTTTAGAAATTCAAAACAGGCGGCAAAAACGTGACGGTGTTTCGCACGGGCCCAATGTGGGACAGATCAAAACATTGGAGGGTTACCGAGATATGGACGACGTTATTATTTTACGTTCTCAACAGGTTGGGTAGACGGGCGCTGAGATTTTCCGATACGAAGTTTCCTCATAGAGGCACATCTGCTTTTTTATATTCAGGCGGGGTCTGTTCCTTACATTAATAATGAAGATATATAAAACATACCTCTTACAATGACCAGCTGATATTTCATTTGTAGGTTTTACATCTAAGGTTAACGAACGTAAACCGTTACGTATTTTAATTCAATTTTTAATTAAAAATACCTAGTGGGTGTATAGCATTGCCTGCATAACATTGCATTAGTTAAATATAAAATGTTATGGATAAACATGTAGATGTATGCATTTATTCATCGTATTTTAGCTTACCGAAGGATCGCTCGGGGCGAGGCGTTGATAACGTCCGAGTAATTCATTTGCTATTACATAAATATTTTAATTCCTTATTAAACCGTGAATTCCCTTGGTTTTTTAAATGGTAAATACATTAATATAAGCTTTCTTTGACTATATTTCAATAACTTCCTATAAACCGAGAATAAAATTATTCCTTAGAGCTCTACTCGGAGCCGAAAGCCTTTCACAAACGGATATCTCAGAGGAAGACATTGGGAAATATATTCTATATACAGTATTCTCAGTAACTATAAATAGCAAATATGGCTACTTATGCCTATCGTGTCTATATAAAACATTTTCCTACCTTTACCTCAGAGACAAATAAAATAATACTGCTTTTATACTATATAAGAACAGAGCGTACTCCATATGAACCAAAATCAATTTCCTACCTAAATAATAAATAAAACAACAACATCAGCCAATAAATAACATGAAAATCATAACCTAACGCAATTCGAGGCATCCCAGTGAAACTAAAATCCCGGGCGGGGCACGCGGAAGGAAATGCAGCGGGGGGGAGAAGCGAGGTGGCTCAATAATTTGCGTGCGGGGCAGAGTGGGGGCCGGGGCTCGCGGGGCACGGGGGGCCGCGTGCAGTGCAATAGCCTGCCCGGGCAGCCGACTAGTCCACAAGGTCACTGCCGATGTTCACGCGACTCCATTCATGATCCACAATTAGGTACCATTTTTGATTTTCCATACGTGTTGAGTTCTTGCCCGATGGGTTACGAAATCGGTTGGCTTCGTTTGTTGGTATTATGACAGTTTTTGCGGTTGCTTTCTTAGTATCCTCGTTATAATAAATTGTAGGACTTCTTTTTAGGAGCTGCCTGCTTTACGTACGAGCTGAATTGATTATGCAATGGCGGGTCCTTTTTTTATTTTAGTGTAGTATTCATATAAAGAAGAACTAGGAACAGAGAAGTATTAAGATCTTTTGCAAGGGTTCATAGTTTTATACTATTAGTTATTAACTATGTCATTCTCCTGCTTGGGGACATTGGCAGGACTTTGGGGACGTTGGTTAGTACACTCAGCATTTTAGTGTTACTTATTAAGCTTCAATAGGCCGGTTTTATACATACGTTATTTATTTAAAAACAATAATTTACTTATATAAGTATGTAATCGGCAATAATATTGCGAAAAACACACTGTATAATAGCATTATTATCTATAATAGCAATAATTTCTTCATCCTGCATCGTACGGGTTAATTTAATGCTATATTTACATAGATCGCTCCGGCTCATCGATGTAACCCGTTTCTCAGACATTACAAAAACATGGCGTGAATCACTAATTAATTACAAATACTTTGCAGTGATTGCAATTACATTTTTTTTAAACAATGTTAATATTGGCCATGAGAACCTCTTGCTTAATCCGCAATATTACCACGGTATATTAAAATTTATTGTTTTGTATAATAATAAAAGTTTATACAGCCATTAATACTTAGAATGATCACTATTTATATGATAAAATAATTAATTAAACAGTTACTAATTAAAATTACTAAGATTAATGATACTAAAACAGTAAATTAAATAAATTAAGATATTGCAGAATTATGAAATTGAATTGTACATTGGAAAGATTTATAATATTCATGTTATGTGTGATCTGTTTATGCCATTTTTATTTTATATTCGAAACACTTGTTTAACTCATGTTGTATTGCCTCATTATATAAGTAGCATTCTATTAAGTTTGTATTTTTTCTTATATAGTGCATGTTAATTTTAGATTTTAATTGGAAAATAACTTTTTGTTTTTGAAAAGAGTATCCATAGAATTTCTTGCCGGTCTCTTCTCCATAGGACCTACCTTTTGGAACCGTGCGCCTAGAGTCTCGACTTCTTAAAAGTGCCTGCAAAAGCCTACTTGAAATAAAAAACTCTGACTTTGACTTTATCAATAGACAAGACTTCTCAATTTTTGTTTCCACTAATAATCTATTTGCTAATTACTAATTAGTTAGAACTGAACAAAATGACCTATCAACACAAATGAACGATTACAATTATTAATTACAAAACAAGTCTATCAAGGCGTACTGGAATTGTAAAGGTGTGTTTCTCATAATTAACATTTGCATGCAATATGCCGTGATATTAAACTATTTTGAGCAGTTCTCGTGTTTTGTTGCTTTTGATTTGTACCTTTTTCACTTGTTTGTCGAAAACCCGCAATGCACTTATGAATTAGCTGTGAAATGTTATTTAATATATAGATAGATAGAATTGCTTTTATAATGGTTACGTAATATATAGCTAAATGGTTATTGTGGGTTATCCCTAAGAGATAGACATATACTATCGCGGACTTTTTTGTAGACCTTTTTAAGGTGTGCAATACTGTAGTACATTATTTTGATCTATCTCGTAGGGTTCAGCCAGCGTTTGCAATGTAAGCGCAAAAAAATGTGTTTATTTACGACATCACACTTGAATCACTCTATCTATTAAAACAAACCGCATCAAAATCCGTTGCGTAGTTTTAAAGATCTAAGCATACATATGGACAGACAGACAGCGGGAAGCGACTTTGTTTTATACTATGTAGTGATAAAATAGGCACTTTTGAAGCGTTAAAGAACTCTAGTTGCACAGTTCCAAAAAGTTGGTCCTATGGTAAAGAACCAGCAAGAAACTCCATGGATACTCTGTTAAATTGTCTTTTAACAATCTTGCTATGTACATAATGTGGAAGACATAAACCATATCAAAATAACACCACACCTGTATTCCCCGAAGGGTTAGACAGAGGTATACTATTGTACAATCACATTTCTTCGACTCCGGTACCAAGTTAGAATAACAGGGGGTGATTAACAACTCTAAGATCAAGCACCGTTTGGTACACTTAAATGGGCTTACCCTTACACAACAAATATCACAGTATATTTCCTCTAGACTATTTTATTCTACTCTATACTTCATATCACTTATCAGTTCATTGTACATGCACCTTTTGCGATGTTACATTGTAACTTTCCACCAGCTTCGAGATGGAAAAGCGTTGTCGGACTTTCTATTGACTATCCGTCTTGCTAACTTTCTTGTGTTTTATTTTCTTACTTATCTCCACTGGAAAAATAATCTCCATGGTTCACTAAAAGTGCTTTCTACGCTTCGGAGCGGGGCAACAGTTTTTATTTTCTTCTTTTTTGTTTTTCTTTTTTTTTGTACAAAACGTGAGGATTAGCGATTTCTTTTTATTATTTATAAAATTGTTTTGAGAAAATCCTTTATGAAACGTAGTTGGCGAATACTTTGTATAAAATAGTTTGAGCGGAATGTTAGAATTAATTTTTATAATCAGAAAATAAAAATACCAAGAACGTTTTATAACACAATAATTATATATTTATTTGAAACAAATTCTTGTTGTTGCCATACTAAAAATAACCTTTTACGTCAAACAAATTGTTACCAGTCAAAAAAAGCTTAATTGGCTGTATAAAAATGAAAATTGTCCAACATTCTTTCAACATTATTTTGCGAAATATTTCACTCGGAATGTAAAACACAAACAAACTGCCACGTAAAATATGTAAGGAAGTCAAAGGGTTGTCTTTTTATGAATACGTTACTTTACAAAAGCTATTTTAACTTTGTTAATTACACGAAAGCAATAAAACGTTTAAAAATGTCTTCGTTTTTGTCCAAATTAAGTGTAGACATCCATTGGCGAAGTAATATTGCAGAAGAATGGTTGTAGACTTGAATTATTTGCTACATGTCTGGTGTTACCATAAACAATATATTGCAAAAGGCACTTATTTTTATGTATGTACTCCATATATGTATTATAATAGATGTAGTATATCAAGTTGAATGGATATAATTCAAAATGCCTCCATACATGGCGAAATGATTAAACTAGGGTAGTAAATTGACAGAAGCAGTTACTGTCAGTGCTTTTCAATAAAAACCCGCCAATTAAGCGCCATTTTTGACAATATTTAATGCTTGCAACACAGTTACTTATGTTGGACACATTTTGACGTCCCTAATGGACGAGTTTAATAAAGGACCGGACCTTTTTATGGTAGACACGATGACAGACAAAACTAAAGTATCTATTATATCATAGTATAGGTGTATTCTTGTTCTTTTCATGCGAATGGTCAAATTATAAAGATTTAGCCCAGTAGTAATGGGGTACGAGTAAAGAGCCTACACGAATGACGAAAACTGAGATCATCGGGCGAACCCTGGAGTCCATCTCCACTAATAAAATGCAAAAGGCACGGTTTGGCGCAGTGGCTAAGTGATTAGCTTTTGCGATTCCCGCACGGAACAAATATTTGTATGATCTACAGACAGTTGTTTCGGGTCCGGTTGTGTGTGCATGTGACATGTATGTTTGTAAAAATATACCCACGATACAGGGCAGGCATGTGTTATTGCATTTTTCTATATAGAAACCCTCAGCAGCACGCAAATTGGAACTGTGCCCAGTAGATGGCAAATAGGCTTGCCGTCCATAGAAAGAAAGAAAGAAAAAGTATTTATTCCGTACCAGTGTAACCGACAACACAAACATATAAAAAAAAACCTACACACTTAATTAAATAGCATGTGGTGTCGGGCATACCCATATCGAATAGGTTACCTACTCAGCATGTACTAGGCTTGACACCCAGCGCTGATTTCCAGTTGGCAACCCTGCATTGACACACGGGCGAAGGCAATATAATTATAAATTTTAATTTATAATATTGGTAAATAAAAGTCTTAAAAGGAGTGTAACAATCACCATCCAGCATATTAATTTACTAGCTGTTGCCCGCGGTTTCACCCGCATCCTAGGGGAACTACAGCATGTATTCGAATAAATAGTATCCTATGTGTTAATCCAGGATATGGTCTGTCTGTGTGCCAAGTTTCACCCAAATCCGTTCAGTAGTTTTTGCGTGAAAGAGTAACAAACATCCATACATCCATCCATCCTCACAAACTTTCTCATTTATAATAGTAGTAGGAAGTAGGATTTGCCCAAAAAAGGCGGGGATGAACACTTCCTGTTGACGTGACAGGATTGCAAAACATCAAATCAACTCACCAAACTTCACTTTTTAGTTGGCCGCAAGCCTGTCCAGTCGTTTCCCAAATACAGACGTGAGGCTATGCTGAAACCAAGTTCCAATATATCCATGCTTTCAGCAGATATTCTTGCAAAACTTACCTATGACTAATTATTCCCCATTTTCCCCTCAAGGCATAATGGTTCCTGACTTCCTGTGCGCAATGACCCACTTTATCCACCCTTCAGCCGTCCCCATTATACAAGAGGTCCATCAAAGTCGCATGACGGTGAAGAGTACAGAATTACCTATTGGGGACAGAGGCTCTAATGATAACTTAATCAGACTTCATAACATAACATGACAAAGCATCACGGCTGTACTCCCCGACGGGTTAGGCAGAGGTATACTTTTAGGCTTTTTAGGCCAGGCATAATTTCAAACTCCGGGCTGCTATTGAGAATTTCAGAAAAACTCCATAACACTTTGCCCAATCTGGGAATCGAACTCAGGACCTATGCTCAGCAAGCGCGCTCGCGACTAGTAGACACAGTTCCAAAAGAAAAAGAAAGGTACATACATACTAGAAAAACACCTTTATTTTTTCTTTATTCCAACAGGCTTTGTCTCATATATGTACATAGGTAACATTTTTGGACCAAGCGAAAAAAAACTGTCTATTTTAGGTTAGAAGCTTTTTCAAATCTTACGGAACCCTTAATGTAATGGAAAATATATGAACCTTTTTTATAGTAGAGGTAGAACCAGGTGCAATTATCTTTATAAAATATCATCACGACTGCATTTCGTGAAGGGTAAGGTAGAGTCTGCAATCACATTTCGCTGACGATGTTATCAGGTCCATATGCGTCCGTGTGATGTCCAGTGGCGATTTTGAACTCCGACCAGCTCATAAGAATTATCTAACAGAAAAACTCAATAATACTTTTCCTGAATCTGCAATCGAAACCAAGACTTCACGGTCAGCAGCCGCAGTTACCACCACGAAACCAGTGTTTAATGATGGTAACAAACTTCTTCCACATTCATAGCCCTTACACATTCGCGCCCCATTTTCCGTACGCACCTGGCCTTTTAATAAAAGAGAAAATTACTGTGACCTAATTAATTTTAAATCACCTGTCAGTACGTGTATTAAGGCAATATATTGATAAATCCACAGCGTATCGACATGTCGAGGTAACTGGTTGAAATCATATTACGCTTTTACTAATTGTTTTCGACACTAGTAAACAGTATCTTTATTACATTACATTACTTGTTTTTGTACATTTCACGATTAACGGTGCTGGGGCCCTAGTGTAAGTTTCTTTTGACAAACTCGATTTAACGCGTCGAACGCGTTCTGCGCTCCGATTGGTCCGTTTCGTGCTCTCCACCAATTGGAGCGCCAAACGCGTTCGATGCGTTAAATCGTGTTTGTCAAAAGAAACTTACACTAGGGCCTCTGATCTTCAGTGATTCAAGATCGTGTAAATCACCAGTTTATCCTTAACTTCAAAATATACAGTCCGATTTTGTAGATCTTATCCAAAGACGAGACAATGGCTGTTTGTATATTCTGCTCCCTTACGCTGTCAGTATTACATGAATCTCATATTAGTCTAACTAGCGCCACATTTGAGATCAGTGGATATTTAACATATACAGAGGTGTACTATCTTACACTCACATTTCACCAATGCCGTTATTAATTCTCATGTGATAGGCGAGGATATTGCCATCAACCGGGCACAGTTCCAGGCTCCGTGCTGCTACTGAGAATTTCCAAACAGAAAATGCCAATAACACTGCCCAACCTCACGCTCCGCAGTCGCATTTGCAACCGCTAGACCTACGAAGCAGTCTAGTGGATATTTATTGAACTAAAATAATTAGAATTGCATTAACATTGTAACTATTTCGGGTTGTGGTGCAACACATTATGGCATTTGGGTTTCTCGCAAAAATAATAGCGTACAAGTAAACGTTTGCTAGTATATTTCACTACACTGCGTTTACTACAAGACTCAACAAACCGCATACTTCCATCCAAATTTAACCACATCTTTTGTCTTCCAGTAATTCATGAATAAACAATGGAAAAAAGTATTTCGCCAATTAATTCATAAATTATAAATTCGACATTTAAAATTCGACATTACCATATAATTGTGCAATTAACAATTTGATGTATTGATCCAATTACACAGCCACTATTATGAATTCCGAATAATTTATATAATTATTCCATTCTTATAACACAATTATGCGTTATGATATAAATTAATGAGTGTAAAAAAACTTGTTTTGTTACATTAAATGGTTCGACGTTGTGTTGAATTTTTAATAGGATTCGTGAGAGAAGTAAATGTAAGAATAATTATATTAATGTACAAATTAAAACGTAAGCCGAAAGAATATATTAAAGCTAGCGACTCGACCCGGTTTCGCACGGGCGCAATTTACGATTTTCATACAAAAATACAATCCAAACTTCCGACTGTGCCGGTAGATTTTCCAACAATTTTCTTTCGTACAAACCTTGTTTTGACGACTACGAACACGACAAAGAAATCACTCAAATCGGTCGAGCCGTTCTCAAGTGATAATCTTTCATACACGCGGCAATTGTTTATTATTTATGTAGATTAACAGATTGACTAGCTTCCGCTCGCGGCTTCGCCCTCATTGTTTACGAACCCGTACATTTTCCCGGAATAAAAAGTAGCCTATGTGCTATTCCAGACTATAATCTATCTCTGTGCCGAGTTTCATCCAGATCCGTTCAGCCGTTCTGGCGTGAAAGAGTAACAAAGATCCATCCATCCATCCATCCTCACAAACTTTCACATTTATAATATTATAGTAGGAAGTAGGATAATATAGATAGATCACTCAAATGTGCGGCCACGATTGTTTCATACATTTTAGCTAAACGATAACTACGATCGTGGTCCAGGAATACTCGTACTTGGGGTCCTATTACAGACAATGTCAACAGCATCTTCAGCATGTCAGGTATGTACCACTTTTCATGACTGTAGACAGCCCTGTACAGTCCAATATAACAGCGACACAAACAACCGCAAACTCATTGAAACTGCTCGCAGGTTGGCTGTGGGATGCGATGGGCATTTCCACGGTATTTCTATAATTTTTCACTTAATTAGCTACAGTTTTTAATTTGTAACTAACATTGTTCCGGTCTGCGTCCATCCAATAATAGCCCCGCGTTATAAGACGAATCACGATCTGAATTTTCACAAAAGATCTTACAGATATTGGACAAATATTTGTATGATCTACAGGTAGTTGTTTCGGGTCTGGGTTTTTGTGTATGTAAATATATATGTTTGTAAACGTACCCACGATACAGGAATTACTCATAGTGTGGGGGCATCGTCGTATTTGGAAAAAAAAAAATATCTGTTTATACTAAACAGTAGCAGCAACGGCAATAAGAGGCTATTTGCATCGCCTAAATTTGGGTGTACTGCCTAACCCTTCTCGGAACATAGTCGTGATGCTATTTTTTTTTTTAAACATTGCCCCACGCTAGGATTTTCCTGTATCGTGGGTACAGTTTACAAACACACATGTCACATGCACAAACAACCAGACCCGAAACAACTATCTGTAGATCATACAAATATTTGTTCCGTGCGGGGATCGAACCCGCGACACGTAGCGCAGAAAGCTAATCGCTTAGCCACTGCGCCAACCATGTCGTCAAATCGCTATAGGTATAAAATATTCACAGAGATCGCTCACAAACCGTGTCCAAACCGTCCGTGTGCTGCGCCCATAACTCACCGCACCAGTACGTCACACTCAGTTTAAAACCCGCTATGTAATACGATACTAATTAATTAATTACTGAGAGGAAAGTGCACTAGTAAGTACTGTTTATCTACTTACAGCTAATTGATTCCATTAGTAAATACCGTACAGAAGAGTTCCCATTTCTTGACCTCTTTCAATTTAAGTGAATGGATCGTAATGATGTGAATGATATTGAATGGGTTAGCTTCTGCTGCTTGTTATATTGAGCTCGTTTCTTACTTTCTTTTGATTTCCTGGTAGTTTATAGATTCAACTTGATCTTGCTGTGTAATTATTTGCTTTGTAATGCTTTTATAGGGTTACTTTTTATCACTATTTGCGCTCTAGTAAACAGACGATCGAACATTTGACTATTGAAGTAATGTTGACTGTAGAAAAAATAATTTCTAATATTCTGTGGCGATACAGTGTACAGATCCTACTAATATTATAAATGTGAAAGTTTTAACATTGCCCCACACTAGGAATAATTCCCGTACCGTGGGTGCGTTTACAAACACAAATACCCAGACCCGAAACAACTATCTGTAGATCATACAAATATTTGTTCCGTGTGGGAACCGAACCCACGACACGCAGCGCAGCACTCGATCTCTCAACCTATGCGCCAACCGTGCCGTCAAATTCAGTATACTTTATAAACAATTATAATATAATAGATCGTGCCCACAACTTTGTCCGCGTATAAAGATTTTTCATACACATTCATACAAACATTCTGCGCCGATTCAACCCTTTAGGGGTTGAATTTTGGAAAATCCTCTCTTACCTGCGCCCTGTAAGGAATCTAGCCATATGTAGGTTTTTATATTCAAATATAATATGTATATATTTCGTAATCAATCAATGATTGGTATTCCGCCTAAATACTCAGCTGTTGCTCTCGACTTCACCTGCGTGAATTTGTATTTATTATCTAATCAGAGTTTGCTAGAATAGTAAAACTAAACATATGTCCTTCTTCAGGCTACCTCATTGTAAAATTTCATAACGATCGGTCCAGTGCTTTAGTAGTGATAAGGTAACAAACATACATATAAAAGTGTAATATACATTGTTAGTATTGTTTCATATTTTTTATTAGCAATAAATTAATATACATATATAAAATAAATTTATTACTTAAAATTAAGTAAGTACCTATTTATAGATTTCTAAAAAGAAAAATCACCTAACAAAATCTATTTTGAAAAAAAATTAAATTAAATTATGCACATACATATATTGCGTTCTTTAAGAGATGTCAATACACATTTCTCAGAGCTCCAATGGCCTAGAAAAGTGTAGGTTCTTATTGTTCATCTTTATGAATAGGGTGCCTTGACGTGCAGAAACTGTATAAAAAAGATAAAAAAATATATTCCTTTCATTTCCGTTTCACTGCTTAGTATTCTTATTAAAGTTTTCTGCTTCAAGAATGAAAGGAACGAGAATTGTGATAGGGTGTATATAAATGAGAAATAGTTTCAATGGTATCAACAAAAAAAAGAGGAATAAATTTTTAAAGATGGAATATCGTTTTTTTTTTAAACATTGCAATTTTTTTTATCCAGTATCGATGTACATCGGTTCACGGAAAACTGTCCGTAGGTTATACAAATATTTTTTTCCATCCTGGAATTATACCCCAAACCGTAGCCCGGAAAACCAATTGTCTCGGCCAACTGTGTCGTCAAAAGATTACCCATCACATAATCATCGTCAGGTTATAATTATTAACTTACAGATAACTTATCTATTAGCGATTCACCTTTGGAGATCCAAAAAATACCAGATTTCACATTTAAGTAATGTCAAATTTGAATATCTTACAGGCTTAAATCGTCCAAACCCCAATAGATTCTGTAATTCTATAATTATATCTGGTAGACGAACAGCATCCAGATAAACAGATAAAATATAAATCAGATTATCACAAAAGTTACCGCCGTCAAAATCGAACCCGCGATCTTTATCCAGAAGACATAAACCCCACCACTGTACCTTTTAAATCGTTTAACAGTCGCAAGCTGCAAAGGGGCGTAATATATCATTCTGTATCCCACGGGCTCTGCTCATCCGGTCGGCGTAAAAAGCGCAATAAGAATCGTGACGTAACATCCTTCGCGCTTCCTTTGAAGAGGCAAGAACGTGCAAAGGAAATTTAGTGCAATATATTTTGATGCAAGTTACGTAAAAGTTGAAAACGAAGTTCCTTTTTTAAACGAAGAATATTATTAAACTAATGGCCAATTGTTCAATGGTTCAACCCTTTTATTCTTCAAATACTCGTATACGTTAGCTGATAACGTATACGAGTATTTGAAGAATAAAAGGGTCCTTCTTCGAGTAGGATTCTTTGCGTCATTCTCGTGGTGAATTTTTTTGAAGTTAGTTTCATAAAAATATAAAATTTTAATATTTTAAAGTGAGAGTCATAAAAATACTCAAAAATTAAATTTACGATTAAAAAACAGCCCTAATATTACTCAATTCTAATTATATTGTGGTTTAACTGGCTTATCAGCATCGTGTTCTGCCTGTGGTCACTGGTCTTGGGTTCGGCTCCTTGATCGTCAAATACTGTCACCATGTCTAACGATGTGCCCTGAACTATACTTTGATGGAAAGTACCGAGGGCTAGTCTATTAGGGCTAACATTAATAATGTTTTCCTGACCGATTTCGGTCATGGCAGCCAATCTCACCGGAGATACACAGGAGCACAAGTGTGTGCGCAAACACAGGTACTCTCTCTATTCCTTCACTCTCATAGCCCGATGGGACGGCAATCCGACACGACCGGAGAGAGATCAGGGTCAGAACCAGGAAATTTTTTCTTGTAACATAACATATCACGCCTGTATTCCCCTAAGGGTTAGGTAGAGTTGTACTATTTTACACTCACATTTCGCCGATGCCGTTATTGAGTCCCATGGAATAGGGCACACTTCCAGACTCCGAGCAGCTACAGGAAATTTCCAGTACAGAAAATACTAGTAGGTACCAGACCCCTTGAACACAAGAAGACTTGCTCCGCGTTAGCCAGCCAACGTCGTAGCGTTAGAAAAAAAAACGCATTACATTTTCTTATGCAATTTGCAAAATGTACTTCGTCCCTCGAGATTGCCCTCATTATTACAGAATAACACTGTTACGTACCGACAACAAAAACAGCGGACGTTGTTACGTTGTGGTTATTTTGTTGCTAGCTGTACGAGCAAAAAGTTGTAACGAGACAATTTGTTTGTTGCTAGACTATGAGTAGTGCTAGAAAAACTTGATAGGTATGTTTTGTATGGCATGTGCATTGTGCAACTACGTTCAATACGAATTGATAGAAGAACACGCCAAAGGCCTTAGTGGCAGGCCAAAAAAATATCACTCAACTAAGGCGCGTGTTATAACATTTACCTACGTGAAAATTTCATGCAGTTTTTGGGCCATTCGTGCAGAAAGGCTACACGAACGTACACTTACATTCAAGAGATTGACGTCGTCAAATTGAGCCCATGGGACAGAGGCCGAGTGCTTCGCTATAAATGGAATCCCGGGCAAAATATATCTTATCAACGTGATTTTAACCAAGATCATGCCTAAAAACAGACTTTATCACAGGTAGAGCTGACTGCTCGAGTCTTAAAGTCAGCATAGAGTTAAGATTTGGAATTGCAGCATCGCTTTGTGACATATTATGACCAAATTGATGACATATTTAGGTGAACGTACCGCGTTGCAAAAAAAACAAGAAGTTTTTATGTACCTATATGTTTGTTTCGGCGTTTCTTCTCAGAGATAGTCATAGTAAATGGCGACGCCATCTAGTTTAAAAAAGACGGGTAAAAGTTATTGAAAAATCCTAATTGCATTTCATTTCATAAGAGTTACCTCTAAGTAGTTTATGTAACTAAAGACCGCTACACATGGCTTGCTGTAGTTTCGGCTATCCCCCATGGGACAAGGCGTGATGGATATAGTTTTGCCACAAATATCACCCTAACACTAAGTATCAAAGACCGTAATAGGACCATTAAATCTATACAAAGTAATACATTCATTTTCATTATCCTATAAAAAGTAGGGGGACACAAATAAACGTTACATTCTACGTAGTTTTATGGCGCTAACCGTACTGCGTCGCGTCCCAAAAATAGTGGGTTCTCATAAAGTCATATTCGATTGAAACATTTCGTACACCCTGGTCGTATTTCAAAATTACTCAACTATAAAACTGCGTTCAATATGCGACAAATCGCACGTGGAAAACGAAAGTCTAAATTTAATTTTTTTATTAATTTATGCCTTTTGAGAATTTCTGTTTGAAATATTTCAGAGGACTTGTTATGTCACTCAACATTGACAACTATCTCACAAACTCTAAATATGGCTTGGAGTTGAGAAATACGTAGTGACTTCTTAAGACTAAACTTGTCTCGCGAAATTGCGTCTTACAATATCGGATGATAACGAAAGGGCTGTTCGTTTAGGCAACATTATATCTATTGTGTACCAACATTTTTGTCGGTGAACACGTTTTCAAATGATCAACTGGCTTTTATCCAGGAGATCCGTGTCCGGTAGATGGCATACACTCGCCCTCTATGAGAAGGGACTCAATAACGACATCGGCGAAATGTAGGCGTACAATAGTACACCTGTGCCTAACCCTTTGGGGAAAATAGGCGTGATGCTATGTTATTTCCAACAGCTTGTACAAGTATTTTTTAGGTCTCGATGACTTCCATACTAACTTTGGCACCCCTGTCAAACGCCTTAAGGATAAAATTTCCAAAAAGCCTATCTCAGTGCGTGCTTAGTTCTCAGTGCTATTTACCTACGAAAACTACGAAATTTTAAATAACTACCGGTGGTTCTTGTATGTAAATTTTGTTTAAGTATCTAAGTAGATATAGGTGCTAAAGATTTGTGTGATCATAGTTTAAAACTTAGCCAAAACAATCGAGTATACAATTACGTAACAATTTGTTTAAAGTTGTAATTATGCCAAGGTATTTTCGACCTGTTATTGCGTTGTACCGCCAGTTTCAGTGGGGTGAGTTTGAGGGGTGATTTATACTGCGTAGTTTACACTACGCTAAAAAGGAACTGCGTAGTTTATACTGCGTAATATAAACTAGGCAGTATAAATATTGAATTCATTTTTGATAATAATCTTGAAGAAATGTTCTTTTTTTTACCTACATAATTATATTCTAGAAAATTGGGTTCAGACGATATGGAGCTTCAAATAGGGTGTTGAAACCTTATTTACTCTCGCTTGACTGTGATATCAATATACTCGTATGATACAAATTTTATTAATACCGTCAGCGACATAATTAGAAATTTTCCTTTATACTTGTCTATAAAATTACGAGAGTCGTTAATAAATAATTAAAGCGAATTTCCAATAGCTTTTTTTAAAGTTGCCTCTCACTAGTAATAATTCCTGTATCGTGGGTCCGTTCCCAAACATAAATACTAAGATCGTATAAAACTATAGATAGTGCCATCCACGAAGACGCGCCTCACTATTGGTGGAGGCTTTCCTGATCTTTCGTGATCAGTTAATATTTCGTAGTGTGCGTGTGCACTCTTAGGTAATTATTGTGTATCGACAGAACTAAAACACTAGCGGAAGGTTGCACACTTGTACTGTAAGCAATTAGGAAGAAGAGTGGGGCGCGTCTTCGTGGATGGCACTATCTGTATATGTAGACCTTACAAATATTTGTTCCGTGTGGGACTCGAACTCACAACACGTAGCAGAGCAGTCGATTATTCATATAAAACTCTGTAGGTCTTATCAACTGCTTTGGTAGCTGTGTACAATGTTATCACCTTATCACTGTAAAGGTAGGTGCTACTGCCCACACACCTTCTATATCAGGTATTATAATAAACCTGTTGTCCCCACTAACTATGGCTGTGCCCCCGGGGGCGCAGGTAGTGTGAAATGTAATAAAATGTACCGTTTATAGATAACATTGTATCAACATCTTTATCGCTATACAACTGCTCCCTTGTGGATTCAATCCCCTATGTTATGGCTTATAAAGTTCTATGACAATCTGTTATTAATATATAGAAGAGAGTGGTCGATAGTGTAGTCAAAGAATTAGGTTTACTATAGCTTGACGCAATGGTTGAATGATAAATTATGTGCTTTGAGCAGATTTGATTCCCGTACGAAACTAATGTATACGCCGCGGAGCCCTTGGGCTCTGCAAAGTCTCTGTGGGGGCTCCGCGAAAATACTGATCACTCTTTTCACAGTCAACTCTCTTCTATCAAGCCTGACATCAAACAATTGATGAAAAGTATGATTATTAACAAAGAGTACACCACATAAAACCAGTTTTTGAATATTTTGGGGTTCTGTCAAGTATTTTGATTTCTAAAAGGCTTCCGTCGCCAAAAAAGTTTGAGAACGGCTGATCTAGAGGATAGTTGTTCCGGAATGTTTGTTTGTTAAACAAGAAAAATAGATAAATTAACTCGAATCTACTTGTGTTGCCGACTGTACTACGTTGTTCTTTTTTTGTCCTATATACCTTCTCTCTCGATTTTACATTTAACACGAAAAATATCCGCTTTGAGTTAAAATGTTCGTCCAAAAATTTTTGTTCGTATTTTTATACAATTTCCTCTAAAGCATTTTTGTTTTCCTTTCACGTTTAAGAGCGTTTTTAGTGTAATCCCGTGTCATTGTATTCCCTGAAAAGCGCTTAAGCTGATCAAAGTGTCTTCAAATCTTTCATAACAAAATACTTATTTTACTTTTAGGTTTTTGAGGACTTAAGATGTGGACTGTATTTGTTTAAGCTTCTTACTTGTTCGTTATTTTCATGGACTTTAGTTTTGAAATCGATAAATAAGCTTAACTTCAGATTCACATGGTGAAGTCGTATGAAGAGCATAAGAATCGAAGCGTTTAGAATAGAATAGAATAAGTTTTCATTTAATATAAACCTAAATTAGGCGCTTTTGAAACGTTAATATTACTCTAGTTGCCCGGTTCCAAAAATTGGTCCTATGTGGAATAATCGGCAAGAAACTCCATGATTTTAAATAGGATGCATTAAAAAACATTAGATAATGATTTACCATCGCCATCCCACTGTTAGGGCAAAAGCTTTCATCCTCTCGTTCTTCTTATCCCCGTCTGCTGCTATTGGAGGCCAATCCTTTGAAAGGAGTCTAGTTCATACGGTCACCTCCTTCTGGGTCTGCCGCGACAGCGTTAACTGCTGTTTGGACCAACTCTGTAGTTGCTTTTGCTCATAGCTCCTTAGATATGACCACTCCAGTACCATTTCGCCTTGGCTGCTGTGTCTACATCAACAATTTGAGTTTTCGAATGCAATAGCAATTATAAATATCTATCTAAAAGTTTCCAATTTAACTAAATATATTTATAATAATGACCACGGCCGAAAAAGTACTCCACACATGTTCGGGTAAGATCGGAACTTCAACCTAGAGGAGCTCCTAGCTACATAGTTACCGCGCAGATCCGTCGATCTGCGAGGCTAAGCAACGCTTGACGCGGTCAGTCCTCGGATGGGTGACCATTTTTCACATATCGACACGCCTCCATGCCTCGGAAAGCACGTTGAGTCCCGGGTGTCATACCAAGACCTATGACAGTCGTTACGGGTGTCAGTAGCCCAAAAAGTCTAACAACAAGTGTGACCTTAGAGTATCATCTCCCATTTACTGGATGGTGGAGATCAGAAGGCAGCTCCGTGTAAAATACTGATGTTCAGCCGAAAGCGGTTAGATTGGAAGCCGACCCCAATGTAAAATTGCGAAAAGGCTTGGCAGATGATGATGATCGCAACGGCGACCTCTCGGTTGCCATTCAATCGGTTCATCCATTGAGCTAGTGTCGTAAATGCATTTAAACTCGTCTAGTTGAGCATTAACTACTACCAAAATATTATCTTTGGCACCGCTGTCACTTAGGCGCTGTTATTTTAAGAAGTAGAGCGAATATAATTTATTAATGTCAATCTTATGTCGGGTTTGGCCTAGTTTTTATTTTAGCTTTGTTTTTAGTTAAAGTCTACTTTGTAGTATGAAGTGATAATGGTAACAGCATTGTCATATGTAGTAATATGTCAACATACGACGACCATAACTTTATAAGTATATAGTATGAATATGGCTAAAGTCTTATAAATAAGACGCCTTTATTCAGCAGTGGGCGTTTTGTTTCTAAATTCTCGTCCAACTTTCAGGTAAACATGGTAAGACCATTTCTGGTTAACTTAGTAAAAATTTTAAAAGTTGTGTAGTTTTTTTATAATGGACATTATTGATGTTACGTTTGTTAATGTTTCTATCGAGTTTCTATAATGTTAAAGCTTTTTTTAATATAGGCTTCTGAGGCTAATTTAACCTAAATACATGTTTTAATGTTCTTGCAGAAACAACCCTAAATTCAGTTACCTGTTGGACTTGATATTTAGGAATTGGGTGTACGTAACAGACGGTAAACAAAATATTTTGTAAAAAGTGGATGAATATTAGCTAGTTTAGTGATTAGATTACAGTGAAATATTCCGCTAAGTATTAAGGCAAAAAAGCAGTGATAGCCTAGCGGTTGAACGCTTGCCTTCCATGGGAGGCGCAGGAGGGTCCGCGTTCAAACCTGGCCCGCACCTCTGACTTTTCGGAATCATGTGCGGATCAGAATTATCACTTGTATTTACGGTGAAAGAAAAACATCGCGAGGAAACCTGCACACCTGAGAGGGCTCCATAAAGTTTTCGACGGTGTGTGTAGTCCGCCAACCCGCACCGGGCCAGCACGGTGGACTAAGGCCTACCCCTTCTCATTCTGAGAAGAGACCCTTGCCCAGCAGTGGGACAGTAATGGGTTGAATTTATTTTATTTATTAAGGCCTTAGTGTAGGTTTATTTTGACAAACTCGATTTAACGTATCGAACACGTTTGACGCTCCGATTGGTGGAGCGCACGAAACGGACCAATCGACAATCGGAGCGCCGCGGCGAACGTGTTCGATACGTTAAATCGAGTTTGTCAAAAGAAACCTACACTAAGGCCTCTGTGTGGTTTACTTTTACCGTGACGAGACACGTTACTGTCAGACTTAGAACCATTTTAAGTAGATAGTTGAATGTAACCACAAATCCTTATCTTACAATACTACAACTATTTTCGTTTTGTATAAACATCATTATTCATCACATTAATATAGGTATACTGAACCTAGAAACCCCTTGCCAAGTTCATCCACTATGACGTTAATATAACGCTACGGCGAGCGGGCTCACTTCAATTGTTTGTCTCCCAACAAAGGGAAGCTTCCGTAGATGTCACAATGTATGTTATATACAGACATATACATATGTGTATGTTGCTATAGCTTTTATATTAAATTCGTGGGGTGACGCGAACAATAACGAGCGGGGATTTAAAATGTTGGAATGTTTTGAAGATATTTGAGGTTCCTGCACGAAACTAATATGTACGCCGCGGAGCCCTAGGGCTCTGCAAAGTCTCTGTGGGGAAATCTCCGCGAAAATACTGATCACTCTTTTCACAGTCAACTCTCTTCTATCAAGCTTGACATCAAACAATTGATGAAAAGTAAAAAACAATTTCAAACTTCCCATAAGATGATGAAGATTTCCCATATTAACAAAGAGTACACATAAGAGTAGCCGCAAGCTCGACTGCTGAGCGTGAGGTCCTGGGATTCGATTCCCAGGTCGGGCAGTGTTGTTGGGTTTTTTCAGTATGGAAATTCTCAGTAACAGCACGGAGTCTGGAACCGTGCCTGGTAGTTGGCAATAAGCTCGCCCCCTATTACATGGGGCTCAATAACGGCATCGAAATGTGTGTGTACAATAGTATACCTCTACCTAACCGTTCGGGAAATACAGGCGTGATGTTATGTTATTTATTCAAAGTTGTTGGCAAAAGGCTTGATGATCTAAGTAGTATAGCATTATATCAAAAACACGATTCATTATCGACTTCTCACGTTAAATATCGAAATCAAAGAAGAGTGAGAAAGGGGGAAAAATATTCAAACTACACCTGCTGGTGTAAATCCATGACAAATATAGTTTTGTTTTGTGTATTTTGATACTGTGACTCAGAAGTGTTGTATTTTTTTTTTATCGTAGCCCCACTCTCGGATTTCTCCTGTTTCGTGGGTACAGTTTACAAACATGTCACATGCACACAGAACCAGACCCGAAACAACTATCTGTAGATCATACAAATATTTGTTCCGTGCGGGGATCGAACCGGCAACACGTAGCGCAGAAAGCTAATCGCTTAGCCACTGTGCCAGCCGTGTCGTCAAAAGTATAGAGTATCAGCCTGACGATATTGGCAAAATAATTTCTTAGTCGATAACCAGATACATGCAATACATCCAGAAATTCTAAGATATAAACGAAACAAAAAGCTTATTCTCTACTTCTACCCACTAATGCTGCTATAACTCGGTTTTCAACCACATTCACTTTGGTTTTGCTCACTTTGGTGAGTGTCGGCATTCTCAGCATCCTGCCACTTGCGCCCCCCGTAGAGTTTCACACCAGGATGATTCCTTGCCATATATGTATTTTACGGCAATATATATTCAGTATCCACTTTTTACCTTTACGAAACTAGTAAAACTACAATTATCATCAACCCTTAAATGACTGTGGAACGTGGGCGAACCATGGGTGGTTAAATACCATCACCACGGTAGCCGAGGGGATTGTTTACCGCAGAATTATATAATCACTAGCTTCCGCCCGTGGCGTCGCCCGCATGGATTACGAACCCGTGCATTTTTTCGGGTCACACGTAACGCCATCTAGCGTCCTAAAGCAAGCAGTCACTTTCGACGGTTACAACGTCGAAAGTTATTGTTCTTTCCCTCGGAAGGAACAGTACTTTTTTCTAGATGAAAGGTACCCATGTCCTTTTCTGTCCCCCTGACAATGTATATGCAAAATCTCATGATGATTGGATCAGTGGTTTAGGCGTGAAAAGGTAACAAACAAACAAACAAACTTATTTTCGCATTTATAATATCAGGATTACACAGGTTTCTGACTACATAACATCACACCTTTTCTTATGGGGCCAGGCAGAAAGTATGGATCACGTGATATCCTTTGAAGCCTCCTTTCAACTGAAATGATTGATTGTTGATTTCTTCAAGTAATCACAAAAGCTTATTTGGAATAAATTAGAGATTTGACTAGATTTTTAGAAGCCTTTACACTGTCTTTTCCTGTCGATTTCCCGAAATAACGTAACTTTGTCGCCTTTTAGGGCATAAAGGGCCTATTGTACACTTGCTGATAAATTGGCCGATTGCCTATCCACAACTTATCGCGTTAAAATTCCTTCCACAAGGTTCTGATAAGTGAATCTGGCAGATAAACTCTCCGATTAATTGACAGCTAGATCTGACTTTTGACTGTAATTCTTCTATCAACCGTAATTGTATATTTATCTGTTAGATTACTAACTTACTGAAAATAATATTATTATTATGCTAACCTATTTCTAAATGAGAGCTTCACTTAATTCACAAACACTACCTATATCTGTGACATATGTCAAAACAAAGGCCAGCATAATCTTGAACATAAGTTCAGCTATATTTCAGTGAAGATTACATCGAAGAGTTCCTTTCGGTGAGTTCAAACAACAATTTAACCCTACTTGCTTTAATTGCCCATTGCAACTCGTTTAAACAATAAGTTGATGCACTCTAGATCAGTGGTTCCCCAAGTATGGTGGGTCACTAGCGAATATTGGGTGGGCCTTGAAAAATAATAAAAAATAGGAAACAAATGCATCTTTTTTGTATTTAAATATTAACAATTTGGATCGGAACCGAATTTTCTTTTTCTTGTTTGAATAGTTTTTCATTCATATAGTTATGCCCCTTTTTCTTCACGAAAACCAAGAGGTGAGGTCCCGAATTTGAAACTTTTTGTTAAGTGAGTCGCGGTTCAGTCAACTTTGGGAACCACTGCTCTAGATGATCTTTGACTTGCCGCGACTGCGTAGGTACTTATTACTTTCGGCGTAGTTTCGCGAAATTGCGTAGTATTGTGCAATCACGGATCAACGCGTAAAGACGATCATATTACGCGATTCTACTGAATTGTTGATTCTAATTTAGCGATTTCGAGAAGGGTTACGCGATCGTACGCATAGTAAGAATGCTATAGTTTGAAATTACCGTAGTTTTTGGAACGCCATGGTCATAAATTAGTGAAACTCATACCTAATCCGAAAAGTAACGGAAGCATCTGTCACCAATTACTTTTTAATAAGATTTTATTCCAATAAGAACAACATTTTACAAAGCAACATTTAACTAATGGTTATACCGTTTTTTATTCACACAAAAAGTTATTAAGTGTTATTCTTAGTACTTTACAACACATTTTTCATGATTCGATTCTCGCTATTTCAATACAACATAAACAGCCGGTTCTATCTACATTTTATCGGCAAATATTTTAAATACCGACCCTGACAGCCGATAACAGGTGAACACTCCCCAAGCACTAAGTACTAAGACCGGAATAACACGACACAAGTGTCTCAACTACTGCAGCACGCACCCTATGTGTTTATCAATTAAACCGAGGCTCCCCCTCGCCTTGCACTATAGGAATGCAGAGACACCGACAACAAAAAAAATCCATTCAAATTTCAACCTTCCGATCATGGAATAAGGGCAATTTGAACCGCATACAGTTCAGAAACAAAACAAAATTCAATTTATCATCGCGTTGAAGGAATTTAAACGTTACGTCAAGGTGTTAAAGTTTAAATGGGCAGCAATTAATGAGTAATTTGTAGTGTTTTGTAGTAAGGGTGCGCGCGTGCACATTTTAAGGTGCGACACGTCAAATAACAGTGTCTCGCAAATTAAATGAGGTGTTTTTCGTGTGAACATTGTTGCGGAATGCCCAAGTTTTTGAATAAGGAATGAAATCTATCGCCATAAAAAAAAAACTCTGTGAAACGCCAATTTCGTTTCAATAAAAACTAAAGTTTACTTATTTCATATTTTTTATTTAAGAAGTAAACTTAATAAAATAAATACATCGAAATAAGTTAGTTGATTACTATTACTGATTTGAATTTATAATGAAAGCAATTAAACTTTAAATTTAATTCCCCACTTAACTGTGCAATAAACTGTTATACATAAACCTTTTTATAGTAATCGTAATCTCGTATAATCGTAACTTAGTTTGTAAAAACACTAACAAAAACTCTACTGTAGATACTTTAAAGTAATAATTACATTACACACTCTACAAGTAACCTTTGAATAAAAGTTCTGCTTGAGAAAAAACATAAAAGATTGCGTAAAAAATATAAAAGAAATGCGTAAAAAACATAAAATAAATGCGTAAAAAAACAAAAGAAATGCGTAACTACAAAAAGTATCAAAAAAGTAAAATCGATGATTTTAGATAGTGTAAGAGCTTGCACAAGAACCCGTAGTCCACGGCCGAGCTAACGAATCTCAGAGGATTACCAACACAGCTCATTTTTACCACCAGTCATTTGATGACTGCGCATATTTTTTGTTCTGTAATCTCTTTCATGGCGGCACCACTAAGAAATGTTATTTTTACTCACAATAAATGTTCAGTTTGTTGGTTTTAGTGTCCCTCTGTGTCTTTGATTTCTTTTTTCTTTTTGTTATTGATGAATAAATAATGTTTGTCGGTTTTTTTGTCTGTGTAGCTAGACAGTAGACATTCTACTTATGAAATTGATTATGAATTTATGATACTTTCTTATTTATGTTTTTTTTTATCATGATCCTTACCAGTAAAATACAAATATATCATGTAAGTATGTAATTTATACTCTCAGTTCAAGTATTTTTATTCTGTCTGCAGAATTATATTAGCTGTAATTATTATATTGTTGCTACGCTTGTTCTCTTAAGCCTCCTGTACATAATGGCCAGTCTATTGAACACGTTTCAACATCCATTACCGGTCGGCTAACTACTTTAATGGACTCTTTGTTAACAAATGAAGTGATGGACGCTGAAGTGTTTCCAACGTGGCCCATTGTGTAACAGGCAGCTCTAACACTTGTAACGTATCGGATTCAAATAATATTGCACACGGAGAAAATGAAGTGCCAACCAGTACCGTGTTAAATCGTTCACTTTTATCTTACAACAACCGGAAACATAACCAGTCTTTCATTCATTCCAAGATCCGCTGGAAAATACACCGTGGCCATTGGTTTTAAAACAGCAAAAGTGTAAAATGCATTACGTGTGTCAGCATTTAAATCGAAAATTATGAGCATAAGACCTCCCCCATTAATATTAATATGAACATTTTTTCTTGGCGAGCATAGGGGAATGAATAAAAACTGTAACTCCGCAGGCGGCAACACTTCTTTATTAAAAGCGTAATGATAAATATCTGAGTTAAATAATTTATGAGTGCAATATTTATTTTACAAATTGGGCTTAAGAATGCGAGCTTGTGAAGCCATTGTGAGTACAGCAAGCTGTATAACATGTTGTGTTGCCAGGAATAAAATATAACTGAACGTAACAAGGGAATTAGCAATTTTATTGGTATTTTTTTAATAACGTATCATTATGAAAAGGTGATCCATCAACAAGAACCCTTTTAGATAAAAAAGTAATTAAAAACAGGACAACTGATCTATAAAAGGGACGGAGGAAAATTAATGTGTTTGTGAAGTGTTCTGTCAATATTTATAAAGTTTTCAACAATATTTTTTCCTTTACATAACAATTAACAATTTTACGTGGGTGTCGTTAAAATTGATGATCGAACAAGCAAGTGTTATCTTTAAAAAAATGTACAAATTCATTGTCTTTTTTCCTCTATGGCTTACTGACTTTAATCTTATCATATCAATTTTGTTTTAAACTTTGGCCCACACTTGGAATTATTCCTGTATCGTGGGTGCGTTTACAAACACAAATATTCACATGATGTCCATGTGAATATTTGTGTTTGTAACCATCCAGACCCGATACAACTATCTGTAGATCATACAAATATTTGTTCCGTGCGGGGTCGAACCCGCGACCCGTAGCGCAACAGTCGATCGCTCAACCACTGCGCCAACCGTGTCCGTTCATTTGAATAGTTTTTTTTTTTTAATAGAAGCAAAATGAGGATATTATTAACCTTGCTTAGCGCAGGACAAGAATAATACGACAACATAATATTGGTAGGTACGGTTTCACAACACCTATAAACAACTAATAACAATGTTTTCGAAAACCTCTTACCCAAAATTACGACTTTATTTCGTACGAACATACACTAAATACAATTTGTCCGCCATTTTTTATTCCCACTTGACATTAAAAGCTCGCGTTTAACATATCCTTCTTCGCACGATCTTATTCATGTCGTCCGAATTCATACATATTTATGTATGTACTTGCATTAAGTTCAACGCAACGTTCCAAGGTTATGTGTTGTTACTAACTGCGGAGACATTAGCACACGTGGCTACTGACAGAGACTTGTATGACATGTATAACATGTCAAGCAATTTAAAACAGATTTTGCTTATACACGCTTCGTTTTTCCGATAGTTTTTGTTTACTTTGCTATAAGTACTTATTTTAAAAAGCAGTACCATATTACTACTGTGAGTTTATTTTCTGAGGCCCTAGTGTAAGTTTCTTTCGGCAAATTCGATTTACATACATCGAACGCGTTCGGCGTTCCGATTGGTCCGTTTTGTGCTCTCCACCAATATATCGAATTAATCAAAAGAAACTTACACTAAGGCCTCTGAACTAACAAATATTTGGAGTGGTGATTTGGACTAGTCGAAAATCGAAAGGCGTATTGAATTTGGTACTGATGAAGTCGCGAATATTATTGTGTGTATTTTAAATATTTATTCAGTTGGCCTAGCACGAATATTTTGACGAATATAAACGTAAGCGTATTGATAATATCTGTGAATTTGAAAATACAACTGTCCTAAAAGATTTCGTTTTATATTTATGCGTAACGTACAATTTGTATCATACTTATACTCTGTTTGCTTAGATACTTAAATAAAGGTAAACAATCTTGATGTGACTTTTTACACAAACACATATTAAACAAATAAACTACTGCTTAAACTAGTTGTTCAATTGATTTGATAATCATTCTTGTTATTTTACATTGGTTTTTAGTCGCGTTTTATTTTTAAACTGAGTTTTTAAACAAAAAATATTAAAAAGACACATCAAGATTGTTTACCTTTAGTTAAATACTTAAACAAAACGAGTAGAGATGAAAAAAGTCTTCAATAAAAAAAATTGTACATTCGAAACGAGTGTTTAAAATTCAAAACTCACGCATTTTAACAATACGGTTACGATACAAGACGTCAGAACATTCGTGATCGGCCTAATGAACTTTGTACATTAATATGGGACTTCAAGGGACTTATAAAGGGTGGTCTGCTTACTATCCTGTTTAGTAATGGCGGTGCAAAATGACCCTTTTTGACATTACCATCCATTAGCCGATGCGTGTCCAAGAGCTCTGGCAGGTAGTTAGTAACCAACTAACGTTGAATTGTGGCTGAATTGAACTATAACACACAGCGGCACGAGGCCCAACTTAGGGGAATTATTTAAGCTGGCAACACGTCATTATTCTGTCAAACTATCCAATTATATGGTACAATTTAAAAGTAGAAACTCTTTCATTGGTCTTGCGGTCGCGTTTGCGACTGCTGAGCGTTAGTTTCTGGGTTCGATTCCAAGGTCAGGCGGTACTACAGGGATTTTCAAAACTTTCTCAGTTGCTTCCTGAAGATTGTGCCTGGTAGACACTAGGGATGTTACGGAGCTTCGACTCCGATATGTCGGAACCTCCGATTAAAATTACACCTCCAAATCCGGCTCCGGTTCCGATATATCAAAACGGAGGTATATATCGGAGTTACAAGTTATGACTTGCTATCGCTGCAGCGCTACCGAGCGCTTTCTATGTGACACTGACAACTGACTGAGTACCTATATGTGTTCTGTGCAACTGATGAACGAAGAGTAAACGAATTGCGACAAGTTTTTTCTTTTTTATTTATTTACATTATACATTCGTAGATTTGCTCCGACTCCGACTCCGATTAACCTCCGACTCCGCGGAGGTCACTACGAGAACCTCCGACTCCGATTCCGCCTCCGATAAATCCACCTCCGTAACATCCCTACTAGACACCAATAAGTTCGCCTCCTATTCCTTGGGACTTATTAACGACATCAGTGCAATGTAAGTGTATAATTAGCACACTTCTGCCTCATTTTTCGTAATACAGGCTTGATGATATGATATGTTACAGACTGTTCTAAAGTACTCGGATTTTATTTGAATTTCCGCTTACTGCCTACAAAAAATATATTCAGAATATAAACATGAAATATTTTCAGAGTAATGAGCTCGTTAACGAAAATGTCGAAGTGCGTCTTTCCGCCTCGCGGGATTTCCTCAGGCAAATGTGTCTTCATTAAACTCTAGAAACATGCTTCAGTGCGACAGATGTAGGTATATAAAACATAACATAGCATCACGCCTGTATTCCCCTAACGGTAAGCAGAGGTGTACTATTGTACACCTACATTTCGCCGATCATCATCATCATCATCATCAGCCAGAAGACGTCCACTGCTGAACGAAGGCCTCCCCAAAGTGGGGGGGGTTTGCCATAATCCCCACGCTTGGCAGGCGGCTTGGGGATCGCAGTGGCTCACCGATTAGTGAGAGGACGCTGCTGCCCGTCCTCCGGTGTCTGGTCGCAGTTTTAAGACGTACCCGGGTCGTCATTTCGCCGATGCTATTATTGAGTCCCATGTAACATGGTGAGCCTATTGCCATCTACCGGGCACAGTTCCAGACTCCGTGCTGCTACTGAGAATATCTATACAGAAAAACCCAATAATACTGCCCGACCCGGGAATCAAACCCAGGACCTCACGCTCAGCAGTTACGCTTACGACTACTAAAACAATGAGGCAGTCAGCAAAACAATATTCCAATTATATCATACACATAAATCCGTCTATAAAATGAAGTTGGGCCGAGTCTGACTGATACATCGAGATTCAAACATTTATCGCAATGACTAGCCTTTCTTAGTTTGCAATGTAATATAACCATGTTTGCAATGTAACTTGGACCCGGGTACATCCTAAAACCGCGGCCAGACACCGGAGGACGGGCAGCAGCGTCCTCTCACTAATCGGTGAGCCACTGCGATCCCCAAGCCGCCTGCCAAGCGTGGGGATTATGGCAACCCCCCTGAAGGCCTTTGTTCAGCAGTGGACGTCTTCTGGCTGATGATGATGATGATGATTGCAATGTAATATTTTTTTTAAACGTTGCCCCTCTCCCTCTCCTCTCCCTCTCACTCGGTATAATTCTTGTATCGTAGGTGCGTTTACAAACACGTATATTCACATACACAAAGACCCAGACCCGCAACAACTATCTGTAAATCATACAAATATTTGTTCCGTGCGGAAAGCGAACCTACACACAGCGCAGCAGTCGATCCCTCAACCACTGCGCCAATCGCGCCGTCTAATTGAATCTTTTTTTTTTTTTTTTTTGAATCTTTATTTAATAAATAATAATAAATAAATAATAAATTTATTAGAAACTTTCACAAAAATAATACATAATAATTTCAAAGTATTTAGTAATTAGGTAGATATATGTTAGTAGTTTCTTATATGAGGTTAGTGTGTATTTTAAAATATGAAGTTATATTACAAAAAGAAAATACTTATTTCTAATTATACTAGAAGCAGCCTGCCTGAGCTAGGTTGTTACCAACCTGTGTTTCAGGCCGTCGCTTGTCTATGCAATATAAAAAGGACTACAATTATAATGTTTAAAAACTATCTTAACAAGTATGTATACAAAAATAAAATAAAATAAAATTCAATACTCACAATGTCATGGGCGATATAATTTATAAAAATTACAAATTTATTCTAAGACGTCTAAGAGTTTTTCTGTGTCTGTGTAATTTAAGTGCCTTAAATACTCCGATAGCATTTTATTGCAATTTGTATATGTAAAACTATATAATTTAAGGATCTTATCAAGCTTATTATATAAGTAAGGACCTAGGAAAACGTAAAATCTTTTAACAAATGCATGTTTCGTTTGGGGCCTTGTGCATACCACATCTTTTCTTCTCCTGTCAGAAGGTATGGGAGCAAAAGGTAGTTCAGTGTGCTGTTGTAGAACGATGTGCAGTATGAATAATTGTCGAACTGTTAGTACCTTACATGCCGCGTAAAGCTTCTGAGTGGGAAACAAAAAAGGTCGAAAAGTGGCTACCTTGAGAACTGCTCTTTGAGCACGTTCCAAAGGGAGCAAAATTGATTTTGCAGCTCCACCCCAGGATGTTATGCAATATGTTAGTATGGATTGGCATAAAGCTAAATAAACCTGTTTTATTAAGTTATAGTCAGCTAGGTTACGTAAATTCTTAAAAACATAAATTAGTTTACGAACTCGGGTACATAATGAGTCAATGTGTTTACGGAAGTTTAAATTTGTGTCAAGCGTGACACCTAGGTATTTCATATAGTCTGCGTTAACTAAAGTGGGGCATGCGCATGCAGTGTCAGCATTTGATTTACAATTATGTGCGTATATGTTTATGTTAGTCATCGGTATGTTAGTATTCCTCATACTAAATAAAATGTACTTGGTTTTCTCGACATTTAAAGTTAGTAAATTATTATGGAGCCAATTTGTGACCATATTAAAGCCATTCTGAGCACATTGGAAAACCTCAGTGCGGGATTTTGCTGTAAATAATAACGCTGTGTCATCCGCATATGACAATGTTATGCCATTTTGGAGTGACAAGTTGCACAGATCATTTATATAAATTAAAAATAAAGTAGGGCCCAAAATACTGCCTTGAGGTATTCCGTAGCAACTGTTTTTTACTTCAGAACTTATAAATTGGCCAATTTTCACACATTGATGCCTATCGCTAAGATAATCAGTCAAAAGTTTTAGTTGTGTTCCTCTTATCCCAATTTTTTCAAGCTTGTGCAAAAGTATAGAGCCAGAAATTGTGTCGAAGGCTTTGGCAAGGTCTAAAAAGATCCCAATTGTATGCATGCTATTGTCTAGATTGGTCGTAATATAATCTGTCAATTGATGTACTGCTTGACTGGTAGATTTATGCGGTCTAAAGCCAAACTGTCTGTCTGAAAGTAGTTTATGCTCCTCTAAGTACTTTATTAGTCTACAGTTTATAATTTTTTCTAAGATTTTTGAGATACCTGTTAAAACTGAAATTGGTCTATAGTTATTAATACAGTCTTTGTCTCCAGATTTGAAAACAGGGGTCACTATAGCTTTTTTAAGCAACTTAGGGAAAACACCTTTGGTTAAACACAACTGGAAAATGTGAGTTAAAGGCGGGGCAAGCAGAAATTTATATCTTTTTAGGATATTATTAGATATATTATCCCACCCAACAGAACAATCGTCTTTTAACCGTGTTATTATTCTCAATACTTCATCGATGTCAGTATTTAATAAAACAAAAGAATTAACTGTAGAGAATGTTTCAGTCAAATATTGCGGGCAAGAAATTAAAGATTTTAAAGATTTTTCTGCTAGGTTTTTACCAATGTTGACAAAAAAGTTATTTACATTATTCGTTGCTACAATTGGATTTAACTGTGCTGATAATAAATCAAGCGGTGGTTCAACATTTTTTGATCTGAATGTTTTCATTTTGATAAATTTCCAAACATGTTTACTATTTTTTCCTGCCTTTTGCAATTCATTTTTATCAAACTGAATTTTTAGTTTTTTCAATAGGTTGTTGCAAAAATTTCTATACCTTTTGTAAGTTATACTGAGTATCTCATTATCTGGTGCAAGTTTCGATTTTAAGTGCAAGTTGTCCCTGTGTCTTATACAGCGGACTAGACCTGGTGTGATCCACGGCTTGATATTATTAAACTTTCTAGGGATTTTTTTAGCGAAAGTATTTTTCTTTATTGTAGCTTGTAATGAGTATATTAAATAATCTAAAGCAATATTTGCATCCTTTGTTTTGTATACGGGGTCAAAATTAATATTACGTATGTCCGTTTCAAGGTTTGTCATATTGACACTACTATAGCTACGCATGCAGTTTTTTCTAGGTAATTTTATTTGCAGCGATAGCAATACAGCTTGGTGATCGGTGAGTGCAGAGTTAGTCACTAATGTTGTGGATGATTTGTTACTTTTTAGAATAATATGGTCTAAACATGAGCCACTCTGATGTGTAGGATGAGAATGAGCAGGTAAAAGTCCATGAAATGCGCAAATATTCAGGTAGTTTTGTGCATGGGAGTCAGTTTTTCCAGAGATTATGTTAATGTTCATATCACCCATTAATATTATATTTTTAAAAGAAGACAATTGTTTTAAATAAATGTTGAGGCAGTCTAAGAACTTTTCAATATTTTGAGAAGGCGGCCTATAAATAGCTAAAATTACAATATCTGAATTTAACTTAATTATTAAGCAATTACTATCCTGAAATAATGGTTCTTCTAATGTTGCGTTAAAAACGTTCTTGATATAAACTACAACACCATCATTTTGATTGATATTTTTATCAGTTTTATGCAAAGAATACCCATCAATGATTGGTAAACTGGTTGTCTGATTCGACAGCCAACATTCTGTTAGAACGACAATATCACAACTTATATCAAGATTATGTAACAAAACTTCAAACCCATTCATGTTCCGATTTATACTGCGAATGTTCTGTGTTATTAAAATTAATGATTTATCCCTATGCGGTAGTAGTTGTTTGCATTCTTCAACTTTACAGACTTTGTTATCAGACACAGAAAAACCATCTAAATCATAAAGTAACTGATGAGTCATAATAATTAAAGAAATAGAATAAATGTATAAATATAAAAACGCGCGAAAAACGAGTGTAAATGTGCTTTTAAATAAGATAAAGGCTGGCGCTCTTAGGCGCCCTCATAATCAATAGAATTAATATAGTTGTCCTCTGCGTGTTTCCGTGCAGGACAATTTACATCACCCGTCGGATGGTCACACTTCCTCTTGAAGCGATTGCACGTCGCACATTTGGGGGCAGCAGCTTTGTTATTACATTCCTTAAAGGAATGACCTGTCTCTCCGCAGTGGTTGCAGGTAGGGCCTGTTTCACGGCAATACTTGGCTGCGTGTCCGAACTGCTGGCAATTGAAGCACCTGGTAACTATTGTAAAATCTCTTACTGGGCACGATGTCCAATTAATGAAGATTCGGCCTTGGTTTATCAGGATTTTTCTGATACTAGCAGGTAGTTCCAAGATATAATTACATGAAGGAAGGTTTTTCTTACCCGATTTATGGCTCAATTTTATCGTTTTCAAAAAAGACTCACGAGAAGTATCGGCCAATTTGTCGGATAGGTTTTGTTCGTAGATACAATCAAAAACCTCTTTTTCTGTTAGAGCTACGGGCACACCAATGACTGCGATCCTAGGGCGGCGTTTAGACGGTTCTTCAATTGTAAGGCCCGAAGAAACTAACTTCTGTGAATTCTTCAGCTTCTCGATGTCCCCTTTATTGTCTGTACTGATGAGTACACCACCATTTCTAACTTTTTTTAGGCCACGAACACGAAGCTTGAGTTCTTCGGGTGAGATAATCGTTTGGACTAGAGTTTTCGTCTCGTCACTCGTCTTGGTCTTATCACTGGGATATATCGCAACAGAACTCAGATTTTCTGGACGGATAAATTTATCGGAGCCTCTCTTAACCATGTTTGCGTAAGAACTAGGCTCTGGTGGTTTCAGTTTGGCTTCTACTACCTCTTGGAATGAATGGATAGCACTTGCAACACTCTGATCAGCTTGAAGTTCCTGAATCTTATGGTGCGCCTGGATGGTTTTTTGCTTGAGTGATTGGTACAAGACGGCCATCTGAGATGTCCCATTTGTCACCTTACGGCAAAGATTAGTGACACGGAGCTTCTGATCCGAGTTCATTTTCCCTTCTGCTACTATGGTACATACCTCAGTCAGGATGGTATCAATAGAACCTAACCATTTTTGAATTTCCGGCGTCGAAACTATTTCTCCAGGTAATTCATTATCAGTGGGTGCTGGTGGTGGATTTTGGTCTGTAGGTTGCGTAATCGGCGTCGGAGGAGGACTACGCCGTAACAACTGGCTACGGCCAAACGGGCTGGTTTCTGCGTTAGCCATACTGACACAGATACACTATTTTACTTTAAAAAGTTATTTAATTCATTGTTACACAATGTAAGTAAAACGTCAGTAGGTACTGTAACACTCGTGACACACTTATTTTACATACGTCGCGATTCGCACTAATATTTGTGAATATTTAATTATATTTCATTCTAAACAATTGAAACACACGTCCGCGTAGTCAAGCGATTTGACCGCGAAAATAATAAAAATAATATAATAATGATAGTTAAGAACGGTTTTGTGAGACAAAAAACTGTTTTCTAGTTTCCCATTTGTCTTTTCTGTCAGTTTCTTTTATAACAAAATGGAAACTTTCATTCATTTATCTTGGCAAAGTGTTTTTCATAAAACAAAAGGGGGAAAATATGTTTCATATAAATACTTTATGTTCACATTAACATTTTCCCGACTGTATTCCACGAAGGGTTAGACAGAGGTGAAATATTGTATATCTATTAAGTCTGAGTCTATTGCCATCTACCGGGCACATTTGCAATCTGGATTGAGAATTTTACAACAGAACCGATAATCGAACGCAGGACCTAACACTCGCCTCCCGAGCTTGCGACTGATAGACCAGTGAGGCAAGTTAATCGAAAAAAATACTGAATATTTTATATGTGGCGAGTAACCTAGTTTGTGTAGCGGGTGATGTTATTCACCGAAGCTATAGGGTGGTTGAGTGGCTGCAGACATAATAATCCTTGCTTGCATAACGTAAAAGGTCTTTGCTTGATCGTTAAGTTTTTCGTCTAGTTTCCATTTATTCATACGACACGTTAATAAATTGTTAATTAAATTTTTCATTAATAATTCTTTTACCACCTTTCTGTGCAGTTATTTTTTGAAGGGAATATAAATATTTTATAATAACTCTCATTTCTTTTTAATGAAACATCATCCCACACTAGTTTGTATTTCTCCTTTATCGTGAATACAGTTTATAAACACACATTTCACATGCACACACAGACCAGAAACAACTGACCGTAGACTAAAAATCATAAAAAAGCATATCATACAAATATTGAACCCGTAACACGTAGCACAGAAGTCTTCATTTAGCTACAGCCCCAACCGTGCTAAACGCCAACTTAATGAGAATGTGAAATAAGTCAATTAAATATTTTATCTCCCTTATTAGGTAGGTTTATCAGAATGTAGAAGAAAGTAGGAAAGGGGAATCATAAATTTATATTACACAGAGGAAACGAGTCTAATAAACAGAATTAATGTTCCAACTGCTATTAGTAGTTATCGAGAGAGTGTTTATTATAACTTCTCCGGGTTATAAAGTATTTATATACCACCCAAGGTTGGTGCGGGTAGTTACAAGTAGGGATGTTACGGAGCTTCGACTCCGAATTACACCTCCGAATCCGGATCCGGTTCCGATATATCAAAACGGAGGTATATATCGGAGTTACAAGTTATGACTTTCTATCGCTGCAGCGCTACCGAGCGCTTTCTACGTGACACTGACAACTGACGGAGTATATGTGTTCTTTGCAACTGATGAACGAAGAGTGAACGAGTTGCGACAAGTTTCTTCTTTTTTATTTATTTATATTTTACATTCGTAGATTTGCTCCGACTCCGACTCCGATTCACCTCCGACTCCGCGGAGGTCACTACGAGAACCTCCGACTCCGATTCCGCCTCCGATAAATCCACCTCCGTAACATCCCTAGTTACAAGTTATATAGTCTTTACACAGGGCCGAATTGAGGAGAAGACACTGAGAAGAACTGAGGAGCTTTACTTTACATATTCTTTATTGAAATAATCTTTTATTTCATGATGCCTTCTTCATGTTTGTTACAATTTTTTCTGTCTCTGGTATCAAAATTGATTCGGGACACTTCTTTGTGACCCCAACCGTCTAAATCCGTCCCTGTATTTTCTATCCCAGTTACTATTTACTCAAACTATAACAGCATCTTAACCTATTAACATTTCCATGTATATACACTGAACAAGATCATAATGCTAAATGATGACAATTTTCAATTGTATTTATTTAAATTGGATGTCGACTGTGGCAATGAAATGGCCATAAAACCAATTTATGTTAATGGTTTTGTATGTATCACGCGTTTGTATCTTCGTATTGAATAATAATGTTCACATCTGCACTATTACGGATGTTATAGTGTTTATTTTAAAACAACTTCATCTTGTTCATCCGCAGATGTAAGGTTATATTCTACGACTGTTAAAACGATTGTTTTTTTTAATCTCACTGTTGGAGTAGGGACTTTGGGACTAAATCTTCTCTCAAAGATATTGTTTAATACAATTAATAAATTAATCATAATGATGTATCCTAACTTTAAAATGTTGAACCACCGATACCTTAATTGCTAAATGTGCTTGACTTGCGTTTGAGCAATACAACAAAACAGAAAAACAGACACACAAAACAAAAAAGAGAATATGTCAACGTGACCTAAGTATACATATGTATATATATAGGTAATATTTATTATTATATTATATTGTAGGTATGTATTACGTTTATGTATTGTGTGATATACACATATTCGTTTCATATGTAGTAATTTGTAGTTTTTTTTTTTTATTCATTCTAATGTACACTTAACTGTCCTTCAATATCAAATTTCTCTGTCGCTCTAAGGTTTGCTGTAAGAGAACTCATGTCTGAGTTAAGCTCGCCTTTGTGCATAAACATTCTATCTAAAAAAATGTATGTATATTTCTTATGTACAATAAAGAATAATAATAAAAACACCGAGTTTCCGCGTGTGTAAATGTGTCGTATTTGCACATAAATAAATTAAATTTATTTGCATCGAATGCTAGGATAACCTACGAAACCACGTTCAATTGTATGATATCGACTAATTATTGCGATATCTGTCTCTTTATCTTAAAAATTGTATTATTATTATTTATTATGTGCTATTGATTCGTTAAATTTAACCCATTCCATCCATAAACATACTCAACTCAATCTTATCATATATTATACATCAACATAACACGAAGACGAGCAACAAAATAATTTTGTAAAGAAATAAAACACACGCGTCGGTTTGTCCATAAAACCGATACATACATTGCGTCCTACAAACGCAACCGCAGCGGGCCGGCCGAGTTGACCGCGCGATGGGTAGTGAACACCCGTTGCGGTTACAGACAGAAATGTTCCACTAAATAATACACTACCGCGGTGGCGAACACTGTAGTTTATGGGCTATAATCACTACATAGTTGTGAAAGGAAGTGAGGCTTCCAACGTAATGATTTCTGAACTATGTCTACTGCTTTTTAACGTTGAATAGCGAGTAAGGATGACTGATGAGCTTCGTCTACTTGATATCTTATTTCAAATTATTTATGTTTTTAAATGTGGCTAATACAGGTAGTTTTGCATTCAATTATATAAAACAACACGGTTGGCGCAGTGGCTAAGCAATTAGCTTTCTGCGCTACGTGTCGCGGGTTCGATCCCCGCACGGAACAAATATTTGTATGATCTACAGATAGTTATTTCGGGTCTGGTCGTGTGTGCATGTGACATGTATGTTTGTAAACTGTACCTACGATATAAGAGAAATCAAGGTGTGGGGCAATGTTTAAAAAAAAAAAAAACATATAATCTCTGCCTCATTGGTTTAATAGTGGCAAGCGCAAGCTGCTAAGCGTGAGATCCTGAGTTCGATTCCCTGGTGGAGCAAAGTGTTATTGGGTCTATAACATTATCAGTATCAGCCAGGAGTTTGGATTGATGCCCGGTAGATGCCAATAGGCTCACCGCCTATAACCGATTCAATAAAACCATCGACGAAATGTGTATGTACTTAGCACACCTCTGCCTAACCCTTCGCGGAATACAGGCGCTATATTATGTTATATTTTACTTTCATATAATACCCACATTATGTCTTAATATTAGATATATGAACGAGCAGAATTCTATGGAAATTTATTTATTACCCATTCATAATGGTATTCGTTTTTCTTTTTCATTTAATATTCATGTATAGCTACTATTCATGAATACAATAGGTTCCTTTTCAGAGGAAAACACTGAAGCCTGCCGAGAATTAATTACCGTAACCTATTTAATTTTAACCACATCTGGGTCTCTTTTAATTAGAAAACAAGTTTGTACTTAGAGTTTGCAAGTAGATAATTATATATTATAAACTTTATATATTATTTGATATAGTTTTTTTTCGTGATTTAGTCCACAAGCATTCCTTATTTTTCCATACAAAATTCATTAGAGTTCTTATTTTTTATGAAATTATCTCAAACGTTATTTCTTCATAATACTTAAGTAAATATTTATACTAGTTATTATAAATATATTTTGAATAAACACAGAATTGTTTTTAACTAATAATAATACACTATGATTTTTTTATACCAACATTAATTGATTACTGATTTCGAAAATAAATTTTTGTTTACCAAACAGTTTAATAACACTGTGTACAAAAATAAAAATAAACTGTTACGAGGTTTTTAAGCCTCATCAATCATCTGCCCAAAATATAGCTAACATAATGTTACATCACATTGAATTCCGCGAACAACACACCAGACTAATCTAATTGATTCCACAAAAAATATATAAAAAAAAAAACAAAACAAAACGTCACGTCGTCGCTTCGGGAAGCGTGTTGTGTGTCATGGAGACGCGCAGTCTCCGAGCGCGGTCGTTGACCCCGCTGCGCGCGGCCTCAGAGCCGATTCATCGTAGGTACTTAGGAATTCTACATAAGTAATAAACTTTTCGTATTATTATTGTGCAAAACTTCGAAACGATTCGAAAGCCTCTTATGTGTAGTTTTAAGGGTTTTCTTGGCTTCCGTATCTTAGGCGAGCTCCGTGGATCGTTCGTCTTTCCGCTTCGTATTGATTTTCTTCACGAACATAGGTGTTGGCTAAATTCGTTGCGTTCGTAAAATATATTGTTTAAAGCGCAGACAGAAGCTGCCTTTATCGGCCTTTTCTGGGGTTTTCGTTAACAATTTGATAAATCAAATTGTTTTTGATACCAAATTTGATTTTAATTTTATAATTTTTAAGTTTATTTTTGTATAACGTTTAACTGGTACCAGTAAAACAGCACAGCGATACTACCTTTGTATTAGCCACTGATCCTTTACCAGTTTACCGGGCTTTTAGTTGTAATCCACCCCACTTTGTTCGTAATTCATTTGTTCGTAAAAGCCTGTAGACGATGGCCCATGCTTGCCATACATCGGCGTCCATTTGCAATGTCATGTACAAGAAACTAAAAAAACCTATGGATTTCAGTCTAACCAAGCGGCTAGGCATCACTGCCTATGTACATGACTTTGATCAGATGTAGTGGCTATGCAGAAATTAAGTCAGAAAAGTCCTATATGTCTTTCGTATAAGTATTCATATTTAATTCTAAGTCATTTTGACAAAACAAAGTCATGTGTAAAGTAAACCCTGCATCCATTCTTTACTTAATTGTTCTTTTGTTAAAAAAACTTTGCCCCTCCCTATGGTTTCTCCTGTGTCGTGGGTACAGTTTACAAACATACATGTCACATGCACACACAACCAGTCCCGAAACAACTATCCGTAGGTCATACAAATATTTGTTCCGTGCGGGAATCAAACCCGCAACATCTAGCGCAGAAAGCTAATCACTTAGCCACTGCGCCAACCGTTTCGTCAAAATATGCATTAAGTAGTAGCATAACATAACACCTTCACTTCCAGAATGGTAAGCAGAACTGGTATACATTAACATATCGCCGATGCCTTTATTGAGTCTATTGCCATCTACCGGGGAAAATTCCAAACTCCAGACTGATACTGAAAATATCCATACAGAATAACAACTTAGCCTGATGCGAAAATTGAAACTAAGATCCCACGCGAATGATGCACTTTTAAGTAATAGGTGCAATTGAAATTGAACCTTATAATTAAAACTACAGTACTGCGATTTTACGGTGAATTCATATCTGACCTTCTCAACCCAACAAGTAGGAGATACTGACACTACATAATATTCTAAGTAAATGCAAGTAAATAACGAAGGCACTCGTGAGTGCCGTCCCCTTGGCCCACTGACTTTGTAGTTCACATGTGGCTCACGACAGGGGTCGCGGGTTCAATACGGTGCATGCTGGGAATTCTTGTCATTTCTAATTAGATTATACGTACGTTTGTTACTTGGAATAGTGCCTTTATATGCCGTATAAAGTTGTTGTCGACCCGCAGAGGACAATATATTTATAATAATGTAAAATATTTACAGGCGGAAATGCAGACTTATTAAAATATATATACAAGCTAACAATAAATAAATAAAAGTACAAACTGTTAAAAACGGGGAGGGGAAGACATCATAGGGCATTGTTAAATTCGTCCACATCGCTGTCAACGGAAAAAGTGCCCAGAACGCTGGCGGCATTGCCACGTTGTATGGCAATGCTGATTCTCTGATCGAAGTAGAGGCCAGCCCTCTTGTCACGTGAAGAGTTGACTAACCCGCAGTGAATTATGTTTCAATAAGTGTTTATATCAATTAGTTAGGTCACGATAATTTTTTTTACTTATAAATGGTCCACACTCCCTCTAAACCGAAAGGTCTGGAAATCATTGGGGGAAATCCCAATGTTTGCCCAGCAGTGGGGTGATGCAGGCTTGTAGTAAAGGTCTAATAGTAAAGATCTCTATATGACCATACTATAACATCACTTGCACCCACATTTCGCAGACACCGTTACTGAGTCCCATGCAATAGGAAACGCAACTATCGTTATCTACGGGACACAGTTTCATAAACCAAGCTGCTACTAAGAATATCCGTACAGAAAAACCCTTTCGCTAACTCGAATATTTAATCCAAGACGATCACGATCGAAGAAGAAGAAGATCACGATCATCAGCAGTCGCGCTAACGACCACTAGATTTTGTATAGTAAAAATATCTAAATACCTGACTGGTCGTTATTACTGCTGAATGGAGTCACTACACCGCGAGGTCAATACCCACTAAATTATCACAGTGTATAAAAAAGTATAGTTGGCAACAAGAGATTTTCAGGCCATAGTTCCATCCATCATTTCCAACTCAGTAATTGGATATGTTCCGGTCTAAGCCTAAAACTGATACCATGACGGATCGCTATTAAATTAATTATATTACTGAGGTCAGATGCCAGTCGCTTTGTGCAAGAAGCTGGTTGTATGACCCCGAGGGAAAAGGATAGGCAGATGATAATTGGTCGGTAAAATGAATGTCAAAATGGATTTTCTTACTTGATATTGGAATTGTCTTCTTTATATGTCGATTGCCTCGACGCTCCGTGATGCCTTGAGGGTCCAAACTGCGTCTAGACGATGTCCCTTCAATTGACATTGTTGAATCTAGGACCGATAGCTTACGAGTATCTAAATGGCTTTTCTTAAATTGTTTTTTTTTTCTACGAATCCCTATAATAAAAGCTTTCGAAATATGGTGCTGGAGAATGGAAAAAATAAGCTAGATAGATAAAGTGATAAATGCGGACGTGCTGCTTAAAGTAGAGGAAAAAACGTAGACTTCTAAAGAATAAATTATCGAGACCAAAAGAGGAGAAATGATAGGCAACGATACCTTTATAAAATCCGTCGATGAGAGGGTGGAACATCACCCACATTAATCAACATTACCTCCAGAATTTTTGAGAGATAGTCTGAAATAGTTACTTATTTTTTAACGTTGCTCCACACTAGGAATAATTCCTGTATCGTATCATACATAAACACTCAGACCCGAAACAATTATCTGTAGATCATACAAATATTTGTTCCGTGCGGTAATCGAACCTGCGACACGTAGGGCAGCAGGCGATCTCTTAACCATTGCGCCAACCGTCCCGTTAAACCATCTTCACGCATCAGGCATATCTTACAGTCTTGTCCTCTGAAAACTTACCTGAGGGTTGCGTAAAGACTTTAGTTTAATAGCTACCTATATGGCAGTATTCGCCATATCTGTGGTTAGGCTATGACACTCAACAATACGACTCTAATGACATCTCATTTGCCTAATCCAGTCGAGGCCTTGTAGATAGCATAGGGTTGTCACGTAAGCAGAATTTCGCGACATAATATAGAAAATGAAATTACCTCTTTGATTGGAATGTGCTTTGTTGATCGATATGTTTAACTCCAAGACAAAATCTAGAGGAAATATTTAAAAGACGTGCTTGATGTTTTATTTCTCATCAATTTTGTCGTCATCTAGCCGTTAATAGAGTTTGAAAGAGTTTCTTAATGAAATCTTAAAGGACAAAGAAAAATATATACAACAAACGTTTATGTAACGACAAGTATAAACGAGACAACGAGAAACGAGATAAAATCCTAATGTTTTTTATATTTTTCGTCTGGCAACCCTAAATACTTACATGCAGAGAGACACGTGAAAAACATTACGTTCTCTTGTCTCAGTCGTAATCGGGTATTAAAGATCATTAGACCAGCTATGTACTGCGTTTGTATTTCTTTTTGAAATCTCAATTAATATTGATGACGCCAAAGTTACTTATCACGCCGGATAGGCATGCATAATGGAAAAGGGAGATTACGTCACAAAAAAATGAAAAAAAGGTCTACCGTAAGTACATTTACATACATGCATAATCATATTTTTGATCCCTCGGCCTTTGTTATAATATTTTTAGAAAACAAAAGAAAGAAAATCCTGCATACCTAAAACTGTTAAGTAGATGAAACCCTAAAAACTTTATAGCCATTGATCCAGGGAACAGGGATAAAGGAAATTTGATAAATTTATAGGATGACGCTCTATATTCCCTGGCTGATAGTATCAGGGCCCATCAAATATGGTGGCCAAAGGTTCAATAATCCCAACACTTTTCTAGACCTGGGAATCTTACTCAGGACCTTATAGAAAGCTAGCAGGGTGCCATGAGTTCCGAACTGCTGCCGAGGGTCATGTTGAGGGTTCAATACCTGGGGTCGGGCGAAGAGTTATTGGGTTTTTCTGCAAGAAATCTCTTTAGCAACCCAGTGTTTGGAACTGAACCCGGTAGATGGCGAAATATGGGTGTACGGTATATAATACAATAGTACCCACACCTCTGCCCAACCCGAGGTATATAGCCGTAATCAGCGGCGTGCACAGAATTTTTAGACAGGGTACGCAGAAAATTTTAAAAGCTTACTTACCAAAAATCCCTACTGCATGTTGGTATTAGTTCGTCGTCTTGTCGATTAAATAATGATGTATGTGATTGACCACCTCAAATATCTTGTAATAAATATTTATCTGTGTTATGTAGGGTAGGCAGTGTCTTTTTGTCTTTATGAACCGCACGCCACTGGCCCGATACTATGTAAGTGTGTATGCATACATTTCTCTAAACATTTTATCCATCCATTGAAAGATAGCTAATAAAACTTATCTATTATCTACAATCAGTGTCACGTCACCGCATCTCAAAGTTAACTTACCAAACGTTCATTTCACAGTAACTGTATGGGTAGCAGTCAGTTATTATAACTGTAATCATCTGAGCACTTAACGTACCGACGTACGAGTAACAAACGGGGTTAAGAGACAAAACTATCATCGGTTGAGGTTAGTGTTTGTTTGCCGAATGGTAAATGTTCAAATATATAAGAATCCATTATCGACTAAAATTTGACATAGGTACATAACTTGTGAAGGTCTTTAATGTACCTGGAATAGTAAAGTTAGCTCTAGACTAGAATATTGTACTCCGACTGGCTTCCGTATTCTGCTTCTTACTATCCAAGAACCTCGTAGGGGGCTCGATCGATCTGCGAGGTTAAGCAGCGCTTGACGCGGTCAGTCCTTGGATGGGTGACCATTTTTCACATATTAAGACATCTCCGTGCCTCGGAAAGCACGTTAAGCAGTTGGTCCCGGGTGTCATACGTAGATCTATGACAGTCGTTACGGGTGTCAGTAGCCCAAAAGGTCTGACAACCAGTCTAACTTTAGAGTATTAGTGCCTCCCAGTAATTGGGTGTCAGAAGGCAGTCGCTCTGTGTAAAATACTGATATTCAGCCGCAACCGGTTAGATTGGAAGCTGACCCCAATGTAGTTTGGAAAAGACTGGGCAGATGATGATACTATTCAAGATTCAATTGCTCTTGTCGGTGTACTTAATGAAGTTCTCTCCATTTTTCTCTTTCTCCGCAGTCTCTTTTACCTCTTTACACAACTGTCAAAATATAACGGTCGCTGTCGCTAATTAATTTGATATTTTGTATTCTCTTATGATAAAATATATTAACGAGAGAAAGGGATGCACAGTGGCTAGAAACATCAACAAAAAAGTATCTCCCCAAAAGTCGGCATTTAAGGCTATAGTTTAGCTAAAAGTTTTCATACAAAATGCGTTAATGTTTTTATCACACGAAACATGAACCGATTTTGCTGATTTTTTAAGATCTGAGGTCTGAGGTCGACACGTTTTTGGTTTTTGGTATTGTTTATAGATTGAGAAATAATTAACCCTCGAAATGCATTTTTTTAACTAAAAATCTTCCTTATACTTATCTCGTGATAATTATTACATTAATCAAAATGTTGAAAATAACATTACGTGTCGATCTTGTTTATAATCTTACAAAACGATAGAGACCAAAATCAAATTAATTCATTAAGATTTACATGTTGGAAACGTTAACGCCCAAACACCTATTTTGCGCGTATTTCTAGGCAATTTTATCAGAAGCCGGCAGCTAAACGATACTCTTAAGACTGTTGAAGTAACTTTAAGCACTAGGGTTCGTTTAATTAAATATTGTATTGTAAAAAACAAATCGAAAATATCGACTGGTATCCCCAGCAATGCTGTCAATCCAAAAAGTAATGAAAGTGGGTAGTAAATTCCAACCCTTACAAAACCAACACGTCGTGTGGCAACTACGGGATATTGTAATCCCGCGTCCCAGGCTCTGGAATCCCCCGGGATCGATCGTCCCGGGATAAGGAGGGATAGTTTTCAATTGGCTAGGATCAACCACAATCTGTTGTGTTGTCGTGAAAGGTAATTCTATAAAAATTGGATCGAAATAACTACATCCACACTTTAGAAGGGTGGATCCCGGAACAATTTTGTACCGCGAAGGTGAAAATGCAAACCTTCCGACAGAGTTGACGACACGGTTGGTGCAGTGGCTAATCGATTAGCTTTCTGCGTTACGTGTCGCCGGTTCGATCCCCGCACGGAACATATATTTGTATTAACTACAGATAGTTGTTTCGGGTCTGGTTGTGTGTGCATATGACATGTATGTTTGTTAACTGTACCCACGATACAGGAGAAATGCTAGTGTGGGGCAACGTTTTTAAAAAAAAAACAAAAATTAAATGAGATGACACGTTGCCGGCTCCACCCTGCTGGGTTGTGACGAGATAATATCTACATCTAAGAACATACAAATTTTACCTCAATTTTTACCTAAAAACTGAATCCTAGGCACTAAATATGTAAACGTATTAGAAGAGATTTATAAAAACTAATAATTTACTTTGAAATATCTCAATTCCAGTTCTTTTCTTTATCCAATTTCCGTGCATCAGCAATATTAAACTTAAAATTACTGCTAAACATTGCCCTATTTATAGATATTAGTATCAAAACATTATTACCAAGCTTATAAAATAAATTGGTAATTTAAAATACTTAATCTACTTTATGTTTGTGTGTGTGTTCGTTTGTTTGTAACGGCCAATCTCAGAGACTACTGGACCGACTGTAAATATTATTCTGCGTGATAGGTCATACTATGCCGTAACATATATTATGTAACGTACAATTAATATCAACTATAAACGTAGAGAAAAAAGCGTTCGTGTTTTAAATTTCTACGCCAAAAAAAGCCACGGATTAAAGCTAGTTTAGAAGGTACAGTCGAAAAAAGAGATATGTATACACTTACGGAGTAATTTCTATTGACGAAGTTGAATTGGGTAATTTTGGGTGCATTCTAGAAATATATTATCTTATTAATAGACTGTGCCTCACTAAATTAAGATTTAGGTTCGATCATAAAGTGCTATTCAAGGTCAGCAATAATGACAGATCCTGTGAACTTTTAGTGAACCTTAAGCGTCGGAAAATAAGAGTTATTTTTGACTGACGTAATATGGGCCGCGCGGCCCATACGCGGGTCATTCGGAACAATAGCTATATTTGAATTGTTTTCAAACATGAAAACAATTTTGATTCCAACTACTTTTGTCGCTGAATTTACGTTCGTCGGAGATGAGATAGTAGCTAAACCAGTATATAAGAAAATAAATAATGTGTGCCAGCCCTAATGAGAATATATATTTTCGCTTAGTTTTTCTTTTGCTATTCGACATGGAAAGTAATTAGCTTGATTAACTGGGGCTAATGCAAAAACGTGCTCACAACATGAGTCTATGAGAATAGATTAATTAAATATAAAACAAAGCTCTTTCGTGTATTACCTACGCGTTTATTATATAACTAGCTTCTGCCCGCGACTTCGTACGCGTGGAATTTAGTATCTGATATTTTCCTGCGGTAAAATGGAGCCTATATTTTAAGTTATACCTCTAGCAATACATCGGTGAAAACTGCATTCAATTCCATGCAGTAGTTTTTTCGTGATGCGTGTAAAAACTTACAGACAGACAGACAAAAATTCTAAAAACTGTTGTTTTGGCTTCTGTAGCTCTAATAAAGACCCCCCATATTAGTTTTGATCCAATATCTATAATGTACAGACATCGGCCTATTATAATTTTATTAAGTATATAAATATAGATTCTCTATGAAAAGCTTTTATTATGGGACCAACAGATATCGCTGAAAATAATTCAGCCGTTCCGTAATATTGAATTATTTGTATGGAACAGAAGATTTCAGGGTTGGTGCCATACTAAAAGTTATTCGTATTGGTCAGGACAATAATCCCTTAAACGATAGGACCTACAAAGGTAGGACTTTGTATACCGACTAAGCAGAAAGAATTGTTACCTCAAAATAATGCTTTATTGTTCAGGAACAAGCCAGGGCTTGGTAGCTATTTTGTGATTACTTAAGGACATAACTTTACGCGTTTATTCCCCGAACAGTTATAGACGCCTTATTTTGCCGATGCTGTTATAAAACCCCATGTTAGGCGAGCTCAGTGGCGCTTACTGGGAAATGAAGATGAATGAAGACGTTGAGGATATTGCCATCTATTGGCCACAAATCGAAACTCCGGACTGTTACTTAAAATTCCAGGACCTTTTAACAGACTAATGAGTCAACTAAATTTTTAGTTCAGTACTTTTTATGCCAATCAAAGGCAGGGGCAGTTTTATACTTTAACACGTTTCATACTAACTGCTAAAGTAGAATTGGGCTGGCCACTTCTGCGGTATGACGTCTGAGCTGTGGACCAAAATAATCACGCAATGGAGCCCTGACACAGCAAAACAGATCTCGAAGCAGATGGCGGGACGAACTCGTCACATTTGGCAAAGACTGGTCTTCTTTGGCACAGAACAGAACGGGCTGGAAATCATGGGGTGAGTCTTTGCCCAGCAGTGGGTTGTGACAGGCTAGCAGTAACAGTAACATACTTACTATTTAGTTCCGATAAACTCCTCAATATGGCGGAGGTTCAAGTGTAAATTGTCAGGCTTTATATTGAAAAACGCTGCCTTTGTTATATAAATCCAACTTTATTAATGCTCATGGAAACGGTCCTTGTTTTACGACATCCAAGTAAATTCTAGATTTTACACGGAGCAAACAATAGAACACCAACAAATTTACGATAAACATGGTCACCATTCCATATTATCTTTGTTATCTTCAGTCAGATATTACAGTTAATCCAAAAGATATAATCTTTTAATGGACTCAAGCTTTTAATCGCCTTCATGACACCCGCGGGAGGAGGGTGACGTAATCTTTGTGGGGGATCACACGACACTAATTGTAGTTGAATTTGAATAACTTTTCAGGGTAAGTATTAATGCGTGATTTCATGTAGGGGTTAAAACCATTTCATATATTGTTCTTCGGTGAAAGATTACGTATACTATAGTACTCTGTGTAGATTTGAAATTGGTCATGATTTGGTGAAAAGATTAACTCACAGAAAGAAAAATAATCCGCCTGTCTGTTTGTTACCTCATCACGACTATACCACTATACCGATCGTTATGAAATTTTATGAAAAGGTAGCCTGGGTCCTGGTGATGGACATAAGCTTATTTTTACTATTACAGCAAAGTACTAATTAGATAATAAATATAATATACACGCAGATAAAGTCGCGGCCAACAGCTATTAATTTATATTTCTTGGATTAGACGGTTAGTAAGACTGGGACCGAGATTGAGGTTCTTGGGTGCGCCAGATGTAATTTAATATCGTCACTCAAGGAGGCTATCTACACCTACGTAAATAAAAGAAGCTTCCATGAATGAAGATTCCTTGGAGAGGGTTTTTTTTTTTTATGTCATATGCGGCAAACGAACAGACGGATCGCCTGATGGTAAGCGATTAACGTCGCCCATGGACACCCGCGACACCGGAGGAGTCACAAGTGCGTTGCCGGCCTTTTAAGAAGGAGTACGCTCTTTTCTTGAAGGTTTGAAGGTCGTATTGGTCCGGAAATACCGCAGGCGACAGTTCATCCACAGTTTTGTTGTGCGAGGCAGAAAGTTTCTAGAGAAACGCACAGTTGTGGACTGCCAACCATCTAAATGATGGTGATGGAACTGCTGTCGCGTAGAACGATGGCGGAAAGAGGCGGCAGGGATCAGTCCGAACAATTCCTCGGAGCACTCCCCATAGTATAGGGATTCTTGCAACCGGAATATATAAATTTACAAATATCTTAAATCCTACAAAAACCCTTCAAATAAGATCCTAGTATGACACACAAGTCATACATTCAACATTGAAGTCAACACCCACGCACTATCAAGGTTGTATGATGATCTAATTAATCTAACAGACGACCACACTGTGTCCTTATAGCCTGGCTTGGTTAAACAGATTAGCACAAATTAAATAGGTAATGGACACATTGATAGTGGACATTGTTTATGGACAAGGTCAGAGGGCATGCAGAATTAGCACTGTCCGTAACCACATTTAGAGCTTCTTCATAACCTAGAACGTTCTTATATGCAACCACACCACAAATAAAACTTTCTCTAGCATCGTGGGCCAAGTTTATAGACATTTTACATACCTACATCCAGAACCAGAGCAACTGTATGTTGGACATACAAATATTTGTTCCGTGCGGAAATCGAACTCATGACACGTAGAACAGAAAGCCAATCGCTTAGCTATTGCGCTTGTGGCATCATATAAAGATAATATAAATTATACAACACAATAACACACGGCTGCTAGCGTTGAGTTAGAGCTCCTAAAAGCGGGTGGACTAGAATAGTCTGTTAGGGCTTGAGCTCCTCCCCTATCTCCACCGGGGGCCTAATATTATAGTGTTCTATTATATTTTATAACATTCTTAAGGTTCGTAAAAATAGAATATATTTTTGAACACTTCCCAGCGCTTCTGAATAAGTTATAGCAAAGTCCAAGTACAAAGTTAACACTGCCTTGGCAATGTAGACTTTAAACGCCTTACGGACTTAACCGTAACACTTATTTTATATAGCGACCAATCTACTTTTGTCCATAGTGTTGTGATAAAGTAAAGGTTATATAAAATCATCTCTACACTCGACCAATATTTTGCAACCCTTTTTCCTGTGACATGTAGGACTTTTTGGGGATGGCGATGTATTTTAAAGACAGGTTTGCAAGAGAACACAGCCAGTTCTTTTAGACCATTAGTTCCCAAAGTGGTCCAGGTAGACCCCCAGGGATCTACGGGAGACTCAACGGGGGTCTACGTTGGCGTGACAAAAAAATTGAGGTTTACAATTCAATTTATAATATGGTAGAAATGTAGCTGCAGGGGGTCCACCGGAACCAGCTAAATTTTGAAAGTGGTCCATGAGAAAAAAGTCCTGTCCTGTCCTGTCCTGTCCACCTCTGTTTTAGACCAAAAGGATCCTTGTATTGTATATTTGGCAATACTTCAGGCAAATTGGATCAGGACAGAAACATAATAAATTCCTACAAATATGAAACAATGAACATTTATCATTGTGCCAAAACCGACCTACATAATCGTGCAATTAATCATCAAAACATCTTCCTATAACATATCTCTAACGACATCCGTTTCCTGTATATACAACACGTATGTAGTACATAACACAGATATATATGAAGCGTGCCTACTGCTAGGGATGTGACAGACTCGTTTTATTTACGTCGCAAATAAATTGGCGGATGTTCGAATGTGGAATTCGAATATGTCAATCTAAATCCCAATGCTTTTGTTTTTTTTTGTTCCGTAAATAACTGTCAGTCTGCTAATAATTTACTAAATGTGGCGCTAGTGTGGGTGCAAACTCACACATACAATACATACTGATAGTTTTGAATTATTTTTGGGCCTTTTGCCTCATTGGTCGCATGGTCGTAAGTGCAACTGCTGAGCGTGAGGTCCTGGGTTCGATTCCCGGGTCGGACAAAGTGATATTAGGTTTTTCTATATGGAAATTCTCAGTAGCAGCACGGAGCCTAGAACTGTGCCCGGTAGATGGCAATGGGCTCGCCCCCTTTAAAATGGTCAGCGAAATGTGGGTGTACAGTTGTACCCTTCTGCTTAACCCTACGAGGAATACAGGCGTGATGCTATGCTATGCGCTCCTTTACCTAACTGTGCTTACTCCGTTAACATAGCGTCATGATCCGTATGTAGGTATATTTATGTATGAGTCAGCTAAAATACCGGCAAGTAAAGTAATTATGAGAGAAAATGCTAATGGAAAAGGTAATTAACTTGATGTTCAGATAACAGTATTACTCATCTGATGAAAGAAAACCAAAGAGTGATTCATTCCTTATCTGCCAGTGCAAATAGAAAGCTTAGCTATGTCAATGTTTTTATGATCTTGAGAGATAAAACAACCTTACCAGATACTGCCAAGTATTTATTTGACATGCAAATCCTACTATCCTACTACTTTATTATTATTATTAATCCTACTAAAATTATAAATGTGAAAGTTTGTGAGGATGGATGGATGGATCTTTGTTACTCTTTCACGCCAAAACGGCTGAACCGATCTGGATGAAATTTAGCACAGAGATAGATTATGGTCTGGAATAGCACATAGGCTACTTTTTATCTCGGGAAAATGTACGGATCCGTAAACCACGCGGGCGGAAGCTAGTACTCTTATATTTCTACTACTAATTTCTTATTTTTATTCTTCAATTTATCTACACCCTAGATTGAAAACATAGCACCAAAGATTAGTCTAAATTAAACTTGTCTCTAAACCGACTGAACACGATAGAAAACAAATGATTTCGTGTATTTGCGTCTTGCAACAGAATCTAACTAAAATCCGCATTCACTGCCCAAACATCGTCACAACCCTACGTGGCTCTTATCGATCCCGACAGATATAATATTAAATATACCCACATACATCACTCTAACCCCCAAGACATTGGAAAACAATTCTTATGACGTGTGACGTATGATCGCTTTTCGCGTAACACGCTCTGACCTACAAAACATGTCGGATTAATTCGCCACAGAGCCGTATTCGGGTGAAACGTTTTTCGGATGACGTGACGCCGCGTCATTAATTTAATAAAGTTTTCGCTAAACTTGGGAAGTGGCTACGTCATATCTGTAGAGGTATTTTCTCTGTGGATACAGCTATGTATTTCATTTATTTATTATATATGTTGCCGTCGCAGAAGCTCTCCAGCTGCGTACTTTGTTGAATGGAACCTTTTTCCTTATTTAATGCAAACATTTTTAGAAGCCTGTCAAATATTTATTTTTACTCGTATATTTTTCTGAAAGAAACGAACGCGACGAATTGGTTTCAGGACAAAGTATCTGGAAATATATTTAGCTGCAAAAATAGCGTATATTCTGAGGTTAAAATTTAAATGTGGAGACTTGTTTGAAGCGTCTATTTGCAACAGAAATATTATTTTACATCGCACTTTAAAAAAATATCATCTGAAGTTTGTCTCAATGATATTTCAGTATCGATAGAATATAAAGAAGTTCTTTTGACTCTAAAAGTATTTTAAAGATTCTAACAATGTAATGAATGAAGAAAACGCGAAACATTCAATAAATTATTGCGATATCAAGATTGAGATCTGGGATAAGATAATATTGATGGATCGTGTATCTACAACATACAAGATTTCTAGATTTCCAAATACAGTTTTAACTTATAGAATGTGTGTATCTTAAAAGCAGAATTCACACGGGGCGGTATCCACGCGGTTTTATAACGCGCAGATCAACCGCGCGCATTTTCATCAACCTTTTTTTAAACGCGAAGCACGTGTCTTCATTCCACGTGGCTACCGCATATCGACATAATTATTGAGTGTGTAGCAGTCTTCTTTGATAGTCCACATTCACGACAGGACTGGCGCTAAACTACTTTTAGTCCTGCGCTACTCGTTATCAGTCCGATTCCCTCACGAAAAAATTTCTGTGGCATACGTATGTATACTGCAGGACAACGCTTTTAAAGTAAAAAAAAATATCGATAATTTTTATTCCTCTACTATTAAAGCAAACAAAACATATACTTATCTTATACCCATAAAGCAAATTAATTTCGACATAAAGCTATGTGTGCACTATCCTACTCGGTAGCGTCGCTCCTGTAATCCTGTTAGGTCGGACGTGACAGGCTCGACGCACAAAGGCGTCATTTACGTTGGCCGGCAGACTGTGAGAGCTACGGCATTCGAAATCACTATCATTTGCTTGTCGAACTAGGTTACATAAGGACAAAACCACAGACTATGTACTCATACTACGTAACTACTGATTGTAGTAGTGTTGTGTAGCGTGATTTGAATCCATATATCTCATGTTTTATTCTTCTCTGAGACTATTTTCATCTAAAGTTATTGCTTAGGTATCACTTTTAAACTAATAACAAACAATTTTTGTTGTTTCGAACCATTTGTTCAATTAGTTTCAACTCATTTCGATTGACTGTTCAGGTCATAAAAGCAGTTGAATCCTTTTGGAGCTAAAAACGTTCTTTCATATACATTTCCTTGCGAATCCTGCCTAACCCTTTGGGGAATTCAGGCTTGATGCTATTATGTTAACCTGCTTTACCAGAACTGCCTTGTTTGCTCATGTCATCTTGTATTTGACAGCTTAAAAGGCTTGTACCGAAGGCCGTGTTCGGAGTACCTAATATTGGAAAATTGTCAACTCCTAATATTGCCCGGAAATGTTCCAATTTCTATACTTTATGGTGGAGTTACACTGTGTTGTGTGATATTGTTTTGTAATAGCAAAAACTAACAAAAAAGTCTTATATTTGACGAATATTGACCGAAATGCGACAGTGTAGTCTTATCTTTATATTCTACAATCAACACTCCACTATAATATGGTATCGTAATGGCTTCTGGGCACAATGGAGACACTTCAACGTCCCATAACCGTCACGCCCGACTTTGAAGGGTTAGGCAGAAGTGGAGATACAATATAATTACATTATTAATAACAGATACATCCGTCCATTAATTTATTGACTACTTTGATGATGGCGTCTTTGAATGAATAACGTACATTGTGTGTATAGTCTTTACATGTCAAATATTTCCAGTTGTTTGTTGTTGACAAGCAAAAAAAAAAACAACACATAAATAGCATCATACCTGTATTTCCCGAAGGGATTGGCAGAAGTCTGTTTGCGAGACTTTTGCAATCTACCGGGCACAGTTTCCAACTCATGACTGCTATCGAAAAAAATGAGGAGAGTAGAGTTCTCTTAATTATAAATTATAAATATTAAGCCAATACCATGAAACTTAATATAGACAAAACATACTACTTCGTTAATAAACTTACATCACAATAGACACAATATTTTCCCTTTCAACTAGTAATCGGATCTCTTAATAACCCAAATAATTAACCAGGCATAAACAATTTAGTGCAAGTGTTAGGGGGAGCGCACAATATGCATACACAATTAGGAGCAAGCGCAAGCGCACAATATCTCCCCTTTTCAAAACGTCAAAATGACTTGCACGCGATGTTCGTTGCCGCTGACAAATGAGCCTTTGATGACGAACTGCTTGGCTATCAAGGACAACCGAAAAATATGTTTTTTTTTCTCCTAAATTTCAGCCTATGCTAGTCATTTATTTTGGGTGCTATTTTGATAATAGTTAATTACTGTTAAGTACCCTATCCATTGGTAGACACTGACATACAAAGAGATAAATATGCCAATAACATAACATAACATAGCATCACGCCTATATTCGCTAAAGGGGTAGGCGGAGGAGTACTTCTATCGAGTCGGCACGAGCTATCACATAGGTCGCTATTGAGGATTTCATATAAAAAAACCCAATAACATTTTGCCCGCAATTTGACCCAGGACCTCACACTCAGCAGTCGCAGTGTGCCAGTAAAAGAAGCTAATTAATTGTGCCTCAGCTGCGTGGGTTGTATTCGTAATCCTGTTACGAGATGACATTGGCGACTACGTAGGAAGGTACGAGTATTGTGGCCTTATGTAAGACTAGCTTCCACTCGCGGCTTCGCCCGCGTGGTGTACAAACCCGTACATTTTTCCCGAGATAAAAAGTAGCCTATGTACTAAACCAGACTATAATCTATCTATGTGCCAAATTTCATCCAGATCCGTTCAGGCGTTCTGGAGTGAAAGAGTAACAAAGATCCATCCATCCATCCTCACAAACTTTCACATTTATAATATTAGTAGGATTTTAGATAGACATCATTAAAATTATATCAGTGTTTATTGGCCTACATACCGCATATACATAGAATGCTTTCTGGCGGATTTGCATGGTAGTCCTTACAACTGCTGAGACATATTTCCCTTTAACGATATCACGAGAATCAGTTATAATGAATTTTTTTTCTAACGTGTTTTAATTTTCAATGCTTCGATAAGCTCAATAAAATTAATTTTGGATTTGAGATGATTACCATCTTCCATGTACTAACTAAAGCCAATAAAACATATAATCTTTAGAGTCTATAAATGCTATTCTCGAGTCAAATTTCGCATTGAATTTATAGAATTAGGTTAATAACGAGGTTGAATTATTCAAGTCATTAGCTAACCTCACAACACGCGCCATCTGTTAGTGGGTAACTGAAACGAATCCGTTAATTATTTTGGATTGAATGCATTATTCATTTACATGCTTTATTTATATTTAAAAAAACAATTACTTTAGTAACGTGCTTTAATAAAAGGTTCCTTAATTAAAAATACTAATACAATACAAAATAATAAAACAAAAGGATCACCGTCCATCGTAAAAAAGGGAACGGTCCACTTGTTAAAAAAACCCGCGAGATTTTTTGTTTATGGCATGCACTAGTCGTAAGGCGGGGTACGCACGGGGTGGTTTCTGGGTCAGTGGGTGGGGCCACCCCGGATCGGCAGCAGCCCCTTGTTAGAGGGTAACACCCTGTGCGTGTACCAACGGAGCCGCTTTCGAGCCTAGTTTTTTTTTATTTATCATTCCCTATAATTAGATATAAGTATATATTTAATTCACTGGACCCACAAGATTTGTAGATTTCTTTTTTTTCTTTTGGTCTAAATTAGTAAATTTTACAAAAAGGTTTAATTTGATTAGATAAACTTAATATTTTTCTGATAATAAATTTATTAGTTTTAAAAGGAACACAATGGTAGCTCTTAATTGTTACGATAATGACAACGTCAGTGGTAGGTGCTGAGTCTATTGTCTCTTTCTAACAAAAAACATTTGACAAGGATGCATGATATTTAAAACTGTCAAATTAATCCACTTTCATATTATCAACGTGGGTTTAGACGCCACTGCAAATAAATAAATATTTTCTGTCCTTTTTTAATCATATAATATTTAAGAAAGAGACAGAGTGTGATTAATATTAGCATAATGCGATGTGCAAATGAATCAAGCCTATTGTTTTATGGCGTAAATAAATCGTAATATTCGTAATTTGTAGTTGAATGTCCTACATTATAATATTATACGACTGTCACTATTTAAGTCATTTTATGAGATTAGTGTCAGACATTTGTTTCGGAAAATGTGTCACAGTCTAGACACAGCATAACGTACAAGAAAAAACAATTCTTAGGCTATATTCTCTATCTCTTTCATAAATAATTATTGTTATACCTGGCGCTCCAGATCTGTCCAAATAATTTAGGTGTCTCTTTAACTTATCTAATAATAAGCTAGGCAGATAATATTATAAGTAACTAGCGACCCGCCCCGGCTTCGCCCGGGTAGCGGAGCATATACGCCTTCATTTTTTTTCTGTCGTAGTGTCGTATCAGCCTTTATTCGGCGCACCCTAGTAAAGCCCCCAGTCGGCATGATTTTTTCCGATATCGTCATATTTCAGCCAATTTACACAAAACCTTAACAAATTATACATCTAAACCTTCCTCATGAGTCACTCTGTTTATTGGTGAAAACCGCATGAAATTCCGTTCAGTAGTTTTTGAGTTTATCGCGAACAGACAGCCAGACAGACGCGGCGGGGGACTTTGTTTTATAATATGTAGTGATTATACTTTATTTTGGCAATTAGACAGATGACATCTTCAAAGTTTAGCCAAATTAATACTTAAGTTAAAAATGCTATATAATAATATTAATAATATTTTCTTAATTATTTTTTATCACTCTCGTCATTGCTCTTGTAGGTCCAATACTCTTCCAACAATTGCTATTTAACCCTACTGCTTGTGAAACGTATTTTTTTAAGGGATGTCATATAATCCATTCACGCACGACGGTCACGAATGTGTAGTCTACGATGTGCCTAAGAACAAACCAGTGCTAATTTTCAACAAATATTTAGCCCGCTTATTAAACGTTCAATTAACACGCGTATTTGAAGTAGAATAAAGTGATCAGAGTTAAACAAACTGTATTCTTAATGAAGGTACATATTGATGTAGAATTAGGTATATTGAGATCACGTGATGTTAAAGGCTTTATCCGGATGATCTGCAGGCCCGATATTTCGACGGCACGTTTAACAGTGGCTAAGCGATTAGCTTTTTGTGCTACGTATCGGGGATTCGATTCCTGAGCGGTAAAAAATATTTTTATGCTACACAATTAGGTTTTGGCACTGGGTGAGTGTGTATGTGAGATCCTAGAGTGGGGCAACTTGTAAAAAAAGTGAGCTCGAATGATTCTTACTACCGAGATATCCAATGCAATATAAATAAAACTGAATTCTTTAACATTTTGTGTAGGTACTGTGGTACTCATAATTTTCTCAAACGCAACGGCAAGATGCGAATATACGATTTTTATTGACAGTATAACAGTGAGTTAAATATAACAGTAGGTACATTATTATTATATATCATCAAATGATACATTTTACTTCACAGAACTGTAATTGTACTTTATGTTACCGTAGTTGTCAAGCAAAGAAGTAAAAAAGAGAGATCTAGATGGACAAATTCTTGCCTATGACGAGATTTTACTCTCTATTCCCTTTCAATGGGGATATTTTAAGTCCATATATGTAGATATTTTAGACAGATATTTGAGAGACAGAAAAATATCGGTCTATCACTTTCTAAGATTTTTGAGATATTTTCCCTCGAATGCCTTAATTTAAAGCCGTTTTATAATTTAAAAAATGCACAAAAACCCGACCCGATCACTTGTCTGTAGATGCATTTATGTAGCTGTTAGACAATTGGCTGAAAGCCTAGACAACTAATTAGTTTTGCGATCCGTTTCCTGCCAAACGACTGATATTCTGCTAAAAGCTGTCTATATACACAATATATTTTCGATTCGCTTGTCCGACTGTCCTATTAGTATTCTAATTACCGATTTAGCAATCAGTTTGCGACAGTCGTAGATAGCGCGATAGCTACTGTCAAACGTAATTTTTGTGTACATACATCTTATTCTATCCTATCCTATCCTACTAATCATACCCTACTAATATTATAAATGTCAAAGTTTCTGAAGATGGATGGATGGATGGACGTTTGTTACTTTTTCACGCAAAAACTACTGAATGGATCTGGATGAAATTTGGCACAGAGATAGATTCTGGAATAGCACACAGGCTACTTTTTATCCCGGAAAAAACGTACGGGTTCGTAAACCACACGGGCGAAGCGGCGGGCGGAAGCTAGTAATATGTATGGACAAGCAGTGAGGCTGCTGTCGCGTGGATATCGCGTTGCTGTCACTATTTTTACGACAATTTTTACTGCCGATAGGTAGTAAGATCGGAGGACCAAACCTCCTAACAGTAGCTGCAGCTTTTTTGACATTTAACTCAGTTGACACCGCAGGATATGACATGATCACTAAATCTATAAGTAGGTATCTAGTGTCGAATACCTCAAACGTCACAGTCTGGCTCAGTTCCTATATCCTGCCTACATAACGCTGTCGGATGAACAAATCGGAAATGAGTTTCCAGTCTAAGTAACCTGCAGACGATAGTACCTATATTCCATTTCCATTCTAATTCTGGAATAAGATAACATTCTATATCAACTGCCCAGTCGAATAATTAGTTTTGTTTAGTCTGGATCTGCCAAATGGCTACAGAGATTCCTGTAGGAAGATATGGAAAAATCTCAATCTATTAGAGTAAAAGTTGGTTCTTTAGAATGATTGAAATAACAGTATAGATAATATGAATATGTATAAATAATGGATGTAATTCTTATGGTAAATAAATGTCTTAAACCAGATAATGTACCGCATAATGCTAGTGGTTATGTGCTCAGCTGGATTCTTAATTTCAAAATGGAATTAAGAATTTTAACTTACAGCTACTACTTAGTAAAATATTTCGACCGCATCCAAACGACATGATCAAGAAAAAAAAATCAAAGTGGCTCTTGATCGTCTTGAAATTCATTTCTAGAATACGCATTATCAACGGCGTTACACAGTAAACCCGTAGATAGGATATCAAACCAGGTTTGTCTTTAAAAAAAACTAGTAGTTTTAGTGTAGGGTATCCGGGACGTGCACGAGGGGGTGGCCTCTTTATAGTCATCCACTCCGGGAAGTGCCCTTCGGCGTGGCACGTGGTGGGCTTCGGTGCGGTCTTCTAAGAGTTCCCGAGGCCCACTATATGGTGCGAGGCGGACCACCGTGGTGAGTTTAGCCGGTAGGAGTCCGGCACACCCCTCCGCTCGCCCCAAGCGGAGGATAGCCCATGAAGGGTTCTCACCAAGCAAATCAAAAAAAAAAATGTAGTGTATAAGACATATTTACGACGAAACGAAACCCCGAATAGTTGATTACCATTCCTTAATTTCTAATAACCAGACTATCTTATACCTACTAATAAAATAATTAACTTATTGTGAAAAAACCTAAATCTAAACGAATACATCGTCATAGTACTCCTCCACATCGCTGTCAAATGGTAACGTGCCCAGAAGACTGGCAGCATTACCACGTTGAATGGCAATGCTAATTTTGGAACGAGATATAGACATATTTTATGTGATATCTGTCATTTCGTGTGGGTTGACAAAGTTAACGGAAGTGGGAAGGAAATAGATATGTTATCCTATTCTATTTTAAGAACAAACGATCGATCAGCAACTTGTCTATGGAACAAAGTTATACGTACACATTTCATAGACATATAAGTTACTTTCTAATTTCACTGTCCTTATGATCGCTTGAAATAATCATATTTCTAAACAATATAACATAACATAGCATCACGCCTGTAGTCCACGAAAGGTTAGGCGGAGGTGTACTATTGTACGGCTACATTTCACCGATGCTGTTATTGAGTCCCATCGCATAGGGCCGAGCCTATTGCCATCTACCGGGCACAGTTCCAGACTCCGTGCTGCTACTGCGAATTTCCATACGGAAAAACCCCATAACGCTGTGCCCGACCCGGATATCGAATCGAGGACTAAACCCAAAACAGTTGCGCTTGCGATCACTAGACCAATTCGGCAGTCCAGTTTCTGATCAACAATGTCCGTTAATGACGTATGATTAACGAAACGTTAGGAGAATTGCAAGGCTACCTATGTAGGTACTAATTACATCTTACTGCGGTCTCCAATCCGCCTGTCAACCAAGGTAATTACACCTTCATCCCTCAAGACTCTCAGTTGTTGCGGTCCCAGGGGAGAACATATACGTACATACGTTTATGTAGGTACTAATGAAGCAATCAGAACAGATTAAAACTCCGATAAAAGATGCCTTAACCCATTCTTATCAGCGTGAATCGATACTGACACACATCTACACACACACAGTCTCTCGCACACATAAAAAGTCACAACAATACAATCCACGCGCCTAAAGTTTTGCACCCTTCTTCACCCCACTCAGGGCTGCCTCTCTTTACTTTGGTACTCTCGGTACTCTGTGTTCTTAACTTTCTCATTAAGTAACTTTTCTTTAACTTTTCAATAAAGAATTGTTTGAATACAGATACGCTTTTACACAGTTGGCTGCGGGTGGAGTAGATGAAACGATAGAGAAAAAATATATAACAATTTGAAATGCAACGATCTAGTCTATTAATTTTTTTTTCTCAAACTTACAGATTGGTCTCGTACAGAAAAATATTGATTAAGTATATGCATTACTAGCTTCTGCCTGCGGCTTCGCCCGCGTGGTTTATGATCCCGTACATTTTCCCGGGATTAAAATGCTATGCCTATGTGCTATTTCAGACCATAATCTATCTCTGTGCCAAATTTCATCCAGATCCTTTCAGCCGTTCTGGCGTAAAAAAGTAACAAAAATCCATCCATCCATCATCACAAACTTTCACATTTATAATATTAGTAGGAATAGGAATTAGTAGGAAGTAGAACTAGTAAGATAGGATTGAGCTACATACGATATTATATGTTTCACAAAAATCACCACAAGATACAATTCTTCATCATCATCAGCCCACATTCGTCTACTGCTGGACATAGGCCTCTCCCAGTAAGGAAGATACAATTAATAGTCAAGTCAATTGTCATTCTGATCACGCGACAAAAAAAATGTAACATCATTTTTTTTTTTCTCCCCATTTTCTGTCTGACCGCTTCGATTGACACTTTACAATAGAAACGCACAATCCAACTTAGTATTCATAAAACGTAGAATAGTTATAGTTAATTTATTAAAACACCAGATGGGAACCCTACACCCCCCATCCATTCCGAGCACTCTGGCAAAGCGAAACACCCCGTGTTTTTACTTTTCGTAATTTGACGGATTCCGCGGCGCAGGCGGGAAGCGGGTTTTTTCCGACAGTAAGTATTACATTGTTAGTGATGTTAAATTTTGTGTTCTGATTTCGTGTTCGCGTGAGTTGCGGAATAAAAATATTTTGTACAAAAAGGGTATTTGTTTGTCATGTGTGTAAAAATGTTATAATGATGTTTTCACGTTTGTTTACAGTAAAATATTTTACTGGGAATTATTAAGTAATGTTTTTTTTTATTATTTCGTGGCTGATGGCTCATAGCTACATAGTTACCGCGCAAATCCGTCGATCTGCGAGGTAAAGCAGCGATTGACGCGGTCAGTCCTTAGATGGGTGACCATATTTCACATATCGAGACCCCTCCGTGCCTCGGAAAACACGTTAAGCAGTTGGTCCCGGGTGTAATACGAAGACGGATGTCAGTAGCCCAAAAAGTCTGACAACCAGTCTAATCTTAGAGTATCAGTGTCTCCCAGTTACTGGGTGGCGGAGGACAGAAGGCAGTCGGTCCGTGTAAAATACTGATATTCAGCCGCAACAGGTTAGATTGGAAACCGACCCCAATGTAATTGGGAAAAGGCTAGGCAGATGATGATGTTTTTTTAACGTAGTTTAACAATTTTAACTTCGGTCAAATTACTGATAGAGGATCATACATGTGATTTTACATTTGTCAAACAGTTTGCAATATAGTTTATCGTGTGTTTGATAAACTGAAACAAATCATAGCATGTCCCGATGTTTTGCGAGGTAAGCAAACAGTGTCGATTATTGCCTTCCCTATTTAAGCGTTACGCACAAAGGCAGGCTTCCGAAATAAGTTACATTATCAACCCAAAGTAAACACGACATGACATAACATCACGTCTGTATTCCCCGAAAGGTTAGGCAGAGGTGTACTATTGTACACCCACATTTCGCCAATGCCGTTATTAAATCCCATGTGGGGGGCGAGACTATTGCCATCTATCAGGCATAGATCTGGACTCGGTGCTGCTACTGAGAACTTCCATGCTGAAAAACCCAATAACACTTTGCCCGGCCCGAGAATCGAACCCAGAACCTCACTCTCAACAGTTGCGCTTGCGACTACTAAGATCAATAAGGCAGGCAATAAGTAAATACGAAAATTTGAATATCGAAACCCATAAAAATAGTAAAGTAATAAAAAGGGGATAGTTAATAACTCGATTGACATTAACTGGCGAGGTGCGGGTCACCCGCCGACCTCAGGGTTGAGGTCCAATTGCCTCCAATTGGCATGGGACCGAGGCCGCCATATTCCGTTTTGTCAAAGCAAATTGTAGGAAATTACTCATTTTTGTAAGAGCAACGATTTTGATAGAACAGATAAAAATGTGGATAGTTTTTGCGATTGTAATGGAGAGATAAAAGTGATTGTCACTTTATTCGTCTCTGCTCACAATGTAAGCTTAAAAGGGCGTGAATATTATTACATTTAAAGTACTCCATTTTTATAAATAAAATTCGGTGCTCAGATCGGGCAGTGTTATTGGGTTTTTCTGCATGGAAATTCTCATAGATGATTCTGATAAATGGCCATAGGCTCGCCCCCTATTACATGGGACTCAATAACAGCATCGGCGAAATCTGAGTGTGTAATAGTATATCTCTGCCTAACCCTTAGGCGTACTACAGGCGTGATGCTATGTTATATTAAACAAAAGTCAAAAGATAAAGCCTGGCATTTGCGAAGCTCCACTCCCAGCCTATGACTTTATTATGGCATTAGCGTGAAATACCACCGTACCTACATGGTGGCTGACCTTACTAGTAACTGCTAAATTATGGGACAGTTTCACTTCACATTATGTTATAGTTTGACGTAAAAGTTTAATGTTTCTGTTTGCGTTACTACTCTTAGCTAAATAGGTTCCTTCAGAAGAAAGGGTCGGAAGATGGCCGCTCTCAATAACGAAACAACCTAACACATTTTTTTTATGTAAATTAGACAACCTCTACAAGAAGTGAAATCGTAGTTATCGATTTAATCATACCTTTAGACCTTTAGCCCGGACTTTGGAATTCTGCCAAGATGGCAATAGGCTCGCCCCTTTTATATGGAACTTAATGATTGCATCAATGCCTCTGGCTAACCTTTCAGGGAGCAATCGCGTGATGTTTTTCTTTTTCAAACGTTGCCCCATACTCCGCTTTGTTCGTGGGTACAGTTTACAAAACACAGCCAGACCCAAAACAGATTTTTTTTTCTACTAATTTGAGTGCGTTTGGCAGCACTTCACCTGATGGTGAGTGACAATGCTGCCGAGGATGGATAACGCAAGCTCAAATGATGCCTATTCAATCTCGCTTTGAAGATTCCTAAGTTATATTGAAGTATATAGTTATTCCGAATCGGGAAATATAGACGCTGGCAGAGAATACACGTGGTGCACGCAACTATTTATTCCGTAGGTACGGGAATCGAACCCGCGACACGTAACGCAGAAAGCTAGTCGCTTAGCCACTATGCCAACCGTATCGTCAATGCAATGTACTTAATGACGGCCATCAAGTATTTATCACAAGTATCAATACCATGCATATTAAAAAACAATTACATTTGCATAAGTCACAAATACATAATTCTTCATTTATGAATGGAAACATCGGTTTTCTATCGTCCATATTCTGATATTATTCCACCTGTAGATAGCAAGCTGCCACTCAACCCATAATATCTGCACAACCTTTGGCTTTTAGCTATAAAGTACTAGGTAAAATATGTTTGAAACAGGGATGTTACGAATGTTCGCGTTCGCATTCGCATATGCGAATGATTCGCATCATTTCAAACACTCGCATCAACACCCGCATTCGCATCAAACAATGCGAATGTTTAGCGAATGCGAGTGTATGCAGGTCGAGACAAGTAGGAGTGGGCGGAGCTTAGCGGGTCATCATCGCGTGTTTGTTACTTTGTTTCTAGTTGTCACTTGTCGATCAATCAATAAGCAGGTATTGTGATTAAGTGAATTAACACAGTTTCGAGTTGAAAATATAATCTGCACCTATTGAAATTCGATTATTAAATTTGTTTGTTGTTAATTTGATTATTTATATTATATATAAATACACTATATAACTTTAAATAAATAAAAATCGATGATTAAAATCATACCTGGATGTTTCTTTTTTTGCCCCTTCTCAACATTCGCACTCGCATTCACATTCGCACGTTCACCTTTCAAACACTCGCATTTGCTTTCGTATTCGCGAATTTCTAAAATATGACATTAGTAACATCCCTAGTTTGAAAGTAGCTAACACCTTATTTATTTGTAAAAACTAGTTTCTACTATAAATAATAGTTGTTTGTGTTAATAAATATAATATGTATATAATAAATGTTAAAATATTATGATGCGTAAATACACAGGATATGTTTAACCCAAAGCCTTGGAAATTTTACTTTTCTATTCCTTTGATTAAGTAAATAGACATATCATTATTTAGACTTCAGTATACACTGGAAAGTAAATAATTTTGGATTTTTGTCTTCAAGAAACATCACTATTAAATACATCCGAATAGATTTGTTAATCCAAACAATGCGTTCAAACGCAGTTTTCAGATTCCAATCATTTACTTGAATCGCCACTGTTGAGCACGGGCTTCTTCTCGAAATAAAAAGCGTAAGACCATAATTCAACAGGCTGGAGTATATGAATATTGGCGGCCTTTATGGAGCCCTCACAGGTGTGCAGGTTTCCTCACGATGTTTTCCCTCACCGTTAACGCAAGTGAGAACCAAATTCTGATACGCATATGATTTTGAAGAGTCATAGGTGCAAATCTCCTTGGAACTCAGACCGTCCCGAATGGAAAACGAGCGTTCAATCGCTAGGCCAACACTGTGTCTTTCCTTTATTGCCCGAAGACTTAGGCAAAAGTGCACACTTTTTGCACACCCACATTGCACCGATGCCATTGTATTTGCCATGTAATAAGGGGCAAGCCTTTTGCCGACAACAGGGCACGGTTCCAAACTCCGTGCTGCTACTGAGAATATTCCTGTAAATTGTAATGTCATTGTCTTGCAAAATATTTTCATAACCTTTAAATGTTTCGCGTATAGTATTAGGTGCGCTTGACGAAGCACTGCCACCAGTCGATGGCTCACGAAACTAACATTAACCTATATACAGTGAAATCTTACAAAGATAACGCATTGATCTATGCGTTTCACGACTATCCAACGACCTAAACGTGCAGGCTTAAAGGTATGATGTATTTACCTGTCGCTCTTTGGTAATTATATATTACTAGCTTCCGCCCGCGGCTTCGCTCGCGTGGTTTACGAACCCGTACATTTTCCCGGGATAAAAAGCCTATATGCTATTCCAAACTATAATTGATCACTGTGATTTCATCCAGGTCCGTTCAGCCGTTCTAGCGTGAAAGAGTAACAAAATCCATCCATCCATCCATCCATCTATCCATCCTCACAAACTTTCACATTTATAATATTAGTTAATATTACTAGCTTTTTCCCGCGACTTCGCGTAACTTATGCGCAATATATAATTTATAGCCTATAGCACTCAAGAATAATGTAGCTTTCAACCAGTGAAAGAATTTTTAGAATCGAATCATTAGTTCCGGAGATTACCCCCTACATACAAACTTACAAACAAATTAGATGACGTAGTTTTACACCAGTCTCTCTTAGACAAGATGTTGCGATTTTTAAGTTTGTAAAGCAAGTCGAGACCTAATATAGACTGGAAGAAAGTAGTAATATCAATAGATAGCACATACACCTATATTTTTCCGTTCCCGTGTAATAGACGGTGATCCTATTGCCATCTATCGGGGGCAATTCCAGGCTGTTACTTAGAATTTTCGTTAACATTGACCCAAAACGAAACTTTTGGTTGTTCTAAACTAAAGATATGTAATAAATTCAAGGTAGAGTATTTATATAAAGGCCAAGCCACTTCGTAGCATGATGCCAAGAGCCACCATGAACATACTTTGATGCAATTAAATTGATAAGGTACCTATATAAAATGATACATATTTTCCATTGCAGATTATTATCTTAAACACTTGCATCCTGTTCTTTATCTGCATAAACACGAAGAAGTTACAATGGATCTCGTGATTTTAAGTACTTATAAAATACCTAATTATAAATGTTCTAAAGAAAGATTTTGTACAGTCTATAAACTACTAGAAACTTCATGTAAATTATCCATTCAAAATTGTTAGAACATTTCAAGAATGCGACGTGTAAGTAAAATTGTCTTCTAACCCAAAGGTTTGTTCATTCCTGTAAAGTTCATATTTTAACTTACATGCCCCGAAGGTGCGCCGTACACATTTACTGTGGTATTTACGTAGCAGTGAGTCATATACATAAATACGGTGACGGTTGCGGCAATAGCCGATAAAATATTAATAGCCGAGACGATAAAACAGTTTTATTAAAAACAATTATTTATGAATTGCGGGTTATATAACGCGTGTTGGAAAGAAATTTTAGTTATATTTACGTCAAATATGGAATACTGAGGTAAAATTAAATATTGTTATCAGTGGCGTAGCGTAGTGCGGCCCGTCCCGGAAGGCACTTTTAGGGGGCGGCAAAATTTCACAATAAATTATATAAATAATACCTATATCTTATACTAACCATTTAATTTCATATTTATGTCACACTTACAATTCGGACCGATTAAAATGAGCACGGAACTTTTTATTCCTTATTCTGTGACGAACCGGGGAATCCTCTTTCTTTAAAGACCTAAATAAGGGCGCGACGAAATTTGACAGCGCCACGGGCTGAAACCCACACTACGCCACTGATTGTTATGTCTAGTTATATGACTTAACTAGCTGTGCCCGCGACGTCGTTCGCGTGGATGTCGGAACTTAACAATGTATTTTTTAGTGAGACCAAATGCAGTTAACCCTATTTTTTTCTAAAATAAAAGATATTTTCTAAAATAAAAGTAGCCTAAGTTAGTCCTTATTACATCAGCTACCTGCCAATAAAAGTCCCGTGAAAATCGGTCCAGCCATTTCAGAGATTAGCCTATACAAACAGACAGACAGACAGACAAAAATTGTAAAAAATGTTATTTTGGTGTATGTACCGTATATATATTCATATGCATGTAGTAAAAAACGGTTATTTCAATATTACAAACAGACACTTGGAGTGTCTTTTATTTATATGTGTATAGATGTATAGATAACTAATATATCTTCCTCATAATACCTCATACATCTGTATGCCAAACGTAAGAGAATTTAGTCTAAAGAGGCCTTGTTCAAGTGTGCGAACCTTCATTGCTTGTCTTACAATACGGTAGTTGACTACTAGTCATTTGAGTTACTTTTTATGAACTGTCAAAAACGACATTTTGTTCTAAAAATGTTTGGAATAGCAAGACGTGACGTCACAGTTTTTCATTGCCATTGACGTACTTATTGTGTGATTTAGATAAATTAAAAATTGAAAACGCCAAAGATAAGCAAAATATTAAGTTTTACTGAGCTTTTAGAGGGAAAACTATTTACCAAACAAGATTTCAGAATTTATTTTTGATGCATTCAACTAGCCTATTATAAAGATGAACGCCTGACGAGTTTGACACCTCGTGTCTTAACTTTTACTAAGCCGTCATTTGTTTGTCTATAATTTCTCAATCCATAGCTTCACATTATATTACATTTCTAGAATTCGCTTCGGCGTATAGACATTAAATTATTCTTGAAGTTGTTTGGAAACTAACCTATGAGTGTATGTTGCGTAAAGAAATATTAACCGTTTACCAGTAGCATAAGTTCCTACTAATATTACAACGTAGTTACAAATCGAGTATTTCTGAAAATGTTTCACTGTCTATACACCGCGATAGGCTCAATAGTGAATATAGATTTGTTTATTCATTCTAGACATTTTCCCAATGATAAAATTCGTCGAATTTTATGACGAGTAACATTTTTAATCAGAAAACCATATTCCTCTTAAAAGGCAATAAAACAAAATCGATCCGAATAGCTATAAATCGTCGTTCGATGTCGCATGTGAAACGTAATCGTTTACTAATGTCGCACGCAAATGCGATTTTTTTCCGATTGGTGAAAATCGCGTGCGATCCCATTTCCTTACTAGTTATTGAAAGAATGTGATATGTTATGTATTAACAACTTTACATGCTTATTGTTTTTCTTGTAAAGGGAAACTTCAATATTTTCTTTTATTCAATATTATCTACTTAGAAACTTACCGTTGAAATAACATTATAACTGGAATAGATAGCCTTTTTGGAAGTAATTAAAACTTAAGATCTCTACGATTTTGCTATACTGATAGTATTACGTAATTTTTATTTTACAAGAAGTAACTGACTGCCCATTGTGAAAACTACGGTTAACATTTTCGTAAATATTGGGAAATATGTTGAAAATCCATATTTTCTTTCTAATATTCATCGTGACTTGATAATTAGCTTTCACCCGTCATAACAAGTCTATGTACAGGTAGCCTAATGCGATAGAGGAGCTAACTTTAAAGCAAAACAACACAAAGATAATATTTACAATGGAATTACTCCGTAACGTCATTCCCAAAGTCAAAGTTAAAGTCAAATTTTTGAAGTTATACTTCTTTAGGCACGCTTGATGAGAGTGAATTCTTACGATGCGCGCGCAAACCGACAGATAAAAGCGACAATATGAAGTTGGCTGGTAAATGTCTCTTAAATTTTCTTGGGAATTGATAGCTATATTCAAGGTAGTTATTGAAATATTTGTGTATCTGTAACACGTGTTTCATATCAGTGGAAATAAAAAAATAAATAAGAAGTATAAGTTAACGAAGTATAACTCTTACGTGCGTACATAAGTACACACACACATTTTTTTTATTACAAATAGGCCTTTTCAGGCACTTTTAAAAGACTCGAGACTAGGCGCACGGTTCGAAAGGGGTTAGGGCCTATGGAAAAGAGACCGGCAAGAAACCCCATGGATACTCTTTTCGAGAAGTAGCCTTTGTAAACTCGCTCAGTGTACATGAAAATAAATCATTGCGTTTAGCTACCGCATTATATTCATAGTTTTAAACGTATATTCTAGCTATATGTCCCATAGAAAATAGCTTCTTATTTCAGGCGTCTTCGATAAAATGTATAAATAAGGAAGCTTCCTGAATTTTCCTCCAATTTAACTGGGTCATGGACATCTAACGTTACTCGTGGACTTTTTTGTTGTTAAGTAATTACGTAGCGCCTTGTTGTTCGCTATAGGCTCTCCTTCGCGTAGGTGTCGTGGATGTTGGCTTTCGGGTTATAATGTCCAGAGGATGGACAACATACTCTAATAATAACCTGAGTTCGTGATATTATGATATTGACAATATTTTTATTTTGATCGTGAATGTTCTTCAGTAAAGAATTGACTACTGTTTTTCATGCTTCAAAGACAGTTTTTTATTCATTTCAAATACATAATATGCTCTAGACAGACCACTGTTGGACTTTGCTCTTTTCAAATGACGCGATAAATCCAGATGGCGGTCAAAAAATGTTGATTTTGTTTCGCTCATAGACTAGCTCAAAAACTTTTTAAAATTTGCTGTGACAGAGAAATTTCAAAATACTTTTATATTAAGAGCAGATATGCAATCTTATCGCGTTGGGTGGCTAATATATGCAGAATGCAGCCATTCGTAAGATACGAAGCCTCAAGTCACTCTAAAACCACTCATTACATTATTAGATCTACTACAAAATTCAAAATTCCTAAACAAAGTTATCGATGTCAGAAGTGTCATTGTTTTTCCAAATTCAAACCTAACGCTTTAGACTTAATTTATTTAATAAAAAAGAAATGCTACCTTCTGATTGGCTATGGTATGAAGCACAGATTTAGAATAAGTGTAACCGAAATCCGTAGTCTATGGTCTGAAGTTTCGTAAAAACTGATTGCTGTTTTTACAAGTCAATATTCAATTCCTTTTTCGAATTGGGATTTTTATCTACTGCATAACTAAGAGTAATATGGTAATTTATTAAATAACAAAACGTTTATATTCTACATGTCTACATTAGATCGTTTCGGTGTTTCTTCTCGAAAAAAAAAATTTTGTAAAAGTGATTGAAAAATCCTAATTGCACAATAAACAATTTCATTTCATTTCATGGTTATATTGACCAATAAAACAAATGTTATAATAATATTTGTTTTCCAAATGGTGTCGATGTCATGGGAATCGAAGCTTTGAAGGTTTCAAATTCTATTGTTTATGTATTGAATCGATGTTATTTTAATTGTTTTCATTTTTTTAAGGTTTTATTTATCAGTTTAAAAACTGTCAAAGCCTAGTTTTTTTTTGTCTGTTTGTCTGTGGTTAGTGCCTCTAGGTATGGGCTTTTTTCTGTCAAAACAATAACGAATATACAAAAAAAAAAACGGTGGGTAGTCACAATTTTTTTGTGATTTCTCTTTGAGAACGTCAAGGTGCTCACTAGATTATTTTCATTTGCATTAAGAAGATTAGTTCTACTTTAAACCGGGCAAAGTTCCTGTTAAGCAGTGATGACTCCATGATGGTGAGTGTGCACTGTTTTGATCATCACCACCATGTGATTACTCTAATTGTCAAACCTTTTATTTCTTTGTTCTATTGTAGAGTTTTTCTCGATCTTTCAGGCTGAAGTTGCATTTTACGATTTGATTTCTTAGTGCTCTTGTTGTTATTGTGGACGGGGTACTACCCCCACAAATTTTCGGCACGTTTCAACTGCAGCACAGGTTGTTAAGCGTTTTCATGGTGATCTTTCTCTAAGTATTTTGTATGTGTGTTATCTATAACTAATAACGTTGGTTGCCGGTACGTATTTTTGAGCACTAGGCGGAGTGATAGGTTTTTTTTTTCGTAAGTATATGACTGACTATGACCCGGGTACGTCTTAAAACTGCGGCCAGACACCGGAGGACGGGCAGCAGCGTCCACTTACTAATCGGTGAGCCACTGCGATCCCCAAGCCGCCTGCCAAGCGTGGGGATTATGGCAAACCCCCCCTTAGGGGAGGCCTTCGTTCAGCAGTGGACGTCTTCTGGCTGATGATGAAGTATATGATTACCAGTGGCGTACACAGAGTTTTTAGACAGGGTGGGCAGAAATTTTTAAAAGCTTACTTAATTAAAAATACCTACTACATGTTGGTTTTGGTTCGTCGTCTTGTAAATTAAATAATGATGTATGTGATTTGCCACCTCAGATATTTTATAATAAATATTTATCTGAGCTATGTAGGGTAGGCAGTGTCTTTTTGTCTTTATGAACCGCACGTCACTGACGGCTACATATTATCCCAAAGAATGCTGCACCATTAGCGCCAGCGGTAATTAAATTCTGATCCGCACATTTAAATTATGACCAAAGTCACAGCTGCGAGCTGGATACCAATTCGGACCACATCTTACGTACGTAGATTTAACATGCGTTCAACTACTTGACTATGACTGCTTTCTGGTTAGCACTGCTTTGAACATAGTTAAGTTGGGTTCTTTAAAGTAACAAGCATTATAGAATTGTGATATACATTGAAAATTTAACATTTCAGTACTTACTCACCCTAAAAAAACTATGACGGACGCAAGTTAACAACGCGTGTCTTGACGTCCTAATTTTCCTCACAAATTAATTCAATGCGCATGCGCATCTCAGTCATCACTCACTCAAATTATCCGTCAATCAGCCTCATTTCCTGGAACCCATTTTTTCCCTCGTCGATGGCAGACGGCGTGAAGTCTTGCGTACGCGCACGAACTTGACCCACTTGTTGGAAGTTATGAATTATTTACCGTATACGTTATTCGCACGCAACGTTTTGTTGGCCGTCTTTAAATTCAGTCATTATGCATGGGGTATGGTGCCAGTAGCAAATGGGGAACGGACGCTTCCACGCGTAGACGCCGAGTAACTTGATCCGGAGAGATCCTTAAATTCTCTTTTCCTGCATCATTAACAACAATCATCAATTTTCCTCCTTACCAAATAGTCCATGCTTAATTTCATGTTCATTTGATGAAACGCCGTGAACCTTAGCTGGACTTAAGCCTCTCCTTGTAATGTCTGATGAGCAAGAGCACCTTTACCCGGCAGAGGTAGAAAGAAGCAACATTGTGAAATAAAATGTATTTATATTCTTGGCAAATTTCTATTATCATGTCTAGTTTTTCTTATAATCTGTTTATTTTCTTCTTTCTTAATTTATTTTACCTCTGTGGTTCGAGATGCTTTTTAACCATCGGAATTCGTTAAAAAACTGCTGAAAAATAATGGGTTCGATTCCCAGGTCGGGTAAAGTGTTATTGGGTTTTTCTGTATGAAAATTCTCAGTAGCAGCGCGGAGTCTGGAACTGTGACCGCCAGATGGCAATAGGCTCGCCCCCTATTACATGGGACTCAATAACGGCATCGGCGAAATGTAGGTGTATAGTACACCTTTGCCTAACCCTTCGGGGAATACAGGCGTGATGCTATGATAATGTTTTATAGGTACTTTATTAATATTAATTGGGATACCGTATAACTTTCTATTAATTTACTATATTGGATAGGTACTTTCGTGGATTAATCACAATTAACCCAAAGTTGTGATAAGTTACTAACATTGATTAATTCGTTTCTAATTAATATCGGACCTACCTAAGAACATACAGAATATAGAAGACGATATAAGGTAGATACCGTTAAATATAATTGTAACGATTTCTGTAATAGTTTATTGAATTTTTTTCGTAGAAGTGCTGTGATTTGAAAATCAATCAATTAGTTGAAAAATATTAAGGATTTTTAACTGAATTCCTCGGCACGATACTACTTCCGCTTGTTTCTTCATGATCGCTTTATCGGTTCAATTAATGATAGTTAATTGTACACATAGATAATAGATGAAACACGGACAAGTAGAAATGTTTTCTACTATTTCAATGTAACCAAATTTTGTAGTATTAATTAACCCTTTAGACTACCAGTTTTTGCTTAGGTACCTATAAGTAATCATGTTTTCACATATAAATCATCTTTATCTTACAACGTTGTTACATCAAATTATTCTTCATAAGATCCCTTCTCGCTGCCACTGCAACCACACCCAATATTGCCGACACAAATTACATTATGCATCGAACATTCTGTAACGCTCAAAACGAGAAATCTTGCGAGATGACAAGCAAATATCTCAGTAACGGCTTATTGATTCAGATATGTAAATATGTACCAAGCTTTGTTGTGAAGTGTACCTACCTACCTTCCATGTTTGAGCAGCGGTAAGCGAAGATTATTTGCTATATCCTAGTACGGAAAGTTGTACGGAAAGTAGGTAGAATTCAGCATTTGCCTATGGGTGAGACAGGTACATTCGAATTTAAGCCTTAGATCAGCAACACATCCGTAATAATTTAGTACCTACATTTATATTGCGTGTTTATGGACTATGGTGATAACTTATCATCAGTTACCCGCTTTCTGTAGACCTGGGGGCCGATTCCAAACTGCAATTGAAACGCATCAAATGACTTTTAGACAGTTTTCCCGTCCAAAAACGGCAGATGCGTTTCGATTGCAGTATGGATAGTGTAATCGGCCCCATAACCAATACTACGATAAAGATCGAAGAACTACATGCAGTCGAAAAACGTTCATGGCGTACAATTTCGTTTTAATTGCCTTCTATTTAAATGATAAAAGGACTTTGCAGTCTCTGCATATCTAGAAAGACACGTTTATCTATGATCCAGAGCACACAGCAGATATCTACTAAGTACTATTCAGTACCACAAATTCTATATTGGAATCCACATTGCCTAAGTGGGTACTACATAACACTGTGTGGAACTAACTACCCTACAGAAGCGTGACGCGTGCTCTCACACGTTATTTCAATGTTACCGTGAGCATATCAAGTGAGCTGGCCACACTTTTTGTTTGAATGCATCAGACCAGTGCTTCTTGCGTAGAGTCTATGATGCGTAGGGTTTTTGTGACTGTTTGCCACTGTGGCACCGAGGCCTCGCTTCCGCTTAGGGAGTGTGTTTCAATGTTCAATATTGGATACTGGTGTAGGTAGGTGGACTGAATAAATTACGTCTTGGATTTTCAGATGTAAAAAGGAAATAATAGATAATTGTGAACTGGCTAACTGGCTAACTGGCTAATATTTTGATGATGATTTACAATAATCAGGTTTTCCTGTTTAATTACGAATTATTTCTTGGAACTATGCATCTAAGGGCTACTATACCAAAACGCATTAAGTTATAAGTTGTTTTAGGACTAGCAAGATCCCAAGATCCGGTGGAACCCAACAGGACCCGTTTGCCAAGTTAGTGTGGTAATAGTCCTGCACGTAGCCATGGTTTATCAATGAGGGATTTAGCAGCGTCTACAGATTAACAAGATGCAAAACAGTTGAAACACACAGTCTTGACATCTCTGTCATACTATACTGTTACTCTATGCTACCAAATAATAACTTCCTAATGAATAAAATACTCTTGCTTTAACTTGCCCTTTTCTATCTTTTCAGCCAAAAGAGCTACAACAGCCCGTGGAGTTGGACGACGGTGACGGCGACGGGCGACTGACCTCGGGCCCCGCGCGGGCCGCCGCCCGCGCACCCGCACTGAGCGCGCACGAGGGGGGGCAGGCGGGCCGGGGGGACGCACCTAATGACACTTTACTTCTAATGAGTTGAGGACCTAAATCACCAACCGATACAGTTTAGTTCAAGTTTAAAAGTTTTTAATCACCAACTGACACTTTTGTTAATGTGTTGTAATCTAATGGACTTGAATCACCATTTGGTACAGTTAGTTTATGTAGCTGTAAATGAGTTTTCCACTGGCTCTATATTGGCAACTGTCCGCCGTATACTCAAACGCGCATAACTTTAACGCGCTCTTAAAATTCATTCTGTCGCTACGGTTCACCTTGAAGTGTCAGGCTGTCAGCGACAGCATGCGATCTAATGACTGCTTTAAACTGAGTAGCGTTTGAGCATTGGGCGGTTAGCCACGCGATTCAGGATTGCAATTATGCCGCTACCTTAACCAGAGCTGTCAAAACGCCTTTATAAAACCAGTGTTAAACCGTCTTATATTATAATCACCAAACTTATACAATAAATCTATGTGTATAGTTTTACTGTCAGAGACTTTGCAAGAGATATCTTACCATGACCAATTTATACACTAGTTCTATAATATTTGGTCTTTTACTTTGTTAATCTGTTTGAATTTTACTTTGTAACTGTCAGGTATTTTATAATTAAGTAAAGGATAATCTAACCATCACCAACTGGTACAATTTAGTGCTAGATAGTGCTCGTCGGTAAATCAGATATTTTTCAAGTAACTAAACTGTTCTTTACACAAAATCAATAACTTTCAGTCTTGTCAGGTTTTCTTATAGTCAGACAGGTGTCAAGGCTCAAATTGAATATTGTTAAATATTTTTTTAAGAAAATAACCCTACCTAAATCACTTCACATAAATTGATTGTCGTTGCACTATGTGAGGTATATGTGTCTTTATGTTTTTGTTATGGTAAATATCATCAGAACAACGAATCAAGTTTAGGACTATGTTGACGAAGGCAATAAACACACCGCTATTACAATAAGCCACAAGTACCTGTGACCGCAGCCAAACTGCATTTTGACATCTGAACTAAATTCTTCAATGGCATAAGTGTATGTTGCTGAAAATACTTATCTATTCAGTATTTTTTGTGTTAGGTACCTGTGTCGTGTCATTTGCTTAACTAATGTCCATTTCAAGCCTTTTATTAACATTTAAATTCACGGTTATATTAGATAATGGATTTGTTAAAAAGTACTGAAGACTTTAAAGTAAAATTTAAGATAATATTTCAAATCTATGGTTGATTGTACGCTCTTTTTTATTTTATACTTTGATGATGTTTTTCATAACCGAAACTAAATCCATGACATGCGCCGTAACACGTATAATTTCACATGTTTTTTAATATTTGAAGAAAGACGCTGGTCTCGACAATTTATTCTAATGTAAAATACTTTTTTTTACAGTATTCAAAGTATGGTAATAATGATTTCTGTAAATAAAAACAAGTTTTTATCCTAAAAATAGATTTTAAAATTAATAATGTTTTTTGCTGAACATAGTGCTTAATTACTAGCACTAACGTCTTAAGCTTCCTTTTGATGCGACACCTGTATATGTCTGTACAGAGAAAACGTTCAATTTCATTCACAATAACAGAAGTCTTTATTATACAGAGGCACGACAGTGTCGCCATTAAGTTTTTCTTTCTTTTAGATCATCTATCGTTACAGTTTGTAGATATGAATTCACACAACCACGTGGCAACAGCCAGTTGATAGTGAACTTTATTTTAAGTGATTAAGGTGCAATTTTAAAGGAGACCCCCAGAGCCCGAATGGTGAACGAATTGATCCGTCCGATGTTGTGAAACCCCCGTGTCGTCGCTCGCTGCGGTAGTCCCGTACCGTGGACTGTCTCTTTTAGGCCACGTTGCCATTATACGACAATTTGGGCACTTGCGAGTACATCGACAACTTAATTTCTTAATCGTCGCTGTATCAGTACGTAGAGCGGTCGATGTACGTCGTGGGGGTGCAATTTGTCGCAAACGGGAACGCGGCGTAACGTAGCCCGTGAACTGATCTGTATCGAAACTTTCTTATGATGATGCCAAGGGGAACGGCTTTTTAGTTCCGTTCATGTATAAAGCTTTAATTTTTAGAGTTTAATTACACGTCGGCACATTGCTGGGACAATTTAATTACATCACAACCCAAACACAGTACTTAGATATGCGAAAAATATACAGATATGTATGTAGGTAGGTAATTTGCACATCAAACAGAACAGTACATAATTGAACCAGTACATCTGCATAAATTGGCTCAGCGACGTGGCGCTGACGTTGATGTCATTTAGGTGTCCGCGACAGGGCCGGGCAATCGAGACGGGGACCGAGATCCTCCCTACCCTATACAACTACAGGCAATTACAGCTCAAGTATTAATCCCAGTCATGAGACGCAATTACAGGTCTGAATTTAGAGACCACTGAATATGAAAGAACAATTTCGACTAAAAATAATTTCAGTTTAATACCTTTTTTCTATATGAGCACAGGTATCTAGTGTAACTGAAAATATGACATCGTTATACGATAAAAATAAACGCCTTAACAGTGTCATAATATCAAAATAACACGCCAATATTTCTAAAGGTTATCGGAAACAAAAATAGATAATAGTACAAGTACAGCCAGAAGTCTCAATTGCATGGTATAGTTACTCGCGTACACCTAATAGGCAATGCTCAGTACTTCTTTATCATTTAATACATGCAGATTAGTTCACATAGTCTATGTGTGTTCACTGGAACGGAATTGCGAACCCACCTCTTTGGAGCATCTACAGTTTACAAAATACTCGAGTTATGTAGGGAAAATGTTTAGAAGAATGCCGTTTTATTAGTGCTCGTTGTTCTTTTATTTTTATTATCTGTTATTGCTTTTATAATCACAGGTTGAATGATGTTGTTTAATTTAATATAACGTAATAATTATATCGTTTCCATTCCAACCAACAACATGCAGCAAAATATTAATACCAATGACAGGCCAAAACAATTAGTAAGCTTTCACAAACGAAAATCCCGTCCCTTTGTGAACACAGACGCATTTTCCGGGTAAATACCTACATGTCTGGATGCTGGGCGCGTATCAAACGGCTACATATTGCACATATAGATCACGGCGGCTACCATGACAACCATTTAAACCCGTTAAAGCCGGTGCACACTCAGAGGGCCGTTCACAGTCAACGCACATTACTCTGACACTTGATCAAAATCGATTACACACGGTCCGCTCATCTCTGCCATTTGTTCATGTGTAAACAGGGAAATAGTTTTACAAAATGTTGTTGTATATAGTTTACTTTGTTTGATGAAGCTTGTTGGGTGAAGGGTTTGATTGTTTTCATTTGTATATGGGTTTTCAAAGGTATATGTATAGGTATATGTATGCTTGGCACGCAGACATTACCAAATAGCCAAGTATTTACGTCCTACAAACTCGACATGTTTCTTCACTTACGTGTACAAGTAAATTGTAGATGCTCAACCAACCATATCCCTAAATTATAAGATGGTGCGTCAATGGGTACAGTAGCACAGTACGTGCGTAGAGCATAATGTTTTACTGTTTAGTTGTGATATGTAACAACATCGCCGAGGCGCGGCGTTAGTTCCAAATAAGTGCAATCCTCGACGGACTGTAATTGTATATCGTAGTTAGACAAGTTAAGTGGAAGTACGATGCATTTAATTTATGTGTAGGGGTCCGGTGCAGGTCGGATTTGTTATTTAAATGATTGTTTAACGTTACGCGTCTAACTAGCTAACCCGCAGACGCTAACATGTACATTTCTAATGTTTATTATATTAGAAGTGGTATTTTAAGTGAAAACTATCGATATTCATAAAGCGATCGCCATCTATCGGCGAATAGGTGTATTAAATTCAGTATTCTAGTTTTAGATAACGGCTCGACCTGCATTAGCTCCATTTATATTATTAGACAGAGCATCAAGGTGACTACTGTTAGCATTAGATAATTAGGCTAATAGTAGTCTCGTGGCGTCTAAATCTGGTTAAAATGAGAGTAGGCAAAATACATAATCCCGTTAAGAAACGAATTGTGTGCAAAGAGAGGATTTATGTTTATTGGCTTATATGAATATTTCAAGAGATGCCGATTCGTCGAAAGTGGTTAATATAGAAAATTAAATTTACATGATTTAAAGTAGACAGTGCTGTAATACAATGTTTAAATTATTCAGTGTTTATTAGTGGTAATAGAAATGCAAATGATTTCACATAACTTTAAGTTTAGGCGCCTGTTCACACGAGTTTTAGCACTAGCACGAGCGCCAACGCTCCTATTATCACATTTTGAGTGAAAACTCAACATCACAGCTAATGTGTGAATGCTATCGAGCGATTTCATACAAATTACTTATCTGTCGATGCCCATGTGAACAGGCCCCTAGAACCGCAATGTATCCTTGATTGTGGACAAATAATATAATATAATTATAATTGCATAAAATCTTACTGTTGCACATAAGCCACAATTAGTCAGTGTGGACATTAACCAGTTGTAGCTGTAAACGTTTATCTCAATGTTCGTTTGTGTCAATCAATGTGATGTTTTGCTTCAGTGAAGTTCATAAATATACATTTTGCTCCGAGTATAAATATAATAATTATAATATAATAACTGTAGTGTCGTTGTATTATTCTCATTTTAGCCAGTTGTAAGTCTGTGTTAGCGTCGTAATTATTGATGTCGATTCGTGTTCTTATGACTGATTGCAGTTTCACTATAATGGTTTAGAGATATACTGTTGTTTTTCAATGTTATACTCGGGGAGACGTGACCATAAATATTGTAAGTTTCGTTTCATTTTGTACTTTCTATTGCGGTTTTAGCACTCATTGATGACTTTGTAAAAATAACGTAATGGTCTATGAAATGAAATTAAACTAATTAGGATTTTTGGTAAGCCCTGTAACTATGTACCTAATATGTGTAAGTTTATGTAATAAATTGATATTAGCATTATGCACTCAACCAGTTTATTTAACTTTATATAAATAGTATTCACTGTGCAATTTATAATTAATAGTATTTTCATTATGTTTGAGAATTGATTGCAAATATGTTATAACATAATTACTTAATTAAGCAGTATTCTTGCTCAACCAAGTTATAAGAACACGTACACGATGTTAGAAATTATAAGATACCTTTTATTAAAAAAAAATCTATTTATTTCGTTATTTTTTAAGTTTTCGATGATTTTAATTGTTCTCGTTACTTTCCTTGGGAATCTTTATCGATTTGTAGTAATTAGTAAGTACAATTGTCGCGAAGTATGTACAACGGGGATCGAAACCGGTGTCTAAGTATAAGAAATTATTATTGATATAAAACTACTTTTCTAATGTACAATTCCATTTTTTCTATTCCGGTGTCAGTATATTTGTGTGTTTACCGCATTAGCCGGTCATTGCCGGCATTGTCCGGGTCAATCCCCGTTAGGAAGACGCAGTGTTGTTGGTTATTCTCGTTCGTGACTACTCACTATTCCAAAAGTTTCCTGATGTAATTTATTGACATGAATAATGAAATTACGCTTCTAAAGTGTATAACGTATGTAAATATAGGACAAACTAATACCTATTATTGATAGTGAATGTTGTAATTTGTATATAAGTAACGAAAATTAAATTTTAAATACATAGATAACATTGTGCGTATTTATTTCTTTTAATTATCTCCTGTATATAAGACCCATCCAGTCATATATCACCATTTAATATATCTACAACTCAAGGCAGTGACAGATAATTATTGGAATACTTAGAATTGCTAGTAAATACAGACATTATTAACGTATGGCAACACTTATTAAGACTTTGTAAATAAGTATTCAAATGAAACAAACATTAAAAATCAATATACATAAAATATAATTATAATAACACATTATTTTACACATTTCGACAGGGTTGTACAATACTTAACTGGGATCGGAAATGTATAGAATTGAAATAGCTTTGTACAATAGTATACAGTCATATAAATACGTGTTGACATGTATTAAATATTTTGTACACACAATAAGCTTTACAAATTCATTGGACACCGTCAATAGCATGTTTTCGCTACCCACCAAGAGATGGCGCTATTACAAATTTTGTCTACCTAGTTCCAAATGAACGCAACAGATGGCAGTGTTATAAATTCTGCCAAGTCTTACATGCATTACCTACGCGCAATAATACTTTGTTCATTATTTATGTTTTTAGATATAGTATAATACTATTTGAGATCGAATTGCACTAAAATAGCTATTGACATAGGCAGATCACGCACTAGGCGGCCAAACGCAGTGGCTAACTAGGGCCTAGGTCGAAATCTGCCTAAAAGATCCAGCTCTACAACAATCATATCTTTGGAGACTACAATACAAAATATTCAATACATTATTAAATATAAAAATCACAGCTGAGAAGTAGCGCCAAACATACAACATCGCCCGTTACAGTGGCCTACTGGTATCCTATGTTATAGGTAGGAAACTGAAGCTTATGTTATTTTACGCTATTGGGTAATATTTAAGCGTGACATGCATAACGTACATCAGTACAACTTGTTCGTGGACGTATCAAGGCTGCTCTATTCTGTATGGAAGACAAGGAATAATTATCAAGCCCTTTATGTCTATTCCGGACGATTCATTGCGTAGGTACAAGGGAAAGAACATCTATAAATATGGTATATTTATAGTTCACAAGACCTTCCGATATCTTACGTCATCGGAGGTAAGTTTTTAATTAGTATGTTTTTTTAACTAACAAAATGAAATCGTCTTTCTCCGCGTTTCTCTAGAACTCTTTATTAAACAGCGCCAGTCGCGATAAACACTCTTCACCAATAGTCAAAATAGGCAAAAATAGTAAACTTAATTTTAAATTTACACTATGGATACAATTTAATTATATTTCTTTGTGATTGGACTTTGTTAGACCACCGAAAACATCACTTACGAACTTCAAACCAACGATTTATGCATTCAACAATATTTTGACCACATATCGTTTATTTTAACCAGTTCACGCTTAAATATTACCTATTATTATTTATGTATTATTACACTACATTGTTTTGAGGAGGTGAGCACATCTCTAGGCTTACAATAATAGTAGTGTACATCTAGAAAGTTATACCATAAAATATGTCTCAAGTGGATATATGTGCATCACTACGGGCGCCACCTCGGCTCGCATTGTATTCTTGCACCCTTAACCATAACAACTGAGGATTTATAAACAGTTCATATATGTACCCGTCATTGTCATATTTATCTAAATAAAATGAGGTAACAACAGATTTTCAAAACCATTTAGGGCTTCGCGCGCGTGTATGTCGAAAAATTACCGAAGAACGTAAAATTATCAAGAATATAGTCAACTTGTGTACCAATTTTCGTCCGAATCCGCTCAATTGAGCGGATTTGAGTGACAAATATCTTTACAAACTTTCACATCCACACAATTCCAAATGCGAAAGTAGCTCTGTCTGTTTGTTACCTCATCACGACTAAACCACTGAACCGATCGTTATGAAATTTTACAAAGAGAGCCTATGTCCTGGAGAAGGAAATAGGCTTATTTTTACTATTGCGGCAAAACACTAATTAAATAATAAATACGATATACACGCTGACGCATGCGTGGGCAATAGCTCGTTTATTATATTAGTAGCATTGCAATAATAATATGCAAAAGACCTAGAGGCCAATTTCACTAAACTGCAATCGAAATGCAGCCAATCAACAACTTTCGGTTGGGTTTCTTATCTAAGTTTTCTTATGTAACAAATTAAATAATGATAATGATTTAAAAAACTGAACAAGCTGAGGTGGTGTCTAACTAAATCTCCACCGGGTCGTAGGTTCATCTCCGTTGATCTTTTGTTTCGAGTCTAGTACCTAAGTCCACCATTCTATATTGTTTGGAAAGCATTAAGATTTATTTTTACAATACAATCACAATCCAATGTAACTAAACCAAGCAAAATCGTAACACTATCGAAACTAACTTTAGTTTTAAAGTATATAAGGATTATTTTTGCTTGGCAGTCAGAATTACATTTCTTATATTAGGTATAAATAATTACGATGATTAGTATCACAAAATCTCATAGGAATCTTGGAGGCTTCATCGTTGATCACAACGTAAAATAACATTAGGTGAGATAGCAAATACTAAGTATTTTTTTTATACTTGGGGACAATTTTCGAGAGATCATGTTGCAATCAATATTAAAAAACATAGCGAACATCGCTCGCCTACCTTATTCCGTACCTACTCTTGTAATATCACATTAGATATAACATAACATCTTGCCCGACCCGGGAATCGAACCCAGGACCTCACTCTCAGCAGTCACGACCACTAAACCAATGAAGCAGTCATTAGTTGTCGAACGCAACTATATAACAGCCTTATAATGAAACTCGCGACTATCCCCCCCCCCCCCCCCCCCCATAGATGCATAACAATCTCTAGAAAAGTCATTTAATTATTGTGTAATGCAAGAAAATGCCTAAAACACAAAGCTTTTTATGCTTTATGTATGCTATTCTTGCTATGATTGATGTATTTGTGACTTGTACATAATTTAGCACCGCGTATTGTGTACTCGCAGACATTTTCTCGCTGACATAAAAAAGTGCCAATGAGATTTTGCGCACTAAGTGTTTCAATTAACGACCTTAATTATTCACAATAAAGGTTATATTTGTCTACAAGGTCGCAGACGGGAATCCATAAAGTTTATAAACATTCAAATATTACATAATTATTGCACTGGACACTAATTCTAGACATTATTGACAAGTCTAGACCTTAAATAAACTATGGTAATGTAGTAATGAAAATAGTACAAATATTTGTTGATCCGAGTAAAATAAAGTTCTAATATTTAAATGGAATTAATAATAAGAGCTATACTTACAACCGTTTTTGGAAAGACTGATCAAATTTCTGACAATATTAGCAATAAATTTTCAACTATAAAATGGTTTAACGCGTTATCACGTTTCCCAGTTAGAGCCGGTTCGCACCTCCGATTTTTTTGCTGATCATTCTGAGATGAAGCCCATGCCCAGCAGTGGGCAATTATAACAGTTGCCAAAAGATGGCGGTTAGTTAGAATCTAGAGTCTTTGATAAACCGAGTGTAAGTATTGACAAACTGAAAACTGATGCAAAAAAATGGGGCTACATACCCTCACTTGTGGAGCTAAATATAAATAAATATATAAGCATTGATTCAAGTTTCCCTGTATACCCTTAGCTTATTTATACAATCTTTCAGCTAAGTATACGTTTATAACGAAAACATGTCTTACTATACAAATAGATTTTTGTTTAAGAGTTTCTGTACCAAATCGATGGCGATTTGAATTAAACACATACAATTACACCAATATAATTATTTTTATTCTTGTTAACATTAGTTCAGGGGGGCAATTCTCGCGCTATTACAGATCTTGTCATATCGATATAACTCGCCTCCCTGTTTCCAGATCGCATCGATCTCGTAACGTCTCATTACAGGTATCTTTAACTTAAAACACTTGAAATTCAACAGTGATTGGATATAGTCAAGATTTTAGTAAAATAGTTCTATATACAAAAAATGTACAAAAAATCAAGATTTTCATCAATCAAGAGTTTTAGTGAACGCTTTGTAACTTCACTCTTTACGCGTTTTAGAATGTCAAATGTTTAAGAATAAGTGCGATGCGACGTACTTTATATCTTTATCAATATCCATAGACAACATTCAATAATAAAATGGCAGACGATAAACTGCACAGATATTTAATATTTCATTTATAAAGAATATTATGGAATTAAAAAAAATTCAAGTAAAATAAATATATTGCACGGTAAAGACTGGAAAAATAGTAATAGCAAATTCATTTAAAACAGATGCACCACTAAAATGTAGTGGAGGCAAAATTATTGCATTGTAAATAAACATCACTGTATTATTTTATCAATTAACAAAACTCTTACAGTTGTTCATTCAACTAATTCGTTCAAGGATCGAGACGAGAATTCAATGGCAGTAGTCAACGTACAAATCATAACTTCCAGTACAGAAAGCGACTAACTATATTGTACAATGTGCAATGTAAAAGATTTTATGAATAAAAACTTGTAAAATCGCGTACTTTTATTAACCTGTGTATTAGTTAGTTAAGATCAAGAATCTTCTTTGATAAATCAATTTCAACATAACGACCAATTCATTGACTTCTGTTGCATACAATTAGTAGAATTGATAAGTTTACATTGGCTATGTAGGTAGTATATAGATGTATGTTACTGGCCTGCATACCGTACTCTGATGTTGTGTGTATACAACAAGTGTAGACCTTCTAATTAATCAAGGCATAAATGGTTATCACCCATGCATATCGATAAAGCATTGGACGAATTAACGCAAAAGAAATATATAGATCTAAAGCTGGATAATTTGTGTAAAAATTTGAACAAACAAGAATAATTTACAGATCCATTACCCCCAAATATAATTAAGTGGAAAGTGTGGAGTGTTAACGCAGATAGATGAGTCAATTGTCAACAAATCGGCCATGATAGGTACTATGTAACAATGCTTAAACCTCAGTTCGATTCATGTGAGTTGGCTGTGATTTAGTCGCGATCTTAAATGCGATAACATTCGAAGCGAGCATGCGCCCCGTGTTTCATATCAGTTCTTGAACATACAATGCCGAACATGGGGTTCCTCGCACACCTGTATTTCCATGGTAATCCTCACCCTCTCATTATAATCTCTTGTGACAAATACGACGACTAAGTTTCTTGAGACATGTGCCCTATCACCATTAACATAAAGTTCAAATTGTAATAACTATACTAACAATAACTTCTCAACACTTCCCACGCTGTCTGACTACACAATTCCTTGAATACATAATTTAATTAATTAATAATAATTATATCTCACTCGTATAGCGATACTAAACATATTAAATATATTATTACATTACATACAACATATATATTTTAACCAATGCAAAGTTGAATAGGGGAATTGCCTAGTATGATTGATGATCTGAACTATTTTGAATATTCAAAATTATATCATTCAATAATGTATCCACAAATATATACAAAATATATAATGTAATAACATACAAAATTATTATTATATAACGATGAATAAATATTCTACAGTCAAAATTCTAAGTTCCGGGCCTCTCATAGATTACAGAGACCAGTAACAAGTAACATAGATTTAAAAAACTTGAAGGCAGTTGTGACATTTTTTTATAAGATTTATTGTATATTAAATAACACATAAAATAGAATATACAAATTTTTTACTGAAATTAAATTTGAAAATTGTCTTCTCTACTCATATTTGTCACTAGTCTCTATAACTAAAAATCCAGTTGTCCAGTCCACTATAGACCAATAAAGACTGTAAGATGGCGCCACTATAGCTTGTACATGCAATTTCATTGGTTGAAATATTTGTAGTGTTGTTTTAGATCATTCTGATTGGTTGTTATACGTTAGTGCTGCCATCTTACTTTGACAGTCAAAACTGTATCAAGTTTATTGGTGTTAAAATGTCCTTTTTTGCTATCATAACATGTCTATTGTGGACAAGACATATACATAAGGACCCTTGTTAAGTATAAATTTTATCTACTTACTAAAAGTACATTAGGCGTAAGTCTTATTTTGGTTGGACGCTTCATTCATACTTTTGTAGATTTGAGATCTGGAAAAGAAATATAAATGGCATTACTTTATTAATAATCTAACCTTTCCCATACTTATAAAGTTAAGCTCATCGAGGTAATTTGATGGCCAACCTTCACTAGGTGGAAAGGTATTGAAAAAGAAAATTAAGCTTTAGTTAGAAGTTTATTACATGTCAAGGCTGGTTCGACCGGTGAATTACTACGCTTTCACAGAATATGTCGTAAATTGGTCAAAATCAAACCTCCGAGAACCGTATTAAGGCGTCTAATTTATCTTCATCACGTCCATCTGTCACACTCACCAGTTACTTGTCTAACAGCGACAACCGCAGCACTTCGTCTAACGCGCGCTGCTCGGCTGCTAGCTGCTGCTCGCGCGAGGCTTGCTCCCGCACCGACAGCGCGAGCGCAGCCTGCAGGTCTGCGTCGGCGTCGGTCTCGAGCGTGTGAACGACGACAGGCTCATCTGGCGTCGTCGCCGCCAGCGAGATGGTCGTGAGGGACGCCTCTATCGCTCTGTGGACCACTAGCTCTGTGAGCGACTAGCGAGTAGCGTGGAACTACACTAAATGTGCATATAAACGACAAGTATGTTTGTAAAGCTCGGTTATAAAAGCTTAGGGGGGTTTTTGATACAAAATTACTTTATAAACTTATCAAAATAAAACGACACTATATGATTATAGCACTCAGATTCAATACACTATGACTGTAGCTCAAAATTTATAGTAATATCACCATTTTTTTTATCTATACAGGGTGTCGCTTAGTCACCTGCATTACTTAAATGAGGTGAAATACAAATCTCATAATAATTAAATAACTTGTATCTATAAAATATCACGCAATAATGCAATTAATATTGGCGCACCGTAGGCGGCAGCGTTTGGTTTGTTAGGTACGACATGCACGGCGCTAAAATTCTTGGTAGACCTACCTACATGCTTACTATAGCTACGACCCGATCATATTGTACGATTCAGGGTATTCTGTTGTCGCTTCACTCCGATAGATGGCGTTTTACTTTTTGCTATGTTGCGAGGATAGTCGCTACAATATAATCGCTTGGGGTCAACGGTCTACGGACTGTTTAGGATTTAGACTGCATTAGAAAATAAAAATCAATAGTTGGGATGTTATTTTCTTATTTTCTTTTTGATTTGGATAAAGTATCGTGGTCTGATTCACCTCTTTAAACGCTGCCTCAAACATATATATCATGATATACTGAAAAAACATACACGTACAACTTTGGTTTAAATAAAATAATTTTATAAAGCGCAAAAAATTTTTATTTGAGTTTCTCTGTGGAAACAGCTATTCTGCCTGATATAAAACCTTCACAACAAAATGGTTAACCAGATATGAACGTATTATTTAATGTTTAATCCAACATCTTGAAAACTCACAAGGAAAAGTTATTTTTATATTATGTGCAATACGACAAAATGTGCAACTTAGCAATCACAACAAACTTCGTTACAAATTTTATTAATTTTTCACTTAAATAATGAATACTGAGGTATAATTTAAACACAGTTTTTGAGCACACGCACACACACTTAAGTCTACCAATTGAAGTGCCAGCGCCTGGAAATGTATTGTTTTATTCAACTTTTTGACATTGGTCATGTATTAAGGATAATAATATTTATTTCTCAATAATCGTGTCAGTTTTTTTCTGTCATTTGCCAGTGGACTATCTCGGTAAGTTCTGATTATAGAGAGAGAGAGAGATAAGCTGTCCTTCGAGTTCGTCTAAATAGAATTTTATATATCCTGTGAAGCATTGAGTTTTCGAAAATTCTTTGTTATCTAATGCTAACACATTATAATGAATCTACTTGCGAAATTTTAAGTCTAGGTTTCATAGTTCCTGAGATTTTGTGAATAGTCAGTCATGATAAAAATGGGAATTTCAATGACGTCTAGTATGTAGTCTTGAAAAAATACGATTTGCAAGGGAATTATTTCGCGTACATAATATTTTTCACTACATATTCAACTAACTTTAGTATTACAAAATATAACATAGCATCACGCCTGTATTTCCTGAATGGTTAGGCAGAGATGTACTATTGACATTTCACCGATGCCGTTATTGAGTCCCATGTAATAGGGGGCGAGCCTATTGCCATCTACCAGGCATAGTTCTCTCCGTGCTGCTACTGAGAAATTCCATATATCACTTTGCCAACCGGGGAATCGAACCCAGTGCATCACGCTCAGCAGTCACGCTTGCACCACTACACCAAAGTGGTAGTCATTGGTTAAAAAATATTGAATTTTAATTGGTTTTAAAAATAATTAAAAAATGATTTTTGTCACACGTTTCTCAATATGGCCGAAAGTTATTCCTATTCTTAATTTGATAGCATTGTATATCGAGTAAAATTTATTGAAATAAAATGTGAGTCGGTACACGTTACCTCTGCAGCTGTCGCTCCTCGTCGTGCAGCAGGTCGCTGGGCGGGGCGCGCGCGCTCAGCGGCGTCAGCGGCCGCACGCCCCGCAGCGCCTCCCACACGTCCACCTGCGGCACGAATGTCACCACTATAAGTTTATGAGACCACTACCTGCCTCATTGGACCAGTGCTCTCAAGGGCAGTGGACCGCAAGGTTCTTACCCGCAAGGTCTTAGTAGATTTTTCCAAAAAGACGTAGTGTTATTGGGTTTAAAAATGTGAATAAAATGAACAATCGTACCTGGTCATCTTGCGTGCCCGTCTCCATGAGGCTCTGCTGTATGGCGTACTGCAGCAGCCCCTCGTCGTCGTGCATGCGGCAGGCGAGGTCGGGCGCGGCGGCGTCGCTGTAGGCGCGGCCGATGGCGAAGCACTGGTCGTCCACCACACACGACAGGCGCGCGCCCTCCTGGATGTACTCTATGAACGGCACCGCCGTCTCCGTCGCGAAGATGTTGCCGAAGGTAATGCGAGCGTTTAGCACGTGGAACAGAGGGATTTCTGTGAACGTATAATTCATATTTCCGTTATATTTCCACGTACACGTGTGCAGGGTCTCAGGGTCTCGCGGAACTTCGATACAAAAACAGCGCGTTATTCTAATTTAGAAAATAAACTGTTTGGGTTCATAATCCACGCGAGCCAAGTCGCAGTCGGAAGCTAGCCATTTATAATTGCACCTTTTGCACCCGAATTTTGATAACATTTTGATTGCGTGCCTACTAGAGGATGCCAAGGTATTTTTTGCACCCGGGCGCTATGTGAGCTAAAGCCGCCCCTGCAAGTGTGGATGTATTTTTTTAATTAACATATTTTGAATTAAATCATGTTGTGTTCTACTTAATAAGATGTGCAGTATGCTTAAAATTTTGGAATATAACAAAATAAATCCGTCTCGCGTCAACTAATGATTCGAAAGGTCTCCTTCTAACATGAGAGTGTTTTGAGAGTTTTAAATCCTTAACTTAAAAGTTTATTTTTGGTTAACGTATTTAAATGGACATGTTGCCATGGGACATGTTGCCGCCCTACTTGCCTGATGGACTGTAACATGTGTACTGAAATCTGCTTTCTGCAGAATTCTTATTGTTTGATTGTTTTATCTATGTTCTTCATAAATTTTCTGTCACTGGCTTGAATTAATTTGTTTTGCTCTTTCATATTTTTATAAACTAGTAACATAACTATCATGCTGTGCGATTACGCTAGGGTCTCAATCTGTACAATGCATATGTACTTAGAATTAAGTTTACAATTTATTGATTGTCACCTGTTGTAATTGCCTATTAAATAAATAAATAAATAAATGTACTGTGTAAGACATTACTCTGTTTTTGACTGTGAACTAGTGCGTGCACATCGAACCTTCCTATAAAACAATATAATTAAAATCAGTTTATTCAAGTAGCTGTACATGCTACGCGCCTCCACAGAATAAATAACTCATTCATGGGACAATGTATACGCTTTTACAATAAGCTTCCCAATGATATACGTAATTTAACATTAAAGAAGTTCAAAATTGTAATTAAATCTAAACTTTGTAAAAAAGGATACTATAAAATTTCGGACTATTTAGATGACAAAAACGCTTGGGATTGAGGCGCTCTTTAGCCTTTCCGCTTTTTTTTTATATATAATTTTTGCCATTAATTATTATATTATTTACTTCATTATTTTGATATTGTAATGTCGTTTAAATTGAAATTATTTCTTATATATAACCGCTATACATTGTAAATGTGAGTGAGATCTAGGCTGAGCGCTCTTCATTTCATTAATTCTCACGATAACTGATGCATGCTTGCACTCTGTTGCGACAGGTTAGCTCAAATAGTTATGGCACTTTCTTCAAAAGGCTATTCCACCCTATATTTGTCTCACATAAAACTTTACATCATTACAATCTGTCTGGTCTATAAAATAGACTTTGACCCCTGAGTTTGTTTCGGCGATTCTTCTTAGGGATAGTCATAGGAAATGCCGACGCCATCGTTAGTTTAAAAAAGACGTGGAAAAGTGATTGAAAAATCATAATTGCAAAATAAATAATTTCATTTCATTTCAGTAAATACATCTTTTATTAATCCTCATAACCCAATATAGAACCCATATGATTGTATATTATATATTATTATTCAAACGCCTACTCATCATCATCTGCCTAGCCTTTTCCCAACTACATTGGGGTCGGCTTCCAGTCTTACCAGCAGCGGCTAAATAACTACTTGTTTTCCAAATAAATAAAGTAAGTGGACACCAAACTACTAATAAATTCATAAATAGTACGACTATTAGTAAGCGCTTGTAGTCACACTATTTCTGAACACGGTACCTACGCAGGTACACTTGTGATGTATTTCTCACCGATTTTCACAGGGAAGCCTGCGGGCAGTTGCATCTGAATAAAGTCCTTCAACTTCGCAAAGTGTGGCGACGATATCGCAGCCATTAGGTCCAGGATTGGCATTAATTGTTCTTGCAACTGAAAAACATGAAAATAATTACAGTTACCCTTTAGAAATAGTGTAGCCTCGCCACTGTACGAGTTGCGCTGTATGAAATTAGCGTCAGTCGGCATCCAGTGTCCGAGCTGTCGCGGTGTCGACATGCATTCATCTTGATAACAATCTGTTGCTATAGCAACAAGTCAGTACATGACTAGAAATGGGCTCATTTATTGATTGCTATCCCCGATTTGGAAACGCCTCGAGACAACTAATAACATATGCATACAAACGTATACAAACGAGATCTCGCATACAAAACTTGTGGCTCCACACTTACCTCTAAAGGATAGTCCTCACACAGCCACAGCGTTGCCCTAAACTTCTGCACCTTAGTGGATACCTCCCGCGGGCGGCCGATGTCCCGGTCCATCGGTTCCTCGGAGAAGTACTCCTCCCACGTCACGGGGTCACACGTCAGGTCCTCGCGGGACCTACTGCTGCGGGGAGACGGACTATCGTCCTGAAACATTGAACAAGGTTGTAGGGTCTTAGGTAGCAAGTAAGAGATTACCATAGGAACCAAATCGGGCTTCATTACAGACAGGACAGCACTAGGCAATCAGGCAGTAAGGACCCACAAATGGTTTTCCATGGAAATCTTAATTACTGAGTTTTATAAAAGTCATATGTCTAGGGGTCTGCGCTGATTAGTTTTTTCATGCTGCTACACATCTGTTTTGTGTCTTACCCTATCCTATGGTGCCCAAAAAGCCTCCCAAAGTCAACCTTGTTACGAACTTTGTTGACTGGTTCAGGGCATGGGCAATTTTTTTTTTCTTTTAAAATAACTTTGCGCCACACTAGGAATAATTCCAGTATCGTGGGTGCGTTTACAAACACATATATTCACATACACAAATACCCAGACCCGAAACAACTATCCGTAGATCATACAAATATTTGTTCCGTGTGGGAATCGAACCCACGACACGCAGCGCAGCAGTCGATCTCTCAACCAATGCGCCAACCGTGCCGTGCGATGTGAAATAACAGAGCAGGAAAACTATCTCATGTTTGACCATTATTTCACTGAATGATGACCAGTGGTGAGGTCAACGAGGCAAAGAAGATAAACCCTCCTATATTCAATGACCTCCCATAGTCACCTTTTCTGCCAACAGTGGCGCAGACTGTGTGTCGGCGTCAGCTAGCGCCAGTAGTCCTGCCAGCGGCGCCCGCGCAGCCAGTCTCCTGCCTCCCCGGGGCAGGTGTTCGGTTCTCGTCTTGGACACTAGCTCCACGTTATTGGCTCCGAACACTTTGCACTCGTATCCGTTCACGGCTTCCGTTTTATCTTGCCGCCAGCCCCAGATACCGCTTTTATTCCTGTTAAAATATAGTAATGTAAGTTTAATTATCTTGTTGGTATCCAAAATTAATATAGAACTAAACTGAGTTCATCGTTTGAAATATTGTTGCCGTAGACTTTAGTATCTATCCGCATCTGTTCAATAAGTGCCATGCGTTTGCGCATGTTTTATTTTACGTTTATATTGCGTAAAAAAGCGTTCTGTAGATTTCTCTTCATTCTTTGCACGACATATGCTTAATAATTATGTAGGAGGGGAGAGACGAATGTCAAAGACTGCGATATTCGATCCGTTACGCTAGACTGTATGGGAATCCAATCCGAATGATGGTTTGACCTGCGTTTGGTATCCGGTTGTCACAGGAACTCAAACAACCCGAAAGTATCCGCGATCGTAGCGTGTGACCACCCATCCGTTCTAGCCGATCTGACGCGTTTACTCACAGCTTACCAAATTCTGGTTAAGTTTGAATGTTCTTTGTGACCAACCTTTCAAAGCTAATCTTGTCAGTATCTAGGTAGTTGATGGCTATAGGAGAAGCGAGCCTCTGCTGTATAGCATGCGAGGGCGGCGCGGGCCACTCGCGCTCTCCCTCCATCGGCTCCAGGTACTCCACCCACGACGTGCCCAACTCGTGGTCTAGCTCCATCAGGCTGGCTGTGCGCCCTGCAACAACATTTCATGGTTATTTTGACGTGAGCAGGAAATTAACAAGTTCATGATGAAGTAAGAAGGAATTTTTTATCTGTTGTATAAATTTTACACCACTACACATTGCCATGCAAGTTTTCGTCTAAGATAGTAGAACCAAATACAACTTGATGTACTCTTTTTCAGGGTACATGAAGTTGTATAAGCAATAACTATACCAACAAAATTGCGGTGCCTCCAAGAGTGACGAAACATGAGTTCCTCTGGCGCACCCTGCGCAATCAGCCGCAATAACAGTTCTGACTGGCTAAACTTTCCATTACAGCACAAGCGATTCCCTTGTGATAACTCGAGTCGACTCAATAGAAGAAGATTTCAAGATAAAGTTTCAAGATGATAGTTATCATTTTCTTCATAATGAAATGTAATGAAATTGAAATAAAATTATTTATTTTGCAATTAGAACCTTCAATCACTTTTACACGTCTTTTTTAAACTAGATGGCGTCGGCATTTCCTATGACTATCCCTGACAAGAAACGTCGAAACAAAATCAGGAGTCAAGGTTTATTTTAAAGTCCTGAGGCCCTAGTGTAAGTTTCTTTCGACAAATTCGATTTACTACATCGGACGCGTTCGGCGCTCCGATTGGTGGAGAGCACGAAACCTCAGGGCCTCAGACAGATAAGTAAGGATTTATGTGAGACAAATATATATGTTGTTCATTCATACTACATACATGAGTGCTAGACTTATGAGAAAAAACAAAAGAAACTCACCTTGTCCTCTAAATATATAGGTTCTGTCGCCTCTCTGCCAGCGGTTTTCCTCAAATCCGATGAGTGTGGTGTCGACGCGCACATTCCCACCTCGCTTGTACACTTTGTATGTATCGAAAGGACACATGCGAGACACTAGAGGCACTGTGGAGAATACAGTATCATATTGAAATTATTTTTTTAATACCTTGCCCCACTCTTGGTATAATTATTGTATCGTGGGTGCGTTTACAAACACATATATTCACATACACAAAAACCCAGACCCGAAACAACTATCTGTAGATCATACAAATATTTCCTCCGTGGGGGAATCGAACCCGCGACACGTAGCGCAGCAGTCGATCTGTCAACCACTGCGCCAACCGTGCCGTTCAAAATTACCTAAATGATTGACAGATATTTGCTAGAAGTTCCACTTGATTCTCGACAAAGCATTTGCAATTATCTCACCCATCGGATTCGTTACAAAGAAGGCTTTGTAAGATCGAATCGTCTATATCCTATCACAAAATCTTGCGATAGGTAATCGCGAAATATAGTGAATATGGTAATATTCCGGCCGTGTCAAAACGTTTATTTATAAGCCAATTCAACGGCACGGTTGGTGTAGTGGCTGAGAGATCGGCTGCTACGCTACGGGTCGCGGGTTTGATTCCCGCACGGAACAAATATTTGTAGGATCTACAGATAGTTCTTCCGGGTTTGGGTGAGTATCCATGTGATTATTTGTGTTTGTAATCGCACCCACGATACAGAAATTATACCTAGTGTGGAGGCAACGTTTTTAAAAAAGCAAACAACGGATTAAGACGACTATTTAAGGAACTACAATAGCAATCTATATGAGCCCAAACAATTTTTCCAAGAAAGACCAAAAATCTTTTATTACTCCTTAGTATGTGTGTACTCACCCCAACTAGTGAACTCCCACTTCATTTCCACATAGAAGTCTGGTGCAAGACTCAATCGCTGCAAGAGGTCCGGTATACCTCCAGACCGGAGCACGTGGCGCTGGTAGTCCCTTCGAGATAGTACCAGGGATAGAAGATCAGGGTTGCCTGTCGCTGTGGCTTCTTGGACCGCTAGAACGACAACGTTTCGTATGGAAACATATAATTCAAAAAATCACTTTGATCGATTCCGCGGGAATTGTCTGCTTTTTGTTAATTCAGCTATCATGGTATCGGTTTTAATCATAAGCTCGACAAGGGCGTGACGAGTGACGATATACATATTTAGTATGTCCGATGCACCTTGGGCAAGCAGCCCTGTTATGACTCTAGCTCACTGACGAATTTTACCACACGGACATGTGCAATACCCAAAAGAGAGCTTACGCCGTGAAGACTGGATAAAAATAATATCAATGGTACAATAGCAACTCGCGGGTATACACAGTGGTAACGACATATCGACAACAATTGAAACCATATTCTGGAAATCGCGTTAGTATTTGGAACACCAAAAATTATCAAATTATAGTCAATGGTTTAGCCACAGGGTTCATTATTTACTTTAATAATTTGTATGAATCCTCAAGTTCACTAGGTTATTCACCTAGACGGACCAAAATAATTTGAATTTACCTACATGCATAAAATATAACGAAATAAAAGGTGCACCTCAAAAAAAAATCAGCTTCTTCGTAGGTAATATTGATTGCTATTCGTTTGCAATTTCGATAACATCTAATATTTTATTGTAAAGTATTTTGACTGATTAATAACGGTCGTGTTTTAATTTACGTGTCTTAATATCGTCACCACCCTGTATGTTTTGAATACACCATGTAGAATGTAGAAGTTCACTCTGTCCTTTGTATCTCACCTGTCCATCCATCCTTCTCGCAGTTGACGTCAGCACCACCTTCTATGAGCACGCGCGTTGTTTCAACGTAACCTAGAGTCACTGCTAGTAGTAGGGGGGAGCGACCCCGACTATCTTTGGATTCTAGCTGTTCTTTTGTGTACTGAAATAAAAAGGTAAAAATATTTCTTAATGTTTTTTACTTAACATGTCACCAACACTATAATATTTTTATTTTAGAACGGGATCACTGAGGTTTTCACTGAGTTTTTGACACTTTAACGCGCCATGTTAACGGATAAACTGATATTATTGCGGGTACGTGTTTATAAGCAGGAAAAATTATCTACCCTCTCCGTTAGATATGTTTGTTCCTGCTTCCATAAGCGCTGGGTGCCGCTACCACTATCACATAGGTCACTCATAACTCGAATTTGTTCTCGACATACGAAATACATCTCGTTTCGTGCGTTCGCGAGCATTTTGGTTCCTTACACAACTAATTAAAGGCAAATAAAAATTTGATAAATATCTCGTTTTTATATCTAATGAAAGACTTGAAATAGAATTGGCTGCTGAGCGTGAAGTTTTGGGTTCGATCCTCAGATCGGGCCAGGTGTTATTGGGTTTTTTTGTTAGAAAAATAAATCAGTAGCAGACTTGTCCCTGGTAGATGGCAATAGGCCTACCCCTTTTACATGGGCCTTCATAATAGCAAAACGTGGATGAATAATAATACACTTCTACCTAGCCTTTTAAGCAATATATCGGCATTATGTACTGTAGGGAACATATAGATATGAAAGTAGATTGGAAAGGTTTAGCTGAATACAATAACACAGCGGCACATATCAAGCTCAAGTTAGATAAGATTAGATCTTGTGATTCATTCATGTGTTACATGATAACTTATCGGGGCAGGGTAGACATACATGCCCTCTGTTATAAACTCAAATGACCACAATGTGATCACAATCCGAAACAATATTTACCTATATAATATACTAATATTATAAAGAGGTAAAATTTGTTTTTATGTATGTTGTAATTTCCAGAACTAATGATCCGAATCTGGATATTCTTTCACCGATAGCTACATTATCCCCAAGTGCTATAGGCTATAAATTATATATATGTAGATCACGCAGACAAAGTCATGGGCTGAAGCTAGTAGCTAATGAACACCAGATTGTATGTCCCCCTAATGTGTCATTATCTGTCTATTTATAGAATCTTTTTATTTCTCTTAAACTTGACGAACAATAAAAGAAAAAATAATTTAATAATTTGCCATTTCTATTTAATAAATCATTATGTGCTAACTTCCTTAAAACATAGTAGCCCACCATCATCAGGAATAGGGTTCAAGCTATCTGCAGTTTGGCTCTAATAGTCTAGAGGGAGGAATCCCTCCCATCAAGGAATACTCTCTTTCCACTCACTTCTACTGTTTGTTACTAGTTTTTGGTGTATTTTTCCATCAAAGGTGACCCACCATCTTTGCCTAGGTTTACTGTGGTGCCATTTAACATTTACTGGGACCCTGTTGTTTTATTAGCCGAAAGTTTCAATGTTTTTATGATAATTTGAATCTCTAAAACTCTAATCCTTATGGTAAACTTAAACCATTTACCTAACTTTGGAATTCATCAGTTTCATTTATGAATCTTGTTTGTTTATAGAAAAAAAATCCACTGTTTTACACATTGACTGAAAAATAGTCTAAAAAGAAATAATACAAAAGTATTTGATCTACTTGACTCTCGTCGACTGCGAATTTTAACCGGACGTGTTTCTTTTGTCTGCGGTGTTTTTATTCAAATCAGTTCGATAAAGTGAATAGTTAACAACAAAATTTGTATCTACGTGTATGTGGTGATGTGCTTCGTGTGTCAAACTAACTCACTTAAGTGAAATCATCTATATCGGACCCGAAATTAGCAAAATAGACTCAAAAAACAATCTTGCATTATTAAAAGTGTGCTAGTGTTGACATTGACGAACAATAGAAAGGTCAGCGACTGGACTGCGAGCACTAATTACTTTGTTAATTTGTATTGAAGCCATTGGACAATTGGACCATTAACTAATCGGTGCGTTTGGCCTAGTGGCTGTAGCACTCTATACTCGCAAACAGGGTGGTCTTACGTTCGAACCTGCCCAAGCGCAAGTAACACTTTTTGCGTTTTCTTTTGCTTTTTGCACGAGATCGGCCGAATCGTGGAAGAAATAAAAATATATATATTATTATTATTACAATAAAAACAATATTTCAAGTTTCCTACAAAACTTTGGAACACTATTATCATACCATATAGACATAATTATGTCATCTTCAGTTGTATGGGGTTGCTGCAGTGAGGAAATAGATGGTGAATATGCAACTTGCTGCAAATGCACACAAGGTTTCCACCTGGCTTGTGTACAATTGAATAACAAGCAGGGCAGCTCTGATGACGCCCTAAGCCCAACTTGGCAGTGCCCGCTGTGTCAGTGCACGCAGTCCAGAGCAGGAAACAAAAATAGTGATAGCACCCCTGTGAGGCGTGTAGCTTCAGCAGAGAAAAATGTCACGTCTCGTTCTAAGAAGAGACAAGCCATATCGTCCCCACCATTATCTAAATTCAGCCCTGTTAGCAGAGAAGACTTTCGTGACATTATCACCGAAACGTTAAGAGCGGAGAGGGCTGAAATGATGGCCGAGCTGAGGAACACCATAACAACTTTGATACACTCTGAACTGAAATCGATCAAGGACGAAATTCAGGAGGTGAGAAACTCAATGGCATTCATAAGTAGCGATTATGATGACATTAAGAAGGAATTAAAATCATCATCCGAAGTTGTCAAAAAACTAGAAATGGAAAATGAAAGCCTAAAAAATACAATCTCGAATTTGAATGTACGAATGAACCAAACGGAACAGCACGCTCGCTGCAGCAATGTTGAATTACAGTGTGTTCCTGAGTTTAATACTGAAAACTTGTTATCATTGACCAAACAGCTAGGTTCTGTTATAGGATGTAACATTACCGATGAGCAGATTCTACACTGCACTAGAATCGCCAAGTTGAATCGTGACTCCGATCGTCCAAAGTCAATAGTTGTTCAGTTTTGTTCGCCGAGAATCCGAGATCTCTTTTTGGCGGCTGCAATTGACTACAACAAGACTCACAGCGATGATAAGCTAAATTCGTCTCACATCGGAGTAGCGGGAGAGAAAAAACCAATTTTCATCACGGAGCACCTGTCACCGACAAACAAAGCTATTCACGCTGCAGCCCGGATGAAGGCCAAGGAAATCGGATACAAGTTTGTATGGGTTAGGGGCGGCCGCATTTTGATGAGGAAGGATATCACCTCCGAATATAAGGTTATTAAGGACATTTCAATGTTGGAGAAACTAGAGTAGGTCGATTCTCAATTGTTTTTCTACTATTCATGATTTTTAAACTAAAGTTAATTAAAATTCTCAACATTAAGCATTTTTTACCAGAACGTTAGAGGTTTACGTACAAAAACCCATAATTTTATTTGTTCGGTAATGGCTTGTGATTATGATATTATAATATTAGTTGAAACTTGGCTAAACAATAGTGTTTGTAACAACGAGTTGTTCGACCACAGATATTTGGTACATAGACGTGACCGTGAGAGTTCTGGTTATCACAATAATAAGGGCGGCGGAGGAGTATTAATTGCTGTGTCTAAAAAAATTAATTCTTCTAGATTAACTTTTAGAGAAAGTAAATGTGAAGACGTTTGGATATCGGTCGACATATTTTATAAGAATTCTGTTAAACCTTATCGTCTTGAAATCTGTGCAGTTTATCTTCCCCCACCCATCTCAAGACCTATGCTGGAGCACTTCATAGATAACTGTAATAGCTACTTAGATAATTCGGATGCCTACACTTGTATCGTGGGAGACTTTAACATGGGTACCATAGATTGGCTCGCGGTAAATAATTCCAGTGCACAACCTAATAATTCTAGTATAAGTGAACTCCTGATTGACTTTGTAACGGTTAATAACCTTCGTCAATGCAACGAAGTCGCTAATAAGTGCGGTAAACTACTTGACATTGTATTGGTGGATGCCCCGAGTTGTACTGTTCGTGAAACTGAACCTTTAAGTCTTGTTGATAATTTTCACCCCCCACTAGAGATTGATATATCTGTGAAAACTATAAATAAACTTAAATCCAATAATAATATCAAAAAGCCAAATTTTTACAAAGCAGATTACAGGTCTATCAATAATTACCTAATAAGCCAGGATTGGAATGAAATATTTTGTAATTGTCAACATATCGATGACATGGTAACGGTCTTTTATAATATACTTGGATCGACAATCGACAAATATGTCCCATTAAGTCATAAAAAAACCAATAAGTATCCTACCTGGTTTACTCCAGGTTTAATTAAAATATTAAAAGAAAAAAATAAACTTAGACTAAAATATAAAAAATATCATAACCCGTTAGATGCCTTATCCCTTAAACTAATTGGTAAGCGATGCGATAAACTAGTGAAAGAGTGTTATAACTTATACCTAGATAGCACCGAAAAGGCTATAACTAACAACCCCGAGCATTTTTGGACTTACGTTAAAAGTAAGCGAAGGGGTCAGAGCAGCTATCCAGCATCTATGACTAACGGCACTTCATTTACTTCCGAGGGCACAGAAATATGCAATTTATTTGCAATGGCTTTCTCTAATATATATAACAGAGATGATGAGTCATCGACATCTTATCCTGAACATTTTGATTCAGTGAACCCGAATTATGACAGCATTGGATCCATAGTACTGAGCCAAGATGAGATCCTCAAGAAACTAAGAGGCCTGGATAAGTCAAAAGGAGCAGGTCCCGATGGTATTCCCCCATTGTTTATTGTTAACTGCGCATCCACCTTAGTTATTCCCTTAAAAATAATATTCAACAAATCAGTAACTTCAGGACGTTTTCCTCAAAAATGGAAATTAGCGAAAGTTGTGCCCATTTTCAAGAATGGTGATAGGAATTTAGTTACCAATTATAGACCCGTCTCGATTCTTTCCGCATTTGGAAAACTCTTAGAATCCTTGCTGTGTCCGTATATACAGCGTTATTTTGAAAAAGTATTATGCGAACAACAGCACGGTTTCGTAAAATTGAGATCTACGTGCACTAACCTTGTGTCGTATATCGACACTTTATCAGAAAGCATGGATCAAGGTGTTCAGGTTGACGCTGTGTATACGGATTTCAGCAAGGCATTTGATAGGGTGGCTCACGGAGTACTAATAAACAAACTCTCAGCGTACGGTGTGTCTGGCCGTCTTCTCGATTGGTTCCAGTCCTACCTGAGTGCCAGAGAGTTCTACGTAGTAGTTAATGGCTTTCAATCTTCGTGCCAAACGATTACATCCGGAGTTCCTCAGGGCTCACATCTGGGTCCTATCTTATTCAACATCTTTATAAATGATGTCATCACCTGTTTTCAGAGTTCGACTGTGTTTCTATTTGCAGATGATATAAAAATAATAAAACCAATCGCTTCCGAGCAGGATGCACTGCGCTTACAACAGGACATTGACAGTCTCTTTGAGTGGTGCTCTCAAAACTGTATCTTGCTTAACTGTGAAAAGTGCTCCCACATCAAGTTTAGTAGGAAATTGAACAACTTGCCTACATCTTACAATATTAATGGAACTCAATTGAGTGAGGTGAATTGTATCCGAGATCTGGGTATCTTGTTGGACAGTAAGCTGACTTTTATACCACACATTGACGGTATCATCAAGAAAGCACTGCGTATGCTGGGGTTCGTAATTCGTAATAGCAAAATATTCAAGACGTCGCGCGCGTGGAGTACTGTAGTGTTGCCTGGAGACCGCATTACGCCGTCCACTCGCTGAGGATAGAAAGGGTTCAAAAAAGGTTTATTAACCACTTGAGTTATTCATTTGGAAGCAAGTGCAAAAATATGTCATATCTTGACAAGCTCTCATTTTTCAAAATGAAGTCTCTCGAAAAACGTAGAGACATGCTGGACCTTAAATTTATATTCAAGTTGTTTAGGAACCAAATCGACTGTCCTGAGCTTCTGAGTAGGTTCTGTTTCAGAGTCCCCCGTGGACCTCCTCGCAAACCGATTACGCCTCTAGCTCCACCCCTCCGGCGAACAAAATTTGGCGCTAATTCTCCGATTCCACGCTTGTGTAGGCTCGTTAACGAATACAGCGACCTAAAAGACATCCACTCTGATAGTCTGGCAACTTTTATCCGCAATACTAAGCTATGAATTGTGTAACTGTGTTGAATGTCTCTCATTTGCATCCTCAATTTTAATAACAAAAAAAAAATATTTATATTTATATTGTTGCTGTAATTAATTGTTAAATAATTTGTATCATAGCACACTGAACTGATATAACATTGCAGACATTAGTGTTATTTGTATAGCTAGTAAACACATAGCATGCTGTGTTTACCTGTAATTGGTTGTGCAGTAATCTAAAAACATTATTGTATGTATTAAACTAAATGTATAACTGTAACAGCTGTTGGTAGACCTAATTAAATAAATAAATAAATAAATAAACACATAATCAAATGACAGTATCTCTCAGAGATAAGCAGATGAAAAGCTTGTATAACCACTCTGTGGTGTATTTAAATCATTTTCCCAGTGTTAGTGATTAAATCAGAAGTTACTGTTGTTCATTGTCCTAACTGAAACATAAACAAGTTTCATCTAAACATCAAACTTTAACTACACTTGCTAACACATCAAAAACAAGCTAAAAGTATTTATAGCATTGTAAACATTTCAGCTCCTATTGCTACCTATTTTCAACTTTATTATGAGAAGCATAAAGTCTCAAATCAAAATAGCTACTGTGGTTGTTTATAGGAACATAGTTCAGTTAGATCTTGTTATTTCAAAATGTTAGGTATTAACAGGGTGTAAATATTATGTACAAACTCAATCCTTATCTATTTTCAACCTTCAATTTAGTTTTGTAAGGCTTCTCCATAATGAGATTATTTTTGACCTATGTTTGGCTTCTTATTACCTTGAGAATTGTTTAGGTAATTTGCTTGTCTTGTAATTAATTAATAATGATGATAGTTTAATTAGTTTTTGCACAACCCTCATCACCTGTATTTTATCCTAGTGTGTTTCTTTCTTTGTAATGTAAGAGTGAGATGCAAAACTGGTGCTAAAAGATTAGTATCAGACTCAAAATGTTGTATTACTCAGTTTTTATTATGATTCACACTACACTTATGGATTGTAAAACAAGTACTTATATTTTCCGCATAACAATGAGGTTTTCCTTATGTAATACATACAAACAATATGAAGTTTAATAAAACAATGCATCATAATACATTAAAGCTATGTTTCCTAGTACCCCATTAATCTTAAAATGCTAACAATTACATCCCTATCAGGCTAGAACACAAACAAGAAGGCCATGGCTGAAAACCATTATAATGGTTCCTATCAGTGACGTTTAATTAGTATTCCTGATTGAGAAGCGCTCGATAAATACAATTTATAACACCTATGAAAACTTAAGGCCGTCCACACGCTATGCCCAATCGCCGGGAGAGGAATCATGGGGTATAACCTCAACTATACGAAAAAATAGGAAAAGTATTATTTAATAAGCAAAAAAAGGGTCACATTTTACCTTTTTAGCATCCAGAGAAGCCTTCAGATCCTCGTGCTGGTTATTCCACACTAACCAGTGAATTGGATAGCGTCTAGCAACATCATCCGCTGATAATGGCATAATGTCAGCACATATAATAATGTTACACAAATAAATAGCACACAGTCTACTCTATACACATAACACTACCTAATCACACGTCGTTACACTGAGCACGTCAATTAATTATAATTTTATCATAAAAATACGCCAATTTTACTCTCTCTCCACTAAAATGTCAACGGACTAGTGTTGTCATAATCGTCATAAAGTAAAGTATATAGTGTTGTCCTATAACTCCTCCTATAGGGGCTGGTGCAATCATCGAAATATGTGTGTAACATGTTATTTCGATGCGTGCAATAGCGACATGAATGGTTTTATATACATGAATCGAATATCACAAAAATTGACTTAATAATATTGATAATATCGAGTCAAGTTTTATAATCGCCATCGAGAAAAATAATAAAAGAAACTATTTTGAATAATGCGAGTCTCCAGTTCGAATATGAAAAGCCTTTTTCTGAGATGAAAAGTCATTCAACATTTTTTTAGCCTTCTCTTTATATGTCAGAAGTTATCTGAAATTTTATTCCTAAATTTCGTGATAATCAAAGAAAACGATAAACATTCAGTGTATTTGTTATGAAAAATTGGTCATCTGAGTGAATTTCTAATTATGTTTTTTTATAATTACTTTTTATTTCTTCTGAAACGAAACTAACTTTGTAAACGTTAGCCTTAACTCAACAGGAAAATAAAAATGTTAGGTTATTGATAAAAATTCGAAACATTTTTTACGTAACAAACATGTACCCGTGTACCGTAATAAATTATTAAAATGAAGAAGGCAACTAACACTTTAAGACGGCTAAACCAAATAGTACCAATAAATTATTGTCATATTTTTATTAATACCAAAACGATAACTTCTAAGTCGACACAGAAGCAAATCGCAGTAAGTTTTTGGTATCGAAGTCTATATTCGATTTTTAGCTTTCAAGCATTGGAGACAAAATATTAAATTAATTCTTTTTAATTTGCTCATATATTAATAGGAATAATACCTATGTTTAATACAATCAGTAAAACAGACACAATGAATTTATTTCAGAAATGCTACCAACTCCTAAACTTACCAATAGACTCCAAACAAGATGCAGTTCGCCAAGCCTTCCTAGAACTTGCCAAGAAGTACCACCCGGACTCAGGGTCCCCTGAAGCAGATATGGACAAGTTTGTTGCCATAGAGAATGCATTCAGGACATTGACTAAACATAACACTGGAGTTAGTAATAAGGAGGAGGTGGAGAAGATTGTTTATGATATCAGGGTAGGTATTTACGGAAGTAGTCTTAGAACGTTTTATCTTGCTTACACAGATTATATAAATATGTATCTATACAAATAATTTACTTGAAATGATATTAAATATAGCTCCAATTTTTTTTAATAATGTCACACAAAAGTAATATTATTCTTTAATTATAATTCTTATATCCTATTTTGAATGATAATTATTTAAAATTCATACATTACAGCACACAGCACCGCAACATCGACAGTATCTGAGCTATGACGGCTATGGCTATGGGACTATTTTCCAAAGAGAGAAACAATATACTCAGGCCAGAGCACAGAAGGCTGCCATAAATGTAATGGAACACCGCATAGAGAAAGCTATTGCTTCTGACAAAACCCTAATGAAGAAAGGACAGTGTGGAAAAAAACATGACATTAAAACAAAATATGGTTTTGATAGATTGGTAGAGGATTTGATTCAGGAATCCATATCTAAGGGAGAATTCGAAAACCTGAGTGGCAAAGGAAAGCCTTTGAGGAATCAAAATAATAATCCATATGTAGATTTCACAACGCATAAATTAAATGAGGTATGTATGCATATTGCTTAAAGAAATAGGGTCCCTCAAGACTAGGCCATTTATTTTAATAGTATGTAGTATGGTAATTTATTTTTAATATTTTATTTGTGCCTGCAATAAACGGCACTTGCAAATCGTTAGGCTTGCTTGGTTAGTTATTTCATGGAAAAGAAGCAGCAAGAAGTTCAGAGATGAAACCACAATGTAGGTCAACATCTGCACTGGCATTTGGAAAAAAGAGCTATTGTAATATTTTAAAAACAATAATTATTTTCAGGTGCTCATAAACAATGGATTCACACCAGAATGGATAACTATGGCCAAAGAAATAGACCAAGATATTGAAAATTTAAAACAAGAAATCCGCTCTGATAGAATGCCCCTCGGTCCTTATCCACTAACCGATGATGATATTGCAAAATGGAAAAGAATATGCAAAAATAATTATGAACTGGCAAAATCGATTAATACTAAAATAAATACATACAATCTAATAGTTCCTTTGCTAAATAAACAGAAGCTCCATGTAGCGTTTGATAAAATATGTGATGATATTTTAAAGAATGGTGTTCATTCTGTAGTGCAGGTAGAAAACGAATGTATGGGCACTATGAAAACTGATGACGTCATTAGAAATAATGGCGAGGACTTGTTTGGAACGTTATTCAAAGCTCTTGGAGATCTATTAACATTTAAAGGAAACAAAAAGGTTTGATATCTAATATGGGGTATTATATATAAAGAAAAATATTTTTTTGTAAAATTTAAAAGAAATTACGATTAAATTGTATAATCGTCTAATTTATGGTTAGTTACGTTACTACGACCGTTAGAATATAGTTAATATTATTTTATAAAATTAATTGTAGATGCATATCTGTGATAATTATGTAGATATTTTATTTAAATAATTGATATAATAAACACTCGAAATATATACAAAAGATTTTATTTCAAACACACTGTAAAACTTAACATACTTATATTTTAAATGGCGTTTCATAAACATGCATTATTTATTTATTACCGATTTATAAAGATCATAAAGATTTAATCAATCTTTATTATATAAAAGACATTCCGTTTCTGTTATCTCTATAATCAAAATTAAGACTATATAACAACATTTAGAAAATTGGTCCATTTAGCAAAAAATCATGAATGATTTTCTGTTGCATCACTTGATGTGTTAAATACTTTCTCATTTTTATTGTTGCATTAAACTTTATAAACAGTTGTTCAACATTCAAAACTGTTGCTAACAGAGCAATATAATGATAATATCATCATATAATATACTTAACTAATAATATTATAACGTTTCTCTTATATACAAAATAATATCAAATTCGAGAACTGTAATAGTTATAAAAAATTCATCAATTCACAAAATTACTCATATTGTAATGTAGGTGACAGATTTAGTGTATGACAGCTAATATACATAGTTAGTATGGAATGCGTAACATGTGTATGTATATTTACATACTGCATTCATACATGGTCCCATAAATATTGAGATTTAATAGTCAAGCCTTATTCGAATATCAATGTTTTTACTTATTCTAAACGTAAACCATTTCATATAAGGGAGATGGAAGCTAACTGAAGATTATGATTTAATTCATTTGTCAAAGCAAACTGGTATCATTTTGCGGGTATACATATTTTTTACGCTTTTTGCATGAAGAAATTTTGTTTGAAGTAGTCAGTTCCATCAACCTTTAATGACGCAGTGAGAAGAAAAGCACAATCACAAAGCTTTTTGAAATTTTAAACTGCTAGTCGTGATCATGGCAATGTTACCTATCACCGTTTATTGGTTACACTTACAGGCAAGATATGATAAACGAGTCTCCTGTCGCAATATCCAAGAGAATAACATTGTACACTCATGAACATTCTTTACGTTTTTTGATGTATTTTTTCTCAGTGATAGGTAGGATACGCCTCATCAAAATAAATATAAACGAGTGATGAAAACGTAATTGATCAAACGGGTTGTGTGTCGTTTTGTGTGCTCCACTCCTGTGTCTGCGCCACACGTGACAGTGTACGCTCAGGTCGTCGAGTCCCTAGGAGTACCACATGAGGGTCCCCTGCTGGTTGAGCCGCAGTCGGCCGGTGGCCACGAGGCGCAGCGCGCGCGGGTAGGCGCGGTGCTCCGCCTCCAGGATGCGGTGCGTTAGCGTCTCCAGGGTGTCTTTCTGGAGGACCGGGACACGCTCTTGGAGGATTATTGGGCCGGTGTCCATGCCCTCCTGGAGAATCGAGAAGATATTTGTTAGAGAAAACAAGGTACAGGAAAATATGTAACAAAAGTCCATAAGTCAATTTTTAATTCAAGTAGGCCTTAACAGACTGTTTTGTAACGTTACGGTGTTGGTTGGACGGTTTAAAACTGGCTTAGTGTTATAGAAAAGAGACCAGTAGGAAACTCCAATATACTAAGAGAGAAGAAAAGAAAGAAAAATAACATTTTAGAAGACAAAGTACAGGAGTGTGACGACCTCTGTACATGAGGATCACTTATTTAAAGATCGATCTGACGAAACTGAGCACGCGCATTCAGCGCAACGGCATAATACGCTATTGTCGGAAGACTATCCGGTTCTTGTACTATCACGACAACTCAATTACAAGGAATACAGGCAATATCCGACAAATATGTCGCCTCACACCCTGGCAACCCGAATCTTCGTCAAAGGGCTCAAACTGTAACCAGTAAAACGCTAAAAGAAAGATATACTTACGTCAACGAAATGCACCGTGCAGCCGCTTTCCCGGTCTCCAGCGTCGAGGCACTGCTTCTGCGCGTTCAGACCGGGGTGCCGCGGCAGCAAGGACGGGTGGATGTTCAGTAACCGGCCGTGCCATCTGAACAGAACATATACAAATAAAATTAGTTAAGAAAAGGATACATAATTTTTTTTTTGTTTATAAGGGATTTTTGTGTACTAACTTTTTAACAAACTCAGCTGAAAGGATCCTCATGTATCCAGCTAGGCAGACGATGTCAATCTTGTGTGCCTCTAGCGCTTCTGACACGGCGCGGTCGAACTCTTCCCGCGACGCGTAGTCTTTGTGGTTGAATACCTAAACAGATGTACCAATAGTCAGTGATGCACGAAAAAAGTCTAAAAACTTATGCGCCTAGTATATAATACGAGCTGCGCCCGCGACTATTTCACCCCATTCGAGGATGAATAATGAAAAATCTCTTCATAGCTAGTTACCTGCATTATAAAAAACCTATCTGCCCATTTCATATTTATTCCTAATATTTCATTAGTTTATACAGGGTGTTCGGCGCTTGAAACGTCAATTTTTTTCAGGATAATGATCGGGTCATTTTCTACCTTTCCATCCTTTACAAACATTACTAAAAAAGTTATAAGGGTTTAAATGGGTGATTTAAGTTAATTAAGAAAAAAAAAATCATATTTCCATAACCGTGACTCTTAGGACCCAGGGTCACAGGGTGGAAAGGTTACAAATGATCCCACCAGTATCCCAAAAAAAATTACGGTCCATGCGCCGAACACCCTGTATATGTATAGTCCTCACTGATTTCAACAACGGCGACCTTAAAAGAAATTATCTTTTAGAGTGAGCCCTAATATGGCTACGTGCCCTAATACAATAAGCTAGACCGAACTTGTTATTAAATACCCGATCACATTATCATTTCATTAGCAGTCACTGAGTGAGTGGTATTTCGGTTTTCAATAATTAAAACCTACCAGTGTCGGCACTCCCGCCTTCTCGGCGCGTTGCAGTGCGTACGCGTCCTTCTTGTTGCTGATGACCAGAGAGATGTCGGCACACATGCACTGCGCGGCCTCGCGGCTCGTGTCCATTAACGCTTGCAGGTTGCTACCGTTGCCGGACACTAGGACTGCCACCTGGAGAAGAAATCAATAATCATTAATTTGTGACAAATTTCTAGACAGCAAAGTATAATAGGTCAGCCCGTTACTATGCTGGGCCTCTTGTCAGAAAGGGAAGGGTTAAGATCCGAGTCCAATACGCAGGCCTGGTGTGGGTTGGCGGACTACACACACCATCGAGATCTTTATGAATCTCTCATAACTGCAGGATTATTGACTGCATCATTGGCCTAACTCGCAAACGCGACCGCTAATGGTGAGGGCGCTAAGGAAGAGGGAGGGTGACATGAGGTCTTGGGTTCGATTCCCGAGTCAGGCAAAGTGTTATTGGATTTTTGTGTATTGAAATTCTCAGTAGGAGCACGGAGTCTGGAACTGTGCCCGGGAGATAGTAATAGGCTCTCCCCCTATTACATGAGACTTAATAACGGCATCGGCGAAATGAAGGTGTACAGTACACCTTTACCTAACCCTTCGGGGAATACAGGCGTGATGCTATTTTATGTGGTTCTCGACAATATTTTCGTTGTTAACGAAAGTCCACATGAATTCGAATATTCAGAGGTTTCGGTTGGGTTCAAACTCAGAGTCTTATAGCTACCTTCTTCTTGGGCAGCAGCGGCATCCTCCTGGTGAAGTCCATGGCGGACGCGATATTGTCGACGAGCACGCGCGCGCCGCCCGTGGGCCGCTTCTGTATGCTGCCGATCACCATCGCGCCGAACGCGCGCGTCGTGTTCATTACCTACAACAATGACATGATAAAGAGAGAACTTGCTAACTAAAACAAATATTTTATTACACTCAGTAAAGATGACAAAAATCTGAAAAAATATAGTCACATAATGTTAAGACATCATAATTATACACGGTGGAAGTTTGATGGAGGAATATTTTCGTAGGAATGTTAATGTTTTTGATGATATTTCGATCTACATTTAACGATTTTGTAAATATGGTTGAATAAGCGAGAAAAAAGAAAAAACAAATATAGAATTTCTTTTGGTTTTTTGCATGAATAGCACTGAACAGATTTTCCTGTACGTGTTACAGAAAGGTAGCTGGCATTATTGTGCCGGCCGGACTATATCAGACTTCCACCCTGTACTTTTTTATTTTGTATTCCGTCAATTTGTGCAATTAAATGTCACTAGTGTAAATATTGTATTGAATCATTTTTATCTCTTCTCGTAACTTCTCAAATTTACTTCCGTGGTATTGTTAGCTAAGCGACGTTTTGCTGATGAGCTAAAATTCCCACTCATCCGAGTCTCTATTTTCACCTTCATAATTCATTATCTCCCCTACATTTCCGAAAGCTTTTTTAACCATCTGTAAAAAAAATTCTGCTATTCCCAGTCTCCAATCAGCATCGACGGTAACTTGTAAAAGTAGGCCAAATCATAACACACAAAATGTATAGGTAAGTCATTTGAACTCACGTGCGCTTGATCTTCCGGAGACACGACGAGCACCATGCCGATTCCGCAGTTGAACGTGCGTAGCATCTCCTCGTCCTGCACGGAGCCAGCATCCGCGATCCACGAGAACACCTGACGAACATAGGGTACAAGTTATTGTACTGAAGGCTGGTCTTACGAAGGAAAATAGAAAAAAAAATTTAGACCAAATAGGCCTCAAGTTCCACGCTATGCACGTGTGGAGCCTCGTTCCTTGAACCCTTGTTCAAGAATAGGGGTTTCAAGTAAGATGGAACCGGAGATCGTCTGGCGCACCTGAGGCACTCAATAACAACATTGGCTGGCAGACATGAGCGATTCCTGTTGCCCTGATGCGTTGTGCCGACTCCACAGAACACGATGTACGCCCTTCACGCGCCCGCTGCGGATGGCCGGCAGCACGCTGCGCACGTAGATGCGGGTCGGCTTTATTAGTATGTATAAGGTGTGTACGTACGGGGTGCACGTGCCACCAGTGCGCGTTGAGGCGCGCGCGCACAGCGTCGGGTATGACGCGCGGGATGTTCTCCAGCAGCACGCTGCGCACGTAGATGCGGGTCGGCTATTAGTATGTATAAGGTGTGTACGTACGGGGTGCACGTGCCACCAGTGCGCGTTGAGGCGCGCGCGCACAGCGTCGGGTATGACGCGCGGGATGTTCTCCAGCAGCACGCTGCGCACGTAGATGCGGGTCGGCTATTAGTATGTATAAGGTGTGTACGTACGGGGTGCACGTGCCACCAGTGCGCGTTGAGGCGCGCGCGCACAGCGTCGGGTATGACGCGCGGGATGTTCTCCAGCAGCACGCTGCGCACGTAGATGCGGGTCGGCTATTAGTATGTATAAGGTGTGTACGTACGGGGTGCACGTGCCACCAGTGCGCGTTGAGGCGCGCGCGCACAGCGTCGGGTATGACGCGCGGGATGTTCTCCAGCAGCACGCTGCGCACGTAGATGCGGGTCGGCTATTAGTATGTATAAGGTGTGTACGTACGGGGTGCACGTGCCACCAGTGCGCGTTGAGGCGCGCGCGCACAGCGTCGGGTATGACGCGCGGGATGTTCTCCAGCAGCACGCTGCGCACGTAGATGCGGGTCGGCTATTAGTATGTATAAGGTGTGTACGTACGGGGTGCACGTGCCACCAGTGCGCGTTGAGGCGCGCGCGCACAGCGTCGGGTATGACGCGCGGGATGTTCTCCAGCAGCACGCTGCGCACGTAGATGCGGGTCGGCTATTAGTATGTATAAGGTGTGTACGTACGGGGTGCACGTGCCACCAGTGCGCGTTGAGGCGCGCGCGCACAGCGTCGGGTATGACGCGCGGGATGTTCTCCAGCAGCACGCTGCGCACGTAGATGCGGGTCGGCTATTAGTATGTATAAGGTGTGTACGTACGGGGTGCACGTGCCACCAGTGCGCGTTGAGGCGCGCGCGCACAGCGTCGGGTATGACGCGCGGGATGTTCTCCAGCAGCACGCTGCGCACGTAGATGCGGGTCGGCTATTAGTATGTATAAGGTGTGTACGTACGGGGTGCACGTGCCACCAGTGCGCGTTGAGGCGCGCGCGCACAGCGTCGGGTATGACGCGCGGGATGTTCTCCAGCAGCACGCTGCGCACGTAGATGCGGGTCGGCTTTATTAGTATGTATAAGGTGTGTACGTACGGGGTGCACGTGCCACCAGTGCGCGTTGAGGCGCGCGCGCACAGCGTCGGGTATGACGCGCGGGATGTTCTCCAGCAGCACGCTGCGCACGTAGATGCGGGTCGGCTATTAGTATGTATAAGGTGTGTACGTACGGGGTGCACGTGCCACCAGTGCGCGTTGAGGCGCGCGCGCACAGCGTCGGGTATGACGCGCGGGATGTTCTCCAGCAGCACGCTGCGCACGTAGATGCGGGTCGGCTTTATTAGTATGTATAAGGTGTGTACGTACGGGGTGCACGTGCCACCAGTGCGCGTTGAGGCGCGCGCGCACAGCGTCGGGTATGACGCGCGGGATGTTCTCCAGCAGCACGCTGCGCACGTAGATGCGGGTCGGCTATTAGTATGTATAAGGTGTGTACGTACGGGGTGCACGTGCCACCAGTGCGCGTTGAGGCGCGCGCGCACAGCGTCGGGTATGACGCGCGGGATGTTCTCCAGCAGCACGCTGCGCACGTAGATGCGGGTCGGCTATTAGTATGTATAAGGTGTGTACGTACGGGGTGCACGTGCCACCAGTGCGCGTTGAGGCGCGCGCGCACAGCGTCGGGTATGACGCGCGGGATGTTCTCCAGCAGCACGCTGCGCACGTAGATGCGGGTCGGCTATTAGTATGTATAAGGTGTGTACGTACGGGGTGCACGTGCCACCAGTGCGCGTTGAGGCGCGCGCGCACAGCGTCGGGTATGACGCGCGGGATGTTCTCCAGCAGCACGCTGCGCACGTAGATGCGGGTCGGCTATTAGTATGTATAAGGTGTGTACGTACGGGGTGCACGTGCCACCAGTGCGCGTTGAGGCGCGCGCGCACAGCGTCGGGTATGACGCGCGGGATGTTCTCCAGCAGCACGCTGCGCACGTAGATGCGGGTCGGCTATTAGTATGTATAAGGTGTGTACGTACGGGGTGCACGTGCCACCAGTGCGCGTTGAGGCGCGCGCGCACAGCGTCGGGTATGACGCGCGGGATGTTCTCCAGCAGCACGCTGCGCACGTAGATGCGGGTCGGCTATTAGTATGTATAAGGTGTGTACGTACGGGGTGCACGTGCCACCAGTGCGCGTTGAGGCGCGCGCGCACAGCGTCGGGTATGACGCGCGGGATGTTCTCCAGCAGCACGCTGCGCACGTAGATGCGGGTCGGCTATTAGTATGTATAAGGTGTGTACGTACGGGGTGCACGTGCCACCAGTGCGCGTTGAGGCGCGCGCGCACAGCGTCGGGTATGACGCGCGGGATGTTCTCCAGCAGCACGCTGCGCACGTAGATGCGGGTCGGCTATTAGTATGTATAAGGTGTGTACGTACGGGGTGCACGTGCCACCAGTGCGCGTTGAGGCGCGCGCGCACAGCGTCGGGTATGACGCGCGGGATGTTCTCCAGCAGCACGCTGCGCACGTAGATGCGGGTCGGCTATTAGTATGTATAAGGTGTGTACGTACGGGGTGCACGTGCCACCAGTGCGCGTTGAGGCGCGCGCGCACAGCGTCGGGTATGACGCGCGGGATGTTCTCCAGCAGCACGCTGCGCACGTAGATGCGGGTCGGCTATTAGTATGTATAAGGTGTGTACGTACGGGGTGCACGTGCCACCAGTGCGCGTTGAGGCGCGCGCGCACAGCGTCGGGTATGACGCGCGGGATGTTCTCCAGCAGCACGCTGCGCACGTAGATGCGGGTCGGCTATTAGTATGTATAAGGTGTGTACGTACGGGGTGCACGTGCCACCAGTGCGCGTTGAGGCGCGCGCGCACAGCGTCGGGTATGACGCGCGGGATGTTCTCCAGCAGCACGCTGCGCACGTAGATGCGGGTCGGCTATTAGTATGTATAAGGTGTGTACGTACGGGGTGCACGTGCCACCAGTGCGCGTTGAGGCGCGCGCGCACAGCGTCGGGTATGACGCGCGGGATGTTCTCCAGCAGCACGCTGCGCACGTAGATGCGGGTCGGCTATTAGTATGTATAAGGTGTGTACGTACGGGGTGCACGTGCCACCAGTGCGCGTTGAGGCGCGCGCGCACAGCGTCGGGTATGACGCGCGGGATGTTCTCCAGCAGCACGCTGCGCACGTAGATGCGGGTCGGCTATTAGTATGTATAAGGTGTGTACGTACGGGGTGCACGTGCCACCAGTGCGCGTTGAGGCGCGCGCGCACAGCGTCGGGTATGACGCGCGGGATGTTCTCCAGCAGCACGCTGCGCACGTAGATGCGGGTCGGCTATTAGTATGTATAAGGTGTGTACGTACGGGGTGCACGTGCCACCAGTGCGCGTTGAGGCGCGCGCGCACAGCGTCGGGTATGACGCGCGGGATGTTCTCCAGCAGCACGCTGCGCACGTAGATGCGGGTCGGCTATTAGTATGTATAAGGTGTGTACGTACGGGGTGCACGTGCCACCAGTGCGCGTTGAGGCGCGCGCGCACAGCGTCGGGTATGACGCGCGGGATGTTCTCCAGCAGCACGCTGCGCACGTAGATGCGGGTCGGCTATTAGTATGTATAAGGTGTGTACGTACGGGGTGCACGTGCCACCAGTGCGCGTTGAGGCGCGCGCGCACAGCGTCGGGTATGACGCGCGGGATGTTCTCCAGCAGCACGCTGCGCACGTAGATGCGGGTCGGCTATTAGTATGTATAAGGTGTGTACGTACGGGGTGCACGTGCCACCAGTGCGCGTTGAGGCGCGCGCGCACAGCGTCGGGTATGACGCGCGGGATGTTCTCCAGCAGCACGCTGCGCACGTAGATGCGGGTCGGCTATTAGTATGTATAAGGTGTGTACGTACGGGGTGCACGTGCCACCAGTGCGCGTTGAGGCGCGCGCGCACAGCGTCGGGTATGACGCGCGGGATGTTCTCCAGCAGCACGCTGCGCACGTAGATGCGGGTCGGCTATTAGTATGTATAAGGTGTGTACGTACGGGGTGCACGTGCCACCAGTGCGCGTTGAGGCGCGCGCGCACAGCGTCGGGTATGACGCGCGGGATGTTCTCCAGCAGCACGCTGCGCACGTAGATGCGGGTCGGCTATTAGTATGTATAAGGTGTGTACGTACGGGGTGCACGTGCCACCAGTGCGCGTTGAGGCGCGCGCGCACAGCGTCGGGTATGACGCGCGGGATGTTCTCCAGCAGCACGCTGCGCACGTAGATGCGGGTCGGCTATTAGTATGTATAAGGTGTGTACGTACGGGGTGCACGTGCCACCAGTGCGCGTTGAGGCGCGCGCGCACAGCGTCGGGTATGACGCGCGGGATGTTCTCCAGCAGCACGCTGCGCACGTAGATGCGGGTCGGCTATTAGTATGTATAAGGTGTGTACGTACGGGGTGCACGTGCCACCAGTGCGCGTTGAGGCGCGCGCGCACAGCGTCGGGTATGACGCGCGGGATGTTCTCCAGCAGCACGCTGCGCACGTAGATGCGGGTCGGCTATTAGTATGTATAAGGTGTGTACGTACGGGGTGCACGTGCCACCAGTGCGCGTTGAGGCGCGCGCGCACAGCGTCGGGTATGACGCGCGGGATGTTCTCCAGCAGCACGCTGCGCACGTAGATGCGGGTCGGCTATTAGTATGTATAAGGTGTGTACGTACGGGGTGCACGTGCCACCAGTGCGCGTTGAGGCGCGCGCGCACAGCGTCGGGTATGACGCGCGGGATGTTCTCCAGCAGCACGCTGCGCACGTAGATGCGGGTCGGCTATTAGTATGTATAAGGTGTGTACGTACGGGGTGCACGTGCCACCAGTGCGCGTTGAGGCGCGCGCGCACAGCGTCGGGTATGACGCGCGGGATGTTCTCCAGCAGCACGCTGCGCACGTAGATGCGGGTCGGCTATTAGTATGTATAAGGTGTGTACGTACGGGGTGCACGTGCCACCAGTGCGCGTTGAGGCGCGCGCGCACAGCGTCGGGTATGACGCGCGGGATGTTCTCCAGCAGCACGCTGCGCACGTAGATGCGGGTCGGCTATTAGTATGTATAAGGTGTGTACGTACGGGGTGCACGTGCCACCAGTGCGCGTTGAGGCGCGCGCGCACAGCGTCGGGTATGACGCGCGGGATGTTCTCCAGCAGCACGCTGCGCACGTAGATGCGGGTCGGCTATTAGTATGTATAAGGTGTGTACGTACGGGGTGCACGTGCCACCAGTGCGCGTTGAGGCGCGCGCGCACAGCGTCGGGTATGACGCGCGGGATGTTCTCCAGCAGCACGCTGCGCACGTAGATGCGGGTCGGCTATTAGTATGTATAAGGTGTGTACGTACGGGGTGCACGTGCCACCAGTGCGCGTTGAGGCGCGCGCGCACAGCGTCGGGTATGACGCGCGGGATGTTCTCCAGCAGCACGCTGCGCACGTAGATGCGGGTCGGCTATTAGTATGTATAAGGTGTGTACGTACGGGGTGCACGTGCCACCAGTGCGCGTTGAGGCGCGCGCGCACAGCGTCGGGTATGACGCGCGGGATGTTCTCCAGCAGCACGCTGCGCACGTAGATGCGGGTCGGCTATTAGTATGTATAAGGTGTGTACGTACGGGGTGCACGTGCCACCAGTGCGCGTTGAGGCGCGCGCGCACAGCGTCGGGTATGACGCGCGGGATGTTCTCCAGCAGCACGCTGCGCACGTAGATGCGGGTCGGCTATTAGTATGTATAAGGTGTGTACGTACGGGGTGCACGTGCCACCAGTGCGCGTTGAGGCGCGCGCGCACAGCGTCGGGTATGACGCGCGGGATGTTCTCCAGCAGCACGCTGCGCACGTAGATGCGGGTCGGCTATTAGTATGTATAAGGTGTGTACGTACGGGGTGCACGTGCCACCAGTGCGCGTTGAGGCGCGCGCGCACAGCGTCGGGTATGACGCGCGGGATGTTCTCCAGCAGCACGCTGCGCACGTAGATGCGGGTCGGCTATTAGTATGTATAAGGTGTGTACGTACGGGGTGCACGTGCCACCAGTGCGCGTTGAGGCGCGCGCGCACAGCGTCGGGTATGACGCGCGGGATGTTCTCCAGCAGCCCGCCGCCCGTGATGTGCGCCACGGCCTTCACGCGCCCGCTGCGGATGGCCGGCAGCACGCTGCGCACGTAGATGCGGGTCGGCTTTATTAGTTCCTCGCCTGGAATACGTATCATTAGATATTGTTGTCCCATCATACAACAACCAACAACAACAAAAAGCCTTTTCCTAACTATATGGGGGTCGACTCACTGTCTGTCCTGATGCGCCTAAATACTATTATTTAACACGGAGCGACTTTCATCTGACCTCTGCCACTGGATAACATTTGTCAAAATTTTTGGGCTGCTGACTTACGAAACGAGTCAATGTGACACTCGGAACCAACTACTTAATGTTACTTCCGATGAACGGTCACCTATCCGAATAATTACCGCAAGAATGGCTGCTTAACGTCGAAGATCAACTTATATACCTGAAGCGGTCGGGAAATTTCTTTGGAATTATTTGACAACGTCTTGTTTGTACTAAATTACATTCTGAATTACTGCAAATATGGAGAAACGAGGTGTGGTGTTCCTCCATTGAAAAGGGAGGATCCGTGGTTAGCCTGGCGAGAGCAACGGTTGATGTCGGACATTCGTATATGTGATAAAATCGTTGTAAATTGTCATAGTGAGATTAAGGATTTTCTATTGTCGCTTCACACCGATAGATGGCGCTTTACTTTTTGCCATGTTGCGAGTGGTATTGAAATTTAAATTCAAATAATTCAAATATATTTTTATTCATGTAAACTATTTTCAGGCACTTATGAAAAGTCAGGCTCTAGTTGCCACATTCCAAAGTGTTGATTTCCAATGGAGAAGAACGGGCAAGAAACTCCATGGTTACTCTTTTTAGCTCGGAATTATACATACAATATTAATTTAGACATTGATCTTGAACAACAATTATGTAGTTCAAAAGAGTCTAACTTATGTAAGTCTGAAACTTATGAAGAATACATTTACTTTTGATAAAATTGCCATGGCATCTATGAGCTGACCAGTACCAATAGACGGCACCCGTTCACGAGTATATCGCGTGCATCAGCGTCGCTTTGCTCAACCATATTGGAGGGAATCCAACGACCCGATGCACAACGACACCATCATCAGGACATTGAAGTGAGCATGACAAAGTCGCTATACATACTACACTGTACTCACCCAGCGTCAATCCTTCTTTGCTGAAAGGCGCTCTGTCATCGAGCGTGAGTCCCGTCTTTTTCATCAGTTTGTGGATGAGACTGAACCCGTTGCTGTGTACACCATTGGATGGAAGTCCAATGATTATGTCACCAACCTGTTGGACAAATACGTCTCTATTATATTGTAATCATTAAACACTGAACGCGGCCACAATCATTTGTTTTTTCTACCGTCACTGTATGTATATTTTTTTGAGTTTGTTTCGGCGTTTTTTTCAGAGGTAGTCATATGTCTCTCTTTTCTGTGCTTATATTGTGTATTACATGTAATGTGTGAAGCAAAAATAAATGGTTTAAATAGTTTTTATAGGAAGTACCGGCACCATCTAGCATATAAAAAAATGACCTGCAAAAGTGACTGAAAAATCCTGATTGCAAAATAAATAATTTCATGGACACATAGACCATTCCACAAATGAGACAGTTTGGGTAGTGCCAGACTCTCACCTAAACCCTATACACAAAGTCACACCTTTTTTCCATATGGGGTAGGCAAAAATTACAGAACGCCACGTTTTACGATCCGTACATAACCCTTTACTTCATATATCGTTTCATACCTGAACGCCGGTTGTGGGTACTGCGTACCTGACCTTTTTGAAGGACAATAAGGTCCGTATATACCTAAACCCTGACTCCTGTAGACCCTTTCAGAGTTCCTCTAACTAGGAGATCCGAGACTGTATTTGCTGGATTTTCTTTTGGGGTAACTTCGTTATTAGTCGTCCTTTAAGGAAGTGAGTTAAATATTTATTTTATCTTTGCTCAATTTAGTCCATCTTTCCTTCGCATTCATTCCTCACGTTATCTTGTCCAGAACCTGCTCCCCCGTGTCCATATCGTCCTTTGACGTCACACGTAGTGTAGTGTGGTCTGCGTAGGGGGTTGGGTCTTGGGTAGGCTTGATATGATGCCCGTGTACGCAGCGGCGTGCACAGAGTTTTTAGACAGGGTAGGCAGAAAATTTTAAAAGCTTAAGCAATTTGGTATTCGTCTGTCGTCTAGTCGATTAAAATAATGATGTGATTTGCCACCTCAAATATTTTATAATAAATATTTATCCGAGTTATGTAAGGTAGGCAGTGTCTTTTTGTCTTTATGAACCGCACGCCATTGCGTGTATCGTGGTCTTTCTAGATTTTCATGGTGTTTGTGTAATGCCACTTTTATTGTTAATATTTTACCTGTACTTTCTCTTAGCAACTTACGATTCTCTTATAAATACAAGCTAATGCTTTCCTTATTTATTTCCCTTCAGTCCCTTCTTCACGGGTCTTCTCCGGTCTCTTCTCCTTGTCCTGTACTTTAGTTGTTTCCATCTCCACTATTTTTCGCTTTCCGCCTCACGAGCTCAAATAAACGCTTAATTGCGCGCCTCATTTTTTATTTCGGTTTTAAGATTCGGAGGGTTTCCGAGGTGCAGCTTTGCTTTTGTGAGGCAGGCTTTTACTCTCATAGTCCTGATGAGGTATCTTTGTATCGGCGGGTTCCCAGTAGCAAGAGATGTTTCAGCAACCACATGACTGTAGTCATGCGGGGTCGTCGAATTTGGTAGAAGTTGACGGGGGCCGCCGAATCAGTGAATCTCGAGGTCGTCAGGGACATTGGTTTTGAGCCTATTTTAGCGGTTTCCCACTCTCCTATGCTGCGCCTCAGATTTGAGGTTTGAGTCGGTTGCACATACTTTCTTTCTTTCTTTCTTTCTTTTTTTAAAAACATTGCCCCACACTAGGATTTCTCCTGTATCGTGGGTACAGTTTACAAACATACATGTCACATGCACAAACAACTTTCTCGAGGTTGGTCGGAGATTTAGGCGGGTAACCGATTCGCGAGTTCGTCGGCTGTTGTTTTAGGGGAACGTGACAATATCAATCAGGAATCCCGCGTCAAAAGTTAAAATACCGCATCAAAATATTTTATCTAGAACCAAAGATATGATCACTCATGTATATTTGGTAGGTGACATCTTGATAAACAGCTCTTTGAAACAAAGAAGTAGTAACCAGTTTCCCGTCACCAGTTTGAGTTGTTTTGGTTAACTATTTCGTTGATTGTTGAGTCAGAGCTAGTTTAGACGGCAAAAGAATGCTTGATGATTGTTGTTAGAGCTGACTGTTTTGAGCTTTTATATGAATACTAGCTAAACCAATAAAGTGGTTATAGCACGTACCGCGATGTCGTTGATCTTGGGGAGAATGTGTGATCTCTCGACCACTCCGAGCGCGAAGCCCGCGATGTCATACACTCCCGGCTCGTACATGCCAGGCATCTCAGCTGTTTCACCGCCTAAACAACAAAAAACTTATTATTAAATAGTAAAGAGTATTTAAAGAAAGTGACATTAAAATACGCAATCTCAAAACTATTTTGATCGAAAGCAATGTAATTTTGCCTTAGGACAGTTAGATGTTGCAGCGTAATGACATGTGCACGTCAGTTAAGAGTGTAGTGTAGTATCAGACCGATGAGCGCGGCCGCAGCCTGCCGACATCCCTCGGCGACGCCGGACACGACGCTGCGCGCCACGCTGACGTCGAGCGCGCCGCACGCGAAGTAGTCCAGGAACGTCAGCGGCGCCGCGCCGTTGCACAGGATGTCGTTCACGCACATGGCCACCAGGTCGATGCCGATGGTGCCGTGCTGGTTGATCTTCTGGGCTATCTTCAGCTTCGTGCCCACGCCGTCGGCCGCGAGGACTAGGACGGGGTCCTGGGGAATTGGAATAGTTCAACAAAATGTTCCAGATGGTATTGATTTGAGTCTTTTGAGGTAATCTAACCTAAGTTAGGTATATCTTTGGTATTCGAATTTCGAAAAATGTATCATTATAACCAATAAAACAAATCATTCATAGAACTTTTATATGCAGGCGTCGAATATTTATGAAAGGCGGAGAGAAAGAGGAATGAAAAAATAAAAATCAAATGTATTTATAAAACTTATATAAATACCTTATATTCTTGTTCTACGGCCTTCAGCTGGAAACAGCCACCGAACCCGCCCAGTCCACCCATAACGCCCGAGCGTGATGTCGATCTAAAAAAGACACATCATCGGTGGTAATTATATGGCATAGGTGTACCATGAACCCTTAATGTCAGTTAGCTTTGACGCTATATTATGACAATATGGGGGCGTCAGCGATCATCTCAAAAAGATGTACACACTTAACAAGTACCGAACGTGATGTGAGGTCTGGAGGAATTTTGCAGATAGTATATATATTTTATTTATCAATAAAGTTGAAAAATTTAACACATCCAATTGCCTATATTTTTTTTTTGTAAAATATAAGTGATTTATGTTTAAACTCTGTTATCCAAGGTAAGCTTTAACTTATCTATGGATACTTAAGAATACATAGTCAAATCCATCACAACTTTTCTTAGAATTTGCATCGGAATTGTTATGTGTGCTGTGATGCTGTGTGCCACTTGCTGACGATACATACCTAGCCAGCGGTTTGATGAGTGACACGAGTGAGTCTCCCGCCTCGATGTCCACTCCGCTGTCCTTGTAGGAGAGGGACTTCTGCGGCACAGCGCGGTCGCCCGTCACATACGGAGAAGTCAGCGGGTGCATCGCCAACTTGAAGTTATCCACTACCACTTGATGACCTCCTGGTAGAAAACATACATTTCTAAGGTCAATTTGTAAAAAAATTTAGACTATGGGTTAGTGACAGCATCTGGAAAGAGGACCTGCAAAGTGTGAGGTCCGGAGATCGATTCGAGGCCGACCAAACTTTGCGCTTCTATCAAAATATAATTAATAACCGAGTAACCGAGTAATTTCTTTACATACCTTCCTTGCCCATAGCCTCGACTGTCCCGACTATCGCGATCTCTCCGTCTACGAGGTCCAACAGCTCCTTCACGCACACGGGGTCCACGATCACCACCATGCCGACACCACAGTTGAATGTGCGGAGCATCTCGAAGTCTGACACCATACCTGAACATAAATTAAGGTTGAATTAGTGAATCTTCGGCGACACGGCTGGTGCAGTGGTTAAACGATCGACTGCTGCGCTACGTGTCGCAGGTTCAAGTCCCGTACGTAACAAATATTTGTATGACCTACAGATAATTGTTCCGAGTCTGACAGTATGTTCATGTATATTTGTGTTTGTAAACGTAACTACGATACAGGAATTATTCCTAGTGGGGCAATGTTTTTCAAAGAAGAATCTAAAACGGCAATAAGATTAGTATAGTAGAATGTTTTTCAAAGTTTTATTGTTTACTAGCTTATGCCCGCGACTTCGTCCGCGTTTCAGTCGTTTTTCGTAAAAAAGTAGCGTATGTCCTTCCTCACGGTTCAATGGTTTTGATGTAACAGACAGATTAACTTTCGTATATGATTTCTATGTAGCTTTAACCATTAAGACTGCACACGCGACGGAAGCTTAAAAAATGGAGTAACTTCTCCCGTTTTCCCAACATTTCCCTTCACTGCTCTGCTCCTATTGATTGTAGCGTGATGAAAAGTATACTATAACCTGCCCAGGAGTATGAAGAATAATTGTACCAAGTTTCGTTAAAATCCGTCGAGTAGTTTTTGTTTCTATAAGGAACATACAAACAGACAGACAGACAGACAAAAACTTTACTGATTGCATTTTTGGCATCAGTATCGATCACTAATCACCCCCTGATAGTTATTTTTAAAATATATTTCATGTACAGAATTAACCTCTCTACAGATTTATTATAAGTATAGAAGATATGTGAATATTGTCAGGTAATTTTGTAATGTGTGTTTTCTAGCAGTCTAACTCTTCAGTTTTTAGCAGCTTCCATTTCTATCTTGAAAACCGTGAATAGCACAAATAATTGCACAATTAAAAATGCCTTGACGACACGATTCGCGCAGTGGCTCAATAATTAGCTCTCTGCGCTAGGTGTCGCGGTTTCGATTCTCGCACGGAACAAATATTTGTATGATGTACAGATAGTTGTTTCGGGTCTGGTTGTGTGTGCATGTATGTTTGTAAAATATAACCACGACTCAGGAGAAATCCTAGTGCGGGACAAAGGGTTAAAAAAAACTCTCGTACTTGTGATTCCCCAGGCAATCTAAACTAATTGAGGCGGTGAAAGTTTAAATTTGGCGATCCTACTCAAGTATCTCACCTTTAGCTTGAAGCCATCCGAACACAGGTTTAATATTAAACTTGGTAGCGTCCAGCTTGACCTTGATGCCGGGCGGCAGGATCCTGGGGATGTTCTCCAGCAGACCTCCGCCCGTGATGTGCGCGAGGGCCTTGATGAGCTGCTTCTTGATGGCCGGCAGCAGCGCGCGCACGTAGATGCCGGTGGGGGCGAGGAACTCCTCACCGTACGACTTGTTGGTGGTGCTGAAGGCGGCTGGCTCGTTGTATCTGGAAGGTGGAACGACTGTTCAGTGTTCATCTTATCTTTATATCATTATGATTATTGGTCAATGTTTCCACTGGCAAACCCCCCCTTGAGGGAGGCCTTCGTTCAGCAGTGGACGTCTTCTGGCTGATGATGATGATGTTTCCACTGGTATAACTAAGGCCTCCATTACGAGTTAGAGAGCAGTTGCGGATTGGTGAATATCACAAGTCTTATAATTGTTGGTTTCAAAAACGTGGTGCCTTGCTACGATGTCTCCATTCACCGTTAAAAAATAATTGATCGTGTTGGATAACCCACACATAAGTCATGAGTGAGCCTAACCCACCCAATAGATTGGTGCGCACGCGCCTGTACTCAGACCCACGAATACCAGAGTAAATCAGAGTCACCCCCAGTCTTTAAAGCAACAAAGGAGTAATATTCAGCCCACGACTTCCAGTTTAAAAGCATGTTTTTATTTATTCATCTACTTTTTCTTACCTATGTCCTGTCTCCGTCATGATCTTCTGCACCAAACTGTATCCATTGCTATGCACGCCAGTGGACGGCAGAGCAAGTACTACGTCACCAGCTCTGATCTCCTTGGAGCGAGGCAGTTGCTTCAGGTTGTCGACTACACCGACCGCGAAGCCAGCCAAGTCGTATTTACCGATGTCGTACATGGACGGCATTTCCGCTGTTTCACCACCTATGGGAATTGCAAGAAGAATTAGAAATTGTAGTATGTGTTCTTATATTCCCGTGGAGGAGTCATCATCATTAATTCTTCTGTTTTATCGCGTCTTATCCCCATTTTGTTTGGGGTTGCCAGATTTTGTTTGGGGTTGCCGGCACAGTAGGAACTGGCTGAGTGTTTGCTGCGCTACGTGTTGCTGTTTGATTCCCGCACGAAACACAAATATTATAAACTATAGCTAGTTCTTCTGGGTTGGCCATTTGTGGATGTGAATATGTGTGTTTGGAAACGCACCCACGATACAGGAATTATATCGAGTATGGAGAAATATTTATAAAAAAATCACTGTATCCATCCAATATTTCTTGGAGAGAAATAGTTCTAGAGGTAGACCTCTTCACGTATATCTATCCACATTCATACTTATAACCCTTATTCTACTCACCCAACAAAGCACATCCAGACAGTAAACAGGCATCAGCGATCCCCTTAATGATGGTAGTAGCCACATCGACCTGCAGCCTGCCGCACGCCATATAGTCCAGGAACGCGAAGGGCTCTGCGCCTGCGCATAGTATGTCATTCACGCACATAGCGACCAGATCCTGTCCTAGCGTCTCGTATCTCTCCATTATTTCGGCAATCTACAATGTTAAAAAACGATAAAAAAACACGTTTTTCAATACAGTCATACATCAGAATACAGTTAGATATATAAGAAAATTAGCGGACCCGACAGACATTTTCCTGCCCGAACCTGTTTTAGAACTCGATCGCAGCGCCACCTACCGGGTCCAATCGTGTTTTCAAACCATCCAGGAACCCATTGAAATATACACACAAAATTTCATCCAAATCGGTCCAGCCGTTTAGGAGGAGTTAGGTGATACACACACGCACAGAAGAATTATTTATATTAAGAAGATGTACAAATAGGCGATCTCGTCGCTACTTGGCGATCTCTTCCATACAGCCATTTTACTTTTCAAATATATTATCAGACATTTTAATTTGTCTTACTTTTCGGAGATAAAGAAAGAAAGCAATTCAGAGTTTATTTGCGCAAAACTATGACGTATACATAAAAAGACAGTTAGGGAAAATATGCATCACATTCAAGCAAAATATATCAGCATATTGCTATAAGAATAATGAAACTGAAATTTCCTCCTCTGTACACCATACCTTGAGCTTAGTGCCGACTCCATCAGTACCCTGCACCAGCACAGGGTCTTTCAGGCCAGGGTCCATGGCAGATAGCTGGAACAGTCCACTGTAGCACCCCAATCTACCGAGCACCCCTCGTCTGTGGGTGGCTGTTGCTATGGGCTCGATCTGGCGGACTAGGGTCGCAGCGGCGTCAATGTCCACACCGCTTTGTAGGTACGAGAGACCGTTGATTCTGGGTAAGGAGTGGGTATAGACTTGTTAATTTTATGATAATTTTATTGTAAATTTCAGTCAAATAATTGGTGTTAAAGTGAAAAAAAAAAAAATATTCAAATAAGCTATGTGGTGCTGATAGTATTATTAATTGAAGTACAAACTTTTTTTTTATAATCTTCCGTACAGCTTTTAGACATATCATCGAGATTAGACGGCACGGTTGGCGCAGTGGCTAAGTGATTAGCGTTCTACGCTACGTGTTGCGAGCTCGATCCCCGCACGGAAAAAATATTTGTATCATCTACAGATAGTTGTTTCGGGTCTGGTTGTGTGTGCATGTGACATGTATGTTTGTAAACTGTACCCACGATACAGGAGAAAATCCTAGTGTGGGGCAACGTTTTACAAATAATAATAATAATAAGATTTATGCTATAGAATGAAAATCGAGTTCGCAGTCAAAAAGAAACCTTAGTGTAGTCAAAACTCTTCCGAAATTAAATTACTTCTTTCAACGAATTTCTCACTCAAAATTTGTTTTAATTAGTTTCAAAAGTTTAGAAAAACTGATAGACTTCTTTTGATTTCAAAATGTGTGGTTGGGGGTCCATCAATCATATTACATTGTACCACGCATAGGTCACTAATAACAGTATTATCACCAAAATAATATGGGTGAGTTCTTTATCAAGTATAAGGAAAGATAGATATGCAACTCAACGTACCGTAGGCCAGTTGGACCCAGGCCTCTCCCAAGTGACGTCACATACCACAATGTATATTGACAGATAATCAACACCGACTACAGGGAACTTATCACTATTTAAAATTAGAAAGACTATGTCACCGACCTCTATTGTACAAGTGCGCTACGAGAAATGTATACATACTTTGCTTCTTAGTGAAACTAGAAGAATATCAACTATCGATAAATGTATGGACATCTTGGTGACAAGCTAATATTTTCACCACGGCATGAGCAATTCCTATGTGCAAAATAGGTCATACCGATACGATAGAAGAAGCATGGGCTTCTTTACAACTTCTCTTAGACATATTTGGTACTTTGAAATGAAAAATGTGATGATACATGAGTATATCGCAAATGGCATGTGCAATTGAAAAAAAAACCACACGAAAATAACTACACAGGCAACACAAACAGGGAAAAAAAAGCAACAAAAACTACAAATGAAAACATGTTTATTCCAAACAAAAATACAATACAAAATGATTGATTAATGATTCTTACCTATCTACTTATAATCCCGTTTACAAATTGTGAGCTAAGATAAATGCAAAAAGTTTATTACTTTTATTAGGAATACGAATTCAGGAATGTAATGATATAAACCGTTATTTTCCAGAGGTTTACATGCTGAAACAAAATATTGATTGTTGAATATTAATACTATAGCGAGTATACTCGCAACATGGCAAAAAGTAAAGCGCCATCTAACGGATTGAAACGACAACAAAATATCCTGAATCGCACTATGAGAGTTTACAATGAATGCCCGCCAGGCTTAGTATCTTGCCTGGTCGGAGGATCCTATCTTTACAATGGAGGAACACCATACCTCGTTCCACCATAATACTTTTATTTGAGAAAGCATGCAATAAAAGAGAAATAATGTTAGTAACATATTTACTTACGCAAGATTGTATCGTATTTTATAATGCGAACAGTTTGAAGAGTCGTGTGAAATATAATGATGAATTGCATCAAGTTCTTTTAAACCCACATGTTTAAGGATAACGAGATTCGTATGGATAAAATAAATCTGCCCATATTTGTATAGTTAAACATTCATGTACCGAGTCCACACGTGTGCAACATGCAATGCGATCGGTTGTGGAAATAAACAAAATTACGACGGCTTCGTGATCAATTTTATTTGTGTAATTTGTTATATATATATATATATATATAATATTTAAACTTTAAACATTGAATGTATGTATGTAAACAACTTGGAAAGGTTTTGTTTGATAAGTTTGATATATTTTTATGCCATATAACGTAGATGGCAAATGTGTTGGACATACTTTGTACAATGACACCTGTATTAACCACATTTTGACAAATAAATTTGATTTGATTTATAAATATATTAATATTTTGTTGACATATATTTCAATAAACTATCTCGGGTGTAATATTAAGGTATTTTTGACGTAAGTGTAATAGGTGTCTTCTTTCCTAACGCAATGACAATAACGTTCCGAAAATCCGAGGCCCTAATCTCACAAACAGTCTATAAATAAACGACATTTACATTGGATGTTGCACACACAGGGATCTATCCCAACAACATCAATACAGAAACCATAAATCAAGCCACGTACTTGGTAAAAGCTCTATGAGCGATATCCTTTCTGTAATGTGCTCCTGGGAAGTCTACCAGCGCAGCAGCAGCAGTGGCGGCAGCGGCGGCGGCTCGCAGTGATGCTGCGCGTGCGCACACCAGCAGCACGCGCCCGCCCCACGTCACCAGGGAACCGTTGGCGCCGCGGGACACTCCGCTGTGGAACACTACCATGCCTGGGTTCGACTGCACTTGAGTTAGACCTGGGGAAGATAAAGGTAGTTTTTTTTTTACCTTTTCAGTATTTATAACACAACGTTCTCCGAAAGAAAATGATCGGAAAGTACTTTTTTCTTTCAAAAATCGATTTCTATGTAATGTACGGAACGCGTCCCTTCTGATAACGATACTCAAGTAATTACGTCGAACCCACTATTGGAATTTACCCCTGTTGTGAACATAGTTAACTGCCTAATCTCTCTACCGAGCAATTTTCATGTGACAGATGAGTACACGAAATACTTTATCCACGCCCCTCCTATTTTATCTAGTACTAATTTCCGCCCGCGGCTTCGCACGCGTGATTTACGAACCCGTACATTTTTCCGGGATAAAAAGTAGCCTATGTGCTATTCCGGACTATAATCTATCTCTGTGCAAAATTTCATCCAGATGCGTTGAGCCATCCATCCATCCTCACAAACTTTCACATTTATAATATTAGTAAGATTATAGTAGGATCTAAATAAAACATCAAGATTCAATTATAAAATCAGGATAATCAAAACATTAGTCTTATACGTACCACTGATAACACAGCCCTTGGTAGAAGTTTCAGGGTAGCCCTTGGAAGCGATGACGACGCCGACAGCGGCCAGCTTGGTGTTCCACGACACTTGCATCTGTTTCAACTTACCATCCACGCACGCCTAGAAATATATAACTTGGTCAAAATCTTGGATCAAACCAGTGCCCGATGGAAGTGCAAAGATGTTAGATATGAGTCGTATAGAATCAAAGGCGGCTATCTACCATTTTGAGTTAAAGTGTAGATAGCCGCCTTTGAACTTATACGACTCATATATTGATTAGACCTAGACCTAGATTAATCAGTTGGTTAGGTTAGGTGTGTGGCACAGTTCTACCGTTACCACAACACTGACCAATTGCCCCCTTATTCTCGAAAATAATTCCGAACGATCGGCATTGGATTCATGTCAAATTGCCGTCTCACTAGCGCCACTTTTGTAAAATTTTGAGCGGATTACAGCGTATTTATTGAACTAGAAGACAATTCTACGACGAAGACTGCCTCGTTAGTCTAGTGGCCGCAAGCGCGACTGAAGCGTCACTGCCAGGTAGATGGCAATAGGCTCGCACCCTATTCCATGGGACTCAATAACAACATCGGCGAAATGTGGGTACACCTCTGCCTAAGCGTTAGGGGAATACAGGCGTGATACTATACTATGTTATGTTTAAAAGACATTGGTAATGGATCGACATTGAAATTATTTTGGATGGTATCGGGGCTGGTGTAGATCATCCCTGTGTCGCACGAGTGTGCATCATTGTTTTCACTGCAGTTTTGACGCAATCGCACATAGTGCTAATGCAGTAATGAGAGTCATCCGTAAAAGCTCATATTATTATCCTCGAGCTTTAGAAATCAAAACAATTTAAATCATTCAAGTATATTCCCTATTACCAAACATTGTAACCAACTTTGTCTTACTTTCAAATACAACTTAATTGACTCACCTTCATAATCTTATACAGATCTGACTCGAGCAGTGTCATGAGTACTTGTGTCTCGGGGTCGCCGAACCGGCAGTTGAACTCCAGCGTCATTGGACCCGACTTGGTGACCATCATACCAGCGTACAACACACCTGGAAACAACGAGAGAGCGGGTCAGGCATAGAACAGTCAATCTTGTTTTCTAATAACGACGCCTAAGTGCGTCCATTCCACGTCCAGGACGTTATCTTTCCACTAATGTCGCTTTGGTGAGTGTAAGGGATCAGTTACCGGCTCAGGTTAATTTGGTCTTGCTGCATGACAATTCTGACTACCAGTCCTGATTTTTGGAATTGTGCCTCTCGCCTCCTATTACAATGGATTCTATAACAGTATCAGTGTAATGTGTGACCGACAGTACACATCTACTTAACCCTTTAGGGAATACAGGCGCTTTACTGAATTCTGTTTACGTATGCCAATTTTCATGTGGATGAACTAGCACCAATAGAATTGACAATTGGATCTCCCAAAATAAGGTAGTCTCCACATAGTCCACGCGCTTTCCTATTCTCACCAAACTGGCGAGTGGCTACGTCTAGAAAGTATCAACTAAAGCCTTCTGTTTCTGGTTCTCACCATTTGATCATAACTTTATTGTTCACTTCCGAGTCCAGTAAATGCATTCTGTCTTTGAAAATGTCTCTTCAAAATATTTGAGTCCAAAAGAACTTGAATACTATTAATATTATCTTTAATTTCTGTTTGACCTATAACATTAAAATAAAAAATTTCATGATGTAACATAATCTTATTTCACTCATCTGAATTTCATAGGTACAAAACTGTAAAAAATAATATATTAATTTGTTTATCTATTAAGGAACGCCTTGGCAACTGCAAAACTGGCAAACAAACAAACGCAATACTAAAAAACAATTGCTATCCCACGTCTGCTAAATAAAATAAAAAGCTACTTTATCTGTGTACAGATAGAGTGTATTATCGTGTTTTATGTTGTTGTCAATTTAGATGAAATCATGTTTATTGAGTGTTTATCTAGCTAATTGTGCGTCGATGGTTGTTATAAACAATGCTGGGTCAAATGCCATTGACATACGTAATACTACGGTCGGTTTGTCGTGTGACGTAAAATATCTTAATATTTAAGTTATTTTTTTTTTGTTTGTTTGATTTTAACTCAGTTTGGAAACTTCACATCCGTCGATATGTTGATTTCATATTCGTTGCGAGCTCGTTATTATGTCATCCAGGAGACCCATTTTCAGCGCTGTACAATACGGTCAGATAAAATAATAATATCGTGATATTTTTAGCAATAGATCTTTCCAGATTCATACAGTATGATGTTACTACCTGTGTTATAGTTTATAACATCTTATACTTCAATTATTTGACAATACAAATGGTCAGACAGACAGAATTATATCCCTTATACATAATTATTCTAAATATAAAATTATAAGAAATATAAGAGAGAAAAATATTTAGATTGACTAAAACTAATAAATCATTTCTAGGACGTGGTGTACGCTTCTATAACAATCTACTGAAAACCATAACCGATCTTACCGGTAAGAAGTTTACATAAAATCCATGTCAAATCTCACAAAGAAAGCCTATTATAGGATCAAAGACTATGTTGATGATAGAGACGTGTGGCGCTAACTATCTTCTGCACATGTAGCTTCCCTGGTTATCCCAATAGAACTACTAAATACAATTATCTAGTAGTTCTATTTTACATTACATTCGCTCCACATGTCTCGACATTCTTGTTATTTCATTATTGTGTATTTTTTTTTTATCCTCATTGAACTGTTTATGCCGTTTTTATTTTTTATTAGAAACAATTTTGTAACTCGTACTGTATTACCTAATTATGCAATGTAACGTTTTGATAAGTTTGTATTTTTTTAAATATAATGCATGTTAAATTTAAGATTATTAATTGTAAATTAATCTTTTATTTTTTGAAAAGAGTATTCCTAGAATTTGTTGGCGATCTCTTCTACATAGGACCTCAACCCCTTTGGATCCGTGCGCCTAGTGTCTCTCTGACTTTTTAAATGAAATAAAAAACACTATTTGAAATAAAAAACGGTAACTTTGACTTCGAAAACCTATTGTATAATTCATCTTTAATATAACAATATTATCTATTTTAAAGTTTCATTTTTTTTTTTTTTATTAGTGATGTTCGCCGTCCGCGATTATCCCAGTATTAGTTTCCTGAATCTAATCGTACGTATCTTCATGACTATTTCCTTGAGGTAGGTAGAGAGCACCTAGTTCCCGAAACCCACCATATGACGTCGAAGAAGACCACTATGGTGAATTTAACCAGGAGTCCGGTACACCCCTTCGCCCCTAGGATAGTCATGATGGGGAATGTAAAAAGCACCATTAACTTTCTTCGAATTTCGTCTCTGATTTTGTATAGGCCTGAGAAGGGGCGCGTCGTGTTTTGCGCGCCCTTCTCTTTGTACAGGGAGACAAGGTCTAAATGGTGCTCAGTGAATGCGCAAGCGGATCCTGCTTCTCTAGCCATAGGCCGTCAGAAGTAACACCATGGTTTTTCAATCGGTAATACTTTACTGTCCGCACGGCGAAGGGCAATCATGAAGATTTCAGCATGATAAATAGGCTTTCGTACTTTCTGGTCCAATCCGTAATGAATATCATAGGAATTCAAATAAACTTAATTATGAATACTATCTTATCATTTAGTCTAGGACATCTGACACTTAAAAGCTGGCTCCCTCAGTCTAGATCTTATCTCAAGCACCGCATCTCCAATAAAACTAAATAAAAACCCTATGCGAAGGGATTAAGTTCCAAAATTGTTTGCAATCACCCTTACGGATAACCTATGACTTATGTTTAAAACATAGGAATTTTCCAACTATACGCTTGTTATTTACGATATCGATATAATGTATTGTATAGAAATTTGTGTAAAAGTTTTCATTCGGTTGGCGATAAGACGGCTGATGACGATGACGTCATATTAATCTTATTAAAACAGTATTTTATTGTATATTTAATTACTTTTTTATAACATTTAAAAATAGAGGTAACTCTTGTGCTGGTGTCGTGTTATCACAGGGTGATTATATTTAGGGTTGCCATGCGTCTGGGTTTGTCTTAGTTTCAAACAGGCAGCAGGGGTGTAACTGAGCGGTATTTTCTACATCGTGCGTGAAACCATATAATGAAAAAACTACAACTAAAAATCGTCAGTTAAAAATCATTCTCAGACAGAAATCTCCGGATTTTTAGCTCCAAAATCATGTATATGTATAAGTGTAATACATCATATTATGTAGCTGGTATATGTACAGGAAATGTGCGCTAAGATTTTGTACTGAAACCCCAAACCGCGCGCATTTCACATGGCAATCATGAGAGACTCGGATAAGAAAACTCATATCTCGAGCTGTTGACACTGACATTCAGCCCGTGTGACGAGATGGCATCGCCAACACCGATATTTTCAGTCGTTGAGTTAAGTAGGCAGGGTTAACATTTACAGCCACGGTCAATTTATTTAAAAACAAAGCAAATCTTTTTTATACTTAGTTTATACATAGTTAGACGCTGCGCGATATTTGTATGATCTACAGGTAGTTGTTTCGGGTCTGGGTCTTTGTGTACGGAATATATGTGTTTGTAAATACACCCATTATTCAGAAATTATTCCAAGAGTTTTAAACACATCGTTTTAAAAAAAAAGACAAGTCAAGGACGAATTTCTAATGTAAGAAAGAAGACGGGTGTTCACGCTAGATCTAGAATTAAAGCGAGACTAAATAGCACGAGATCTAAATGAATCGTTATAGTTTATGAAACAGATAACGCGAAAAGATGGCAGAGTGCATTGAAGTATTGCACCGAAGCAGTAAGAACCCGTTTCTATCAGTTGATATACATAATACTGTGCTGATAACACATAGATGCGTTATTCATCGTACATTTCTAGAACACCAGACATTTTGTTTTACTGGATAGGGAAAGAAGGTACGCTTAAGGAAGGCAAAAGAGGACTTGTATCGATCTTGCGTCGTGATGCCGTATTGTGGAAAGATTTGCTAGTCTCCGATAGTATTATCGAGACTGACTGTCCAGAGTGCGCTACTCGCTTTGGTTTATTCGGTCGTGAAGGCTTTTTCCATGCACCCTACACCTATATAGATAAGTTATAAGTTATCTATATATCTCTACGGCTTCCAGTAGCCAGATGTGCGGAAATCATATTTTTACGAGAATCTATTGCGGTCTTATCCTGATCTTAAACCCTTTAACCGCCAACGACGATTTAAAGCGTTCAATCCAAACGCCAATGCCGCCTTCGAGCGTCATTTTTTAATCTTATGTTTGACAGTGAAATAAGTAATAAACAGTTTTTTGGCATTTATGTGTGGATTGTCGGTTGATAGCGGCGGCATCGGCGGCATTAAAATCGTGATTGACGCTTTAAAAAGTAGGTATCTTCTGAAACAATTTATCGAACTATTCAATAATATGGATTTCTGACTGCCATGAATATTCGCGTTCTTTAGTATTCAATTCAAAAACCTTTATCATCATAAAACGACACCACTGAAGAAGAAAACAAGTACATTATTGTGCTAGCATGATATAAGAACTATTTAACAGCACTCACCAACATACTTGATGCCCTCGGCCTTCATTCCATCCACAGCTCTCTGCAGCACCTGTTCTTTCACGTCCAGCAGCTGGTCGGGCGTGATGAGAGGGCACGGGCAGTAGGCGCCCATGCCGCCAGTATTAGGCCCCGTGTCGCCGTCCCCGACCCGTTTGTGATCTTGCGCCGGCGGCATCATTGAGACCGTCTCGCCATCGGTGAAGGCTAGGATCTGGGAACGATATAATTGGTTAATTCTTGAATCATCATCATGATCTGCTAAACCGTTTCCCAAATTTGCTGGGGTGGGCTTCCAGTCTAACCAGATGCGGTTAAATATCAGAATTTTATACGGAGTGACTGCAAATAAGATAGAAGAAGGGTGGAATGCAATAGGGGTAATTTGTTCCAACAGTAAATTATATTATTTAACTTTTATTTATAATTTCCTTTTCTATAGATGTAAACTTGTTTAATTAGTGTTATTGGCCTCAGGCCGTTCTAGTTAAACGGAAAAAATAAATAAATAAATAAATAAATATTACAAAGCATAGACTGATACTAGAAAAACTAGTATCTACGCAAAATATATTTTCACTAGCTTCCACCCGCGGCTTCGCCCGCGTGGTTTACAAATACATTTTTCCGGGATAAAGTAGCTTATGTCCTATTGCAGACTGTAATCTATCTCTGTGCCAAATTTCATCCAGATCCGTCCAGCCGTTCTAGCGTGAAAGAGTAACAAAGATCCATCCATCCATCCTCACAAACTTTCACATTTATAATATTAGTAGGATTATCATTCAACCTCAAGTAGTTCATGCCTCAGATTATTTACACGCGACGATAAACATTCTATGGTTTTCTTTTTCTCCCAGATTAAAGGGAAAAGGTGTAGTTAAGCCCTGCGATTTGCTCGTTCGACAGAAATGTCCGAATTAGAACTTTAGGGCCCGATAGCAAACATATATCCGAGTAACTATTTAAAACTTCAACACCTCCAAATCTTCATCACAATATGGATAATACAATTATATTTGTGTATTATCTGAAATACGAAAATACGAAATATTTATTCTTTTATTCCATTAGACCAAGTTACATAAATCAAAACAAACATCACATGGTCCTATGACCTTTAAATATATCGTCTGACAAACAACTATATTTTCGACAAAAGATTTATCAATAAAAAAAAAACTGACTAATTACAATTACTACTTAAATCATTCCTTATCGGAACCCCAATGGATACTTAAAAAATATATTTAGATATGTTCAATTGACCTCTGCTATCAACGTTGTTGTCCGTTAAAAGGCGTTTAATATTTCTGAATAAACAACAACGGAACGGAGGAGTGGTTTAATCATTGCAATTTAGCAATATACTAGTTATCATAACCTAAATTTCTAGTAGTTCTATGTTGTGGTATACTTAGACTTTCAGACAGACTTAGAATTTCGCGTATTCCGTACACTTGACTTAATATTTTTGCTTTCTTTCGTCCTATCGCGTCGCAAATATTAAACAATCGCCGATCGCGTTCATCCTACGTGCGCTTATGCCCGCAGTGATAGTTTACTGAGATGTTACGCCGCCAAATCACGCCACAACAAAAGCAAATCGCTGCTATGAATTTTAGTACTCTTAAAAGAAACTGTTTATTGGTAGAGGAGGGGAGACAAACTGCCTGGTCACCCGATATTTATCCTCAAGCGAATGTTTTTGGATGCGTTGTCAAAGTACACCTATAGTAGGAATGCGTTGTATTCCTGTAAATTCACTGGCTGTTCCTACCCTTCAATTAACACAGCTACACATAGTTATTATGACGAACGAAAAAGGTTGGATTGTCTTGCCGTCCAAGTCGAGGTTATAACATGGAACTCTAGTATGTACCATTGTACAAAATAAAGAACTTTCCAACTCACCGAAACCTCGTCTCCTTCAAGTAATTCTTCAATGACGACAGTCTGTCCAGCTGATCCATATTTGGCGTCAGTTAGAATCTCGTCGACTGCTTGACAAGCCTCCTCCTTGCTAGAAGCTACTACAACTCCCTTTCCAGCGGCAAGGCCTGATGCTTTCACCACTAGAGCTGGGTATGGAGCGCTAGAAACAAAAAGACGATTGTGAATGTCTGTTGTGTAGAGTTTAGATTGTTGAATAAGTTCAAACAGATCTGTTAGTAATTTTACCAATAATTTAGTAATTATTGGTAAAATTATTCAGAGCTAGCTAGAATCAATCAGAGGCTCCAGTGTAAATTTCTTTTCATTTCAAACGAAACGAAAACGTTCTTAGTCAGCCAATCGCAGCAGCGGACTCAGTTAACGCGACTAAAGACGGCAGAGCTCTTAACCAATCGACTAAATACGAAATGTAATGTGTTTTCGTAAACAATTTTATAAAAAATTACACTTTTACCGTGGTCAGAGATGGTGGGTGTCGATTGACGTAAATATTTCGCATCAGATACACTGCAACACCTAAGGTGTCCAAATACAATCTGAGCTACTCATTATCTTTGGTTCAGCAAAACAAGCGTCGATATCATATCATATGTATTACAGTATAAATGGTCAAATTATAGTGTCAGCAAAATAAACCATATCTTGTAACAATAATTGAACTGAACGTTCATCAATTGATTGATGTGTAACTTCCTGCCTATCGTCATTAATACATGTATAGCGACGAACAAAAATAAATCTCATAATAACTGAGATTGGCTTAAAGCATCTGCATTAGTTCCCAAAGTGGTCTAGGTGGACCCCCAGGGGTCGACGGGAGACGCGCCGGGGGTCTACGTTGGCGTGACAAAAAAAAATTGGGGTTTACAATTCAATTTACAATATGGTAGAAATGTAGCTGCAGGGAGTCGACCGGAACCGGCCAAATTTTTAAAGTGGTCTATGAGAAAAAACGTCGGAACCTCTGATCTAAAGCATAAACAATAAAAAATATTACTTTCCGTCAACCAATATTGGCCCACTTAATGCATTTATGGCGACAAAAAAAAAAGCAGTTTCAGCAAAACATTTTTGAGTCGAATAATAACTACACGTATCGTGTTCATAGGGTAACCTATCTCAGGCACTTTTGAAATGTTAATAATACTTTTTAGCACGATTCCAAAAAATTGGTCCTATGGAGAGGCAACTAAAGCCTAACCTTTCTCATTCTGAGAAGAGACCCTTGCCCAACAGTGGAACAGAAATGGGTTAATTTTTTTTATTATTTATTGATGGAGAGGAACCGACTTTTTCCTGTCACTGACTGTTAAAGTCAAGTGAAATCAAAGTGCTCAAATTATAGTGGCAGAAAATTAAGTTCCTGAAAGGGGAATTACATGACTATACATATTGTTGTTATTCCACGCAAAAATGTTTTGCTTCAACTGCTATTTTAAGAGTTATCTTTCTTTGTCGCCATAAATCGTATTAAGTGGGCCAATGTCGGCAGACGGAAAGTTATAATATATTTTTTATTGTTTATGCTTTATATGCACTGCACATCCTTGTGATAGTATTCTTTGACATTTTTATTGTGATTATCTCCACGTTCTTGCGGAATGATCACAAATCTAAATATATTTTTTTTTGGAGGAAATAAGCTTTCAGTTTTGTATATTATATCTCGCCGCAAGAATCAGAATATTATGAAACTGCCATTACAATACAATATAATAAAACTTTCTCAATGGTCTTGTGGTCGCCAAGCTTGACTACCTAAGTGTTCTCCTGGGTTCGCTTTCCAGGTTGAGCAGTGTTATTGGGGTTTTTGTATGAAAATTCTCAGTAGCATGGACTTTGGAACTGTGCCCGATAATTGTCAATAGCTTTGCCCCCTATTCTATGGGACTTAATAACGGCATCAGCGAAATGTGAGTGTATAAGTACACTTGTGCTAACTCTTTGGGGAATATGATGTGATGTTATGTTATTTTACAGTTTTTTGCCCAATAAATCCAATGTTTCAGCGGTCTTTCGAAGAAATCCAGTTCGAGAGTTAATCTCTTTGGATATGAGTACCAGTATGAACCAGATATGTCTACCTTGTATATCAGAGTTCTCTAAGTAACATAAACATTGATTGTCTAGTAGTTGGATATTATCAATAGTCACAGGTTAACTGCCCATAATCTCAATTATGCAAGGCAAACGATAATTTTATTTGAAAGTCATAACAGTAAACAATTAAATTGCGCGACAAAATGCAGATATCAGAAATCTTTAGAATTAAAACTGACATCCCTGTATACGAAATATGGTCATAACTAACGCGAGTTTTTTAAACGGCAACTATTTTTGTTTCAAACAATTTGTCGGGTCAAGTACCCACCGTGCAAGGAAAGAGCCAATAATGACGAATTTTGAGATAGTCTGCGGCACCCTGGCAGTGGCGATCCGGGGTCATGAGCCCTAAAATCCTACAATAGAATTGACATACCTAAAAATAGACAGTATACGATTTTTTTTAACAAATGATTTAATTCCTGCTTAAAAAGTCTAAACAAGGAATTCAAAAATAGGTAGTTTTTTTTTTATTTATAATATTATGTAGTCCGCCTCGATGCGAACGCTGTCTGGCTAATCTTTTCACTACGACATGAGCGATACCCTTGTGATAGCTCATGCCGACAGAATGAAGGTATCTAGCCTAAGCCAGTAAATAACGAAGGAAGTTACACATATGAGACAAGACATGTGCGCAATACTTGTCTAATAGAAATTACATACAAGGTGGTCCGACACTATCATAGACAATTTATCGACGTTACTCTTAGTTTTACTGTAGGTATACCGATTATTATCATTATTAATGCAATGTATTGAGTGGGTTATGTCCAAAGTGCAGTTGAAAAGGACAATTGAAGATTCTGAGAAACACGAGTCTGGCTTACCTACGTAAAATATGAATGTCTACAGATGATATCTCATTTTACAAATATTATATCGTCACAAGCTCCACAAGAAGCTTCACAACCGGTGCCATCTAGTTTAGAAAGACTTGTGTGACCTGTGATTGAAAAATCTTAATCGTATAACAAACTATTTCATTTAATTTCATCCATTTATAGTAATCATATTTCAACGACAGAAGCAGTATGTTAGCTCACCAAACAGCAATACTGTGTGTTCTTTACCCCAGGAAGAACGTTAAGAATTACAAAATATCTTACGTATTTATAAAGTCCTTAGCAGCAGCAGCATCTGTGAATGACTTGTGTCTCGCTGTAGGGATCTGGTACTTGTTCATGAAGGTCTTGGACCAGTCTTTGTTAGCCTCAATCTGGGCTCCAGCCTTGGTGGGCCCGAAGCATTTGATGCCTAAAGCTGTGAGGTTGTCCACGATGCCGTTGGCAAGGGGATCTTCTGGTCCAACGACAACGATGTCTATTTCGTTTTCTTTGCACCATTTTGCAATTGCCTGCAAAAGAAATGTGGTTGAAGTGTGTGTTGCTAACTTTAGCTTTAACTTTATTATACAATATATATTAAGTTTGACAATACGCTAAAAGTGGGATTAAACAGACATTAAAATCAAACATCAAGCATTGTGGGTCCAAAAATCTCACTTATTTGTTAATTTTAATACTCTTTCAATTGGCCAATTATCACATCCCATAGCTGCTGGACGCACGGATTACTTAAACTAAATCATTTTCATCATCATTTAAATGCACTTTCCATCTACCACCGTATCGTGAGTTCGTGACCAACATTCAATAATAAACCCTGCTTACCCTAACGAGTCATCATACATATTACGTCATGTTTCCTTAGCAAAGCATTTCGACTGACAAATGAACTTGCCCCGCCAAGTACTGAACTTCACGATATGAAAGGTACGGGGTTATCAGGCCTACACGAGCGACGCGTCTATTTAAATCTATAAACATTTGTTATTCGTACGCAAGGTATGCTTCGAGTAAGTATTCATATTCATTATATATTTAATTGATGGTTTGTAAATGTTACAAACACCAACGGTTATGGGCCCAGCCGTTTGTTTCACAAAAACTTACGTTCGAATTTTGAACCGCCTCCTTTTAAAGTCTTTCTAAAAAGCTGCAGAAAAAAAGGAAGAAGTGAATTTGTAAATGCAAGACCACCAAATTACAAAGAAAACTTGGCACTACAATTGTCCGTTGTGTACATAGATTTCATTTTTCACAATGAACACAAGTCAATGAAGGCTGGTCTTGGCTGGAAGGTTCTGTGTTCTATGGCATAAAGTGTTGGTATGGTACTGTTATTTATTTTGTGGTCCCGATCAGCAACATCTGCCTTTTTAGGAGACCTTTGTCTATTATCCCCCAGAAGACTTCAGAAGGCTGAATTGACTTATTTCTATAGTCGAGAAGTAAGTACACACAGTTATTAAGTTACAAAGATCATAACATAACCGTTGAAATATCTTGACATCACACTGCGTAGATAACCAAAGAAAAACAACATCGTGTTATCGTCTCGCGCAATTCGTATGGGTCCACTGTCACTATACGAGTATTGTAAATTCAAACTTATAGGCAATAATGCATGTTTGTCCAATTAAAACGAACGAACAATAATAATAAGTAAATAAGATAATGTTTACTGATTTTACATAAACTTCATTACTTCGGAGTATCTGTTTAATAATAACTGACCCAGACGAGTGCCAATACTTTCTCGATGAAATCATCGAGATAGCAAGAAATTGTATTACTAATCAGGTGGAATACTTTTAACATGTCTCGATCGGATTAAAATATTACTTGGTCTTTTTGGATAGAGGTTCATAGAAACGCAATTCATCGTCGTCATCGTCGTCATCGTCAGCCCATCAATGTTCCCACAGACCGTCTCGCTGAAGGGGCGAGGTCGTAATGTAATCCATCAACTGGATCCAGTGCGCATTAATACCACTAAGAACAGCATTTGGATTGCTTACTGCAGTGCGTATCTTATGCTTTTCATTTTGAAATTCTTTAGTCAGTGGAAGAAGCTTTGGAGACCAAAGTCAAAGTCAAATATTTCTTATTTCGAGTAGGCCTTTACAGGCTCTTTCAAAACGTTGTGATTCTAGGTGCACGGTTCCAAAGTGGAGCTAGGTCCTATGGAGAAGATACCGGCAAGAAACTCCATGGATACTCTTTTAAAATAATAGTTTTAAATTTAAACTGGTTACAATCTTTAACGGTAAAGACTATGCGAGTACAATGCAAGCCAATGTGCGCAAAACTACACAAGAACAGTATTAATATAATAGAATAATTGGTGTAGCTAGGCTCAACCACAATAGTTCGAGACCCAGCGATCCAGTACTCAACGCCACCCTCATTAGGAGGATATGCTGGCCCAAGTGAGTGCAACAATCCACACTGCCCGACAAGTAAATGTAAAGTTACTGGCTACACTGTGCTCACACATTTACAATTTGAAGTTGCTAGCGTCTAACAAACAAATTACATGAATAATATAAGAAATCTTAAACAAATAATAAACACAAAGTGTTTGAAAATGAACTCATGAACTCATCAATAGATCGTTGATATCTGTTCGACAAAGCTAGAACAGGCGAACGTTAATAGAAAGAAATTGATTGAAACAAAGCCTAAAATATATGAGCCTAAATATTTACAAATTGCCATCGACTCACATTAAATATATAATTTTAAACAGTTCATAATTCCGAAGTGAAATTATAGAATTGTACTTATTTAAATAAATTGTGTCGTATTGTTAGCTATACATCGGGGCCTTTAGTTTAGGGCTTCTAAGTCAAGCTCTCGGACATCTGGTTCTAGATTGAGTTTAAGATGATAGCATAGCACCACGACGAGATCAACACTGTCTGATTTGAATTTGTCTAAAAGAATCCCAATTATTACGTGACCTCCATACTACTAGCCCAGCACTCATATTGTAGCTCTAGATTTGAAATCTCTATACTTGCATTTCTGATATTGAAATTGTAGACATGCGTAAGGCAGTAGACAAGATGAATAACACCAGACAGTAGCTTTTGAAATAACTACAACTATATCTGTCTCCGAGTACCTTGCATAACGACCTTTTATCGCGGTAGGTACTTTCTTGGTTACTAGCCGACCAGGATAGCAACCGGGTGATAAATCGTAATAGTAGCATATTTCGTACAAGTGCCAGTAATCTGAGGTCATCGACTCCATATCTACGACTAGATAGCCGGAGAAGGTTAGCGAGCATTCGAAACGACACGAGCTTAACAAGTTACTTTGAAATAGTGCATTCAGACTTCTTGACTAATATAAATACTCGTAGAATACGAACTGCGCTAGTTTGACGAATCGTAGACGTGTTGTGACGTGGGACTGTAACTCGTCGGAAGAGAAATGTACACTAGAAAATTACGTCAGGCCGAATACCCGAAGATCTTATGCGTATGCTATTTAGACTCAAGCCCCAATAATTGGTACATACAGATTTCTAACCGGAGGCCTGAATATAACCTAAATCTAATACGTTCATAAAATGGATTTACGGCTAAATGGATTTGAATTAAATTTGGTAAAGAACTAGTCAGTTAGTACCTACCTATACAAATGTATCCTGGTTTTACACATGCGTATATGCTAGACTCTCATCCCAGAACACTTCTTCATATTACGGATAAAGGCACGTATTTGATGGACGAAATTATGGCCAAGAAAATCAAGGCATTAAAAATTTAAAAGTTGGTCTTTACGGAAATACGAGAAGAGATTGAGTGAGTCATGTATTGCAACGTGCAACATTTGTACTTCTAATGTCGTGTGGCGGTATTATCTTACAAAGTAATGTCACATCAACAATAATCCTTGGACATTATTTTCGCCTGAGTCGTTACGAATGCTATTTTTCCCGTTTCGTTGTATCAACCTGTAATTCAATAATCACCTCGTCTCAACGACGGATTGGTGACCCCAGTAGGTACGTATATACTCAACTCAATGTAGGACGCTGACTTGTACCATTGATCAACCATACCATTGATCTCTTCGTCGCCTTTAAGAATACCTCTCTGCCCTCGAGTTCGATTTGCATTAGCAGATGTGACTGGCCATGCTAATTTTGGAAATTGGAGCCAGTCAAGCCAAATTGGAATGAAACTTCTTTAACACCTATTATAGTTTTGACTAATTAAAATAATTATTGGAAACTAACTGTATAGTCTTAATTAGCATTAGTTATTAGCCTTTGCCAGCCAATACAATATTGCATGACAATCTCCCATGCATGAGAACCTCAGTCATAATCAATCCGATGCATATTGCATGAACATTTTTTATTTGATTGGATACAAAGGTGTTTGTTGCTTAAATAAAGCTTCTATATTTTTTTATTTACATAATTTATGTTAACAATTAGCTAACAGTAGCCAATTTTTACAAGATACTCCAGGAGTTCAATGTCTTCATGATCATATCCACTTGGGTGGCATACAAAGAATTGCTATCGTCGTAAAATTAAAGAAGTGTCACTGATATGGCTATTTGAACCAGTAAACGAAAAAGAGGTAAACAGGTGAGACAGTGGGAGAACGACTTTCCTAAGAGCTGTTCAACAATTATCAAGTATATTTTCTCTTATAAAATAAAGAGAATAAGCAATTAATTAATAAACTAACTGATAGACTCACCAATGATGATCCCAATATTGAATTATATCATAGCAATTAATGTATACTCTAATCGTCAACTAACACAAATGGAAATTTCTCTACTTTTTTTAAGGTTAGCGTCTATCCCCAACTATCAACAATTTATGAATCTAGCTGGACACTGGTGTCCAACATACAATAGAATTTCTATTTTGTCTACTTTGGGTCAAATGATGAGTTAATAGACGAAAAGAAGAAATGGCATGAACATTTAATTCAATATGATATGAGGTAATTAGATAACAATTATAACGAAGACACTATCTCTCAATTTCAGATTATCATGAGATCTAGAATCTATGTGCAGTCATGGATGTGTAACACTCTGTAGAATTAGACTGATTCTGTATTATATTCATAATATTAGAAAAAAAACACATAGAATCTGACATAATTTACACTGTTACATTTTTTTTTAAAAGGTCCTTTAATTAATGTTCCTTCTTTAAATATGCTGCTACATGCCATACAAATCTAGCCTTTTGTTTTTTTTCACAGGTGGCTGGGCCCAATCCAGATTAAAACATTCTGATTGAGAAATTTACATTAACATTAAATTTCCTAGATTATTTACAATTGTCTTAGATGAATGGATATATGACTTGTCCTACCATTTTATCTAATTTTCATTTATGGTATTTTATAGCAATAAGTTTTTATTGATACTACAATTTGAATTTTTTGTCGTGATTCCCTCATAAATATGTAAGTAACAATTAAAGTTATATTATTATGCATTGACTAGAATAAATTACCCAGATATACCATTGCTGGTAACTCCCATTCTACTAAACAATAACTATCACTCACAAGTTACGGACTTTATTGTTCTACGGAAAAACAAAAATAACATTCGTTTTCTAATAAGAAACTTACCGGACAATCCTTGATTTCGAGCTCAACGCACTCAACTTTGTTGGTGGTTGCGATGCCAACACTGCCCGGTGCACAGTATACTTGTTGCACAAACGGAGAGTCCGCCAGCTTCCAGCACAGCGCATGCTCCCGCCCGCCGCCGCCGATCACCAGAACTTTACCACCAGACATAATTAAACCTTGTTTACTAAAACTTAGGCTAGACGTCACGTGTCCAAACTACAAACAATTTAAAACTTATCAGCAATATTCAAACTATCGTTTACTAATTATAACTAAAGCCGATTATAGTTTTCTGTCTAAAACCAAGACGCAGTTATGTTTTTAATTAACGAAAATCATTTATTTTATTCAGAACCACCGTCCCCGACAGGCGCAAACTTTTAAATGAATGACGTTTTTGACGTTTCATATAGTTGTGGTTGTGAATTATTATTTGTGAACGTGTGCTGCCACTAGGGTGGCACCTATGTAATATCGATAAGAATCCACTAGATTTTATAAGAATGTATGCAGGATAACATGAAATTCTAATGTAAAATCATTTGACACATTCGTAATCGGAATCTATTCAATTTTGGCAATTTAACAATGCACATTAGGTTGTTCGAATTCTTGAACGCAATATTTTTAGCACATTATTGAATTATCAAATCAATTCCGATAACGAATGTGTGACAAATGATTTCGCATTAGAAATGAGATATAAAAAATATTATTTTAGGCTTGAGATAATTAAGGCAAATATTTCTATTTATATACATTGCTATTTATTGCTAAAGTACAGCAGTAATCGCAATAAATTCATGATATGTTGGAGTTAATTTTCTGTCTTAAGATTAACCGCTACGTTAATATCGATACATTACGTAGGCCTATCTCTAGTTTAAAGTCGAGGAAAATAACACTCATTCGATTTATCAACTTAATTCAAACAAGTGCAAAACGACAGAGGTCAAACTTTTCTGTACTATTTGATAAAATTACATCATTACGTTTAATAACTATTTTTATGGTTGTTAATGAAACGTAAAGGAAATAGGTTTGGGAACTTGCTATTTCGTTCAGTCTATCTTGAAATTAAAGAATTGCCTTTTTGTTGGAAAATAAACACACATGGGCGCCGGGAGGGTGGTGCAAGTTGGTGCACTTGCACCCCTTGGCTTGGAAGAAAGTACATATTAAAAAATAACTAGAATTTATCTCTGAGGAAATGAAAACTCATTTTATTTTTATACCAAAAAAGCAATAAATAGCTCTTATTATATTGCTAGTTTTATATTCGTTTGGTCCAAACCCATCTTTAGTGCACCCCCTAAAAATAATCCTACCGGCGGGCGCCCATGTAAACACATAAATATGATTAACGTATTATTTATCAGTGAGCAAGTATAGGATCCTAACTTCGATTTCCAGATCAAATTTAATCTATTTTTTTCTTTTTTTAGACTCTTCTAATATTATTACGGGCAGTAAGATAATACTGTACGATATAGAACATAATACTGTACGGTACAGTATGTCTTGTAAAGCCTGTAAATACGCATGGAAAAAATATTTCTAAAGTTTTTCTCAGAGTTCTCTTGAAGGGTAAACAACAAGAGCTCTTTGTTTAAAAAAATATAAAAAAGTACCTTCCTAGCTGACGTATGTGCCCCCAAATTTCACATTACTGATCAGTACATTTTGAACTCAGTAAAAAAGAAACTAGTTTCTAGATAATGGATATCCAATCGAAATGGGTTAAGGCTAATGTACGCGATTAAAAGAAAGCAGATCGCATTCATAAATGAGAACTATATCGATATCGATATATTCTAATGATTTTTTATTAATTTGTGATAAATATAAAAACTCAAAACGTTTCCAAAAAGAGCGGCTTTTTCTTCAGTTCAGTCATTATGTGGAACGTTCCTTTACATCCATACAAAATATTCACATTGACCTTCTAAACATTTGAAATGTTTCTATTTCCACTTAATTTGGATTATAAAAGTAATTGAAGCTTATAAAATAAGATAAAAATACGTTACTAAATGCAAGAAATAAATACTTAGCGATGTATTTCTGATAAAATATTTTTGGAGGTAGGTTATTTCAAAATAGGACTGAGTGATTGTATGGAACGGTTCGAAAATGGCGAATTTATTCGTTCTTGTCATTTTGCTGTGATGCTTGCTCGCTGTATAAAAACTTGTATTTTGTTGCTATAAAATGGCTGACACCGGACTACGTATGAATTTTGCGGCCCTAAAGAGGGCAGATCCATACGCTAGAGAAATAATCGACAGTGCTACCCACGTTGCGCTTTATACATTCGAAGAGAACGAATGGGAGAAAACTAACATCGAGGGTGCTTTGTTTGTGTACAGTAGAAATGGTGAACCGTACCATAGTTTAGTGATTATGAACAGATTGAGTACGAATAACCTAATCGAACCAGTTTCGAAAGGAATAGAATTGCAATTGAAGGAACCTTTTCTTTTGTATCGGAACGCCAAGTGTCGCATCTACGGCATATGGTTCTACGATAAAGACGAGTGCGTTCGAGTTGCGACAAAATTAAATTCTCTGATCAAAGATTCGATCAAGCAAGTGCCTGGCGAGAACATGTCGCAGAACGCAGTGTACAATACGTCAACACCTTCGAATGCGCCCGTGGACATATTCAGCATGCTGAGCAAGGCCCAGGATGACTTCAATTCCAATAAGGGACTCGTTGCAAACAAATGTGATACGACACCCTCACGGGCGCCCGACATGACGTCACAAAGCGTTATGGACTTCTTCGCGAAAGCTGGGAGCGGTGCCGCCGCACAGATGCCGGCAGTGTCATCGTTACCGTCACCGGGTATATTTGGGCCGCGTCCGACAGACGCGCGGGAAGTGCCGCAGCTGCTTCAAAGGCTCATGAGCAATCCTGCACATTCTGTTGAACATATAGAGAAGCAGCAACGCTCTGTGACACCACAAGAGGCCCAAAGTTCCAACGGTAACATGAACTTGGATTCAGCAATAAGACAAAATTGTGGGTTCCCATTGAAGTCAACCCCTATTGACAAACCAAATCAGCAGAGGATATCTGGTATGAAGAAGCAGTTAGATTCAAATGACACCAATGGCATGATACCATTAGAGGGTGAGTTGAATTTGATGCATATATCATCACCAAAGCCTGCATCTCCACTGGCCACATACTTGAATCAGTCTCAGGACATCAGCCATACGGTAAGCTCTTTTAATGGTAGCAAATTGGAAGAGATTGGAATTTACCCTTTGATTGACTCTGTGTCAACTCAGCAGAAGCCAGCACTGATGCCTCCGACGATGTTTACTGCTAGTACTGGTGGAGACGTGCAGCCATCGCCCGAGCCTCTCACTAGGAACCAGCTGCTTCAAGCTTTCAATTATCTGCTGAAACATGATGCTGACTTTGTGAACAAATTGCATGAGGCTTATGTTAAATCCTTTTCAGAAAAGGCATTCTCTGTGTCATAAAATTGATTCTTTGTAGTGACTGCTATCAACAGTCGCTGACATTTAAAGTATAAAATGTACAGCCGTTGAATATAAACTGAAACAGTATAAACTGAATCTTCTTAAAAATGTTGTGTAGACCCTCTAGTTTTGTAGTGACTCATTGTTTGGAGTATTTTTAAATAAGTTTTAAACCTTTGACTGTAACCTGTACAGAGAATGAATTTTAGTGACTAATCTTTTAGTTTGGGCACATGTTGAGAAGGACCCTTAAGCCGCTACTTGTGATATTTATATTGGCTTCAACTTAAGGTTTTATTCAAAATCTGATATTTCTAAACAATAAGTACCTTCACTTTAGGTTTAACTATGAGTTCATTGCAATATTATAATATGAACATTTTGAAAGACAATATTATGACTACTTTGACAGATACGCTTTTCTAAGAGATATTTTTATTGACTTAATGTGCTGCATTAAAACTTCCATAATTTTGAAAGTAAAAAAAAAAAAACATCTTTAATGTTATAAGGACTGCAAAAATTTGCTATATCTTTACAAGAATTATTCTTATCCATTACAGCATAGGCATGATTTTTTTTAGGTTTTATTGTATGTTAAATGTTTTTATTTCATGTAAAATTTTTTCAGTAGCTAGTAGTAAGATTTGTCCCTATGCTTTTTTATATGTCATTTTTCAGTAAAAAATTTTAGTATGTAATATGTATTAATGTTATAAAAAACAAAACAAGACTTTAATATACATTAGATACAGGGGAAATCAAATGATAATATTGGTTAAAAATATTTTTCTTTAAAGATTAAAATTTAGTCACTTGTTTAGGGAGAAAAAATAATTTCGTAAGTTATATTTCTCCTAAGAATCAACTTTTTAAGGTTGTTAGGTGTGTTGTGCTAGGCACACTGAAAAATATATAAGTTCAATTCACCAGGAAGTGTACGGTAAACTTCCGTAGGGGAATCTGCCATCTTGTCCCTGAGAAGACACCATTTCATAACTGAAATGGGAGTACTTTGCCAAACTATAGAAAATCACCTTTCAAAAGTATGGTCGAATTAAATCGATGACCATGTGTTTATCATAAATCAAAAAACCTTGAATAAGACAAAAAAATGTTAATACTTTAGGAAACATCTATAATAAAATTTAAACCATCTTTGTGCTTGTACATCTTATATGCTAAATGACGATGTTATAAAATAAAAGTTACATTACAAAGAAACAAATTGGACAGCCTTAATGTTGTGTGGATATATATTTTTTAAACAAGGGAGCAGAATGTTTCTATTAGGAATTATTGGCCTACATAACATTAATTCTGTACATCATTAAATATGTACGTCTGATTATAAAACCGTGTTACTTTTTGAAATGCTCCCGCAATCTCGTCAAATATTTTGTAAACGTAGTTCTGGCGATAATAGTTTTTGACAATTTTCAGTTAGAATGTTATCATTAAAATAGTCTCAAATTAAAGGGTTCATCGAAGTAATACATTTTTTTCATTTTATTACCTTTCCCACAATAAATAATGAATTATTTGGACGATGTTATTAAAGTAAATGATAACTTCTTGTAAACTCAGCACCGATATCTCCAATCTTTATATGGGAGAAATTTGCACGGTCACCTATAAATTGCTGATTTCTTTACCTAATAACTAAATCTTTTCGTGTAATTATATGGGTTGAAACAACTACATCACAGCCCAAATATGTTACAATCTTTAAATTATTTATTTTATCTACAATCGTGCATCTTTTCACATGAACACGTTGGACCTGCCATCTTGCTGGACCCACTGTAACAATAAAGACGTGAATCCTTTTAGGGTTTTCTCTCCCAACATTTTCGTCCAGCTAGATTGGTATAGCTAACTGGAGCTGGACTGTCGCAGTACCAAATAAATATCGCGACTTAATCGGACTGATATTAGGAAGTTCGTTTTTCCAGCGTTCAATTCCCAGGTTGAGCAGGGTTATTGGATTTTCTTGTAATGAAATTCGGTAGCAGCCGGCGTGTGGAATTGTGCGGGAGGTGACATTAAGTAAGCATTATTAATTATATGAGACTAGACCAAAAGTGGGTGTAGATTTGTTTCTCTGCCTAACCTCTCGGGGAATCCGGGCATCCGGGTATATTATATACCCGATATGTCAAGTTTCACTTATTAATTCATGAATCCATAGACGGATTACGGCGATTGATACACAATAGATATTCTGTCTACTTTGTGTCAATAGATTGGTAATTTAATGAGAAAGTTGGTGTTTTCTCAGCAGGCCCGGGTTCGTAACTGTCGACTGTCTGAATAAAGGAGTATTAAATTAAAACAGATATTTTTGTTGAAATCGATTTAATATTGCTATATTACAAATCGTTTTTTGAACTTTGAACAACCAGTTGAGACCGCAATATTACAGTTTTCAATATTTATGTATCGCCAACATCGGCGTGTCGACATTATCCATGTTTTCTATATTAACAGTAAACATTTATCAAATTTTATAGCCGTGAATAAATATTTTAACCACAAACGCCACTTATCAGTAAAACAATCATTCTAATTTGAGCTTAGATGGTAGTAAATAGTAATTCATGGAAGTGCTAAATACATAGTATTAGAAATACACGTAATTACGATTTGTTTTGTTGGCATGACTTCAATTGGAAATTGTGAAAAATAATAATAATAAAAATAAGATGCATTAGTTGTTAAAATATTTAAAAACAGCGTTATATTTATACATTACAATTTTACATGGAAATCTTTGATTGGTTGTATTCATGTGTTCTGCCCCTTCGCCATTTGGGTATTTACAAATAAAGGTGTTTTGGGAATATTTTTAGAAAAATAACAGCTAATATTTCGCTTCAATTGCATTTGATAAGGTTATAAATTGTGCTATGCGTTTTGTGAATACAATATTTATTGAACCTATGTGTTTCAAATGTTCTGTATGAGTTCTTGGTTCACGTTGAAATATAATTTCAGTGCAAATACTAATGTTTTATGGATCAACTAGCTAATTATGATAGCATTCTTTAAATAATCGTTCGAAACACATTGTTTTTAACACGCTTTTATATAAAGATAAATATGATATGGTCAGTGTTTTGAGTAGGTAACGTTCGTATCCAAACTCACTTAAATATTTCATACAAAACATTTGAAGCATTATCTAGATTCTGGATATATCTCTGATAGGGTTGTCAACAAAAAAATTACCTTTAATCTCACTGTAAAAAGAACCACCCTGTGAATTTTGAAATGGAACTATGATATGCTACAGATAAAATACAAATATTTACATTGAAAAATAAAATTGCATTATATGTCCCCTGCATTCGGGTACAATAGTCGTTGGAAACTAAATTAAATATAATTATGAATTCTGATTACGTGCTTTTGAAAGCAACAAACATGTAGGGGTAAACATATGGAGATCATTAGAGGGTATGTTGACATGGCCGTGTTTCTTGGTCAAACACAACAGTGTTTTTGGCCAACTGCCCAGTAGAGATGACTTATCTATGTGAGTTAGATCTTTCGTCAAAATAAAACAATATTCTGAAGGCTGATTCTGTAGGTTACTTAGTACTTTTAACTGTCATTTATTTCATCATTTCAGTTCTTTTATGATTATTTACCTCTAGAAAATACCCATGAAATATTGTGCATTAGGTGTTGTTCTCAATCAACTTGATTTGACAACCAATTAGATTAAAATTCAATAATTATGTTTACCCCTACAATACTTTCCAGCGTGGCGAAACCCTACGAAATATCCTTTCGTCTGATTTTAATTAACACAATGAAAAATCAACCTTATGAACTAAATACAAGGGTTTTGTGAAGATCCTGCAATCATTGGCGCTGAAATGCATCACCATCGCCATCCAAGTAATAGTGCGACATTTAGGTCAACAGTCCGGTTTCAGGCAGACAGGTAATTTTTGCAAAAACAAACTACAAAAAGTCAGTGATTCAATTCATTAGTATTTTTGTCTCATCTGATTTAGTGTTTCCTGTAATGTAGGCATGAATCGTTTGAATGTTTTATGTATTTTTTAATAAAAGTGAAAAATAGTTTTTAATAAATTTTGCTAATACATATATTATAAGTTTTTGCAAAAACACAATCATTAAATGAGTCCTAACAGATTATAATTTTTTTTATTACTAAAAACTATTTATCTCAACTATTTGGTTTAAAAAAGAATAATTATTTCTATATAGAAACAATTCAATATAAACTAATCATACACGATTTAATGGGATTAAACTAAGAAGACTTGGCCGAGTCTCGACGTAGAATTATAACATGTTTTAAAACTCTAACTTTGTTTTCTATAAACACTTCATAAATTAAAATATTAAACATTCTAATCATTAGTACTTGTGCAGGTAATGTTCATTATGTGTTCTACGTTGAGACGAAACGCGAGACGCCATACATGTCTGCTTGCACAAAAAATAACAATTTGAATGTGAAAACTAAACTCATCCGAACCTGTCAAATTTCTTTTTATAAATTCCTCAGTCATGGTAATAATGGTCAAATCGATAATTTACAATTTGGACACTTTATGAAGCGTTTATAGCTACAAATACTAATCGTAACTGTTTCGGCATACATTTGTACCTGATAGTTATGTAACGTACACTATCCTATTGTCATTAAGAGAGGCTCACAGCGCGTGTGACTTAAAAAAAAGTTGGATGCATTGCACTGAACTGCACATACTGCAGACACTGTCAGTGGCAATACAAACATAGTGATTTGCCGATTTTTAAATTATTGTAAGAAAACGTATGTCTTAAAGTTGCATAATAATCATGTATATTACAGACATAAATTGAAAACTAAATTGCAAATTATAAGTAGGTTATGCAGTAGACTTTTTTGAATTTTAGAACAAATTTTCTTGAACCGCATTCGTAAAATAATACCCGATATCGTTGTAATGCAATATTAAAATGTAGTGGATTCAAGGAGCTTCTAAGAAGCAAAGTAAAACAAACTATATCTAAGAGATCAACGTAGCGCGTTCAAAAATAGGCAAATCACGCGAGACTGTCCATTAAAAAATTATATTTACATAATTATAGGTAATTCCACTGGAAGATTATAACATTATTTGTACCAACTTTATTCGTATTAGAATAAAATGGTTTTTATTGGCTGGGGTCGACGGTTGCGGACTAACGCGTGATTCAGTCAAGCAGAGGTTTAGTAAGTACATAATTAAAAAAGAAATTGACAAATCACATTGTGGTATCAGTAGATTTTTATTATAAGAATCCTATTAACACTTTACAAGATTATCTGTTTAATGTAAATTTGACTTGTACAGGATAAATTTGGAATATTCAATAGTGAACCGAATAAAATATTGGTACAAATAATTTTAAAAGTACTGTTTGAGCACACCACCTCACTTTTGATTTGCATTTATTAATTTTAAAAGAAAATACAGAAAAGTATTTTTGCATTGCTTACTACTTTTGGCCAATACAGAGTTTTGAAAGTGACCGGCCAGTCACAAAGTGACGTACAAAAACCGTTTCTTTTTAAAATTTGTTCAGTCAAAAGTGAGGCGATCAGAATGAAACAAAATGGTTCACAATATTGCAAGCTTAGATTTTGGTGGGCAGTACGTCTAGCGGTTTACGAGTTCTTACTGATACGGCCATAATATTTTTTTCTGAATATAATGTTATTTATGAATAACCTTAGTTAGTCTTAAGTAATCCATTCATCAGTTCATTTCATGTTGAGTTCAGTTCATTTCGACAGGTATGTCAGTTTTCGTCTACTAGAGAACCGTAACCACAGTAGAAACAAAACCAGTATAAATTGGCCTCGCGTACTTTAGAATATACTACATTAGGCCACCTCAAGGTGAAAGTGTTTCCATGGACGTGCGGTCTTCATACTGGCTTCTGCAGAGGTCAGGGCATGTTAAAATTTGACAGTTTCTTTGACCCAACGTAATGAATACATTTGATAATATAATAAAAATATCTCTTATCGTTTCTTTGAAGCTGGCCATACAAAGGAGAAAATGTATAGACATCGGATGATTGACCCCGATATCTCACAGTATCAAGAGTACACAAATAGGCGACGAATGGTGAAGTTTGTCTATGCCAAGTATCTTTGACTCAAGTATAGTAAAATATCATGGCCATATCTATAAAACCTTACAAATAAATCTAATATGATTGGTTTCAGGGCTGTCAAGAAATACGCAGAAAAATAATTATTACAGAATTTATTGATGTAACTTATCATGCGGAAGATATTTTTTCAGTTCTGTTGATTTGGCTAAATATTTAAGAAACCAATTCGACAAACCAATCCGAAAATGAACATATTTACTGCTAGTGACGTAATAAGGTCGAATATGGTTGAACAAACGCAAACATACCCGCGTCAATATCAGTAAATATGTCTAAACAAAACACCGAAAATCTTAGTTTTCGAAATTCACAACACAATTCTTATTTTAAATTATAACAGTCATACCTTTTAAGTATACTAATGTACACCATGCATAGAAATACCAAACATTCATTTTATATCAACATCATTTGTATAAGTAACCAAAATTGACAAGATTTCGAGACAGCCCTTATAGTGCAACAATGAAGCCCTTATTCGACATTGATAATATCTATCTCACATTCCGCTGTATGAACGAAAGAGATAGTATTACAACATCAAAATGAGATGTGGCCCCACTGTAAGCAAAGGCCTGGAAAATGTAAATTTATTCTATCCCTGATTTTTGTTCACACTTTCAAAGGCAATATGCGTCATAAGGCAAGTTGGAAAGCTTATAAAACAAATGTATTAACAGATTTTACATAAAAACTGGAAGTTTCAATCTACAAAGTCACCTATGAAATGTTATATAACTGTAGGCAGGCGGACATAATCAGGCTAAGTTGTTACATGATAATGAACACAGTTTCAAAGTATTAGGTACCATTATTTATAAACTACTTCGAACCAAAGAGAGACTCAAGTCAATGTGTGGTTCAGAATAAATAAATGTCATGGAAAAACTCAATTGGAATACAAAAACTCATTCACAGAGTAAATTTTTCTTAGTATGGTTTAAAAACGAATCATTAATTTAATAGCAGCCTGAATTAATCTGTTCAAATAACAGACATGGTGAAGGGGTAAAGCACTACAACATTGAAGCTCAATTTAGGACCGTCTAAAACCTTCCCGATGGCTCGCAGTGAGGCCTCATCCATTCTTGCACTTACCTAGTTCAATTAACACAAAAAACAGCGTTTTAAAAACGCTCCCACCCTACATATGTAGGTAACTAACGAACATACACATTGTGTGTGTACATTACACCGGATAATCACTTTTATTTACGTAAAAACAAAACTTAAAAAAAATATTCAACTATATTAAATCTATATGAATAGAAGCTGAACCGCCTAACGAGTGACAAAATAATAAATAAGTTCAGGAGGCCTGTGGCGTCCATCATTTGTACAAAAGCCGGTTTTATATCTGGAAATGATAGAAAAATAAAGGTTATAAGTATTTCAAATATCCGAGATACAAGTATCCGAGGCTAAGGGCCAGTATACACGAGCGTAACTCGTCATTTGAGTTAATTCTACTCTAGGCAGTTTTATTGCATAACCTTTTCGAAAAATATGAATGATAAAATACAAGTGGCGCTCACAATTGTTTAGTACAATTTGTTGGCAGTATGTATCCAGTATACTCACAAGTAGTTGCGTGGCTACCACAGTCGGTGCAGGTGCAGGTTGCGTGACAGCACGGAGCGCACGTCGTGCGTGAACCGCAGCGCGTCGAGCACGGGCAGCAGGTTCAGTAGCGCCACGTCCAGTGGGTCAGAGAACCACGACTTTATTGGTATCGCGTTATCTGGGGAAACATATATTTAGTAAGTTAATACCTTCGTATATCAGAAGCTGCTACATTGGTCTCGTGGTAGCAAGGTAGGAGAAGTGTATATTAAAAGCAAATTACATGCATTCGAAGTGAACTGAGTGAGTGTTAGTAAAATATATTCCTATAGTCTAAATCATCAAATTCTGCATAAGACATTGCCATATAATATATCCAACGGCTGCAGCTCTTAAGTTCCGATTGGTTGTAGAATGCGAAACATCGTGTCAGCAGCTCTTTTGTAGGCATCACAGTCATATAATCATTCCAATATTATTTAATTTAGTGGGATTATGCATACGGTAAGCAATCAGTACTGCTCATGAACATCCACAACACACGACGAATAGCTGATGGGTTGCCCACCTATTGAGCCTTTTCCAGTTTTGGCGGGGACTGAGATTCCAGTACTCGCTACTAGTCGAAAAATCAATCTACAAGCTGTAGTTAACTTCTAACTGCAGCTCAGCTACTATTCAAAGCAAATAATGTTAGCTGTGTAGGTATAAAGTGATACTAGATGTAATATGCTTACCTGGGAAGTCCCGGTACGCGCCGGGCGAGTTGTCCAATATGAACACTCTGTTAAGGTCGTCGCATATTGACGATAAATTCTTTGTATAGGAACCGTTTTCCGCTGTGCAGTGTTGTCTGTCAACATAAAAATTAAATTGATTTACATCAAAGGGCCAAGACCATGGTTTGTAATTGCAATCATGGAATCGCTCATGCCAGAGTGGAAAAATTGTATTATTCAGGCAGAAGACGATATATTTCGCTGGTTAATGTGGCTATGCCTAAGTATTGATTTGACCAATCCTAGGCAAACAGATCCTGATTTACCTCTGTTCTCTTTAGACAAAAAATGCTTAAATGAATAAGCTTTTACTCTTCTACAAAGGCATCACATATCTCATGGAACTAACTCATGTTACGATTAAGGAATTGTAAGTTATAAATAATGTTACCTGTAGAACCGCCGCCGCAGTATTCCTCTGCCATTGTCGAGCTTGTCAGCGACCGCGGCACCGTATATCTCCATCGACGCCGTGAACACAACCAGCTCGTACCACTGTGACACCTGTGAACAAATCAACATAACATGAAAAGCTGGTAATTACGGTCTGTTAATGGAGTAGCCTAGCGCTTGAACGCTCGTCTTTGATGCAGGAGGATCTGATTACTTTTGCTTCTGTCAACGGTGAAGGAAAACGTCGTGAGGTAAAAGTCAAAGTATTTTTATTTCAAATGGGCTTTTGGAGGCACTTTTAAAACGTTATGTATCTAGGCGCACGGTTCCAAAGTGGGTTGGTCCTATGGAGAAGAGACCGGCAAGAAACTCCATGAGGGAATCTGATGATGAGGGAATCTACACTTCTCAGATGACTCCATAAAGTTGTATCTAGTGTGTGTAATATCTACCAAACCCTTCGGGGAATACAGGCGTGATGTTATCTATCTATATTAATATTATAGTAAAATTTGTTTGTATGTAGGGAATAATCTCCGGAACTAATGATCCGATACTGAAAATTCTTTCACCGACATTATCCCCGATTGCTATAGGCTATAAATTATACATTTATATGTAGATCACGCGAACGAAGTCGCGGGCTGAAGCTAGTGTTATGTTATATACATATTTATTCGAGAAATCACGTGTTCAGTCCAGTTTGGCGTATCAGGATAATTACGTAATTATCTGGCTACTTTATCTGAAGAAAATAATCAGGAAGTTAGCAATAAAGATAAGTTCTAGTAGTAAGTCGCAAACTCGTGGCATCGTTATCGTTATGATTATAAAATACGTCCGTCTGTGTATTTTATTAATTTAAAAAGCCATAGGCTATGGCCATATGCTATATGACCCGATCAAAAATAAATTCTGAAATCCGGTTTGGTAAATAGTTTTCCTTCTAAAATCTCAGTAAAACTTGATCAAAACCCACAATAAGTTTGTCAAAGACAATAAAAAACTATGACGTCACGCTTTGCTATTCCAAACATTTTTAGAACAAAATGTCGTTTTTAACAGTTCAGAAAAAGTAACTCAGATGATTAGTAGTCATCTACCGTATTATATTGGTTTAAGAGATTTGTTGTTCAATTTTGCAGTGCATCATGTCAACCAATCTGTTTTGGACTTTGTTTTAACTCTGCTTTACTCGATCATGAGATCTAAAGAGATTGACCGCAGCAAGTCGTACAACCAATTTACGAGCAAAGCCGCGGAACAAGCTAGGGTGTAAATGTAAACATGTCGTTACCATGCGGCGCATGTGGTCAGGATTGGATGCGCTTGTTTATATTATCATTTACATTATATATTTATACCGTATTTATTTACATTCGTGTTTTTCCCCGACACAAAGGAAACTGTAGAATGGAGAAACAAGTTGCATATTATAAATTTATAATGCATTATGTATGATTAAAAATTGTACTGAATCACTACACGTACTAGAGCTTATTTTACTCTGACACGCGGCCACTCACTGTAGGTATATTTTTGTACCTAAAGTGTGGAAGTGCTTGTTGGTGCTATATTATAGTTGATTGTATTTGAAGTGTGTAAAAATAACAAGATATAAGTCGTAATCTGTAGAAGAACAGGAGAAAGACAAATCACTCAAATCAAATACAGGATTTTTGTAACATACCAAGTGTCTCTGATATTTACCTATGTTTTATATATAATTGATATTGATTTGATTTGGCTATTCTTTTCTCTTCCCAAGTAAACAGGCTTAAACTACCTGTCTAATTAGGGTTGATTTTTGCTAAACCGTGGCCGTCGCGAGTCTTGCCGCGCCGCACGTTTGTATGAACTGTTTCATACAAAATGCTTGTTAAGTTTAAAATCCGTGCCTCACGGTCTTGTATAAATCGTCCTTGAGACTTGAGTGCCAGCCTTTTGTGCAGCCGTTTTGTGGTTTTATACCAATATTTTATACAAAACGACTCCATTTAATCTCCGCTAATCCACTTGGCCAAGTGTCATAAGTATGTACTTATTTTGGTATTTTACTATCCAACTTCATATTAATCAACATATATTCATCATTTACCAGAACCTCATTGTATGTGGATGTAAAAAAAAAACTTACTGTATCCAAAAAGTAATCAACATGCGGCCTCTTATGTACGAAGAACCGCACAGGATGTTTGTCTATAGTAACTTTGAGCACGAAGTCTGGCGGCGTGCCGGGCTTCACCGTCGGCCTTAGCATCGCGTCGTGGTGCGAGTGGATCAGCGTCTCATCTAGATCTAATACCAGCATTTTTCTTTTTACTAGACCTGGAAATTTTAAAGGTGTGTTATTTACTGATTTGACTTTGACTACATCAGTTTGGGCGAAAAGAGTGTTCGATATCTGCTAAGACACGGTGTTATACAGTGGCGGCAGTCAATCGGAAATAGACAGTATGAAATAACGATTGTCTGATTCACATCATCACAGTCAAAGGTTTTTATTTCACCTGGATCTTTACAGGTCTTTTGAGTGAACACTTCTAAAAGTGGGTTGATCCTGTGGAGAAAAGTAGCTTTAAACTACATGCTAATATGTGATATGTTAAGTTAGAAAAACTGTTGGCAGTAAACAGATGATAAAATAGTCTACAAAAAGCAAAAGACAAAATATTAACACCCATTGATTAGGATTCCATCAGAATATAGCTGGATAGAATTTATATTCAAATTTTCCATAATTTCTTTTTTTTTTTTGGGAAATATTTTAGGAGGCAACCAATATGTTCGTTGGTTTCATTGACTCCTCTGACAAAGACATTGAGAACTTGGTTTCTGCATTTCTGAAGGAATTTGTTGTTAACATGTCGGTACACATATATAGCAACTTGTACTGCCTAACAGCAAAAGGAGCAAAAAATTATGTTTAGCCCACCAAGTGGCTCAAAGTAAACACAATAGACGATCCATTGCATTGGGCACCAGCGACTGTCTATGTCTTTATGAAATAAACAAAAGGGATGTGAATGAGACATTATTTACTATGAAATAAAATAACCTCTAAAACTTAAAACAAGCTAATAAGATAAAATGTTGTAATGATAATTAATAATATGCTACAAATAACGTGAGTTGGTGAAAGATAGTAAATATTTAACAGATAAGAAATGACAGATTTGATAACATAACCTACCACACTTACAAAACTAAGGTAGGTTATTCTTGAGAATATGGTTTTGATTGACATTTAATCCAACTGTTAGAAGGATAAGAGTTTAAGCTTTAGTCTACCATATTGGCCTGGTATTGGTTGGCTGACTATACACACCTTTGAGAACAGTTTTGAGTCTCTAAGATGTGAAGGTTTGCTAGCAATGTTTTCTTTCACCATTATCAGAAGTAATAATGATGCACATGAGTTCAAACAGTCTGAAGTTTGTGACAAGAGCAAACTCAGACCCTTCTGCATGGAAAGCCTATTAGATAATTTGGAGGTAATATTGTAATGGCCTCTCATACAGTAGTAGAAGTGTTTTAATTACAATAAAAACATTAACAATAATGGATTAGGATAAGAGATTCAGTATCTTCTTCAACATTGTCTAATTATGTCTAGTGGCTTCTATAAAGTAGAATGTACATTCTAGGCCTACAAGGCATATTAATATAAAATGTTCAGTCCACATTTTGTTTTCTGGTTGTTGAGAATATGAAAAAGGGGAAAGTAAGTACCACTTTCATAATTATGATAATGATTTCTTAATTATTTTATTTTATTGAATACAATATTGTGTTTCAATTAAGGACTTAAACAGTTTGTTTTCCAGTTTAGTAATTTGCAAATTGCCCAGGGGTGGCATTGGACAGTATGACATAAGAACTTGTGTAACAGGGTAAAATGCAAATAAAGAATATTAATACAATTTCCTCTTTGATTATTTTACATATACACAAATATGCAGTTACATGTCCTTTGTTGAATTAATGAATATGAATTTATAAAATTAACATCATGTATTTCCAAGTTATAATCACAATGTTAGAACTTTAATAGCAGAATATTTTTGACAGTAGTGTTTTTTAAGTGAATAGTGATGTTCTGATGTTGTAACCATATGTACATATCTACTGGATTAAAGTCCCTTCGGTTCCATAACAGTGTAATATAAATTCTAACTACCTACTTTCTTAATGAACATGGTAAAAATATGATTACATTTGTATAAAACATTTTATTATTGTTTTTCTATTCAGAATTCCTTCTCACGACTATATTAGATACTAATCGTGTCCACTTTTCTAACATTTTAGTTAAAAAACTGTAGAAGAATACGACTGTTTACGTTTTCATATCAAAAATATAACATCGTAGGTATGCGGATGCCAAATGATAATATTTACATATTTTAGATAACTACTACAGTCGCAAATCATACGATATCTACTTATAATATTAGTGATAAAAAATAGATAGTAAATACTCACTCAGCCTGTGTCTAGATACGGGCGAAAGTGGATACATCTCATATTTGACGGATTGATATTGAGCCAACTGAAAATCAAATGCCACGTGAGAGTTTCAGACTTCTGCGTAAAAGCATAGTATTATACAACAATGCACACATTATTATTTATATTTACCGCTCGATATTGCTTCTTAAACATATAACAAAAACAACTCCATACTTTAGATGCGAGCAGCATGAACGCGCGAAGGCCCATTTGCAACCGTTTCAGCATTTGAATTGTTTATAAAAAGATTACTATTATACAAATAAGCTTATTTTTAAACGACAGCGTTTCAAACGAGATCATTGACGGCGTAATTCAAAACAAATTCAATAAAAATCAACTGCCGAAAACATCTAACCCGCCATGACATAATCGACCCAATTCGCGCACCATAAACAAAACTGAATATTCCTTTCATTTTTGTCTATGTCACTAGTGTTGTTACAATCTACTGTCAAAACCGGTTTTTCTTCGTTTTAACATGCGATTACAACCACCGGAAGGCATTAAAATGAAATAGATTAAAATGCACAATATACGCGACACAAGGAATGTAACACGACCGATACCGCTTGTCCTATGTGGTGCTTATAAGTCAACGCGATTTTCGGGTCGTGTCACTGAGCTTCCACAAGGTTTAATGTTGGGTATAGGTAAAATATATAATTAGGATTGAATAAATAATAAAAACGTATTCTACTATTATGCACTACTACATTGTGGATCCTGACCCGGGTACGTTTTAAAACTGCGGCCAGACATCGGAGGACGGGCAGCAGCGTCCTCTCACTAATCGGTGAGCCACTGCGATTCCCAAGCCGCCTGCCAAGCGTGGGGATTATGGCAAACCCCCCCTTGGGAGGCCTTCGTTCAGCAGTGGACGTCTTCTGGCTGATGATGATGATGATGACATTGTGGATCGTAAATAAATAATATGAATTATTGTATCTATTTATTGTCTAAGTCATGGCTTTAGGAATCGATTGGAAATAATCTAGGATCTATAAAAATAAATGACGTGACTGCTGAGTGCTTGGGCAAAGTGTCATTGAGTTTTTCTTTTGGAAATTCATAGATGGTACCATGGTCACCCCCAATTACATGAGACCTTAGGCCTTATATATACATATAACGGCATCGGCAAAATGTGGGCGTACAATAGTACACCTCTACCTCATCCTTCTGGGAGAACAGGTGTATATATTATGTAATAAAATAAATTCTTAACTTACAACAGTTTATTTATTAAAATACACCTACAAATCTACAGCGTCTGTTTAAAAAATCTAGGTTTTTCAATAGGTGGAGTAACCTCAGATAGGTTTAAATGTTATTCGTTTGTCAAGTTCATATAAAAACTGTTTTTAATTTCAAAGTAACAGCTAAATAACGCATCTGGGTATAGAAAAATCGGGCAAAAGTTAATTATTTAATTTCCTGTAATGCAGAACCCTGGTCCATTGGCAGGTTGAGCGCGTATGCCGCGACGATTCATACGACATACATGTTCTTCCATACGACTCTTGACTTCATTCGATGGTTCTCCGGTATGGTAATAGTTTACAGGAGGTGGTGTGACACTCCATAGTATTTCAGCCACAGCACTCGCACGAGGCCATATCCTGAGATGAAAATAAATAAATTAAAGCAGCCTGCTTCTTATATGCCCCAATGAGCACACGAGTTAGCGGTGGTTAAAGATTTCCGCCTGGAACCGATCAACTAACGAGAGCCTCTTCAGGTGTAAATTATGGCATGGTTGTTACTTGATTGTGATTTGGCAAGGCAATCCTAATTTGCGCGTTAAATTAAAAGCGTGCACTTTGGTCCTACCAAAATGCACGCTTTTTAATTCCTGACATAAGACTAGTCAGTTTTTTTTTTGCAGACCGTAAAAGTACGACGGTACGACGGTACTATGACTGATGCGTAGAGCGATTCATTAATCCAAGGTTTACAGAATTTGGGAGTTGATTTTCCTCAGACACGGTACCTACCGTTCTTTGTTTGCAAAATTTGCTTACCTGCTAATCACATTTGTATCATCAACTGATTCTCCCCACATACAAGCCTCTCCTCCCAGAATATTGTCTGGGTTTAAATTAGCAGCAACATCGTAATACTCTCTGGTAACTTTTGAGCGTGGATCAGCAGCATAATATTTGTGCCAGTCGCCACCGTTACTGAGATGGTCTAAGTACCACGAAGATGAGTAAATTACTTTATGACCAGCCGACAGGATCTGAAAATCAATTGAAAATCAACTGCCTCATTAGTATAGGGGTCGCAACGGGACAGCTGAGCGTTTTGCAAAAAAATTAATACTAACCAAAAAATTAAGACCAAATAGATTGCAATAAGCTCAATCCCTTATCACAAATTGTGGGTCTATAGCTATACACCTCCACCTTACTCTTTGGGAAATAAACGCGTGAGGCTACGTTATGTTATCTAAGTTTCTAGGCAATAGGCTAGATGACTGCATCAAAAATAAATTCTATGCCGCCCTGGGGATGGCGACGGGTGATGTCGGACTTTTACCGACTAAAACCACACGGTGTTCCTGCGGTATACCTGTAGCGCCGGAGATATGGGATTCGCTCGCGCACCCCCGGCCCTAAATACGGCCCTGACGTTATATTTAGAATGAATACTCAACTTACCCTCATCAACTCCCAGGGTTCTGTAGTTTTCCATACTTGTACAATAGTGCCATTTGGCAATGACACACCCTCATCGAATACTTCCTGTAAGTAAATAAATAAAAATATAATTTAGAAGACTTCCTCATTAGTCTAGTGGATGCAAGCGTGACTGTCAGATTTGAGGTCCTGGGTACGATTCCCGGATTGGGTAAAGTGTTATTCGGTTTTTCTGCATGGAAATTCTCAGTAACAGCACGGTGTTTGAAATTGTGCTCGGTAGATGATAATAGGCTCACATGGTATTCGAAAACGGCATCGGCGAAATGTGGGTGTACAATAGTACCCCTCTTCCTAACCCTTCGGGGAATACAAGAGTGATGCTTATGTTATGTTATGTAGATCACTGCAAAGCCTAATTTAAATTATTGCAAGTGTGACAAAGCAAGCCAAGGAAGGTGTTGATGCCGTTTTTCAACAGCTGAATCTACTTTTAAACGTCAAAAGACGGCAAACGAGCTTGACACCTGATGGTAAGCGGCCATCGCCAATCTCTTAGTTCCACCTAAAGCTACAATTGGAATACCTTGTATTTCAATAAAATTTCACAGGCTGTTGTTACTTGTTACCTTCCATCTGGAACACGCTTAAACTTGCTTCGTAGTTTTCAGTGCTACATAAACTCTACTCCCACATAAACTTCCGCCAGAAAAATCAAAAGGGACAAGATGGTTACGATACACAGTACATACTTGCCACGCAATAGGTTTTGATCTCTCCCCCAACAGTGGAATTACTCTGCTCATGAAATATGAGTGCAGTTCTCTAACATCGGTCATGTCGTGCTCCGTCATGAATTGTGTTATCTGAGGATTTGATCTCCTGAAAACGATATTATATAAATACATATTTATATGACTTTGAGCTCCTTTCTTTAAACGCGTACCTATATGCGGCGCGGAGCAGAGACCGTAGAGAACTCCTAATACTTATTCTCGATGGTGTGGGTAGTCCGCCGGTTATAGTCTTAGTTCACCACATTGGCGCTAATCTCAACAGTAGGACTAATGGACTACGCGAGTGTAATGGGGAAACCTATCTGCACGAGGGGGTGGCCTCTTTTCAGTCACCCCCTTCGGGAAGTGCCTTGATGGCGTGGCATTGTCGTGGGCTTCGGTGTGGTCTTCTAAGAATTAAGGTCGCGAAGCCCACCATATGGTGTTGAGGCGGCCGGTAGGACTCCGGAAACCCCTCCACCCCCCGGGTAAAAAAGAAAAGGACTAATGGGCTAAACAGTATTATAATACACGTAACTAATAGATAGGCCAAATAAGTTAAAATTTCGAAACATGCCAGACAATCTCTGGAAGCTGTAATGTTTCACTTATTCTTATAATAAAGTAATCAAAATGTTACAAGGAAAGTATATTATAGCATGTGAGGTCTCACCAGCATTGCATTTCGACTTCATCACCACCAACATGGAAATACTTATCAGGGAATCGCTCTTGAACCTCGTGGAACAAGTTGCTGATGAGTTTGTAAGTGTCATTGTTCGTCGGGTCCATGGGCCCCAATCCTACCTCTCTGCCATAGCTGTAGCATTTAGTCAAGATATTCGGGTATGCTACGCCCCAGGAACTAGTGTGCCCTGTTGATAATATAATCCTACTAATATTATAAATGTGAAAGTTTGTGAGATCGATGGATGGATGGATATTTGTTACTCAATCACGCCAGAAAGGCTGAACGGATCTGGATGAAATTTGGCATAGAGATAGATTATAGTCTGGAATAGCACATAGGCTTTTCATCCCGGTAAAATGTACGGGTTCATAAACCGCGCGGGCGAAGCCGCTAGCGGATGCTAGTCTTTTATAATTCTTAAAATTTTCTATACATTAGCTGTTCCTGAAGACTAGATCTTTTTCAATCGTTAACCTCTTGTTTACCCTCCTCATATTGTAGTCATTCCCATTTAAAATACGGTCTTTCTTTCAATGTTGGCTTTTATTAAAATTAATAGATATTCAGTACCTGGCACATCAAATTCAGGCAGCACGCGTATGCCTCTATCCCTCGCGTAGTGTACAATCTGATTGATAGTCGTTTCAGTGTATACCAACGTGGGATCATATGCAGCTTTACTGAAAAATATAATACAGGTCATGTATGTTAATTGATGATTTGGAATTTTATTTTCTTGTGAACAAGTGTGGTACCTTAACTGAGGGAATATCTTGCTCTGGTAGGGGAAACTCTGGTCGTCCACGATGTGCCAGTGCAGCACATTCATCTTGTTCATTTCCATGGCGTCCAATATTTTGAGTATAGTTGATACAGTTAGGTAATGTCTCGATGTGTCAATGAGAAGCCCTCGATGTGTGTATTTAGGGTAATCGACGATTTTTGTCTCGTTGATGAGTACGTTCTGTAAAGGTACGCATTTTTTAGTGTTCAGATTCAAAATAAAGTCTCATTCATTATTTCATGTAAAAACCGCAAATAGTCCATGTTATAAATACACCATGTTTCATAAAATTTACGAAACGTGGTGTCAAACAATAGCCCTAGATTATATAATTAATAAATAAATTAAAAATGTATCTTATTAGATTTGTTCTTTACAAAATTTCCTATTAAATGGACAACATAGACAACTTTGATATATATGATCTATACGATATAACGAAGTCATGTCAGGATGAAAAATGCCAATAACCAACCGTACGGCGTAAAGGCTCTTAATTTTATTTAGGAGCAACGCTAAAAGCGACGCTAAAATTCCGCCTACCCTCAGAAATTTTCACTTCTAGCGATTTTTTGTCGCCAGTGTGTTTTGGCGATCGGAACTAGGATAATGATAAAGGTAACTATAGTTGTCACTCAACAATATTGTGACGAAAGACAACGGTAGATATCGAGATGTTTGTGTACACGATATCGCTTAAAGATAACCAACTAAGAACGGGAGACCGTTAACTTAGTTGGTTATCTACGTTTGTTGATAGTTGATTCTGATGATAGATGCATCTGATCTAATAAACAACATCTAATGAGTCATATTAAATACTTACTTTGTATCCTTCAGACATATACAATAACTGTGAGAAGGTCTCCAGTCCCCTTAGAATGCCCCATACGGAGTCACTGTTAAGAGTTGAAACATCTGAAATGTTGAGGCTATCTGAAAACATTAAAAAGCGTATAAATTCGTTGCATTATCACGTGTATTATCCGAATCTAAATTCTTAATTACTAGAAATTTTCGTAATTTAGAATATACCTGGTTTTACCAAAGCTTAAAAATGAAGTACCTAACATTGTTTTAAAAATCACAATTTTTGTCATTCGTGTGTCAGATATTATCGTAATGCAATAATGATCTCTATGTGTGACGATCTCAAATCTTCTGGCGCACGCGCACCTTGTGCTGTCAGCTACGATACCACCATTGCTGACTAATCTTTCCACTACGTCATAAACGATTTCCATGTGTCTCGTGCCGAGACGACATAATAATAATATATAATCTTCATGCATCATGCAAACGATTGCTTATAACATTATGACGTAGGCCTAGAACTCTTGGGGTCATGGAGCCATATCTTATCAATAGCTCACAACAATACGAATCGCTGGTGAGTTTTACCCGAGGTTAAAAAATCAAATCTTGTTTAAAGTAGCTACCGATTTTACAAAACTGAATAATAGGAATCTGACTGGTTTCCTTTTATCTTTTGAAGTTCTGACCGAGAGACCATCAGACAAGGTTCTATGGTTACGTGATAACATTGGCTACCGTAACCTACGGTATTAAAATTAGAAAGAACATATGAACATGCTATGTGAACATTTATTTATTTAGAATCGAATACTTAATCGTGGCTGATAATTCTGTCAAGTCCTATCGCCATCGATGTTTCGGTAGAGGCAGAGGTCAGGCGAAATAAATATTATAATAACCGTAGTTTTTGGTTCCAAACCGCGGTTCTCAAACGCATTTTAATCTTCAGGAGCTATTGAGTCGGTTATCTATCTTTTTAAGGGGAATAGTAGCGACTAAGAGTTTGGTTAAAATGTGTTTGAGTATTAGGTGAGTAGGATCAATGATTTCCGTGCCACTTACACTTCTCACTCATATCCAAGTATGGATAATCTTCGCACGGGGCACTCAGGTTTATTTGTAGTTCTTCCAGCGTTCCCTTGCAGTTAGGGTCCGTATTTGTAACATTATCATTGAAATCTGCGTCCAAAATCTGTCTTGATTGTGTGGCTATAGCGTGGGTGCTCCTCAGCACTTTGGTATAACGCTCTATAGCAGTTTTTAATATTTCACATGTTTGTCCGTTTTCCTGTTGTATAAAAGTTTATTAATTTCGAAGATACATACTGTAAATGAACGAGTGATTACAGAATATTTACCTAACAGTACAAGTCGTACAGATATTATAAATGTGAAATTTTGTGAATAGCTTTGGCTGGATGAAATTTGGCGCACAGATAGACCAAACACCGGATTAACAAAGGATACATATCTGGCTACAATTACCCTTGAATGTGAGTAAAACCGAGCATAATAGCTGTAAATATATATAAATGAGTGGACTATTTACATTGCCAGTTTATCTGTGATGATAGCCTAACGGTCATTAAGTGTTGGAGTTGTAATTAAAGGCCGGATTTCGTTGAATTGGATAAACGAACACAGTACGCATTTGAGGAAATAATGTCACTAAATAAATAATAATTTATAAATGTTAAGAAACTGGAAAGCGTTATTATATCATCATCTGCCTAGCCTTTTACCAACTACATTGGGGCCGGCTTCCAGTCTAACCGGTTGCCGCTGAATATCAGTATTTTACAAGGAGCGACTGCAATCTGACTTTCACCACTCAATTACGGGGAGACACTGATAGGTACTCTAAGTTTAAACTGCTCGTCAGACTTTTTGGGCTACTGACACCCGTAACGATTGTTATACGTGTTCGTATGACACCCAGGCCAAACTGCTTAACCTGCTTTCCGAGGATGAATGAGTTTCTAGATATGCGATACTGAAAGGTTAAACTGCTTGTCAGACTTTTTGAGCTGCTGACACACGTATAGACTGTTATAGATCTTCATATAACATCCAGGACCAGCAGCTTTACCGTGCTTTCCGAGGCACGAAGCGTCTCGATGTGTGAAAAATGATCACCCATCCAAAGACTGACCGCAGTAAGCACTGCTAAACCTGGCAAATCGACTGATCTGTGCGGTAGATATGTACCTACGAGTACCTCACTGGAAAGAATTATAATTTAAATATAAATAAATGAAAAGATGATAAGAAGCACTCACCTTAAAATTAAAATTGGTTACGCTTAATTTGAAATAGGTATCCTCTTTTGCCTGCTGTTGAAGTTTCGGCCATACTTCTCCCTTCGTTGGTGGGTATTCTGGCCCAGGTATAACAATGCTGAAACTAGGCACGAACAAAACACAAAAGCTATAAAAATATATTACGTCCCGCAACATCTTTGCGGTAAAATAACGATACTATCAGATTAATACCTTAGTGTAAACTGTTCTCTATATATATTGTTTATGTCATTATATAGGTACATATAGCATATTGATAAGAATGAAACAAATGATTGATGTATGTTTGTTTCATTGTTGATGCGGTTATGAGTTATATTAATGTAAATAATATTCTTTCTTTCTTTTGTAATAGTCCTTTGTACATAATATAATAGTTATTGCTCTTATTTGTACTACTAATTATTTAAAAATTAACTCTATATGTCAAAAACATTTGAATTTAATATCTTGGTTTAAAGTCAAAGTCAAATGTTTTTTTTCAACTGGGCCTTTACAGGCGCTTTTAAAACGTGGTCAACGTATATATATATTGTTAGTTCCAAAAGTGGGTTGGTCTTATGGAGAAGAGATCGGCAAGAAACTCCATATGTTTATGTTATAATCAACTCAATTGATTATAATAGCGTTCAGCCATTAAATAAAAGGTTTTTTGCTGTCACAAAATCAACATTTGCTACTTCAGACATTAGGCGTTGCGACTGAGTATTTCTCAACAGAAAAACCCAAAAACACTTTGTTCAACGTTTACATGGATATCGAACCATGGACCTCAGAGATAGAGATATCATTGTTTTTATTTCAAATAAACCTAACACACACTTTAGAAAAAAAATGGTCCTATGCAGGAGAACCGGCAAGAAACTCCATGGATACTCTTTCAACCAACCCTCAGCAATCATGCTTTCAACTACCTTCAGCTTCGAAACAGCGTTACTTCCGGTTTAATCCAGTACATGGTAAATGAAATTACCTTTATCCACATTGCCTTCCGAGGTTCTCTGCGCTGTCGCATCTATGAGTATACATTTCCTTTTTATTTTTTTAAGCTCGCTACACTTTTTTGCCTCTCTCTGATATGATCTGGGTAATCCTAAGGTCAAGGGGAGAAGGCACCCAGCCATTCGAGAGGTTTACGCAAGACATGGCTCTAGCATGCAGATGAAGAGAGAACTTATCCCCGGGGGTGTAGGGCGGATTGTATGAGCTGAAAACTAAAAATACATAGGGCTATTGTGGTGGACATGACTGAAGGATAATTTTGTCAACAGTATATTTTACTGTCTCATTGGTTTAGTGGTCGCAAGTGAGACTCTTGAGCGTGAGGTTTTCGGTTCAAAGTCGGGCAAAGTGTTACTGGGTTTTTCTGTATGGAAATTCTCAGTAGCAGCACGGAATCTGGAACTGTGCCCAGTAGATGGCAATAGGCTCGCCCCTATTACATTACCCTCTGTTTAACCCTTTGGGGAATACAGGCATGATGCTTTCTATATTCTGTTGACATAATTTGTTATGTGCCGGCCGGTGCCTACCTTTTAGCTTAGTTGTTAAATTCACCAAGCACAAGATACAAGTCTAGGTCAGTATAGGACTAAAGGAAAGTCATTTATTGTAAATAAACGATTTGATTCTAGAAGATGAGCCACCCTAAATAAAATGCTTTCATAAAATGTGACAGATAACATCGGCTTGAGCCACTATGGGATATAGAGACTCAGCCACCATAGACTTAGAATTTCTTTTATCAGCCCCAGTTACGTCATCGCGCGTCTTAAAGACCTGAGTGGTTTTACCTATAATTAGGTCATTATGCCACATCCGAGGTGGAAGTGTACCTACACTGGCATAATAACGGGCATACGCCTATAGAGAGCTATATAGCTCTGGCGTCCAGAGGGCCGACCAGAGGCTGATCGGCCGACTAAAGCTAGAGTTCAGGAGTCCTGCAGGCTATTATATTATTGTCACTGTCACTGTTAGCCTGTCACATTCCACTACTGGGCAAAGACGTCGCTCCCTTGATTTCCAATTTTGTGACAAAGATTTTATTAACGTGTTCAATTCGTCCTGCTATCTGTCGTCATGATGTTGCTGTCAGGCGTCAGGTGTGAGTTATAATAATCTACACTTTAACATACATTTATAAAAGGACAATAGTGAGTGTCGCTGCGCAAAACAACCACCTTTCCCCACGCCCTCCTAGATTAGATCAGAAGTGACGCTGTTTGGGAACTGAAGCATCACACCGGAGAAGAAACAGTGGTGTCCATCTTCAATTTATGGCATACAGAAAAGTTACTCAGCTATAGTTGTTCTTTAAAACTTACCTTCTCAATTGTAGCTTTATTTTAATATAGGCTAATAAACCGATTATTACAGACGATGAGAGTGTCAAGACTAACTTTGAAATTACGGTTGACATTTCTTTTTTATCAACCTAGATTTGAGAAATTCTAATCAACATGATAATTTCAATTTCAAAGCAGTGATAATACTGGTCTTAGAATCACCTTGACATCTACAGTCAAGGTTTGACAGATTTAATTAGACTGATATAGATTAACCTCTTTATTAATTACTAGCGACCCGCTCGCGCCCCGGCTTCACATGGGTGCAATTTAGGTACTAATGAAGAAAATGACTATTGAGATTTTCATACAAAAATACCATCCAAAATTCCTACTTTTCTGGTGGATTTTCCAAAAATTATCTTTCATATTAACCATGTCCTGAAAATAATGAACACAAAAAAAAAATCGGCCATATCGGTCGAGCCGTTCTCAAGTGATGATATTTCATACATGCGGCAATTTATTGTTATTTATATAGGTAAGGCTAATGAGTGGTTAGCCCTGGGGGCTTATATATTTGTAAAAGTTTTCCTGGACCTGGATCGTCGTTAGCGTTAAGCCAACAATGTATGAAAAAATCATGGGCGCGCATCGGATTCAACTCATATCGTTGACGTGCGCACAATTTTCATCGATTTTTGGCTTACGATAACTATGATTGAGATTGAGGACAACTCATACTAGACACCGTGATCCTGGTAAGTTACATAATGTTTATTAAGAAACTGAATACGGTTTTCCGACAACATTCTCTGGTGAAATTTCATGGCTACGTATCTTCAAGCGCAACTCTTGCTTGAACTAGGCGTTTCGTCATCAGAAAAGCTGGCTGTTCTCAGCATTATGTATTGCAATAGCTTAGAAACTTCAATAGCGGATATAGCATAATTAATTGATTTTTCATTAGCTGGATAAATATCATATAAATTACTCCTCGGAAAAGTCCATACAAAAATTGTTCTAATTTCAGATTAACAGCCGATGATCATTGATCCTGCGGCGCTACACAGACAATGGAGCACCTGCTGTTGTGCCTTAACTGCCCTGTCTCCTGTAATGCGGAGGATCTCACGGAGGCCATTCCGAGAGCAGTCAAACTAGCCATGTCTGGACAAATTTGAAATTAGTTATTGACACGAAAAGAAGTTAGAGAACTTTTATCTGGGCGTTGAAAAATATTTTTCATGTGTTTTTTAACATCTAATTGTAGATAATTAATGGAATCAGGCGTTACTTTGCGGAAATCCATGATATATAAGATATAAAACTAGAATATTTAGTTTTAATTCCGCCAAACTACTGCATTTTGATCCGGGAGGATATTTCTATCGCACCTTCTGCATGTGCATATATTTGCGGGCTCCCGCCCGTGGGCGGTGCTGTGCATGCACCCAAGCTTGCAGTAGTTTTGGCGGAATTAAAACTAAATATTCTAGTTGTATATCTTTTATATCTTGATGTAGGTATTATCATCGAAATAATATGTCCAACATACTATTTCGATGGCTATTATTTATTATCTATGCACGTTGACGTTTAGTTCAATACACAGGAATTTCACCTCGATATTATTGCGACCAGCACGACGAGGTATTTAAAAACTATCTCCATAAACGTAGAATGTACAGCAGGTGAGAAAATACCGATAGCTATGATTGACGTCATACTTATTATAGCATAATTTATGCATAAAATGTGAATCAAAACATAAATCATTTAGGTATGTTCCTCGCGGCTCGCAAGAATCTGATCTTGTGTTTTGTTAACAGAGTGTTTTGAAAAGTAGATAGCATTAGGTATAATAATTATTCTGTTTCACAATAGTTATATTCACACAGATATTTAAACAAGCTCCATTTGTGAACTTACCTAGATAAACTTAATAGTCCTATCTACAGCATACCCATATCTGTTAATTTATAATTACTAGCGGTCCCTTTTCTGAGTCTCGACAAGAGCGCCACATACCGGGTTCAACTTTAGCTAAGAACAATCCAGGGGACCCAAAAAGAACAAAAAACAAAATAACATCGAAATCGATCAAACCGTTTAAGAAGGAGAAGAATCACGAACTCACACGCACACCGGGATTTTGTATAGAAACATAAAGATTATGACGTATGTATAGATATGGTCAGCGTCAGGTAGGTAAGTACATTGAAACAGCTAAGTTGTTTATGAGAGCAAAATATCTCAGTGTACCTATATTAAGTTTATTCAACATAAAACAACATAGCATCACGCCTGTATTGCCCGGAGGGTTAGACAGAGTATACTTTTTGTACATCCACATTTAGTCGTTGCAGTTATCATGTTTCATGTAATAGGGGGCGAACCTATTGCCGTCTACCCGGCAACAATTCCAAACTCCGGGTGCTACTGTGGATTTTAAAAAATCTCAATAACTCCTCGCCCGATCTGGCAATCGAACCCTCAGTGTCTCATGCTCAGCAGCCGCGCTTTCTACCAATATACCAATGAGGCAGTTAATAATAAATAAATACTTAAAATAAAATAGAATTACTTTAGTGTCGTAATAATATACGACGACACGGTTGGCGCAGTGGCTAAGCGATTAGCTTTCTGCGCTACGTGTCGCGGGTTCAATCCCCGCACGTAACAAATATTTGTATGATCTGCAGATAGTTGTTTCGGGTCTGGTTGTCTGTGTATGTGACGTGTATGTTTGTAAACTGTACCCACGTTACACGAGAAATCCTAGTGTGGGGCTACGTTAAAATCGTTGGGTCTACCAACCCCTTGGTCTCAATACCATGCTATAACACAGTGCCGGCTTTACCCATGGTGGAGTGTCTCAAGGGCTCGCGGGACTTAGATAAAAAACCAGCGCACTGTTCTTATTTAGAAAATAAACTGTGTGGTAATCCACGCGGGCAAATTTACCATTTGCACCCGAATTTTGATGACATTTTGATCGCGCGCCTAGAGGGAGCCAGGGTATTTTTTGCACCTGGACGCTACGTGAGCTAGAGCCGCCCCTATAACATGACAAAGTCCGATATCAAACATCACATACGACCAAAGAAATATCTTCAGATGTTACTTACTCAATTGGGCCACACGTAAATATATAAAGAAAACGCAATAATAAATTAGAATACATTTAAATTCTAAACTTGTAATTTTAAGACGTTAAAATGATCAATTAGATTCCTCCAACGCAAAACCCGGGTCCATTGGGTGGTTGTGCATGAACACCGCGACGGTTCATACGACATGCGTGCTCTTCAAGGCGACAGTTGACTTCATCTGCAGCGCTCCTGTAAAAGTTATAGCGAGGCTGTTCCGCACTCCACAGCTTTTCAGCCACTGCACTACCGCGAGGCCATACCCTGGAGTCGGACAGATAAAAGTACTGTCAATAATTTAAGTGGGAGGACCAAACTGAGAATTAAACAGTCATTCATCTAGACGTTTTGAACCAGTTCTTGATAACCGAGATTCACGGCTCGCATCAAAGAAAAAGTAAAGAAAGGTCCAAGGCTTTTTCGTTCAAGGAGTTATGGAGTTCAGTACGTACCTGCTGATCAAATTTCTATCATCGACTGACTCGCCCCACATGCAAGCCTCGCCTCCCAGAATGTTGTCTAAGTCCAGCTCCTTGTAATGTTTGGGGATCATTTGACGGGGATCAGCCGCGTAGAACTTGTTCCAGTCTCCGCCAGTCGCCAGGTAGTCTAAATACCATGATGCTGAATAGATAAGTTTGTGACCAGCTGACAGGACCTGTATATACCAAATCAAATAATGTACTTGTATGAATACTTTGAAAATGAGACCCGAAGAAACTGAAGATCAGAACCAAGCGGTTAATAGCTGATTACCGGTTCTTAGAAGTTGTGCCTAGATAAATCCAGACAGGTTGAAAGGAGAATATTCATAGAAACACATAAATAAATAACAACAATACATTTTATTCTAAACGTAATAAATAATGTTAGGAAAGTAAACTAGTCTTAAACTCATGTATATATCTAACAAATCAGATTGCTCCGACGCAAAATCCTGGACCATTTGGAGGTTGTGCGTGTACGCCGCGGTGGTTCATACGGCACGCGTGTTCTTCGAGGCGACGGGTGATGTAATACCCCTTAGTTAATCCGTAAGCGGGCTCCACGGCACTCCACAGCACTTCTGCCGTAGCACTAGCACGAGGCCATACTCTGAAATCAAAACGTTTAATAATCCTGAAGATGGAGAGAGTCAGTCGAGTCCAGAGGTCCAGCACGAGACAACTGATTAAAAACTAGTTTGTCCCTCCCTAAATATCTTTCTCTCCTATAGCTGTTTAGCTTCACAGTCATGCAGTAAGATAAAGAGCTTGAAGAAAGCGAAATTTTAAGATTTTCGGAGGCACTTACCTGCTAATTAAGTTTCTGTTATCAACCAACTCGGCCCACATGCAAGCTTCGCCCCCCACAATATTGGCCAAGTTCAAATCACTCCCCTGTATAAATCTTCGTGGATCAATTATGTAGAACTTGTTCCAGTCTCCGCCCCCTTCCAATTTGTCTAAGTACCAGGATGTAGAGTAAACGACTTTGTAACCGGCAGACAGGATCTGTGTAACCGATGATGATGTATTAACTTAAGGGATACCGCAGTAAACACGAAGATAGATTTGAGTGAGTACCCAATTGTTTTCGGCTTATTGGTTTTATTCCTCTGTATTTGCTGTCGGTCCAATCTTTTTCTTCCAGTCAACTCTATCAACACTTCAATTCTGTCAGTCGTAATCTCAGTGGTATTCTTCGACAGTAATGTAAAAAAACTTACACACAATGCATCCATATTCTGTAGAGTGGGTTAAACTGGCACAGGGTCGGAAAAGTTAGTTTTAGGAAAAGATGTTTGAAAAATTCCTTCTACACTCATTCACTTACTTCCAAAAGTGTTCAAGAAGATGAATAGAGCGTGATACGTAAAGAAGGTAACTCACCCGAATCATGTCCTCCGCTCCAACAGTCTTCCATACTTGTACGATTGCGTCATTTGGCAGTTTAACACCTTCATCAAAAACTTCCTGGAACATTATTTTTACATAATTAGTGCATAAATATCACCTATTCTATCAGAGCTCTATTTTATATAATTAGTTTTATCTTAAGGAAAATACATGTTGAAAACAAGAGCTTGTTTGTTTTGAAATATGTACATATACTTTACAAACCTGCCAAACTATAGGTTTGGACTTCTGACCCAGGAGGGGAATGACTTTGGTCATGAAGTACGCGTGCAGCTCACTAGGGTTACTCATGTTGTGCTGTGTCATGAATTCTAATAATTCCGGGTTTGATGCCCTGAAAATAAATTCAAAGATCTTTTTATTTCTTCTTCTTCTTAGCGAGTCGATGGCGATCTAAATAGCTCCAGCCCAGAATCTAACTGCAAGGACTGCACTATCAGTGGCATCCATTAGTTACGTATGTAGATGCGGGGACTCCGGGCACGATATTAAAGGCATCATCGTTTGCGGGACCGCACCGCAGTCACACATTAAGTTAGAGTCATCTACAACATAGCATCACTGCCCGACCCGGGAATTGCTACCACTAGACCAAAGACAAATCTACAAATCCCCACCAGAGGCCATAGGGTAAGTTTATTTCGACAAATTCGATTTACTAAGTACATCGTACGCGTTCGGCGCTCCGATTGGTCCGTTTCGTGCTCTCCACCAATCGGAGCGCCGAACGCGGTCGATGTAGTAAATCGAATTTGTCAAAAGAAACTTACACTAGGGGTACTTAACAGGTTTTTACTAATTTCGATTCACAGTTTTCGATTTTGGATTCCTTAAAAGTATTTCGTTCATGAGAATTGGACCTTCAAGTCTAGCCTTTAATAGCAGCACTTACCAGCATTCCATCTCAACTTCGTCACCACCGAGATGGAAGTATTTATCCGGGAATCGTTCCTGGACTTCACGGAATAAGTCGCCGATCAGTTTGTACGTCATGTTTTTCGTCGGGTCCATCGGCCCTAAGCCAATTATTTTGCCGAACTGGTAACATTTCGTCAATAGTGCCGGGTAGGCCACGCCCCAGGATCTCGTGTGTCCTAAAGAAATTGATGTGTAGGTACTTTTGTAATAGATCTTTTTCCCTAAGCCTAGTCTGCTTAGTCATTTCCCTACTACAGTGGGGTCGGCTTCCAATCTAACTGGTTGCGGCTGAATATCAGTATTTTACACGAAGCGACTGCCATCTGACCTCTGCCACCCAATTACTGGAAGACACTGATACTCTAAAGTTAGACAAAAAAGTCAAAGTTAAAAAGTCTAATAACCAGACTTTTTGGGCTGGTGACACCGGTAACGACTGTCATAGGTATAACACCCGGGACCAACTGCTTAACGAGCTTTCTGAAGCACGAAGGGGTATCGATAGTTGAGAAAAATGGACACCCATCCAAAGACTGACTGCGTCAAGCGCTGCTTAACCTGGCACATCCACTGATCTACGCGTTAAATAATTATGTACTTATATTGATTTTATGATCAAAAACAATTGAAAGCGATCATCTAAGCGTGACGTTATCGTCTATGCGCATAAAAATACAGTATATCCACATTATTATGAATATATTATGATAGTAAAAACTCGCATCGTATTTTTCTTTAGTTTGTGCATGTGATAGTGCAAATTCTTTTAGTTATATTTATAAACTACTAGCTGCGGCCCGCGTTTTCGTCTGTGTGTATTTCGTATTTATTATCTTTGCTACAAATAAAAAGTACTGAACAGATTTTCATGCGGTTTTCACCAATAGACAGAATGATTCATGAAGTTTAGGTGCATATCGTTAAGGTTTTGTGTAAATTGGTTGAAATATGAGGATGATAGTTGAAGATGTCGGAGAAAATCATGCCGACTGGGAGCTTTACTGACGTGTGCCTAATAAATACTCGATGTAACAGGCCGATACGACACAACGACAGAAAAAAAAATGAAGGCATATAAGCTCTGCCACCCGTGCGAAGTCGGGGCGGGTCCTTAGACGTTTATACGTTATTATTTTGCAACTAAAAGGCATGGATCACGGTTATTAATCTCAGTTCTCGACATTTTTAATATCATCGCTCAACTCAATTATCTAAGGTCACAATAGAGAGAATGTTAGCTCATATCTGAAGCGTGTTTTGATAAGCAAGTTGTATTTAATAACAAGGGATGATAGTGGCCAACGTCCGGTATTATCTTTGAACCTTATTACCCCGTAAAACGCTAATAAGGCTAGGTTTTTGGGGCCACAAGTTATCATAGCCTCAGCTTTATTTCCCGCGAAGCGTCTAACAGTAAAACTCATTAACACAGACCGACCCAGGAACTGAACCTAGGACCTCACGGTCAGCAGCCACGATTGCGACAATTTAACCAATGAGGCTGTCAAATTATAACTGTGGTGGGAATTTGCATTATATCTATCTATATAAAAATAAATGTGTGTATGTATGTTCCCTATGGACTCCAAAACGGCTGGAGCGATTTTAATGAAATTTTTAGGTAATCTTCAGTTTAGCCCAGCAGGTGATCCTGTGAAGTTTAGTAGGGATCGGATCCACAATTTTTTTTTTCCTTTTTGGTCATTTTGTGTGCCACCCGTGCAAAGCCGAGGAGGGTCGTTAGTATCTAATATATTTTTATCGTTTTGGACCTGGCAGAAAGAGTTACCTGGCACATCAAATTCCGGAAGAACCCGTATGCCTCTGTCTCTCGCATACGTCACGATTTGGTTGATGTTGGTCTTCGTGTACACCATTGAAGGATCGTATGCGCCTTTTTCACTGCAAGAAAGATTTACTGCTCATCCACTTTCAGTTCTTTTATGCCAAATTATTTGTTTCACATAACATAACATTACTCTGTTATTCTCGCCTGTGTTTCACCAAGGATTTAGGCAGAGGCGTACTAATGTAGATGTATTTCATCGATGCCGTTATGTCCATGTCGTAGGGGGACAGTCTATTGGCATCTACCGAGCACAGTTCCAGACTCCGTGCTGCTACTGAGACAAAAAAACTCACTAACGCTTTGCACGAACCAGGACCTCACGCTCAATAGTCATGCTTGCAACCACTAGACCATTCGTTCCCAAAGTGGTCCAGGTGGACCCCCAGGGGTCCACGGGAGACTCGACGGGGGTCTATGTGGGCATGACAAAAAAATGGAGGTTTACATTACATTATTATTATTTTTTTTTAAATACTTTGTCCCACACTAGTATTTCTCCTGTGTCGTGGGTACATTTTTACAAACATACATGTCATATGCACACACAACGACCCGAAACAACTATATGTAGATCATACAAATATTTGTTCCGTGCGGGAATCGAACCCGCGACACTAAGCGCAGAAAGCTAATCTCTTAGCCACTGCGCCAACCGTGTCAATTTACAATATGGTAGAAATGTAGCTGCAGGGAGTCCACCGGAACCAGCTAAATTTTGAAAGTGGTCTATGAGAAAAAAAGTCTGGGAACCTCTGCACTAGACCAATGTGGTCTTATTCTATTTACTTCCTAAAAATACCTTAACTGAGGAAATATCTCGCTCTGGTAAGGGAAACTCTGGTCATCCACAATGTGCCAGTGCAATACATTCATCTTGTTCATTTCCATGGCGTCCAGTGTCCTGAGGATGTTCGACACAGAGATATAGTGCCTCGATGTGTCAATAAGAAGTCCTCGATACGTGTATCTGGGGAAGTCGACGATTTGCGTCGTGTTGATGAACACGTCCTGTAACCAGTGAATGCAGTTGTCAATCTAGTTACTATTGAATTTTGCGTTCAATGGCCAATGCAATTTAGCGCATGGGATGTTGTGCATTTTATGCGCACACAGCGACCCAGAAATAAATTCAACTTTACAATATGTAGAGTGAAACTATCCATCTAAATGAGATGAGATGATCTAGATGAGATTGTTATATAAAAAACGTATTTTTTTAATGACGTAACATAACAACTTAGCATCACGCATGTATTCCCCGAAGGGTAAGGCAGAGGTGTACTATTGTGGGCACAGTTCCAGACTGCGTGCTGCCACTGAGAATTTCTATATAGAACAACACAATAACACTTTGTCTGACCCAAAATTCGAACCTAGGACCTCACGCTCATAAGTCGCGGTTGAGGTTAATGTGGCAGTTTTTTAAAATAAATATGATATAATCCTTACTTTGTATCCATTAGACATATAAAACAGCTGTGCGAAAGTCTCCATTCCTCTCAAAATGCCCCATATGGAGTTGCTCTTAAGTGTTGATACTGCCGAAACGTTCAGGCTGTCTGAAAATAATATTTTATTATATACAACCCTCATACAAGGGGCTTCTCTGTATCAAAGGGTCGTAATATCGTCATAGGTGAATTACGACATACATCATCACGGTTTAAATCTCGCCGCATGACATGCTCGTCAGTGTTCCCGCTCAGATCCAATATCACGATACACAATACCCAAAACATTTAGTACTGGCCTTTTTCATCTTTCACAATCACAACGACTGTGTTTGTTATCTGAAAATTTCCCACTCAAACTTATTTAGCCAGTGAAAGATAACATTTAAACACAATTATAACAATTTGAAGGAAAACATCATGAGGATATCTGTACACTTGATAGGGCTCCAGGGCTCTCAAAGGTCAACCCACACCAGACCAGTGTGGTGGACTAAGGCCTAATCCGTCTCTTTCATTGTCAACTGTAGTTTAATAATAAGAGTTTTACTTAAACGTACTAATGTTACCTCCACAGAAGCATCACTAATAGTTTTTTGTTTAATCAAGTCACAAGTAATATTGAAGATACTTTGAAAAGAATCCTACATTTCTCATCCATATCCAAGTGTGGGTAGACCTCGCATAGTGACCTCAAATTGATCTGTAGTTCCTCCAGCGTCCCTTGGCAGTTGGGGTCCGCCATTTCGGTAAACCGAACCTCGCCTTTCCAAATCTTCTTTGAATGTCTCCAAGCTATGTGATGCGTGCTTCTTAGCACATTGGTGTAACGTCCTATAGCGTTTTTTAATATGTCACATGTCTGCCCTATTTCCTGTTTAAAACAATATTTTTATGACAGATTATTATTATTCGTTCAACATGTTATGAGCTAATTAAATGTGGTTTAGGTGAGTGGAAATATCAACGTTCTAATACAAAACCGATGAACGTACCGCACTCGCCGGTGACCGGTCACCAGTCGCCAGTCCGTTCCTCCATGCATAAAAGTGAAAGACCTCATCGGTCCCAGCGATATCCTATGCCTTCGATCCGCTTCGAGGTCGCTTTGGGAGTCTACCCTTGCATAGTATATTGCATTGCCAGGTTAGACCTTCCGTCTTGATCCGAGTAGGACCGAGTCTTAATGACTGGTCGTGCCGGCAAGAACGTTATGATCGGTTGCATCGTATATCATTCAGTAGATATAATCAACTGTAAAACTGATTATATATGCCTTCCGCGCTCTGAGTTTTGTACAAAATATCTAGCGTCCACAAAATCAAACATTATTTATTTGCGTAAATAGAGTAAAGACAGGTCTTAGGAAAATAATTACACAGTTTTTTAATTTGGGCAAAAATTAACGTATTTTATTTAAATAAATATAAGAATTAATTCACAGAACTTATAAATTTATTATACAATTTGATGCACTTGATATATGTTGCTGATGTGAGATCATCTTGGGCTGATATAACTTGTTAGTAATAATAGATCGAGGAGCATAGTACCTACATAATGCTTGCTGAAGACTCACTTGTTTCACAACTCTTTCCTTATTTTTGTTACTTCAATATCGCTGTGTAAATTCTTACCACCATCACCATTTAACAACAAGCTACTGAAGTTTTGTAACAGCGCAGGAATATGATTGGGCTGAGTTCCGATGGACCCGAATCATGTCCTTTTGCACAACTATTTCGGTACTGGTTACGATATCATGAATACAAGTTTGTGTCATTTCTGTTATTCGAGTAGTCGTTAAGATAACGTTAATATTTACCTAGTTTCCTTATATTGTTTTAGCTTATCTATATTGTATTCTATATATTATAATTTACATTCTTTCAGACCATAATATTTTACATTATTTTATAAAACTGCTCGACACTCTTATTATGACAAAACCTTTTCTGTGATGAAAACAGATTAATATGTATTAATCTGTTTTCATTGTATCTACCATATTTTGACGACACGATTAGCGCAGTGGCTAAGTGATTAACTTTCTACAGTAAGTGTCGCCGGTTGGATTCCCGTACGGCACAAATATTTGTATGATAGTTGTTTCGGGTGCATGTTCATGTGAATATTTGTGTTTGTAAATGCACCTACGATACAGGAATTATTCCTAGTGTGGGGCAATCTTTTTTTAAGAAAGAAAAAAAAGTTCAGTTATCAGTTTCAGTATGAGCTCTTATTGCATTTTTACGGTGTCTTAAAGCCTGAAATATAATAAATACTACTTTAGCAGCGCGCGCTGCAGCTCACTACGGAACTACGAGGCGCTGTCGATCGTCTGTTAGCGGAACATTCTAGCCTTAATTCTCTGTAGTCTCTTGAAGGGCAGCACCCTCGGTGAAGGGCTGACTCGGACTGACTCTTAACGAACCTTCCTGCTCAGTACGACCCTTTCGGATCAAAGTCCCGACGACGAAACCTATTTTATTGAGGAGGTATATATTATCCTAGTACCTATCTATAGCTATATATCTATAGATATCTTTCTTTTTGAAATGACTAGTTGTATAAATCTAAAAAATGTAATGACGTTTTGGGTATATTTGGGAACATTTTAACAAATTCCCGTCTAACATTGATCAATGACTTCAGTAGGTTATCTCCTACAATTAATCGAAGTTGGTAATGAAAATGGTCTGTTGACAGAGTAAATTAGAAAAAAATTAATGACTATTTTAGTTTTAACTGCAACGAACAATGCATTGTATTAGATGAGTACGTGCAATAGTACAGTGATGCAAGATGAATGTAATATAGTTCACATTACAAGGTTTTTATTAAATAAATATGTATTGTATGTTATAGGTACCTATTAATTTGTAATTCATCATATTTGAATTATATACATAAGTATCTATTAATACAATGACTTATACACTTTGTTATGATTGCACAACAGCAGAACTGCACAATGTGCGATTTATTATAGAGCGCTTTAGTAGGTAAGTATTCAGTTCTGATATAAAACAGAAAATTAGCTTTGTAAATTTTTTTAGCCTTCATATAGTGTGTATCGAAAAGTCTAATGAACCTGTTTGCGATAAAAAATCAATACTTTTAACAAGGCTCAGAACATTTTTCAGATTTTTAATTGTTTATAAATTAGAAAATGTTTATGCTGGGTATTATAAAATAATGAAATAAAACTTAATTAAATATGGATTTAACTTTCAACTTACCGTAAACTTAAAAACGGAAGGTGATAATTTAAAATAAGTGTTTTCTTTTGTTTGATGTTGAGGTTTTGGCCACACTTCACCTTTTGTCGGTGGATATGCTGGGCCAGGATTAACAACGGAATAACTGGCTGTAAAAAACACGCAAAACGCGTTAAAAATTATTATGCGCCGTAACATTTTCGCGGCTAAATTATATTATGTAGACCGGCGTACGATCCGATTGACAGTCCGGAGTAAACTGTTATGTATAGTGCGTGTATTTGTCATTATATATGGCCATAGATTGATTAGGAAATAACAAAATAAATAGGTAGTGAACGTTTTAGTTCCTTGTTAAGGAAAAAAGACCTTTAACTGCCGATAAATTATAAGTAGAATGTTTAATGATACCTGAAAGGGCTCAAAAGATTTGTTCATATGGGGACGGGTAGGGATCTAATATATGGGATCTATTCATGAATGATCAGAAATACATAATGTTATTGATTCGAATTATTTCCAGCAAACAGAAATTATTTTTTTGTTCTTGGGTCTAAAATCTTGAAAGAAATATTAAAAGAGAATAAATTAGTTCGACAGGCACTTCTAAATAACATGCATAATTTTTCAAACTTGTAAATCTTAATTATCACAAAATACGGATCTTGCAGAGAATTATGAAATCTTTTCATTTAAAATTATATTACCGGTTTTATAACTATGTCCCATCACTATCAAAATACTAAGGGTTGCTAGTATATAAAAATTTTATGATATCTGTGTATCGTTACTATTGACGTTTCATTTTGGGGGCGGGTATCGTCACTGTTGTAGAGAATTTTAATAAAAAATGAGTTAAATTAATATTTTACCTCAATTCGAGTTCAATAAAACATATTTTAAATCTAATGTTACAATCTGCAGTACCGTAGGTGAGTTATTATGGCGTGTACATTGCTTAAAATTACTATCAAATCTGGTGTTTTATTGGCCGTATCCTGTCCTATTGATTCATAATCAGCCCAATTTCTTAGAGTACTAGCTATGCCTTTTCACAGTTGAAATTTGACGTGTACTAAAACTACGAAATTGGGGGTAGATTTTGGCAGGTCACCAGACCTAAAAATCATTACGTTGCCTATCTTCGGCAAGTACATGAACTCATTTAATAGGCGATAGGTGCCAAAGTGTTATAGTTTAGATAAAGTAACTGTTTCTCCAGGCCTTAATCAAAGATGATTGGGGGCCTGTTCGTGTACAACCACAAGGGCGAAGTCCTAATCTCGCGGGTGTACCGCGACGATATAGGCCGGAATGCAGTTGATGCGTTCCGTGTGAACGTGATCCATGCGAGGCAGCAAGTGCGCTCGCCTGTCACAAACATCGCCAGGACATCCTTCTTCCACATCAAGGTGAGTTGTCACACTGCTTCCACTGGAACTGTATTGTAACCAAAATGTCTAGATCAAAAATGATGAAGGAGTTATAGATTTTCTGGAAAGGGGGCGTTTTTTGTATAGAATATTACATATATCAAAGAAAATCAAACATACTTTTGAAAGATGAATAGAAATATTGTTGGACATATTATCTAAAAAGTTTCTGTCCTTTTATAAACCTGTCTGAGTGTTTAAATGTTTCATTTTACATTCTCATCCTTACAATAAATAATCTTGAAGGTACTTAGTATAATTTTTATTACATCCCAGAGATTGGAGAAGAATGAATTATTCAATGTACATAATGGTGGTTCCCTTCCTCCCTTACAGAGGACAGAAAACACTTTATATGACACATCATTACATTTTAGTTACTTTTTATATGATGTCATGCTTTTTCTCTACCCAATCTGCACTTGCACACACAATATTACGTTCAACAGCGAGCAAACATCTGGCTAGCCGCTGTTACCAAGCAGAATGTGAATGCTGCTATGGTGTTTGAGTTCCTACTCAAGATCATAGATGTGATGCAGTCTTACTTTGGTAAGATCTCCGAGGAGAACATCAAGAATAACTTTGTGCTCATCTATGAGTTGTTGGACGGTGAGTCATCATACATATTATGTTGATAAAAGATAGCAATGTTTAATGACAGCAGAGCTAGAACAATACAAAAAGAATAGTCTACTCTAAAATCTTATCTGTCTCAAAATTTACAGAAATCTTGGATTTTGGCTACCCTCAGAATTCAGATACAGGCGTTTTGAAGACATTCATCACCCAACAGGGCATCAAATCTGCCTCCAAAGAGGAACAAGCCCAAATCACATCCCAGGTATTTAAGAAAAAATATTGCCACATCAGTTTTCTCACAGGCATTCACTCTCGGAATAACCATCTGTAGGCCATACAGTTTTATCTGTGCAAGAATCTAACCTTTTGCAAATAATATCGAAAGCCACTGCCAATTGCACAATTGGCACAGTGGCTTTCGATATGTATGCTTTTTACTTATGTATTTTAATTTGTATCTACTCTCTTAATGTTATTTTTAATGTGATACTTAGAAGGGAGATTGTTCAGCAGTACAGTGTTTGTGTCGACTCAAAAGTATATATCCATTATATAAATAGCCCACTGACTATTACCGTTCATAAAACCACTTAAAACAACATTTGCATAGAGCCAGACCAACCACATAACAAAATTCTAGCCTATAATAATACAGATAAAAAAAAATATGTTCCATTTACAAAACCATGTAAAATTGTGCAGGTGACGGGCCAGATTGGCTGGCGTCGCGAGGGCATCAAATACAGGCGCAATGAACTATTCCTAGACGTACTGGAGTATGTGAATCTGCTCATGTCACCACAAGGTCAGGTGCTGTCTGCTCATGTGGCTGGCAAGGTGGTGATGAAGTCATACTTGTCTGGGATGCCTGAGTGCAAGTTTGGTATCAATGACAAGATTGTCATGGAAGCTAAGGGGAAGGGCAATGGTGAGTATTGTCTGCCTAGTCATCATTCATTTTTAGGTTGTCTTTGAAGTTTCTCCCAGTATTCTCCATCACTGAAATGTGTAATTTCTTGAATGTGTAGCCAAACCTATTCTATAACCTTTGAGTTCTACATAATAATAATATTCATATATCATTACCCAAGTCACAGATCTTCAAGATTTATTTTATTTATCAGGTGGGATTTCTGGCAACACCGACAGTGACCCAGCACGTTCTGGAAAGCCTGTAGTAGTGATTGATGACTGTCAGTTCCACCAGTGTGTCAAGCTCAGCAAATTTGAGACAGAACACTCCATCTCATTCATACCTCCTGATGGAGAGTTTGAGCTCATGAGGTCAGTAATCTGTTGTGTCGTGTTATTAGGGAGAGTACATTGTGCCTTATTTGATAATTTAAACAATCTGCAAAGTGATAAAATATAAGTAAAAATAAGTAAGTAAGTTTTTCTTTTAATAAAATATGATGTTGTGATTACTAATTTATCGGTAATTATAGCTTATGCTGAAGTGTATCTTAATCTTGAGGTTCATAACTAAGAGGAGGGGCGCTAAAGTTAAATAATCCCTCTATATTTTTTTAAATAGCCACATGTGTATGTATCGAGGCCGCTTTCAGACCGTGTTTTCAGCGGGCAGTGCGTATTCTAAAATTAATATTTTCATAACAGATACCGCACCACGAAGGACATATCCCTCCCCTTCCGCGTGATCCCGCTCGTCCGCGAAGTGGGTCGCACTAAGATGGAAGTGAAAGTCGTGCTCAAGAGCAACTTCAAGCCGTCGCTACTGGGACAAAAGATTGAAGTGAAGATCCCTACCCCGCTGAACACGAGCGGCGTTCAACTGATATGTTTGAAGGGGAAGGCCAAGTACAAGGCTTCGGAGAATGCTATTGTTTGGAAGTAAGTTAAGTCAGGCAATCAAAATGCAGCTTGCGTAATATCAAAGTCTTAACTTAAAATAGGAACAAATGATCGCATTTGAAATCTGAAAAATGTTATTTCATCAATATAATTGCAATAGCACAGCTTGGGATATTAATACCCATTTGGCGACTGAGTTTCGAGCAGTGATGTGCATGAAATTCAATTTTTTATTGATATCTTGGCCAATATAACAATTTTATTTCCTCAGGATCAAACGCATGGCGGGTATGAAAGAGACCCAGTTGTCAGCAGAAATTGAGCTTCTGGAGACAGACACCAAGAAGAAGTGGACCAGACCACCTATCTCCATGGGATTCGAGGTGCCGTTCGCACCTTCTGGTTTCAAGGTCAGTCTTTTATTTATGAAATCAATTTCTGTATTTTGAGAAATCCTGTTTCAGAAATATGCATGGATGGTCAAACTGCTACAATATTCATAAACCTGAATATAATCGCAGGTATGTCTTCAGGACTTGTGGATTGCTTGCGGCTCATATCTTCATAACTCTTCACTGGAGTTGTAACATGTATTATTCCAATAAAAATTGTTGCTATGTATAGCAACACGCCTGTATTCTTCGAAGGGTGAGGCAGAGGTGTACTATTGTACACCCATCGCCGATAATTATTATTCCAATAAGATGTATGAAAACTTATGTTTTTCTCATAGGTCCGCTACCTGAAAGTGTTTGAGCCTAAGTTGAACTACTCTGACCACGATGTGATCAAATGGGTGCGCTACATCGGACGCTCCGGGCTCTACGAGACTAGATGCTAAACGTTCACCGGCTACAATGTAAGTGGTTTATTTCTGGCCTTTTACTCATACGAATTTTGATGAGTCCATACTAGTTCAATATAAACAAGACAGAAAAAGGAAGGGTAGGCCTTTGCTCTGCAGTGTCCGAAATAATAGTTGTAATACTCATTTCATACGAGAATAATTGATTTTCATTTGACAGTAATATTTTGCCTTCTATACATTTTAAGTTATTTTATTAGTCATGAAACATCAATCATTCTTAAGAAAAATAAAGTTGAAAGTTCTTTTTTAGTTCCAGTTGCATATTAAAGCCTAACAAGACGACACGATTGGCGCAGTGGCTAAGCTTTTGCTTAGATTTTTGCGCTTCATGCCGCGGGTTCGATACCTGCACGGAACAAATATTTGTATAATCTACAGATAGTTCCGGGTCTGGTTGTTTGGGGCAGTTTTTTTTTAAAGCTTTTGTAGGAGACAACAAATAAATAAATGTATTTTTTTGTTTCCAGGAACTGCACAGCGTTACCGATAAGGTGGAACAACGGACATAGTATGGCGTGTTACATAATATATTTTGTATATAATTTCACATTACTACAGAGATTCCTTCAATGAGTTCTATTTTTTTATTTTTCATCTAAGTATAGAATATTTTTATGCTCAGTTATGTATGCAGATACATACGACATTTAAGTCATTGCAATATTATTATGAGAGCTATGTATAATATGAAAAGACAAAACAATTTTTTTAAAATACTTCTTTGACAGAAACCTATTACTTTTAAAAATATTTGGTGTTTGAGCCTTCGGGCAACATAGATAATGGATAATATGAGAAAAGATGAGTGTTGGCTTATTATATTCTAAGTGTTATTTAGAGAACTATTTCCATTCAATTCATTTATTATATATATAATACCTTTTCTTCTCTTATTATCGGCATGAGGTCTTAGAAGAAATATAAGCTCATGTATATATGAAAGAAGAGCCAATCATCAAAACAAAAAAGCCGACTGGCCAAGGTGCGCAGGATTATGCACATGCGCAGTCACACCGTAAATAAATTTAAAGTAAAGCCATTGAATTCTTTCTGTCTAAATTCCTACGAAACATTAATCTATCGAGTTATGCAGCGTGATAATATTAAAATGTCTCTAATCAGCTGCATTTTTACAATAGCTGTATGTTTTTACATTGTATACTTATCGAATCTCATACGTTTATGACTATAATGCCGTTTCGCTTGTATAATTCGCCCCTTCGGAAAACCTTTTGCGTATTGATGATTTTTATCGAACTTTGTTCATAGTATAACAAGATACAGGCAGCTTATAAACTCTTATTTATAATATTTTGTCTGCATGTCTAATAAGTAAATATTAGGAAACTAGGTGCGCCTAATGAAGTGAAGGGCACATAGTTCAGGGCAAAAAAATCAGAGTCAGTACCTCAACTTTACAATTCCCAAAGTACGGCAATTGCTGAAAATAGGCCTCCCCGAAGACCGCTACAACGAACGATCGTGAAGTAATATTACCATTATCACCAAAGCCATAACGAAATGTCTGAGCAACAAAAATTCTCAGTACGCAAAAGTTCGACTCGACCATTCCTCGACATTTTATGCTTTTGTTTTTAATATATGTATATTTAGTAAATAATACAATATATATATTCTACATTTAGAATATCACTATAATATGAAGTTATGTAATGTTAGATAATCAATAGTATTAAATGTTAGATTTAGTAAGGGATCGACTATAAATTATGATAACGAGACTACACTTAAATACATTCGTTATATTGGATAATACACCATATATTTGTTTTATAAATGAATATATTTGCCCAATTTTACCAACACGGTTTCTAAACCCAACTGAGATACAATGGCTAAATATTCAGATTGTCATAATGCCTCGTTGAAACGCAGTCTCGCATAATTTGTGGATGCTCCCTCAAGATTAGATTATATGAATGAAAGGCAAAAATTGGAATTCATGATTATTTACTAAAGCTGGTACATAAGTTTCGAAATTGTTCATGTAAGCTGGCGTGCAACGAAACTGTAAATACTTCCAACTTGATAATGTTTTTTATCAATAACTTAGGTATAAAAGAAATTATAAGAGCTATTAATTATTTAAAACGACTGGGAAATAGTATGATCTGATAAATAAAAATCTTGTATTGTGGAGAAAGAATAATGTTATGAAATAAATTGTATCACGATTCGTCCTGATTTTGTATTTTTGTAAATAGATTGTTGCAGTTTCTTTGCGCGCGAGTGTATAATGCATGCTGTTAGAGGGAATGCTTATAATGTATCGTGTTACAAAAACAATGTACAATAAATGGTAAAAATACGATTATTGTTTTATTTTACTACATTAGTATTTTACCCGAACATAATATAAAACAAAATGCACCCTGAAACGGCGTACCAATTTACCTTTACAATGCTAATAAAGGCGCTTTCGAAGTTCCGAGTAAGCCGTGTGGATATTCTTAATATCCTGTGCCCAAACTTTCCTTTTTGTGTGCAGTTAGTGTCAATAGTAGCTTCTCATTGTACACAGTTAGTCTTCACTATCACAAAGGACGGTTTCACAAGTAGGAATACAAAAAAAGTCTTCTACGTGGACTGAATTTTAGGAAAATATCTATTGGTTTTGTGTAAAAGGTTTGAATGCAGTTATTTCTGCTGCTTGTGGCTCGTGAGCTTGTCACCAAGTGCCGTTTATGTGCGTGCTGCGAGGACGGCGCTGGGGAGTTTGGTATTCTTACTTACCCACTCAATACACTGATTGATTGTGATTGATTGTCTTCTTAAGAAACTGGCTCTCCAGTGAAATACATGTCGTGTAGAATCTAAAATAACCAATATAAATATATATATGTATAGGTACGTACCCGATAAACAATTTCTGAGTCTTGATAGTGAAAAAGTAGATTATCTAAAAAAAAAAAACACTATTGGCTTCATATAATCGAGGATCATTGCCTAATAAAAAGTAGTAATCCGAAGCCAGAGACAATAAAAAAGAGCGCGTAAGTACATACATGTATGTATTATGTTTGTGACTGTAAACTGATTTTTGCCGAAGTGAATTTGAATTATATAATTAAATGTGGAAGGATATGAATATTTTTTATTAGAGTTGCTGCGGTGGCTTTAAATATTTTTAACAAAAAAACAAGAATAGTAGCGAGGAATGTGGATATTATGTTATAGTGTGGACTGGGACTGACGGTGACGCTATCATCGGTTAGATACAAAAGTGGTAAGAAACAGTTACGAGGGAAACACGAATAAGTGCGAAGTTTGAAGCGACTATTTGGTGAGTCCTTTTACCAGTAATAATTGTTCTGTAAAATTATGAATTTATCTGCCGTCATGCAATTGTTGTGTATTTTTTTGCATTTGCGTTATATCTAAGCGTTGTGGCTTACCGCTTGGCTATCTGAGGCCCTTGTGTTAAGTGTAAGTTTGTTATGACAAACACGATTTATTGCGTCGAACGCGTTCGGTGCTCCGATTAGTCCGTTACGTGCTCTCCACCACTACACTAGGGGACACACCTCTGTATTAAGGGATGCAGATTTGATTCGATATTATCATTACGTATAGTATTCGTAAATACAGAAACATAAATGTTTGCCTTAGCTCTAGGTTTTTGTTTGGTTCAGTTCCAAACCTGATTTCAATACCTGGTTTAAACGAGTAGTCCATGATCCGTCAAATTGTGTGTAGTGAAAAATTCGCAAGAAGTAACTAAATACGTTAAGTTTGTACATAATATTCAATGAGCCTACTCAATTCCTCTTACTCAAAGTGGTGTTGTTTTCGTTTCGTTTCGTCGTTTCTTACTCTACTTAGCGCAGTCGTACCTACTCAAATGTCGTATCTACTTGGCTGATTCTTAATTATTTGTACATGTATACCTTTCTCAATTCTTCTGTATTATCGATGTTCTGAATATTCTGTCGTCTAAACTTCTACTGCACGAAACACCAAGAATAAAACGTATAATAGTCGAGTAGATACATTTATGACACCGCACTGCATTCCTCGAAGGGTGAGGCAGAGGGTAGATACTAAGTACGTATATCTATATGTCAGTATTCGCGCATGCTGTTATTAAGTTTCATAGGTAATAGGGACAATGGGTCAAGCTTTTTGCTATCGACCGGGATCAATAATTTGAATCTTAGGGCTGCTACTGAGAATATTGTTATTGTTAATTTTTTTTTAAACAATCAATGTAGATTGACCACTAGGTATATCTACCAATGAGGCAGTCAAAGATCCTTATGTAACAAAGATTACAATAACTAAAGATCAAGTATGTACTTAATTTCAAATCTTCTCACCAAAACTCACCTCATTAATATGGTTAAACTGTGCAAAGTATATATCTGTATATAATTTAAACGGAGCAAGAATAAACGTTTGTTTCTGAAGTACAATTAAGAGTTTCCAGTCTCATGGGCAGGAGTTCGTTCAAGTTTGATATGAATTAATTACAAGCCGCTGTTGTGGCGTTATTTGTTCTAGCTAGTACCATCTAGGGCATAGAATGGAACTTTGTTGGTACTTTGTAGCTCTCGTTCATTTCCTTGTAGGACTAGAATATGCTAAGTGGAAAGCCCACGACAATAATTAACCTTCGTGGAAAACTTTGTGTTTAACAAATTAACTACGTACTAGATATTCTTGGCCTCAGCAGGCCACTAACATTGGCTTTTGTTGAAGTAAGTGTACCTATCACAACATCTGCCTAACATTTTCCCAACTACATTGAGGTCGGCTCTTAGTATAACCAGATGCGGCTGAGTATCAGTACCTAGTTTATACGGAGTGACTGCCATCTGACCTATCTATCGACCTAGATTAACATGTATAGAATTTTAGTTAGACCAAAGGCCTCTACGTATAGTTCTCTATTATTGACGGTGTGAATTCTTCCTAATAGTTGTATGTGATTCAGGGCCTGCGTGGTCGTTGCCGAAGTTAAAAAAAAAACCTACGGTCTTCGAAACAAAAAATCGGGGAATGTCGTGACATGTGACCACTGGTTCAGGCTTTAGATGACACTAGAGATTTCAATCAAATTTTTTAGGAAGGTGATATGATTAAAAATAGTATGAGGGATGACATCTGAGACATGAAAATGTGATCCATTTATATAGTTATACCTAAGTATTTATTAATTCGACGATTTCTTTTAAATTATAATGATATAGGTACTGATTGCGTCATTGCAAGCGCAAGCCCGGTGTTTTGCCCGGTATATGGAAACAGTTTAACTCCTTATTTTTTAATTTCTGAAACGGTCTCTTGTAGTAATTCATGTATGATGGGTGCGTTTACATACATAGGTAAATATTCACATACACAAACACCCAGACCGAAACAACTATCTGTAGGGCGTGCAAATATTTGTTCCGTGCGAGCATCGAACCAACGCGACACGTAGCGCAGAGAGCCAATTGCGCCAACGCGTCATTCACAATTCTAAGTTAGAATATTGTTGCTGTACTTTTATTCAGTAGATAGAAACTTCTCGCATCATACCTTATGCTTAATAAATCCCGAAAAAACCTAGGTGTTGTTTTACCAACATTTTCAACAACTGTCAGGTCATATCCGTGCTCTACAACGCATACGTCCGCAGCCTATTAGAAACTAATAACATTATATTGCATCCTCATGAAAAAAAAATTATAAACTGTTAGTTGAAAGAGTACAGAAAGCATTTATACGCTATCTATATCTAAAGTTATACGGATACTACCCCTATATGTACCCAACGCCTTTCGTACTTGGAATGACTACTTACCAAAGTTTGGAAGTTAGAAGAAACATTACCCTTATTAAATATTTTATTCGCTTAGTACGCGGTTCACTATTGAATCCTCCTCTATTACAGTTTATTTCATTTAATATACCACTACCAATAAGACACACACTTCGCCCGCGCCAGCGACCTCTGTTCTCAGTCCCTTGAACTAGTACAGTTACCCTCACTACCAGTCCACTGTACTTAGCTCTAACTCACATAAACAACATTTTAATACAAGACCCATCATTAGATGTCTTTGCAAGCATGGAGCCGAGATTGCTGAGCGCAGTTTGTACTTTGAATTCGTCGTCACTTCTAGCATAATCTGTAAATTAAATGGCTAGTCAAATAGTATGTAACCTATAACTTATATGTGTGCAATTATCTGTTAATGTAAGTTGGTTGAAAATAAATAACTAAATAATTATAGCTTATATATTTCGAGTGCCCGTGTTACCCGATCAAATATAAAATGAAAAGAAAATTCTTTTAAACCGTTCAAATATTCCACTAGCAATTTCAAATCAAAGTAATGAAGTAGGAAAATGAAAATATAAAATCATTTCGTTTTTGCAAACAAATCTAGAACCGCTCGCCGGTGCAAGGGGAAGATTCAAGATGAATATAGACAAAAAAGCCCGAGGAAATCTTAAGATTTGCGATTCTACTGAATTGTAAATACCGACGAGGGTTCCCTACATACTGTATGTAAATCCCGGATAACTTATGGTGAATATTGTTCTATGATTTTGTTTATATTCATCGGGGAAATAGAAGCAGACTCTGTGGAGTTACTGGCGTTTTTCGCTTTGAAGATTGAACTCATTTCGTGAAATGTTTTCTTTCAGTTGTTATGTTTATGCCTATATTTGGCCCTTGCTTGTAAGAATTGTCCTGAAGGATATGAGGGGAATGATTTTATCTGAATAATACTAGACGCACTTGCTACGACAACGATGGTAATAACAAGTCATATTTTAGGAACACATGACATTACAAGAAACTGTATATTATGAATGAGTTTTCTATTTTCTTCTCGTAGAAATATAAAAGGTGTCCGTTTTTTAATGTCGATAATAACGACATGAACGACATGAATGACCAATATAATACGTATTGCGAAAGGTTTCAAAGGGATTTTTCCGTTTATAACATACTCGCTTCAGCCCGCGACTTCGTCCGTGTGATCTACATATAATTTATAGCGCCCAGGGATAATGTAGCTATCTATCGGTGAAAGAATTTTCAGATTCGGATTATTAATTCCGGAGATTACCCTCTACATACAAATAAACAAATTTTAACTCTTTATAATATTAGTATAGATGTGATGCCCATAATGGTTGAGCGTTCACACTGTAAATAACGAGTGACTGTAGATATGAACTACCTCGTATATTCAACATAGTTCTATAATAGCTCTAATAATAATAAGTTAGTCAGATACTAAAAAAAACTTTTATGATGTCGGGATCCCTAAAAATAATATGCAATTCGATGTAGCATGATGTTGCAATCTCCACAATAATAGGATCTGTTTTAATCTTCGGTACGAGTCCATCGACATCGGGAGGCTGACGCTGGCGTCTTCGCTTCGAGTGCTAGGGATGTGCCATGATGTAGTATTGATAAAATGAAAGGTATTTTTATGTTCTGTTAGCTTTACTATCACATTGGTCTGAAATCGGGAGGATGACGCTGGCGTCTTGTGTTCGAGTGTTAGGGATGGGCCATGCTCAGGTATCGATTAGATATTGTATGTTATTTAGGTATTACTGTAGCCATGGTTTTATAGTCTAGCATTGGGTAGTAGAAGCTATAGTCTTCGATTAGAGTTTTAGGTATGAACCATGGCCTGATATCGATAACATTGTAGACGATTTATGTATTTAGTTGACTAGGTACCAATTACTTAATGGTATTTCGAACTTGTAATTATTTCTTAGAAAGTGTCTGTGTGGCAGGTAGTCCCTAACTTAATTATAAAAACCGATATGAAAATATTTTGATACGCTAAAACAGGAAAACACATGTAAAATATAGTAAAAATATATCCACAAACTGTAAACATTCACTAAGTCAAGGTATTCCAATTATATAATCATTTAATTACTCAAGATAAGACTACCGAAAAATATATTACGAAAACACGTGAAAAAAATATTTTGGTACTGTTACAATCTGCTAATAATAACATTGTACCATTAAACAAGATAACCGTAAACATAAAACCATAAAAATATATATCTCATTATCTAATCTTAACAGATCATCACGGTGGATGTGAATATAAGCGGAAAGATATTTGGGTTTTCCTCTTCTGAAAAGTTTGTTGAGTGAATACTTCGTAAGATGACAGTCTGTGATGAGATATCAGCCATGTCGGGTACAATCAGATATAAAGTTTAGGTTCTTTCCGCGGTTGGAACGATCTTACAGTGGCTTGTTTACTCGTGCAATAGGATTGTGCACAAAAATAATGAATTATTATTATATTACCGCTGAATATACATATGTTGGGGAATTCAATGAGAAAAACTTGGATGGCTGTAATTATTTATTTCTTAAATTAGTCTTAAGTTAAAAACAACTGAATTATACATTTTAAGTATCTGACTGTTAAGTCACTTAGAGGTGAATAGTAGCAATAGTGTGAACGTTAAGAGCGTTAAAGTTAAGATGCGATGAAGTATTATATTTAAGTGGTTTTAATACTTTTTATTTGCATAAATAAATGAATGACAGAAAAACGTATTTGAAAATATTGTCTAATTTATCCAGAGCTCAGTTAGATCGCGTCTATATCTGGGCATCGGTTAAAAATAAGTTACTTGTTCATCATCAATACACTAGCACTAGTATATCTACAAAAACATGGTATATCTCTAATTTTTCATTTTTCTTTGTGTCTCGTCTGTCATCTAGCAAACCCTGTGTATATTTTCCAAATAAAAGTATACAGAACAAATATTTGTATGATCTACAGATAGTTGTTTCGGGTCTGGTTGTTTGTGCATGTGACATGTATGTTTGTAAACTGTACCCACGATACAGGAGGAATCCTAGTGTGGGGCAATGTTTTTAAAAAAAAAAAAAAAAAAAAAAAAAAAACAGTTGCTTCATAACGTGAAGCTACGTAGCTACGATTTACTTCAAAGAAAAAAAAAAAACTATCGATGTTATCCCACCACTAGAATCGACTAACCAAACTGAAATCGATGATCGAACACCTGTTAAGAGCCCTCCGGCGCTCTCATTGACTTATTTGCAGTCGAGTGGGCCCCGCACGTCGGATGCACTTCCACGCCGCTTTTATTGAAGGCGGTAGGAAAAGCTTACTAAGACACTTTTGTTTGATTGATGAATCGACTAAATGCGAACGAGTTGGGAAACGAATTTAATTGAAATGGATAATGGGATAACTTGGAGATATTTACAAAACCTGGATCCGAAAGCAAAGCCAAAAGCATCGTGTATATGGAACTCTATCTAAAGGCAGTCTTAAGGGTTGAGCAATGATGGTGATGAGTAAAGATGAACGAGTGGTAACACGATTGATTTAGTAGGGGTCCTAGTGATCGTCACGCAGTTCTAGTTAGGTGAAGGTGTAGACATTTAGTCCATATATTAAGGCCCTGTCTACTACTTAGAATTCCTTTCTCGTTAACGATTAACGCAGTTATAACAGTTCTAATCCAGGCAGCCGTATTTGATCACACAACATACACGAGAGGATTTTAATGACAATTTCCAAATTGCTACGAAATTCCCGCGCTTATATCGCTTAAGTCATTATTCACATCGTGAAGGAAAATGATATAGGGACAGCCAATTACCTAAGTTTGTAATCTAGGCTACGCTTGAGGTTTTCTATGGCGACCCATTAATCACCGGTGAGGACGACACTCGAGGGTCCCGGCGTCAGATTAATGAAGGACGGCCTTGAATACCTAGGTGAACAACTGATTAGCAAGGTATTATATGAGCAAGAAGTAAAAGGGTGTGTTAGTGTGTAAGGATCGTTGCACGTGGCGTTCTTTGGTTTCTGGTCCCTAGGGGAAAAATGCGTGACGTTTTGTGTATCACCGCATGCCGATCTCTGGCCTGTCCAAGACTGTACTTCACATAATACTTCACGATCCCCTTAGTACCTTGGAAAGTGCGTTAAACAGTATACAGTATACAGGGTATCTTAAGTATCATACTAATTACTTATGATAGTCGTTACTGAAGTCAGCAGCCTAAAAAGTTTGACAACCATAAGGTTAAACCTTAGAATATCAGTATCTTCCAGTAATTGGGTGACGAAGGTCGGATGGTAGGCACTCCGTCTAAAATACTGATATTCAGCCGTATCTGGGTTCGACTGGGAGCCAGCATAGTTAGGAAAAGGCTAACAGATGATGATGACTCTGAGCAGTTAGCTTCGAATAAAATCTTAGATCCCCCACACAATGTTGCCTATTTTCGATCAAATTTTATACGAAAACACTAAAAGTCCTGTTTCTACGTCAACAGTAACGTCTCTGTCATAATGAAAGTTTTCTCCTACACGTGTTGGTTCGACAAAGTTCTAAATGTTACGGTTTCGACGTGACCGCGAACTTGGGACACCGGTTACCAGTTGCAACTTTGTCGGACCAACTATAGGATAGTGGATAAGCTTTCAAAGACCTTTTGTTATGATGTTACTGGTAATATTGGCATGTATTGATGGAAGCCACATGACTTTTATTACCGAAACTATTGCTACTTTTGCTTTTTGATTCAGCAAGCTAAATTGGCTGGAGGTGAGGTGAATATTTTTTCTCTTAATTTGCATATCACCATAAAGTATTGATACGTGATTGAAGATACTGGAAGCTGCAAGCCTTCGATACCTTTTTGATAAATCGCAAGTCGTGTAGAGTATGGATATTTTAAAGTTTAACTTAGGTTTCGTAAAGAACAAAATGTATTTCTTTTCTGTTTCAACATAGATCTTGTATACGAATCTCCATCTCCATCTCCATGTAACGATCTTCTATAGGTACGAATGCATGTCGTATGGAGTTTCATTCGGGCCGGTTCTTCTCCATAAGACAATTTTTTTGTGTAATTATAGACTTATTAACGTTTCAAAAGAATCTGTTATATGTTTACTTGAAATAAAAAGCTATTATTATTCTATACATATTCTATATCATAATCTTATATGAGGTATCAATTAAACTTCTGATGGGCTCCTTAGAATAAAGAGTGTGATAACGCCTGATATTGTAGACGAAAAGCCCTAAGATTACGCTTGCCATTTTCACTCATATTCAATGAGAATTTAATATAATAGTTCATTAGGCACGCATCAAAAGAATTAAGCCTCATTTATCACCTACAAGCTACCTTCCTACGGCTGTTGATGTGATGTAAACATCATATAATTATTATGATGAAAAACTCTTCTTTACGTCAAGTTATAATTAGGTAAAGACTTATGACTTCATAATCCTCTATGTAAATATTACTTAATGTTCATTTCTTATGGTTTGATATCAGCCATAATAAATATTCTCAGCGTATTTTGTTCAATACTGTGTACTGTGTGAAAAATCAAAGAATACTGAAAGGCAGCTTTAGAGTCTCCCATGTGGACACATTTAGTACCTAAATTCCAATACAGTTGGGTGGTAAAGAGGCAAACACAGGCAATTGAACCTTCCTGGCCATAAAACTTTCTATACAACAAGTCTGCTACCTTCTTTTATATGTGTTCTCGTAAAAGGGCTCCTCTCCGTTTAAAAAGTAAATTTATTTCCTCCGCCCCTACTTGTTAATCTCGTTAAAGTTGTACTCAATAGTTTAAGAGCGCTGCTTTGTAATCCGCTTGCATCTCGGTGGATAGTAATGATTTTGTAATAGAATACTAAAGTACGTGATTAACAAACCAACAGGTGTGAAACACACAACTAATTTTACCGACTGGGCCCCGGCGCCTCGCGGTCTCCCCCACCTAGACAAAGGTTTGTTTTCGAACGCGAAACAAGACAATGCCGGCCCAGTGACCGAGTGTCGGCGATCGACCGGCGCATGCGCGCGCGAGCCGGCTCGCTGTTCGCCGCTCGCCGCCAGTGAGCACCCGCGGCGCGCACTGATCGCGCGTCCCTCCGCCGACGCCCGCGACATCCCACCGCGCACCGTCACGTCGAACACTTACAATACTCCGCTAATGCGTTCTGTTTACAATATTACATTAACACGTGCCCACGGATCTAATGGCCGACGGTAGGGTCACGTGAAACACCCCGTATTGTCACACAACAACACCCGGTCGAGAGGAACAACAACGTTCTGGTGCGTATTTTTCACGTTTGTATGTACTTTAGTGGTTTCTTATTTGCGATGAGTAGATAAGGGTATTAGAGCCGCCGTCTGTGTGAAAACCAGGCTTAATTGAGTAATGGGAGGACGAGCGGATATTAAGTTGATAATGTTGCTAATGTCAGTGTAGTTCCACGTGTCACGTAAAATAAACGTCAGTAACTATGGAGCCGAGTGGCTAGAACTAACTGAATAAGGTTAGCCTATACACAATGTACTAATAACGATATAAAATCCGAAAATAAACTGTTTGTCTTATGTTTAGTGAAAATTGTCTGTAAAAAATGTTTAATTACACAATCTATGACGGTTTTATTTATTAAGCTAATCAAAATATTTGTTAATCACAAAAACGGTGATTCTGTAACAATGTATTTTGTAGGCTGTGTTGAAATGGGAATGTTGAGTTGAATGGCTCGCCCCTAATACGTAGACTTTAATACCGTCATCGACAAAATGTGGGTGTACAGTATTACACCCTTGGCTATCCCTTCGGGGAATACATGCGTGTTGTTATATTCGTACATGTAGAGTTTGTACGAGTTATATATTTTGTTAGGATCGGTTATTTTATCAGGATCCAAATTTCTGTCAAAATCGTAACTAACGGACCAGTATTTAAGGAATCACAACTTTCAATCTTTCGCTAAGTTATTTGTATCACATTGAAATCTTTTTTATGTTTATACTTGCGGAATTAATCCGCCTTAGCGGATACGATCTCCGAAAAACTTAATGAGACGAAAAGTATAAAATCTATGGTTTCCGGCCTCCGGGAGCCAGTAGACGTACATACATTGAATTAATATCCGAAAGTAAAAGTTATTTACCTTTCATACGGCACAATATCGACATTATAAATTGGAATAATATCATACTTATTTATCAATTTAGTTCGTCTTAAATCGTTATCTAATCAAGAAACTCATTCATTTTTTTGATAAAACAAATCAAACCGGTTCTCTATATATAAGGAGGATCTTTATGTATACATATAAAAGAAAATAAGGGACACCAAGTTTAAAAAAAAAACGAAGAATCTAAAATTTTCATAAAGGTATAAAATCTTCGTTTTTTTTTTCATAATTATCGATGTCTTTCGTATATTTATGTTTACTTTTATGCATTAAATAATTTTCAGTCAATTTTCAAACAAAAACGAAGATGTTTCTTAGTTTTCATGAAAGTCTAATCCAGCTGTTAAAGTCTAAAATAAAGGTTTCGATGATATTCAGTAAAATACTTGAAAATGTATACAAACTGTGACTTGGCCAGCGAAGGCTTCAAGGGACACTTAAATAATATTGCTAACAGGAAAATCTTTGCTTTTAGTTTTCTTTCATGAAACCCGGAATTACTTTCATGAAAATAATATTTAAATCGAGTCTCTATATTGGGAATTTTCTTGAAAATGTGACCGGAAGGATTCTCAATCTAAGGAAGTCTTTTTCTGTTACTTCCGGTTGATATTATACCCGTATTACGTGGATTACAAAAGTTTTTTCTCTTTAAATCTCTCTCTCTGTTTTAGTTCCATTTATTTTTTAGTTTATGACCAAATATTTCTGCGAATGCAAGAAGTTTTTGATGAAACAATATATATTCTTATAATAATTCTAATATGATATTGTATTATTTGATTCAGTTTTTCACAACGGATGAACTGTAGGTAGGAACTGCTTGTATACTAAAATATATCCGAGATAGATCACTGTAAAATTGAGTCTAGATTTCTCACTTGGAGAGAAATATACTTGTTTTAAATTGCTCCTCATCTCTATAGACTTTATCTAGTCTCGTATCTAGTTCAATATTTCCTTAATTTACGCAAATTTATTAGGCTCAATTATCATATTTATAACCGCTATAAGGACATATTTCCGTGTATGTTGTATACCCATATAGTTTTATAATCTCTTAATCTCCTCTGGATTCCCTCATGGGAAAATATGGGTTAAGTTGGTAAACTGGGAACCCAAAGGAATTCAAAATAATTTAAGCTACACATATACATATAATTTCCCTTAACGTAATATAAATTATAAATTTAGATATTGAACCTTTATAACGGATAAGTGTTAGGTGCAATAGATGTATCGTAGTATCATGGGTACAAAATGTTGAAATAATTGTATACAGGTTACAATTATAACATTTTGTAAAACATTATAAATTGTAACACGATCGAAGAAAATAGAAAAAGACAATCGTTTCTTATAAAACAAATGCAAATTATAATTTGTTTACGGAACTGACTGGAAAAACTAACACAGCGGTTGTACGTGAGGAAATAAGAGAGTCCTTTGGCTATCTATGTAGGACGGTTGGTTTGGTTTAGAAAAAAAAACATATTTCTAAAAAAATCTAAGGACTTAAGAAAAGAAACAATAGTTTTATAATAAATGTACAAAATATGGTATATGAACATAAAAGGGTATGACAATGTTTGTTATAACGTTATCGGGGACATAGCATGTCAGAAACTCAGAATATTCGTCCAAAGCTAATATGTTTTAGTAGCATTGCCTTCCAAATTTGTGTGTCGTTACATTTGAGTGCCACGCCGATCTGAAATTAAAAATAAGCGTGTAGTTTGGGCTCCAATTTTATTTAAAACGTCTGCTATATTTTCTCTCTAATTTCATCAAGACGAAAATATTGATACTGGAGGAAGTAAAAACCTCGATACGCTTACACATTTCTTCTCCAGTTTCCTCTGTTTGTTGCAAATTGGCTTTAACACGTAAAGGATCACTGGATCTTTTTAGTTACAAGTATATACCGACCGCTCATGGGTCAACTTAGGATTGTCAAATCACTTTTTTAGTTGCATTTCTCTGATAAGCGCCTACTTTAATAACATAATCTCTCTTTGCTTAAGCAATACATATTAAATCCAGGACCTTACTGGTATTCCAACATTGCGAGATACCAATGATCGCGTCTATCTGTTTTCAGGGTATTAAACACTTGAGAATTTAATATGTGAACACAACACATACGAGACTACAATATCCTTTCTATGTTTTCCTAAAATAACTTCCTTCATATAACATGTTCTGTTTCCTTCATTTTCGTTTTGTTTCCTAATAAAAGCATCAAGCAAGTAAAAGGACGCTTCAATCACTAGCTTTGTAGAATGATACTTGTAAAATACATCTATTTGTGTTTATAATTCCGATTCTATTAAAAAAAAGTTTAATCTGGTAATGCATTAATGTGAGATCAATTCCTTTATCATCCATATCTCGGAATTTGTAAGTACATTTAGTTCAAGTCTCATCAAGTCACCTCAAAATTGTCACAGTTTGAACTTATAGTCATAACGTTTTTCTTTTAATTTGGGTAATGTAATAAATAATTATTTTTTGACCATCAAGAGATATGTAGCACAAAATAATTGATATAATATAATTCATTGTTTCATTTAATCTAGCGAAATGTAATAATTGAAATTATAAAATTTAAATGACGATAATCAATAACTCTTCTTTTACCTCGATGAAACATACCATTTAGGTAACTTCATAATTTGACCAGGTTCCGTAGTAAGTGTTACATCCCATATAGCTTACACCTTGAAATTATCATGTCGACTAGAGATAAATGCTTATATCTTCTGCGTTGTCAGCACTCGGAAGTTCAAAACAAGATTTTTAAATTGCATTCTTCAGTTTGATTTGTTCAAAAGTGCCCCCCACAAATTGCTTTGAGACATATAGACAGATTTGTCAGGTTTTACCTTCTTGCAACGAAATTCGAAAACGCTTCAGACATTGTCGCTTTATCGCTAATTCTGTCTCTCAATTCACGTTGGCAAATAAATGGTTGTTGTCACATGACACCGTGTTCAAAATCTTCCAACTGCAATAATTTCTGTAAATCCAAATGAAACGTTATCACAATTTGTAATATAGTTTTTCTTTATCATGACTATGGAGTTAATCGTTCGCCTTATCTTATTGACTTATATTTGATAACACTCACTTATAAATACAGTCATGTATCTTTGTAGACATAAAATATCAGAATGAATAAATTCTTTCAACAATGTTGGTAGCGGCATGATTTTAATTAGTTATTTTTCATTGATGGGGTAGTAAGCTTAGTGTAAAAAAATTGAGTGTTGTTATAATTACAGTTTGAGCGTATGAGCTTATTGAATTAACTTGAATATATAATACAATAAAATAATACTGGCAATATAAACAATCTTCAGCTTAATACCTAGGTCTAGGTCCTATACATTAGACATATTTAAATATCGTCTCTTAGGCCTCTTTCTTTTCATCATCTAGTAACAAATCCTTTAAGTTTTCATCTAAAGATTGATGGGCCTCTTTTTATGTAGACATTGCTTGTGATAAAATGAGCCGAGGAGTTTTATGGATTGTCTTTTTATGGGATATAAATGTTTTCTGTTATATGAAGTCGAAAAACAAGTAATTTAGATTATCTGTTTGTTTACAACAACTATGATAAACAGTGATTTACGTACTGGTACTTGAGAATCTATTGCGATAAAGAATTTTTAGTTGCAATAGGTTGAATTATTCGCTAACTTTAAAAAAAGTACCATTAATTTACTATCATTTCCCGATAGTATAACAATGCGGTATGGAATATTTAAAATTTATTGCATGTCAACATTCAACACTATCTCATTTAATCTTTCAAGTAGTGTAAAGTTGACACATTGGATAATCTTTTAATAACTGCCTCATTGGATTATTCGTTGTAAGCGTGGCTGCTGAGCGTTAGGTCTTGGGTTCGGACCCAGGTCTGGTAACATCTAGTTTTGGAGTTGTGTCCGATATGGCAATAGGCTTGCCTTTATTGTATGGACGGCATCAAAGAATGTGTGGGTAAACAATAGTACAACTCTGCCTAACCTTTCAAGGAATACGTGAGCGTAAGCGTGATGCTAATACAATTTTATATAATTTGAAAGTTTAACAAATATTGAACTATCATTGACTGCATACAATTTCCGATATTATTCCTATCTGGCATAAATTTCTCTCGTACGTTACTTACTACGTATTTTACTATATCACTTTTCCTAGAAATCGCTTTCAAACAGTACAAACTGTCATTTATATATTTTATCAATGAAATAAGCAAGTTTGAATGACAGATTAAGAAACAGCATTTTAAGAGATCGTTGCGGTCTGAAAGAAGATGTAGTGACAAGGATAGAGAAAAGTATGCTTCGTTGGTTTGGTCATGTAGAGAGGATGAATGAAAGGCGATTAACGAAAGGGATTTGTTACTTGGTTGTTAGTGGAAACGCCAAGAGGGGACGCCCTAGAAGGACATATACGGACCTTATTGGTGAGGTCCTTCAAAAAGGTCAGGTGCGCAGTACCCACAACCGGCGTTCATGTATGAAACGATGCATGAATGTAGATGAAGCAAGAAGGTTATGTAAGGATCGTAGCACGTGGCGTTCCGTAGTTTCTGCCTACTCCCATGGGAAAAAGGCGTGACTTTAATTATGTATGTAATAAACAAGTCTTGAATTCCCACTGACAAACTACTATTTACAATAATTTTATTAACACGTCTCTTCAAGTTAAAGCAATTTGTATCATGACGTGTTTTTGGATTTATTTATACGAATCTAATAAAGATATGAGATTTGTATGCGTAATAAATCAAAGTTTTATTAAACTATGGCATTCTTAAAATAAGTCTCCTGGATTTAATAGTGATGTAAACGTTCATCATTATCGTAAACCCACTCTCTCTCGCCTCTTTCTACCCACTGGCAAATGAAAGTGATATCCTGTTTGTGTCACGCCTCTCTGGTCTCAATTTAATTTTACCTAGGTTTCTCTTACGATCCTTTGCAGGATCCGTCAGCCATCTCTTAGTAGCCAGTTTGTTAGACTTATCCTCAGTCGGTCCGATCGCCACATAAAATATATTTTTATTCATGTAGACTATCTAAAGGCACCTATGAATAGTTAGACTCTAGTTGCCACATTCCAAAGTGTTGTTTTCCTATGGAGAAGAACGGGCGAGAAACTCCATGGTTACTCTTTAAATTCTGTTTTTGTTAGCATTTCATACTTATGAATACATTGTTCCCTCAACGTTATGTGAGGAAAATGTTGTACTAGGTCTAGACTAAACAAACTGATAACTATAATATCCGGAAATTTCCGATAATACTGCTATGACAGCTATGAGCCGAGTTCAAATTAAACTCTTCTTTATATCTTCATCTTCTGTCGTATAATTAGTGGAAAGATAAACCAAGCAGCTACATTGGTGATGGGGCTTACTGCCCAAGGTGTGTAGGATGTACTTATGTCTAGTCACTCTTGAGGAGGCTCTTTGTATCTCTTCACGTGCCATATTTGATAAAACCGTCGATGCAATAATTAACTAATGCGCCAGAATTTTTGAGATTTAAATCTCGCACGGATAATTTTTTTGTGTGTGTTGGTAAACATACCTATGATACAGAAATTCTAATAAGATACTCTTTATTGTACACCGGTTTTTTGATACTACTTATGTATTCAAAGATATGTACAGAGGGCGTTCTTATCGCAGTCAGCGATCTCTACGAGACAACCTTAGGATGGACAAGAATTGAAGGCGAATTATTAGTTAGTTATTACTATTGCGTTAAAAGTTTTATATTAAAAAAATTGTTTTGCTTTTCAATTTGCTTCTCTTTAATCAACTTTGATTGAACACTAGGATTTCTCTTGTGTCGTGGGTACATTTTGTGTGGGCACACACAACCAGACCCGAAACAACTATTTGTAGATCATTTTAATATTGGTTTCGTGCATGAATCGAACCCGTGACACTAAGCGCAGAAAGCTAATCACTGAGCCACTGCGCCAGCCGTGCCGTCAACTTACTGATACCATATTAAGCAAACTAGAACTATAAACATGTGTATCTATCACATAGTGATTCAACATCGTAGTTTCGTTTACAATATATCTGTGTTCAAATATTTACAGACTGTCAGTAATGATAGTGTATACAAACCGTCAATCCAAGATATCCGATGTACTCTTTGAAGTGAAACACAAACTAAAGATGAAAAGGAATACGCTTTTGTTTTTTTTTTTTCGAAGTTCAAGGTAAGGCGAAGTTTGAAAAGTAAGTTTTGTATACACAACCTTTTTGAAAAGTAACGGGCAAATTCGGAATGTTAGATCCTTTTTTTTTTACAATTTTATTTTTCTTTGCCTCCTTCAGATTTCAATATAAAACTGTAGTTTCGTACAGCTCCGTAGAACCGGTTTCGTAAGATTCTTTTCCTGAATTTCACTTTCCTGAAAGTCGTCACATATTAACAGTTTTATCTAAATAAACAAACTGCCTTTTCCATAGATTTATTGTAGAATTTTGCTGTAGGCCTTTTCTAAACAGATATGTGGAGATGGTACAATCGGATAACGCACATGATTTTTGATCTGGTTGCGCGTGTTATATAGGCCATTATACAAAAACAAAAAAATATACTTGTTACTACATAGTACATACTATCAAACGGCACTTCATAACCACTCGTACCTCGTATTGAGCAAGCATTGAATCCGTAACCGCCGGTCACGAGTACAATAGTCCACTCCACGCTTTCCCGTTGCTACGGCGTAGTGCTACGCAGTGCTACGAGAAACGTAGCAGTAATTACTATATCGCATTTTCATTACACTAAACGCGCGGGAGTATTTATTATTTTTTAATTATGTTTATTGAAGTTTGTTTTTTATGTGAGTGTTTATAGGGTATTAACATTATTATTAATATTAACTCATTAATTATTATTTATTGTTATTACAATTTTTTATTTTATAAAAAACTTTGTTAATAATTCTCTATCGACATTTTACAGTATTTATATATTTTATACATAAATACAATGGGTTTGCTAAGAAACCGAGATAGTTCTCAGTGTTTCGAAATCCTGACGGTCAAACTTTCATAAAATTATTCAATGAATAATTATGTTATATTCAAAACCCTATTAATTCCAAGTTTAAGTGCACAGATAAAATACAAGCCCATGGATAAAAAAGCCGTCAAGTGTGTTATCACTTTATCACTGATGTTGATGGTTCATTCGCGTGACGGCCAGTCACCAGGGAGCGCTGTTCTCGGAAGCCGACAATACCTGGTTTAGGGCTGGAAATCTAGATTAAATACTGACTAGCCTTGATTTGATGTGAATTATCTGGAAGGCTTTTTAATTGGAGTACAGATAATGTGACTGTAATTTAGCTGTAGGGAATAAATAGTTTTTTTTTTTACATATAAAAATGAACCTTTTCTAAGATTTTACGAGTACGGACTTGTAGATCATTAAAGATTTTTTTTCGTGTGGGTATCGAACTTGGGACACGTAACGTAGCAGTCAATTGCCTAATTACTGCACTAACCGTGCCGTGGAATTATGAACTATAAAATATGTAAGCTTCTTAAATAATAATTTACAAAAAACATCTCGCACGAATCTCGCCCGATAATTTCAAATGTCGCCCACATAATAAATAATACCGATTCATAATAACAACTCTAACAGCCTTAACTGTATAATATTAAAGTTCAATTTCCTGCAAATTAAAATTATTTATATGTTACTTCATTCTAGTTCGGCCAACATAACAAGACCTGTATCCATACACATGTGATTTTTAACCGAGTTGCACGTTATACTGGTTATTATTGACCCAGCCCTGACCGCCGAAATAGGTACTTTGCGTGTTTATTTCAATAGTTATAGAGGGTTAACTGAGATGCCAGTTTTCATATAATTATAAGAAATTTTATATGTATGGGTGAACGAGTCGCGTGAGGATTATAAAATGGTATCGAAATTATGCAATGGTGCTTATATAATATATTACGTATTTTATATGAGATGACCGATTTATAAATCAAATTGCGGTGACCTACGCTAAGACCTCATATAAGGATTATGAAGTACTTGCCCAGTCCAAACAGTTAATGTGTTTAGAGATCCGTGGATAAGTAGAGTTCCAATTGTTTTTCATCTATATGGAACCAATTTGTTCGTATATGATATTTTCCTAACCTTTACGGTCCCACTGTTGGGCAAATGTCTCCCCCATATCTTTACATACCTCTCGCTGTATTGTTGCCTCCAACCAATTCGTAGTGAAGACATCTAAATCGCCATGATAGCGTTTTCTAGGCCTATCTCTGCGGCGTTGCCCGTCCTCGGACACCTTCTCCGTGACGACCTTTGCTCTATTATCCTGATGTATTTGTTAGTTTAACGTCTGTGATTATGTAACAAAAATCAGACAGTCACATCAACCAAAAACATTGCACACTTTCTCACATGCATATTTTTGCATAAGAAGAGAGATGATTTATATGAATTGTTAGGTATCGCTCATGGGTGAAAAGATCAGCCAGTCAACGTGGTTTGTAACGGGACTGACTGCCCAGGGAACAAAAAGGAAGGATCTTTCCATGCTCCCTGATACTTATAAAATTATGATCTACAACTTGACACCATAAACCCGTTTAATATTGGCCTTCCATTTCTTCGAGGGCTCTGAAATGATTAGAGATTTTTGCTACCTTTTTCATAAAGATGTTATGAAACTTACACTTTACACCACGAGTTCTGTATCATGACATTCGTTAGTGTGCGTGTGAATATGAGCCTTCATTTTATACTGATAACTTCGTAAGGCTTCAAAGGCAACCTGTAACATAATAAAATATCGTATAACTTTGAACACGCCGCGAAGGGTACGGGAGTGGTTTTATGTGAGTTAGAAACTTAATCTCTGATTATATTATAATACCCACTGCCTGATTGGTTCGGTCACAAGCGCGGGTGTTGAGCGGGAGGTCCTGGTTTTGATTCTCGGGTCGGGCAATGTGTTATTGGGTTTTCTTAGTAGACCGGAGTTTGGAATTGTGTTCTTTAGATGACAATAGGCTTACCCCGTATTAAAGGTACTTTATTACACCTCTGCCTAACCTTTCAGTGTATACAGGCGTGATGCTATGTTATGATAATAGTGACAAATGTATCTGTCACAGCCGTCTTCTCCGAAGGGGCAAGTAGAGAGGTTTATCCGACTCAGAATTTTCTTACACTTTTTTCACGATATCTTATATCATTAGTTCCCAAGGTGGTCCAGGTGGACCCCCAGGGGTCCACGGGAGACTCGACGGGGGCTACGTTGCCGTGATAAAAAAATGGGGGTTTACAATTCAATTTACAATATGGTAGAAATGTAGCTGCAGGGTGTCCACCGGAACCAGCTAAATTTTGAAAGTGGTCTATGAGAAAAAAAGTCTGGGTACTACCTTATATTTTCAACAACGAGGTACGATACATATATTATTTTTTTATTTGTATCCTCGTGTAAACTCATTCGCAATTGCTTGTATTACAGATAAAGTTAGAGCTCACTTTCATAGTTTGATCCTCGGGCCGTAACACTCAAATATTATTTGGTACAGACTTATCAAGTTTTAGAACTGTCTTCAAAAAGATTTCTATTTCTGTCTACAAAGAGATTAAAGTGGAGCCTTTACATACCCATATTCAATAAGTATTATGGAAATAACTGTCATGGCTGTGATTACTAACCCGATTCAATTATCAGTATTTCATTAAACATATTATGTATTTTTCATATCTTTCGGCTGTCACCTAAGCGATAAGTTTCATCTTTTTGTCCTACATTGTTATCACATATATTTTGTTAGGGAACAATGTATAAGTTGGCATGTATACAATATTATGACTTAAAAAGAGTAACTATAAATTATCTTGCCCGTTACACTCCATGGGAAAACAAAGTGCGTAATAACTAGAATCTATCTATACCGGGTACGTCTTAAAACTGCGGCCAGACACCGGAGGACGGGCAGCAGCGTCCTCTCACTAATCGGTGAGCCACTGCGATCCCCAAGCCGCCTGCCAAGCGTGGGGATTATGGCAAACCCCCCTTTTGGGTGCGGCCTTTCGTTCACCAGTGGACGTCTTCTGGCTGATGATGATGATGATGATTTATACATGGCCTGAAAATGGTATACGATATTAAAAATGATCATCATTAACCTTTATAAGCATGTAGATGAAGACTCCGGTTTCCATCAGTTTCATAGGTAATTAAGAACATTTTTATCAAAACATCAAAGCAATTTGATGTGCCCAAATACAGACTACAGTCTCACCTGCACAGTCGTCACGTTGACAGTTGGCTATAAAACAAAGCGCAGTGCGCCGCGCAAACTAAAGTTGCTTAACAGTAAAAAAAACTATTTGCCACCCTCTGCACCCAGATTTTATCGGGTAGTGCATAGGTTGTGGTTCCGTAGGTTTCAGTAAACATCTTGACGTGCACGATTCAATGTCTATTAGCTTTAAATACAAATCAATCTGGAAAATTTGTATGCAGAACTGGATTTTAGAGATCAATTCTGGTTTGATTTGAAATGGATAGAAAGCAAATTGTTAATTTGCTGTTGAGATCTGCGAACTAACTCTGAAGGCGGTTATGTCTTGTCTTAATTTTACTACGTAACTCGACTTTGTCCTGGCAAGTACCTATAAAATATAATACGCTTTATGATACCCAAATGTAAATAAATAAAGTAATAATCTTTTATCGCCTGGTATCTAAATAGTTACGTTTCAATATCAGTTCATGGATTACCAATTAAAGCTGTCTTATTATAATGAAAATCATCATCTATGTGTCCGGGATCATAAACCACATACATTACCCAGCAGCAAATTCACCGCTCATTAAGTCTTGTGCGCGAACGTTTACAGATGGATATAGTGACGAAGAGAGCGGTTCTAGCTTTCTACCTCATTTCATTAATAGTTGTTCAAGTGTACAAGGGCCATAACACACACTTATGATTTTATGTCGTGCATCTTTATGTGTACGGTTACGATCGTGTGTCACTTGTTCCATCTCGAGGCACGTTCAAAAACACGATGTATTTTATATGCCTCTATTTCAAAAGCGCATTTAAAACCAAGTTTAACGTTTTAACTAAAACTCGGAACGTGCTATAAAAAATTTACTACCAAAACTAGGCTACACAAAAAATGCACGTGAATTTTCAAATTTTATTCTACCACGTCATTCTTTTAAAAATAATTAACTTGTAAATAAAATCACTTCTGCATAGCATAACCTCAGGGCGGCTCCGCCATTCAGCCGGTACAGTCGGCTACGTATTTCGTGTAATGGGAACGCGCACGCTAATGTAATTGAGAGTTTTTTTTAGTTTCTTTCTTTTAAAATGAGAGAAACTGTATGTTACTGAGGTTAGGGAGGCGGCCGTTTTGCACACTGTAAATATTTTGTGAATGTGTTTTTTGCGCCGATTGTACACGTCCATGTTAAAAGTGTTTTATGAACCTATTTAGACTCGTTATTTTTGTTTATGGTGAATTGTTTTTGGCTTTATTAGGATTTATGTGGGTGTTGTTTAACTCTTCCTTAGGTAAGCGGGGCTAGTTTAATAGGTAATTTAGGGGGTCAATTTAATTCCAGGTTTACGGTAATGGTGTAAAGAATACAAAGGTACCGATATCGTAAGTTTGAAGGCACTGGTTAAGGTTTTCCCTTTGGGACACAATTCTTACCAATATCCAATACATTATCAATAGCATTGACCTATTTGGGGGTCACAATCTTCCCATCAATCTCCCGAGATAACAACTTTGGGTCCCCGAAATTGAATCACATCTATGTCCTTGATATAGGAAGTTAGGATATGGTTTTTGTACATAGCTTATGTTGGCCACATGAAGGGAGATCAATAATGGGTTCTTTGTATAAAATGTTTTCTCTGATGATCACAGATAAATTATTTTGTCTATTTTGTATAACAGTTTTTTTTTTCATGTTTTCATATTTTACGTGTTTCGAAATACGTTAGAATCCTTTAAAATTCATACAAATTAAAACTATATCCTACTCCTACTAATATTATAAATGCGAAAGTTTGTGAGGATGGATGGATGGATGGATGGATCTTTGTTACTCTTTCACGCAAAAACTATTGAACGCATCTGGATGAAATTTCGCACAGAGATAGATTATAGTCTGGAATAACACATAGGCTTTTTATCCCGGAAAATGTACAGGTTCGTAAACCACGCGGGCGAAGACGTGAGCGGAAGCTAGTATATACATATCTCTCGGTGGTTTTAAATAATAGATCTCTTAGATGATAGACAAGCTGTATGTTTTGAGTCTCGTGTTTACATAACGTACGCCATGATAAATTATTTTCGACTAATTTGTTGACCTTATAACGAGGTCTTCCGATTTTCCTATTCTATCAATGATCTGTAAACAGACTTATTTGACTGACTATACCTAAGTTAGATACTTTGAACGCAATACATTACGCGATTGCATATGTATATCTACTAATAAGTTAGACACAAGGTGAGATACAAAGTTCATATCTCTGCCTCCCCCTTGGGGATTACAAGAACAACTATTTTCTTACTATGTCTTTATACACTCTGACTTTCATATTTGAGAACTTTACTTTTCTGTGGGGCCAAGTTAAAAAAAAAACAAACAAGAAAAAGCAATTATAACTTTTTTTTAATACAGTTGTAACAAATCAGTCTATTCTTCAAAGCTAGATAAGGTAAACATGCAATACCGAGCGAAAATATAAGCATAGCGGCTCTATTTATTTTAGTTTTTGTTCCTTTACAGTGCAGTTATATATTAGATTTTAAAGTAAATATATTCTACGACCCTAACAGTATGTTAAAGGATATGATTATGGTTATTAAACCCATGGAACTGTGTACGGTTTATCGTATATTAAGCGAAGTAAGATAGAGTCATAGAAACATTTTGTGTTCTTAGAAAGGTAGAATGAGATATTTAACGGAGTTTAATGAGGGTAGGTAAGTAAACTACCATTTAAGCTAGAATGTAGGATGCTGAGGCATATTTTAATATAATAAAATATTGAAGTCTAGCAATATGGCCTGGTCGAGCAACATCGCTGAAAACTGTATCACCATTTGATATGGTTAAGCTAATGGCTGCTTCTAAATAATTTTACAAACACTTCCTTCATAAACTCATCATCATTTTTCTCCTGCCCTTATCCCATTTATGGGTCGGCACAATGTGGTATTTTCCATTCATCTCTATTAGACGTCATTTCCATATTCAGTTGTTTCTCGTGTTTTATCTTTTATTTGTTTATAATATGAAATCGTCAGGCTATTTTTAGAGAGTAGGTCCATTTCCTGTTTCTTCAAAAATTCAAATCGTAAAGTCAGTAGAGAGTACACTCGCTTACAAAATCTTTTGATATCTTATTCTTACCTATATCACGGTTTATTCGCGTCGAAATCTCAACGGCTTTCTATTTCATCTTGCAGCGGTTCTTAGGACGGACAACTGTCGTACAAGAGGATCAATAGTCCACCATTTTCTGTTTTTGAAATCCCACCTACCATCTACAGTCTTAACTGAAGAAGGGTTACAGATACACTGACAGAGCTTATAAAAACGTTGCCCCATATTGCCATATTCAAATATTCTTCTTATATAAATCATGACTATATTTGACACCTCGCAGCCGCGAAAAATATGTCAGGGATATCTCTCTTTCTTCATAATCGAGACGAAACCGCGGTAATTTGAAGCTATCAATGACAAATAACGATCTCATAAATTCCGATAGCTACACTTTGACTCTATTCCATATCAAATTACCAGAATAGGGTAACAACGACCCCACATAATATATGAACAAATTGTTACACCAACTTAGATTGCGTACGCAAAATGTAGACGCGTGTCTAATATTATGGATAATACCCTGCCCGGGGCGCTGTCGAAAGTATCAGGGAATTAGCGCTCGGGTGATAAATGATGGGAGGGGGGACCTGATACATGCTGATGAGATAGTGTTATCAAGGTCTGGTTCTAGGACAAATTCTAGGTGGGTAAAATATATTGGTTAGTGCATGACGAAGCGGTTACTTTAAATAGTGTGGTGTGGTGTAGACGGGTGGTTTTAGAGTTTAAAACAATTTTATTTTATTCTTATATAAAGTTCTGAATTAACATTTACTTATGTTATGATTGTTGAAGAGAGCAAACATGCGGTACCTAAAACTTTATTAAAACATCTTTCTGTTTAAATACAGCACAGCGCCTTGAATGATAAAAGTTCTTTCTTCGTCTTCTTGTTCATAGTATCCAGAAATGGTAATTTAAATGCTCATAATAATTATGGTGCTTATGATAATATTTTCGGAAGAAAAAGTTTTCTCAATTCGTGTAAATATTCACCAGTAAGTCTTTTTACCTCGAGATGAAAAAATTCACTCTTTAATTACTTATCTCATACATACAAACTAAAATCTTATACATGGTCTTACCTTTCTTGTCTCGATCTCTTTAAGGCGTTATTAATTTGTATTTTTGGTAAAAATATTGACATCAATGCCAATTCGCATATCGATAACATTTTATCTTAATGTGAATATTAGATTTATATAGCTGTATTTCATTTATTTTGGATGCCAAATGGTTAAATATGGGGACACCCAACTTTTTCCTGAACATCTTTATTTTTATACCCATATTTGCAAATGAACGATTTTGTATTTGAATTTGAACCCCTTCAAGGGATCGGGACTCAAAAGGTAGAACAATATAAAACATTATTATATAATATAAGAACTGTAATTAATATTACAAAGTAAATAATTTCAAGTCCAAAGCGTTTCAATTAATTTCATCCTGTATTAGTACACTTCTATTTAATAAGACTAATTTATTACTTCGTCTCGTTTTCCATTTCTTTGTATAAAGAGCGAAGACTGTGTAGCTTCTAATAAGATATTATAAGATAGTTCCCACCTTGTCTAGCCGCCGGCAATGAAGCTTGGAGATGTAATATATTTTATACTTATGTATATTATATTGTATATTATATTATATACAATTGTCAAGCTCGTTAGTAAAAGGTTATTTGAACGTGTATGTTGCTTTAATAACTATGTGTATGATCAGAATAATATGATATTCAATTTTGCGATACGTAGATTGAGTTGTCTAGTGAGAGTGACTGCCTCATTGGTTTAGTGGTAACCACGCTAAGCACAGCTTCGCGTGAGGTCCTGGGTTCGGTTCCCGGGTTGGGAAAAGTGTTATTGGGTTTTTCTGTATGAAAATTCTCAGTAGCACCACCGAGTCGGAAACTGCGCCCGGTAAATGGCAATATGCTCGCCCCCTATTACATAGGACCAAATACCGGTATCGGCGAAATGTGGGTGTACAATGTTACTCCTTTGCCTAACATTATATGTTATAAAACATCAAGAATATGAACCAAACAACAATATAAAGTATTTATACAAAAATACAAATATTAATGTGTGACACACACGTATAGAACACGTTAATAGTGATCACGAGTCAATCAAGCTGTCACTTCAGTTGTCATTTCCAGTGAACAAAATACTGAAATATTATAAAATTACATACCAAAAATCACAGTTACTATCACCTAAAGTCCTGAAAAATTTGTCACATCCTAAAATATTTTAAACTAACGCGAAATATGTACGAGAATGTTGTTTATCATTTTTGCGTTCATGAATAGTGTTGCAGTAAAATTTTGAGAAAACGCTTTACGTTAGATTTATGGCCCAGCTATTGATTTGTAGAGGAGGAAGGGGGGAGGGATGCAAAGAACCGGTCTCTTTAATGGAGTAATTAAAAGTAGCTCTTTAGTCCCGTATGCTAAATGAGGGAAAGTAACTGCATAGCATGGCAGCGGAGCTTTGATTCCGTTTGAGATATGTTTATGGCCTGCCGTTGATATTCGTCTGTAGTTTTGTTTTCCATATACCTAATTCATTTGTAAATGACAATACAAACATTACACACTCGGAATAATTCCTGTAGTGTGAGTGCGTCTACAAATACAAATATTCACATGGACATACACTCAGACCCGAAACAACTATCTGTACGACATACAGATATTTGATGTAGCGCAGCAGTCAGAGACTTAGAAACTTACTTTCGCATTTATAATATTAGTTAGGATTTGACGAAACCTACATTTTTCTCTCATACTTCTTCCACTTTATGTACATAGCAAGATTGTTAAAAGAGATTTTAAAAGAGTATCCATGGAGTTTCTTGCCGGTTCTTCTCCATAGGATCAACTTTGACTAGTCAGCTCAACCACTGTGCCAACTGTGTTGTCGATTTGCCTGTGGGACTATAGGATAGGCGCCGAATTTTTTTTCTCCCTCTTGTGTGTCTAACTTTAGAAAATCTCCTTATCTACTGTCTATTATGGTATATCATAATATTTTATGTAACATCAATCTGCCAAATTTCAAGTATGTAGGCTTTATTGTTTCCAAGTATTCATTGTGAGTAAGTGGTACCATTTCATTAATCTCACATAACAAGGTCAAAATAAAGAACACATGAGCTACGATACATTTTCAAGCTGTATCTTTTGTGTGGAGATGTTCCAACATTGTTGAACTCGTTTTGTGCTGAGCCGTCTAAATTCGTTGCTGAGTCAAGGGAGCCACTACATCGTTGCTTGTATTAAAATAATGTAAGAATGAGGTCAAAACGGTAACCGTCACTTTTGACCTGACTTTAGTACTTAATTATGTTACATTAGTTAAGTGCTAACTTTAGAAGTTCGGTAATTATTAAGGCGAGTTGATTGATTTGAATGTTTGATCTTTGCAGTTGTTCCGGCTTCGGGTGTATGTGTATGTGAATATTTATTTTTGTAAACCCACCCACGATGTAGGTATAATTCGTAGTACGGGACAGCGTACTTATACATATGTATAAAAAAAATCTGACTGAGCGAAAGCTCTTCATCATCTATCTATTATATATATTTTTTAGCTCTTTCCTGCACGTTCAAGTTCCCACAGTTCCTATAAATTCTCTTGGTATTCACAACGTCGATGAACCTCGTCCTTCAACCTTCATTATTATGTCTTTCTCAGAATCTTTCCAATTCACATTCTCAACAAGTTCATTCAGGTTCAATGTAACAGCTTACGTAATGTAACATGTCCCTAACACAGACAGGCAACCAACCAAGACAGACAACCAAGAACATAATGTCGTTGCTTGTCTGGAAATATTATTTAAATTAACATCACTCAAACTTGACCGAATTTCCTTTATAAATAAAGGTGAAAATATGTTGCGTTCCCCTTACGGCCACCCATTCCACCCCTTTTTACGAGCCAAGTCGTAAACCGGGTTGCGACGGCGAAATTCTATTTTTGAAGTTTATATAACTCCTAGTGGGGGCCGCGCAGTCGCCCCACGCATTTGAATCTGGAATCCCTTTGTTTAGAAATACGTTAAGCGAAATTAAGTGTTGTTCTTTTTTTGAAGCTTCCGTATTTACAATGGGATGATATAAATGGTTCTAGGTGGAATAACGTTTCAGTATCATGACCGTGTAAAATCATGTTTGTGTAATAAATTACGCAAAATTGACGCGGAAAATGTGTTATTCAAAGACCTATTTTTTGTTTACGTTTATTTAGCTGTGAAAAAAGCTTTGTAGATATAATGGCGAGAGTTTCCGTGAAACGTGAAAACTTGGAGCGAGTTTTAGTAGCTTATGAATTTAATATACTTGGTTCGTGTGAGTTAGGTATCAACGTAATTTGGTTCTTTTAGCTTCAATAATAAGGTATTATGATGATAGATTTTTATTGAATTAACCTGATAAATGTTCACGCTACTCTGGAAGGGAATTAGGTTTAGAATGAATAAAGTTTTCGGCTCGCGTTTCAGATGTCGTGGGCGATGACGGTACCAAATTAGATGATAGGCATGTTAGTAATTTGTTAATATTCAGAAATAACCTGTGTGTAACCTTATATATTCTTCGCAAATGTGTTCCAAAACTACCTTTCTGTGCTTCTTATTCAATACAACAAAGGGGAATAGTATGTTAATAAAATCGTCCATTACTCTTTAAATTATTGTCTCCTTCTTTGATGTGTTCTAGGAATTAGATAAAAGTATTGATTTTTCTATCAGATTTACACGTCTTTTTTTTACTAGATGGCATCGACACCTATCTCGTCAATCGTTGTAAATTACAATAACAAGTACAAAAGCTCAATTAGTAGATGTCATCATCACACACACAAACTCTCCCACACATAAACTGAACATTCAATTTACTAAATAATAAATATTTCCTCTCTGACCGAGTGCTCGGCACTATACCTGAGAATATGTCTGATTTATTACTCCTCTCAGGAATGAAAGGGAGACGTATGTAGTTTTATCTAGCGCAGACAAATGACCTGCTTCATTCCGAACGTTCACTTGAGACTAATCGCCATTTTGAGTCATAATCAGTCCTAGTTTAGTATTTGCTGAGTCAGTAATAGATGTTAGTCTTTATATGGAGATGTACATAGATTAGGACGATGAGTCTTAAAAAGCTTTGAAAGTATGAGATTAGTTTGTATTTGTACTTTTATATTTTGTAGACATCGGTATTAAAGAATCTGTAAGAAGCAGCGTTGGAATATTTTATTTTATAATAATATATGTGATATGGTGGGGCATTCATGGGCTGAATTATTGTTATCTATTTTGAATTAAATTAGAAGGTAGGAATGTAATTCTACGCTTGGTTTATTTACACTTCAGAAACAAAAGTGGTTGGGTCTTTTTAATATCATGAACTTATAAAACCAGCCATATCCTTCCTTATCCTTGGAGGAACCGGAAATCACTTCGTGGATTCAACGGGCTTCTGTATAGGATAATACACATTTATCCCAAATAAAAGATGAACTGAATGGGGCGGGTGAAAAAGCTAGTGAATACATAGATTCGTGCCCTTGTTAACAAGTGCATAACAAGTAACTTCAAGCAAAGCAAATCTTGGCAATAAGCCGGAAAACTCATATGAGGAAGACTTACACACACATAAATAACTTATACACCCCTATAAACACATAGATACATACGCACAAGGAAAACTTTCAATTGCAAGTACCAAAAAATATAACAACATAAAAAAGGCAACGTATTATAAACACCAAAGCGGGTTTCAATAGAAAATTCGAGATACACAGTAAAAACGGGCAAGATATTTCTCCAAAAAATCTCGAACGTAGAGGAAAGAACATTTAGAGCGCCCGTTTAGAAAATAAAAAGCGTTTTTATACCGGCAGGATGCAACAAACGAGGTGGGCATCTCATCTTTTCATTACCCTCTGCTGCCCAGACTGATTCAAAATGGCCGTCATTCCGTTAAATACTCGTGTTTGTTTTAATTTTATTGTTTGTTTTGGAAAAATGTATTCGTGTTACATTATTATAATGTTGTGTCGTTTCCGTGATGAGTAAATTATGGAGATTTGATATTATTGCTTCCGCTTGATGTTTCCCATTTGTAGGTAAAAATATAATACTATGTTTGATGGTAAATGAGTTCATGTCTCTATTTTTGACATTCGATATATATATATATCGAATGTCAAATATCGAAAGTCGAATATATATATATATATATATATACTTTTTTTCTCAGGAATATATGTATAAAAAGTAAAATATATTTCTCTACTACATTTTTGAATTATTAATATTTACAGGCGGAAATGCAGACTTATTAAAATATATATACAAGCTAAAAATATATAAATAAAAGTACAAACTGTTAAAAACGGGGAGGGGAAGAAATCATAGGGCATGGTAAAATTCATCCACATCGCTGTCAACGGGAAAAGTGCCCAGAACCCTGGCGGCATTGCCACGTTGTATGGCAATGCTGATTCTCTGACCGAAGTAGAGGCCAGCCCTCTTGTCACGTGAAGAGTCGACTAACCGTTTGCTGATTTCACGGAAAACCCGATGAGCGTTCGGACCCCACGGCCCTAGTGTTTCAACCCCAAACGGTTCGAACATATAATTTCGACATTTAAAATGATCATAATGTTTTTAACGTCACACTTAGTTCATATAACATTCCATTTTAAAAATATATCTTGGTTGAGAAATTTCTAGTTTCACGCGATAATAGAGAGAGTAGAAGGTAGTCTTTGGTAACGCTTCGGACAAATTACAAGTTATCCACGGCTGAATGGCGCAGATATGTTGTATAGCTTAATAAGATCGCTCGACCGCCGGCAGCCCGATCCCATCCCAGTGAGTGCTAATAAACGAAGTTTATTATATTTTTATAACGTTGGCAACGGTTTTAGTCGCTTTTTTAGTGTAGAAGATTGGTGAATTGAAATGTAAACATAGGGTTGTGGGTTAGGGGTCATATTTGGATTTTAGAGCTATTTAAAATACTGTTGTGGTAAATAATGTCAATAAAGCGCACAGAGGTGTAAATACAACGAGAAAAACCCCATTAAAATGAATATTAAGAACTAAACAGGCAGAAGATTTTTAAATTAAAAAGAAATACTTATTTTTAGTCATGATATTTGTCAGAAGTGTATTTTCATCAAAATTATAAGTAAGTGTTAATCTACCACAATAAACCATAACAAGAAATACAAAGAATCTTTTACTCGAACATTGTTATGCAAAATCGAGTAAAACCATTGATGTAAAGCAATGCAAAGCGACGTCCACAAGTCGTCGATACCGCGATGTTCAAAGTTTGACAAGCAGAAATAGCTGAGAGTTAGACGCGGGTTGAAATCTCTCTAAATAGAGGAACTTCGACAAAGCGAGCGCCGTGTAGTCGCCCCCTTTTGAATTGAATTTTTGAGTTTGCTGGATATTTGAGAACGATACTTTGTGTAAATATAATGTTGTGTGGTGATATAAACCATATTCTAAACGGGTGTTTACTCATGGGGTAGTTATTAGCATTAAGAGAGAAGTGTTAAAAACAAGTTTCCTTAAGAATTTTAGGTTAGCTAAAATTGCTCTTGAGATATTTTAGCCTCAAAGAAATTAGGGTTTTGCACGGAACTCACATCTTGTAAGAACTCTCTTGAAGAAAACTAGGTTTGGAGTTATTTAGTTCTGTAAATATGCGAATGTTATTATCATCAACATCTTATTAGTGTAGAGTCGGGAATTAAAACTAAGAGTGGATATTATAAATAAGCAGCATCACGCCTGTATTTTTCGAAGGATTAAGCAGTGGTGTACTTTTGTATACTCACATTTCACTGATGCCGTTATTGAGTACCATATAATAGGGAGCGAGCCTATTGCCACCTAACGGTGATTTTTTATATGTATATAAAAAAAAAACCATAACACCGAGCTACCCAGGAATCGAACCTAATACAGGCTTAGTAGTCGCACTTGTGATAAATGAGGCAGTTCTAAGAGGCTAAATAAGTGGTATTGAGAATAAATAACAGTGTATAATAAAGGGAAAGAAAACCAACCAAACATTTTAGAATATCAGTATCTCACATCACATCACTTCCCAAGGCGAGCTTAAGAAACATGCTGAGTTCAAAGATTAATAATACAATAAACAACGGGTAGGTTTTGGCAAGCTCGCCAGTTTTCTCTAATTTCGCGGGAAGGTCTATAAATTCTTAGTGCATCTCTCAAATATTACTGGTACTCTTAATTTTTACAACGTTCTGGGCAATCACGACGATGTAGACAAAAAAGTCGTGCAGGCTACGTTATTTAAAAAGTTAAAGTCAAGTAAAAAATGTAGTACTAATTACTGACTATTTTCTATGCATATAATGTTCTTCTAAATTACTAAGTTATGTATACAATTCATTGACTGCATGGTTGGCGCAGTAGTGGCTAAATATTTAGGTTTCTGCGTTTCGTGTCGCGAGTTTGATTCCCGCATGGAAAAATATTTGTATGATCTACAGATAGTAGGTTCAGGTCTAGTTGTGTGTGCACGTGACATGTATGTTTGTTAACTGTACCCACGATACAGGAGTGGGGAGATATATTAAAACAAAAAAACATTATTATCATATATTTCTGTACAGATACACCTCTGCCTAACATTCTGGGGAATATTATTAGCCGAAATTAAATTTTTGAAATTATTAAATTAAATGTTTTACAGAAGAAGGGAATATTTCTTTAAAATATCTACTCAATGTTTACTTATCGAATATAACATCACAAAGGCGATATAGACGAAGAAACTGCTCTTTTAAACTGCTAAGTCATCTATAAAATTGACTATTTTCGCAGTAATGTATTTTTAAGTAAACAAGGTGTTTTCCAACTAGAAAACCAATCTCCAGTAGTGACTGGCCCCTGGTTTTGGCACCGATTCCTTACTGTCTTTCTAGTTCCCGTGATAACGACGGTGCATATCCGTCAGCTCCCCGCCAGTATTCTCGCTTTCAAATTTATTTTAGACAAATGTCTTATGTGATAGAGCTCATAAATCTTTACTGTGCTTGATAATAAAATATTGCTAAAAGATGGGGGTACACATTCCCCTGAGTACATTACACTTAATATTTTTTATGGGTATTTTCTTTTGTCGTGTGGTAGGTCTTATATGAGAATATTCATGCCGTTATCAAAATTCGTACTCGAGTTTACTGGTTAGGTTACGCTGCCGAAATGGGCTTTTTTCGTGTAATCAGTGGATTGATTATTTATTGGCAAAAGCCCTTTAAAACACTTGGAGGACAGGATTTATTAAATCATTAGTTAAAATGTAACTGAATTTAAGTCTTGTGTCTTAAAAGAATCAACAGACAAAACTCAATACCTAATATGTAAGTATAAACACAAAAACGGACCTAAGACGAAGAAGATCAGTTTCTTAGTTCTGTTTAATCTCAGAAAAGGTGAAACTCATTTTAAAAGCTTTCAGAAGTTAATTTAGACCAACACAAGGTTCATAATATGTTTCATTTTGCGCTGTAGAAATGTGTGGCAACCTTGCTCGTTTGTAGTGTATATTTTTAGTCCCAGCCTGGCCAGGTGGGCTAATTCAGACCAATACGGGTAATGGAAACTTTGTCCTTACTTAAGCTATTTGGCTACGTTGGCCTGTTTGCGATGCCAAGGTTTTTAGGTCAGGTCAGGAATCCCAGATAAATCAAGTTTTCAGTTTACCTTGCTTATCTTTTCAAGAATAAACACTATATAATTGAAATTTTGGATGGAATTGGGAGCGGTCCACACGTGTGTAACATACGTGAATTAATGTTGACGGCTTAGTTATTAATTATCTTAACAATGTTAGTGAATCTGTTGCATTACAGTATTGGTTACATTACGTTTTGCACAAGTAGTAGACTTATTTAAACATCCATTGAGTGCGCGCTAATCTTGGGCAATAGTATACATATAAAATGACATAAACTTTACACCGTGTTGCTCCTCCAGGGGTTCCTAAAAGTACTTTTGTGTACACGCAACATATATTACACCGATGACAGCATTTCGGTCCCATATCATACGGGACGAGCCTATCACCATTACAGCTCAGTCCCCAATTTCGTAAACCTTTTCCCGACCAACTCCATATTACTCAGAGGCACGAAGCCGAGCCCTCGCTTGGCAACCGTGCTTGCGACTTTAGACCAACAGTTTTCTGTTTGAGTCTATAAATCTAGAAACACAAAGCACGTCTAACTGATGACCTAGATAAAGAGAGAATCAAATAGCTTGAAACATCCGAATTGAAAATTAGTGATGTGGAAAGTTGATGGGACGGAGTAGACGTGCATTGTGGGCTGCGCTATATCGTGTGGGTTTTGTCTGTTTCATAATATGGCGAAAATAAGCTATAAAGATGAACTACCTACAAAGACTGTAGGTATAACAAAGGATAGAAAACAATTGTTAGTAGTCATTTTTTTTCTGCTGAGTACAGTCAATTGTCTTTTTAAAACAATTCTATCTTAAGAGATCAGTATTAGAAAACTTATTAATATTATTGCGTGGTCTAAAACATAATAGGCTAAGTTAATGTTAATATTCTGAGGGTTCCTTATTACATAGACGGGTTACAGCTTGTATGTCTGTAGTACCTAAGTAGACAAGAAATAAATATACGTACATTATAGAAAGAAACAGGTTTAAAGATATAATAAAAACGCTTTGTTCCCAAGGCATTCCCATTCATAGAACGCCACGTTCTACTATCTTTACATATACCACTAACATATTTGAGACATTATTTCTGGTACCCACGAGATATTTATGCCAATAATTACACTTCCAAAAATACCGAAATACATCATGTTTTGATTATTAAACAAAAATGCCACTAGGTTTTTACAAAACTAGATAGAGTGGTATCGCAACAAAAAGTTTTCCTAATTTATTTTATGTCTGCTGCAAAAGTTGTTCTAATGAGAACCCTGGAGTATGGTAATCAGGTTGTTTATGTGTTTTCGGTTGCCTAGTTTTAACTAATCTAGCTCTGACCTTTTGGAGACTGTATTATGTTTTTTGTATTTGCTTTTTTTAGTTTTTGTCGGGATTGATCAAGGATTTCCAGATTTTAAGTAAAGAATTACTTTTTGCTCGAGTTTGAAATTAATTTAGGATTACAATAATCAGTTACTCGTTTACATTCATACTATATTGCTTCATAAAAATATATTTTATTCTAAAACGGTAACAGGTCTTATCTCATATACCAAAACATATTATTACAAAGGACATCAAAGAACACCCAATTACCCACAAAATATTATTTTCCAATCGTCGATATTTCCTGACGAAACCTTTTAAATACATTCTCAGATATACAATTACGCCATGGAAATTGTTTGTACTTCACTTGGCTTATTATATCCCAAGGAGGGGAGGGATCCGTTGAATAAAATTAATTATTCCCATATTTATAATCAAAACACGCGTGGAGCCTTTGATGTGGAGTATTCCACTGGAACCGGCCTTATAATAAATTTTCGTGTATATTTTTATTTTATTAAAAGTTCAGACTGCTGCCTTGATACCAGCCACAAGCGGTCTTCTTAGCCAAAAAGATGCGTGTTTTATATTTACGAAGTACTAGCTTCCGCTCGCGGCTTCGCCCGCGTGGATTACGAATCCGTGCATTTTCCCGGGATAAAAAGTAGCCTATATGCTATTCCAGACTATAATTTATCGTTGTGCCAAATTTCATCCAGATTCGTTCAGCCGTTCTGGCGTGAAAGAGTAACAAAGATCCATCTATCCATCCATCCATCCTCACAAACTTTCACATTTATAATATTAGTAGGAAGTAGGATACTATATAGCTTTTTATAATTAATAGGTTTTATAATGGTTTCAAATTTAATAAAAAAAATATCAATCTAAAAAATATATCAATTAATTAATTATTTTCCGTAACAAAATTCTTAATACAACTTTTTTATTAACGAACATTTTGTGGATATATTAAGAATTCCTTATTGTGTCACAATAACGTGGAAACGGCCATAAGATTTGATAATGTTCACTTCAATCCACACTGGTCCATACACACCAAGAATAAGTGTCAAGAAACCTATCTTACTAACACAGATGGTGCTCCAATGTACACAGTTCACGTAATGTAGATACGAAGTTATCCGGAATTACCCGAAGTTGCCAGACCCGACGATTATCCGGCCAAACGACGCACAATTACATTTTCAACAATATTGGTTCGCCGTGACGAGATTATGTTTAGTCCTATTCCGTATGATTTGAATTTTGTGTTTCGGGTGTTAATAAAAATGGTCCCTTCTTGCATATACAAATACATACACATGTTATTGCCGATTTAAAAAAGGAGGTCCTCTATTTCTTGTAGGCATAACATTGCTTTAAAGAATAACTGTATCAATTTTCATGTTTCTTTCAGTTGTTTATTTTTGTTGTGTGATCTATTTATCATTTCATAACTTTGTTTCGTACTTTTTTTTATTAGGTACCTTTATGGAGCTTTTATCAAAGTTAATGTAAAACACAAATATACTTGAAATTCACAAATTTTTTTTTGTAGGAAATAGAGATGTGAAGTATTGTTGGCTTTGCTTACCGCATTACGTATTGGCAATAAACTTATTTGTGTAAATAGTACCGGTCTACGTGTATAAAAGGAGCGCATGAGCACTTCATAAGAGAAAAAGGGGTTTTTATAACGGTTTAATAAGCGAGGGGCGGGACTGACGGACGATAAGCTAGTAAAATATACTGAAATATCCTCGGGATAACCGCCATTTTATTTTCATAATATAAACGTCGACTTTGCACGAGTAAAGTTAATAATACCAATACTTTTCTAGAAGTGAAAACAAGCTACACGGCTGATTCAGTGAATCGAAAATGTATCTTTTCTGGATCGAAATTGTTATCTGCTGAAAATACTACATAATTATATTATCATGCGGTGTTTTGGATTGTTTTCGATTCAAAATTTTATTGGATTCTTCTGAATTCTTACCAGCATCTCAGAGTCTAGTCATTGTACACGTTTATGACAATTGTTTGTGTTTTTTATTTTAACTTTGACCCACACTTGTAATAATTCCCGTCTCATGGGTGCGTTTACAAACACAAATATTCACATTGACATTCACCCAGACCCGAAATAACTATCCGTAGACCATACAAATATTTGGTCCGTGCAGGAATCGAACGCAACACGTAATGCAGGAGTCGATCAATCATTGCGTTAACCGTGTCATCACATTGATTCAACTCTCAGCGAAATGTATGTCTCTGCTTAACCTTTCCGGAAATACAGACATCATGCTATGTTATATCTTCAGCCTATCCTTTTCTTTACTATGTTGGAGTTGGCGTTCAGTCCAGCCTTTCTCTGTCTGGAGTTATCTATTCCGGGTGTTGGCAGGGTCCGCTTTCCTACAATTTTCCTTCGTCTTCAATGTCCTCTATGCTCATTTGTTAGCTTCCAATCTAACTACATAGTTACAGCAAAATATTATAATTATTTACAGTTAAGTGTTGAATTAAACACCTTTGATTGTTTTATGCAGTGGAGTAACTAGAATCGGCTAGTGCGATATTCATAACTTATGCAACAATAGCATTAGCGGTCGATATTTGTTGCACTGATTTTTTGCGAATGTTTTCATTTCTTATTAACTTTTTAGTTAGTGTTATATTTACTTTATCTGAATCTATCTTCGTGTATTGTAGCTAAATAGGACAAGAGTAAAAGTTTAATAGTCTGTCTGTTTGAAAACTTAAAAACAAGTGAACCGATTTTGATAAGACTTTGTAGCGCTGGAGTACAAAATATTTATTTTTTAAGAACTATATTCATATATCTATTAATTTTTTCCGTACGAAGTCACACGACACAACTAGTTTAAAATAAAATACCTAAACCCGCAAATAGTATAAACAGACTAGAAAAGGCGCACGAAAAGAGCCTTCCTGAGTGTCTGTATCTGAACATTCAGCGTACTTTTGGCAGTCTGTCCCGTTACGAAGCTTGCTGACCCCGACATGAGCGATTCTCATATGAGAACTCACACACACTACGGAAGAAAGTACATTAAAAGTAATATCCGATTTACCGAGACTCGGTTGCCGTCGTATACTTGTCTAATTTTATGAGGACCGAACTGTAAAAAGCGGTAAAAGTTTATTTCTTTATTAAACCTGGTCCTGCACCCCTGATTTAAAATGGTGTTTAGCAGTTGGACATCTGCCAAGATTAGCAGCACGAATGCAGTGAATGGGTTAGATTAGATTAGTTATCCCTTATTATCCTGTATATGAATAGTTTTTGGAGTGGAGGTCAGAAATTAAATAGGTAAAATAAATAAAAGGTACATCATTATAGGCAGAAGACCTTATCTCATTTTATTTGAGGTCAACATTATATTTTGCTTCCTCCGTTCTTTTCTATCAGATTTCAAAGTTGACAATGTTGACATTGTGTTTTTACTACTTTACTTTTTTAGTACTTGTGCTACTTGGATGATATTTATTTTATCCTTGTTTTATTGGCAAACTAATACGGTTATAAGGTTGAAGCGTATTTATCGTCACAAGTATAAATACTGGTGAGACTCCACCAATATCTGTGACTGTTTGTGACTTGTAATGCTCCATGGTAAGTAACAAATACAATATATCGTGACTTTTTTTTTAAAGCTGTGACAGCTAGACTTCTTTCACTGTACAGGCGGGAATTTGCGTATCGCTCACTCTCGCGCAGCTTAAGTCACAATATTTGAGGAGTAAAATCAATAGTGATTTCACGGCACGGCACGGTTGGCGCAGTGGTTGAGAAATCGATTGCTTCGCTGCGTGATGCGGGTTCGATTCCCGCACGGATCAAATATATGTATAATTTGCAGATAGTTGTTTCGGGCCTGGGTCTTTGTATATGTAAATATATGTGTTTGTAAACGCACCTACGATACAGAAATTATTCCTAGTGTGGGGCAATGATTTAAAAAAGAAAGAAAAAAAAAACAATTCGTGAATGAAGGGGTGGAATGACCACTGTGTGGCAAAAGTACTTACGTAATGAGGGTTCTGTGCACCACGTTATTAGATTGAATTTTAATTAAATATATAAAAAATCATATTCATGTATGCTAGACTGCGACTAAATCTTAGTTACCACAATAATATTCAATATTTTTCTCTTACTTAAAAAATGCCTTTTACTGAAAAAGGCACCTTTCAGGAGATTTATTACGTGTAATCTTATTTCCACAAGCATCTCTTGAACAAATACCACGTAATATGCAAATGAGGCCAACAATTAATTATCTGTTTGTTCGTGAAAAAAGTACAGGAGAATTGAAACTAAGCCGGTAAAGGTGTGCACATATTGTGGTTAAAGCGAGTAAAGCGCAATTTTGTGAGGACTTTATTGTGATAGGCTGAGTTATTAAACTAGATATAAATAAGCCTGAAATTACCTCCTTCCCTCACCTATATGTGACACCTGATCGGCAGTGCATCTCGGATGCTTTTCGTGTAAGGCACAGTTTCGTGATTGCTTAATATCACATGACACGGCGCATAAGTAATTGTTTGGTCGAATATATGGCCATAAAAAAAACTGTATACACACCTACACATATAAGACGGATAAAAAAGGGCCTAGGCTTTTTTCTATAGCAATGTAAAATCTCACATTTATACATACCCAGACCTGGAAAAATTATCTGTAGATTATACAAATATTAATAATGGAATCCACGACCTGCAGTACAGAAAGCAATCGCTTACCCACTGCACCAAATCCTCTCGTAAATAGAGATTCAGATTGCAAAAAAACCACGCCTAAGTAAAATTTTACTGCGCTTGTATAGCCGAAGTCGTCCACCGTTTTAGCCCATATCTCCATTCGTAACGAAATCCTCAAAAGTGGCCAGTAATTTATCAAGGGAGACCTTACTTTCGTGTTAGTGCCCCAATATGTCCAGACCTTTAGGACCCTAAAGCCCGAAGCTTCGCCTCTCATTTGTTTAGGTCGTTTAAATAAAGAAAACCCAAACTCGTTTTTAAAGATTACGCTTATAAATTGGGCTTGTTCACTTTTTGTTTGGCTTTACCTGTATAGTGTATACCGTACGATATAAAATGGTTATATGTAATTAGGTCAAATTGGAAAATAAACTTTTATTTAGTCTATTCGAGCATAAGTGCCTTTTTCATGTGTATTTTTTTCTGAGTCTGAATGAGTTTTTAGTTGTTCTTGCCCATATTGGTGATTGGTAAACTGCTTTTTTGATCGCGGTATGGATGTTACACTGATAATTATGCTTATGTAATAATATCCTACGAAGCTGAGGGTCTATTTTTTGCCGGGAATCACATGGCCTAATCATCTGTGATAATAAATAAAATAAAGCAATTCCCAATATTTCATTCTATTTTTATGTCACTCCTAACAATATAAAAATTCACTTTCATTCATAAATATAAGACATTTTTATTTGTGTCCACATTTTTTTGTTGAGAAGATCTAGAAGTTTGTCTGTTCAACATTTCTAGGCTGAAACTGGTACAGTGACAGTCGAGAAAGTTGCGATGTTCAGACTTCAGTCCGTAGGCTTAACTTTTTGATATACAGCCGTGTCTTTTGCTTTCTGGTGTTTAGTATCTTGAGAAATATGATAGGTTTTTTCTTTTAGATGTTTTCACGTTTCTGTATTCAACTTTTGGCTTATAATATTTTGTCAAACAGAGTTAGAGTTAGTACTGGTTTGACTCCGTAACAGTTCATTCTCGTTGTATTGGGACCTTTAGTGCGGTGATATAAGCTATAGACGATATTTCTTGTAAATATAGTTTCAAATTATACAACTAAATTCATTCACACATGCAGCAGTGAAGCGTAAGTATCTAAGTTTTGATCTTACTACGAGTGCGTAGCAGGCGTAGCTGTGTTGTAGCCACTCTGTGGTAGACTACGTAGTCACGATGATTAAGTTTTAGTGCAATAATACGTCAGTCAAATAAAACGCCACGTCAAAACAGTCAAAGAAACTAATAAAACTCGCCAGCACCTAATCCGCATGTCTTTAAAATGTCGTAATTCACAAAATAAACTGTTCTTCCTGTTTGTTAGCAAGGAAACATTTTTTATACCTCAGTCGGAACTCGGGTCATTAATTTGGCCAGCGAGCGCACCTGTCCGTAATGGTTCCGAGATCCGAGGCCCGAGATTTCGATGTAACACCCCACTTTCACTAGTTATCGCGATTTCCCGGGGGATTCTACGTCGAGCTTCAGATTGCGCTCCACCGCAGAATACGGCAGAAGGATCACACTTTGATGTGTTTACACACACATACAATCTGCGTCTATAGTGATTCGGGACTTTTTCATTATATATTTAAGATTGAATACGGTTGTACTCAAGTGAATTAATAAATCGGTTCGTGACATCGCCTCGTGGGTAACATATAGAAAGAAAGAAAATATTTATTCAGTGACAACAATATAGACATGATTTATGAGTAAGGGCTCGTTTCGATTCCGAAAATCGTTGGAAATTACCGAATTATTTACGTAAAGTGGTCATAAATATGACCACTAGCGAAAGTAACAATGTTACAAAGCAAAACTAAAGAAAATAAAAACTTACAATGTTCTGTCGTTCCTCTGTTTGTGTGAGTTACTTATCAGGATTTGTTTCAAGTTATCCTTCGATACTTTCTTGTTTTGTGGTGCAGCTTACTTGTAGGGATAACGTCCCAAGTATTTGTCATTTTTGTTTTGTCCCCTTTCTTCGTTTTTATCGCGAAGTTCGATGTCTTTGTGCTTCGAAATAATATTTGGGTTTAGAATTTTGACATTTGTGTAGTGGATTGTACGGACAATGCAACTGAAGTGGTTGTTTGAGTAAAAATATAGTTTGAATTCAGGCCAAAAGTAATGTTAGAAGTTTACTACTTGGGTTTAGAACTTAAATATGAGTTCTGTTTTATCTTAGGAACTCTACACTTTTTGACTATGTTAAATGGACAAAAGTGGACTTTGAGAAAATGTTTCCTGTATTTTATTTAAGGTTAAAAATATCATAATTCATAAATACATTCACATAAAGCCCCAACCACAAAAAAAAGAAATACTTCATAAACAAATTACTCCCCTAACATTCAAGGATTCGCGTCTATTCTTACTAGCTAATGTTTATTTCTCATTTGGAACATTACTTTGCAACTAATCCACCCCAGTTATTCAGGCCAAACTTTTGAATTATTAAACTTGATACTGGCTACATAATAACCTTTTTATAACTGGCATAGTTTGAGGTTCTGTTTAGTAGGCTCGTAAAGTGGAAACGATGTCACGATTGTAGTCTGGCCGACGAAAGATAGACCTATGAGATAGCAGTTTCTATATTTATAGCTTGGGTGAGTAGTTAATGTTTTTTCTTGGATTCTGGTCCTTTGGTCACGTAAACATGATCTTAGGTATGCAAAAGTAAACTCGTCTAATTAATAAAGTTCGCAAAGATTTAGTTGATAGCAGAATGTTATTATAAGAAAGCTGTTAACACAAATACGCTTGACGTTATTCCTATGACATCACCTATAGGAAGATACTCGGTATCCTTTTCTTCGTCAAGAACCAGAAAGCCACTGAATATCGTTTTAAACCTCGCATGTCTAGTCTCTAGCTAAAAAAATAACAAGCAGCTTTTCCGTCATTTATCATTCGTATAAAAAATATATTGCTTGGTTTGATTCTTAGGAAGTATACAGCTAACATCTAGATAGGGCCTAGAAATGGCACGTTAGATCCGCTATGCATTAATTAGTGTCACGCGTAATAGGTTCACAAGCTAATGAACTGTGTTTTAAGGGGTGGAAGGTGCTTTGAGTTTCATGGAACTAAATACACGAAAAAAGATCGTGTAAGAGGTTGAGTTTAACTTTTTTCTGATTGTTTGATTTCTGTCTGGGTGATTTCATTAAAATAAGTATATTAAATTACAAATTATTTAAATATCAATGCTAATAGCAAAGATAAATTGTGTATGATCGAGTTTCAACATCGTCCCAGTGTATAGGCATATGGTCTTACTTGGACAGCTGTCATCCGAATCAAGCTATACTTTATGAACTATAACGAGACTCTTTTATGTCTGTCTAATATATATTGTTTTAATAATTTGCAGTATTCAATACCTTTTCTAAATATTATTCTTATAATACTAAATTTCGCAAGATTGCAAACACGTGTCAAAAAGTTATTAATAAAAAAACCAATCTTGGAATATTGCACAAAAAAGTTCAAGTGCCTCAAAGAAAGGGTTAATAAAAACGCTCTGTGCATGCACTAGTGCAATTTCAACACCTACTATATTATTACTAGATATACGTGGCTTCTTGATATCGCTAGGGACCGTGTTTACGTCGTAAAGTTTAAATTGCGGACGATAACATAGGTTCTTAACGCGTTTAGAGTGGACCACTCTACTGCAAACAATGTTGTAAGGGCGTTTGTCTACTAAATTCGTCGGAAGTTGCCATTGAAAACAGATTAGAAGGTGTATACTAAACTATGGATAATATAATTGTCGGTGTCGCAAGAGTTGATGTGCAATTCTCATGTTTTTTCTTTCTTTCTACACTCAGTACCTACTCGATGTATTGTATTTTAAACTCGGATGTATGATGCTCAGCAGAAAAGCTTGTTGTTCCACCATCTTGACGTGTCCCGGCGCTATCAAGATGGCGCCCCACCGTCTTATGTCAATCCTTTCGAGATTTTAAAGTTTGCACATTTGTGAAGACAACAAGACAAGAAAAATATCAGTAAATATTATGGCGTTATGTTCTATGTTTCTTGTAACCGTTATGCGGACAATTTTGTTGTTTTGACAGTATTCGTGTCTCAGTGAATTGCAAGATGGCGTCGAATTTAAAACATATGTATGTAACGTTATTTTTGATGTTGTTCATTTTTTGAAATTTTTATTTTACATCGAATGTTTTGTACGATACACTTAATAGATCTATGTATGATTGGTTTTCTGTATTCCAATGTTAATATGGCTATGTTACCTTTGTAAAAAATAATTTTATTTTCGTAATATACTGCCACAATTTTCTTCTCACTATTGACACGATGACGCAATATGTTTGAAGCGTATATATTTTTCGGTATCACATGTTTCTAGAACATAACACGATTTTGTACTTACTCTGAAATACAATAGAGATTTAATATTTTGCATAACTTTTAAATTAACTCAATGACTTTGAAGACTTCTGATAAGCTCCTAGTAGTTTTCCATATTTTTCTGAGATCTATAATAATGGTGACAAAAATCATAATAAAAAGTTGACGCAAGTTTAAGCATTTGCAATGAATTAAATTGTTATCTAGCTGGCTGCTTCACAGTCGTCATAGGATTCTGATTGACGTCATCAGGCGCCTGTACAGTCACTATCTCGTACAGTCGGCGATAAATATATTTGTGTTACATGCTTGTGTAATATTATCATGTTTTTATATATGTAGTTTGACAAAATATATATAGATACATATAGATACATAGAATATATATGGATAGGAATTCACAATTTTGAATTTATTTAGTTTATTTAAGCAAAAGTGAATGCCATTAACAGTAACTCGTAATTTTAGACACAAAATTCGCGTATAATAAACCAGCATAAACGAACCATTAATTACAAAACAAAAACGTTATTCACCAAAATACATACATTAATGGTTGAATGGCACAAAAGGGGTAATTTATTAAAGTAACCTCCAGTTTCCGACATGAGATCAAAATACAAACAAATATATCAAGCACCTTCCGACACATTATAATAGGAGACGCTTTATAGCGGCAATAACCCATAAATTTAGAATACAGGACCATATAGACCATTGTTTTATGTAATTCGCACGTAGGTAACGCCTCGGGGCTCGGGGGACCCCACGCTCGATATTAACTGGCCGGTGACGGTGTTATGTTCTAATTAGGGATTGGTGATATATGGAAAGGACTGACTGTAAAATAGTTTTTATGAGAATTGAATTTGAGTCCCGTGGACGTTGTAAAATTTTGGGAGAGTTTCTTTACTTTTGAGGTTTTGAGGGTTAGTTGGTCAAAGTGGCACGATATGCGCAGTAGCTAAGGGAATGCTTTTTTTTCTTTATATGCTTTAGGTGGTTCAAATCCTGCACCGAACGATTTTTTTCTACAGTTAATTGCTTGGAGTCAGGGTGTGTACATGTATGTTCGATACAGCAGAAACCCTAATATGGAGTAACATTCTTAAAAAAGAAAACTTTCGGTTCGAAATGATCCCATTAATACGTTTAGATCTTGATACAAAAATATTGATATCCTAAATCAATTTCTTTTTGTCATTCACGACAGAACTTTGGACATGAATATTCACTTCTCAATACTTACCTATCTCCCAAAATAACACCATGATCTAATGCAACAAACTTTGCCGTACCTAAGCTATATGATAAAAGGGCTACCATAACCACTTTGATCTTTTAACCTAGTTCACTGCTTTCCACTTTATGGGTTGTTGTTAATGTACGGAGGTCGTGATCTTAAAGTTCCTGCAAACTTTCATAAAAGTTATGTTAAGTAAGCTCCTATGTTGTAAGATTATGTATGTACTTGATAAGTACTTTCATGTAAAAGGACTGAGAATTGACGATGGAGAACAGCTATGCTATTTTATTTTATTATGCTTTAATTATACTTATGGGTGCTCTATATTTGGTCTGTTCTTTTTTCTGTTTTCGTAAAAGTGTAGTGCAGTTGTATTACATATACACCAGCCTTGTGCCTTCCAACAAGTGCAGTTAGTTCATTTACGCATTTTATGTGGATATACATACATAGAGTTCCTCAAAGTAGGCCAAAAACGATTGGATGGATTCACGGCGGCAGTTAACTCTCAATATCATTCGGATCCGCATAGTATGGTTGAGCTGAACGATGCTTATCCATGCGGTAAGCTCGTCAAGCTCACAAGTTTCGGATATTACACGAAACTCGACAGCACAAGGCTAGATTTGAAATGATTCGTTCAAACTATTTTTATCAAAAGTACTTAAATGGCATACGTCGTCTACAGTTAGATATAGATGTTTGTGTCTATCACTTCATTGCATTACGATATCTTCCTCCTTCCAGTCATCGCAGCTGTCTTATCATAACAGTCATAAAGCAAATAAATTAAGAAATCTTCCCCGACATTATCTCCAACTATAAGATGAAAAGTGCCAACAAATTACCGAAACGAATTATTCTCGAGAACATCTTCTCAAGACGTCTGTCTGTTTTGCTCTATTATCCAGACCCGAGATAAGCCTCGCTACGGCGGGCGGCGCACGTTACAAATTGTACGAAGGAGCGTTCAGACGAGGAGAGTGCACTTGCCGAATTGCTGGCCCGATAAATGAATTAGATATTTGCGTCGTAGTGTTACGAAACACGATGTATCTAGATGATATAAAACATAACTATATTGGACCAGTTGTAAGGTTGTAGAAGAGCCGACGATCGCTAAGCACACAATAGTGAAGGCTAGATAACCTATATTAGACTTTAAAATATATGGTCAATTTACTACAGAGATGAAAAACGTTACAATTAGTACTATAAGTACTATGGATCATTCCAACCGAGGCGAGTTCACTAGCCGGATTACTGGCTTGTTTGTCGAATGAATTAGATTGGTAGAAGAAATAGAGATGTTTTCTATTAGATTTTTCTAACGTGAAATTATTTGTGATTCTCTTTGGATGTTTTTTTAACAGATTGCTCGAGCGTGAACTTTTTAGCCTTTTAATCATCGTTATAAGTCAAAATTTTAGCTGGGCCATGCGCGTAGTAGTATTTGAAATCTTAATTCGTGATCGCACAATAAGCAGTTGCGTGTATAAGTATAATTTATATGCTTGGTACAACAATACTTGGCACTCTATTTACCAAAAGGCGCCCATCGTACCCTGACGCATGTGTGCGCCACAACTCATTTTAGAGTGGTAGCGTGGCTCACCCGGGCATCTGCTGAGACTCAATTGAGTAAGAAATGTTATGGGAAGAAAATGAGCTTTACAAATAGTTGCTTGGGGCAAATAAATAAATTGTATTTCATTTATAAATTAGGTAGTAGCTGGGACGAGTTTCACGTTTAAGAAAAGGACACGCTCTTATACGAGTAAGTACCTAACAGATATGATTTTAAACGAAAAAGACCATACATTGGCCTCAATGGTCAATATCATGATCATCAGATGCTTAGCAACCACATTGGGGTTAGCCATTGCCTTATAGTGTCGTAAAATAAGTTTTAAAACTGGTTGTACAGTAGTCGTGCCAATATCTACATCGTCTGTAACAGACGTAAAGGCCTGTGATTACTTTAGGTTTCAATCTTATTAACGTTTTTAAAGTCTCTTAGTTCAAGTCAACATTTGATTCAAAACGCAGTTTATTTTAAACGTATCCTACAAACATATGTTTTATTAAAGTTTCAAGAATCTCGTAAAGTCACTTATGTCACAACTATTGTGTACCAAATGTGTGTTTACCTCAGTTTTATAGCAACTTACCAAAACGATTGTTTAAGTCCCCAGCGAGTGTTGAATGCAACTGCATCGTGTGTAGCCCGCTTTATATTCTTAGACTTGACAAATAGGTACTTGGCTGGAACATCACGTGCTATCTACTGCTGCCGACATTAAAGTCATAAGTTTTATTCTACTAAAATTGGACAACGGTAAATTTGAAACGGGCCAGCGGTCACTGCGAGATTCTATGTATTGTGGAATTTTGCTTCAATTTTTATTTAAATGGAACCGAAAGCTTTGCTCACTATATGTCTATTTTTATATTGATAGGAAGGATATCTATAATATTAATGGAAGTGAAAGTATCCTGAACTTTCATGATAAAATAAATCGCCCATATCTCATCCAAACTCTTCGTTACACTTCATTTTTTCAAAAATATTTTCTTCTATTGTCTTCCAAAAACAATTCGAACATTACCAAGAACAATTTAACTTCTTAACAACGTCAAGACGATCGTAAATCATATATTTCTTCAGGCTATAAAAACCCACACGAAAATCTCAGTATCTAAACAGCGATCGCGTAAGAAGATACTAATGATCTCGCATTGCGCGTGACGTGTCGACGGCAAGAAACGCGTGTCCGCAGCTGTGGAGAAGCCGTGGGGAAATTCTAACACATGAGAATTAAAAGCGTGTACGTAAAGCATTCGTACTGTTCGAAACTTTAGCTCATACAAATTCATTTTTAATTAAACTACAGTTTCATTATAAGTAGTTCGAAATACTTGTCGGTTAATATCCAGAATGCGGGGTTTTTCGATCGTTGCACATTTCGCCATACTAGTCGTGGGCGACAAAATTTCCACTGAAGTGAGAATCGGGAGCCAGGGTGCGTGACCGAGCGGAGACCGGGAGTGACGTCACTGGGCCGCCATTATTCAAGACGATGTTTATCTGTTCATTCGTTCAAGAACCAATACGAACCTTGAAGAGTTTATCTTTATGGTCGCGTATTAATTTTGATAGAGGTGGATGGCCGTGCCGGTTTATGGCTTGGTATCGAACGGAGGCTTGTTCATCCTAATGATGACACGGTTCATTGACAGGGTTACTTTTTGTAAGAACTTTTTATAAGCCTAGCACAGACGCTTTTATGTCCATGATATCGTAAGTGTTAATGTTTTTCTGTCATGTCGGCATGAACTCTCATATTGGGCCAGTGCTGATTGCGCAGGGTGTACCGGACGTGCTTAGATGTCGTAACTTGGAAAGACTTACTAAGCACATCACCTCCTTCGTATACATTAAAGGTACTGGCTTCATTGTCTTCCTGATGGAACTTATTTTATATCTCTACAAAAACCCGTCCAGGGATTAGGAATGTTGGTAGCTGGCTGTATAGATTTGTTTAAGCAAGAATTAACATTGTATTTATACGAGTTTATTTTAATTAGAATTAGGTCGTGTCAGCTAATGTTGAATGGAATCGATTTGCAGTTCCGTTTTACACTGATCTGATTTCAACGCTCAGAATACTTATTCTGTATTCAGAGATTTAATTTTGTATGTAGAGATTTTTAAAATACAACGAAGTGAGTATAAATATGATTGAAAACACACGACACTATAAGCGTTACTTTGTTAGCTCCTTGATTTTCTTGTCATACAACTTGTTTCTGTGACTCCGTCTGGACTTACATAGACTTTGAAGCTCCATTTCAACCCCATGGGGTTGAATTTTGGAAAATCATTTCTTAGTGGATGTAGTGTATTTTTATTCAACTTTCAGTCTTTAGCGATAACTCATACTAACTATTTACAGCTTTTGTAGGAATTTGTCTAAATACTTTGTTGAACCTTTTAGTATAAGGATGTATACAAATTTGTGAGCCTGGCAAAAGATTCTTCAAAAGTCAGTGTAAGTTAAAATTGTAAACGTTTAAATCGCTCTGTCGAGTACAAAAATCACAAAGACCAGCTAGAAGATTCCGAGCAGCCTCGTGTGACGTAGACTTAGTAACGCCTTGGTACGTTGTAGGGGAGGCGGAAGTGAAGGTTTGACCCTGTTACAAGTGTTGCGTGAGAGAATCATATTGACTGGCTCGGTTACATTGAAGTCTTCGTTTGTTGAAAGCGAAAATCGATTGAATGTATTTGTAAACAATGTTAAGGGTACTTCCTTAATTTTTGTTAATGAAGTACTGTTGTTTTTGTTTTGAGTAAGTAAATTGAGGGTACTTTGTTCATCACGACTGTATTTCCGGAAGGGTTAGTCGGAATGAAATATGAGGCACCCACATTTTGCCGATGGCATTTTTAAGTTTCATGTAATACAGCTGCAACTGATAATTTCCATATAGAAATACTCCATGACACTACACCACCAAATTGAAATCGGGAGCTCACGTTGGGCAGTCGCGCTTTCAACTAATATGGCAGTCAATATTTTTGACTTTATAGTAAAATATAGAAGTTATTAGGATAGCTGTATGCGTCTTTTGTTAATTATTCAACTTGATGTGAATACTAAATATGTTATAATATGTATCGGCTCAGTTTCACGCCTGTTGTTCGTAGTAGAGCGAGCTGATGTTGTTTGTCTACGTTGCTTGGGATATGGTTAAAGTAATACTAGTAACCGAAGACAGAATATTACAAACTATGAACAGAAATAGGTAGAAAATAGAAGTTAACCTACGTATACCTACATTCTAACATTTTAATATTAATTTAGGAGATATTATATATTTTTTGTCTGCCTCGTTAGTTTAGTGGTCTTTAGTGGTCGTAAGCGCAGCTCTTGAGGTGTTGTTAGTTTTTACTTATAGTATGTAATTGTGCCTTGTAAATGGCAATAGGTTCACTCTATATTACATGGGACTTAACAACGGTATCGGCGAAATATGGGTGTATAACAAGTACACCTCTGCCTAACCCTTTGGGAAATACAGGCGTGATACTATATTATGTATTTTTATTTATTTTACCCATTCTATTATATTATACCGAAATATAATGTAACTATATTATTTTCTCTTAATTCTCATAGGAATAAGTTAGAATAAAACAATTTGCCAAAACATCCACATTTCGGCACATTAATCGAGAGTCACCCAGAGACTCGTAACAACAGAAACCTAACGAGTTATCTATGACAGCTGACAGAAAACAATTTCACTTAAGATAGACAATAAATAGGCAAGCACAGAAGTATTAAACCATACAATCGTCGAGAACGAAATCCAAACTAAAAATATCTCTTGCTAGCTGTGGTTTAAATTTATTTAGTGAAAGAGAGTAGACCATTTTTTAGAATAGGAAAGAACTATTTATGTATATTGTATTACGACAAAGCAAGGATCGTTGTAAATGTTCGGTTCTTGTTTGGTTCATAAAACTTTCGTTCACCTTCGGCCGATTCCTAGTCCGATGCGAATTCTAGAGTTTATGCATTTGAGGACTGCCTTTGATTAGGACTAAACGTCAGTAGTTAGACTTCAATGAAATCCAAATCTAAAAATATATCTTCAACATTATCGTTTGACAAGTGACTTCTATTATACAAGTATGCTGGCTATTTAGACCGTTCAAATAAGGTAATTTGATTCTCGCCATTTTGGCGCTGATAACAGTGTAGTGAGACCAGTGAGCGTCCACGGAACTAATCTATCGTCCAATCGCAGTCACGATAAACACTGGCCATTTGCATTAATTATCGAATTGATATCCTAGGACAGTCTAGAGTAGTCTAAAAAGGCTGCTTTAGGGGAATTACACTTCATTCGCGTAAGGTTACTATAGAGAATCTTAGAGTTTAATTTGGGTTTTTTAGGCTCCGCGGGTATCTTGGACTAAACGCATTCTGTTCGTACTCAGATTCCACTTTGAATCGTCTTGTTAATTAGTTGTTAATTAGTAGTGAAGTTAGTGGAACTTCTGTCCATATTTTGCGATATTAGAATTGTAGTTCCTATGGGAAATACGAGCTCGTCCAGGCCGTCGACTAAAATATAAGAGATACTTTACATTCTACGGTGTATTTAACTCTGTGTGCTATGGAGCGGACCGGTCATGGTGCCTACGTGTGGAAATATACGAAGTGGATGCGTAGAGTTGCGCTGCTTTAAGGGGTGGTTAAGAATATGTTGTTTTTGTAAGATACTCGTAGTTTTATAGCGACTTATGATACAGTCTAGTATATTTTATCACTGATTGAATAGGGCTGTGCCTTGGAACAGGACAAGGACTGTGTCTTGATTTGTTACGCGACTTCGCATATGTCTTAAGCAATAGCAAAAAGCGAAAAAAGTGATATATATATTCCATTTTTTTTTGTGGTTCAAAAACTACAAAGCTATTATGTACTAGTAGAGTACATTCAGAGCCAACAGAAATAAAAAGTAATAAGGACTTCATCTTCAAAAACCTTCTTGCTTATTTTGTACACTAGACTGTTATTATCCGTAAAAATAACGCACCAATAAAAGCAACGTCTCCGCCGATAAAAACGGTTCGTATGTTTTTATAAAGTGGTGCGCGTTTGCGCGGCGACCACACGTTGCTCGCTGGAATTCGGGACACCGTAAAAGTCCGGAAGTTTCTGGAATCCAAGCAATTTCGGCACTGAAGAAGGAATTTGTTGGAGTCGGCGTCGCAAGCGCGTTTTATTGGTCTATATCGCGTTTGTCACAGAGACAAAGGAAAGTGACTGGGTGCCTGGTATTTTTTGTCAAGTGAAATGCTCGTTATGTGTTTTGAATGGGTCTGTTGGTATGTGAATAGTGAGCAATTGATTCTATGGATTGGACATTAAATATGTTTTTCTTTTGCTGTTTAACCGGTTCGTGTTTATCAAATGCAAGAGAACTGGGTGTACTGAAAGAGGCGCCTCAAGTACTACGGTGTCAGACATTGCAACTTGAGATTTCTATACAAGATTTGTAATTTGATTTCTTGTAGTAGACACATGAATTGGAAAAAGTAAAAGGGCTATGGACGGATCCTAGCACGTGGCGTTGTGTAGCTTCTGCTGCACCCATGGGAAAAAGGCGTACCTAATGTTATGTGTTCATATATTTATGTTTAATTTTACTCAGTAGCAGCCCGAAGTTTCGAATTGTGCCGCCTGTTACCATGTATAACATGTATATACTTAATTGCATTGGCAAAATGTGGGTGTACAAAAAATACACCTCTGTCCAACCCTTCGGGGAATACAGGCGTGATGCTGTGTATGTATAGACTCATGATGTTGGCAAAAATCAGTAGAACCAGTGATGTATAAGAGTTTAATTTTACAACCAATCCCCGTGTATGATTTAATTTTGTTTGCCGAATTAAATCGCGTAGTTTAATTTTGGGTCAGCGAGGCCGGTACAGTTAGTTACGTATAATATTGCGTTTAAAAGTAATTTGTTGTTGTTATGAGCGGTATTAGCACACCTCGTTTGGACCAATAAGTTATCATTATCATCCTGTATTGTAAACACAGTTATTTTGTTCGGGAGTTTACCTGAAAGTGTTTTTAAATCCATGAGTAATTACTATTTAATCGTTACATTGCTTCTTTGTTATTCTTAAGGTGTAGCTACTTATTGCGATTTTGACACATGTTTATGTAGCACAAATCTTTTCATATGTATAGATAACACATATTTGTGAAAAATAGTGTGATTTTAATAAAAAGTTTGCATTCATAGTTTCTCACTTCGTGTTTCTCCGTCTTCAAAACTACTAAAGTTTTAACCTTATTCCGTTCAGTCATTTTTGTTGTAAGGAATGTCACCCTGTGTACGCGTAAAATAAATAAATCTTGACTTGTTTTTCTTAATGTAGGTTAACAAAATACTGTTGCTACAAGTAGAAACGTATCTATGTTTCTAAATACTGTTCTAAGTAAGGCCACTCATTCTAAGTATTTATTTAGGACTTAAGGAGCATGTCTACAGTCACCCAAATTAAAAATATGTGTGTTTATGTATTTACGTTTCCAAATATCTTAAATTGTTATCACTGGTATTCGTCATAACTTAGAATTAATTGTTTAACTATCGTATATCTTTCCAAGGTGATAACATTAACCCAGTATCTAGATAGTATTCGAACGCGTCGCGTCGTCACAATCTTGTCGTTCTGCTGTCAAATAACGCGCGAAATTATGTTTGAAAGTAAATTAATTAAAGAAGTAGTGGTTTTGTAATTGATTACAATTAAATAGGGTTGTAACGACAGTGAAGTTCTGATTATTTTACATGAACTTTGAAATAATACTGAAAAGAAAAATAATAATAAGTAAGTTTTTATTCTGTGGTATCTGGTAAGATGTACCTAATCTCATACTATTCGTGGGCGTCTTGGGATGGATATTTTTTGTCATATGCCTATTAGAATATATATATACGATTAGGTATTGTAGAAGGTATAAGAAGGTCTATACTGCCTTATTGGTCTCGTAATCGGTTCGTTTCCTGAGTTGGGTAATATGTTATCGGTTTTGTCCATATGATAATTCACACTAGCAATCCAGAGTTTGGAATCGTGCCCGGTAGATGGCAATAGGCTCGCCTCTTGATTCCATGGAACTCCATTACGGCATCTGAAATATGTGGGTGTGTAGGATTATATGCACTTCTGTCTAACCCTTCGGGGAATATAGGCGAGATGTTGTATTAAAAGGTAAATATTTAGTAGTAAGCGTATACGCTGATAAGTTGAAGACTTTTGGTTGGCACCTATTAATGATGTGCCTATTTGTATTCAAAGGGATAGGAAACAAAGCTCCTACAGTTTCATGAATTTATTGATCACTTTACGGTAATAGCAATTGAAGCTCGAAGGCAATGCCTGTGTTCACAGGAATCAGTAATTGTTTCTCTGAAATCTAATGATTAAGTATAATTCATTTGCGCTGGGAATCGACGTGTTGGTGTCTTTTTATCAGATTAGAAGTTAATTAACACTTTACTACCGAGATTCTTTATTGAGTAATTAAACTAAGAACAGAAGTTTTGTCGGTGTTCATAAGTGCCATTAGCAACCTATGATTACTTTTGACTCCTAAAAGCCGTTATTTTTCTAGAACAGATTTTGATATAACCAGTAACTTGCTAAAGAAAGGCTGTTATCGGTTTTTTATGGAAAACAACTAGTTGCATCATGTTATGATTTGATTCTATACAGAGTATTTCATTTAATTGCATTCCAATTAAATAAAACACACTGTATAATATTGGGAAATCTTAAACCAGGAGAAGCAAGAAAACATGTTAAGGAGATATTTATTTATAAAAAGAACAATTTGGACATCATTAAAGATGAAAACACACTATACTATAACTCTCAATGAAGTCCTTTGGTCACTTTTAACGGTTTTTGCGACCCCTTCTTAGCTAGAAAATGAAATAAAAATTTTAAATAATAAAAATATTTAATAATACATAAGTTATCTCATACATCAAGATAGTTATGACAGACAAACATGTTCAAACAACAGTTTGTTTACGGAAGCGTCCGCCATCTTGAAACGTTTTCAATTAAACCATAACCTAATTTTCATTAGCGAGTGACGTCACAGTTCAAAGGGGAGCGTGAATAGTGTTGCCATTAAACAAATTGATTATTACGTAGTGTTGCCCTATTGACGGGCGATAATGAAATGGGTAATCGATCGATTCTATTGATAACTTGCCGTTTACTAAACGTAGATTAATTAGCTCGTGAATGTTTATTATAGTGTTTATTTTAATACGAAAGCATCATGACTATTCCCTAAAGTTAAAGTCACAGATGTAGGTACTTGTAGTTGTCAATCAAATTTCGTCGATGCCGTAATTAAGTCCCATGTCACAAGGGGCGAATTCCGGGGAAACTGGGAATTTCCTAACAAAAAAAAAAGGTAATAACATTTTGCCCACCGTGGGAATTAACCCAGGAAAATGAGACAGTTTTATTCAACGAAGGTTAGCACGAAGTCCTACAAAAATACAACCTATTTCAAGCTATCATTAGTACGAGAATAGTGTACAATTGGAACTATTCAGGACAGGTCGGATTATGCCCTGACATTTGCCCCTTGTCCCTGGAGCTTAGGCCATATAGGGCAGACGTGTAATCTCAATCATTCATGTCCTAGATACATAGATATATCTTATTTATATACTTGTATATAGGGCGGGCTATCGGACTCAATCTTGATAATAAATTGTTGCTTTTTATGTTATACATACATAAATAATGTCTGTTTGACGATACGCAGTGATAATAAAAACCATGAAATACCAAATGTACTACTTTCACAGCTGTGTCCCTCTAAGCAGTAGAGGAATACAAAGTACCTCTGCCTAATTCTTAGAGTCTAAGCATTAGTAAGACGTAAACTTTTAACAGCATTTCAATGAAGATATTAAATTCAATGTAAAATAGAGCGACCTAAAGATTGCATTATTTCTCAGTCATTACACGAGAGAGAAAATACTACAGAAAATTCCTTCAAAAATTCTAAAGTCAATACCGCCAATCTCACGAAACACACACAAAAAATGTACTACAGAATAGGTGTAATATAAATGATCATAACGATAATTCCAACATGATAGGCCACATAAAATATCCCAAACTAATACTTGTGCGCGCGGGCCGCCTCACGTACCGTCAGCCAATCACGTGCGGGCAACAAAACACGGTTATCTAATATGCATTTTATTGTCGACTGTACAAGGCGCGCGACGAAAACTGAAGCGCCAAGCTATGAAAATTTCTGTGTAGCGATAGCAGCATTACATGTTGTTTGTTTGCATAAAAAAATAATGGAGAATCAGTATTACTGGTACATGTGTTTGTTTATTTGTTGTAAAGAATATACGAGCTCAATTAATTAAAATTTATTAACAAATACTGTATCTATATTTATTTATTGTTCGAATATGTATTCTTGTATGTTTTAGATGTGCCTGTAATATAGTAACACAACCTATAGGATTGCAAAAAAGTCATCAACTTTTCCATAGTATAATATATGGACAAATAGTGAGAGACAAGCGCTTATATTTTATAAAATTAGATTAAAAGTATCATAACTAAATTATTCAACATCAGTTACCCAAAAAAATGCTTCTTTATCCGAATAAACAGTGCCATCCAAAAATACCAGCTTTGTATGCGAACGGTACACAACAAGTGGCGTAGCGGGCGTAGACCACAAGTCGCGTAGCCGCGTAGAGGCCTACGAGCGTGCAACTTTGATGAGAGTCGTAGAGGCCACATGCCACCAGCCCGGCTTATTTGTTCTTTCAACTTAGCCGCTCCGTACTTAGCGCAGTTTCGCTCTTGTGTCAAGAATATTGTGACAAAGACGGTCAGATGTGATACTATAGAAGTGGAGGGCTCGTTATACGGCCATCTCTATTTGGAGATTGTGTAGAGACTCTGTGTCTGTGTAGATTTTGTGTCGTGTTATTCGAGTGAAATGTTTTAATTAAGCTGATGACTGAAATGTTAGGTCGTATATTTTTATTGGCTGACCGGTATAACCTGCTACGTAACAATAACATCGATCTTGGATCCCATATATAATCATCAGCGTGAGTAGGCTGAACGCATTGCAAAATAAGGTAGATCATTCATAGCCCTACTTTACCTACTGATGGGCATAAGCCTCCGTTTGATTGTAGCAATCTCCTCAAGCAGATACATTTTATTTTTTTAGGATACTCATTTAAAGGTGGGTAAAGATACTTTCTACTAAGAATCTCAGGACCTTAATTAATTGAAAGTTCGTTTAAGTATTCCTTTACGAATTTAAATAATTCCTTGTACTAATTAATATTCAAACATCTTCAACAAACAACTTCACGTACCTCAAATGAATTCCAAGAAAAATGAATTACAGATTTAAAAAAAGAAATAGACCATATAAATTAGTAGATACTTGAGCAACGATCCGAAATTTTAAGACGTTATATAACGAAATTATAGAAGGTTCAAACTCCGGAGGCACAAAATATAAAGGTACAAAAAATTCTCCTATAAATAAGTCCGGTTCTAACTTGGGAGTTGTAAAAGTAGCTGCTTATATTTAAAGTTTAATTTCCAATTAAATTCTTTTTTACACTTAACAATTACAATTACATTACAATCGATTTAAAAAAAAATAAAAAAAATTGAATAGCGTAACTATATAATTATGTATGATGATTTCTCTAAAACTATTAGTTTCTTTGATAATTTATTTTGAAATTAGGATAGCAAGCTCATAGGCCACAATTCATGGAAGCCGGAGATTGTTAAATTCATACCTTATACCTTTTTCTTTAGGAATCTTAGTCTTAAATCGCTACACCATCGCAGATAACTGACAGTTTGCTAATATTGATTTCATCTCGTTTTTCACACGCTGTTATCGCGCATTGTCTGATCCTTCTGCGTATCTTTTTCATGTTTGACTTATGGATTGGCAGCACGGGAATCTGACGTGACGAGACTGTTGAAGGCTCTTTCATCTTAACGTAATTCTTGAGGCCTTAGGGGATAATTTACCTTTTCTTTTAGTTTAGGGGCCTATAAGTCTAACGTTATTAATAATTTTATAAGCATTAAAGTGTTACTGACTTTTTGTTTTTCTTTATGGAAATTCTCAGTAGCATCCTGGAGTTTGGATTTGTTTAGTTATCCAACTTTGTAATTGGGAAAAGCACCGATATTAAACCAGCAAATGTCTTGGAATAAGATATCTCCGATTAAATAGTAGTACATAAAATATATAACTCTTAGAAAACCCATTCAAAATATTTAGTGTACAAACAGATCCTCTGAACAATATTAAAATAATTTTATAACCTCCTCCGTCCTGTGTTAAAAGCTGTTAGAGAATTTCAGTAGCGTGTAGATCAGATCCGTCAAAGTGGAACCAATAGAGCGATAGAAATTATTCATTGACGTTAGCTAGCTAAAGTCTGGCTTATGGTATGGTGATAAAGACCAAAGTGTTTGTTCCACTTTCACGCCTCAGCTGCTAAATCGATCTTGTACAGGCTTTGTCACTGGATACCTTTTATCTCGTAGTCAAGTAGTTTCCGAAGGTACAATTAGGAAAACGTTTCAAGTTACGAATTTGATACCTTCCAAATTGATGTGTTCTCAATAAAGTTAGAATTTGAGTATGATCCGAGTTTTGTTGAAGAGTTATTTATAGATTAAAAGGCTTAAGAAAGTTCGTGTACTCTTAAGATATGTCGTAATTATCTCCAGGTAGTGTTTGCCTTTGATAACATCTTATTTAGTTTATTATTGTCAACAGGAACCACTCACATTCCGTATAAGTTGAGTGAACAAAACATGCTGTATTTATTTAAGAGCTAAGCTCTTTTCGGTGAAGTAGCCGTTATTCTTCTCTATTCACTGCCCGAGTTTTTACAGCTTGGTACGGTGTTAGTCAAGAAGAACTTGACTTGCGACTTTGCGTCCGTAAACATGTTGTAACTTAATCGTTTTTCTATCTTTTCAGCTAACAGCGCAGATTGAACCGTGTGTTTGTGCGCGTGAGCAATCGGAGGGGATGTACGCGCGCAGCGGGTAGCCGGCCAGCGTGGCGGGGTACGGGCGGTACGCGGGCGGCGCGGGGGCGTACCATGCGCGTGCGCCCGCCGTGCCGCTCAACGCCAGTGAGTATACTTAATTGTCCTTGTTAAAACATATAACGTTAAGCATTTGTAAGTAGATTGAAAAACTGATCATCGTCGCCGCATGAGTACGGAAATTGCTCAGACCCTGGTAGCTTGGCAAAGATACGCAATGGGACTTACTGTCCAAGTGTTCGGACATACTTATCGTCTCCTAAGGAAGGTCTTTCAGTGACGCCATGACCAAAAAAAAATATAGAGACCATTTCGAATCTTATCAGGAATTTATCATTAATTTTAGGTACCAAGCAAAGGTCGTTCTGTCTACTTTAAAGTGTAAAGAAAGCTTGAAGAAAAAATAGTTTTAGATAAAAACAATATTACAGTCATTGGTAATAACCCATCTCTCAATAAGTGTAAGCTTCATGAAAAAATAACTGCACTTACAATTCCTATTCTCAACGACTACTTGCTCAGACACGGAACTATAAACGGCACACTATATTTTACCTCCATTCATATCAATATGGTAATTTGACTTCACAAATTCAAAAGTAAGCTTGCACCAAACAGAATGTGAATCAAAAAAGAAAACGCCAAGCTTGAATATGTCACAATATTTGTGCTATACGTTGTCACGGCACGGCAGGTTCCATACCACAGAGTAGTAAGAATTGGAGTGGTAATACACATATTTATTTTTTCTCCTGATATTTGACAGGTGGTTAATTGACATCCGCAAAAATCGAACATTCTGCAAGCTTTACTTGGTCTGCAGGATAACTTGGATGCGTAACAGTTTTTCACACATAAAACTGCACAGAGAGCACATGACATAACATGTCAATCAAAGGCTTACAACGAGCCTATTAAAATGTCGGTAATGATTTTGGTGTGCAATAAAGTGTATTGTATTGTAGTCATGGGAAAATTTTGATGTTCAGTCGCATCTGGATAAGTCAAAATTATATAATATATATAAAATATATATTTATTTGACATTATTACTCCATGTATTACTACTCATTGGTCAACGCCGATCGTGACCCGATTTAAAAAGCATGACAAACCTTCACTACGTAATAATTAAGGCTAAAATGATTGGGTGTTAGCAATTAGGGTGATTATTTTAAGCTGAGTTTCAACAGGGAAGTGACTTAATCTAGTTGTTACCTGACCGGGTTAATATATAGTAAATACTACCTAACGTTTTAATTTAATATTTTTATTACCTTTAAATTTGAAAATGTTACCTTCGATTGTGATTTTTTTTTATAATATTATTAGTTTTCCATTGAAATACAAAATAATCATTGATTTTAGCTAATCTATAGATTGTCTTATATGCTTTTGTTTCAGTACGTGTTCAACGTTAATTAATTATTCTTAGGTACATTAATAGGTGAAGTTTTCTTAGGCACTTAATACTTAGGCACGGTAATAGACACTTTGGCTGAGAATGCTTTTTATTCGTCGATCTAAAAAGTATGAACTATTTCCTATTTATTATTTCCTATATTCTATTTTGTTATACACGGTGTAAACTTAAAAACTTATTAATTTTGTTGGTACAAAGATGGGTTAACATTGCTCAGATACCCACTATGCATTCCTGTACACAAAGCCTTCAACCTAATTGAAATTGATTGTTGAACCAACGCATCGTATCGCTCGTTTCACAATGCGTTGCGTATTCAGTGCGGGGGGAGGTCGCCACAGAACAGATACAAGAGGTTAGAATGGAAATGTGGGCGTGGCAGGCGCGCCGCAATTATGATTAGACAATCATAATTCAACCGAAATCACGCGTTCATGCTTTTAGTCGCTTTCGGAGTGCGTCTGTGTAAAGAGCTGCGCTAAAATTGCCGAAATATGTTTTAAAATGCCGTCTTGTGCAATTATTATAAAAGTCAGACATCAAGTATAAGGCAAGGAGGAATTACTTTTCACCGGTAAGCCATAAAGTATCATTTAATCAGTTTTTTTTACAAAAATATGTTTATAATTATGAAATTAGAAATAATGACAATAATATTGCAAAATATTGTAAAAAAATATACATTGCCGGTAATTAAGGTAAGTACATACGCAAATATCCACACGAACACATAGTTCGCGCGCATTGTATTGCGTTCCAGAGATGCGATCTGTCAACTCGCATGGTCCGGCCGCGTTCGTTCGCAATGTTCACATTGAGATAGGAAATAGTGTTGTGCACGTCTCAGATAATTTTTTCGATAAGTCATCGGATTTTTATGAATGACAAACTGACCTCAATTAAGTATGTTTTTGTATGTTGAGAAATAGCTAATGTCAAGGATGAACTAATGTATTGTAGTACTAATTTAAATTATTTATTTTAGGTTTCCAAAGGATCCCAATAACCATATGTAACGAGTAGAGAAAATGGGATACCTACAAAAACAAATACCATTTGCTCGGAACATTTTAATTGCATTTAATTTTTAAATAAAGCAAGTATGGAGGAACGATGTATGGTGTTCCTCCATTGAAAAGGGAGGATCCTCCGACCAGGCAAGGTGGTTAGCCTGGCGGGCCGAAGCCCAACATTTGATGTCGGATATTCGTATATGTGTTAGAATCTTGTAAACTTTCATAGTGCGATTCAGGGTTTGTTGTTGTATCTTCACTCCGAGAGATGGCGCTTCTACTTTTTGCCATGTTGCGAGTAGTAGTCGCTACACAAGTATAAAATATACCAAACGTGTGTTATTTAATAAATAAATTTTAATTAAGGGACAATAATACGTAATTTAACATTAAAGAAGTTCAAAATTGTAATTAAATCTAAACTTTGTAAAAAAAGGATACTATAAAATTTCGGACTATTTAGATGACAAAAACGCTTGGGATTGAACCGCTCTTTAGCCTTTCCTTTTTTTTATATACAATTTTTGCCATTAATTATTATATTATTTACTTCATTATTTTGATATTGTGATGTCGTTTAAATTGAAATGATTTCTTATATATAATCGCTATACATTGTAAATGTGAGTGAGATCTAGGCTGAGCGCTCTTCATTTCATTAATTCTCACGATAACTGATGCATGCTTGCACTCTGTTGCGACAGGTTAGCTCAAATAGTTATGGCACTTTCTTCAAAAGGCTATTCCACCCTATATTTGTCTCACATAAACCTTTACATCATTACAATCTGTCTGGACTTTAAAATAGACTTTGACCCCTGAGTTTGTTTCGGCGTTTCTTCTCAGGGATAGTCATAGGAAATGCCGACGCCATCTAGTTTAAAAAAGACGTGTAAAAGTGATTGAAAAATCCTAATTGCAAAATAAATAATTTCATTTCATTTCATTTCATAAGATTATTTATGTAACTGTTTTTCTACCTGTGTTATTTATTTACGTATTACACCCAAATCTTGTGAGAACGATTAAAGTCGATACAAATAATAGTAGTTAAGAAATGTCAATAAGTAATTTTATCTATTTAAATAATCGGCTTTTAGAATGCCTAACGTTTATGACAAATAAATAGCTTGTGCGTTCGATATACAGCGTATTTTTTTATAGATACGCACTTGAATTCTAAACAAGTTTCTAAAATATATTCATGGATAAATATGGGCACGTCTCTAAACGATCTAAATTATCACTCTCTAAATTATCACGAGGGAAAAATATCCTTATTACATTTACATTAAGGTTAGTTTTTAAAAGTAGTGATTATCGTGCATTTCGACGAATAGCTGATAAGTATTTTATGTAGTGTAAATATAACGTATAATCTAAGTGTGTGCAAATTTCGGAATTTTGACGAATAGCTGTTAAGCGTTGTATGTAGTGTAAATATGACATGTTATTTAGGTGTGTGCAACTGGCGACAGTGGTTCTGATACAAAAGTGGTTCGATGGCCCTTCTAACCTCTTTTATCTGTTCTGTGGAGGTCGCTCATTGTCGTATTGTAGCCGGAATGTACGATATTGTTCGAGGCTTTTGCGGCATTTCAAATTATCCGCCTGATGTATGGCGGGGTCGGAACTGGGCAGCTATACATCTAGTTATTATTAATGTGTGATGTTTTTTGTTTATTGTTTTGTTAAGTAGAAGTAGCAGAATAAACCGAATTTTCCTTATAGGTTTTCTTTGGAATAAAATTAGGAAAGATGTTCTTCTTTAATTAAAAAGGTCAGCTCTTGTCAGTGAAACAATGTTGCCACTGTCTTCTATCCTCTGCCTGCGTTTTGATCTCTTGATACAACACGACCCCGTTATGAAAAGTGTTAAGTTTAAGAAATCCGTAATAGACTCTTTTACGCGAATAGGACAAACTGAAACTGTTTTAACTCCAATATTGCGTGTTAGTTAGGATATTTAGTTTAATACAATATAGATGTAATTTAGGTTGTAAAATAAATAAATTTATTGCTTATTTCGTGAGTAATATTCATAACTATTATTACCATACCGGTCTACTTAAGTAAATATTTTGGGTATACTCACATTTGACTTGAACACTTGAACCCGGTTCAGCTCGAGCCCATTGAAGTTTATTGGGTTACTCTACTACGAAAATAATTTGATTCATGTCATTAAGTTTATTAAATATTCGTCAATACCCTTAAAATTTAACTAATGTGGAGCTAGTGAGATTTCTTTTGGACTTTAATATAATACCGATCGATTGGATTTTTTCGAGAGTAAAGGGCCTGAACCATTTCAGCCTAAAACTAGTAAGGCATTCGCGAAATATTCAATGAGTAACACTGTTTAACTATCATAATATTTTTGTAGTTTGTTTAAGCCACTAACGTATAGTAATATGCGATTTCTATATTAGTGGTGGAATGGCTGACCGGCTGATCCTTTATTGTTTTAATGATAGAGGGCGACAAATTATCAGTGCAGACCATTTGTATACAACAACTTAATAATTAAGGTAATTTCAATGGCTGGTCCTTCACCCGCCACAAGTACGCTTATACATAGTTTTAAGAGGTGAAATAGGTGTGTTACTGCTCCCAGTCCATCTCATAACATTGAACTCTATTTCTTCAGAAATTATGAGATGACGATGACTAAAAAGACTGATTAGAAACGTTATTAGTTCCTCGATCACCTTATCATTGGCATCTCACTGGGTAGCAGCTCGTATCCAAGGAAATCGTTTATAAAGGCACTGTGACATTTTAGCATAAATTTGCATCGAACCCGTACTGTAGAGTAAATATTTTGTGATTAAACCGTACAAGTCAGCAGTGAATTAATATGCAGCACCTGGTTTAGCAATAGATTAGGAAACTAGTACTGGACTACAGGTAAACTTGTTAGAGCTAGTTTTATAACGGTTTAGGGTTTAAGTTTAATGGTTTTTTATTTTTTATTGTATTGATATTAAGAATTCTGAAATAGATTATTGGCTTATTTCAGACAACCATGATACCCATGTAGAATTCCATAATAAGAAATAGTTACATAACGCATTATAATAATTACATATCAGGCGCAACTAGCACTGTGCTACAGCAATGCCTGATGTAAGGGCAGTCAAGTCGCCCGGCAATCATCGCCGTTATTGATCAAATCAATCCATGGTTTGATTCCCAGAACGGGCTAATGTTGTTGAGTTTTTCTTTAAGGAAATTCTCAGTAGCAAGCCGGTACAATTGCTCAATTCAAATGGTAATAGGCTCGCTTCGTTCATATGGGATTTAATAACGGCAAAAGGAAACATGGGTATCAAACAGTTTAATATAATACGTAAATGTTGATTTCTCTTACACTTCTTTTGACCGTGGCGTCTTCTGATCGTCTTCTGATATTGAACTCAGTAATGCTGCTATCACATGATTTTTTTTCTTCTGAATTCATTTTTTATAACAGTTGATTATTGTCATGTATTTTCGTCTTATTTAAACTTTTTATTTAATCCGTCCTTAAGGAAGAAACTTAAGGGATTATTCATTATGCGCGTTTTTATTAAATTAAGTTCCAAATAAGCCCTATATGTTGTTAAGTAATTTTTATTTCAATGAGAGTTAAACCTCAAAGCTCCCTTGGCAACAGCAAACATATATATAAACTTATACATAACTTGGGTTTCAAACCTAAAGTGGTACCCGCGGCAGACATAACCAGAACCACAGAGCAAGTACATTTGAATTTATAATTGCACAAGTAACGAGTGACAAGTCACTGACCTGCCGTTTAGGAACATTAAAGTGCCATAGTGTATCAATGTTTGAAGTTAGACAAATTCTAAAATAATTCACAAAATAACCCATCTTACATCCCTAGGAAAAGTCGTACATAATCCTAATAATCCCCCTAATCGTAGGACATCAATCATTCTACTCTGTGGCTACAAAAAAATATAGCATACACAGATACGTCGCTGTCGAAAGCATTGATACGGGAAGTCGTCAATCAAACTAATACGTGTATTGTAAAAAAAAATACGCGAGGTAGGCTTGAAACCAGCGTTCTAGTTTATCATAGAAATGTGTGTGATCAGTTTGAAGAATGTGGGGTTCGTAGTTGGTTACCGCGCAGATCGATCACTACAGGAGATTAAGCTGCATTTATTTGGTCATTCCTTGGATGGGTGAGCAGTTTTTACACTCCGAGATTGCCTTGTGCCTCGATGAGTATCCATGACTGTCGCTTGACTGAAAAGTTCAATGTTTGTGTTCTTTTTCATCTTTCTGGAAACTCTATGTCCAGCACAGTTAATTACGAATGGCAGATTGGTAGTACAAAAGTATCAACACCTCTACCTACCATATCGCTTGAGATCTGTAGTAATTCTGAAATCTGAACGTCTGAAGGCTCTTTAATGTAAATTCGCAAGTGTGAACATTTCAAGAAAGTTGAAGTTGACAGGAACGGATTACTTTAACTCTTCAGCACATTTGCAGAATCCGAAATAGAACGAACGTTGGAGTTAGCTTACATAAAATGTAACATAAAGCTTGACAACATTTTTTCGTCTCATCACTTCGTCGATTTCATGCAATATTTAGTGTAAATTATAGTGATTACCGATTTAATTAATAACTAGCTAAAGTAAATTCGGAAACCAATAAAAAACACAAAACTATCAGGCTTAAACCAGAGGAACTAACTAGGCAAGTTGTTTTTCAAGACCCCTTTTATTTTCTAAATTACTCATATTAAGGTGCATGATTAGAACTCAAGGACCTTGATCGGTTTTGGGCCAATAACAGCCTATTAGTCGCAATCCACGCGATTGAAGTAACGAGTCAAAACCTAGTTATTATTAAAACCAGCGCTATGAAAAACATATCACGCCATCAATCAAAAACATACCTTAATGTCCCACGGTAAAGTCGAAGATGTCTTATCAATAAACAAGTATTTTCGTACTCATGTTCGAGTGACCAAATATTTTTCTTTCAGCGTTTTTGTTCAGAAAAGTAATGGGACGTGTTTTTCATTCGGCGTTCCAGTTTTATTTACTGGAAACAATAGTTTAGAGATTTTTATTTATAATAATTTAGAAGGCAATGGTGGAAGAAATGGGTGTTTTATAAAATTGACGCGATTATGTGTCGAATTGCAATTTATTGGAATGGGTTGAGCAAACGTACGCAGGTACTTAAATATATAGTTGACTACGATTTTTCAATCTTTTAAAGTGATGGTTTTGAAGAGCTCAATAAATATGAGTAGCTTGAATTTGTTCATACTCTATTAACGAAAGGAATGTATAGTGTGGATATGGTAGACAGGGAGGTCCTAGAAGGACCTATAGGTACTGATTTTAATCGTCTGGCCTATTATATCCATGAATGTGAAAGATGCAAAAATTGTATTTTAGGTAAGCACGAGGCGAGTTAAATTTCCTTTCTTCATGAAAAAAAGGCATGATATTGTGTATGTATGTATACCGGTCTTAGCGTATTTTTAAACCGGTGCAAACAAAATTCATTATCATAATAATTTGATACTGATTACTGCATTGTGTTTGTTGATTTGGTTAATCACAATGATAACAATTGCGTGCGCTTAAAACCTTGAAAAAACAGAAATGTGATATATTATCATACATAAAACAATATACATCACGTCTATTAACCGTGATTGGGTAGGCAGAAGGGTATAGTGTCTTAAATCTACACCATTTTTGGCCTCATTAGCTACGAGTGAGGGGCTTGCAGCAAATTTAGTCCAATATTTACAACATACAACCTAAATCAGCTAAAAATTAGGTCCAATATTCACAGGAAATTGGTTCCGGGGTTAATCTCCTGATAATCAAACAAAATTTCACATATCATTGGGTCTGAGTACGTTTATATCCATAAGGTCGTTAGTTGGACGCGTCGGGCCGTAATAATTGAATTACAGTCACGGTTATGCAACTAAGTTGGTGCCAAGCGAATGTAGACTGTATGTGTTAAGCAAATTGCATTATTTCGCGTGTCAAGTCCAGGATACGTGTCTCGCCAATGGACGCCTCTGTTATATTTTCATCCGCTTCCTATATTTTTATATTTAGAAAATCTTCGTTTCACGTTTTACTTCCCATGAAGTGTTCCTAGAAGCTACTTAGGGAGGAACATGTTCTTATCTTTTATTTATTTTCAATGTTTGATAAACAGCCTTACTGGTTTAGTAGTCGCAAGCCCGGCTGTTGAACGTGAAGTCCTGGTTTCGATGCCCGGGCCGGGTAAAGAGTTATTAGGTTTTTCAGTGATAAAAATTTTTAGTATTCAGTTAGGTATTACACTACAATATTATGTTGTGTTATGTGAATGTTCTGAGGGCTACCACTATTTCATCTAACCATAAATCTCTTACGTTTTGTTCATTCTCTTGTAATAATATATCTCAGTTTTAAATGGAAACTAAAAAAAAAGTTAAGTTCAAAACTATCGAGCGCAAATTATCCTCAACATAATTGGAGATTCAAGGTGTTTATGATATTACTGTATCTATTGCCGAAACCTAAATAAATTTCCTAACATCAAACCATTTTTTTAAATATTTTTTGCTTGTCTAACTGATGTCACAAAACGTAGATTATGAATGTATATAAAGCAGTTTCATCTCAATTATCGGCCGAATACAGGTTTTTTTGATGCAGTTTAATTCAATATTTTGTGAAGATGATGAAGGATTTTTTACCCTATATTATGTAAGTATCTGTCAACTGTTTTATTAACATGTGGTCCCACTGCTGGGCAAAGTTTACCCCCATAACCAACACTCCTCTTCGTGATGCCTTGTAAGTAGTATACGAAAATATTTCGCGACGTGAAACGTGAAAGATTTTGACGAGATAACTTGGCACTTGGCAGAATTTGTCAAGTGTCATAACTCAAACACTCGTTGCTGGGGGAGGCCGTCAATGTTACGGAAGGGTTGGCCTTCGCTCATTTCCTACTTTCTCTCGTGTGTGTTGGTACTACTGAACTAAGGTTAAGATAGAATATTTTATTAAAATATTTCAATTTTAGTTTAACGGCGCTCTTAACATTAAGATGAAGTAGAATGACTTAATTCGTATATATCGACAATAAGTATTTTTATATTTTATATAACACAATATATTTTTGAAAATTTAATATATGTTTATAAAAATATTTCGAACTTTGTCAAACTGTCTGATACTCATTCTTTGAACACTAGGAATAAACACAACCTTGCTGTACATGCTACGCGCCTCCACAGAACAAGCAACTCGTTCATGGGACAATGTATACGCTTTTACAATAAGCTTCCCAATGATATACGTAATTTAACATTAAAGAAGTTCAAAATTGTAATTAAATCTAAACTTTGTAAAAAAGGATACTATAAAATTTCGGACTATTTAGATGACAAAAACGCTTGGGATTGAGCCGCTCTTTAGCCTTTCCTTTTTTTTTTTATATACAAATTTTGCCATTAATTATTATATTATTTACTTCATTATTTTGTTATTGTAATGTCGTTTAAATTGAAATTATTTCTTATATATAACCGCTATACATTGTAAATGTGAGTGAGATCTAGGCTGAGCGCTCTTCATTTCATTAATTCTCACGATAACTGATGCATGCTTGCACTCTGTTGCGACAGGTTAGCTCAAATAGTTATGGCACTTTCTTCAAAAGGCTATTCCACCCTATATTTGTCTCACATAAACCTTTACATCAATACAATCTGTCTGGACTTTAAAATAGACTTTGACCCCTGAGTTTGTTTCGGCGTTTCTTCTCAGGGATAGTCATAGGAAATGCCGACGCCATCTAGTTTAAAAAAGACGTGTAAAAGTGATTGAAAAATCCTAATTGCAAAAAATAAATAATTTCATTTCATTTCATTTCATTTCATTACAAAGCTGTATATTTAAGTCTGCCTCATTGGTCTAGTGGTCACTGCTGGCTCGCAAAGCATGGTCCTGGGTTCGTTTTTCGGGCTGGGCCAAGTGTGAAAATTCTCATTTTAGTGTTTGTAATGGGCTCGCTCCTATTACCCTAGACTCATAACAATATCGGCAAAATTTGGGTCTATAACGGTACATCTCTGCCTCACCCTTCGGTTAATTCAGGCATGATGATATAAGTTAAAATAATAAATAAGTACTTAAGGAAATTTTATGATTTTACCTATCAATCAATCAGATTTTAATAATGTTCCTTAGTATTACAATGTGTCATTCGTTATTCCGATGTTTATAAGATCATTTTAAAACCCAGTAGATTATTAGGTTCAGTGTAACCCGCTCTACTTTCCGAAGAAAGTTGTGTGATCCTTTTACTTTCCTCATAGAGATCTTATATTCCAAAATATGAAATATTCTATAACCAATGGAGCATAACTCGTACCCTTAAAGGACCCAATATCACTTGCATCTTTTTCGATGGGCCATTTATTTAAATAGATTCTGCCTTGTACAGGACTGTTTTTTTAACAATGGAGCATAATAATAGTATATAGATTTTTCATGCAAGAAAAATATTAAAACATGACTCAGACTAGGAAATGATCTATAAAATGAGGGTGGTTTGCGGATACTATCACCAAGATGGCGATAATATGATTCATTTACGTATTCAAAAATTTATTATGGATAGAAAATATTGCTATAAAATTTGTCCCTCGTTGTTCACCATACATTAAAAGATCCTTTGTAAATTATAACTGATGTTTATCAATTGAAAAGATAATGATAAACAGCTAATTATGCCTTAACCTCTCGTTGTACTATCAGTGGACCTTAGCCCTTAGTTTTCTAGATATTATTAACAAATCACCGCACATTCCCGATGTTATAATGTTAGGTGTTTAATGGTCTTAAAACTCACAAATCTTTTGTTAATCTTCCTGGCTATTTGCCAATGGGTGTAATGGATGGTGGACTAAGATCGGACTGATACGATTTATGTCTGGACTGGTTGGACTAGTGACCTAACAGAACTTTGTGTCCGGGTGTCTGTAGGTGCACAGACTCAAGTTGGATAAGTTATAGCCATGCCAACGAATTGATTTGATCAACAAAATCGGGTTTACGGTGTATGTTAACGATCTATGACAATACTGATCGATGACCTTAAAATGATAAAATTGTTTGAAATCTGTGAGTTTTTTGGTACCTACTTATTATGATAACTGTCATATAAAATATAACTGTTATCTACTTAATTTATAAATTTTAAGTTAAAAAATGAACATTGAATAATATAAATAAGTACCTAGTACCTATTTAAAAGAGATCAAATAATAAAAGAGGTTAGTTTTAAATAATTTAATTTATCTTCATAATCAAACATATCACTTAGACTTGGTATAGTAAAGATTTTCATCCTGCCTATGTATTTATTACCAAGAAAATGTTGATGTTTCGTAAAAGAAAAGTGAAAGAAAAGGACCTGTTGAAATCAACTTAACAGCACAGGTGTCTGGAAAGATTTTGGCAACCGCTAGATACGTTTTATTCCCGACAGTGATCCTTGCTAAATGTAAATAATGTAGACTTTAGCGGTGGTCGTTGCGCAACTTAAACGTTATTGAAACGAGCTATCGTCATAATAACGGTTAGCAGGTTATTTGAAAAACCTGCTAACCTGCCAACATGCTAACGCTAAAGTAGCTAATAGCGGTGGTCGTTGCGCAACTTAAACACGTTATTGAAATGAGCCATAATAACGGTTAGCAGGTTATTTGAATAACGTGCTAACATGCTAACGTTAAAGTAGCTAACATCCAAAGAATCCGATAGACAGTTGCGTTTCGTTATCCAATGAAATGGAAGTGCATCAAAGAAGCTAAAAAAAAAAAAAAAAAAGGTCATCAAAATCTTAGGGGGCCACCAAAAACCATTAATTGTTGCGCTTATGGTGGAGCAACCGACAATTTGCATTTTCAGCATCAGTGAAAGCTAAAAAAAAAAAAAAAAAAAGGTCATCAAAACTTCACGGAGTCGTTCATTCATCATGAATGAATGAATTTTAAGTAAATAGGTAAGCTAAAAAAAAAAAAAAAAAAAGGTCATCAAAACTTCACTATCATATTACGTGTTGCTCATGATATGACAAATAGCGACCAATAGCTGGATAGCGCGTTTTAATAACCGCTATTGATATCCGATAGACAGTTGCGTTTCGTTATCCAAAAAAGATGCTACTGCCCACCGCTAGTAGACTTATCTAGCTCCGATCGAATCAGACTGTATCTATAAAATAAAATCTCTATACATTGATACTTTACCTTTATAATTGAGAAAAGCGCCATCTATTATTTAAATATTAGTATTGTAAACGCGAACCGTTTTACCGACACCGGCGCTCTGCGCATGCGTAGACGTATTCGAGGCCACGGTCACAACTACAATCACTGGTTGATTACGCACACATTGGCGCCCCAGCTCGCTCCGTTGTCAAACGTGTCTGACGTTTAATAGTAAAATTAGTAAATAATGCTCTAATTTACGTGATTATCGAGTGTTTGTTATAGTGAAAATAAACTAATGTAAGTATTACTTCATATTACAATTGATTTTTAAGCATTAGAGTTTATACAATGTTGGTTTATCACATAAAAATGCAGTTAGAATAACCTATAGTTTTGGCTGCAGTGCGCATGTCTACCTTAATAATTCAGTGTGTTATCGCTTTGTAACAAACTGAGGCAGACATTTTATGGACTTTGTTTTACATTTAAGAGATTAAATTTTTAAATGATTTAGCTTATCGGTTTTTCAACTGGGCATAATAAGATGGACTTTTTAACGACTTACACTAACATCCGATATGGTCTAGTGGCTAGGATACCTGGCTCTCACCCAGGAGGCTCGGGTTCGATTCCCGGTATCGGAATATACTTTTTTAATTTTGTTTCTTTTTTTTCAGATCCAAAATGAACATAAAAGCAGCATTGGCCATTACAATGGTCTTTGTTGGATGTTGTTCCAACGTAGTGTTCTTAGAAATGGTTGTGAAGGAAGATCCGGGCGCGGGAAATTTAGCAACATTCCTACAATTCTTATTTATCGCTACAATTGGTTTTGTTACTGTAGGCAAGTTTGGCACTGCTCAAAGAAACATTCCATTTAAGCAGTATTTACTGCTGGTTGGATTTTTCTGGACGAGCAGCGTTGCCAACAACTATGCCTTTGACTTCAATATACCAATGCCTCTACATATGATCTTCAGGGCTGGATCTTTAATGGCAAACATGGCTATGGGTGTTTGGATTTTGAAAAAGAGATACCCACCGTTAAAGTATATAGCGGTGTTTATGATATCAGCTGGCATTGCTCTATGTACTATAGTATCCAGTGGAGACGTGAAAGCACCAAGAGAAACTCACGAGGACGCCGCTGAGGAAGAAAGACTGAAGTTTATTGACTGGCTGTGGTGGTGCTTAGGAATAGCTATCCTTACCTTCGCACTGTTCGTGTCTGCAAGGATGGGAATCTTCCAAGAATCCTTGTATTCAAAACACGGGAAGCATCCTTGGGAAGCATTGTACTACACCCACTTACTGCCACTAGTATTCTGGCTGCCAACAGCCCCAAATCTCATTGGACACGTCAAAATTGCAACTGAGACACCTTTGGTCGATTTTCTTGGCTTTTCAATACCAAGACAAGTGCTGTTTTTGATATTATACGTGTTAACTCAAGGACTATGCATCAGTGCTGTTTATGTTCTAACGACCGAATGTGCTTCTTTGATCGTCACGTTGACAGTCACGCTTAGAAAATTCGTATCACTTATTTTCTCTATAATATACTTCAGGAATCCCTTCACAACTGGGCACTGGATTGGCACACTGTTAGTATTTATTGGTACAATGATATTTACAGAAATATTACAGAAGACTGTAGGATTGTTCTTGCCCGCCAAAGAGGATAAGAAGAAGAAATAATTGGTGCATCAAACTTGTTAGATGATCGAACAAATGTATGGGTGATGAACATTGTTATGACTGAGGATTGAAATGATGAATAGTGTTTTGTATTCCATTCCCATGATAATATAATAGAAACTAGTATTGTATACTGTAATATGTATTTCATGTCACTGTTTATTAGTATTCTATTATATATAATCAATATGTATCGTATAAATAAGTGTAACTTTTCATTTAAATAGTTCACTAAAGTAACGGTCCCATATTATATATAGTATTGATACCCTTGAAATAGTTAATCTGTGTGAAATGCAATTTTAAAAATAGTTACGTTAAAAATAGTGCCAATATATGGCAATGTTTTTAACAAACTTCCGCCCTTTTATTTTGAGATACATTCGTTTTCACAAACAGATAACTTTGTAGGTACGAGTACTAAGAATATGTAAAGTAATATGATTGGAATCAATTGATATTGCAGACATACAATAATTTTAATCAACAACTTGTATTTCCTTAGTAACCGAAATGGCCATCAGTTGTAATTTATAAGATAAAGTAATTTCAACCCTCTATAACTCTATTAAAATATCTTCTGTTAATATTTGTTTTTAAAACTTAATATAAATAACGCAATAAAAGCACTAGAACTCTAGTCTTTAACACCCATCGTCAATTTTTATAATACATAATAGAAAAGTCACAATAGAACGGGTTCAATTTATGCTTACTTTACAAAATATCCAATTTTCACATAAACATATTTTTCACTTCGATTTCGCTAATCAAAATGACATAATTATAACGACACTTAACCTATCTTACAGTGATATCTCAGTAAGCATATCTTCAACAATCAGGTGCAAGTCATTCAGTGATAAATAGTAATTATACGAGTACTGTTCTTGCTTCGTCATTCTAACTTCTACATCTGTTCTATTAGCTTCGATGGTGTAATAACGTTTCGTCATTCATTATCATGATCATAATGTTTAGTGTCTTTATCATCAATACTAGTTGAAATGATTGGGCATTTTATAAAGACACTTTAAAATTTACAACTTTATTTATCCATTTCACAAGTATATTTGAGATTTTAGACATAATACTATAACTTTAGCTAGCGATTTCGCCCTCTATAATTCACGATTTTTTCTATACATACTCATACTATATATCTGATACGCTACTGTTTTGCACTATTCATAAGATTATAACACGCTCACAAACAAGCGTATCAGCTTCATATGCAATATTAGAATAGATTAAAGTCTTTCGACCATATTTAATTTTCTATACATAAGTAAATATTTTTCGACGACTACACAAGGCCATGCCGTGATATACAGAAATTAATTTGAATCATTGATAATTTGTTCATTATTAGCTGTTCTCTCAGGCTTTGCATTAAAATATTTATGCTAAAATGTTGGAATATATTGCCTTTGTTATTATTTTCAAAAGACGTCGGACTCAGATGCTATTTTGGCTTGCACTTCACTTATGAGATCATTTATATAAGTGCCATAATTTATTATGTAACTGCGGCATTATTTATTTACCGAGAAGTTGTATCAGTTGTAAACATGTTTAAGTTGTAATGCAAAATTAATTTGCAATTATCATTTGGACACAATTGTTGTTGACACACACGAGAAACTACATAATGGGATGTTGTAAAAATTGAGTATTTGTTGGTTATTTATTGTTTTGTTATATTTTTTGAAAATCCTATTTATTATATAGATAGATATAACATTATAACAATGAAGTAATCGTAAAGTACGAAATATCATGGGTAGTAAAAAGGGTAATTTAATTAACGAGGGACACTATATTTAAAATTAGTATTTTAGTCATTGATTCCCATAATCAAAGATAAAAATAGTACTTCAGAAAATATGAAATTCTGTGCTTTTGACCGATAAGGCTAGGTTCAAAATAGCGATTTTTATTTGAGCACTGCTGCTGTTGATCTTATATCGGTATAAGATTTATGAGTTCAACTTAATTTTGTTTGTCATTTTTATTAATTAAATGTTTGGTACAAATCATGTGTTGGAAATGTCTCTCGTAAAATAAACACTGTGTAACTAAAATGCTCAACTAAAATGGCTCTTATAAAAAGAGAATTGAGAAATCTTCTCATCTTAGAATGATAAATGTAGCCTATTTAACAGGTGTGATGCTAAGCGTAGATCATTTTAAAATACGACTAGATGTAAGTTCTAATTGTTGTACAATAAATAACACGTTTTTTTAGAAATAATGTTTTTATTTTATATGACCTTTTTCATTGCTATTCATATTGTAAGGCTAAACGAGCTACCAAGGTCTCGACTAAACAGCTTGAAGTGATGCGCGATCTTCGCAAATGATCAACGTAGCTATATTCGTACTAATAACTATATTCCATTTATATAACATAACATAGCATCACGGCGTGTTCCCCGATGGATTAGGCAGAGGTTTACTTTTGTACACCCACATTTCGTCTATGCCGTTATCGAGTCTCATGTAATAGGTGGCGAGCCTATTACCATCTACTGGGGACAGTTCGAAATTCCATGCTGCTTATGAGATTCCAGTACCCGAACCGACCCGAGGATTGAACTTCCGATCGAATAGACCAATTAGGTGGTCTCCGGACAAAAGTGGCCTACCCAAGACACGAATGTCTTTTGAGTCATTACTTCAAGTAGAGTTTCATTTTGAGCTCGGCTCGATCGACCGTTATGGTTCATAAAAATACTAAATAACATAACATAGTATCAAGCCTGTATTCCCCGAAGGGTTAGGCAGAGGTGTACTATTGTACACCCACATTTCGCCGATGCTGTTATTGAATCCTATGTAATAGGGAGCGAGCCTATTGCTGTCTACCGGGCGCAGTTCCAGACTCCGTGCTGCTACTGAGAATTTAAACTCAATAACACTGCCTAACCCGGGAATCGAACCCAGGATTTCACGCTCAGCAGTCGCTTGCGACTATTAGACCAACGAGGCAATGTATAAAAATAGTATGCTGTAATGAATTGTTGCTGAAATCACTTTGTTTATTTCCATTAATTTTCTTGCTAAAAGGGGTGTTATATTAGTCTTCAACTTTTATTAAATAGAGCATATCGACTGTGAACTGGCAACATGTCCTATCGCGATTTTATGAGGAATTTACTTTTTTTATACCACTCAAAATATTTGATACCCGGCAGCGCTGCAAAAAGCATATTTTACTTCAATCAAAATTAGACGCCAAAATCGAATTCATTCAATTTGTTCGATAATTTCTTCTTAATCCTATAATGTTGTCAAAAATGAGATAGTACCGGTTGCCGGTTGTTCACAGTCGAGTACAATTGTACATATTATAATGAGAGCTTGTTAGTTTCACTGATTCCAAAATAGCAGATATTTTTTTTCATTTTGACATCACTTGAATAGTTTTAAGTAGCATATATTGTAATTATCATACAATCTCAAGTTCTAGTAAACATTAATGAAACCTGAATACAAAACAATAGTTTATTGCGTAGACGTATACAAAACATGCTTTATCTATAAACCAGTTTTAAACCTTCGAGTTTTTGCATTATGAACTTTACTGTGTTTTTAATACAGTTCTTAATCCAAAACCATCAATTTATGTAGTAGTGGACTAAGTTGAGGGTTTGCATTAAAAACATATATCGAATAAGGTTTAACGAAGGAAGTTTAAATTATTTTAAGCTACTAACATGGCTAGCCGGGTAAACTCATTTATTTTTATAAAAAAATATCCCACATAAGGGTTCCTCTTGCATCGTTTGTTACAGATTATAAACGTACATTAAATACATCTCGCATGCAAACACGCAGACCCAGACCTAGACAAGATATTTGTTACGTGCAAGAATCGAACCCGCGATACGTAGGATAGAAAGTTAATGGCTGAGTCTGCGCCTCCTAAATTACATATTGTAGTTACACAACCTCGCAGGGCCAAGTATTTCGGAAGCCCAGGTACCATCCGTGAAATTGCCGGAAACGTCAAGCGTCTGCTGGCATTTCTCGAAGAATTGGGGTGGATCTAATAAACCAGCATTATTCCCACACCGTCGCAAAAAATGCGCTTGAATTCACGCCCCTTTCCTATTTTCAGTACAGTAACTACAGGACGCTACATGCTAAGTTTTCACTTTCATGTATCGTAAGTATCATACATTCACGCTGGTTGTTAGTTATCATCAGCCTTATAAGGTTCCCACTCATGGATCTCAGGCTGGTTTCTAATAGAGGGACTAACTAGGGTGTACCTATGACAGAGTCGGGACTCTACGTGCTTTCTAGAGACTCCCGAGAAGATGATGACACGGGATTACATCGTTTTGCCGTCTCCTCGGGGATGTCCACTGTCCAGCGAGGGTAACAGGGGGAACTCTTTAGTCTTCCTCGGGACGTGCACGAGGGGGCTGTCTCTTTAAAGTAACTCCCTCCGGGGGGGTGTATTACTAAATTTGTTTGGTATACAGTTTTAACAGTAGTGTAGTAGTGAGTAGTAATGGTAATGAAAGCGGAGATTAAAAGAAAATTTATAGTTGGTCACGCTCCGTCGAGGTCAAAACCATGACCTAAGTCTCTCTACAACAATGCTCGATACAGACTGATTGATAACATTCAAAAGCGCTATCAAACAAACGGTGCATGCAATTTTTTATACAGATCGTTCTAATGTGATGTTAATTACTTATATGAAGACAACTACATAAAATTCTCACGGGTTGTTTGACCACCTGTGTCATTTTCGATGTCAGTATCAATAATATTGTACATTATGTCAGTATGTTTCAGTGCAATGATATATTGACTTTGAAAAGTCAATGTTCTTGAAATTTTAACCTTAGGCCACACGCCTATAATGTCTGGAAAATAAAGAAAAGGTTGTATTGTTTTTTAAAAATCGTGGTCCCACTCTTTGAGTAATTCCTGTATCATGGATGCGTTTACTATGGACATACACCCAGACCCAAAACAAATATCTGTAGATCATACAAATATTTGTTTCGAGCGGGAATAGAAACACCGACACGTGTCGCGGCAGTCGATCGCTCAACCATTAGGCCAACCATGTTTTCCATGTTTTCTAAAGGACCACTTAAGATTATCAGCTTATTCTAAATTCCTGTTAACTTCTGATATGTCTATGTTAATTATGTATAAACATTGTTTGTGGTAATGGATAGCCTACTGCACTATGGCGCGCGGGGGTTAAATAATTATATTAATTGTTCTCCGCGTCTTGGTGTTTCTCTGCATTTAGTTATTACCTATAATTTGTTATTATGTGAGAATCGTGTAGACGTAATTTTATATTAATTAATAGACATGATAGCTGTCTGGCAGTTTGAGTTTGTCATGCTCACTCAAATGTCCTGCTGGTGGTGGCGGTGTGTGTCGGGTCGTTCGGTTCCCTGCAAAATGGTTGAGCTGAATGACGCTGACACATACGTCTTACTCGTGAACGGGTGCCGTCTGCTGGGACTGGTCAGCTCTTAACTGTCATGGCAGTATTATCAGAAATTTCTAGATATTATAGTTATCAGTTTGTCTAGTCTAGACCTAGTACCTACTACATTTTCCTCACATAACGTTGAGGGAATAATGTATTCATCATAATTATTATGAAATGTTAAACAATCAGACTTCAAAAGAGTAACCATGGAGTTTCTTGCCCGTTCTTCTCCATAGGAAAACAACGCTTTGGAACGAGGCAACTAGAGTCTGACTATTCATAAGTGCCTTTAACTGGTCTACATGAATAAAAATATATTTTATTATTATTACCCAATAATATTTGTATTTGAAGAGGAACCTACAAGCACCAAAACAATATAGTTATAATTTGTTATTTACCTATAATTTAAATAAGTGTAGTTACTTTTAATAATAACGAAACAATACAATAGAACAATATGTATTACAGCAAATATAGCGTAGACTTGTGTCTTTACTGTATATGATATAACGAGTGATTAAAGCAATACAATATGGTTTGATTCATTCTTTTGAGTGCAGCCAAACCATGTAGACGTGTGAGCTGTTGTTGCAGCACCAATAATACAAAATTATATTAATACCGCTTTTGGTTGGAAATTGCCCCTTATGGATACAAGGATAGAGGTGCGTGCCAACTTTTTCATTACATTATATAAGTATTTACCTCTCGGATGCCGCAGTTATTGACACAATAGAATTCCGATTGTCTCATGTGGATCTGCGTTCCGGCAACCGAGAGGTTAAAACAATTGGAATCCTTCAATCAACAATATTAAAAGATTTCAATAATCGAGGCCCACTGACTATAATACCTGCTCCAGACGAACTTAGGATACAAAACCTAAGTTTATCTGGAGTATGGAGTGACAAACTCATGAAGTCTCATTTCTAGTACCCCGATAAACAGTAACTTTCTATGCATATCTAATCGTTTATCGTAACTGATACTGCTGCAACAAAATGAAGTGCTTCAGCTTCATGTTAGACCTGATATCTACTATTACTAGCTATAGATTTTACAAATAACATTGAATAAGTGACAATCTCACATTACATATTCATGAAAGGCATGTAATTGACTGTTAGTTCTCGATTGGCGCTGTGTTATAAAAGTTTCTGGTCAAGAGAATATTTTTTTCAGGTCCAAAATGAACGTAAAGGCGGCATTGGCCATGACAATGGTCTTTATTGGATGTTGTTCCAATGTAGTGTTCCTAGAAATGATTGTGAAGGAAGACCCGGGTGCAGGAAATTTAGCAACATTCCTACAATTCATATTTATCGCTACAATTGGTTTCGTTACGGTTGGCAAGTTTGGTACTGCTAAAAGAAACATCCCATTTAAGCAGTATTTACTGCTGGTTGGATTATTCTGGACGAGCAGCGTTGCCAACAACTATGCCTTTGACTTCAATATAGCAATGCCTCTACATATGATCTTCAGAGCTGGTTCTTTAATGGCAAACATGGTTATGGGCATTTGGATTTTGGATAAGAAATACCCACCATTGAAGTACGTAGCTGTATCCATGATAACGGTTGGCATTGCTCTGTGTACTATAGTGTCTAGTGGGGATGTGAAAGCACCAAGAGATACTCATGAGGACGCCGTTGAGGAAGAAAGACTGAAGTTTATTGACTGGCTGTGGTGGTGCTTAGGAATAGCCATCCTTACCTTCGCACTGTTCGTGTCTGCAAGGATGGGAATCTTCCAAGAATCCTTGTATTCAAAACACGGGAAGCATCCTTGGGAAGCACTGTACTACACCCACTTACTGCCACTAGTATTCTGGCTGCCAACAGCCCCAAATCTCATTGGACACGTCAAAATTGCAATTGAGACACCTTTGGTCGACTTTATAGGCTTTTCAATACCAAGACAAGTGCTGTTTTTGATATTATACGTGTTAACTCAAGGACTATGCATCAGTGCTGTTTATGTTCTAACGACCGAATGTGCTTCTTTGATCGTCACGTTGACAGTCACGCTTAGAAAATTCGTATCACTTATTTTCTCTATAATATACTTCAGGAATCCCTTCACACTGGGGCACTGGATCGGTACACTGTTGGTATTTATTGGCACACTGATATTTACGGAACTGTTACAGAAGACTTTATTATATGTTACGACTGTAGGACTATTTGTGTCCACCAAAGAGGAAGAGGAGAAAAAATTATTAAAGCATCAGACTTGTTAGGTTTTGGGATAGTAGATTGAATGATAGTCATTGAAAGTCGTTTCGTATTAAATTTGCGCAAATACCAACGTATCAATGTTGCTACTTGCAAAGTTAATCTTGATATTAAATGCAACCCGTGAAATAATTTTTGTAGCTAATTACACAGTCTTAGTCACGGAATCCTTTCTGAGTTGTCCGTCTGTGGACTTTTTCTCATGACTAATATATTATTTGTTGTATTATTACTTGCTTATGTATATGTATTGTATTTAGAATTTAATTAAACAAGTAATGTGTTTTTTTACTTTTTTTAAACGATTCATTTTGTTGTACGTGTATACATCGTACATTTGAACTTTATATCTTTAAGTATACATATGTACATATGTTAGTTCTGTATGTGTCACTATAAAAAGACAGCACATGAGACAGAAAGTACCGTTTTCGAGATTTTTTAATGATTTCATTTTGACTGACACCTGAGTATGCCATCTAAGCTAAGTTATCTGTAGTTATACAAATTACAGACACGTACGTACGTAAATTTAAACTTTCCTTAATATGTAAGATAATAGCGTATTTTTTAAAATTCAAGCTTTAAGTTGACAGAGGGCTGCCAGAGATCGTATGAAAATCCACGCGGTCAAAGACGCGGGCAAGAGCTAGCTATTGAAAAATACGGCATTAATTTACCAATAATTTGTACCAATGCGTTCACGGTAGTTAAACCGCTAAACTTTATGTGAAACGAATGGCAACATAATTTGATCGTAAGAAGATTAATGTAATGTTTAGTTTTATAATTATGTAATTAGTGTAAAATAGATATAATGGTGGGATGCTATCGATTTTGTAATAACAGTTCCCAGCAAAGTATTTTTCAATACCTTTTGATGAGATCAATTTAATGTCTTTCTAAGAGAAGATTGAATAATGTTCACTTTGCACTTGTTTCACTTTAAAATGTAATGGATCATTCATTCCTTTCTTTTCTTTTTTTTTAAACTTTGCCCCACTCTAGGATTTTCTTCTGTATCGTGGGTACAGTTTACAAACATACATGTAACATGCACAGACAACCAGACCCGAAACAACTATCTGTAGATCATACAAATATTTGTTCCATGCGGGGATCGAACCTGCGACACGTAGCGCAGAACTATTATTGCTTAGCCACTGCGCCAACCGTGTCGTCGATCACTGATCTGATTGAATAATTATCAGTTGTAATTATTTTAAAGTAAAGGATTTTTTATTATTATTCTTGAGTTTATTTTAATGTATAGTTTTCAAGGTCTAGTGGTCACAAATAGGAGTGCTGATCGTGATGTCCTGGTTTCGATTGCCGGGTCAGGCAGTGTTATTGGGTTTCTCTGTATAGAAATTCTCAATATCATTATGGGGTTTGGAACTGAACCCGGTAATGGCAATAGTCATGCCCGCTATTATATGGGGCTCAATAACGGCATCAGAAATATGTGTCTGCCTAATCCTTCAGAGTATATATGCATGATGTTGTATTATGTGTGTATGTGTATAATTTTCCAGTTGTTATCGTAGTCATATTTTTTGTTTTACAATATAATAATATTTTCTTAGCTGTTTTATAATAAATATTTGTTCTATGTTATGTTATTACTTAGTTGAAGGAGAATAAAAAAAATACAGGTGTTTAGTCTTTATGAGGTAATTTGTTACTACAACATTAATAACAGAGGTTATTGAACTTGTAGTCCAATCAATAAGGATTTTTGAATGGAGGCCCTGGCAATATGGCGGGTTATATATAAGACTGTAGTAGATACCGATCGTTATTGTGGAGCTGTACTAAGGCAATATAGTATTTAGTGTTCTCTAACAATGATTAATTATCGAGATATCAAAAATAATTAATAAGTCCATTACTGTGCCGCTGCTGGGAAAGAGCCTCTTCTTAGAATGAAAAGCGCCAGGCCTTAGTCCACCACGCTGGGTCATTGCGAGTTGGCGAACTACACACACGATCGAGAACTTTATGAAGCAATCTCAGGCGTGCAGGTTTCCTCACGATGCTTTTCCTTCACTGGTAGCGCACGTGATAATCAAAATCTGATCCACACATGATTCCGAAAAGTCAGAGGTGTGGGCCGGGTTTGAACTCATACTCTCTTGCCTTCCATCCAAGAGAGTCTGATTTCGAACTCTTTCACAAATAAAAATCTTTATAAATAATCATCCTGTATGTTCACAAGAACATGATTACAGGATGGTATAGGTATATTTTATATCAGCTATCTTACTATTTATATGGTGTACAAATATGTATAGCTGTACGCAGTAAAAATATTAATGAATATTAGTGGCCGCCGAGTGGTCGAAAAATGACCGTTATTCATCATGTTTTTAAGTTTGAACGTTACGTTTGAATTTTGTTCTATTGCATCAGCTGCAAGCGTGTATGACATATTTATGTGTTTGACATTGGCAGTATGTGATGTAAACAATGAATGTTTTATTTTATTTTATTTAATGTGTTTGATACACATATTCAGCATATTCATTTTAGCTTTCTGCACTCCTTTTCCATATAAACTTCAAGGATGCCAAATCCACACTCCGTGCGCGCAATATGCTTAAACAGGGGTACCGACAAAGATTTTTCTTCATGTATTAATATACAGATGAGATAATTAGGAACAAATAAATATTCCTTTTATACATTTTAACTGTCAATTGTATCATGAAAAAAGTTTTCTAGTGAGTATAAGTTTCTGTTAATGTTATATCTTTAGCTGATTTATTAAAAATCTTTGGACACATTATTAATATTAGGATAATTATAATCCAGATCATTGTTCAGACACAAGTCAAGTGTAGCACAGTGTTATTTATATTATTTTATTGAAAGAACTAATATTTATATCTCAAAATTATTATCTTAATTTGATATGAACGATATCTTAATTCTTGGTATTAAGATTATTTCATTTTAACGTGTTTGATTTTCCTTGATTATGATAAGTAGAGAGGAACTAATAATAGGGCAAACAATTAAAACATAGACAGCTTATATCACGCTTGTTATCGCTGGAAGGTTAAGTAGACATAGCACAGTCATATAATAGTAACAACAGGTCGTATATAAAATTTTGTTTTGGCAAATCATGTTTAAGTTGTTAAGCGGGGTTGCCGTTCTTCTTATTTAGTGTCTGAGCTCTAGACGTTATGAAAATTAGTCAGAAAAATACACACAAAGCGATTATGTCATGATGATAGGCAGCGTCCTCTTTTATGCTAATTACAACATGTACTTACAGTCTATACAGTGATCATCATTCCATATGCCAAACGTGCTTATGGCAATTAACTCCTATGACCCTTTTATTGCTGGTCATTAGGACACCACTGTTTTGAGGACATTTACAGGTTGATTAGTAATAATAATCTTTATTTGTCCATTAAAATACTGTTTGGTCATGATATCAACATTTTTTATCAAGTTTTATCACTGCTGGGTACAGGTTTCAGAATGAAAAGGGTAAAATATTAGTCCACGACCCAGCCTGGGTAAGTTTATGTAATTATAATTTCAGGTAAAAACATAAAAAAGTTTTTTTTTTTATGTATTCCTCTTAATATCCTACAAAATAGGCGGTTGCTTACACAGCAATTTCATATAGACCCGACTTCGTTAGTTGTTGGTTACTAGCGTCCGGCGGCAATTCAACCGGGGTCAAACCAAAATTATTTACAGACGCTAACCGCATCGCAAATACCTCTGACCTTTCACAGAAAAAGTCCAGAATTCTGACTAAATAAAAGCAAAGAATGTGGCCCACGTTATCCGTTAGCCACGATTGGGTGCGAAATTAGCAAGCACTAGACCAAAAGCTTGGCTAGCGAATTTCCTACATCCTATACGCCCTACCAACTTCAAACTCCCACAGTAGCTACCAAAGAACAAGCCAAAATGTATCTTATCTTATCCTCATAAGGATCAAATACAGTTCTGCGATGTAAAAGTTAAATTTGCAGTCGCTAAAGCGGACGGCGATGGAATTTCAACAAGTTGGACGATTGCTTCGAAATACATGATTATGAATGCGCTTATTGTCGCTTTTATTGCTAGAGAGATAAGGTCGGGTTTGGTACGTTTAGGGGATGATAAAAAGCGGTTGTTTGGAAGGCAGTGGCCCCACTAGCAGTGCAGACATTCTTGACGAATGCTGCCAAAAACCGGGCAGTTTTCACCTCGTTCCGGGAACAGTTTATTGTTTTATTTGCGCTTTAGATCTCTAGATTTTTGGGCGGTTTAGTTTTGTGGGGACATCGTGAAAAATGAAGAGGACGTGTTTTTCGGATTAGTCAGTATTTATTTTAGTGTCGAGAACTTTTGCTCTTGAATTTCTTAGCGTTCTAGTGCTGCCATGTTACTTTTTAGAATGTTTGAGTTTTTAGACTGTATTTTTAACCATACCGACACGTAATTTATTATCATGAACTTTAATATTGCCGTTAAACACTTGTTTACGTTTTCATTCGATCACTACATGCACCATTCGGTACATAAATCCAACCAAAACCTTTCTTCTCCAACGTAAAAAATCTAAAATAAAACTTCCCATCTCGCAATAAACACACACCACTTAACTAACAGTTTATCCGTCAGTTAACAAATGTGGCACTATATAGGGGACAGAGGGGAGTGATTGTTCCACACTAAGATTTAGACATCAATAAATTCGGCCAGCCGGCCCCGGGAACAATTTATGTACGTCTGCTGAGTATTTCGCACCTCCTCTCAGCATTGTTTAAATACCTGCACGGTACACCTATTGTAATTTGGACTAGTGTGGTATTTACTTCTGTAGCTTACTTACCTAAGTACTTGGATGAAGTTTGAACATGGAAGTTATGGCCCCGTGTGCTGCCTTGGTGTTTTGTTCAGAGATTGGAATTCGTGTAACAAAAGTATCGCCATCGATTTAGTTCAAGATCATAATTATGTTTTGTAGTATCATAATAGTAGATTATGATCAACTATTATGAGGCTATTGTATTGGAATTTCCGAAGAGATTTGTCTGGTAATCCAACAGAGTTTGGGCTGATTTTATTTATATTTATACAATAACTAAAAATCCCTTTAGATTTTTCCTGTGTGGTGCAGACAACATTTTCACATGCATTTTAATCTGTTTTGAAACTATCTGTAGGTCAAACAAATATTTTTCCCGTTCGAAATCGAATCCGCAACTCGCTGCGTAAAAGATAATATAATTAATCGCTTTGACAATCCGACCTTACCTTCAAATCTCACACATGGATAGCCTTTAGTTTGAAAAAGAAAAGTTTACCAAGAAGAGTTTACTAAGTTTGGCTCCTGAAGTCATACACGAGTGGACACCAGTTACAAGATGAAACATTGCCGTGTCGCATCATCAGCTGCGTATACAAATCTAAACGGTGGCAATATGTCTATACAAACGGAATGACCCAGTTCCAATAAACAGCGTATAACAGAATGACGTCGATATCTCATGCATATGTTCAATGAAAATGAAACGGATCAGTCCGCTTAGTTAAATCGCTGCGATTTATAGATACGTGTGTAGCCGGCTTTATGTCGCCTCTCAGATGACTTACAACTCATGTTGGAAATAGGTGAATAGATGTCTGTGTCTGTACCTATTACCTAACTGAAAACCCGCTCTTATATACGATTATACGTATGTTAAAGAATTAGGTTTAGTGAATAAGAAAATTAAATAGCCTATCGCTTCGTATAGCATATAGCCCGTAGCTTCGTTCAGCCAGGTAATATCACGGGTTAGTGACAAAATAAGTCATTACAAAATCTATACTTCGAAAATCAAACTAATGCGTAATGTATACACTTTTATCATCATCACCAGGCTTCTTCGTCTATTCCAGATGTTTCAGAGAACGTTTGTGTTGGCTAAACAAACTGATGCGAGAGTGACATACCCTACAACAGGCCTGACATTTATGTACTAACATATTATACATATGTTCATTCGTCACAATGTTATTGACGAAGTTATTCCTTGTTGTAGATGGCGAGCCTATCAAATTGCCGGAGAACTTGGAGAGTCTGCCCAGAGCTGAACATTTTGCGGCTCAGAGGCACAGGTGGAACACCAATGAGGTCAGTGATTTTGTTGATATAATATAACGCGACAATGAGAAACAATTGTAAAAAAAATGCGGTATGAAATGTGTATTGTGTAAAATGTGAAGTTTAGTTTTAAACAATACCAGTATAATTACTCTTTCTTGGACCATATTTGAATAACAAAAACTGAAAAGTTGAAGTCCAAAATTAAAAGTTTTACAACGATGAATCTTAAGGGTCTACAAATAAGATAAAAATCAGTGCACACTGATTTTTAGAGTTAGTTATCTCGGAGTGAAAATGAAGAGCAATACATGCAACACCGCGGTAGATCTTCTGTTTTCCGTCGATAAAAGATTTTGTTTCAAAATAAACACTTGATAAATTCCGTTTCGGTAACAATATCTTTAAATATAGTGCGGCCTACAATACAAAATTCAGACATGCACATAATATATGTACTTGAAATAATATAAAAGTATATTATTAACCAGCTTTTGTCCGCGACTTCGTCTGCGTAACCTACGTGCAATATATAATTTATAGCCTACAGTACTCAGGAATAATCTAGCTTTCTACCAGTAAAAGAATTTTTAGAATCAGATCATTCGTTCCGACCCCCTACATACAAATTTTACCTCTTTATAATATATGTATAGATTTATATATTAGGAATAAGGAGTATGTAAACCAGTATTAATACATTACAATATAGGTCTGAACTTGTTTTTTATCCGTTTGGTATTCTAGTTGGGCATTTCAAGCATTCAACCTTGGCATATAAAAACTTAGAAATCTGAACACTCATATCTTATCAGTAAAGTTAACAGCTATTAAAACCTTATCATTAGTCGTCCGCTGTATATAAAGTAATGAAAGTACTTCGGAAATAATGCAAAACGGAATCTATTTTCGTATTTAGTTACAGAGTGCTAATATTATATTGTGCTCTGGTTTAATGCAACATATCGGTATTTATTATTAGAACATGGTCACTCGCCGATCACTTACCGCCAATTCAGTTTGGGTGTAAAGGCCGTACTGCGATACTGGGCAATTCTTACGCCCTTCGATATCAATTTCTAATTAAGAAAAAGAAATAAAATTTCATTAAAAATATCATCCAAACTTCCGAATTTTCCTGTGGATTTTCCAAAATTTTCTTTCGTACTAAACTTATAATAATAATAATAAATCTTTATTGACATAGTTTTGTTACATTTTTACATGAATTCCTTGGCCCCTGAGCTAGTTTACAGGAGCCAGTGCATTCCCCTTATTGCTCGGTACAAGTCATGTCAACAACACACTATAAAAGGTAAGTAACATTACGACGAACCTTGTCCAGGCTTATGCCCAGCAGTGGACGAAGTCGGGCTGTGGATGATGATGATGAACCTTGTCCGGACAATTACGAACACAACAAAATCAGCCAAATCGGTTGACAGAGTCAAGTGAAGGTCTTTAATACATGCGGCAATTGATTTTCATATTTTATAGATAGATAGATGCTGCTTCCAATGTAATACTAAGAAAATTAGGAAATAGCTAGGCGTGCGAATGTGGCATGATATTTCTCGATTTCAACATGACATTTAATCACATGAGAATTTGGTCTTTCTTCAGGTCGTGCCTGACGTATGATGGATTTATATATACAAGTTGATAACGTTTATTCAACGCGTTTATTCGCTGTGTTTCCTTTACAAAAGTAAATCAGCTGCCCAATATTTGCTTTAAAAAGTTGCGTATAGTGTGTTGAGTTACTTAAGACTTGTAAAGACGCTCATTAGCCAATAAAAATATCATAGATATTGACTACTTCATAGATACTGTAAAAATATAATATTTAAAAATCGAGAACACCTGTATCTTTGCTCCATGCTGCTCTATGTTAATTATAAGAGGTTATTCCATTAGTAATACTACTTTAATTTGAAACTACGAAATAGAGTGGGCTCTATCTAACCCGGCCGGCCACCATAAAGGAAAGTCCTATCCACCATATTAACATTAATTATACATAACGTCAAATAACGTTGACGCCATATCGCGTGGTATAAATCCTGCTAATTCATGTATTATGCAAACAGACACGGTGTCTCATATCTCGGTGTGGCAATGTTTTAGTCTGCTTAGCAAGCGTAGATTAGCTTTTAACCCCTACTAGTGTGGTAGCTCATTATTTTAATTATCGAGATTTTAGGGTTAGGTAATATTAAACTTGCGTTGAAGGAAAACAATGAAGGAAAAGAAAGAGGATTCCAAGATGTTCTCTATGGTCTGTAAAGACCGCTAATCACCACACCGTTTCTCATTCTGGTCAACTGCCCTCGCCCAGCAGTGGGACAGTTATATGTTTTTTAATTAACTTGAACGAATGTTGACAGTTGGAATGGAAACACGTAAACATACCGTCAGTAAAACAACTGACAAAGAACTCGGACGGATTATGAGAAGAAAGAATTTAACTCTGACGTTGAACGACGACAAATGACAAACGAGAACCTTTTATTACCAGCTTTTATTAAAAAATTTCTTTAAATTTTGAAAGCTGCACAACGTAAGAAGAAGTATATGTTGGGTAATAGGTTCGGCCCGCGGCTTTGCCCGCGTGGTTTACGAACCCGTACATTTTCCCGGGATAAAAAGTAGCCTATGTGCTATTCTAGACTATAATCTCTGTGCTAAATTTCATCCAGATCCGTTAAGTCGTTCTCGCGTGAAAGAGTAACAAAGATCCGTCCATCCATCCATCCTCATAAACTTTCACATTTATAATATTCGTAGGATTCACTGACATGGTATGTGCAATACAGTTCTAAGAGGTGCCTCATTCAGATAATGATTATGTAATTGCTAGGATCTCACCTTTTCTTCTAACTCCATTTATTATATAACATAATACAAATATGCCAAGGTAACTTTTGAATCATTTTCTTCATGCAGAGTATCTCGTCATCTTGATTGACCGTAAACGTATAAAAGAGCATTAAGCAAACAAATTATTATTTATATCTATACATTTACTTGCTTAATTGGGTCCTATTTTGTGAATATAAGCCCCAATTAAGCAATGCCTTATTATATGATATCTCTTAGTAGGTGCATCGTTCAGGTTTGCAAGCTTAATGAAAGTGCGTCGAGTTTAAATTAGGCCAGTTGACTGTATCACTGTCATACAAATACGAGTTGTTTCCGTGACTCCTTGACCGCTTCAAAAGATTTTTTATGCAAACTCAACACCGCTTATGGGTTGAATTTTGGTAAATCCTATAAACCTACCTGCCATATTTTAAGATTGTAGTTCCTGAGATTTTTAGTCATTATCAGATTTATCAATATTTGGATAAACATCAGATAAGTAATTCCTCTGATAAGTGTGTACAAAAACTGCTCCAATTTCAAATTAACAGCTAGATCAATTTTATCTGGGTATTGAAAAATCGGGCCTTTGTCGAATTAAATACGTACGACTACATACATAGTCTATTCTCTCTCTCTATTTCTGAACTCCTAGTACTGCACCGTTTAGATTAGCACAGTTAATGAAATGCGTTGAGTGTAGATTAAACTCCGGAGTCGAGCGTGTACATGTGTTATTAAGGTACTATTACATGCGCCATAGTTGAAAGTGGACTGTCAGTCGACGCATTTAGACTTCACGTTAAACGACAGTGATTACCGTGATTAACATTTGGAAATGTGTCGAGGCTCTAACAGAAGTTGGCCTAAGTATTGGTGGAGTTATATTTGAAATGAAATGAAATTGTTAATTTTACAATAAGGATTTTCCAGGCAGGAAGAAGTAGTGATAGCCTAGTGGTTGAACGCCATCCATGCAAGAGGGTCTGAGTTCAAACCCGGCCCGCACCCCTGACTTTTCGGAATCATGTGTGGTTCAGAATTTGATTATCAATTGTGTTAACGGTGAAGGAAAACATCCTGAGGAAACCTGCATACCTGAGAGGGGTTTGCTAACCCGCACCGGGCCATTTTTCGGTCAGTAACAATACTCTACCAACTTGGGCACTGGGCATTTGGTTAAAAAAGATTATTGCATCATTATTCAATAATATTGGCCCCATCTAAAGCCCACGTATCACTAAAAGTCTTTTAAAAATGTTAGTCATAAGTAGTTTGTACCCTAATGGAGATAATAATACATATTCATGAGAAACGTATAGATATACTCGTACTTAAATTCGGCAACTTTTGTAAAAGTATAAATAGACTATAAATATCATTAGCCTTGAAGTTAAATAGTATAATGCTATCCAATAAGTACCATACATAAGTAGTAACTTATAACTCTTATCAGCTATTTTGTATATATGCCGATTAATTTTGAAGCCCACTTTCAGTCTTACCAGATGCGTGTAAATATCTATCAGTACACTAAGTAACTACCTTATTGGTCTAGCAGTCCCAAGCTCGACTACTGAGCGTGAGGTCCTGGGTTTGATTTCCGGGTCGGGCAGTGTTATTAGAGTTTGTATGGAAATGAGTCTGGAACTGTGCTTGGTAGATGGCAATAGGCTCGCCACTTATTCATGGGACACAAAAGCGGTATCGGCGAAATGTGGCTATACAATACTAAACCTCTGCCTAACCCTTTAGGTAATAAAAGTGTGATGTTATGTTAACTTATGTTGCACTAAGCGACTGCCATCTAATCTCCAGAACCCTATTAAAGAGAAATACCAATTACCTTATGGAAACATAAATCAGAAAGACCAACAGTTTAGTTAATCAATTCAATTAATGGTCCTTCTGACTTCACGATTTACCCCTTTATTGTGCGAACCGTCTAAATATAAATAAAACTTACCCGTATATAATAAACATAGCGATATTTACATAAGTAGGTTAATATCCTAGATCCCCAGAGACTTGAATACAAAGTGATTATAGTAACGGCTTAATTATATTAAGGGTCTTGCTTAATGAATTCCGTGTTATATTTGTGTGTGTCATGTTAGACTATTTTGGGGATATATATTTTTGAGTAGCCTTTTGAAGGAACCACAAAACATAATGAGTGTTTACGAAGCTTTTTGGCATTTATTTGGGGTATTAATAAGAGCGCTCCGAACATTGACAGTATATTCACAGTATACTAATAGTAGACTCCCTCATTGGTCTAGTGGTCCAACTGCTGATCGTTAGGATCTGGGTTCGATTTTCAGGCCGGCTAAATTGTTATTACGTTTTTCTGTATGGGAATTCTCAGCAGCAGTACGGAGTCTGGAACTGGATCCGTTAGATGGTAATAGGCTCGCCTCCTATTACATGGGACTCAATAATGGCATCGGCGAAAGGTAAGTGTACAATAGTACACCTCTGCCTACCCCTTCGGGGAATACAGGAATGATGCTAGATTACGTTCTGTCTGTGCCTCTTATGTTCTGCAATGTTCAAAAATGGTTGCCTATAAAATATCCTGTTCATAGAAAAGCATTCAGATATTACCTCATATCAATAATATATGTAATTAAATCGTTACTATAATCTATCTGGACTTAAAAATAGACCTTAACCCCTGAGTTTGCTTCTGCGTTTTTTGTCAGGAAATGCCATAGCCATCTAGATAAAAAAAAATACGCGTAAAACTAATTGCAAAATAAACTATTTCCTCTTGTACCTAACGTATGTAGGATTTGACATTTGGAGTATATACCAAAAACGTCTATAACTTTATTTCAAATTTACTGGCTTATAGATACAGTCGTAAAGTGTAAATAAAATACAATCGGATATAAAATAGAGTGAATGATGTTTTTTAATGTGAGTTGGTCTTTTCTTTTTTGTCACGCAGCTTGTCATCCGCTCCGTAGAAAATCTCCAAAAGAATTTCCAAAGGATTTACCTAACAAATACTTATCATAAACTTTACAAACGCTTATAACATAAAAAGAAAGAGAAAATCCCAAGTTTAATACACTATTTTCTCGATCTAACCCTTCGCATCTAAATCGGCGTTTTACCTTAAGTTTTGTAACGATCCTCATTCTGGCTCGGTCACTTATACCCCAGTTTCTATTCAATATAACACTCTGCCGGACATTAAAGGGTTTAAACGTTTGTAGGGGCTCAATAGAAGCGATTTCTTGTGATAAACTGTTGGTACTGTGTAAACTATACAATAAAATATCAACTGAAAGCTATAACGAAGTTTTTGAAAGGAGAACATGACAGGTTCGAACTTAAAGACTAAGTATTCTGAACTTATGATTTTATTAAAATCTTGGGCACGTGGTTTTCCCTTATATTATGCGTATTTCCCGTGGTCACAGAATTGTCTGTAGGCTATACAAATATTTGTTCTGTAAGGTTAAGGGAAATGAACCCGTGGCACGTAGCGCAGATAGCCAATCGCTGAGTCAGGTATGCAATCCCGGCCGTTGATCTATAAAAGCAGATGGCCAAACGGGAAAAAGGAACTTTATTTCAAGTTTATGAGACTAGCAGCAGGATCGTACAAGTGAAATTACGGGAAGGTATCCCAACTTAACCCGGGTACGTCTTAAAACTGCGGTCAGACACCGGAGGACGGGCAGCAGCGTCCTCTCACTAATCGGTGAGCCACTGCGATCCCCAAGCCACCTGCCAAGCGTGGGGATTATGGCAAACCCCCCCCGTTGAGGGAGGCCTTCGATCAGCAGTGGACGTCTTCTGGCTGATGATGATGATGATGATGATGATCCCAACTTAAGTCTTTGGACGGCAACGCAGCCGTAATCTATGTAACTAGATCGTGGATGTTCGTAGGCGCAGTCTTCTTTAGTCTTCTGTCGAGATGGCACGAGCTAGCACATTGGAATCGGTTATGACGTATATGAAAGTAAACCAGCCAGACAATGATGGTGGTATCGAGACTGACTGCCCAGCGTGCACCAGACGATTAGGTGATGGCTTTGTCCTTGCATCGCTCGTCATCATGTAAAAAGACTATTTGCCTTTCTCTATCTTAAAAAAAGTAACTTGAATGAATGAATGAATATATCCAAAATAAATATATACATGTTATGTTTATGCTAATGAATATATTTATTTACTCACTAGCGATCTGCCCCGGTTTCACACGGGTAGCACACAAACTAACCAAAAAGCTAAAAAAAAAAATTCGTTGATCCGATCGCTACCAAACTTCACAGGATCACCCGCTGGACTAATTTGAAGGTTACCTAAAAATTTCATTAAAATCGCTCGAGCCGTTTTGGAGTCCATAGTAAGCATACATACACACATTTATATATGTATATATAGATTCAAATGAAGTAACATAGTGTTCTAAGTACAAGTAATTTATGGGTAACGCTTAACTGCAGGGTATAGACATAGCTAGAACAGTTATGTCTAACCTTTAATTACGACTAATACCCCTAGTCAAGTAGTTATAACACAACTATGTATGTATTACCTACCAATATTAATGAAAGTCGCCATTAATAATGGTAGTAGTAAGGTTGTATAATAATTAACATTCATGCAAAACATTTACATTGTAATGAAGTTCAGGTTTGTTAAATTCCGCGTTCAATTTTTAAAACCTTTTGTGTATTACGGCCAAGGTCGCAATGGTTAACAGCTGACGACGCGGCGGTGACGGACTTCTTTTGAGCTATAGTTGTGACCGTATACATGTCGCAGATGGATTGCCCTTTTACAAAAACGCTCCATTATGTAAAACAGCTGAACGACGTTTAGCGGTTTTTCATAATTACTGAACCTTAACACGTAGAATTGCTTAAACGTTTTGGATTTATCAATGCAGCGGGCCAACGATTAGAGGTTATGTACAACAGCGTGAAATGAAATGTTAGATAAATTGTAGATTTTGCATCCCGACATCCGTGTCGGGGTGCAAAATCTTAGGTTAAGTTAGGTTAGAACTGTGACCAATCACTGCGCGAACCGAGCAAGCAAAACGACCGCACCGCGGTAGCGTCCGGCGAGCGCCAGTTCTACATTGTGTACTGTTCATCATGGTCGCCATACACCAAATGCTTATTGTGACTGCAAATAAGCTATTCTGCATTACGCTTAAACTTGGGTAGCAGTTTTGTTAAACATAGCGCAACGGCAATCCAGCTGAACGTTGTTCAGCTGTTTTATTTAACGGAGCTCTTTTAGAAAACAGCTAGCGGTTATGTAAAACAGCTAAATAAACAATCCATCTACGATATAAATATAACCTATATGAAGAACGAAAGAGCGATCAGTTATTTTTCTTATGTCATAGATTTTCTTTCTTTATAAACAGGTCCTTATCGAGCATCAACAATTTTGAATCACGTCGCAAATGTACTAACAATTACTGTCCAATAAGCTTATCACAACCTACCGTCGGATGCCTCTCTCAATTTGCGACAGCACCCGACACACAGCGCTAATATCTTTTGCCCCTCACGATAAGAAGTTTAAACTTAAGGGCTTAGCTCGCCGTAACTGGGGCCTCATACCATTCCATCACCTCCCCCCTTGTTTACACCTTCCGTTAACACCGGTTCCTTTTGGTTACGTATGGAAATTTAACGATCCGCCGAACAGGTGACCCGGGTAATGGGTGAAAAAACCTGACTAACGTGCCTTATTTCCTCGTAGTTTTAATGGAAATTCTAATATATTAGGGTTGAAAATAAGGCCGTTGATAAGACCATGTTCCTAAGCAGGGTTCGTAAATGTGTGCGCTGAATTGCGTTAGTATAAGTTTATGCTAGTTTTTATAGTCTCTCACGTGTTTTTTTCATAATAGTTTCCTGTATGCTATATGCAGTGAGCGTTTACAGTTCGATTGATTATACTCTTTAAAGTCATCTTGAGGAGGTAAAATGAGATCAGAGTAGGTGCATAATATATTAGCAAAAAATAATTAAATAAATTGTTTTTGTCTAGAAAGCTTTCAGTCAGTTTAATAATTCACGCTGTAGCCGTTTTGTTGAATCTGTTGGTTTACATCTCCCTGCCCATAAAATCACACCTCTGACGCCTCTATACGAAAATTTGATAATTATTCTATCATTTTGTTACAACAAATTCAGTAACTTAAGCCAGTCATGATAAATTATACTCATAAATGCCTAAGTAGGTGTAAAACATTACCCTCCTTTTGGCATCCTCTTGTGTAAACAATATTTATGCGATTTCAAACTGCGCTGCTAATGCACTTGCCAGCTACTGGCGCCAGCGGCTGTATCAGTGTGAACTATACATTAAATCAATTGGGGTAATATAATATAGTTTTTTAATCGGATCCATAGACATCATCATAGAGCGGTGTTATTTTTAATGTGTGTATTACGCAGCATTAATTAGTTCTGATTTTGATTAAAAAGATTTAGATACTATTAATTATAATTTGCTATAATGCTGTCAGTTATGTCGTGGTACTGTATTAATAGAAATATCTTGCCGATTTCCGACAAAATTTTTTTTTTCGTATTATTAATATTTTCTGTAACTATTTCTCCTTCAGCCTGTAAAAAAATACTGTTTGTTTTAGGCTATATCATGCACACACCATTGCCCTTTAGTAAATACTAACGTATCTATGTAAGAATGCCCTTACAAACGCTCCACGATTTTTGTATTCCCAATAATATAGATGTAAAGACATATAAAATAACACATCAATTATAGCTCAAATCCTTTTCAGTATAACAAAAATATCCAACTTAATTCTGAACCATTCGGTCTATATTATTAGTAGCAATTCAATATAGCAGTAAAAATACTTAACAGACAATTGGGCCTAAGTATAGACTTGTTGGTCTTTATGTACGCAATGAGCACGCAATGTCTATCGACTTGTACTTTTTATCGTTTTAATGTGGCTGTTGCGTCATATATTTTCTATATTTTTTCTTTATGACAGGTAATAGAGAACTATGTAAAGTAACTTATAAAGTTAAGTTCAGATTGAATTTAAAAAAAAATGCGTACTTGAAACTCGTTACAACGTTTAATAGATCTAAGGGCCGATTTTTTAATCGCCGGATAAACCTCAGATATCTTGTTATCTCTCTGATAAGTGCGATAAAGATGGGATAAGAACAGTTCTTATTTAAAATAAATAGCTCGATAATATTTTATCTGGTCGTTAAAAATTTGGACGTAAATTGTCTTAGATTACATTTATGGAAATTTATCTCAAATAAAAAAAAACGTATAGAAACATTTACTTTTGTTAGCCTAGTCTACCTAGCGATATTCTTGGCTATACCGTATGGTCTAAATATAGGACAGAGACTATTGAGGTGCGTGTAGGACACAACGTCACTAAGGACTTTGCATAACTAATGTGTAAGCGTTACTTATCTTTATGTCCCTTTTCCTGGTCCACTTCTTCGTCACCGGTGTTGCCATTATATGTGTCAGTGGAACACAGACTTTTTATAAGTATTGTACTGCTTTGCTACTTTAACGTGCTTGAAGGATGACTAGCTTCTTTGGCAAACTTCCTTTTTTACATAGAAAACTAAAAATGATTTTTGTCTAGTCGACTTTTTCAAACAAGCTTAAATAATTAATATTCTTTTGATAGTGTGGGTTTATTATAATAGTGGAGTGGTTTGTATCGCTATGTCTGTTTGTCAAGTGTCTGTTTGTTTTATGCTAACATTTAAAATTTTGAGACATAAAACTGATGCGATGTTGTTTTATATTAATGTAGCAATTTTTTTTTTAAAAACGCCACTTTCCCTTTTTGCCATCACTTATTGGGGGGTATATTCTACAAAAATAAATAACAACCGCCTGAAGGCTAAACATACATTTGTTCCATGCGTGAATCGAACCCGGCACCTGTAGCTTACCTACTGCGCCAACCGTGTCATCTGTGATTGTAGCCAAAAATGCCCACTATTCCTGAACTTCAAGGTCCCATTTCCTTCAAGATGATTGTAAAAGTATACTGATATTCCCAATTTTGCCACTCCACTAAATAAACGTGTATTTCCACAACAATTTCCATGAATGTTCCCATAACCGTTTCCTTACCAATCGTATCTCCCATTGAAAAGACAACCCCAGATGCGATGCTAAATGAACCACACACAGATTTATATTTTTCCTGTTTTTCCTCCATATTAGGAGAGCATGTTTTTCGGAGTCCTTATGTCACATGTTTATCGAGAATAATACGATATTTCTGAGACATAATTAAATGTTTGCTTTTGGAGAAGAGCTTGTAAGACTGGTTGACCAGTAGGAAGGATATTATAATATATATTTTATGGTAAAACACTGAAAAGTTCTTATGTGTATGGATAATGCGTGTTTTAGTCGGAAAGCGTATGTTTTAACTAGCTTTCATCCAAGACTTCGCCTGCGTGATAAGCGGGTTCGTTCACCTTCCAAGTTTATATCTAATTATAATAATTCAGCTTAATGCTGGGTTTCGGGCTTAGTCCACCGCGACGCATGCATAATTTTCAAACCAATTTTGATTTATTAAAGAAGCCCAATATTTGCAATGTTCAACAAATTCTCTCGGAACTCAATGAATTCTATTGATTCAGTTAGAAACTATTTCAATCAGCAGCATCCCTGTGAGACCGCGCAGACTGTGGCTGTTACCAGTCAGTGGCGTCATTTATTCAGGCACGCGCATTTCGATGACCGTGGCCTCAATCGAAACGTCACTGGGAAATAGATTTTAAAGATTAGATTTAGGATGTTATCTATATTAGGTATATTATGAAAGGGTTTGAAGTAAGATCGTTTACACTGGCAATATTATCATTGAATCTAAACGTAGTTTCTAAATGGCGAAACGTTGAAATACTATGTTGACGATAGAGGATTATAGCGTTAAGTATTTTCTGCACATGTCTTCCCTGGTGACCCGTTGTTTCCAATCCTTCATGCTTGTTCTATAGAAATGCATGGAAATATCTTTTTTTTTAAATATATTTTTAACTTCCTTGAAAACATAGTTCTAACCTTGACATTTCGTTCTAAAATATTTAATATAATTGTATGTTGCTCACAGCTTGTCGTTATGATTTGTTTAATAATTAAGTACGTTGTAAATCGTAAGAATTTCTTGCCGATTTCTTCTCTATACGACTAACTCACTGTGGAACAATGCACCTACGGTCTCAACATTTTAAAAGTACCTAGTTGAGATAGTAAACTTTGACGTTAATTAAACGTTATGATTAGTCAAAGATTGAATAGCTCATCAATTCTTCCGTCCCATTCTTGTTCAACCTATTAGAAAAAGACGAAGATATTTTACACTTATGTATGCATCTGTACTGTATGGGCGTTCATATTCAATACAATATAGTTACTCTAGCGCTATCTTCGCATCGCGTGTCTTCGTCTGCGTAGTGTCCCTCCCAGTTATTGCTGTTACAATTGGTTTTGTTCCCTTTATTCGTGTCTCGTTTATTATTGGTCGTGGTTCATTATTCTGAGGGACTGTTGGTCTGTTGCTAGGCTTATTGGGGCCAACCAATAAGGTAAAAATCGATTTTCTCTTAGATTTTGGTCATTGTTATTGAGAAAATGTATTGTTATGTTTTGTTGTAGTATTAATTGGAAATATGTATTATGTCGTTCTTATTGGACAGACGTTGTTGGTTAAGAGGTTGGCCTATAATCGGCTTGTAGATGTCGTTAGTTACTGTTGTGTGATGTGTTTTTGTTTGACGGGTAACATCCCATCTGATATTTATATGTACATCATTACTTACGCACTAGATACAAATGTTTGCCATTTTCTACACTACTGTTCTTATCTTTTATTTAAGAAATCTAATATTATTTATAACATGAGTGTACTGTTGTGACTTCTTTTTTATTACATTTGTAGTGTATACCTGTACATGTATATGTATATTTAATAAAAAGGCATATATCGCCTGCTTACTGTTAAAAAGCAGTAAGTGCATTTTGACTCTAAATACAATTATTGCTTTTTAGCCATAAGCAGACGATATGTAGTGATAGTGATATTGCATGCTTGTTTTTGTGTATTTTGTACCTATTGACAACGATAAGATCAACAATTTGGCGGTTTGCTTACGGCTAAAAAGCAACAAGTGCATTTAGAGTCAAAATGCACTTATTGCTTTTTAGCAGTAAGCAGACGATATAAAATCACATTATATTCCTATGGGGTAGACAGAAACTATAGAACGCCACGTAAGATTCTTACATACACCTTTTATTTCACCAACATACATTCATCGTTTCATACACACACCCTGTTTGGAGTAACGCGCACCTGACCTCTTTGAAGGCCATCACCAATGAGGTGGGTATAAGTCCTTCTAAGGCGTCCCCTCCATTCTTAATTTACGTTGTTAAATAATACTCGGGTGTACCCTCATTAACCTAACGCGATTAAAAAAATTCATAAAGGTAAACACAAAAGGTATGTTGTTTCGCTAGAAGCTATTTAAAACGTATTGTATGAAATATTCGAGTGCAAGTATTGTAAAACTGTCTCAGTGGTCCAATGGTCGTGACTGCTGAGCCTGCAGTCCTAGGTTCGATCTCGAAGTTATAGAATTGGCGCGGGATATAGAATTGTATCTGGCAGATGGCAATGGACTCGCCCTTTATTTCTATAATCCTTATAACATCGGTGAAATGTGAGTGCACAACAGTACCTACGCCTCTGCCTAACACTTCGGGGAATATACACTATCTATGTCATATATGGTATTTGCGTAAACAGTCATCTTAATCTTATCTGCTTATTTGTAATAGTATAATAAACAAAACAACATGTTTGCGAAATATAAACTAGTTATACTTATCGTTATTTTTAATAGTTTAATTATATAAAGTTTTATATGATGCTGTAACAGTAATCTTTATGGATTCATTATCATTATCCAATGATAGGCTGCCATCAACCTTCCACTGCTGGGCAAAAGCTTTTAATGTTATATACGTTGGCGTATAATCCATTAGGACCAATTTATATCATTTTTTAATATGGCCTGGTGATCTGTAATACAGGATTTACCTACTGCAGACACCATTCCCTTAGCTATGGAAATCGTAATGTTAATATTTCATCTGAAAATGAGAAAAATAAAGATATTATAGAAGTTTTTTTTTAAATTTAATTTTATGAGATTTTTAGATTCTCTATAAATAAAAAGAATGCAGTAGACATCGCAAAACTGTTTGCAATAGATATATTTTAATTGTCAAATCAATTTAAATTTTCAAGCAAAAGTATCATGCAATGTGAACTTGTGAACTTTTCATAAATTTCCTAAACTTGTTCCACAAAAACGTGCGATAACGTCACAACGCCTGAATAGGTGTTACAACCGAAAAATGTCTTTCAGACGTCAAGTTTTAGGATTTCAATGACGTAGCCTTTAGTTCAGTCTTATCGTGTACCAATGACTTTGCTGGTTATTTTACGTACTTTAGAGGCTATTTTCTATGTCATACTTTAGGTTGTAATTTTAAGGCTATTTTCTATTATGTCTTAGTTTTAGGGTCAATGAAGCGAATAGTTTGAAACGCTTGAATTGTTTTAGCAAGGATATTCTGTAGTATTCTGCCTTAAAACATTTTCTTCCTGCCTCAGTGGTCTTGTGATCGCAAGTGTGGCTACTGAGTGTGAGTTTGGGTTCTACCCCCGGTCAGGCAGTGTTTTTGAGTTTTTCTCTTAGATAATTCTTAGCAGGTGCTCAGAGTTAAGAATTCTGCCCGATAGATGGCAATGGGATCGTCTCCATGGGACTTAATAACGATATAGCGAAATGTGGGTTGACATAGTACCTATACCTCTGCTTAACCCTTTGGGGAATACAGGCATTATGCAATGTATGTTAATACATTTTTATGACCAAATGAAAAAGTAAACTAAAGACTCTCTACAGGTCTAGAACAAATTAATGATAAGAGGTAGATGAAAAAAGGAACCTAAAAAAGATATTTTAGACTAACGGTTCTTAGTTGGGATTTGTAGGGAAAACTTTTCCATGAGCTCGTTTTCAAAGGTTAAATATCCCTACCTATATGTTTATCAGCATGGATACCATTTAGGTACAAAGCCTCCGATCACAATATCACCATAAATAAACAGGAGAAAGCCTAATTCACAGACTATCTAATCTACCACATCTGATAGGCATCTGATTTCCTTACTTAGAACGTAATAGGATAATTTAAGAAATTATATAAGATAGTATTAGTCTTTTGTCTCATAAGCGTGCGTCTCGAAAGTTATTGTTATAAGAACGTAGGTTTATGTATGGTAAAATTAGGAAAAAGTCTGGGCCAGGTTTTATTATTCTGTGGTCTAGAGTATACATACTAATTCTACCATACTTACACTGCAATGATATAAGTTCAGGAACCATTTGCATCTGGACTACGACTAGTTTTAAATTATATTTAAGTACATTTTATTAACACAAGTTCATCAATAAAATGCTTATTATAATAATTTATATAGTTGAAAAAATCTTTAAAGCATATCTCTCGTCATGACAGCTGTTGAGTATTTAGAGTTTTAGCATTTTACATTTGGGTTTACACTTACCTGTAGGTAAAGGGAGATGACACGACCCTCCCTAAGTCAGCAACATGGAGTACGTCAGGCGTCAGCATTGTGTGACATACGACTTTCAAATTGTTTCAGTTTGTTGACAGCGCAGAATATGTGAACAGTTGACAGCGGCCTGTCCAAATACGAAGAGTACTTTACATAATTTATGGAAGGCAACATTTTCAGGTTTTCTGAACATATTTATGTCGCAAAGATAAAAGACCTGTCCCTTTAAACATACTGGGGTTAACGTTACCGTGTTTTTAAAGACATGAACATAACGAAGCGGGAAATACAGTTATTTTCGGGCATTGAGGAATTTGGTCCTTCGAGCCAAAAGTAATAAAAACACTTCTATTCATAGTGTGACATTCACTAATTCAAATAAAAAAGAATTGTTTGAAACCGTTTACAAAGAAGGTTGACCTTCAAGACCGTTTCCGTATTTACAAAATTCTTAACAGTCCCCCTTCAATAGGTGTCATTCGATTGACAAAGTCACGCGAAAAAGGAAAATTGGACAACTTTTAGTAAATGGCTTTCAAAAATATTAGCTTTTAAACTTAATGTGACATTGTTGGTAGGGTTCCGTTTGTAATGAGCTACAATTTATTTAATACTCTTGTATAGAAGGTTATGTAGAGGTGTACTTGTACACGCACATTTCGCCGGTGACACAGGTGACAGTGTACTCTGTTTTAAAATTGAAAAATTGTAAATTACGATTTGCTATACTGATTTTAATACGTTGACTGACTTGGGAATCAGTTTTTTATTCTGTGAGTGTAATTATCGTGTGGGCAGGTACATTCTCTCGCGTAAAATATATTTTTATGCTAGTGAGACCATTTTCGCAGTTGTGAATTACCGACATTCAATGTTCATTTCATTTTGAAGGGCGAGTCGGCGTTAGTGATGAGTGAGGCCTGAAATCTAGACGTCTACGGTCTACCGAACGATTACTTTATCAATCGGGTTAGGTTTATTTGATTACCTAATGAATTCTTGTTGATTGGGTACGGAGTTTACATATCTGACAAACCCTTTAAATGAAAATGTTATTTCAGAAAATATTTTATAGACTGATACAATTACCAAGTTTTATGTATTCTTATACTATTCTAGATGGTGCTGGCGATTCCTAGATAGGTAAATGATCTGTTTAGAAAAAACGCCAAAACAATTTTTTAAATTATCATGGCAGTTCAGCTCCTAAGTATATGAGTACTGTATGGGGTACAGTTTGGGTTTAAGAGTTGACCAATTCGATATTCCCTCGAATGAATCGGTTATCGTGTAGTATATTCGACCCTATTTTTCCCAATCACCATAAGTCCTTTCCCAAACAGCAATCACAACCACAGATTACGTAATTTCACAAATTCGCATATCGACAACAGGATAACACCACGTTAGCGTGTCTCGTATCAATTAATCGTATTTCGGAGCGCGCCAAAACAAATCCGCCATGTTTGCCCCCCGCCCTCCGACATCCCCGCCACTATATTAATGGCTGCTGTCACGCTAACCGGTTAGAACCGGATTGATGTGCGATGTCATTGTTTGGTTACGGTCATAGTTCCCGAGATACAATAGGTTGAGTTTGCGCTGTCAGTCAAAATGTTTGACCGTGTTTTTGGAGAGGGCTGTTGATTTTCAACATTTTTGGGCGGGTTTTCCTTAATAAGGAGGAAGTTCACTTCTAAACCTAGGAAGTCCCATATTGATAAGCGCCAGGCAGGATGATCATGAAATTCACAAGCTTTTTTAATGTTTTGTATACGAGTTCATCATCATCATCAGCCAGAAGACGTCCACTGCTGAACGACGGCCTCCCCCAAGGGGGGGGGACGACGTTGTCATAATCCCCACGCTTGGCAGGCGGCTTGGGGATCGCAGTGGCTCACCCATAAATGTCTGGCCGCAGTTTTAGGACGTACCCGGGTCCATACGAGTAAGTTGATGAAACTATTGAATCATCACACATACATACAACAACCATCATATTTTTGACCCTAGGATATAATTGAAACTGGGAATAAACATTTGAGCCATTTCTAAAACAAAGTTTACTGGTATTATTAACCATTTCTTCTGCAATATAGGTAGCATTTAAGCAGCGTTAACACAATTTAGGCTGAAAAAATGTCTTACGTTTCAACTAAAGCCATCTTTTAACGTTGGAAGTTCAACATTGAATCGCTAAGCAGCCACAAGGTCTCTGATAGCCTATTTTCAAAACTTCAACAATATCCGAGAAAACAGCAGTTGTATTTTGTATTTTACTTTCATTTCCAGGCGACGTTGCCTAAAGTAAAATTTTTGTTCATTATTTCGTATAAAATGTGTGACTCGCTTTTCCTTTTACGGAGTAACCCGGTACATGTGTCGTGAGGAATTTAGCTTAAAAAAGTCACCCCATCTTTACTTAAGATGCGATTATGGGATTATTATCAGGTGGATGGGCAAGCTTCCATTTTACAGTGACGTACCATCACGCCAGTATTCCCTGAAGGGATAGGCAGAAGTGTACTATTATACACCCACATTTCGCCGATGTCGTTATTTAGTCCCATGTAATAGGGGGCGAGCCTATTGCCTTTTACCGGGCACAGTTCCAGACTCCGTGCTGCTACTGAGAATTTCCATACAGAAAAACCCAATAACACTTTGCCCGACCTGGGAATCGAACCCAGGACCTTAGGCTCAGCAGTCGCGCTTGCGACCACTAGACCTATGAGGCAGTCAAGTTCCATTTTACCGAAGAATCTTCGTTAGCAAAGATATACGCTGATAAACTATGTATCTATTGATTCAAAAGACGGGGGACTAAAGACAATGCTCCAGCTGGTGTCACTATTACAATATTTTCAAAAATTATTACTTTTTTTCTCCGGTCACTTGGGAGAGACACGACCAGTAATTCCTGTCAATATAACAGAAAAATAAAGAAGCATAAGTAAAGTTATAATTGAGGCCTATTTTGATTATTTTTTACTGACCGTTTTTAACTATCGTATACTTTAACAACAACAGTAGAATAAGTATATAGTCATCAGTTATCATAATCATATCTGACAATTTTTCGTTGACATTTCCAATTTGTACCACATCGGCTATTCTGCCTGCGACATCGTTTTCGCAAAGAAAATGCCTTGTCGGTTCGTTTGCTTGCATTGTTCCGCTTCCGTTATAGATCAATGCTCTATTGTCCTACATTTGTATACTTTAGGGTCCCGTATTGTGAATCAGAGAAAAGATTCAGAAGAAATTTGGTATAGGTGAATTGAATATTTTGGGCTTTTTAGGCTAAATGTGTCTCGTTAAGACGTCAATACGGTTCATTATTAATTTGACTTAAATTTTATTTTCATAAAATTGAAGTTACGTAATTCTATAGATTTTGTTCGCACCAAAGTTGATTTAAATTCAGCTGTATTTATTTTAATAAGACTCGTTTTGTGGCCATCGACGAAAGATCAAACCAAACAAGAATATGTAGATTGACTGACTTCTTCGCTCGGGTATCGACAAGAACTCTCTTTCTCTCTATCTTTTATGGATAATATTAAAGTTTGGTAAAACTGTAAGTAAATTCAAAACTGTATTTTACTAAGAATACACGATATCTTATCACTATGGGGTGCAAGTCAAATAGCCTTCACAGATGCTCCCCGAGATCATCTAGCGCACCCTAGGCAGTCGACCTCGAAACTACTATTGCTGAATGGCTAATCTTTCCACTACATATGTCCAAGAATATTAAGGGAGTGCACTCAAAATCCTCTGCCCTTAAAAAAACGAAATAAATCAGAAGCTCTTCTGGTACAAAATACAGTTGATGCATTTATCTTTCTTTCATTTTGTAATCAGTAGCGGGAGATGTTTTTGCGTTGTATTATCTTGAATATTTGCCAGAAAGAGATCTATTTTATTACCTCATCTCGAATGGGGTGAAAATTAAACATATTGTGGCGATAGTTTTTAACTTTAGAGTGAAATGGAAATGTAGGCTTATGGCCTGTATTGGCATTTACCTCTTTTGGCATGTGAAGAGATATGGCGTTATATAATTGTCGAGCCTGATCGATTACGTCACGATACTATTATCGATTTTCTAAGCACTGTTACTAATAAAATCGAATACGGTAGCTATTGGTTATATAATAACGATAAAATATACATTAAGAAATCTCCGACCATCTTTTGTATAACAATAAAAATAAAAAACAAGTTTCCTATCAGTAAGTCCCCACTTAACCTTGCTAATATTAAATCAACCTTTTCTCTTAAAGAAACAGCCGGGGGCCCAAAAGGGAAAATGAAAAAAACACTAGTGCTTTTTTTTCTACATGGCTCATTAGGCACGATGGCTTCAGAACCTTTTTGTCAAAGGACAGCAACACACAAAGGAAATCCCACCTTAATTTCGAGGAAATAAGGTGGAATTTCTATTGTTATTACTCCATAACCCTGTATTCGCGAATTGGGGCGAGAATTTTCGCCGGTAAAGTGTAATAGTGTTTTGTTTGTCGTATCGCATTTAAAAAATGTAGGCTTTCCCCAAATGTGTGCGGGGACCGGTTGGATATAGGTGAGGTTTAGCACAAGAGTTACAATAGTAGAAATGTCTCAATAAAAATAAAGAATCCTATCACGCGATTTTTCAGAAGATTAAAGTATTTCATTGATTTGAAAGTTAAGAACTAGAATTGATGCTGATGATCCTTTGTACCCTACAAAGGATCTAAAAATAAATTGTAACTTATGTGTGTATGGTACACACATAAGTTACAATTTATTTTGGAACACAGATAATTAAATAATATAAATAGATAATAAATAAATAAAAAAAGAAAATTAAAACCCCAGTTTAACACGGCATTTTTGAAAACCACGCATGGATATTAAAGCAATCTCAAAAGAAAACGAACCTTTTTAAGGCGCAAAAAGAAATTATGCGAAGATATTTCTATTCTTTACGACCAGGTTAATAGGTAAGTTAACAGTGTAAACAAACAAAACCACAAACACCTCCACAATATTCTAGATAATCTAAATTTGCAAAAAAATAAAGTTTTCACATTATAAAAGATAAGACAAAAGATAAAAGCAATAAAGGCTACGAAGGAAACTGCATAAAGCAAAAAGAAAACGATGTAGAGTGCAAAGTTTGCATTGAAAGTTCGCACCGGACTTAGCAAAACTAACATAATAATAGGCGTTAATTAGGTGTCATAGAAATAAGTGGAATTGCTATGCACTTGCTTTTACTTCGTGTTGGAATTTTTCTGGTGTTTTGTTTATAGTAAAAGTGTAGTTTCTTCTAGAAAAACATACTTAAATTATACATAGATATGTATGTATATAAACAAGTCAGAACTCGACTAACCTAAATGGTTTTTGTTTCAAAAGTATTTAGCAATGTGTTACGACAACATGTAACTTAACATGTTCTTAAGTTAGGTAAAAAAAAATACCCAGTATGTTTTAGTTTCATTATATTATTACTGTAACTTCGACGGTTAACTTTATTAAGAATTATAAACATAATTTACTCGTTTTATATATATTTATCGTTCCTTTTGAAACGGTAAGCAATCATCTTTTTGTTCCGCATAATTAATCAATTCCACGACAGTTGAATACAGAAACAAATTTCATATCGCAAATGAACTGTCTTTTCCCTTTTTATTTATCCTGGTTTATTAAAAAAATACATTTAAATCAACATTAATATGTAAATCGCAATTTCCATCAACTTTAACAAAAAAAACTGTAGTGCCTTTTTGGCTTTTACTTTTCGAGGTGGAATCTCAAAATCTGCCTGCTTCGATGGAGAAAAGCCAGGGTGTATAGTGTATGGGATTTATTACTAAGAGCAAGGTTCGATTCCCTGGTCGGGCAAAGTGTTTTTGTGCAAATGGATGGCAATAGGATCGCCTCCTTTATTATATAGGATTTATCAACAACATAGGTCAAATATGGGTTTACCATTATGTGGCTCTGCCTAACCCTAAGAATATAGGCGTGAGGCTATTTTACGTGTTATACGAGAAAGTAATCGCCAAAATACTAAACTTTACTTACATGAAAAACTTTAGTAGCCAAAAGTCATAATTTCATTGGCATTTGACTTGAAGGCAATAGAAATAGATTGTTGTTCATATACATAATCGGGGAGCACAAAGCCGCCCAATTAGGGAGCTCAGCATGTAGGTCATCAGATTAGCATCGTTCGGCCAGACGTATGGGCGTGCTAATGTCCTGCGCACAGGCAACACGCTTACACGCTTATTTTAGCTATTGGTTTAAATTGTGCGCTTTGTCTTAGTATTAATGTCTTCGCAAAAGTACTATTTTAACACTTTGCATGTGTAGCGTTATTCGAAAATTGCTAAAACGATCCAGAAGGCCATATCAAGCTAATGGCTTATGCTATGGTGAGCCAGGTGATCTTTGCATCACTAGTGACTCTTTTCTTGCACTCTCAGTTTCTTTAATCAGGCGCCTCAGACATTGTATACTGACAAGATCATATCGTGATTACCGATGTCAACCAAAAATGGTATTTTCATAGTTATCGTTGTTATCAGCAATAAAGGTAGATTAACAAAGACCGACATTCAATGCTCTGATACTTAGTTGAATGTAGTAAAAATATTAATTTGTTTGTTAACCGTTAAAGAGATTTAGTGCAATTTCAATATCATGTAACTATCTGAGGTAATAATTCCTGTATCGTGGGTGCGTTTACAAACACATATATTCATATACACACAAACACCCAGATTCGAAACAATTATCTGTAGATCATACAAATATTTGTTCCGTGCGGGGATCGAACCCGCGACACTTAGCGCAGAAAGCTAAACGCTTGCCCACTAGGCCAACCGTGTCGCCTTATGCCTGTAGGATCATTCGTTGTAGTAAATTGTTATACGTCTGTTGAACCAAATTATTTGAGGAATAGGTTTCTGTTCTTTCCATTATCGTGAAATTTATGTTATTATGTTAAGAAAGCGTTTACGCTAATACAAATGTTGTCTAAACGCCATCTTTGTGAGGCGAAATAGCTTCCTTATAAGTTATAACGTTAACTTAGATTACGTACGCGATAGTTGTTATAACTTATTTATTTCTTGACTTTGTACAACTTGTGTCATTTGTGTTTAGATTAGGATCTTAACGAAATATTTTTAGGTTAGCAATACTATCTGTCTTTACACGTTGTGTCTTATCAATGTGCTATTTTCTACTGCTGAATTTTATTCTGGTTTATTAGGTACAACGAACAATTTTGGCAATTTCATTACGCTTATCCTGTTCCAATTGGCGGCACTCAGCTATTTTGGCACCGTTCTCTTGCTTGCATTAGGTGGCGGTAGTGTTTCAATCAAAGAGTTCACAGGGCATCCCGTTTGTGGGTTCGGTAAAAGAGAAAAAGAAAATACTGACACTGTCTGCTCCCGCAAACTGTCCAGTTATTCTAGCTGCGGGGACGGTGACGAGTGGTCCTTTCTATAGTCGTATCCTACTAATCCTACTAATATAATAAATGTGAAAGTTTGTGAGGATGGATGGATGGATGGATGGATCTTTGTTACTCTTTCACACCAGAACGGCTGAACGGATCTTGATGAAATTTGGCAGAGAGATAGATTATAGTCTGGAATAGTACATAGGCTATTTTTTATCCCGGTAAAATGTACGGGTTCGTAAACCACGCGGGCGAAGCCGGGGGCGGAAGCTAGTATTATAAATGCGAAAGTCTGTGAGGATGGATGGATGGATGGATCTTTGTTACTCTTTCACGCCAGAACGCCTGAACGGATCTGGATGAAATTGGCACAGAGATAGATCACGGTCTAGAATAACACATAGGCTACTTTTTATCACGGAAAAATGTACGGGTTCGTAAACCACGCGGGCGAAGCCGCGAGCGGAAGCTAATACCTAATATAAGCACTACGAAAGTATATGGAGCTGGTCTTATTAATTTATGCCCTTAGTTATACTATTTGTATTTTATACACTTATTAAATTACGTCAATGAATACAGATTACAATATACTTAACAGGTATTTAGTTAAGTAACAATTAAGTATCGTTTATAACTAAGGACTAATAAGACGCCTCTAACGATCCTGGCGAAAATAAACAAGATAGTCTAAGGGTATAGAGGTTTTTGTGTCATTAAAAAACTTGTAAAATATATAATTTAAACGACATTAACACAGTTATTAAGATTCGCGTGTTCTTTCTAATGTTTATGTGCGAATAAGTAATATCTTTAATTGTTGTTAATGTTAGCAGAAGCACGCGAGTGTTAAACGATTTAGACAGGCGATCTAGACATACTACTTCAAGCCTTTGCAGCTGTTACAAAGTTATGTTTTGACGACCCAGTTGGTGCAGCAGCTAAACGATTGGATTTCTACTCTTGTGAGTTCGATTCCCACAGGAAACCAATATTATGTGATCTACGAATAGTTGTTTCGTATCTGGGTGTATATTTAATATACCCAAGATACATATAATGTCCTCCTGACCGATTTCGGTCACGGCGGCCAATCTCACCGTAGATTAGCCAACTACGCAGGAGATATTATAGAGCACAAGTGTGTGCGCAAACACAGGTGATCTCTCTGTTCCTTCACTCTCATAGTCCGATGGGACGGCAATCCGACACGACCGGAGAGAGATCAGGCGCAGGACCAACGGCTTTACGTGCTTTCCGAGGCACGGTGTTTTCACATACACGCAGACCCAGACCCGAAACAAATATCTGTAGATCATACAAATATTTGTTCCGTGCGGGAATCGAATCCGCGACACTTAGCTCAGCAGTCGATCTCTCAACCACTGCGCCAACCGTGTCGTCACGGACGCCACCAAGATACAAAAGAAGGCATAGAGATAGGCAAGGCTTTTAAAAGATAAGCTAATATTAAACCTAGTCCTTTTTAAATTAAGTTAAAAGATCGGCTTATTCGAACGAAGTGTGAAGAAAAAGAAATTCACATTTTTCAAACAAGTCGTTAAAACTATCTTATCTCTTAGTCTGTACAAACGCGGAGATAAGGCTTCAAAAATTGTTCAACTGAAAAACTTACTTCAAAGAGTTCTCAAGTTCACAAAGGAAATAATCCCCTATAAACAAGTTCGACTTGGAGTTATCGAACTTCAAGTTGAATCAACTGTTAGCAGAAAGTGAAATAACAGTAAAATGTATTAGTCTATTTATAGCGAAGCGTGCATAGGTTTTTATATTATTATATATTTTTTTCCTCACTGGAATTGCTCGTGAGTTAAATTCACTGTTTATGTTTCCCATCTAAAATTCTCTAAGTGTGTATTTAAAAAAATAAAAGAAACGCAATTGGAATTTGATTCAGTCAGAAATACTTGAATGTAATAATTTGTTCTTTTATTGTAGTTGAAACAATAACAATCGTTGTTCAGCTTCAGTTTTTAAGATGACCTTGATACTAGAAGACGTAACTACAAAAATCTTTATATTTTTCACTGAATTTAGTTAAAGTAAAAACCAACAAAAATCACCTCTTTTAGGTTCAAAACCCCGACCATTCAAAAAGGCACAAGGAAATCGCCATAATGCCGATATCCCATAAAAGTATGCCCTTCCAGCGAATATAAATAAAGGTCGAAGCTCCGTGACCCTTGAGGTGGGGTCACACTGCGATATTGGACACATTCCGGGGTAAAATGGGACACCTATTAGGCGCCGAGGTCTGTTCTCGGTACTCGCTAGGCATTCGCTCTATTGTTTTTAGATTGCAATAGATTTTTGTGAGGTTTTATTGAAGCTTTTTGAAAGAGACGTTATGTTTTGTTAGTGTTCGTATGTCGGTCAAAAATTCCGACATATTCACAAGATTGAAGTTTTTGTTTCATACAATTTTATAATAATAATTAAAAGCATATCAAATATTTATAATCATTAAACATCGATCATTTGTTAAAAAAAAAAACATCAATTTATTGTGACATTATTGTCTCAAGTTCTGGTTTAATGTACCTATAGGTACGTGACGTAGCAGATGACGTGATGTTACGGCTATGCTGCTACGCTCTCGTAGCGGGTATTCCTACGAATCGAGATATTTTTCTTGGATCATTGTTATGCATCGCAAAACCGTTTGAAATAAGCAAATAAAATTTATTAAAAGCATTACGGAATATTTTAACTTATTTTTTATACGTCAAATAAAAATTAATATGTATCAGAACCTTACATTAACATACGCAAATACACTAATCTTACCAAACTCCACTGTAAAACAACAAAACATGAATTCTCGTTCACATGCCGGACAGTTTGGAAGTAGAACAATATTTTAGTCCAGTCTAGCATACTTCCTTCGCGAAAACATGCATAAATTAACAATATTTACCGCGGCTAATTAATACAAGACTTATTTCAAGATTTTACTAAGGCATTTACATCATATTTATCGCCACGCCACACGCAAACGGGAAATTGGTAGAATAGTTCGTGAAGAGTGAAATCCTTAAATAAATTGCGGGATTTAAATCGTGTTTGAACTTAAGCGATGATTTTTATCGACGGTCGTGTAATTGATTTTTTATGGGGTTTGTTCCTTTTTATAATTAAGTTATACAGTTTGGGATTTTTTCGTGTTTTATGTAAGTAAGGTACGATTAAATTTACGACACGAACAATATTTCATGTTTACAAAATTGAACCTCGAGTGTATTTTTCAATTAATAAAATAAATTTAGAGTATTCGTAGTGCCAAAATATGAAAGAAAATCGTACGCGCGCGTTTTCGATTCCAATTCACTCAAATTCGCGCGAACGTTATTTTATATACTTCTAGACACCTAACCATGTATTTTATTGTTTAAATTTACACTCGAGGCACTGTAAATATTTATCCAAAAGTAGGTATATACCTCCCCTGTCGGTTTGAATGAGAACTTACATACTGGAGCTGAAAGATTAGCCAGTCAGGAATATTCATGATAAGACTGACTATCCAGAGTGCGATAGATGCATTAAGTATCGCCACTTAGAAAAGCTCCTTCCATACACCTCAATCACATAATTCTGAAAAGCTAAGCAGCCAATTCTTCATCCACCATCCCACCATTTATCCTAAAAATACACAAAACAGTCTCAATAACACCTCCCAATCTCTTACACCCAATAACCAAATGCGTTTACAAAAAAAAAGAGAACACAAAAATAAAGAGAACATACAAACGGCATCTAAATCAGCGACATTGATCGCAGTACCCGTCGCCTACAGGTAGCTAAGCCTTTTTTCATTGAGCACACCTGTTTGTGTAACATAAATAAATAATGTAGAAGCACAATGGCGTCCGCACCGCGATTTAGGAAACGGTAGCTTCAAACGGGTTTTATACTTTATTTTGTTTGCGATACACAAGGTGGGATTTGCGAGAATATTGGGCCATGGGTGGAACCTTATTATTTTTGGTGGAGCTTAATTTTAAATGGATATATTTTCATTTAATGTATACGGATTTTTTAAACTTAAAATCTTAACAAAAAAGGTTTTATTATGATTTGTGAAGTATAATATACGCATTTTGACTGTAACAGAAATATAAAAAATACGTTTTTAATTACACAAAATAATAAGTTAAATAATAAGTTAAATTAAAAACGAATTTTTGTAGCAAAATGTTAATGTAATGAATACAAATGTGATAGCATAATAACCACTATAAACAATTTTAGGAAGGTTAACTATTGTATTACAGTAATTCTAGTTTTCAAAATAAATTCACAATGTAAGGAGTAGTTTACTCAAACTTGAAGCAAATAACAACAATAAAGTTCATAGCACACCAAAAAGTTTGCCAAATCCCAAGGATTCATAAAATTCCGGGCGAAAATGTGTTCAGATTAGAATATATAATTTATCGCCATTCCACAGAAAATGAATGATAATAAACGCTCCTATTTCCTACCGACAAGGGACTATTAATTTTTTACTTAAAATCGCATGTCCGAAACCTAAACAGGCCACGAATTGCGAATTTTCAAATAACGGTGTTTAATACTGCCATTATTATAACAAGTCCCGTACCAAGGTAAAGTGGAGTTTCATCGCGTTTCGTGAACTAAGTCGGGTTCAGATGAGCATAGTGGCTATCGTATTTTAGTTGATATTAAAATTATTTTCCTTCTCCTTCGGATGTCATTCTGAGAATTTCTAGGATCCGCTTTTTTGATCTGATGGATCAATAAAACGGACCTTTAACCGATTTCTCATATCATTGAAAAACAGCTCTTTTAGTCTCTCTGAAGTTTAGTTTTAGTTTTAAATAAGTAATATACAAAATAAAACTAAATAAGTATCTTTGCTTCCTTTGCTTTTAATTTTATAATGAACATTGTAAAGAAATTATCCGAGCCACCTTTAATCACAAATGTTTATGAAACCTCATTTATTATAACATTTACTAGATAATTTCAACGTTTCATCGCACTCCTTTATAAGATGTGCAAAACCCCATGTGGCATCAACACCATTAAAATCTCATTTAGCATAATCATGGTGAGAGAAATATTTATCTCAATACACTTTTAGTGATACGGATTAAGTAAGAATATATTTTGGTAGCTATTTATAATCTTGCATGAAATGGGAACAGTGAGACTAATTTAGGACAACATGCCGCTAAATATTACCTACTGGTGCTATCTTCTATATTTGAACTACCACTAGCTTACTAGTACATCGCCGACTATTCGTGCCTGAACCCGCCATTATTGACCTAACTCATTATTAATAATATACAGAAATTTGCATATAATGAGGCAGGCCGAAATATTCCCGTCGTTGTTTCTACGTTTTACGATATGGCCTGAAACCGGCTCTACCCTGTTCCATTCTAATTGTGTTTTATTTCCTATTTAATTGGTTATTACGATTTAGAGGTGCGCAAGTCAGACTAGTCTTATAAAAATAAGTCGGTGTAATAAAACATGTATTCTCTACCACATACATATGGAGTTTCTTAAAGATCATTTGTGGAGTTATTCACCAACACGTGGTGAATTACGACACAAATTGTCTTAATTGTTAACTATTGTTTAACTATTCCTAACACTTAGAAACATATACTAAATAGTTTTTTTCATAATTTATTGGTGTAAAAAATAACCCTGTCAATTTGACTTTTCAGTCAAATTTCTATAAAAAAAAGTTTGTTACCTAATTACCGGTGAATTTGTTGGTGGTAACGGGCCTAGCCTATTACGGTGACTAATCAACAGTAAGCTGTTGCGTGCGATGCTCTATTTAGTTAATTTGCTCCTCATCTACACTATTATAAATGTGAAAGCAACTCTTTCTGTCTTTTAGTTACCTCATCACGACTAAACGATTGAATCGACCGTTATGAAATTTTACAATTATTTTGCTTGGATCCTGGAGAATGGAAATGAATAATAAAGTGGAAAAAACAAAACGCGCTGTGTTAACTAAGCACAGTAAGTTACGAACTTTTTTAAAACAGAAAAAAAAACAGAAAAAACAGAACTTATTGTTGATTAACATACCTTAGACTTCGCTCCGAGTGTGTGTCACTTCATTGCAGTAAGACTGATAGTCTGTATAACAGTCTTTACTTGTCTGCACAGTCTTTTACTTCGGTGGTTCATTCCGTTAATTGGCGAACAAATGATCCATTTTTAATGGTGATCGGTAATTTAATTTAGATGTTTTTGAGAGGAACAATGCGAGCCTTGATAGAGGACACTGGTTTCTGTTTTTAAGAGGGTTTCAAGGCTCCCTTCAGGCTTTGTTTACGTTATTAAGGGGCGCTGAACAAATATTTTAACAGTTATATTGATGTGGGTGCGTATCCGGGGACTGTTTTAAAATATATATTAAGTTATTAGATTTTGGCTGGTTTTTAATTTCGTTTACAAATTTGAAAAATATTCGAATAATATTGGATTTCAGCCTGTAATGAGATTTAAAAAGTTTAAAATACAAAAAGAGTATCAACTGAAAAGTTTGGACGAGTTTAGGTATCATAATGAAAGTGTAATCTTATACAAAGTTTTCCTTCTTGGTAACTAGGTAATTGACGACTATATACATATAATAACTACCAATATATTATTTTCAATCTATGTTTTAGCTGAAAATCTTTTCAACAAAAAGATTTTTCATTAGAACTTTACGCTTTCATTGTCCAGGGAATCATCCTAGAATTCCACTAATTATAATTGTGTCTGCAAATTAGCTAATTTACGACACTTTTAGAAGTAATCCTCGTTATTTGAGAGATTTTTAATTAACTAAAGGGCCTAAATTTTGAACTTGTGTACCTAAATTAACGCTGAGGGTTCAAAAATGTGTTTTATTATGTTAATCAACTCAGTAATTAAATTAATGACTGGTCTAATATTAATTGGCAAATAAAACTGAACATATAGGAGCAATCTTATGTTCACGCTTCTTTTTTTCCCACAGTCAGTGTCTACAGTAAGTTAAGTCGTTTGCAGCAGAGGGAGTTACACATACACTGCTGTATATATACTAGTATTCTCGATCAAAGTAAGCTCAACATAATAAGAGCTCATTATCCAATTGATATGTATTACGCAACTGCTGAGCGTGAGGTCCTGGGTACGATTCCCGGGTCAGGCAAAGTATTATTGGGTTTTTCTGTATGGAAATTCTCAGTAGCAGCACGAAGTCTGGAGCTGTGCCCGGTAGATGGCAATAGGCTCGCCCCCTATTACATGAGACTCAATAACAGCATCGACGAAATGTGGGTGTACAATGGTTAAGCTCTGTCTAACTGTTCGGGGAATACAGGCGTGATGCTATGTTATGTTATGTCTTACGATATCAAGGTAGGATATTAGGGTATCAAGGATATGAAAAGAAAAAAAATACATAAGCCATCCAAAACACACAGGCCACTTAAAAGGTGTGAAAGCACTACCAAAAAAAAAAGAAAATACTCAACAGCTCTTCAGTCAGTTTCGTCAGTCAAGCTTGCTAATGTGACAGATAGGCGGCTATCTCTTTGTGCGCGCGTGATCAAGTGGCGCCCGAGGACTTGAAGAGGGCTCGAAGGCCTCTACTAGTTCCACTAGTGATGACTTACGGCCAAGATAGTGCCTGGCAGACAGACCTTGAAGACTTGTTAGGTAATACACAGTATTATTATCAGATATGCGCGTGTATTGGAAGTTTTTTTTTTATTTAAAGTATTTTTAAATCCATACAGTGACTGCCTTATCGATCTAGTGTTTGCAAGCACGGCTACCGACAGTAATGTCTTGCGTTTTTCTGTTACAAAATTCTTAGTAGGAGCTCGTAGTTTGAAATCGTGTCTTATAGATGGCAGTAGGCTCGCCGTCTATTATATGGTACTTAATAACGGGATCTGTATTTAGTCAATAGTTAGGGAGGAAATGTATTTAGTCAACAACAAAATTAAATAATTTTATGATAGCAGTGATAACCTAGCGGTTGAACATTTCCCTTCCATGCAGTAGGGTCTGAGTTCAAACCCGACCCTCATCTCTGACTTTTTGGAATTATGTGCGGATCAGAATTTGATTATCACTTGCGTTTACGGTGAAGGAAAACATCGTGAGGAAACCTGCACACCTGAGAGGGCTCTATACAGTTCTTGATGGTGTGTGTAGTCCACCAACCCGCACTGGGCCAGCGTGGTGGACAAAAGCCTAACGCTTCTCATTCTGAGAAGAGAACCTTGCCCAGCAGTGGGACAGTAATGGGTTAAATTTATTTATTTTGGTAATCATCACTCAGATAATTTTTAGGTGTTGGCTGTACAGTAGAAGACCTCTGCCTAACCCTTCGCAGCGCATCACGCCCATATTCGTAATGCTATACTATGTTTTGAGTATTAGCTAAAAGATGTAGTGTAAGGCAGTAATATATTTACGTACAGTCTGGGGCCATAAGTCCAGTAGCACGTCAACGATCATATTCGCCTGCACGGTACTGCGCGTATACATACATGTGTGAGTGATTTCAACGCAAACAGTTACCAGTCATACAGTATAGCTACGAGAAGGTGATAGTGTGTGGGGTCAATACTAGACAAAGATAACAATATAGTTTTGATTTCTTCATATTAGTGTTCGGACAGAACTATTCCGTAACTAAGGCCAAAATTTAAACTCATTATCATCAGTTCATGTGGTTAAGTGCAGTAATGTATGCCTTGGAAACGAGTGTCCGTCGGTTCGAAATCCAACAGGTTGGGTGGACCGATTTTGTTTATTATTCATTACTTTTGTCTTGTAAACATTTTTTTTTATATTTCAATGAATGTTATACTTATATATTTACTATAATAAGTAATATTTATATACTTTATATATAAAAAATGCATATTGTAAATTTAATTACATATATACTTTATATGTGATATCAATATTATTTGTATATAAATATTATACTTATATATATTTCTTAATATATAGTTAAAATTGATACAATTAGCTTTTAAACTGAAAATTACAAAAAAGAATTAATTATACAGGAATAATATTTTAGATTGAAATAAAATAATAGTCGGTAATTTGAAAAAACATTTATTATTAAATAAGTTAAAAAACCAAAATTTGTGTCAAGTTTGTTGATATGAAAATAAAATTGTTTTTATGCCTTTAATTTAATTGAGATTATAGCTTAATTATTCATTTTCTCAAAGAGAAAAGAAGATTGAAGCTTAACCCCAATCTTACAATCATAAACTAACTTACGTGTTACTATATTACGACCGGCACATCCCGTCAGAAACAGTATAATATTTAATATTTTGTATGACCTCCATTATTGTCAATGCAGCTAAGCAGACGTCGACGCATGGAGGCCACAATGTTTGCACATGTATCTGTGCCACGTAAATTATCCCATAATTGAGTGCAATGGGATTTAAGCTGCTCAAGACATCTCTCATCTCGTGCTTCCCATCTTTGAACCATTAAACCCCATATATTTTCAATGGGGTTTAGATCAGGGGATCGTGCTGGCCACGGAATAACTTTAATATCAGGGTGCTGGCTAAACCACTCTTTTACAACACTGGCACGATGTATCGGACAATTATCTTGCACAAAATTTAGTTCACTAAAGTCTTCCGAGGGGTAAACATTACGCACAGTAGGTATCATTATGTCATTTAAAACTTCGACATAATCAGAGCTGTTGGCACGCGTAGGTATGAATTCCAACTCACCCGGCCCTTGAGCACTAATCCACCCCCACATATTCACACTTATTCTACCTGATTCTGTATTCGCAATAATGTTTTTCTCAGACCAGCGAGTACTGTCTTTTCGCCATAAATGAAGTCTTCCTTTTTGGCAAGATTTGAAAGTCTTCTCGTCAGAAAATATAGTTGTCTCCCAGTTGAAATCCAAATATTCCCGAGCAAAACGCAGTCGTTCCTCTTTGTGTTTTTGTGTCAAAAATGGTTTTTGAGCTGGTTTTCGATGATGTAAACCTTCAGCATGGAGTGCACGACGAACAGTTCGCAATGATGTATCAAATTGATCTGCAAACTTTCTAGTTGGAATGAAACCATTTGTTTCATATTCTTCCACCATAAAACGTCGCTGAGTCGGGTTAATAAGCGGTGGCCTTCCACTTCTTACACGACTCTTCAGACTACCTTCTTCCTCAAACCTCTTTATCCAACGGCTCACAGTATTTCTCTAAAAAACAAAAATATTATTACAGACTTGCAACTAGCAATTTATTTAATAATAAAATCATACACCACAACATCATCATAATTATAATGTTTAAAAATAACTTACACATAAGCCAGTTTCAATTGCAATTTGAGAAATATTAAGCCCATTTTTACGCAAAGCAACAATATTTGCCCTGGCATCAATACTAATATTTGCCTGCATCTTGAATAAAGATAAACAACACGGTAATCGCAATAATAACACAAACGCTCGTAACAAAGTTCACCAACCAACAACCTCGTAACTACTTTATTAAATCCAGTAGGTTATATTGTTTCACATTCACCCTCATATTTTTGCTTTCTTTGTAAATAATAAGTTCAACTAATACTTAAGGAAACAACTCATCGGGTCTAACTTATCGTAGACATTCAGAATTCATAATTAAAATACAAAAAGTGAATTGGTACCACGGGATTTGAACGCAGGCTACAACGTGCGAATCACCTTAACTTTAGCGTTAACCGCTAAGCCAGATAAACACATATTCGTTAGATTGAAATTAATACCCGTATCTTAATACGCCGTCGCGATATGGCAGACTTGTCACTAAGGCGAATGATCATTATATCGCACTCTTTTTGACTACATAATGATGAAAGAGTGCGATATACGAGATCGTATATGTGTGCAATATGTTTGTTATAGAAAAAGGTCGTATGTACGACTTGTTTTTATACGATAGATTTGTGAAACTGCTACTGGATTTATGACCGTGACCGTACAAACATAACGGTGTTACCTACGTGATAATACTAAGTACAGTTAATAAACAATAACCCTACTTATTTCACAGATAATACGCTACATAAAATGCCGCTACGTAAAATGCTACGAGCGTGCTACGCTAGTCATTCTAAATCAGCTAAGTACGTGTAAGTGCTACGAAGCGCTACGCGTAAATCCGCGCTATGCTGATAAATAATACAACGGATTTATTAAAACAATATCGCATGTAGCTGTATTTAATTTTCATTGTATCGAGGAGATCATTGAAATGAATATCGTAACCAGGTTTTGTTAATTACATTGTTTGTTGTTGTTTAAGTTTGTTTGTTTGACGGCACGTTTGGCGCAGTGGGTAAGCGATTAGCTTTCTGCGCTACGTGTGCGCGGGTTCGATCCCTGCACGGAACAAATATTTGTATAATCTACAGATAGTTGTTTCGGGTCTGGTTGTGTGTGCATGTGACGTGTATGTTTGTAAACTGTACCCACGATACAGGAGAAATCCTAGTGTGGGGCAATGTATTTTAAAGACAAACAATTAATATTACATTGATTGATTGATTCCACTCCATTTGAAAATTCATAATAAGGTATGATACTTTATTAAGCTAAAAATACTGTCTATTTAAAAATCACTACAAATAAGTCAATCTCATCACGAGCATGGCCGTCAAAATGGCGGGACAGGTGTCGTCTGCATTCATTTTTATACTTAAATACGGTTCTAAAGTTTTTAAATGTATCTTTTAAATTTTTGAAGCCATTTAAAGATAATAATAAACATCCCTGTCAATAAAAAGCAATAATATGCAGGAAAACTTAAAAAACAAATACAGAACACATTTCTAAGACAATCTAACAAACGTACTAACAACAAAATTTAAAATCAAACTACTCCACAAACAACAATATCTTGAAGATATCACGATATTGTCCCTTTGAACGGCTGTTAACTGTTCTCGAAGTTCGAGTCCCGAGTCGGGAACTGTTTGCAAGTTTGTGTGGCACCGTAAGCTAGATAACAGATGTTCAGTTGATTTTATATTATTATATTGTAAGTTTGTGAACGTGCAACTTGTAGGCTTTGATGGAGTTTGTTGACGTTTTCAGGACGTTTGTGTGGATACAGAAATAATATTATATATGAAGCTTGTTGAACTTTAAACAGCAAACAGTTTGATGATGTTTGGCGCAATATATTCAGAATGTAGAATTAGTATTATTAATAAATTATTTAGAAGAATAAGATATTTCTCTGCATATAATTCAGGTGTCGTTTTAGCCTGGATTTATTTATAGTTGCTTCATAATAAAGTTTCTCATTCTTGATATTCACTGTTCTGACCACCACAAAACCTAGACGAATCGGGACTGACACATTGAAATACGATTTTTTATTACTACTTACCGTTATGTACTCTAATTTTCTGGTCTGGAACTCTTAAGTTCCAGACTTAAAAGTTGCCCAAACTATTACCAAAGATCACTTGATACAACCAACGAGTAGTTGTTCTACATTATTAAACAACCCCCTTTAAAATGTCCATTAATGTCCCATTGGAGTGAATAGTCCTATAAAGTGTTCGCAACACCATTCCATACTTTATTCATATGTCAATCGATTTGCACTTGTTTTGTTCAACTCGGGACCATTTTACGATGTTGAGAACATCGGGTAAAGGATAACTGATAAATTAGTTTTTGAATAGCGTCGCGACGATCAGTCGATAGCTTGTTTTATTAGTTCGGAGAATTAAGTCATTATGAAGTTTTCAGTTCTTGTTTATTGTGTTTTCGATCATTTTTGCATTTCAAAGTATTTTCAATGTATCATGCTTATATTAACCGAAACAAAAGACATATTTTAAAAGTTGTAATAATAATAATGGGTATTTAAAATTGTTTACGAAAACGGTTTTCATCTTGTTACCTATTATTCGCGGTTTCGATTAGTGAAGAGCTCAAAACAGGAAAATCGACACGCAGAACGTAATCTCAACGAAAAATCAAGAATGTTAAAATAAACTTGGATCTCTGAAGCTCTAAAGGGGTATAGTGTAAAGACCGTTGACGATTTCATATCCAAAGTAATAGGGGCGAGCCTATTGCTATACACTGGGCACGGCTCCAACTGTAGCTCACCACTTACCTAACAGAAAAACTCAACTACAGTCGCCACTAAACCACGATGTAGGTGACGAATATTATCAGAAAATACAAATCAAAAAGGTTATTACTTAAGACAAAAAAGAACAAATTCGTTCTCGTAATTTGTTGTACGAACATAATAGTTATGATTTTTATGATTTAAATGACTATTGTGTAGTTTAGAATACTATAAACGATACAGTTATGATCGTGGCAAACGCTATAACGTCCAAAGTGGCTAGTTTAAATGTGCATTTAATATGTCAAACATACATTAGCATAATTTTATAAGTATTTCCGCTAACTGTTCAAGGATGTAACATATATATTTTAACTGCTATATCGTTATGCAAAGGCCGATAGCGCGATTAGCGCAGTGGTTAAGCGAGCGACTGCTGGTTCGATTCCCGCATGGAGCAAATATTTCTATAACCTACAGATAGGTGTTTCTCTTTGTGAATGTGAATATTTGTGTTTGTAAATCTAAGATACAGGAATTATTCCTAAAGTAAGGCGAAGTTATAACAAAAAAAAAAAAAACGTTTTGACATTTCTGAAGTACCTACTTTTTATTTACCAATGTTTAGTATACAAAAATACTTTCAGGTGTGTAAAGGTTAAGGAAATATTATGAAGAAATATCTAAGTTTAGACATATATATTTAAATGCTTAATGGTCCTGAAGGCAGTGATAGGCATTAGGCGTGAATTAATGTAGTGCAACGCGATTGAGATTCAGTATTAATGCCAAATGTTAATAATACAGTATCGTGTTAACTACTAGATAGGATATTATGTATTAAAGTGATTGAATCAATTAATATGACACTATTAAGTATGCTTCGTTGGTTTGGTCATGTAGAGAGGATGGATGAAACGCGATTAACGAAAAAGATTTATCACGCGGTTGTTAGTGGAAACGCCAGGAGGGGACGCCCTAGAAGGACATATACGGACCTTATTGGTGATGTCCTTCAAAAAGGTCAGGTTCGCAGTACCCACAACCGGCGTTCATGTATGAAACGATGCATGAATGTAGATGAAGCAAAAGGGATATGTAAGGATCGTAGCACGTGGCGTTCCGTAGTTTCTGCCTACCCCCATGGGAAAAAGGCGTGACTGTATGTATGTATGTATTAGGTAGTAAAGTATATGTAGAAATTATATGAATATAATCCGAGTGGTAAGCTTAACTGCCATTATATCTATTTTAGGAACTTTTCTTGACGTTTTTAACATGAACATATACATACTCGTACGCAAGGGAAGGGGCTCGTAGCTACTGCGCAGATTGGTCGGTCTTTGAGGTTAAGCAGCGCTTGCTGCGGTCAGTCCTTGGATGGGTGACCATATTTCATACATCGAGACCCCTCCGTGCCTCGCAAATTACGTTAAGCAGTTGCCACCGATGGTACCAGGTACCAATGACAGTCGTTACGGGTGTCAGCAGCCCAAAAAGTCTGGCAACCAGTCTAACCTTAGAATATCAGTGTGTCCCAGTAATTGGGAGACTGGAAGCCGACCCCAATGTAGTTGGGAAAAGGCTAGGCAAATGATGATAATATGCATACGTAAGAAATCTATATGAATAAATACCTGTTAAAAACAGCTCAAACATAGAGTTACCGTTTAATCCTCAAAGATTGTAGTCAGATATTAAATAGTCTCGAAATACTATAATAGTATAAAAACACTATTGTAAAAACAAAAGCCCATGTATACATATTACATCACTACCCAACATAGACCAAATTCACATCGATACATTGCCTCACTAGCGTCCAATTCCCCTAATGCCGACATCCCCTTGACATACGCGGCACTACAACCACGAGTAAATCTTGTAAATATTGATTAAATCCTTACTTATTTATTTACCATGCGGGACTAACAAAAACTTTTGGCAATGGAAACGGTTACACTAGGGTTGTGCTTCTTTATGCACGGATTGACCGAAAATGTGATCAAAGTTGCGTACAAACCCGCGGATTTCTCCCAAAGGATCCAATATTCACGTTAAATGTCTCGAGAATGTTTGGGCATGTACATAAGAATGACGGGTCAATTGCATTGGGTCATTCTAAGGCAATTTTTCTTAGAAAAACGGCAGGACATACAATATTTAATTTTGTGTTGTTTTCTACGAAGGTTTGTTGTACGAAGAATTTAAATATTGATTTGAATGATAAAAGTTGATAGAAAATGTTGGTTGTTTGGTTTACGCTCACAAATAGGCTATCCTATTTGCTTTTGTTAGTGTCGCAGGTAGTTTCGCGACGTTTAAGGATTTTGAAGGAAGTATTGCTCATGTTCATCGATATTTCAACAAGTCAATAAAAGACAATAAGTAAATCAATATTATATAACAACACATTTTAAAAGTAGACTAATTTAAAGCGACAAATTAATTTACTTTCTGGTACAGTCGAATAAAGTGATAAGTATAAAAGGTCACCACACTTTTCACAGGAAATTATTATTACAATTTTAATCAATAAAAAAATCTATCACCTGATGTTCTAGTGACACTGTATACTTATTTCTTTCTTCGACTGTAATAGTCTGGCAAAAATCTATAGACATTTAAGAGTACTAGCAAGTTATGATTTACGTCCATTTAGTTGTACAGTAAGTCCACATATGTGACTTGCGGTTCTGTGTGTTTAGTGTACTTTATGATTTAGGAGCTTATTCTTCTTGTTCATTTGTTTGTTTGTTCCTATTGCTACGGCTACTGAATTTTGAGGTGGATTCTGTGGTTACGGGAACTAGTTTTGCTTCATTCATTCTGTTGAACTTGTATGAGGAGGATTCATATGAATAATATTAATATTGAAATCATTAAATATGCATGAATGTGGCGTTATTAGTTTCTGTGTACATCGGAAAAAGGAGTGTTATGTACATTGCTGTAGCTGTTATTGGAAAATAGAATAAACATGAGAAATAATCCAGTCACACCAACTGTGTCATTGATTATTCAACTTAGCTCACTTCAAGTGATATATTTTTTATGGAAACTGAACTACAACAAAACATGGTCCGAATAATGAGAATAACTATTTACACCATACTTACTTCCGCTCGCGGCTTCGCCCGCGTGGTTTACGCAGCCGTACATTTTTTTTATGTGCTATTCCAGACTATAATTTATCTCTGTGCCAAATTTTATCCAGATCCGTTCAGCCGTTCTGACGTGAAAGAGTAACAAAGATCCATCCATTCATCCATCCTCACAAACTTTCGCATTTACAATATTAATAGGATAGGATAGATAACGTTATAAAAAGACACTCGTGTTTCAACTGTTTCAATCCATTCCATACATAGCACTCTGGCATGTTGAACATTTTGAATTCTCTTTTTAAACGTGATATAATTCTCAAAGAGCTCACGTTGATACAACTTAAAGTTTGTGGCAAACTGAAAGCTAAAGAGATACTATACTAACACGTAGTATATAACGAGAGCCGCGCGAATATCTTACCGTAATCCATTTTAACTGCACCCGGCGAAGGGATTTGCGTAAAGCCGGTGTTCCACAGTTAAAGCGACGCGATCGTTATAGTGCATTTATCTTACTCGCAATGTTTTAAAGTTGGGAATTTTAAATTAATGTTGTTAGAGGAATATTAGTGCATAGTTCGTTGAATATTTGGGATTATTTACAATAGATATTTTTTAAATTCAAATATCTAGAAATAAACATGAATCACTTTTTGGTTTTTATTTAGATTTTTTTTTAAAGAACTCTATATATCTTAGGATTTCTTATTGCTTAGTATTTTTATTATTTATAACAGGATTGGACTAAATTAAGCTCCGTCCACTCAATACAGAAGTATTATGTATCGAGCTATTCATAAAAATCGGGCCATAGTTAATATCATATTCAAAATATTTTATATACTTCTGTTCATTATATTGCTACGCAAAAGAAGCATAATCAACTATCCTGTACATAGCACAGCATTTACTGTGAAGTGAACCTTATCCCTAATACTTGAATAGCTTAATGCTAAACCAATTTATTCTCGTCTGCTCCGATTTTGATACTTAGGATAATCTTTTGTATGACCCAATTTGCCTTGAAGATGTTCCTTCGATACTTAGAAATTGTAACTTAATTTACTTTAAGTGTCGCCACGTGAATTTGCTTCCGTACTTACTGATGTAGAAATATAAGCATTTTGGATAAGGATGTTATTAGTTGACTCTACAAAATGAATTCTGTTAAGTTTAATGGCAATCAGCGACAGTTAAAGACACATAGTTTAGAATTAAATTCAAGATGTGGAGAATTTAGAACGTCACAACAAACTTAAGTTTCTTGTTTAATCGCAAAATCGGGTTGAATGGATGAGATATCATTAAAACGTAACTTGTACGGCAGTTTGAAAAAGGTCACATTTCCTATCCTGGATTGCCAAATTGTAGGGATTATAACTCAGAAAAGGTATACTAGAGAGCAGTTCAAGAGAATGAAAAAATATAATGGTCGTTAGTTCATGATACCAAGTAAAAGGTAACACAAATACCTTTTTTCCCACAATTGAGTCTTCCAATTTCTTTATCATAACAACCAGAAACTCAAATAATACACCATTTTCGAGGTAATATAATAAAATAATAGCATCAATTTCGTACAGTCGTGTCTACAAAAATAATAAAACGCAATAATATATTCTATACGAGTTAAACAGCGTTTGTTTTGCGTTTCGCGAGCGGCACGTGAGCCGGATTCATGAATATAATGAAATAATACCGTTTTTATTGTGCCTCGCGTGACTGCTGGAACATTCTGGACCGATGGCCTGTTGTCTAGTGTATATAGCTGTGGATTGTAGATATACCTACTTTTAGGAGAGTAGAAGCCATTGTATTTTGATTCTGCACTAAAGTGGTCTTTAGGTGTAAAAGGTTTGATGTAAGTATCAAACCTTTCACACGCAAAGATACTCGCAATGAGATAGAACTAACCGTTTTACCATATGAGTATTTCTTGGTTGCCGCTACTATAATATTATTTAATACTTTTATTAGGTATATAAAGTTGATGTGGTTAAAATGACGAGAACCTTCGCTTTTTTATTGTAAGATGACTAGATTATTTTAGCAAACGTACAGGTTTCACGACAGTGTTGAAATTGAGTAAACTCTAACTATATATTTTCTTTTACAATATAAGTTTTACCTTTGACCTATACTTAGACGGCACGCTAAGCTAAGTGTCGCGGGTTCGATTCCTGCACGGAACAAATATTTGTATCACCTACAGATTGTTGTTTCGGGTCTGGTTGTGTATGCATGTGACATGTATATTTGTAAACTGTACCTACGATACAGGAGAAATCTTAGTGTAGGGCAACGCTTTTTAAAAACTTACTTAAATTACCAATTACCCTCAAAATAACCTATTAATAAAACGCATTCTTGAAACTCATCATCCAATAACGAGAGTGGTTATAAAACGTTGATAAAATAATGTGATGATGTTGGAAACAATACGCCATTAATATTACATTAATCACCGGCTGGATTGAAAGTTTGGGGCCAAGTGTGCCAAGTTTGCTTTGTAACAGTTTATACTTAAACTTGACGTGCTGTGAGAGATAGCTGCTTTATATTTTGATTTAAAATGACTCTTATAACTGATGACTGATGATGACATACGCATATAAAAGCATAGTCGTATATAAAAACAATAGATGCATGCGAGTAATTTAGGGTTTAATTTATTTGATATGCTCGTAGCAAAAAAATACTTATACGAAACCAAAATTTACAGAAAATATAGTTACTTCTTTACCGAACTTCGTCTATAGTTGTTTGATTGAACGTGGCTCGGATGATTGTCGCTTGCTTATATCAAAGTGTTATTGGGTTTTTCTGTATGGAACTTCTTGCAAGCAGCCTGGAATTTAAAATTGCATACGGTTGATACTACGTTCGCCCTCTATCAAATGGAAATTAATAACGGCGTCACTGAAATTTGTGGAGTGTACAGCGGTAGGTGTATCGTCTCTGGCGAACCGAATTCAGCTGGAAGTCAGGCGTGATGTTGTCATCGGTAACTCTGGCGTCACGTTTCACTACATACTAGAAGTTTTTCAATATTCTTTAATTTGCTATAGTATAGTATCACGCTTGTATTCCCCGAAGGATTAGGCAGAGGTGTACTATTGTAAATCCACATTTCGCCGTAACCGTTATTGAGTCCCATGTAATAGGGGGCGAGCTTATTGCCATCTACCGGACACAGTTCCAGACTCCGTGCTGATACTGAGAATTTCCATACAGAAAAACCCAATAACACTTAGCCCGACCTGGGAATCGTACCCAAGACCTCACGCTCAGCAGTCACTCTTGCAACCAGTAGACTAACGAGGCAGTCTTTAATTATCAAGTATTCTTTAATTATCAAGTGGTTGTCACAGAAAAAAAAAATGTGTGACCTTGCACGTTTATAAAGTCCGATTAACCATAGCACAGAATACTATGTTAAAAGCAGATAGCAATATCGGATGTTCTGTACCAACTTGCATTGACCCTCACAATGTTTACAAATATATGTGAATGGACATTTCCAAGAATTTACTCAAAGAGTGAAGGTGAAAGGATCGTGAACGCGTCATTCACAAATACACAGCTGATTCGTTGTGACTTCCCCATTCATATATTAAACAGTCGTACATTTGAAAAGAAGATAGTGATGCGAAATACCTCCATTTCATCACAATTTTTTACTGAAATACAATTTTATATTTTTTTAACGACTAGTTCATGGTAGTGTCTCTCTTATTTATAAATATAAACATTTTGAAGGTGTCAAATATTAGAATTTGTGGAAATTAATTTAATATATCTCAAAAGCAGGCCTGTTATAATTATTTTGTTTTCAAAGTTTACACTGAAAACTAACATCGAGATCGCGCTTATCAAAAATGTGACGGATTTTCATAGAATTAGGTTATGTTATGTAATAAAATGTAGATTTATTTCTATTGGTTTTATATGTCTAGATTATTTAGATTTCTGTGGTCACGCCCTAGCTATAGCTACATATAAGATTTTTGATCCCACCAGCCTCAATTTGATTGAATAAATATAAAAAAATATACGCATATTATATTTTTTTAGTTTCCAAAATAGACTAAAGCTTCCGCTGAAAAACAATTTTTTTACTTTCAAATCCTAGGATATCCAACAAATGTTTACTCATGTAAGAACCGATCTGAGAGCCGTGTGATTGATTGTGCTCATCCTTCTTATCCACGGTTATCGATGTATTCCGGTTATTGGGGATTAAGGGATTTCACTAAGGTTTAGCGTTTTAGGTCGATTGAAGATAGGATAGTTGGCAGTTTAGAGAGTGGGTTATTTAGGCAAAAAGCTTCGTCTTGTTTTCGTAGATGATCGCTGCAGGCGACAGGTTTTAACAAGCCCTTACTCGTAACTATTAGTTTAGCGTAGGTCAGACAAAATTAATTTAAAGTTGAAGTGAAATGTTTTGAATTGAAATTAACCTTCGGAGACGAGCGTGTTCTTGAAGCTTCGCGTATTTCATATTGTATGTCGTTGTTTTAAAGCGAGTTCTGAAAACTAATTTGCAATTACTGTGGTAAGAAAACTGAGTATATCATCATTTCTCTCCGCTACAGCTATTGGTTTGTTTTTCATAATTATGTATTCTGCCTAAGGCAATGATTCTCCACCCCCTTATATACGGAAGTGACCCTAAAAAGTTTAACATTTAATTTTTTCCGAGCATAACAATTTGTTCATCGTAAATATTAATAAAAAAAAGTCGCAAGCAGGTGGCCATGTTGAAACAAGTCAACCCGGTTTAATTTCCGGTCCGTTGCCATGGCAACGGCTCCAATAGCGCCGTTTCCGCTTTTTTGCTCAAACCAATTTAATTGCAATCGCTATCCGTTGAGTATTACTTTTATTACGACGTCAAATAGAATTTTCAGTTCGTATTTTCAGGTAATTGGATAGTGTGACGTTGGTTTTATATTGGATAATGAGTAAACTTGTAAAAGTCGATTTAAATGTTCTTTATCTCTCGGCAAACAACAATACTTTATCGGCTTTGTATAATACACCATCCCTATCTTGTTGTTTTACCTGAGATATTGATTGAATAAGCAGTATCCGTCAAATTCGGATACCGTCAAAAAGTCAATTGGGTAATCAAGTAGATTTAACACACAAAAAAATATAGTTTAACTTTGTCCAATAATTATATAATATACTTACATATTACTGGAATACATCACAAGGAATAATACCCAATTTCCTAAGAAAAGTTTATTTATATCTGTAGTCACTGGTTTCTTACCTCTTTATTTGACTGTTCTTAATATTCGCGATTGTATGTGTAGGACTAATGATTACAGTATGCAGCAATATAATATATTTTAGCCTCGCAGTAATAAAGGCTTTACTAATCCCAGAACACGGTCCAACTCCCATTACAACTGCCCAAATCTAGGAGTATTAGAAACTTAACACTATTCCTTCGCAATACATCAACGTCATATGCACTATAGTGTGGTCCATAATGGCGCTTGACCCTGCCCATTAGGAAGTTGCCCTAACTTTGTGCCCCATTGTTTCTGGAAGTGTGAACTCGCCTTTGTGTTGAAGACTTAGTTTCTTTTACGCGTTGTGCTCATGTTTATTTGAAAGTTTGTCCGTTTTTTGTCGGTTAATTACTTGGCAATTTTAAACGTTTCAGTTAAGGCGATTTCTGTGGTGTTTTGATGCTCTTTTTTTAATAGTTAATAGTTGTTGCGGTTACGTGCGTAGACGTGCGGTGAATTGCTACTACGTTCTTCTACGCACGATTACGTGAAATAATATGTATCAAAATCCTGGAAAATGGCACAAAAATGAGCATTAAAATTATAAATGATACATTTGGAAAATATGCAAATATCATTAAGTAGCACAACCATTATCTTTTACCATTTCAATAATTTATCGATAGATTTATTTTAAAATTACGTTACATTTGAATGCCTATTTCTTCATTTAAAACAGATAGAATTCTTTTCTAACAAAGACAGAAGTGTAAAATAAATTATGGCCTTTAAGATTTAAGGTTCTCTTGTGTTAATAGTCCCAGCAATGAAACGGGAAATGTTTGCTGACAGTTAATTATATGTTCAAACTTAACTAGTAAACACTTAAACTGCGGTGGCCCTTTGAAGTTTAAAGTTTACTCGGCCTTCAGGGATCTGTGAATTAGAGCAAGTCATTGTAAAGTCGTAATTTGTGAATTCAGTTTGATTCAATTTTGTAAAACTGAAGTTGGGCCTAATGTTTTGTTTAGTTTATGTGATAATGAATGCACGAAAATAGCCTAGCCAAATGAAGATTTATGTATGTCGGTATATTGGGTAGTTAAAGTTTGACACAAACCTTCTACGAATCGTGCTGCCAGGATAAGCCATGACATGAGGAACAAGATACGGAACAGAACAAGAATAATTTCACATAATTTAACTATAGATGTACTATTGCACACCCACATTTCGCTAATGCCATTATTAATTGTGTGAATGGGGGCGAGGCTATTGCTATTTACCGGGCACAATTCGAAACTTCGGGCTGCTTCTGAAATTTTTTTGAGTTCACCTTTTGACCGATTATACCCAGGGTTTCTCGTTCAGGAGTCACGCTTGCTGCCCCTAGATCACTGGGTAAATCATAAAAATGTAAATTGCCTATTTACAGCATCTGTACCGTATACGTTTCTATGAGTTTTGTTGGCGATTGCCAATTGCGATCACAAAACAGATTGTAAACTTGGTGATTATGCCATCAGGGCTTGAGTATCGTTTACTGCAGCGATCTACATGGATGCCAATCTTCGGCAGTATACAGTTACGGCGTATTGTAATGGCTTGTTTTAGTTTATGTATTTTTGAAGCTGAAAATCGTAGCAGTATTATTGGGAATTCATTTTTAGTAAAATTTGATGAGAAATACCTGATCTGTACTTTATTTTATGTTAAGTTGGTTACAAAGCTGAGCCATTCTTCTAGAATTAATTAGCGAAATCTAAAAAATGTTATACAGGTTTCACTATCGCTAATAACACAATTATGATCCCCTCTAGTAATGAACACTGAATAAAGTTAATGATAGCTTCTAGTACAAAAAAATACAGCATTTGGAAGTAAGCGGACAAATCAATAACGATTAATTAGGATTTGAAAATGTGGAAAGAATATACTAATCATTTTCGATTAAGATGTCCGTTCAAATAAGTCTTCTATGTAGTTCATGCAGCGGCTTATGTACTGAAAGGAAGGATTAAAATGGACTTTATGGTATCTAGTAAAATATTAAATCAGGAAATCTTGTGCTAGAGGCCGCAAGCGACTGTTGAGGGTTATCGGATGATTTTTGTGAGGATATTCTTGCCGCAACTCTGTGTTTCAGTTCGTCACTTATTACAGGACTTAATAAGAGTTAATAAGACTATCTGGAGTAATTTGGGTGTACCTACATCAGAATACCTCTGTCAAACTGGGAATACAATTGTTATATGAAATCTGTGGTGAGATCTGGTACGAATAAGTTATATACAATTCTAGTACAAAATTAAATACATAATGAGTTTTTAACTACGCGCGTAAGACATCAATACAACGTCGTCGACGTCAGCGTCGATTAAACAAGTACATACTTCACCCCAATCATTAAAAAAAACCTTCATTAACCACTATCGAATATTACGGTCAATAATCGAAAGGTTCTGCAACTCGATTCAGACGTTTTTTTGCGACTGCTACAAGAAACTCTCGCCCCTAATTCGTACGAAATAGTAGTTATAATAGTTTGAACTGATTTGATCAACCGCGTATTATGTTAGCGGTTCGTAAATGGGTCGCACAATCGATATTCATGTAATCGGCTACTCGTTCCCGCCTCGATCTAGTAATATCCGATTGTCGACAAATATGGAGCGGTTGGGTTAGTGCGGGGAAGTTTATCGTGCGTTTACGATTTAAATTTAGTTATGATAAGATAATTGATACCTGCTTCATTGGTCTAGTGGTTGCAAGTGTGACTGCTGAAAGTAAGGTCCTGGGTTTGATTCCCGGATCGGGCAAAGTGTTATTGGGTTTTCTGTATGGAAATTCTGGCAGATGGCAATAAGCTCGCCCCCTACTACTCAATAACGTCATCGGCGCAATGTGGGTGTATACACCTCTGCCTAACCCTTCAGAGAATACAGGCGTAGTGCTATGTTATGTTAAGAGATAATTATGTTTCTATTCACAATTACTATATACAGGTAATTATTATTCAGAGTCTGAAACTCTTGATGTGCCAGACATATTTCACATTATTAAACTTATTTTAGGCCTTCGCATTCTGCTGCTGGGCAAAAGCGTAACGGTTATCATTCAATAAATCTATATTGGTTTCACCAGTCGTTTCCTCAGCTAATGATAGGCTTTACGAAGAACAATATCGTCCTCAAACTACTTAAATGTCAATTAATTGCATCTAATCACAATTTCAATAGTTCGACACTGTAAAGTAGGCTTAATCAAGCAGTAATTAATATCTGACGGCTTAGGGCTAATTGCTTTAAGTTGATACAAGTAAACTCATTCGTTTAGGGGGATTTCTGATTTTGTGTTAGGTGGGGTGTGTGTGTGTGAGTGTTTGTTTGTTTTAATTTGATGAGCGTATGTGTAGGTATGATTGTATAGCATTAGGGTGGAACGAAAACGGAGTATGTAAACATGAAGCCCGATTAAAAAGAGATAAATTGGGAACAATATGGTATTTTTATCTTTACCTATGGTTATGTCGCCATGGTTGCCGGTTGGCGTAGAGGCTAAGCAAGTATCTTTCTACCTTACTAGTCGCTACTTCGATGCCCGTATCGAAAATAATTGTTTGATGTACAGATAGTTTTTCGGGTCCCATGATACAGGAGAAACAGAAGAGGGAGCAAGGTTTTAAAAAAAAATTACACTGAATTACACAGTGCCTATCTATCATACAAAAAAAAATAGTACCGTAAAAAGCAAAATATTACTATAGAAATGAAAATACGTGCACAAAATTCTTTATCATTACAATTTGCCTTTAGAACGTAGTATTTTATTAGCCCACATAAAATCACCTTATATTATTATTGGATCTTTCACCCTACCTGGGCGATGATGCCATCTATATTTACATTGGTAAATGTATTTGTATAATATTTCAACCCTTTTGACTGTTATAACAAAGATTCGGAAAGGGTGGGGGAGTGGTTATAAAAATACATAATTGTGGGTGTGTAACTTGTTTTGGGTCGTGAGATATTTTTAGCAAAAGGTATATATAGTAGGAACAGAAAACTGAATAATAAGTCGATAGAAGTCGTGCTACTGCGTTTTTCTGTATGGAAATTCTCAGTAGCAGCACGGAGTCTGGTACTGTGCCCGGTAAATGGCAATAGGCTCACCCCCTATTATATGGGATTCAATAACGGCATCGGCAAAACGTGGTTATACAATGTTACACCTCTGCCTAACTGTTCGGGGAATACAATCGTGAAGCTATGTTATTTTAGAAGTCGCGTCAACTTAGCCGAGTTTGAGCAAAATTATGAGTACTGCATTACAACACAAATCGAGAACGCGCGTAAAAATGTGACGTATTTAAATGTAATTAGAGTTACTTTATATTGTATTGGATGTAATAACATTTGCTGACCGGCGACACGCGTCCTGATAGTAAAATGCAGTAGGTAGTATTTATGTAGACTATATTAATTTTAAATATACACTTTATATACCAAATATTTAATTTTACTAACTACTTACTACTAACTACTAAAAACACTAAACAGATTAAAGATGTAAAAAATATAAAAACATTACCTATGCGTCAAAATACTACTCCGCATCGCTGTCAACCGAAATTGTGCCCAGAAGACTGGCAGCATTGCTACGCCGTATGGCAATGCTGATTCTTTGACAAAAGAATAATCCAGCCTACTGATCACGCGTAGATTCGACTAATCGCTTTGCGATCTCTTTAAACAAGATGTGAGCACTCCGACCCCATGGTGCAAGTGTTTCGACTCCAAACGGCTTGAAAATATAATATAATTATCCAAATAAAGTCTACATATATAAAATATAATATATGTAGACTTATTTGGATTTTCACGGGTAAAGGCAAGGCCTATCAATCTGCCTTTTGGCTCAGGTAAAGTATTGTGATCATATGAAAAGAACTATTATACCGCAAGGTACTGTGGATTTTGGCTAGGCGCAGTTTTAAGCATTCTTCTGAATTTTGAGAGGTCTCACCATTAATGATTGTAATTTTCAGCTGAAGCAGTCTTTATCCTCTGCTGAAGCTGTTAATTAATGTAGGCGTGGCATTATTTTAAGTAAATCCTATGTAAGTAGACTACAAGCAAATCCTTTAATTCTGTTTTATCTAGAGGTTGCATTCAATTACAGGGTTAATTGATATCTTTGACTTTGATATCTGTAGTAATACTAATTATATTTATAGAATCTTATTAAAAATACACTTGATTAAAAACCTACTTTGTTAAACTGATTCCGAAAATATTGTTAAAAAGTAATATTTTCTGAATAACGGTCTTATTACGGTTGATTATCTTGAAATAAATCATATCACATTATTTCATATTATTACTTGAAACGCGTGAAGAGAAACATAATTGGATGAGTGGCCAGAAATATACCAAAACAACCTTGAAAAATCTCATCGAACTTCCAAAAAAGCGTGTCCTATAAATGTTTACACAATTAACCCTAATTATGAGGGGGCGGGGCTGACGTCGACGTCGGCACTTTACGACGTCGTTAGCGTTACATCTGACAGGGAGCTTTTAGAGCTATGACAATAAAAGTCCGAATGAACTCTTTGGGCACCCGGGTCGGAGGTTAGGGTGAGTGCATTGTGGAGCAAGCGGGTCAGGTTGACTTTGATGCTTTGTTTTATTCAACACGACATGGAGTGTACAGACTACATTTCTGACGTGCACTGAACGCGGAGGTACTTGTATTTTTGTCCGCACGTTAGCGTTTATCTAGGTTATCTAAGAGTATGTAAAACATTTTGTTTGGGGACTCCACGAAGGCTACGACGGCGACGTAGCGAAGGTCTACGCAAGCTACGCTCTCGTAGCACATAATCGAACTGTCTCACTTGTTGTTACGAAACTCAATATCTTAAGCTTCGTACTTAGTTCCTCGAACTTGGGGTTTCTTGTCATCTATTGCTGATGAAATAATGTCTCTAATGTATTCAATGAAACGTGAACCGCTCTCTCAAGCACTGACTGTCAAGTCTTATCGCTTATTGACGAGAGAAAGTGAATCCCTCGGGCCGAGAATTCTAATGACCGCACCCTAATTTTCATTTATTAAAATTTTCGCCCAAAATTTGTTTTTATAATATCCCACTAATGTTAATGATTGTTTTTCTGTCCCTTTGATAACGTTAATGTAGATTCGTTTAGAGATTTTTTTCTAAGTTGATGACTTTGCGAAGTAATTTGAGATTTTTTGTCTCCGAAAGCAAGTTTATGTCTTAATTTCTAATTTATTTTAATAATTATTTTTTTTGGTGAAGAGCCGCTTTTGGAAGTTGTTTGTAAGAAGTCAAATTAGGAAAAGATGAACGAAAACAATAGCTTCTTTATTCATAGTAACGTTAAGGTATATTTATTATGAAACCTTAATCCTACTAATATTATAAATGTGAAAGTTTGTGAGGATGGATGGATGGATATTTGTTACTCAATCACGTCAGAACGGCTGAACAGATATGGATGAAATTTGGCACAGAGATAGGTTATAGTCTGGAATAGCACATAGGCATATATAATAGCGCATACTTGTTATCCCGGAAAATGCACGGGTTCGTAAACCACGCGGGCGAAGCCGTGGGTGGAAGCTAGTTATTGATAACTGGAAGAAAAACTAGGAAATATTAGTGTACATAACACATATAAAATCTTCATTGTACAATCACGAGCTGCATTAAATGCGAATTTATGAAAAACCTTAGTGATTAAAAGCGTAGAACTTAGAATACATCATCATCAGCCATAAGACGTCCACTGCTGAACGAAGGCCTCCCTTAAGGGGGTTTGCCATAATCCCCACGCTTGGCAGGCGGCTTGGGGATCGCAGTGGCTCACCGATTAGTGAGAGGACGCTGCTGCCCGTCCTCCGGTGTCAAACCGCAGTTTTAAGACGTACCCGGGTCTTTTAAGACGTACCCGTACGTAACATGCATATTTACTTGCGTTCAAAGATATCACACATAATACTTTTTCGCTAATCACTAATGAATGTCGCTTCGTGTATCTCGTGCACGTGACTGTACGGTGCGTGTAAGAATTCAAAAATATTCCTTACTTGTTGTCTTTGTTGGCGCAGTGGCTAGGCAATTAGCTTTCTGCGCTAAGTGTCGCGGGTTCGATCCCCGCACGGAACAAATATTTGTATGATCTACAGATAATTGTTTCGAGTCTGGGTGTTTGTGTATGTGTATATAATTATGTGTTTGTAAACGAGTTCACGAAACAGGAATTATTCCTAGGGTGGGGTAACGTTTTTTTTTTAAATAAATAAAATAATAAATCTAGTCACAGAATCTATTGAAAAAAGAGAGTTTTAAAAACAGTTTACCTTTTCAGAACATTTATAACACATTCATTTTTAAAACAGATTCAATCATTAAAACAGTAAAATAAAGTAAGTTTATGTAGCTTCAATTTAAAATAATAAATAAAATCAAAAACTGAACAGTGCATATGTTCATAAAAAAATATTAAAATCCACTAACAGTAACACTTAAGTGTACTTTCCCCGGTTTGGGCAGTAAATATCGCAATGACAAGCTTTGCTGAAATTCCGGGCATTATTGCCATATTGCCATTTAATTGCTGGCAGAGAAGTCGAAAAATTCCATCAAACATCCATATATTACATACATATACATATATCGCAATATTACAACGAAAACAGTATTAATAATAATAATAATTCAGCTCATTACTGTTCAGGGTTACTGGTTCAAGGCCTTAGTCCACCACCCTGGCTCGATGCAGGTGGACTATGCACACTATCAAGAATTTTACAATAAGACTCTTCAGTTTCAAGTGTGCCGGTTATCTCCCGATGTTTTCCTTTACCGATAACGCAAGTGGTAATCAAATTCTGATCTGGGTTTAAATTCGAAAAGTCGAAGATGTAGGTTGGGTTTGAACATAATTTAGACAATGTATTAACACCTTTAAAAATTACCTACACCTTATTATAATAGTGGTCGCGAAAATGCGTATAATAATATTATACGACCATTATATCTATAACTTTGAATAATGATTATTGCCAACATTTGGGCCACTTTTAAACACTTAAGTGCGCACGGGGACTGGGGCACTGAAACTGACAATAACCTTAATTTTACACAGACACGACGATACGAGACAAAAACCTTATTTTACCACAGATCCCTAAAAAACAACAAAATCAGAACTTTTTCATGCCACAAAAGAAATAAATTGGAGCCCCAATCAAACAGAGGAACAAATACGCGATCGGCATAAAATATACGATACGCATATCAGTATGTAATTTACAAAAACGCCTGTAAATTACTATTTACCTGTTACCTCAAATTGGGGTATAATAAAATGTTCGGGATACATCCTACCTGTTTTGAAATGATTTCTTTTTCTATAAAACATTCAGGTTGGGTGAAGGCGATATGTTTTTGATGGGAAACTGCGCAGATGTTCCGAAAAGAAAATTATTTTATTATTTATTAGTCATGTGCCCGGTAGATGCCCCTCCTATTACATGGGACTCAATAACAGCATCAGCGAAATGTGGGTGTACAATAGTACACCTCTGCCTAACCCTTCGGGGAATACAGGTGTGATGCTATGTTATGTTTTGTTATTTTTGTTAGTCGGTCAACCTTGTATAAATGTGCTCTTTCACAGGATAACATAAATGTTTGGCATATTCATGCAGATCTAACAGAGTTTAACAAATATATAATAAAGTTAATAAATAATAGTAAATTCAACCCATTACTGTCCCACTGCTTGGCAAAGGTCTCATTCTGAGAAGGGCCCGACCCGAAGTCCACCACTTGCCTGCTTCAGGTTGGCGGACTACACACACCATCGAGAACTTTATGAAGCCCTCTCAAATGAGCAAGTTTCCTCACGACGTTTTCCTTCAAACGTTTTTCTTCCGAAAAGTCAGAGGTGCGGGCCGGGTTTGAACGCAGGCTCTACTCCATGAAAGGCATGTATTCAATTGCTAGGCTATCACTGTTGCATTTGTATATGTAAATATATATACAAATCATGTTTAATCATTTTATCCCCTATGTTTATTCCACGCGAGTTATTCTTGTGTAGCAATAAATGACGGAATTAAGTTGCCGAAAAATATATCAACATTTTATTGCTATTTCGCATGTTGTCTTCAAAAGTATGTGTATCTAGAGAGCTATAAATAAATGTGATGGCACATATTAGCTCAAATTATATATTTCGGTAACATAGACGTGGGAAATCATGAAATTACCGTTTTTATATTACTTGTCTAAATTTTCTATAAAATAAATTATCATGGTTTCAAATAACTTGATCGGTCTTTGTAACTTATGTATATTTTATTAAGATGTGGATTAGCCATATCGATCATATCATATTTTATATGTATTTGATGAAATACTTGATTTGTTCAAGTTGATTGAACAAATGACTTTAAACATCCCATTATTAACACCAAACATAACTTATAATACATCCCAAACATTTAACACACACACTTTACACTAAAAAAACAAAAGAACACAGTAAAACAACAAAGGAAATCCACCAAACGGTCCCCAATTTTAACCAAAAACGGACACCGACAGATATTTCCTTTACACTGAAAACAGTTACTTCCCTAACTAATTCAGCCTACTTAAGTATGCCATAGCGTGCGCGGATTATATTTGAAGCTATAAATCTATAGCTGGAAGGTCCCAATGTGTTTATATATTTAGTGCATGTTCTTATTTTTGGGTTGCGCCGTTAAATAACCGGGTAATGGTAGTGCTTGGGGGTAATGCATTCGTATTTTGTGCGGAAAATGGCGCAGGTCCGTTTGGGGCTGATTTCTAGGTTGCAAATGGTACATTCAAATGGGTCGGCGAAGCATTACTTCTTGGCTATCTACAGTGAAAACAATTATTCAAATTTTTGTGGCTTGTGTGTATGGAATTTCCTTTGCTCCGTTACCAATGCTGGGGTAGGTAAACGGAGTGTGAACGTTGTATTACGATTTTGGTTTATGAGAACATCTTCAGAAAATACTTTAAAAGATGATGAAGAGATTTGAAAAGATGATAAAATGCTTACTTGGTTTCGGGGAATGATTTTAAAACCACAAACTTCAAAACCATAAACGTTCCCCTCATAATAGCACCCCAAGGCCACCAGGCTCAGTAAAGATTTTGCATTCCCACAATGACTCGGGACAGTAAATGTTTCTGGAGGCCAAAAGTTTTTTTGGAAATCCCAAACACGCTTTTGGGACAGTAACGATAATTGAAGAAAATAGGGGAAATTTGGGCCATTCCTCCATTTTGTTAAAGAGGCGTGTTTTATTCTACACTGCCTCATTAGTCTAGTGGTTTTAAGATATATAAGTTAGGTTAATCTAATGATAAATTCTCAGCACCTCAGGGTCCGGAACTCTGCTTGATTGACAATAGGCTGGCCTCATAACATAACATGGGATTTAGAAGACATCGGTGAAATATTTCTGCGCCTCTGCATAGCCTTCCAAGAATAGAAGCGTGATGCTAAATGACGTTAAAAAAAATCCAGATCCTTTTAACAAAAAACGTAATTCGCGAGTTGTTATGACTGTAAATGATAAATGAATTGTATTACTTTGTTGCCAAAAAGGATAAAAGGCTGGTCAAAGAGAAAAAGTATTTCATTTTATATTAATTCACAAAGGAATAAGATTAATTTCGAGTATCCAAAAGGTAGCTATTTAATGTACAGTTGAGGAAATTGTAAATTTCTTTTTGAATATGAACGACTTACTGCACGAATCCTTCCGTCTTCTTTTGGAGTTTTAGGGATTGTGATCAATCTTTGTCGCGTAAAGTGAGATTTTTAGCTTGAAATCTTTCTAAAAATAACCTTAGCAGTAGTAAGCACCTACGTAGACGAAATATGTTTTTTTAAACTTTATATTGGAGATACAGTTTATATTAGATATAACTGAAATACTGGATTATAAATGCAATGTTACTAACTGCTAAAAACACTAAACAGATATATATATATATATATATATACAGTTTATATTTTACATATTATAGTTTACGTACATTTCACACGCACACACGCCTGCACGTACCTAACAACTATTTGTAAAAAATATTTTGTGTTCTGTTGATGTTAAATATTTATTACTTTGTTTGCGACTGTTTGTTGACTGTTGACACCATGAAAGTATTTATGTATGTAATATTTTTTATATTAATTGGTCTTAAAAGGTAGGTAATTATTGGTTCTACAACAAAGTCAAACTAAAGTCAAAATCTTTATTTGTAAACATAGGTAAGTAAGTTGTTACAAAAATAAAAAATATAGGGACCTCTGTGACTAGCCGATAGTAGCGTACAAATTTAAATTATCCTTATTTCTAAGCGTTAACATTAGTCTGGTATGTAATTCTTTTTATGTAAGAACTTGGTTATTTAATAAAATGTTGTCTAATCACTAAATAATTAATGAACACAGTTAATAAGTACTGTATTGTTTTCGGAAATAAATTACTATTTCTCAGGATGTTCGTCAGCTAACATCTTAAAGAAACATCGCACGAAGTCGCGAGCAAAAGTCTAGTAATTTAATAACTCTTCATCCGACTCACTTTATGCCTTCGGGGATCGAAGGAAACTTTACGATTAGGTACTCAAAGCTTATTATTCCGACGCCGACTCCACCCGTGAAAGTGTTTGATTTATTTATTAGAATAACATGTTCCGAATCTTTAGTTTTATTTGCAATTCAAAATGGCCGCACGTTCGTGGAGACAGTTACGGAGTCTTGTTTTTATGTGTTTGTAAATATGCATGTAGCTGATCAAGTTGTTGGATTGGAAATAAATAAACGAGACACGAGAGTTTTTATCATTCGACACGAGTCTACTTATTTACTTTCTTGTTGATTGTGCCTTTAGCAAGCTTACGATTTCATCGTTGATAATACGTGTCGGGTTTTATATGAATAAATATTAATATTATTTTCGTTTGTTTCAGGAAATCGCGGCAATACTCATCAGTTTCGACAAGCACAGCGAATGGCAGTCAAAGGAAGTCAAAATTCGGTAAGTAGTTATTAATTTCAATTATAACAAGTTGAAAGTTGCTGTTCGTTAGCTACCCAATATAGGTTGTGGTTGGTACTGAGGATAAGCCAAGAAAAATTAAAAGTTGTGTTGCCATTTTTCCAACTTTAAACATGAAATTTCGCCTTTTACTGGGTTAAGGTCAACCAGTTCCTGAAAGTAGAGCAATTAGTATATAACTTTATATCTCAATAAAAACGCAAGTTCGATACTGGCCCGCACCTCTGATTTTTGGAAATCATGTGTGGAACGGTGAAGGAAAACATCCGGAGGAAACCTGTTCACCACACGGAGCTAAAGTTCTCAATGGTGTGTGCAATTCACCAATCTGAACCAGGCTAGTGGTGGACTTAGACCTAACTCATTTGAGGAAAAGCCCATGCCTAGCAGTCGGGCAGTAATATGCTGAATTATGGTTATATATTATGTCCCACTGTTGGACTAATGGAGTCATTTGTGGAGTTGTAGTATTTTGTTGCGTATTGTTTATGCTTATTACATAGGTGGGAAACGATTTTATGCCACTATTTACTAATTTAGTGTTTAGGTATTCTCGTAGGTCCAGAATATTATATTATATCCTTTGAAAACGGAACATCGCGATTATATTATTTATACAATATTCTGCATAACCAATATTTTTTCTACCAAATTTTTTAAGTACATAATTTAAAAATATGGTCAATATAAAATTTACTATTTAAAATTTACTGCCAAAACGAATCGCTCCATTCTCATTATAATGTGTAATAAAAGTACAACTGTTCACAGAAGTGGTTGAAAAATTGAAAAGTGTTAATAGATCTAAATGAAATTTTTCGTGTCGACTGCACGGAGGGTGCACGTAAAGGTTTTCAAGGAACTCATAATTGCTTTTAGGTGAGGGTAACATTGAATATCGTGCGAGCAACGCTTCCGGAGAACACTACGTTTTATAATGAGAGATGGAATATTTTTTAAAAGAGTTTTGGTATCAATGTTTTTTTTACTTTTCTCAATACTTTTTTTATATTAAATAAAGACCTGGAATATGAGAGGTTGCTTTACATGTGAGTGTGTTTTCTGTGGATGTTTTTTTAGCTCTGATTTCTTCATTATAGCCATAGATCACATATGATTTTTGGTTACATGTATTTAGATATTAATTTTAAAATAAGTTTCGTTCTTAGCAAAGTATTTATTTATTTATTTATTTATTTATTTATTTGGATTTCCAACAAGAAAAACACAATACAAGCATATTTATATGAGTAGCATAATATACAATATCCTATGCTTTCTTATTTATAGGAAATCACATCATGCGTAATAAGAATAACAGAGTCGAACACCATTTAATTAGAATTGAAATTGAAACAAAAACTTAAGTTAGAGTTTACACAAAAAAAAAAAGACAAAATAATCAAATATAATGACAATTAGAACAACAAAAAGTAAAAAAAAAGAACAATCACATCATTAATTGTTTTGAGATAATGTCTTTGAAAGCATTCAAAGAATTGCTAAATACGTCCAGGTCTTTGGACGTACCGGAGATGCTGTTATATTTGATACACATTCTTGGGATAGAAGAGTGTTTACCGAGATTTGTACGATATCGAGGAATGTTAAAAAGAGAACAGGGATGGCGTGGTAGTCTATAAGGCACATTGATACGAACCTTACTGAGTAATTCCGGACAGTCAATTTTGTTGTTGAGTAGTTTGTAGAGAAATGTTAAATCAGATATTGTACGTCGAGATTCAAGGGATATCATTTTAAAATATTCAAGCCTCTCCTTATATGAAAACATTAGATGATTGACTTTGTACCGATATGCTAAATGTCTTAGTAACCTCTTCTGTAAGCCTTCAATTCTGCTTATATGAACGTGGTACACTGGATTCCAGGCATCACTGCAATATTCCAATCGACTACGTACAAAAGAATTGTACAAAAGTATAGTCGTAGAAGGGTTTTTGAACTCTTTTGATGAACGAAGAACAAATCCAAGAGCCCGATAGGATGCCCTTATAATATTGTCATAATGTTCGATAAAGCGAAGTTGACCATCCACATGTACACCAAGATCTCTAATAGAAGAGAGCTCCTCCAGTGCAACATCTTTAATACTATAACAGGTCCGGATTGTATTGCGTTTCCTAGTGAACTTTACATGATAACATTTTTTACAGTTAAGGAACATTTCTGTATTCGACAGGTTCATTAACGAAATCGCCATTTACTTATTTACACAGTGACCGACTTTCTCAACTTTTCCGTCCACCAAAGACCTCATAAGATTTATGCTCTAACAGTAAAAGAGATTAAATTTTCATATCAATCCGACGTCCTTTTTTGTTACGACGCAAACAAGCCTTAAATCTTTCTTCCCCCTTCCGGGGTTCAAAACAAACAATACTTTCCTCTTTATAATATTAGTACGTGGGATTTGGGACTTTTTTATTATTGAATGGGCCCATAAAAGCCACCTGATGGTGAATGGTCATCGTAACTCATCGATAATGCGCGGATTCAGCACTTTAAAGAGGTCCCTGATGCATTGCACCGCTGAAACTGATTCCGTTCCTGTTGAGTGCTTTTGAATTTAATAAAATATGTGTTTGGCTTTGTGATTAACACCAGAATGGCATTGTGGTACCTAATTAATCTATGGTTGGTTCTCTAGTGGTAGCTGTGTAATATTTTGTCAGAAGATAGATTTATTTTAAATATACATAGTTACGGATCCAATTTATTTTATATTTATTTTCTTCTACAAGTCCATTAACTATCCAAGAAAATAACAAGAAATACAACGTGACCTTTGAAGCATGCCTTTTTAAAACTTAGATTACAAACTTAATGCAGAAGAGTACACAGCAAAAAAGCTATTCACAAACGAAACGAATTAAACTATCAGTAGAATAATGTGACCGTTACTTTTATACTTTACTCTGTGACTGTACCTAATTTGGCGCCCAACGAGGGACCCGTTCCAACTTGTAACAACTTTAAGCAAATTAAAACTTGGGCCGTGACTACTGCTCTCTCTGTGTGCGCCGTTGAAATATTAACTCTTTATGGGTGCGCAGTGTACAACGGGAGTTGCGGTGCGGCCGCGGATCCGTGTCGTTACATAAAAATTTAATAATGGTCTTGATACTGGGAAGTTTTTGTACGTGATCAAGTTTAGTTTGGTTATTTAAGGCTGTGCTGAGATTTCCGATGTTTTTTTTTTATTAAAAGTTGGCTGAAGTTGTCACGAGGTGGTACTAAATTTCGAGCCATTGTCATGATAGCTTTAATCAGAATGGATTTTGGTGTAATGAGTGGGATTTGATTTTTTAAGGTTGTATTAATATTACCTACGTGTATACTTATGAAATAGTGTCCGAATATAGTACCAGTTTACATTAAATTAAACAGCTTTTTGGTTTTTACAACATTGTAGACAGCAAGATATTTTTTAATATCTTACTACCCTATTCTTAGAGTGAAAAGAAAACTTGAAAGTGCATGAACTACTTGTCTGCCGTCAAGTTTGAGGCCAAAGTTTGCAATGTCACAACTTGCACTATTGCGAATTATTATGTTGCCTCGTGAATCACAGACTTGGTTATAGAAGTTTTTGTTAAAGCTTACGTTCTATGAGACACCTAAAATAGGCTAGAGAATCTTAAATAAAAAAAGTTTGAATTTCATGCGAGTTAAATTATTAAGGTCTCAGTTTTAATTTAATAGGGCAAAAAAAAAAAAAATATGTACTTATATATCCTTCAGAGGGACAGGCGTGATACTAGGTATATTATTTATTGAAATAAAACGTCGTTTGTGTACGGTGACATGAACATCGCCATATAGGAACTGATAATAGCAAAATAACAAAAAAAAAATACCCATTATACAACAAGTACCTACAAAACGTTAAAATATTTTCGAAGAGTGTAATTTATTTTGTTTTATATGCGGCCTACCATGATTATGATGGACGCACCAATTTCTTTGAACTAACATTTTAATGAATTTTATCTATAAAGAAATATATGATGACTTGTGAGCAAAACGGTCAATTCGTTTCCAGATATTAGCGCTAAAAGCCTATGGCTAATTTAGATCTCATTCTACCTAAGTACCTATATATCTTTACACTCCTAGAAGATAACGGAAAGGGAAAGCGGGAATAAAAAACAGAAATATTCGGAGCATATCAATATTGCATCAGCTTATTACATATTGTCATTCACAAAGCTGGAATTTAGCTCTCGAGTGCGTGCTCGCAGGGTGGATGTCGACTACTTCATTGATCTAGCGGCTGCAAGCACAACTGCTATGCGTGAGGTCCTGAGTTCGAATCCCGGGTCGAGCAAAGTGTAATTGGGTTTTTCTGTATGAAAATTCTCAGCAGCACGGAGTCTGGAACTGTGCCCGGTAAATAGCAATAGACTTGTCCCTTACATGGGACTCAATAATAGCATCGGTGAAATGTGGGTGTACATCTCTGCCTAACCCTTGGAGGAATACAGGCGTGATGCTATGTTATGTTATATTTGCGCGACCTCACGGAGACGAACCTACGATCTGCAATCCGTAAGGCAAGACCAAGACCACTGGGCCTGTTTGTCTAAGAGACCGCTCGTAAATTCTACTTAATGAAAAAGCAGAACCGTGATTAACCAAAGTACATTTAATTACAGAGTTACTAATTGTATCCACCATATTATCCCGGCTTAAACTTTGGACTTTGCGAGTACTAATGAGACCAGCGCCTATGTTATTTTAACTTTACTTAGCTTATTCACATCTGTGTGGTTCTGGTTATAAGCTCGCTAGTTTATGATTTCATTAGGAGAAGGCAGCTGTGGATCTATGGGGAAGATATATATTTAGAAGATAGTAACTTCTTTCAAATTCAGGCTAAGACTATCCAGTAGTGATTGAAGCTTTATTTTTGGTGTGAATGTCTCTAGGAGCAGTTGCAGAGATCAGGATAAATAGAGTTAGACAAGGAAATTAACCCTGAAACGTCCGTAAATACCGCTAAGATCATATTACGAGTAGGTACATAAGTCGTAAATTTTCACCAATAAAACTATTTTTAAAGTATTTTAATTATGAAAATATTATAACATAATAACATAGCATCACGCCTGTATTCCCCGAAGGGTTAGGCAGAGGTGTACTATTGTACACCCACATTTCGCCAATGCTGTTATTGAGTACCGGGCACAGTTCCAGACTCCGTGCTGCTACTGAGAATTTCTGTACAGAAAAACCCAATAACACTTGCCCGACCCGGGAATCGAACCCAGGACCTCACGCTCAGCAGTCGCGTTTACGACCACTAGAAAAATGAGGCAGAAAATATTATATTAATTCAGCATATTACTAAATTTCTACTGCTTGGCACGGGCCTGTTTAAGAATGAGAAGGTTAAGCTTTTGTCCATCGCGCCTCCTTTTGTCGGGTTGGCGGACTACATACATCATCGATAGCTTTACGGAGCGGTCTCAGGTGAGCAGGTTGCCTCACGATGTTTTTTTTTCACTATTATAGCAAGTGATACTCAAATTCTAACATGAATTCAAAAAGTCAGAAGATACAGGTCTGGTCCGAACTTAGACCATCCTGGATGGAAGGCAAGCGTTCAACTATTAGGCTATCACTGCTAAGCATGATAATATCACAGTGAATTATGAAAGACGTATCGAGCGATACTTAATCTTAAGCAAAGTCAAAAGTCAAAGTCAAAGTCAAATATTTTTATTTCGAGTAGGCCTTTACAGGCTCTTTCAAAACGTTGTGATTCTAGGTGCACGGTTCCAAAGTGGGGGTAGGTCCTATGGAGAAGAGACCGGCAAGAAACTCCATGGATACTCTTTTAAAATAATAGTTTTAAACTGGTTACAATCTTTAACGGTAAAGACTATGCGAGTACAATGCAAGCCAATGTGCGCAAAACGACACCCTATAAATCTTTCCCAATCAGAGCACAAGAAATTTCTCTAGGTAAATCTATTCTGGTGTCAAAAACATGAGGTTTGAATATTAAGATATGAACGTGGTATTAAGATTCAAAAACTATCCGCCACATCAGCATAGAAGCTCGCGTCAAGAGAACGATATCGATTCGGAATTTCTAGATTTCGTCGAGCAAAGATAAATTGTTTTTCCTTTGTTAGATAAATTCTCAGTTAGAGCCCGGTATCGGAACTATGCCTCGAAGAAAACGCGATTTTATCAGATTGGGATCATAGTATATTATTACTGAACAGTGTTAGATGAAAATAAACCCTAAAGTATGATTTTAGGTTGGTTAATTATAGCATATGGTAAAGCGTAAGTACATCTACCTATTAGTAATATAACATTCACCAATTCGGATTCTGTCAGAAGAAAAAATGGCAACGTCATTCTAAAATTGGCGCAGTGGCTAAGCGATTAGCTTTCTGCGTTACGTGTCGCGGGTTCGATCCCCGCACGGAACAAATATTTGTATGATCTACAGATATTTGTTTCGGGTCTGGGTGTTTGTGTGTATGTGAATATATGTGTTTGTAAACGCACCCACGATACAGGAATTATTCCTAGTGTGGGGCAATGTTTTTTAAATTAAAAAAAAAAAAAAAAAAAAATGGAATATAACCTCTCCAGGCATAGAAACAAGCGAAACGTCTTCTCTGATTATTGGACTCTTCTTCTTCTGTAGTGTTATGCATTCTTACATAATTGATGGACCATGATGGAAAGCGCACACGTCCGTATATTTTCCAATTTTAAACCCCAGACAAAAAACTATAAATACAAGAAGTTTGTCTATGGTAATGTCAGTTATCACAGATCCAATTAGCCCATTACCCAGTGAGCTATCGCAATAAATCTAACAAGAGCATTAAATTATCCGGCGAAATGGCTGCGAAATGATCTGTCATGGCGGCATTGCGTTTGTCGACATATTGAGCACGAATTAATCCCGGATCGTGTCAATACGCTCCAGTACAATTAAAAGCACTCTGTTTGGAAGCCATTGAGGTATGGTGTACTGTTATTAAACCTTGTTAAGACAAGGTAATAAGCGAGTGATGGTGCGTGAGGTTCTTACATATATTTACAGGTCAGGATAGCTTTGCAGTCTGTTGTTGGCTGATTTTGGTGAAGATCTGGGTGTAGTGGTTCGGGGTTGGAGTATTGCTTCGCAGTTTACAGCTTATCCACTTGGCCTTGGAGCTGTAAAATAATGCAACCAATATAGCTCTTCATTTCCTTTCGCGAATAAAGTCAACAGAATATTCAGTTACGGTGTACTTACGACGTTCTCGTAAAATCTAATATTGCAGCTGTGATTCTTTTGAAATGTAAATAAAAAATCGTAATAAACCCGACCAAAAGTGTGCAAAAATGGCATCTACTTTTTTATTACAAATTGCTTTTTTAATATCGGAACTCCTGTAACTCAAGGTTAAAAACCAACACCTGATAAATTATTGAACCCTGTGAAACCAACTTGAACAAGCAATCGAAACTCAAAACTTAACTGATTATTCTAAAACGGAGAATTATGCTCCCGTACCACGAACACACAACGACAAAGTATAGTCGTAAATAAATATTATGACTTTTACGACTGCAATAAAGTTGGGCATGAGAAACATCCAATAACGGCCATCGTCACGATACTTAATAGTTTTTATTTGGAAATTAATAACCGCGGGATAAAAGGCAGAAGGCTCACAATAGCTGGCAAAAGTAAAATCACGAAGTAGTTTGTATTTTTTGTACACCAAGTTCAAGTTGATATATATATTTACCAGAAAGAGACCACCACAATACTTAGCGTACATGTACTAATGGTAATAAAACGTAATGTTTTCTTCGAAAGGTAAAGAAAAGTTATTCTTGTTTCATCCTTATTTCGCCAATGCCGTTATTAAGTTTTGTCTAATGAGCCCATATTATCATCTACCGAGCACAATTCCAAACTCTACGCCGTTATAAAGACGTTTCTAAGCGAAAAACTCAATACGTAACACTTTTCCCAATCGAACTCAGGCCCTCATTGAAACGCAAATACAAACCAAAATAAATCATATTAATAAAACAGTTTCGAGCCTCTTATATAGACATCATTGCTAGCTTTAGTATGGGCGAGTGTTACACCATGTGTTGTAAAAATAAAGATATTTAATTTGTAATCGTGAGTAAATAATATGGAGGTGTATATGGAGTTAGGTGGTATATGGTGTAAGGAGTGAACCTTCTGTCAGTACTATTCTGTTTTGTGCAATAACTCAGTACTGGGCATGAATAATTACTTTATGGACTGTGTTGTATATTTTTGAGTTGTGCGTCGGGATTAAGGAAAAGTATTTTATTGTTTCCGTTGTTGGATTAGAAGAATTTAATGGTTTTATTTGGATAAAATAACTCCTACAAAATTTTATAGGTACCATGCAAGTGGTTACACTAATTATTTTCTTATTATTAGAAAGGTTCTACGGAATATGGCTTCTTAAAAAAATACACTAGAAATATTTTCGTATTCTTTATATCACTACAACACCTATTTTTAATTATTTTTTTACAAATAACATACATTCGCTTATGTGGCTTATTAAGTTCACATTTATATCAGTGCAATATGATAAAGTTCGTCTTATTTCAACTAAAAGTAATAATATAGTCAGGTATAGAAGTAATTAAAAAAAATAGCTACGTAGGTATCTAGGTCATTGATTTTATCACGGCACTGCTTAAATAAATGAAATTAAATATTTCCCTAAACTATTATAAGTTCCGTAAATTTTAAAACGCACGCGAGTTAAACCTTTAATAAAAACCAAAGTTTAAGTACCTACTTACGTTATATCTCATCTATACACGGCAGTTAAGTTGTTGTACTTATACAAAAAGTTCAGCAATTTTACATTTCTTAAGCGCAAACTTTTTTATAGAAATTTAAATATGGCGTTGGTTACGATGATTTATTAAAAAGTCGCGCCGTTTGGGATTTTTTTCGCGGTTGAAAAAAGAAAGTTTTCACTAACTTTGTGACCTAAACGGCTTTGGAAGAATGTTCGCTATAAATCTTGTTGCCGTATCACTTTTATAGTACAAATGAATTTACCACCCGTCACGGTGAGCTGTTTATTTATTTATTAACTTTTTAAGAGCTAACGGTTTACCTTTTATAACCAAGTACAATACCCTATACATCCGATACTTCATATATAGATGGATTTTCTTGGAAATTAGCTGTTGTTTATCTTTGTCGCCATGCGGTTACAAAAAAAATTATTAGCTGCGTCACAATCCTCAGGACTGAGGGACGGACTACGAAGAAGATGATTAAGAATAAACTATACATTATATGCTACAGCTGATCTAGGACCTACTCTAGCCTAAAGCATCTACAGATACGAATTACTATAGGGATAAAGTGTTTCTTTGTAAGTACAATAAACGGTTAGAGTGTGATAGCCATTTCCACCACTTCTGACAATCGATTTGTTGATTCTTTCGACTTCAGGTTTAGAGGAAATTTCTATCACCAAACACAATGTTTTAGTTGTAATGAAATTTGGAAATCGAATTGGTGTTATTACGACTGAATGAAACAGACGGATGCTAATTTCGTTAACGAATTAGGGACGTATAACTCTTTCTAAAAGTAATGAAAGATATTTAGTCTTTTCAAATTAATCCGACTCGATTCAACATTCGACAAAGACTATCGTATTGACAAGTACGACAATTCTAAATATCTTCTTTCTTATAACATGACGTTGGTGAAAGAGAAATAGTGTAGTGCAACAGAGTTTAACTAAAGTGAGTAGCCTTGCTTAAAACACGGTATCGATGGATAAATTCTCTCTCTCAAAACGGCCTCATTGGCCCCAACTAGTTTCATCTCCTAATTAGTGCCACCTCATTACCACCACGGCCGAAACACGCGTAAATTACATTTAAACGAATAGCCAGCACCAATTAACATGACCGGTGTAATTCTCGATTAAATCACTCGTTCCAATCGATTCGCCGAGTATTTATCGTCGCGATTAGCTTGATCGAGATAGAAGACTCGAATTAGTGCTGACGGATGAGTGCCGAGTCGATTGGCGAGTGTGTGAAGTTCTGTTCGGGAAGGTTGGCACCATTTGTTTGAGTAAGACTGGCGATTTTATTGAGTAATTGGACGTTTTATTGGCTTTTGTGGCGCTCCTTTATATGCCTAGGTATTTGATTTGGAAGAAGACAGGTTGAATGCGTAGCGTTTGTATATTTGGTGTTGAGTTTATTCGGATTGGAAAGCTACTTTACAGGATTAATAAGTGTTGTTAATTTATAAAACCACTGATTCACGTGATAATATATTTTTCCATTTTGTTTAAAATATCGATGTTGATACACTTCAGATTCAGAATCATTTGGAGGAACACCATTACTTATAAATATTGATTGATGATATTAGCTCATTAAACTTTGTTTAACGTCTATAGTAACCTAAAAATAAGTACATCAAGTGCTTAATTAAAATGACTAAAAAAATATTTGATTCACCACACGTAAAATGCACTATAAAACACTTTTATAAACGATAGTTCCTGCGAATCTATCATCAAACAAGTCTATTGACAGGGACGGCATAATCCCCAGTTGCATTAGTCAGTCACTATTTTTTAATTGAGATCCGATCGATTCCCAGTGGGATTGCAACCGTCGACGCCATTTGCTTTTATAATTTTGACACACTTCCAATCCGCGGCGGCGATATCAGATCTGTCAATTAAAATTTCAATTTCCATGTCGAGTGGGAAGCGTGTTTCGTGATATCATCATTTCTTGGTTTTAAGTCAATTACGAAAAACGCTTTGCAGTAATGTTAGAAATACCGTGTGAATATTACTTAGTATTTAATCTAATATATAATAATAATATAGCATCATCCCTGTGTTCCCCGCAGGGTAAGGCAGAGGTGTACTATTGTTACACCCACATTTCGCTGATGCCATTATTGAGTCCCATGTAATAGGGGGCGAGCATATTGCCATCTACCAGGCAGAGTTCGAGACTCCATGCTGTTACTGAGAATTTCCATATCTACAGAAAAATCCAATTAGACTTTGCCTGACTCGGGAATCGAAGCTCACGTTTAGCAGTCGCGCTTGGGACCACTAGACTAATAAGGCAGACGCAGTAGAATTTAAATATGGGTACTTTACAGTGCAAGTGTAGTGAACTAAGAACGAAAGTTATCTCATTCTGAGGACAGAACTGTGCATATTTAATAATAATCCTACAGATAATTAATGGAATCAGGCGTTACTTTGCGGAAATCCATGATATATAAGATATACAACTAGAATATTTAGTTTTAATTCCGCTAAACTACTGCAAGTTTGGGTGCATGCACAGGACCGCCCTCCCGCCCGCAAATATATGCACATGCAGGAGGTGTGATAGAAATAATGTAACATGCAACCAAACCGATCCTCGACACGTGTTTCGCCCCTCCACGGAGCATCCTCAGGAGATGTTGACTCGTCGACCGCTTGGACGCGATTCCGCGTCCAAGCGGTCGACGAGTCAACATCTCCGGTCCTGTGCATGCACCCAAACTTGCAGTAGTTTAGCGGAATTAAAACTAAATATTCTAGTTGTATATCTTATATAATAATCCTACACTATTTTTCATTGCTTTTAAACAAAAATACCCCAAATTTGACAATAAAAATATGACGTCAAACGTTACGTAGCTTTTTCCTCTATCAAATCATTTTACGTCGAATGTTTTAAATTCTCTCTCAACCATTATGATGGTGACAGACCTACGAGTTAATACGTGAACTTATGACTCGGATAATTTTTCGCCCCCGTGTCAGCATAGGTATAGGAACATATATTTTTTTTAATATGTTTCACGCTATGAATTCTCTTTTGTCGCGGGTACAGTTTACAGACATGAGTCTCACGTATACCCAACGAAACAACTATCTGTCTATCTATACTATGGCAATAAAAATATTTTTATCTATATGTTTCGTGCGGTAATCAAACCTGTGATCCGCAGTGCAATAAACCAATTGTTCAGTCAACCGTGCCGTCAAATGCAATGTACCATAATACAAAGTCTTTCTATAGCCAAAATAATTAAAAACGAGATTTTTAAACTATGTAATGCCCGTCCACTTTAGAATTCTCCTTTGTCCATGTTAAGTTCATATTAAGCGGAGTCAGCGTTCTATTGTCAATAAAGCTAGTTTACACGCACTGGAACAAAATATTGTCGTTCACGGGAACGATATTCAGTATTCGACAAACACTCGATTCCCGACGGGCGCGCAGAGCGGATATTTCCCGGGATTAGTTGCGGGATCCCAGATCAAACCGATTTTTAATACTGGCTGCCGTTTTGATAGAATTTATGTTATTGGATGCGACTTCAAGAAATATAGCTTGGAGAATATATTTTAGAGTAGTTTAGACTATTATTTGATTATGCAAGAGTTCAGATATATATTTCAAGGTATTTTATACTAAGTTAAAGATAAAAAGCTTTTCGACAAAAATACTAAAAATTATGCCAGTATCTAATTCATAACATCTTTTGAGAATATTATATTTAAACGTATTTACACCGAATCTCTTTGTACTGTAATTTAGTTCATATTAAATATTCAGTTTAACGATAAATTATTCTCTATAATGTAATATTTTTACATGGTGTACATTTTTAAAGCAGTTCTTCTACGTTTTGATGAGTCCAACACTTAACTCAAAACAATTTTAAGTACCACATAATAACTACAACCGACTATCCACTATTTATCCACTACCAAATAATGTTAACCGTATTACCGCGGCATTCCATAGATCCCGGGATATCCGCAAACATGGAGCAACACTGGCCGAGCCTATAATTTGTAGGGTCATTGAGGGTAGGAGCTGACTGGCGCTGTTTGGCGACGTCACAGCCCTAGATTCGCCCGGCTTATTTGACTAGCTTGATTTATGTAGCGCTTCGTTTGCTAAGCGAGCGCTAGATTGGTTTCTATTAGCGATAGTGTTTGAGCATAGTCCGCATAGAATTGATTCGCTTGGAGTTTGTAGTTTTTATGCCGTTTGGTGTTAGAGGGTTAGATATGTATTATGTTTTTGTTGCACCGGTAATACAAGCCATAGAACTGTTATATGTTATCTAAACCTATAATGTAATTATTAAACTCTATAAAAAAAAATACAAAGCTATGTACGCAATGAAAAACCTTTCGTTTCATTTTCTTTAACCAACCTAATTGATTTTGCAGGTTGAATATAGTTTATTAATTATATTTGTACTTTAACTCGTTAAAGGCGCCGTAGATACAATTGCTAATGATTAAAAGGCAAAATTAAAAGCCTTACATTCAACGAGCAACCTGATATTGTTTTATGTATACAGTTCATCAAGATAACACCCTCTTTCCTTCTAGTTTTTACAACATAGAACCAAGAATTACTACAAATTATTTTAACAATCTGTCATTTCTTTGCCTTGAGTAGTCTCTATTCTAATTGTGGTCTCCCACGTTCCCAAGTCTAAGCTGATATATTTCGCAAAGGACAGAGGTCTCAACGTCCACGCCGCAATTCATTGCGATCTGATTGCGATGTTGGGTGCCTATAAATTGGTTGCTACCTCTGATAGGTGAGGGTTTCGATTTGGTTACGTTGATGAGATAAGTTGTTTGTATGATCGCATTACGTATAATACAATTATGGTTTTGTCTATAAGTGACTCTTTGCAAACTTGTGGCTTCTATGCGTTTTGTGGATCCAAATGTATAATTTTTTAATTTATTGTACTTAATTGAAATAAGTTTGGTATTCGTATGATACTTTGATTACCGATTGGTAAATTAGTGCAATAATAAAGTTTGAACTGGAAAATTATCAGAAAACACGTGAGATCGATGAACATGAAAATGTGCCAAAAATCCCTTTTCCCGTTAAACATTGTATACATTTAATGTCAGAAGCTTGACATAACTTTGTTTTGAGTTTATTAATAGAGAGAATTGAGGCAGATTTAAAAAACAATATTTTATTGAAACATATTGTCTTTTTGTAAGGCTTTCAACAACAAAATAATACCTTCATCAACATTATTATGACTTATCAAGAATTCTTCCGATCGAATCCAATCGTGGGAGCGGTTTAATACGAGACGAAAACTATAAATACTATCTCAAGCTGCCACACAGAACTGCACAGTCCACATTCTTACATTTCTTACTTCCAACCGAGGAAAACTTCAATAATACCTAATTCAATTCGTACCTATTAAAATTCGCAGCACGTGTACCACTTAGCTAGTTGCAATTAAATTGTGAGGCGGCTCCCCTAATTGATTTGGGATACTGTGGACTGCCGAGTACTTTTGTGCACGCTCTAGCAAAACTAAGACTGTTTATTTTGTTGAATTGAAAGAGGCCTTAAGAAATGGCCAATTTTTTAATGGCCGTATAAATTATGCTTCCGATAAGTTCATACAAAAACTGTTCCAATTTCAAATTTATTGCTATATATCTTTTGTTCGGGGATTGAGAAATAAGGCCTTGGTATTGTAGATATTCAGGTAGACATTTTCAGATTAGAAAAACGTTTCATATTAATCCAACAGTTCTGTTTTGTAGGCAAATAACAAAACGTAAATTATCTCGTAATTATACGTTTTAAATATTGTATTATTTAAGCCAAAATCTCCCTCATGTTTGTTATTTATACATTGTACATTTCATTTTAAAAAGGTAGTAGAATATTGCTCTTTTTTATGGAAATCTACTAAAATATTTAAAAATGAAGAGGTTTAAAACCAGCGATAATTACAAATACCACACACAACTTGTTTTCAATAATGACGTGTACTGATATATATTTTTGTATTTGAATATGCCATTGAAGCTTTTATTTTTCTCCATAGAGAAAAATACCAAAAACAGGTCTATTAGGCTCAAATATAAACATAACGGTGCCATAATAAAGATACAATCGTAAAATACCACTATACTGCATCAGGATTAATAAAATACGTTTAATGATTCATAAATGTGTATCTTAACATTTGTCTATTCGAAAGCCTAATAAACTCGTATATGTGTATAACAAAAACATATTTGTTTATTAATGCCATTTCCTATGCTTCGAAAGTAACCTGAGAACCCTTTGTGTGAAGTGTTAAACCTTTTGTTTATCTATGTTCTTTAAACTACTAATGCATTTTAAATTATATTTTACTTACAAAGAATGGTTAATCAAACATCCATTTCTTCACCCAATTCGTTGCTTAAATTGCTATTTATATGTGATCAAGCTTAGACATAGACATAGACATCATTTATTTGTGAGCATAGGTAAAAATCAAGATGACAACATTATTTTACAGTAGGTATCACTATGTTCTGTCATAAAACTGGCGTACAAATTATATAATCTATTAAATTTATCATCATCATCAGCCAGAAGATGTCCACTGCTGAACGAAGGCCTCCCCCAAGGGGGGGTTTGCCATAATCCCCCACGCTTGGCAGGCGGCTTGGGGATCGCAGTGGCTCACCGATTAGTGAGAGGACGCTGCTGCCCGTCCTCCGGTGTCTGGCCGCAGTTTTCGGACCTACCCGGGTCCCTGTCTATTAAATTAAATATCATTAATTAAATTTGGAGTACATACACACTGGATATATTATTATCATTATACACTGGATACATTTTAATATAATCCATTTTAAACTCTTATCTTTAATTTTTTTTGGTGATGTCTTTAACACTTATTAATTTAATATTTAACTGTTTAATTGGTCTACTGGTGGTTATTATACAATTGTGCATGAGTTTCTGGGTTCAATTCTCGGGTTGATTAAGTTGTTATTAAGTTTTACTGTTTGTTCTCTTAAAAATCTTGGTACCAACCCAGAGCTTGAAATTGTAATATTTATCATGCATTTCAAATGAAATCAATCAAATGAAATCATTTTATTTGCCCAAATATTGGTAGTGTACATAATAGATGTTATAAGTTATAAAAATTCGTCCTTATTCCATATATTACCATATGAGGTGTGCAAATATCAGTTTAATATTACAAATATTAGATAAATAGTTGTTCTTTACAATTAAACATTTTGACATGTAATCATAACTTGCATCAATCATATTAAAATGGATCAATACAATAAGTAAGATTCCAGGGTATGGATATATCATCAAAGTATTCACCAATCGAGTAATAACATTTTCAACAATCGTATCTAGACAATTCACAACAATACATCACCCTGTAGCCATATAGCGGCGTTCGATAGGTATTTAGCAATGCACCAAAGATCTATTACCGCATCAGTATGCATTGCACGAGAGCGCCGGCTCACTAATTGATATCGCTCGGTAGTCTTGAGTGGTTTCGTCCAATTTTTGTCCAACTATTTTATTGGGTGAATTTTGGGTGTTGTGCCTCATAATGACCTAGAAAAATGCTGGGATGAATGGCCGACATTTTAATTGGTTTTTCTTTTGCTAAAATATAACGAAAATAATGGTTGACGAGCTAGTATTAAAAAAAGAGGGACTAAAATAAAATAATTATGTTTGTGATATTGTTTATTATAATTAATGTTATATGCTTTAAAATTACCACTATTACTGCCACTTGCCAATCTCGTCCCACTTGCGTGCAGCTACAATTGAGAGTTTGCACTCTTGTATTGGACTGTACAGCCATGAAAATAAGTTTCCACTTAAGGCGCTATGATGATGAATCTTTTAGAACGATTTTGATATTTTTGTTGTTTAAAAATGAAGTGTTGTATATTAAAGTAAGACCAGCCCAGGACTTATAATATACATAACATAAATTAAACTTCCACACACTATCACCCTTGTATTCCCCGAAGAGTTGGCAAAGGTGTCTCATTGTACACCCTCATTTTGCCGATGGAAATTCATTAAGCTTACAGACACGGTTGTTTCTATAATCCTACTAATATTTTAGTGTGTGAAAGTAAGTGAAAGTTTTTGAGGATGAATGGATGGATGTTTGTTACTCAATCAAGCCAGAACGGCTGAACAGATCTGGATGAAATTTGGCACAGAGATAGATTATAGTCTGGAATAGCACATAGGCTTCTTTTTATCCCGGGAAAATGTACGGGTTCGTAAACCACGCGGGCGTTGCGGGCGGAAGCTAGTAATGTAATATAGTAAAGTACCTCCCAGTTAAGTACTGGATCGCTGGGTTTCCAACTATTGTGGTTGAGCCTAGTTATATCAATTATTATAGTAATACAGTTCTTGTGTAGTTTTGCGCACATTGGCTTGCATTGTACTCGCAAAGTCTTTACCGTGAAAGATTGTACCCAGTATAAAACTATTATTTTAAAAGAGTATCCATGGAGTTTCTTGCCGGTCTCTTCTCCATAGGACCTACCCCCTCTTAGGAACCGTGGACCTAGAATCACAACGGTTTGAAAGAGCCTGTAAAGGCCTACTCGAAATAAAAATATTTGACTTTGAGTTTGACCTCATAGCGAGAGATGTAATTAGGTATTAAGATCGTGAAAAGCAAATCCACCGTTACTTTGTAAATTAATTGTGATTTTTTTCCTCTTTAAAGTCAGCACAAGCACACGGGAATCGCTCGAGCTGTAGTAGAAAGATTAGCTATTCAGCAATCGTAGTGACGAGTATGACGATTACGAGTTTCCTTGCACCCTGTGAATGAATTTTAAATCACAATTGCATTGTTTTTTCTCAGAAAATATTAAAATAGAACACTTTGTCTCCAATGACGTCACAACAAGAAAAACTTAACAGCAGAAAGTAGAAATACATTTTTCATAATTAAATCGGAATCGGAACTGAGAAGTTGAGTAATTACCTTGAATAAAGTGACTGCTATGGCTAATGGGCTTTCTTTGACTAATGATCTTACTTTTTTAATACAGGTACAAATTGGAAAGTTAATTTTACCTTTTCAGCTGACCGATCTTTGTATTCATGAAGAAGTTTCCTTTGAGTAACGATTGGGGTTGTTTATTTTTTACACTATGTTTATTTTAAGACAATAAACTATTCAAAATATTTTGTTAAATGATGTACATATGATTTAAACATGACAATTATTTAAAGACCAATCGCCCGCGCCTCTACGTGACTACGCCGCCGTAGCAGTGGTGCTACGGCGTAGGTATTTCTTAGAATTTGATCAGATTGGATTGATTTTATGTTATAACTAGCTGTGCCCGCGACTTCGTTCGCGTGGATGTCGGAATTTAACAATGTATTTTATAGTGACTTAACCCTATTTTTTTCCTAAAATAAAAGATTTAAAAAAAAAATAAAAGTAGCCTTAGTTACTCCTTATTACATCAGCTACCTGCCAATAAAAGTCCCGTCAAAATCGGTTCAGCCATTTCAGAGATTAGCCTATACAAACAGACAGACAGACAAAAATTGTAAAAAATGTTATTTTGGTGTATGTACCGTATATATATTCATATGCATGTAGTAAAAAACGGTTATTTCAATATTACAAACAGACACTCCAATTTTATTTATATGTATAGATGTATAGATATAGTTATTCATAATTACGGCCACCATCGTCGGATCAACAGGAAAACGACAACCGCTTTACACATGACATATCTGTTATTAAGCTCTTTAAAACTGAAACTATGTTAAACCAAAATCATACAAGTAAACAATGTTGTTATTAAAAAGGCCTTATAATAAGATGTTTACTTTCGTCACATATTAAAGTAATGAAACCTATAGCTCATGGTTCTAACAAGTATAAACCTGCTCCTATTTCACATGATAAATTACATTAAAAGATGACTCAGCACATAAGGCATATTTATATTAATATTGGATTTTTAGTACACCTGCTGGCAGCAAGCTGATTTCAGCGATATTAAGGTCATGTGTGCAAGAAATTGTATGAGATACAGTTACTTGGATCAACTTTCTGGGGAATTTGTTGTGCTACTTCTCCTTTCTCTTTTTTTTTTCTAGTGTTTTATCTGTTTTATGTGTGTGTGTGTGTTTGTATGACTGTTGTAATGATAACGTCAAACGTACAAGATCTAGTCTATTTTGAATAAACGCATTTCAGGTGAAGATCTCATGTGATTCTCGACTGAAGGGTATAAGCATCACGCTTGTATTTTACAGATGTCTTACACTGAAATTTCGCTGATGCCATTATTAAGTCCCATGTAATCGGGGGCAAGTCTATAGACATCTACTGGGCTCAACACCAAACTCAGGGCTGCTACTGAGAATTGCCATAGAGAAAAACCCAACAACACTTTGCCCGACCCGTGAATCGAACCCAGAACCTCACTAACTAACAAGAACATTAACGGAGTATTTTGATTAATAATCTCTAAGACCTTAGGGTAATTATATTTTTCAAGTAAATTTCGCTAAACTTTAGATAAACTCAAACTCAAAACTGTTTATTCGTGTAGGCCATAAAATGCAATTACAAATCGTTTAGTTAGATATGTCCTTAAAAGTATCTCCTCCGTCAAACTACATTGTACGTTACCATATATTGAAATGAAGCTTGGCTAAATATTTATACTAAGAAATAAAACAGAGTCACCGAGAACAAAATCAAACAAAATCTAGTTACGTTATTCAAGTCCTGCATTCTGACGTCATAATTAAGTTGTAACATATTACAGTAACGACGAAGGTTTTATTGCTAAGTAATTGCTTAAGCATGTGCTTAAGTTGAATTATGAACGATGACTTCAGTTAACTTGCAGTGGAAAGGAGGAATGTTAAGCAATATGTGGTCGTGTTAAGTGGGGGTTCATTATTAAAATGGATTTCACCTGCTCGTTTTGCAGAAGATGGAGCAGCACAGAAAATTATTGGTTTGATAAGTGGGTTATTGGAAAGTGCATAATTATTCTGGTGTGTGGTTGAACTGGTTGAACTTTGACGTACTAAACAGTTCAGTGATTGTGACTTTTTTAAGCTAAGTTTCATTGAGGGAGTACTATTTTTATAGATTTATTTTAGTGTATTTTATTTGTTATATATGTACTCTGTATCTACCTTTTAAGTATAATTTTCAAATTCCGCGCAGTGGCTAAGCGATTAGCTTTCTACGCTACGTGTCGCGGGTTTGATCCTCGCACGGAAATAATATTTGTATGATCTACAGATAGTTGCTTCGGGTCTGGTTGTGTGTGCATGTGACGTGTATGTTTGTAAACTGTACCCACGATACAGGAGAAATCCGAGTGTGGGGCAATGCTTAAAAAAAATCCTTTTTAATTAATTACTATGTTTTAAGAATTTTGGTGTGGATCGTGAGTATTGTTAAAGCCAATTAAAAGTATGTAAATATCATTGAATATTTATTTTATAATCTCTCAGTAGTATTCAAAACGTAACTACTACAATGCCTACAACATAAGCTAAAAAATAACCCTTAACAGAAAATGTAGAAGAAAAATAAAAAAACTAACTTAGCGAGCCGCAAAAGAAACATCAAAAATGCTTCAACAAGAAAATTCGGCCTAACTTGCATCGTGTTTCATAGCCGTCGAACGGAACCGTCGACCGAATTTTCTTTAGAAAAAGTAAACTCTAATGAACTTTTCAAATCAACCGTTTTCCGGTTGAATTTTTTTCAACCGGCTGAGTGATGGGTTGTTGTTGGTTAGATTTAGTTTAGTCATGGTGGTTGTTTGGGTTTGGTATCCGTGTAGTGGTGGTAGTATTTATTTTATTATATTTTTGTTTGCCTATATATATTTTACTACAGATATATTTACATAGTATAATGGGCGGTTTCATCGCATACAGCAAATTCTTCCAAACAACTTTGGATGGGAAAGAATGATATAAAAATGGCAGTTTGTGGTGTACCATATTTATACATAATTATTATATTATATTTAATAAGTATAAAACAAAACGAAAATAAATACATCAAATAAAAATATAAATCTAAGTGAAGATTAAGCAAAGTTTGCTCTCTCTTGAGAACATTGCTCTGATAACTTTCTTTCTGGAAGCATTTGGTCAAATAATAAATGTATCTATCCTAATCCTAACTATAATATTATAAATGCTAAAGTAAGTTTGTTTGTTTGTTTGTTTGTTACCTTTTCACGCCTAAACCACTAAACCGATCATCATGAAATTTTGCATCTACGTTGTCAGGGGTACAGAAAAGGCCTTTCATCTAGAAAAAAATACTGTTCCCGAGGGAAAGAACAATAACTTTGACAGTCAAAATTGCTTTAGGACGATAGATGGCGTTACGTGTCTTTTGAATCAACTAGCTAATTTACCGTCTACGCACACTATTTGTTTAGTAACAATACTTAACTTAATCGTATTAACGTTAATGCTTCCAATATCGATCAACAACCTGAATTGATTCAAAATCTAAATTAACGCGAGCGAAGCCGTCGGCAAAAGCTAGTTTTGTAATATTTTATTGCTGTATTTTCTTTTTTGCCTGGATTTATTATTCTTAGGTTTCGCAAGGATTATTTTGCTCTCTTATTTAATTATTACATGCTTTTCCATATTCAATTTTAATTCTTATGTTTGACGAATCAGATAATAATTGTACAATTATCATAAGCTTAGCCGTTAGCAGAGGATTATATAGAACTAGATACCGCGCGTGGCTTCGCCGCGGATCCCTAAACCACGCGGTTTAGGAACTCGTACATTTTTCCGGGATAAAAAGTATAGCCTATGTGCTATTCCAGACTATAATCTATCTTTATGCCAAATTTCATCCAGATCCGTTCAGCCGTTCTGCCGTGAAAGAGTAACAAAGATCCATCCATCCATCCATCCTCATAAACTTTCACATTTATAATATTAGTAGGATAGGATTGTATGCGCAATTATACAACATCAACATTATAGTGATAGAGCTCCAGGCATACGTATAATCTTTTTGTCGCAGATACCAATATTTTTAAGCCTAAATATTGATATCTGCGTCAGTTATAATAGATTTCTCCTGTTCATCGCTCCAATTCATACCGGTCTTGTTGACGAGTTACACCCCAACTCACGGAAGGGTGTGCTCAAAAACGACTTGTTGCCGATATTAAAATAAAACTAAGGCATAATAAACCGAGTTCAAACGCTACTATTACAGGTATAGCAATATTTCTATATAGAATCTTATTACTGTGTGCCACAAATATTTTATAATTTGATAAAGTAGACATTTAGATAAAATATACATTTTAAAACTATTTTATTTCATTCAAGTCCCCACGCAAATAAAATCATTAACCTAACAACAAAATCATGATGCCATTCTACAACAAAATAGCTATATTACGGCTATCACGTTTGGCGATCAGCAGAGGTATTCTACGTGTGGCCACATCGCATGACGTTAGAATGCAATTAAAGTTCAATATCTCTGTTAAGTTGGTAGCGCCATGCGAACGGCGCCGATTCCAGTTCGCCCCATTTGTTTTTTTTTTTCTGCTTGTTGGTACAATTTAACAGGCGGAGGAAGGATTCATTTGACTGTAGAACTTCAATTTTTATTGGTCGTTTCATTTTTTTTTTACTTGTTCTAGGGACCTTTGTTACCGGTTACGATATGTTAAGTATAGTAAAAAAGACGTGTAAAAGTGATTGAAAAATCCTAATTGCAAACTAAATAATTTCATTTCATTTCGATTGTTCGAATTTTCAAAGACCCTTTTTTATGACTGACCCTTTCTTAGACTAGAATCAATCCCGTCTTAAAACCTTTGTACTGTAATTTCAAGTTTTTAGTTTAAGTCCGCCCTAGATTTATAAAAAATAGCCATATCAACATAGAGTTCATCCATATTAATTTTAATGATTTATTCATTAAAATTAATATGAATGAAATAAACCAAATCCAAGGTGGATTATTTGTACACTATATTTATGAGACTACTCTAACGAAAAGGTAGAATTTTTAAACAGAAATTAAAATGCATAAAAGTATACATATTTTATTATATTATCATTGCACCAAGCGCAAAATAATCTGGCGGCGCTGCAGTTCGTGAGCCGGCCGCATAACTCCTTACTTCCAATTGAGTTATTTATTTGCTATTTTACAACTTACAACGCTTTATAGTTAACCCGTGGTAATTTTCGACGTTTTTAAATTATCGGTATCGGCCAAAATATCGCGGAAATTATTCGTAAACGATGATTTATGGACGGTATTGGCCGTCGTCATGCGATAGCGATGCAGATCGCTATGCATTTATTGTTGTTGTGATTTTTGTGAATTTTTATGACCTCATTAGTGTTGGTTTAGTTTTGTAGGGTTATTGTTTTATTGGCTCGTATTTTGGCACACTTTTTATCTTCTATGGAATTCATAGCCTGTCGTCTTACCTACCTACTTTTAACTGTTAAGGCCAGTTTACTTAAATAAAAACTTCAGCACATAGTCTTTAGCCTTCCAATATGTTATGAAGAGTTGTTTATGCTGATCTATACTTACTGGCTTAATGTATACTACTAGTACATAGTTTACAATACGATAAAATTTATATAATGAAAATTGGCGAAAAAGACAGTATTATTACTTACTACAAGAACTTATTTTCAATCCACAACCACAGGTCCTTGTATATATTAATACAAAAATACGTCTATAACTAACATTTTACATCCCCAAGTTTTAATACACAACAATAACTAACTCTTAAATAATTGTGCTACGAAAACATCAATAAAATAAAACAGCAAACAAAACAAAAGTAAAAATAAAACAAGCTTAATTTGAAAGCGCATTCAGAACCAGTGGAAGAAGTTAAAAGCTCGTGAAGGGTTGGCGAAAAATTATTTGGAAAATCACGGCTCACAGCTCGCTCTTGACAAATCGCCTGCGGTTCATCCAGGGCTGCCCCCAATGTCCCGGCCTCTGAATTTTGGGATATGAAAATCTTATATGGAACTGAGTGGACGAGGAATTTATAATCTTGTGTGCTGTGTGAATTTCTAGTAAGAAATTGGTAGCTTGAATTTTATAGTGATTTTTTGGTTTTATTTAGGTAGGTAGTTAACTCTTCTTTGCAGCGTTAATATGACCTATTATTCAGGGCAAGATATTCACATAGTAAATTCGATGCACTCATAATACAGGATTGATCTCACAATTCTTTTAAGAGAATTGATATTTTGTTACATTTGATCATATTTTTACAAATAATGTAATGGAATTCAGATTTTGGAAGCCTTACAAATTATCAGGACTCAATTTCGATAATGTGCCAACAGTGGCAACCCTAGTTTTCTCCTATAGCCGACTATTTGTCTGGTTTACGTAGGTTAAAAAGCGGCGGCCCCGTAATTCCCGGCCCGTGTCCCGTATATATAAATTTCACTGTCTTATCCTCGATTAATTAACGTGTGGTATGTTCCATCCTCTACCACAGTTTATTACTCATATTTTTATTTAAAATTTGGCCTGAACATCAGTTACAACAAGAAATTAGTAAACGCGTAAAGTCAGGCCTTTTCGGTGATTTTTTGTTTATTGTTATGTCAGGCTTTACTGAGTAGGATCAGAGAAAATGGTGCTGAAATTAATTATTGCTGTAGGTCGCACGCTTTTTTATTTATTAGTTATTTCAGTGGATAAGCTCGCTAGATTTATATTTTTTGCTCAAATAGAAACGGTTTAAATTGCTGTAATTTAATACCTTTCTATTAAATCGAAATGAAATACGCCCCAATCAAAACACACCACAGATAAGGAACAAAATACGCAAATTTTATTCAAAACGATATCCAATCTAACGTTTAACCTTCCATAGCCCTATTGACGGATAACCGAAACGAATATCGCGAAAAAAAAAATCGCAACTAACATAGATCGTTGAGATTTATGCGTTCAATAGCGATTTATTAGTCCGCGTACTCATGAATTTGACGCGAAGCTTGTTTTTGTCGCGATATAACGTATGGTTGTGACGTCACACGAAATACGGCCCCGCGCTTCCATCGCCGATTTTTATTGCTCAAAATAAATAAAATTGCATCAATGAAATCTGTTTTCGCCGTTATGGATGACGATGGGTTAGGTATGGACGTGGTTTATGTACTTTTTTTACGCGATCTGTATGTGACGAAAATGCTTACTGTGTAAAGGTTACGGTTTCAAATGGTGATATATTAATATTTCTTTTAGTTCAATAAACTTATAACGCGTCCATAGACATAGACATAGACATCATTTATTTGTCTATGTCTATGTCTATGGACGCGTACATTATAAAATAAGGCTGAAATAACAGAAACTTTTTGCATCTGTTTTGTATTAATTTATTTTACTTGGAATAACACGTATCTGAATAAAAATGAAAAAAACAGTATAGAAAAGAAAAATAAGCACGTTTTGTTTCACACATTCTGAAAGGTTTTTGAAATCAAGTCGCAATAACTGAAGTTTCTGAATGCAAACTTCTTCAATTCCCTAAAGATTATCTGTTTTTCTCATCAGATATCTTAAAGCAATTCGAATACCAACATTTATTCATCTCGATGTAAAAATTACAATCTAAGAGATGGGTCTCATCTGGATGTAATTTGACGTATCTTGCACGCGTCAGCTTTCTAATACGCTTTTATAGATTCAGTCATAAAGTGTCCCGAAGTTGTAAAATTTTGTAAGGTTAAGTATACACGAAGAAACCGTTTGCAATTTATAACAAGTAAGGATTATGATTAGTTGAAAAAAAAAGTCAATAGTTACAGTTACAGTAGTTTACAATTTTTTACTTTCAAGTGAAGGAAAATATTGAGTATAGTTTGTCAGTCTACACCCGATCAGCGTGGCGCTTTTAACTCTTCGTATTTTGAGAAGAGGCCAGTGGAATTGTAATATTCTGAATTATTATTATTCAGTAAGATTGGAATCTGGATCTCTCTTATTGAAACCTTGATTCCCATTCAATAGTTGACGTGTATGGTCATACCGTTTGATTCAATGTTTATCATACTTAGTCTTTAATTAGTTTTAAACAGTAAAGTTAAACAATAAGATAAGTACCTACAAAGGGTAACCAGATATAGATGAAGTTTTCTAAAGAATTACTGATGATGGATTTAATTTAAATATGGACTTAAATAAATATATTTCAATTATTTATATTTATTTAACAACTAGTGACGCGACCCGGCTTCGCACGGGTAGTAAATAAAATTAAAAAAAGCTAAAAAAAAAAATTTGTTCATCCTATCACTACCAAACTTCACAGGATCACCCGCTGGGCTAATCTGAAGATTATCTAAAACTTTCTTTAAAATCGCTCTAGCCGTTTTGGAGTCCATAGGGAACATATATACACAGATTTATTTATATATTGTATATATGTAGGTAGATAGATAATGTATTACTCAACTGCCTTATCGTTTATTCATATTTGTGGAGTGGATACTTATTTCAGTTCAACTGATTCTAAATATATTTGCGTCAAGCAATGTCTCATGAGCAAGTGCGCACCTCACCTTACTAATATTGTAACGTCGGTCCTACGATCCTGCCCTTGTTTTATAGCCAACCAATAAGCTGAATACCATTCCTATAATAATTCAAATGATTCTGGTAAAGCTGGTTTTACATAAGTATATCGCAAAATGCGTTAGTCCAATTGTCCAGTTCCAATTAGTCATTTTTATTTTAGAAAATGCAGGCGTCACCTCACCGATGCATATCGTGGTGTTTCAAGGAAATATAGTGTCTTTTTTTTGGGAGAATTTATGAAAAATTGGTTGTCATACTTTATATAATGTACGTTGCTTATTTACGCTTTAGAATTTTATGAAACCTTTAACAGTAATGACGTAGATAAGATGTACAATGAGATGGTATTATATGGTAGAGTATCGGTGTCTTCCAGTGATTGGGCAGGGAAGAAATACCGATACGGCCGCGTCTGGTTAGACTGTGACTCGACCCCAATATAGTCAAGAAAACGACAGATGTATAGAATAAGAAGCTATTATAATTTTAGAGTAAGTAGCTGTGTTATTAGCTTAGTAAGCCCGAGTGAAACGTTTTAGATTTCGGTATAAAAATGAATTAGAATATATTTTACTTTCTGTATAGAAATTCGTCCTAATACTTCAGTTGTTACTTTCATACATATATAACATCACGCTTTTGTCCTATGGGTAAGCAGAAACTACAGAACAATAGAATGAGACAGGCTTATTTTTACTATTGCAGCAAAAGACGAAATTAAATTGTAAATACAAAATCACGACACTAATAAGGTCTGTAGGTATAGGTCCTTATGATAGTAGGTCCTTCAGAGTATTTGGACTTGCATTCGAGGAAAAATTTCCTTTTGTTAATCATCTCTCAGCCATACTCTCCATATGACAAAACTATCGAAGCTATCATTGAATTAAAAGCTGTTACTGTCACATTCATAGTAACGAGTCACTGCCTATGACAGGACTAAAATTGTTTTAACATCTAAAGAGACAAAAACATTGTTATCTGAAACTACCCTTATATATAACACATAAAATTATCCTTCGGTATGAGATATTAGATATTACATTACTTGTAACAACTTTAGATATAACATCCCTTCTGTTAAGGCTTTAATGATTTCTCTCGTTACCGTGTCTTGAAGATTAACAATTTGTGTGTACAATTCACCAATTAGTTGGCTTGATTAATCGCTTGAATTCGTGAGTTTAAACAATTAGGAACTTGGTCTTGAATTGGTGATACATACGACGTTAGCAGAATATCAGCCCTGCTTCATCACATTCGAGGTAGTACAATGCCGAGACGAGATGCATTTTTGTCGTTCGTTAATTAATCTATAACTTGTTATTAATAGTAAAATAATATTTTAAAGTTTAAGTGTCTGAGAGCAAAATATATGTTTTCTTCTTTCGTTCTTTATATTATAGTTTTTTAGATCTTTATAGGATATTAATTAGGATTTCAAAAAACAATTATGAGTTCAGAATGAAACTATTGTAATTGTTATTTTTCAGATGTCTGTAGAATATTTTCACCTAACCTTTAAACGTGTTTACCTATATTAGACTAAAGCTCCTAATTCAGTTTATTTAAATACGTGCATTAAAAGAATATGAGTCTAATTATAAACCGTAACAATAAATGAAAATAGTTAAATGATTAAGATTACGTCATCATTGAGATCGGTGATATCACTTTATTAATATCCTTTTTCCTTTCTTTCCAGGCCAAAAAGCGGCTCAATGCTTCTGTACAGCCGCAAGAAGGTCCGCTACCGGCGCGACGGATACTGTTGGAAGAAGAGAAAAGACGGGAAGACCACCAGAGAAGACCATATGAAGCTCAAGGTTCAGGGGACGGAGGTCAGTTGAGAGCTTGTTTAAGATACTGCTATTATTCATGATTTACTTTTTTGGATTCGTGTTGATTGTTTTGATTGGTGAATGACGTGGCATCCTGAATTCGATTAGATTACTGGGTTCGGAAAAGTGTTATGTCTCCATATAGCCTGGCCTTTGCGCTTGAGCTTGAGGCCGTGGGTTCAATCCCCGATAAAGGGTTAATAGGTTTTTCTATTTGTCAATTCTCAGTATCAAGCCGGACTTCGGAATCGTGACCAGTAGATGGCAGTAAGGCTTGTCCCCTATAACATGGGACTCAATAACGGAATCAGCAATATGCGGGTGACAACAGTACATCACTACCTAACCCTTCGGGAAATACAGGCGTAATAGTATATTAAGTTCATATTCCGTGACATATTCAGCCATAGCCAGAACTAATAAAAATGAGTCTTTTTTTACACGTTTTCAATGTTCGCGAAAAATAACATGGTTTTATGACCATTCTCAAATGTAAGATGTTTTTGATTATATATCAATCAATCAACGCATATCACAGTCTATTGTTGGATAGCTTTTCCGAAATAATTAAGTAAAATTTTGTCTTTTTAATACGAAAAAAGTTTAAAAGCAATACATTACACATTTAATCAACCAACATAATATACATGACGCCATTATTATTCCACATTTAGAACGCCAAAATCTAATCTGTATCGAAAACACTATTAATAAAATTCGTTTGTCGGACATGAACGGAAAACTGAGGTCACGCCGAACAGACAGACAGCATGAGCGATGGCTAAAAGGGAAATTAAAGAAAGCGATTGCGGTTTAGCCGCTACTGGTATTTGGGTACTAGGTTCTGAAGGCTTTTCAGACTAGACGGGTTTTGGAGCGCTTTCCTAAAAGTAGGTTAATAAAAGTGTTTTTAAAATGGATTTCAAGAGAGAACTAAAGAAATTGGAGATAGAAATAGTTTTTATTTGAATAGCAGTTTTAGTTATTTTTAGACGTTAACATCGAGCGTACCTCTATATTAAAACCTTTTTTTCTTGTACTAAATATGAAAATAAAATTGCGAAGTACATAATTACTGACTGACAAGAGGATGAACAGTGTTCTTCTGTAAGCTAATAACAATATGTTTTGATCACCAATTGACCTGCGTCATTACCGTGGCAACAGTTTAGTACATTTTGTTCTCACGTGGGGAAATGGGTAATCAATGTTTACATGTACTTAGTCCGTATAGATTCGTAAAGACGATGATAATATGATCTTAAATAATTAATTCCTAACCACCTTATTGATCGAATGGTCTCAAGCGCGACTGCGCGTTAGGTTTTGGGTTCGATTCCCAGGAAGGGCAGTGTTATTGGGTGTTTCTGTATCAAATTCTCAGTAGCAGCACAAAGTAACAGTAGACCTCTACAGTACAATACACACAATACAATACAGGCGTGATGCTTTGTTATGTTTTTTCAATTATTTTATTTAGCCTCACCTGTCCCTCTGCTGGGCAAAGGCCTCTCCCAAATTCTTCCACCCATCTTTTTGTTATGTTGTGTTAGTTATTTTCTTAGTTCACTTCGTCCCCTAATCCTATATTTAAATACCATACAGTGATGGCCTGAAACACAGTTTTGAATAAACCTAAATCTGGCAGGTTACATTTAATTGTAATTTAGAGTTAACATTAATTGAACTTTTAATATATTTTAGAAATACATTCGTTTTTACTCATGCACTAATTAAATCATTAAGATCTTTACTAATGATACTACTATAGCTGTCTGTACTCCTTTGTAAAAAGTTTTTAAATAAATTTTATTTATTATTATACACTGTTCAATAGTGTAGCGGGCATTAAGTTTCTGTTCAGCAAACTTTACGGCGTATTACGACGATAATGATCACCAGTTAGTGAACCATGATGTGATTTCCATGAAAATGAGGGTAAACAGAGGTGACCTTCTTATACGGGTCACTGTTTATAAAAATAGCTATACTTTTGTTATGATCGCCCCCAAAGCGATACTTAAACATCTAGTCTTGATTACACCCAAGAATAACATCTTGGCGAGAATAACATTCCGGAATTGCGAAAGAAAACTTTTATAGAAGAAATTATATTTTTATCTAAAACATGTTGCCAGCGGGAGCTTTTGTAGCGGATGTTATAATAGCTAACGAATATTTTACCACTATAATAATAAAGATCACGTTAAAATGAAGCTTTCATGTGTTAAGAAATGTACACGGCAGATTAATTCTTATTTATTTATTAAAGCCAATCTAATTCGCTAAAGTGGTGTGACTAATTTGTAGGCCAAATGTCAATATATCACACATAATATTCTTTTTAACCCTTCAAATAAGCTACATATGAATAAGCTTGATTTATTTTCAATTTCACTCTTAATCAGACAAGATTCTTCATTCATAATGTTTGTGTAAATTAATCTTGCACATTACGTATAGGTAAATGTTTACCGAGAGAATCTAAATAAATATTCCAGTCTATTGGACGTTTGTCCCGTACTAGTCGTAAGGGTCAACAGAGTGTAACTGTGTAATGAGCCACTCTACGCTATGGACTGTAACCTGTGCCTGATTTTGCGTTGTTGGCCTTTTTGAACTGATTGCTATGCTCTAATTCCAAGTTTAAAACGAATAAAATGTACGTTCTCAAGGGTTAGATTGACAGTCTTCGGCTGTCCACTAATAGAAAGTTAGAATTCAATATTTTAATGCACACAAATGATTATTATTGATTACTTACTTGTGCATTAATGTGTAGAGGAATTATACTGGCTATTTTAGCGGATGAAAATGCAACCGCAGAATGCCCCACGCTTCCAGAAGGCATAAAAGAAACGCATTTCAAGAGTTTTACCCTTTTGGTATGATATTAAAAAAAAAACAATGATACAAAGTTTTATTTAAGCTTTGTCTATTTAATTGTCTATTTAAGCTTCAATGCTTGTTATCTATATATATGTACTATATTTTTAAAGGATTGCATCTATACTGGTATAGAGATACCTATAGTATAGTATAGGGATTGTTTGCTATCACTCTACCAGAGAGGAGGTTCGAGTTCTTTACAGTGGGACATTATTAATAGCCGGACTATTATGACTATCGACAATACAGTAACAGTGAATTATTTAAAATAACAAATTTAAATGGAGCTGTATGTGTATGTGACATGTATATCGTACAGAAAATGAAATGGTTGAGGATAAAAAGAAAAAAAAAAGAAAATGAACAATTTTGTCGATGATTCCACTAACAAAAAACTGTCGGCAACCATTCTAAACTCGAACATTTGACCTACAATTACTTTCAAACGTTTCTTGCCAAATAAAGCCAAAAGTTATACAACCTAGGTGTTTCTGCTGTTCATACAACAACCTTGGAGAGTGAAAAATGAATATTGTTAAGTAATTACACCAGTTTCGTTTCGTGAGCCGCCCTCAATCGCTTTGAGCGTTAGGTACAACTTTTGGATTTTGTTCTTGTGTAGTTTTCAATTAAGTTTATGAAGTTGCTTTTAGAATTTTTCAGGGTTTTTTGTATGACGGACGGATTATTTTAAGAAAAAATATTGAACATTTTTTCGTCTGCGTCGGTTTCCATTAGCGTAATTCATAGGCAGGAGGTACTTGAAACCAAAAACCTGAAGTAATGTGATCAGTAATTTCGTTTAAAAACTAAATTTGAAATGAGGTTATTTCATCTAACCTATATTAACATACAGTATCTATTAAACTTAAAGAAGAATTTATAGCTATTTGATCATCATGTCAAGGTATAGAGAGGAGGCTGGCGATGATAAATATTAAGTACTTCGACAGATAAAAATTATATAACGCATGCGTTTCTTAAAACCATCATCCACATAAGGCCCAAAACACATATGTTAAAATTAAACCTACCTACCTACCTACCTACCTACGTTAAAATTACTACATACGTTCCTTAACCAAACATGTAGTTACCAACCACAATATAACCGATAGGCGAACGGAACCATCATCTATAAATCCGATCCCAAATACGAGCCTCATCCGACGTGGCCCGATGAATAAGTAAATGGATTCGTAGCAATTAAACGCGGAACATGGGACCAACGCTAATTGCTACGGATAAATGTGGTAGACGCCACAATGTGTACTTTGCTTTTTTAATTTGGGCTTCTGATAACAGCCGTAGTTGGATACTTATTTGAATAAAAAATACAAGCTGTAACTAAATTTGTTTATTACATGGGTATTTTGGGAATGTTCAGACACGAACAGAGCCCTATTAACTTAACAGAACTAAATTTTTTTACAGCGAGATTCCAGTACTCCAAATTCCATAAAATGTTGGATATTCTATCAGTTCTAAATTTTGGAATATTTATGACGACTTCAAGTAAAATATGTATAGTTTTCTTCATCCTCTGTCTGTGACGAGGACCCTACTCATATCGTAGTGGAAAGATTAGCCTCCAAGGTTCGTACCTGGACTGCCCAGGGTTCGCCGGAAATACTTACGTATCATCATTCAAGGTGGCTTTCCATGCCCCCAAGCTAGAGCAATATAGTGTTGTAGTCTAAATAAAGCCACTAATATAGTGGCGGGTGACTTATCTAGTTTAGCGGCACAATATAATGTTCAAAGACTAAACTCGTCGTGCCCAGGTACACACAGCACTGGCCTAGTGCTTTTTGCCCATAAACAAGTGACAGTCTTGCGTGCCTGCTTTCTGTGGGGTGCAAGTTATAGGCTGGTTATTCATGAACTTAATAGTTTAATGATGTTACATCTCTTCTTATATTTTGTTATATAAATTATACGAATACAACTAACTATACGGCTAATGATTCTCAATGTCACGAACGAGTGAAGCAATTGCTTGTACCGTTACCATCATACTTGTTTGCTACCTTAGTGTAATAAAAGTATGTCATATCTCTAAGATGCCAACATTATTCAAATAAGAGAGATAATAATATCGTTATGTTGTTAACAAAATGGAAAACCTTGAACTTCTTTGAGTTAGATTGTTATCATGTGTTTTAAAATAGTACACATAAGGAATATAAGACTCTTTTCTACCTATATATTTTTCTTGTGGTTACCGAGACTTGTTTTGCAGAGAGATTTATAAATTTATACTTGCGCTGTAATTACAGAAAAATGCAAAAAACACATACTTGCATGTTTCCAGTGTTAATTAACTTAATTTATACATCACAGTGCTGCAATAAAGTCTTGTTTTCTATAAAAAATGCCTCAAAAATACAGCTGTATACTTTTTGTGACCTTATTATGCCGTAATAATATATTATACACTATAAACTTGGCATTCTTAAAACCGTCTCTCAAACTCACATCGAAGAACACAAACACGTTTCATAATAATTTTAACTAAGGAAGTTTAAGGCCGCTATGCGCTAATTACTTTCACCGCACCTCATTGGCACTCGTCCAAGATGGTTGTGGCTACAAAACACTACTAAGGCCCGAGATATCATTGCAAGAATAAGTCCAGTTTACCGTGAATTAGTGTTTATTGGGTTTTAAAAGCGTTTGGTAAAGTCACTATGGTATGCTAATGTGATAAACTTTAAGCTCCCATGGGTAAAGTAATGTACTAGACAATGAATGGGGAATAGGAGAAATGGCTTATTTTTTGGATTTTCCAGAACAGATTATTTTAAATTAATAATCTGTACTGGAACATAATACAATTTAGGATTACGTAGGTATGCATTTTGGTTAATTTATGTCTATTTTATTATATTCTCAGATTTATGACACCGCCCAAGGAAACGTACGATGTGATTTGTCACAAAAATTACAATCCAAATTTACGTTTAAGTTAGACCCGCATCTTATTCTCTCTTTTTACACATCACACTAGGGTCTAAACAAAAAATATCCAACCAGGAATAAAACAACACTCCACACCAATCTGTCGTGTAAATACAAAAATTGTTACGTTACATTTTATAACAATTTTTGATAGGCCGCCCATCAAAACGGTCAATTAAAATAAAAAAGTGAGAGAACAATGCTTCAACAATTTCGCTGTATTTCGTTTCAGTTCGTTACACTATTTATAGATTTTCTTTAATAAATACTTTATTTTTGGTACCGGTATATTGAGTAGTTTTATCTATGGAACGATTTTATTTTTAACGTAAAAGAAATTCTCGTGACCAAACATACAAACCTGAGAGGGCTCCATAAAGTTCTTAATGATGATGATAATATACCAACCCGCACCAAGATATCGTGGTGAACCAAGTGGTAACTTCGTGCTAAATCATTATAATATTTGAGTGTTTTAGTAGTATTCTACCCGTAATAGTTATCTTTTTGTGTTTCAGATTTACGGTAAATATTTTCTTAATTTAATAGAAAAAATCACTGTTTCCTTTCCCAACAAAGTTAATGAAAATAAAAGTGATAGCACGAAATAATTCCCTCCACTTTAACCTTTCCGAAGGTATTCGATTGATGTAACAAAGAAATAAAAGCGATCATTTTCACGGGGCCTTAAGATGTCAGCTTTCATGCCAAGCGCTCGCGATCCACGTCAAACGGGACAAGTGGCGCTATAAATCCAGTTTTTGTTGTTCATAAACAATTTAAAATCTAAATTCAGAACTAAAATTGTTTTCATGTATTTGGAAAGCTCATTAGTTTGTGCATTCTCGTGCCAGTGTTAATTAGGATTTTATATTTTTTGCTATTCCTTACAACATTTTAAACACTCATGTGAAAAACAAGGGACATTAAAATTAAAAATTTACACAATTTTCAAACGAATTTAAATACCAAATATTAACGATTAGATGTGAAGGCATTAATTTAGTAGATTAACAAGGTAAAATATTTTGCATAATTTGGAATTAACTATCAAAATTTATTTATTGCACCAAACTTTATTAACTGTCAACTCAACTTTAAGTTACTTCAAAATAGGGTTGAGAATTCTTTGCTTAAATACAAAAGTAAAATTGCAAGGCCGCATGCAACGCGCGCCGTTTAACGTATTGTTTATTCGGCCACAAGGCCGGGGACAGACATGCAAAACGGCCCATCTGGCCCGGACTGGCCTTTGTATATAGGCCAATATTTCCTGCTACACTCGTGTGCACGAGACTTTATATTTAAAGCGAAGTATTTTTGTAGATGTTAAATGCGTGGGGCAAAGAATTTGGTCGGTGCGTTATTCGTGGAAGCTTTAATTTTTGGTATTTAATTTAAAACACATAGGTTCGTTTATTTCTGCTCTAAGTTCTTTAGTTGAAAGTGAGAAGAGAAGTAAGTAATTACTACAGTAATTATACTTCTTTAGTTTATAAAAAGTTTAAAGAAAAAATAATCATAATCTTTCATTCTTTTGCCACCCACGAGAACATAAAGTTAAACTTATTTGTGACCAATGGTATCAATCTCACTGCTTTTTATTATATAGTATAACCTATTCAACTAATTTTTCGAATTATTTTCACCAAAACGAAATCAGAAAAACCAAACTTAAATTCAATCACCAAAAGTATATTTTATTTTCAATAGAATTTCAATCCATCTTTACGAGCTCATAAAAGCTATGTTCTACAAAAAATCAATCGCTCTTCTGTCCGGCTGGCGTTTGTTTTGGTGGCACAGGTAGTGGGTACTGGCGCGCGGCCAACTCACGTTACAATTATGAATGTTCTTGCATTCTCGCCTATTTAGTGTTAAAATATGATCACCCCTAATAAATTTAATAGTAAAGAGATGTTTCTGAAATGGGTTTATCATTATGTTGATCTTTATAAAGGAATTATTAACACAGTGGTATATTTTAGGGGATTGTAGGTGGTCAAGCTTGCATTGGAACAGAGAGATCTTACTTAATTCTCTCTACTACTAAGCTCTATCTTAATTGACGTCTATGAGCTTAGCTCTATTGATTGTTATATTACGCAAATAAAAGTATATGAAGCAAAGAAACGTAATGCGATAAGATTGTATTTAAGTAAGCAGTCTATCTTCATTTATAATTGAATTTAATTATAATATGTTTTATTTTTATTTTTTATTCTAGCTTTATTTAATGGAACTTTTACGCATAACGTATGTCAGTCCCATCGTACCTTTAAACAATTTCATAAACACTATTTTTAAATATTGGCCATAAATTGGAACAAATCTTTCGCATCAACAAAATATGTATTTATAGTATTGAAATGTAAACTTATGCACTAAATGCTGTTTGTAATTTAAATTTTCTAAGCACATATATAGTTTACGACTAAACATGGCTGTGGAATTTCTAGTCTGAAATTTGGACCAAATTATAGAAAAAAAAAAAACAGACACACATATGCTTATTAGTTTAAAAAGCAGCTATGCTAATTCTATTTGACGGACGGCCTCACATCAATTTATAAAACTTTTTAATTCGTCCAATCTACGGATGCATTCATCCGCAAATGCGCTTGGATAAACTGAACCGTGTCGATCGCCGTCGATTGGTCCAAAACTGGATTTAACTGGTTCAATCCAGATGGTTCTGGGAGCGTCTAGTTTGCGCCAGTAAAATTTTAAGGAGGGATTTGTCATGATTTATTTTATTTCGAGTTTGGAATTTACGAAGTTGATATAATTAAATTCTGTGGAATACGGATGCATTGATTGAAGGATTCAAGATCGATATAAAATGGATATTATTCCAAACTTTTATGACTGTAGGATACGACTAAAGAGGAAAATTATTAAGTTTACGTTTGAAAAGCCATTTATATGTCCTGATCTAGAAGTTCGTCGTGGGGTTAGGGGTAGATAATTGTTTTCTAATGAGTAAATGAGAAGTTAATTTAACATTGCCTTCACGGGTAACGAAATTTGAGATCATCTGATGTATCCTGGGAAGTCAGGTATCTTTGCTGACTAGCTAATCTTTCCACTACGTAATGAATTTGTTAGAAAAGCGTAAAATTGAAATAAAAGGAATGGTATCATGTTTCTTTAGGAAAGTAGCAAATACAGTTTTTAGAACAGACAATGTCGACCTAGTCATAAAATACACCAAAACTATATTTACAACAGACCCAGAATTTCAAACAATCGAAATTTATGTCCCGACGTTTGTCTGGAGATTTAGATTAGGTATAGTATATTATATTACCTCGACGTCGATACCTCCGATATGGATTCGGCGGCGGTCGTAAAAGTCTAATTCACTCACGAGCAGTCTTCGTGCGGATATTAAGTGGTGGTGCACGATAGGGGTGGAAGCGAGCGGAGCGGAGGCACCGAGAAGAATTCACTACGTAAAAATGGTTAGGTTAATAGCGTTGCTTTACGAATACGTTAAAATTTTAAAAGTGGATTTTTAAGTTTTTGTTATATGTGATACTATCTGCCTGCCTTTTCCCAACTTTATGGGGGTCGGCTGCAATTCTGAGAGATTGCGGTTTATTATAGTATTTTACACGGTGCGACTGCCATATTCTGTCCTCGCAGATTGACTGATCAGTGCGGTAGCAAACTAGCTACAAACCATATATAATATGTTTTTATAAACGTATGCTATAAAAATTGTCAATTTATCTCCTAAACAACAATTTGATTCAATTTGTGATTTTATTGTATTATAGTTAAGAACCATATTTCTATATGTGTACGCCTAAGTAACAAGGGACCTAAAAATCGTAGCATACTTCTCGTACCGTATATCTTTCACAAATCGAACATTTTAAATATAGCGTTAGGTATTTATGAGTCCATCCATAGAACAATTTGTACCTCAAGATTATTTAAATCGCTTACCGCTTCTATCTTTTACCACCTCGCCCCGAGTCCGGATATCCCCTCCGAAAAACCCACTACAGAGCCGGTTATTGGCTCGAATGGTCTCGCAAAAATACGATTCGCCAATATGGCCACCGATTTAGATCTGAATGTCCATTCTGTAGGCCCGGCCGCCGCGGCCCGGATATTTGATTGAGGCCACATTCAGCCGGGTCCCGATGATGAATTGGTGGTGGCGATGATACCGTATTGTTGGGTTCTATGGCTTTGAGAATTTGGGTAAATGGTTAGGGTATATTAAGGGGTAGGTCAGTACAGTATGTTTGATTTTGCACATCAGATAATATAAAGATTTTTTTGAAAATGTTGCATAGAATAGATTATATTTTGTAGCCCCAAAGATAATTTCTAGCTACTAACTATAAGGCTTTTTTGTGCTTCCTAACGTTACATGTTACGCAATTTGTGTTCTATAAAGTTGGAAAGGCGACATTTTTTTGCCGTAGCCTTAAAGCGAAAGAAAAATTAAGACAGTTTAAACTTATCTGGAGATAAAGGAAGACATAAAGGTCACTTGAGAACCCTAACTTACTTGATGGTGCTTGTTGAAGTAAGCGCTTTAAGTGGTTTATACATAAACGTTATTCCAGATAAGATTTTCCTCTACTCGAAATAAAAAAGCCTGTTTTGGCGCAAACTTATTTTAAGTATTCAATGTCATAAATATTACTAAAAATTCCACATACAAGCTGTAAATATAAGCTAGAATATTCGGAAAATCCGGCCAGGGACTCGTTTTTATATGCCGTAAATAAAAATGGTAGCAACAAGCAAAGGCGTTAGTACAACGACGGCAAGTGATCGCAACGCTGTGCGACTCGCCACGTACGGCGCGCAAGGAACGCTGAATAATACATTTTGCACAACTGTGACCGTTGAGTGGGGCTATCTTGGGGTGAAAGAGTTGGCGGTAGCGTGAGCGGGAGCGAGCGTTGTTATGAGATTATTAGGTGAAAGAATGGCGGGATACATTTATGAAATTAAATTGTCTATCGGTAAAGTAAATTTTTAATTAAGTCTTTAAATGTCTTTTACATGTCATATTTTTTAATGGAACGGAAACCTGAGTTGGCTCCGTAAAATGTTCGAAGGTGTGTGTCAAGTCATAGCGGTGACCCTTCTCATTATAACAAGAAGATTATTCCCAAACCAGCAGATGTACATGAACAGACTGAATTATTATTATATCTCTTTTAACCATTATTTTGCATATTTTCTATTTCAATTCTATTCAAGAAAATGTCTAATTGTATATATACGTTAAGTCAAAAATTATATTACTAATCTACTTAAGTTGTGACCGGCTTCTAGAATAATCTCTCCGGACAGTTAATCCTAGCTAATAATGTACGTGTCGCTTCAGCTCAAGGCGTACGCCACCCAAGTGCACAGAGAGGCTTTTCTAGTAAACGAAGTTAGTTCAGGTGCCAATTCTAGGTCGAGCTTGGTTAGGCTTGTTTTACTACGTATGTCCAATACTTTTTTTAGAGTTCACTAACGACGAATATTGAAGAATGAAAACTGTGTTTATTGCCGAGTCTGTATTGATCATAGACTTAGAATTTCGCTTAAATCTATGGTACCTATTGATAGATATTTTTTATATAATAGGTTTTAATACGTTTATGAATTGAGATTGAGAGAAATGTTCTATTATTATAAGTATTCGATTTCCGAATTGACTAGGTACTAAATATAATTATTATTATGAATTAATTCAAAGACGAATGAGCCAAAGTAGCTAAATTTTCACGATACCAGATGGATTAATATCCCAACATTTATAAAGCACTGAGCTACCAAAATTTGTCTTCAGTTCCTTCTAAGAAAAATCATGCGAAGTTTTAATGATATTGATAATGGGGTGCTTTAAGCTCTTGACACACATTTTCCGGACGTTATGGATATCATTATGAGGGTAATTTTCTTCCGCCAAAAACAGGGAGTAAAAGAAAAACAGAATAAATTAGCTACTTATGATCTTGTGAAAGCCGTAAAAGTTAATTAGGGATACAGATTATTGTCGTACTGGCAGCTTTGCAAGCTTATTTTTATTCCACTTTGGTTTGCGTTTGAGTCTTATTGATGCTGAGACATCTCTGAGTTTTATATTGATTATTTTACACATTAAATAACACATAACGTAAAATAGCATCACGCCTGTATTCCCCGAAGGGTTAGGCAGAGGTGTACTATTGTACACCCACATTTCGCCGATGCTGTTATTGAGTCCCATGTAATAGGGGGCGAGCCTATTGCCACCTACCGGGCACAGTTCCAGATTCCGTGCTGCTACCGAGAATTTAAACCCAATAACACTTTTCCCGACTCGGGAATCGAACCCAGGACCTCACGTTCAGCAGTCGCGCTTGCTACCACTAGATCAACGAGGCAGTCCAGTATTAAATATTGTTGTATGTTACTTAGTTCAGAAATAAAATTCTTATATTTCAATTTAAATACTACGAAACATTGATCTACTTAGGACACTGACTTAAGATTTTACACGTAACATAATACGAGTATAGCATGACACCTATACTCCCGAAGGGTTAGGTAGGTGTACTAGTACACCCACAGTTCGCTGATGCCATTATAAAGTCCCTATTGCTATATATCAGGTACAATTTCAAAACTAATAGACCCGAGGATCGAACCTACAACCACAAGTCCAGCTGCCGCTCTAGCAACCTCTGGACCAATGAAGCAGTGAACTTTCCTTTGAATAAGTTACTTTAGATTTAACTGTATATTGTAGAAATTTTTACTAATTATTCTATATTTTGTTCACAGTGTATCTACGGGTGCTACGTACACTCAGCGATCTTGCCAACATTCCATCGAAGGTGCTACTGGCTTCTACAGGTAGGCGTATGTTTCAGTTTTTCATATTATTACCTTTAATACCATTAGTAATTAATGTACAGTATTGTTTATCAATACGAGCTCGACTGCTATCGAAATGACTGGTTCTTACAAGTTCTTAGTTTGGAAGGAAGAGAGGGAGGCCTTTGCCTTTCAGTGGGACAATACAGGCTTAAATATCAGTCAGTCAGATGGACTTAGCCCAAAAGGACGGTTAATTACCAAACCGATATAGTTCCTCTATATGCTGAGCACAATAATAAATTAGCAATAGCATTTTCGTTTAATAATTTCTTATAAAGCAATAATTGTAAACGGTATTTATTTATTTATACTTTATACTTAGACATGAGTGTCCCATTGTTAGCTAAAGGCCTAAGACCTGAGTCTTCCACTAATCTCTACTGTTAGCCGTTTGTCGCCACTGTAAGTTGAAGGCATCGAGTTCGTCTCGCCATCTTCTACGGGGTCTATCTCGGTGTCGTTTTCCACTTGTTGGAGACCATTCTGTGAGTAGTTTGGCCCATAGGTTATCCGGCGTCCGACAAACATGACCGGCTCAAACGGGATTAGTACACTATTAATAACAGCTATGGTGCACTCTGTCCCCAATTAAATTTGAGGGGTTCTACGTCCCTAATTTAGTTTTTTGTTTCAAATTATACTCGTAGTAAGCAAAACTCATCCCATGTATGTTCAGCGATATTGGCTAGTTTAGGATAAAGATATTCCCTATTACACTGCTTTGTTTCATCCATGCTCCGTGAATCACCCTGTATTATGAGATACTAGATCATAGCATAGAAGGTAGGTTTATGACTTTAAGTCTTTATGTAAACGTGTGCAGCTGATGATGGGCCATTATTAAACTTTAATTGAGGCGATGAGAGCCATAGTGGCCTAACTACATTTTTGACAATATTGAGTTTATGATTCCTTACAGTTAATTCAATCAATTTCAACTGTAAGAAATCATAAACTCAATATAGTAAAAAATTTAGTTAGGCCACTATGGTTCTCATGGCCTCAATTGGTAGACGCATTGACGAATTTTATTATAGTTTTCTTGTCGTCAGCTGTACTTTATATGCACCATTTATGCAGAAATATCTCACTTAGCTATATCTATGATCGTGATAGGTATGTTGTAATTAGTACGTAAAAGCATGCTGCTCTGAGAACAGTCGTAATTTGTTTATGTATGTAATTCTATTGCCCATTTCTCCAGATGTAATCTCTCAATTGTCTCTTACGACACTCTCGGGAATAATTGGTATCGTGGTTAAATCGTTGCCTAAATCATGATTAAAAATGAATGCATTAAAACTACACTGACATAATATTTGTTCATATAATTTGTATGTGTTGATGATTTGAAAGCAAATAGTAAGAAATCACACCGAGTTTACATATAATGAAAAAAAAAAAACAGTAGTAAAAACTCAAATAGATATCTCAGAGTTAAAAATCTGTACATTTCTCATAGCTTCACTTTCCAAGCCGGATAGAAATTTTTATACGGTAATCTTTCGTAACTGAAAACATTTTTCAGACTTCAGAATGCATCCAGCATCTGAAATATGATATTTTGAAATACGCGGCTTTGATATCACTACTATTGATGAAACCGCGAATTGGAGGCACCGTTTTCAATATTTGTGAAATATTTTCAGCTTCTTTAATATTAATGGCTCTCTTCAGGTTGTAAGAAGTTAGGATGCTTTCAATGTGACTGATTGGAAGGTCTCAGTCGGTGGTTCGGGAAACCGATTAGTTAATTTATTTGAGACGTAGATATTCTAGATTAGAGTGATTTTTAATTATATTACCGAGTTCTGTTTGTATAAAAGTTTAGATCTTTATAAGTTAAACAGAAGTTTCGCTCAAGGGCTAATAATGTATAATAATGTATAATAATATTGTCCGTAGCTATGTACTATGTACACATTTTTTTCAGTAGACAATTACAAAACGTGACCATAATATATACGAGTATAATAACGGCTACCTGCTTTGTTGTACCGCGTACAATTGAAGCCCTAAGCTACAATGTTGGTTAAATGTTGTTGACAATAACATAGATTTTTTTTAACAAAAACCCAATTACACTTACAATACCCCGGAGCAACAATAAAAAGAAAGTATATTTTAAAAATCTACAAGATAAAAGATAACTAGGACTGTGTGCTCACAAGATTGTATTACTTATATATTTTATTTAAATTATTTCATTGAGATTATAATGAAGATAATTTTAAATTAAGGAGACGTGGTGTTCTAAAAATGTTTACTAGATAACCGTATGTTTGGTTGTTTGAACTCACATCACGCAAATAATAGTCCAATTACAATGATTAAATGGAAATTTAATAGGGGAAACGTTTAAGATTCAATAGTTTTGATCAAATGTGCCTAATAGCTAAACGAGTAGAGCTGCAGGCAAGCTAAAGTACAATATTGCAATAAAGCGATTAACTACCATTTCGCCGTCATATGCGCATACATTAAAATTTGTGCTAACTTTAAGCTGTACCCATACGTTTGTATTAGCATTTGTACCTACTCCTACACAATGCTAGTCAAACGTAATACCTACACTGTATGTAACTTTGGCAATACCAAAACAACTTGGAGCACCATTTATAGTCTATTGTTCACTTTAATGTTCTATACTTCAGTTCCCAATGGATGTATTGTAACAATTTGATATAATTTATCGGTTTCTATATTGAATTTGAAGTGAAAAGTTAAAATCGTTAACTCATTTTTGCTTGTTGCTGAAACTGAAATGTTATTACCAATGTGAAAGATATCGTGTGTCTAAAAATATCAAAGGTATAGTAATCAGGGTAGGAATTGATGAATAACACGAAAATTCTGTCAATGTTATAGTTTTTTTTTTTTTTTTTTAAACATTGCCCCACACTAGGATTTCTCCTGTATCGTGGGTACAGTTTACAAACATACATGTCACATGCACAAACAACCAGACCCGAAACAACTATCTGTAGATCATACAAATATTTGTTCCGTGCGGGGATCGAACCCGCGACACGTAGCGCAGAAAGCTAATCGCTTAGCCACTGCGCCAACCGTGTCGTCGATTAATATTTATAAAGTTTATAGATATGTTAGAAATATCAATAATATCGAAGCTCCTGAGAATCAGGCTCCAAACGACAAAACAAAAGAATAAGAAACTGTCCCAGCTCTCGCTGTAGAATTGAACATATACGGTTAATGCCTAAAGATAAACAGACCCTTATTATAAGTCGTACGTTAATACTAGATGAAGTAGAAGTATTAGATACTCGTTTCTCTAAAGTTTTCTAACCCGTACATCTCTTCATTATGTATGCAGTGCAAACAGTACATCAGGATCGGAGTTGGTGGTCGGCTTCAAATGAAAATTTAATATTTGATCATCTTAATTCCATTACACGATCCTATGGTGAATATTCAACGGGTATCGTTAGAAACGTTAAATTCAGGCTCGCGTATATAATAGTTCCGATTAATTTAATTTGAACGCAGTATAATAATAACGAAGAGTTTGTTTGCTTTTAGAAGACACTAGGGAAAATTTTGATGAAGTGAAGAGATTATTCAGTATCTACGTAAAAGTTTTTATCGTTACATGTACAAGTTTATTAAAATTTTAATTGATTATAATAAGAAAAAAATGTCATCTTAGTAATTAAATATAAACCTGTAACTTGTTGTCTTTAAACTAATCTGGACCAATAATAATTATAAAATCACTTAATTAAGTAAACACAAGAAGGCAGCCATTAATTATTTTCTTTTGAAATATCAGCAAATTTTATTATATTTGATTAATTAGACCACCTTTCAAAGACCAATCATTAACCCAATCTATAAAGGTATCAGACAATGTCTGAAACCTCTCAACATAATTGCCCTCTCTTTGTTCTGCCACTTCAAGGTGGGTGACATGCTCTAATGAACGTACCGGACCCACCAGAGCTAATCCTCCACGTTCTGACGATTACAAATTGACATTTTGTAAAATGCCATCAAACCCGCAACATCGGAAAATGTCGACGGTAATTGAATTTCTGATTGGCCGTAGTTGCATTGTTTGTGTAGTGTAACAGGTGTCGAATTCTATTGACGAATTAGGTGCACGGACGGTGGAGTGTTCGCTGGAATTTGACTCGCGTGTGTCAATGGCTAGTGCAGGAATAAAATCAGTTTTATTATACCTGACCCGTTTAATAGAGATTTATTGTATTTAAAATCAGATGTGTCATTTATGTCTGTTAAACGAATTTCAGAACTGTACTTAATAAAACTTTTCTTATTAAGAATTTATTCACCACATAATATTTTGAATTCTCATTCTTTTGTTTGAGCTTCATAATTTCATGAATAGCTTTATCTCAGTACATTACTTACATTTTTATAAATGCCAATTCTATTAGGAGTTAATATACAATTTTCTTAACAAAAAGTTCTATTTACAACTATAGCTACAATCTGTACACAGATAGTTCAATTAGACAAAGTTAATATTTAACGAGACAATTAACTTGATCTAAGGTAATTGTGTAGTGAAACTCTCGAGCCTCTGAGGGATGGGCGGTGTAACAAGGGAATTAAACAAAGATTGTAATAGGCTATTAAGGGACAATAGGAAGGATTAGTATTCTTTGCTCTTTCCCTTTAGGATACACTTGGTTGGAAAAGGCACAGTGATAGATAGAGCACACAAACAACAAGTTGTGTAAATGATTTAAAATAAAGGATTCAAATGATTTTTACGTTTCTTTTGCGTGTGACGCAAGAAAATTAAAAATACATTAGAAGTATGTAAATATTTTAAATATTAATTTGTTGTCTATATACCTCGGCTTATGACCACCTCTGTTTTAAGTTATATTCGTTGAATATTATCAAACAATACAAAAGTTATTAAGGTTACTCGTTAAAATTCAACTACAGTCGTTTATAACGATCAAAAGATCTTAATTTGGATACTTACATAAAATTCAACGATAGCCTATTTCTTTTATCTGATTGCTATTGTCTTCTCCTGAATACCTAGCATCCAATTACTTTAATTCCCAGACAAACAAAACTTAATTTCAATTCTATTGCTTTTTAAAGCTTTAATGTTTCCTCTCCCTATTGTAAAAGTTCATGTAATGCGATTATATCTAAATAGTTTTCAAAATGTACGTATTCAAACTGTTTATGATATTCCCGGTATGTATTGTATTAAGCGGTACATTATCCCTTTATTTCCTGTCGCCAGACCAACCTTTAGATCGCTAAGCGCATAGAACTGCAACTAACTTTTGACTTCGAGATATAGAAAAACTAGGGCTGTCAGTTTAAAGTACCTACTTTTTTCTTTGAGTTTGAAAATATTCCTGTACTACTGAGAGTCTGATGTAATAGTGATGCAAACTGGATGGTGTACTAGGTAATGCAAAGAGAGTAATCGTCACTGTAAAACTTTACTTGTTTGCAATTAATTGGCTTATCTTCCCATCGTTAGCGTGGAGATATAAGGGAAGTTCAAATGTAAGTAATATGCTAAAATATTTATTTAATTTAGGTATGTATTTACTATTTGTAAACTGGGTGTATTTCACCTCGTTTACCGTTTATCGTCATATAGTAATAGAACTACAAAATGCTTTGGAATCTTCTATGGACTGTTTGAATCAATATTTATCTTTGAGATTGTGCTACGATATCTTTGTTAATTTAACACAAAAGGCAATAGAAAAAATGCCATAAGCCAGTAAAATATTAATGTTTGGCAGTTGATATGTAAAATATTAATGGTTCGGAAGACATAAAACATATTTTGTTACTTTTATATGTTATTCTGTTATTTACAGAACTATTTAACACATATTCTCAATAGGCCAATTACACGAAACCTACGCTCCGGAACCGCACAATGCAAATAACAATCAGAATTTAATTTTAATTTAAAATTATTACTACAACACAAAACGACACGTTGAAGTACTGTTCCAACGTATCCACTTTTAACGGCGTGTTAATGAAAAACCACAACAATAATAAAGTGCACACGTGTCGAGAAGCAACCCTAGCCGGTGGCCATTACATAAATAATGACGCCATGTTTATTGCCGCCATTTTGAAGACAAATGGTTAGTTATTACGGCGCACTCGGTTTTACATTCGGTAGTCGGGTTGGCAAAATTAAAATATTGTGTATTACTTATTTTTATACCAAATTTAACTGCGCTGGAGTCGATTTACTGGCAGTTTCGGATGTTGCTCTTTGTTTATGCCCTACTGAGTGCAGTACGTTGTAGTCCAGTTTTTTTTTAATTCACGTGTACTCGTTAGCCCGTCGTTGTAACGTGTTTTATATGCCGTTGTAAATTTTCACATATCACTTAACGTTTACAAATGCGTTTGCTTTTATGGTCCTTTTGAAATTTATTTGTTTGTAACTAACTGGAGTAATAGCTGAGGTTTTGTAGTGTTCAATGGTGCTTGTTATCCAGTATGAATCAAACACGAGCTTATGTTGTTTGGTACTGTCCATTTGCATCATTATGTATTGCAAATTTTACTAAAAATAATAAGGTCACACAAACAATAATAATAAGGTCATACAAAGAGCAGAATTATTACAGTTGTCTTGGCTTTTCTACCAAAAAATTACAGAACGAATGCATATATTAAAAAAACTTATTAAACAAAAATCTTGCTTATTTGGGTACTTCTACATATAAAACGAAATCTACGAAACATTAAGACTCAGTCGGTACATAACGCTAATAAGAAAAAAAAACATAAAGCTGGATCTGTTATTTCGTTCGACTCATAATGGGGAAATATCAACGTAACATTACGATTTTTTATGTAAATGTGTACTGGGTAGAGCTAACATTATTATAATTAATATTTCGAAAGTGGGTTCTATAGATACACATAACACTATTGGAACACGCTTGATCCCCGAAAACACATTTCAGCTACATACGAGGCGACTCTATAGTCACTTACCGCATGCAATTCCAAATTCAGAGCTGACGTCATTGCGTCTGATGGTCTAATAAGGCAATCTAATAGAATAAATTTTTTTGAATTTTATGTAGCAAATTTTTTTTTTTTAAACTTTGCCCCACACTAGGATTTCTCCTGTATCGTGGGTACAGTTTACAAACATACATGTCACATGCACAAACAACCAGACCCGAAACAACTATCTGTAGAACATACAAATATTTGTTCAGTGCGGGGACCGAACTCGCGACACGTAGCGCAGAAAGCTAATCGCTTAGCCACTGCGCCAACCGTGTCGGACGAGTATTTGACGAGTATCTTCAATATTAATGTTAGCAGATTACAAATTGTATTGAATTATATAAATTAATTAATCTGCTCGTTATGCATATAGATAACATTCGAATTCAATTTCTACAAAATAATTTGACTATATTAGCATTATTTTACCTTTTAATGGTTTAACAAAATTATATTTGAAGATTTCATAGCTGATAATTTCATCCTACAAGTAATGGAGCTTAGAATATTTGTATCTCGCAAACAAAATAACGTATAGATTTAGAACGTTGCTATTGAAACGGATTTGTTCTTAATTTACAAAAAAAAAAAAATGGTCATTGGAATCTGAGTTATGAAATCAGTCTATAAATTACAATATCCTTCCTGAAATGGGATACAACTGCTTGCTCTATAAAAGCCTCGGAGAACAGAAATGGTCACGGTAACCCGCAAAAAATTATATAATAATAATATATTATGAAATGAGCACCAAAGGCACTTAATAGTAATTAAAATTTTCAGAACCCCGACATCGTGTTAGTACACTACTTGAACGTGCCATACCCTGACGACAACAAGCTAGCGACGGTAGCGCCCAGCCTCGCGCTGTGGGCGGACAAGAAGGAGTGGACGAAAGATGAGCTCGTCAGCCAACTGAAGCCTATGTGTAAGTATCTTAATGATGAACTAAGAGATGATAGATTATTGATGATGATAGATAATGAGTCTTGTGGTTATTGGATGGTAAAAATTTGCATCCAAATATGATTCTACTGAATCGTGCAAAACTGATAATGAACCTGAATATCTTAAATTATCTCAGTAATTTGTCAATATTTATTATGCTTTAACTAAAAATAATAAAATTAGTATACATTATGAATAAAAATCATGTTTCAAGAATGTTTTAATAACTATAGCTATAAGTCGTTTAACAAATTCTATCGAAGTAAAACATAGCACATTTAGCGCTATCCAAATGGACACCTTATGAATAAAATTATAAGATTCGTAAACGAGAAAGATGCCAGCACCTTCATCTTGACTGTGGATCAACATAAATTTGAATAAGTCCAAAGATAAGAATATAATCAAAGGTTTTTTTTGCCACGAAAAATTTTCAGAAGTATGAAAGATGTAGAGAAGAAATTCTTTGTAAAATGAAAAGAATGTTGGCTGTTTCAAAGTCAAAATGAAACCAATTTTATGGATTACCCGAGTTTTTATGTAATCTACTGTTTCAAATAGATTTATTTGCATGTAGTTGTTGTTTATTTATTTTTGTTGATGAAGCTATAGATACAGATAACAGACTCTAAATATAGTAAACTTTAGAAATGGTGTCAAGTGTAGCAGTTAATTTAATTTATAAATCTGAAATGAATTGATTTTGATTACATCACCGAACCTATTACTATGTAAAACTTCATGCCGCCAATTAAGAACTTTTATAAAAAAAGAAACGTAAAAATTGTCAGTCTAACGGAATTCCGGATTTTAAAAACTGGAACCAAATTGAAACGCTGAAAGTTTCTGTTCCGTTGTTGAATATTTATGAAAACGGTGGCAAATATCAATTATGCAACGCGGTTATTAATCCTATCTGATCGGAATAACGATGCTGCTGTTAATTTAGGGGCTGTTATTGATTTCGCATTGAAAATTAATATTACAAGCGTTATTACGGAATTATTTCCGTTTTCATTCACTATTGAAATGAGCGTCATCGGTAAACTTTAAAAGTCACTAGATTTTTTTTCTTGGTTAAAATAACCTATATTCAATCAAATGGTCAATCGACACGGGGCTTAGATAGTTTAAATGCTCATTTTGCTATAAAAGTTAAGTATTTTAAATACTTGTCTGTATTTATTATGAAATTAATATAGTGTTTTTTTTTAGTTTTCAGTGAAGATGATCCGGACATCAATAACGATTTGGAAATTTCAGTGAGTTTAAACTACTCAAGTGAATGTAAGTAACATGGCATTACTATAATTCAAATTCAGGGCAAAATGTTTCAGACTGCTGAAACCGTGGAAGCCATCGTGGGACAGCTCATGGAGAAGCAAAGAGCTGCTAGGGCTGCAGCATTAGCAAGACAACTTGAATGCGGCTGCCCGGATTCCACCTGCAATGATTCAAGAAACTGTGCCCATCCCATGCGCAGACTACAACCGGCGAAACCACCACCTTCCGATCACCAAGTATCCTCAACTACCGGCCCCTCTCCAAGACCTATGTCCCACCCACCGAGGCAGTACACCAGAGACCACAGACCCGCCCAGCAATCAGCATCACCCTTACTCCTATCTTTAGGCCAAATCCAAGGCGGTGGTGGTCTTCTAATCTTAAACGGAACAAGCAACGGCACCCAGCAGAACTCTTCTTTAGTATCTCCTCTGTCAGTGACGTCATTTGTCTGTGAAGAACCCAGAGATAGGTATAGGCAGCAGTACAAACCAACTTTTGTTTTAAAAAGGGAAATTCCAGACAGCCAGCCGTCTTCGTGTATTCAGAATACAGATACTAAATTCGAAATTGAGACTCGAGAGGAAAAGATTGAAATAGATTTTGAAAGGAAGATTAAAACGGAGCCAAGAAGTAGGAATCAGGTAATCGCAAGTGCCCCTGCGACTCCATCAAGATATCCAGATTTAGTAGAAAGATTAGAAAGTAAAGTTTTGACAGATAACTGTGATGATACTTTAGTGCTGCTCGGTACTGACGGCAATTTAGGTTCTAGTGGGTTCTTTGATGAAACTCTTGAATTATCGCATGAAGATATTCAGAAGACTTTGTCAGCTAATATGCCTACTTGTGAACTAGACAGAAACGGTGTTAGACACACCGACACTGCTAATGTGATGGTCTCTGGAATAGACACAATGGACTTTATAGATAGTTGTGAAGTTGTGGCGTCGCCTACCCATGGAGTTGATGATAATGTGTTTGTGAATTTGGACGCTTTTGATATGCTAGGAGATTTTCCTGAACTGGAAGTGCTGGATCCCACTTCAATATCAACGAATCCTGTGGTGAGTCGAAAAGCAACTTGGTTAGATTAAGTTCTTAATAATTAGCAGCCCTTATGTCTAGAGCCCAACAATCGTCTATAATATAATTAATAAAAGCCTTCGCGGTACATTTTTCCCAGTACAAAGATGGATGCTCCTGTCTACATCCTCTTTACATTATCGTCATCTTTTGCTGCTACTATCACATGACAAACAATTATTAAATAGATATAAAAGATATTTATACGCCAAGAATATGGTACACAAGTTGGTAATCTTTTTTTCTATTTATAATTTATTGTAAAAAATTTGTTTTAATAGTTTTTTTGTTTCAAATAAAACGAAGGTAATTGGCAGATTTAATCTCCACTGAGCAGTCTTTTTTTCTGAATTTCCAGACATTAAGTGACAAACCTCCTCCGGCTGAGGACAGCAGTGAGAAAATGCAGACAGAGAGCAGTGGTGAAGGGACGTTAAGCATCACAGACTACTCTCCCGAGTGGGCTTACCCTGAAGGTGGAGCGAAGGTGCTGGTAGCAGGACCTTGGACGGATACGAACGACCAGTATACTGTGCTGTTTGACAACTTTCCAGTACCATCAATATTAGTGCAGAATGGTCTACTGAGGTGTTACTGTCCAGGTTAGTAATGGGATTCTCTTTTTATTTTCTAAATTTCCAATCATTAGATTAAAATAATAGTTTTTCTATGCCACAGTTACGCTTGAAATGCAAATTCTAAGTATATGGATGGTAATGGTAAAAATAATTCTACGATTACTAGTTCCTGTAGATGTCGCCACTGTCTCCATAAGGCTGTTAAATATAATGTGAAAGAAAGATTCAGTATAGCCAACAGAGATCGTAGTAGCTCAGAGTTACTGAACCAGAAGGTTGCCGGTTTGATTCCTGCTCGCCGTCGATTTTTTTTTACCACAAACCATTTATTAAAATATCGCTATTATATTATCACAGTGATAACTACCTACTTTCATTGATACTCATGAATATTACTGGTATTAAGTGGTAATATTTTTGATTCCAGCTCACGAGGCGGGCCTAGCAGCATTACAAGTGGCTCGGGCTGGTCGCGTAGTATCGGACACAGTAGTGTTCGAGTACAAGCCGGGTCCTGCGCCAGCGCCGTCATCTCCCGCGTCTGCTCCACTGCCGTCGCTGGATTTAAGAAGGTTTTCACTACTGCAGCGCTTGCAGCGACTGCAGGGACGCTTGCAAATGAAGATTGAACCCGCTGATGATAATAGCCAGGTAAGGACAAATATTTAGCATTATTATACACCCAATTCACACACTCTGAAAGCAGCCTTAGAAGGCAGATTGATTGAGGCGATGATTGATGTCATTTAAGTAGATACATGATACAATAAATAATGGCAAAAATCTAAAATATATTCAATTTTATGAATTTCAGATTGAGGACGTTCAGCTCTACTCCAACCCAAAATTTGAAGAGCGTCTGGTTTCTTTCTGCCGGTCCCTAATCTCGCGGTCTTCGGGCAACACTGAGGGTTTTACTACCGAACCTAACGAAGATGGGTCTACGATCTTACACTTGGCTGCAGCACTGGGATACACGAAATTAACTACTGTGTTGTTGAGGTGGAGGCAAGATGATACTAGCCTCGCGTTGGAGAAAGAAGTTAATTTGGGAGCGAGAGATAGTGATAATTGCACACCGCTGGTAAGTTTTATATTATCTATTGGTTGTCAGATTTTTTGGGTTGCTGACACCTATATCGACTGTTATAAGTCATCTAGTGAAGCCCGGGACTACCTGTTAACGTGCTTTCTGAAGTACAGAGGGTTTTCGTTGTGTAAAAAAATATCACCCATCCAAAAACTGACGGCAGCAAGCGCTGCTTACCTTTGCATATCAACCGATTTGCGCGATACCAACTAGCAGCTAGTAGCTACGAGCCCTTCGCGATACCCAAAATATGGTTTCAATAGGCTAGATGACATCAAAAATAAGTTTAAAAAAAATCTTAATCTCTTGCTTTGGCGTTATCAAATTTTAATTGATCGAATTCACACAATAAGTTTGTAAATGGCAATGCAAAACAATGACGTCACGCTTTTGTATTTCAAACATTTTTAGAACAAAATGTCGTTTTTGATAGTTAATAAAAAGTAAGTCACAATCACTTCGTGTGGCCCGCAGATGGTAGCGAGTGCGGCGGGGCACGTGGAGACGGCCGTGGTGCTGGCGCGCTGGAGCGCGGGCACGCGGCGCGAGGCGGGCGCGCGCCCCGCCGCCGCCGCCGCACGACGCGCCGGACACGCGCACCTCGCCGCGCTGCTCGACCGGATACACCCGCCCGCCAACGATGGGGTCTTCCTGAGACCGCATAGGTATGGACACTCATCTCATTTTGTACAACGAACACACGAGCAAGACTGCTAAAAAGACTGAATGTTTATAAGGCTGCCTAAATTTAGTATGGTCTTACCGATCTTAAAAGTAGTTCCTGCCTATAACTCCGATAGAAGAATCCGAAGAAACATAATTTGCTGGAAGAAAATACGATAGTAAATATTTTAGATTTTCCTTCATCTTCTTCTTGTATCGTGTCGGCACGAGCTATCATATGAGAATCGTTAATACCGTAGTAGTGACATTAGTCAATCAGAAACCAAAAATAAAATATGATTTTTCATTTACAGCTTATCTCAAAAGAGTCGTGCAGGTAGTTTGGAGAGCAACCTGGTGAAGAGGCCGTCAATAGACTCTGGAATCAATATGGCTGACGCGTTCAGGTCTAGCTCCGCTATTGACAAATCGGAAAGCAGCTCTTCTGCGAGGTAAAAATCACGAACACCCTTACAAGTGATAACAATCAAATGTATATTATGTCTCGACGTATGTTTTGCAAAAATTTATTGCTTAATTAGTGTAGAAAAATAAAACGAGAAAATCTACACCCTGTGATGGTCTTTTAACTCCCATTATTATAAATCTTTATTTATATTAAATTTTATTTTTATTATGTAATCCTGAACAATGTTTCTAAAAATTTTTGCCTAAAATTTAAACCCAACTGCTCCAGCTTGGAAGAAAATGTCACCTTCTGCTCAACTGCCTATAATTTAAAAATAACTTAAAATTAGATTTAGAAATTTAACTTAGATTTCTGTTTTATATTTTTCTGATAACTATTGGCCTATCATCTCATTTGGGACATCTTGTATAAATAAGGAATAAAAATGGGCCGAGAATTGAGCCCTGTGGAACTCCCTATTACTATTTTTCATTAAGTCAGGAAATATACCACCAGTTTGCGATTGACATCTGGTTACCAAAAACCATTGGTGTATAATCACCAAACTTTTTTACCATCCAAACAGGACGTTTTTCGATTCTTATGTAATTATAATCACAAATTTGATTTAAAGGTGGTGATTCAAGAATCCCGGAAATTTTGAGTTGTTTTTCACCATAATACTAACAGTCTTGCCAATTGCCTTCTATTTTCAGATGGGAACGAAGCATGTCACTACCACTAGACTCAGATACTTCAGAAGATAGTCTTGGTGACTCCAAGATCGGCAGACGTATGGACCTGGCTCTTTGTAAGTCTTTAAACCCTTTCGCCTCATTCATAGTCGATTCGTTTTTCATTTGCTGGTTATTTTATATCGGCACGGCAGCTGATGACATTTGAAGGTCCTAACCTTGGTTTTGGGTTTCGTATATGTTTCCTTTTAACGGTGATGGTTTGTTCGGCGATATAACTGGTCAAACGTGTGAGTTCTACACAGCTATATTGTGACAGTTATTAGTTAATTGAAGTTTCCTTAGTTTGAGTTTTAATCTAACGTTGCTAAGGAACGTTCCTTTTCATTTCAATATTTGTTAATACAATGATCTCAAATTAAACACTTTAAATGAGATGCTTGAAATTTATATTCTTTTATAGCGTTTATTCAAAGTACTAAATTTACTAAAATTAAAATTGTAATAAAAACATACCCAGTTATAAAACATAGGAACAAAAATTTTTGTTCGTAGAATCCCCTTCCTTCTTTTCAGATAACGAGATAAACATAAGTTTAGAAACCACGTCCATTGTCGTTGCATTTGATTTCGTACATAAAAGTGATCGGAAGCGCAAGACGTCAGTAGGCTCACGTCGTTTGACCGGTAAGGCTCCGTAGCGGCTTAGCGGTATGTTGAGCGCTGGTTCCGCAGGCCAGACGGCGCCGCGCCGCGCCGCCAGCCCGCTCGTACTGGCGCATGCGCATGCGCACTGCACGCCGCGCGCGCGCGCTGGCGCCGCCAGCCCGCCCCGCGCAGGTCAGTGCCGACACCCGACACCCGACCTCAACCATCGCGACTATTACATCCAACTGTAACCTTCTCTATTTTACTTCAAGTCTGATGCTCGATACGAAATCGTTTGAAAACAAACCAATAAACGAATCTTATGAAAATTTCGCCCGACGGTTTTTTCATATTCCAAATTATTAAATTTAATGTAATCACCATGAAATTGATTATGATCTAATTGGCTTTAAATTACGTTTCTTCAAATATTTACCTAAATATTTCTATCTATCCTATCTTCTTATTGGCAATGGTTTACTATCCTAAAACGTTCTATACCATTTCGAGTCGCAGCATCGATAACTCCGCTCGTCCTATCTGTCGATGTTGTGTATGTAGTAGTTGCATTGCCTCCCTCTTCTTCTAACAAACGTTGTCTGTATATCTTTGTCTCCCTCTTTGTCGCCAGTCTGTAGCCCTTGTTCACTGTATGTCGGTAGACCACTTGTAGTTTCTTCTGTACTTTGTGTTCCAATATGAGCGGAGGTTCCCTTGAGTGTTTGTTGTCTGTAGTTTCCTTAACTAAACCGAGTTTTATAATTAATATGTGTTTGTACCAAAGATTTTTAAAAACATTCATAATACGTGCAAACAAGAATAAAATAAATTTCGGTTTAGTTTACTCGATGTTGTCCCTCGATGTCGCTTTCAGTGGTTCGTATTGGTCTATCCACTATCACTGTATCACAACCAAATCGATTGGCTTCTACTTCCAACTTCAGAACACAAGACTACGTTGTTCAGTCAGTACACTTGTTTTCAAAAATACGTGACAATTTATACAACACTGCATGAACGCTAAACGCTTGCATGAGTATTTAGAGGCTTTTTATGTGTAGATGATTTTACTAACGCCATTGACAAGGTAAGTTCTTTGGCCTCGGTTATCAAACACTGTTTTCTCATCTCACTTTTTATTGGAAGATTATTATTTTTTATTTCGGTAAACCAGCATCGGTATCATAAGCTTTATTTATTAAAAATTTCAGTATACAGATATCTATTCCAAGTCTTGGGATATTTTCAAATGTGTATGAAAATTAAACTAGGATCATTTGTGTAAAATCATAAGGTTAAAAGGATATTTTTTTATATAAAAATATAGGCCTAGAATAAGCCTATAGGTATATCACTATAGTTACATATATTTATGAAAAGAACGAAGTTCAATTTAGCATACATAATTCAGCGGTCTTGAATGGATGAATTCATATAATTATAGTTTTTATTTACATTTTAAATGTAGCTATTTAAGTGATATGAAATCAATATTTGGTTTAAAAATATAAATTGTAATTTATGTCAATAAAATCGCCATACTATCGAATGAAACAAGAAAACGACATAAAGAACTAGAAAAACAAATTGTGAATTGGACAAATGTGTCTGCTTAAAATTGTTAGTTGTTTTAAATAAATAAAAATACGTTTGTACGACATTTTTGATGTTAGTATAAAATGCATGAAGTATCGGGTTTTGAATGGAGTACCATGAACGAACTCAATACAAGATTTGATGTTTTGTTGTGAGCTTTGATTTTAATATGTGTTCATGACGAACTTCTTGCTGTTTAGTTTAATGTCTCGTTTATGTCATTTGTATCATGTTATTTATTACTATATAAATGCGCTACAGTTAGGTACATATTAAATAAGTGCAGGCCATGACGACAAAATATTAATTTTTCATCTAAAACAAAGTATAATGCGAAGCAAATATCTCCTATTTGCCACTGTGTATCTATTTTAAAAGATAATGGTAATGGTACACTTCGGTAGGTACATATTTAAAACCTATGGCAGCCATCGGCAAAATAATTTATCAACTGCCTAGCCTTTTCTCAACTACATTGGGGTCGGCTTCCAGTCTAACCGGTTGTGGCTGAATATCAGTATTTTACACGGAACGACTGCCATCTGACCTCCGCCACCCAATTACTGGGAGACACTGATACTATAGGGCTAGACTGGTTGTCAGCCTTTTTGGGTTGCTGACATCCGTAACGACTGTCATAGGTCTTCATATGACACCCGGGACCAACTGCTTAACGTGCTTTCCGAAGCACCGAGCGGTTCCGATGTGTGCAAAAGGTCACCCATCCAAGGACTGACCGCGGTAAGCACGCTTCATCTTGCAGGTCGACTGATCAGGGCGGTAGCTATGTAGCTAGGCAAAATAATTATTGTTTTATACTAAAAAAAAATATTCTATATATTTTTTCGTCATGGTTTGTTCGTACACTTATCTTCAGACGATCAGCTATGGTTACTACAAAGTAACTTCTTATTTTAAACTTGTCTTGTTTGACTGTGAAAACATATTTATTTCGTTTGAAGAAAGTGCATACTGCTACATGTTATATTAAACTTGTGGTAATGTTATGTGTTTCCACTTCACAAAAAACTTTTCAGGGGAGCAGGATGACCGAGTGTTCACGCTGGCGGAGCAAATCATAGCCGCTATGCCCGAGAGGATAAAAGTAAGTATGGGACCGTTTATTACATACAGTTTTTTTTTTCTAATAAAAACGTTGCCCCACTCTAGAAATGATTCTTGTATCGTGGGTGCGTTTACAAACACATACATTCACATACACAAACATCCAGACCCGAAACAAGTATCTGTAGATGATACAAAAATTTGTTCAGTATGGGAATCGAACCCACGACACGCAGCACAGCAGTCGATGTCTCAACCAATGCGCCAACTGTACCGTCAACACGCAACACAACAGTGACTTGATATTACATATAAGATTATCATACTGAACTCAATGGAGATGAGCGAAGTTTGAAGTTGATTATAGTTCTGTTTGCTCTACATTAGTCTTAGTATAATATTAGTCCGCTAACCCACACCAGGGTAATGTAATGGATTACCTTACGTGGCCTTTTTATTCTGAGACGGATTCATGCCCACCAGTGGGAAAGAAATATTATACGCAGATGCTGGACTTAAGTACCTAATATCAGAAAGACGAAAACGAAAATTGTTTCGGAAATCATATGTTTTCCAAACTTTCAGGGAAATAATTACCAGCAGGCGTAGCGTAATCTTTTCTTAACGTTTTTTACTTACGTTAACTGTTAAAATCCGTAAAAAATTGAAATTGTATATTTACAATAACTAACAAATTATTTCATAAGTACACAGACGGACATTGGAACCAAGAGACAATAGATTTTCTATAGTGTCTACTTTTCGTCACTTGACGCGGTCAGGAGGAAAAGTCGAGGAAATATTCATACTAGGATTGCCCCACCCTAGGATTTCTCCTGTATCGTGGGTACAGTTTATAAACATACATGTCATCTATACACACAACCAGACTCGAAATAACTATCTGTAGATCAAATATTTGTTGATTTCCCATCAGAACGAAAGCTCCTCTCTGCTGTCGGGATGCGGGCTGGACAGCGGCAGCGGAGGGGGCGACGACACGCTGATGGTACCGCTCCTCGATGACACCACCACCTTCAACAGTGACTTCAGTTTTGAGTTCTGCGACAACACTTATAGGTTAGATTCTTTACTTTATATATTAGCCGATTATACATGTAAGTACTCGGTTCTCAAGAGAATATTTCGCCTGTGTTGGTAGATGCAATTAATTATTTCACACACGAAAACCAGCGTTATCTATTGGAGTCAAACGACAACTGCAAGCCTATATCGCATATTGAGAGTTTGCAATGATTCTTACACATATGTCTAAATAGTCCGATATCAACCCCGTCAAGCTTTAGCCTGTCAAACCACATTACCCTGCCTTGTCGGAGGAACCAATGGAGATGAAATCTCCATAAGATGTGGATTGGAGTTTGAATATATTGTCCTCGTTAATGTTATGATATGTTACCTTTACATATATAAGGTTTGAGTAAAATAACTGTTATAAAATATCATAATCATTCAAACTCCTTCTTTTAGTATGAAGGTTAGATTTAGGGCCCAGGCCAAATAAGAGTTAAAAAGAAATTCTTTTGTCCTCAGGTACTGCGGTGGTTCAACCCCGTGTTCATCAGGGTCAGTATCCCCGGGCTCAGCAGCATTATCTCCGCCGCCTCCGTCTCCCCGCTCTGCGCTGGCGCACCCACCGCTCTGCACCACCCCCTCTGCCACGTTGCAGGAGTTCTTAAACGCTACTACGCATTTTTCTAATCTTACGCTAAACGGTATGTTAGTATGAATTGATGTTAGAGTTACAGATACATTTTGCTGATAATTGGAATCCAAAACTAGATTTGTGTCTTCATCATATGTTATTCTTAATATAAACTGTTCAATATTATTGATACTTAGGAAGTTATTTAGACAGTTGTTGAGAACTATAGCCTAGAGGAAAGGAAAATTGAATTTCAATTTTAGAAGGAAAAATTGAAGGTTAGAGAGGGGGAAGACCTTGACGAAGCTTTGCACAGCAAGTCAAGGAGAAAGTAGGGGTAGAGTCGTATCAAGAGGTTAAAACGAAGGAAGAAGACAGATAGCAGTGGTGATTGCTCCACTGACAAGAGCTAAGCACTTAAAGAAGAAGGAAGTTATTACAACTAATAATAGGCATAACACTTTCACTTAAAAAATGTGTGTGTGTACTTATGTACGCACGTAAGAAGTTATACTTCTTGTTTATTGAAACACGTGTTACAGATGCACAAATATTTCAATAACTACCTTGGATATAGCTATCAATTCCTAAGAAAAACCAGCCAACTTCATGGCGTCGCTTTTATCTGTCGGTTTGCGCGCGCATCTTAAGAATTCACTATCATCAAGAGCGCCACAAGAAGTATAACTTCAACAAAGTCATCGTATTTTTGCAATTTAATAAACATTTTCAATAAATGTTTAGTACAATATATGAGATTTTCTTCAATTTAGAAATGACGGTATTTTAACTCTGAAACTTTTTACAGACCGCGAACAACGGGAGTTATATTCGGCAGCGATTACGATCCAGAAAGCGTACCGTCAGTACAGAGGCAGGCAGTTGCAGCGACGAGCTGCAGCCGCTGCCATCACCATACAAAACTGCTACAGGAGATACAAACAGGTATGAAGATGTATACCAGATATCCCGTGATAAATCCGTCCACTCACTTAGATTCAAACATAGCAGCCTAATTACCGATGTAGCGACAGGCGTAGATCGCGCGATAACTTCTTTCAAACGTCATTTTTGTGTCATATAATGTATTGGCTGACAGTGAAATTGCTGTCGCGTGGCTGTCGCGTTGCTGTCGCTTTTTTGCGAAATTAGGCTGCGGATCAGAAAAATACTTTCCATATTAAAATTTTCGTTCTAGAAACATCATTTCCTCAATTTCGGGAACTTGTCTCTTATTAAGTTTTTGTATATTATCGAGATGTTTTACCATATTTATGTTTGTACAGTTTGCGTATTTGAAACAAATGCACGCGGCGGCGACGGTGATACAGCGCGGTTACCGCGCCATGCGCGCGCGCAGGATGGCTACTACACCTATCAAGTGAGTTCAGAATATCTTAATATTAATATAATTTCACGAACTGTTTTAGTAATAATTAATATCATGAGCTCTTCAAGTAGCGAGCCGAGCTATTAAATTAACTTGATTAAAACCAAAACGATGAAAACTTCGAAACTACAAATTGTGACTATATTAATAATCTCCATAAAATTAAAGTAAAAACCAACGTAGCAAACACGGGTTAAGTAACCGCAAAAATAAACTGCAATAGAATAATTCTCTGTTTTTTGGTCTAGTAGTCGCAAGCGGGCTGATGAGCATCCAGGTCCTGGGTTCGATTTACAGGTCGGGAAAATTGTTATTGGGATTTTCTATTCTCAATAAGAGCCTTAAGTTTTGAATGATGCCCAGTAGATGGTGATAGGCTCGCCCTCTATTTGTATTATTAGGAAATTAATAACGGCATCAGTGAAATAAGGGACAGTACACCTCTGCCTAAACCTTCGGGAATTATAGGGGTGAAGCTTTGTTCTGTTATGTGTAAATAGGGATCTATCTAAATACAAATGTACTACAATCGGTTATGCATTGGGCTAACATTTACAAGCCTATTCAAGGTCAAAGTTTTTTATTTCAACTAGGCCTTTTCAGGCACTTTTAAAAAGTAGAGACTCTAGGCGCACGGTTCCAAACGGGTGTAGGTCTTATGGAGAAGAGACCGGCAAGAAACTCCATGGATACTCTTTTCAAAAATAAAAAGTTAATTTACAATTAAAAATCTTAAATCAACATGCGTCATACAAGAAAAATACAAACTTATTAAAACGTTACTTACATAATGAGGCAATAAATATGAGTTAAACAAGTGTTTCGAATAAAAAATAAAAACGGCATAAACAGATCAAAGCGGATAAAAAGAAAAGAATACAAAATAATGAAATAACAAGAATGTCGAGACATGTGAAGCGAATCTAATGTAAAATAGAAATAGTAGATGCAATGGATAACCAGGGAAGCCACATGTGCAGAAGATAGCACCACACGCCTCTATCGTCAAAATAGTCTTTGACTCAAATTGTAAACCTGTACCTCTATCACGAGTTTTCTAACTATTTACTATCATAGTAAAGTAAATTTTCATAATAGCGATTTTAGTTCTTAACTTTCGCTTATGTGACATATGTGTCGTAGTTAAGTTTTGATTTACTATTTACGATATTATAGAGATGTCATGTTAGCGACTCTAATCCCTAATGTAACCAAGTTAATAACTAAAATCGCTTGCATAAAAAATTACATTTACTATGACAGTAAATAGTGAAAAACTCATAATAGAGGTACTGAGCATAATGTAGCTATTACTTAGAGGTTAGTTTGTTGGCTGCTTTTTTAAATCTACATGCATTAGGTATCATATATGTATGCCTACCTACTAAATTGTTCTGTTATAATTACTCCCGAATTTACGTATAAAACATGATTGTATGACAATTATTTTGAATAGAGTGAGAGACACGGTTGGCGTAGTGGTTGAGTGATCGTCTGATGCGCTACGTGTCGCGGGATCAATTCCCGCACGGAACAAATATTTCGAGGGCGAAACCCAACAAGTGCTAAGAAATCATAAATCGTTTTTTTAGTCCATTGTAATGCATTTTTGATGCTCTTTCCAGTGATCTAATCCAATAAGTGGATTTCTTAATAGAAAGAAAATTACTAGAAGGAATAACCCACTAAAGTGACCACGTTTATCCAAAACTGATGACTGTACAAAGTAACAATTTTATACTTATTGCGTTTGAGCACTATACCCTCGATTTGTATGACCTGAAGATATTTATCTCGGGTTTGGGTGTATGTCCATGTGAATATTTGTGTTTATAAACGCACCCACGATACAAGAATTACTCTTAGTGTGGAGCAACGTTATTTGAAAAAAAAAAAAAAAGAGTATCCATGGAGATTCATGCCGGTTCCGAGTCGTGGAGTTCGCGTCATAATAGTTTTTCAAGTGTCTGCGATAGATTTATCAGAAATAAAAACTTATTCTATTCTATTCTAATCATATAGGAGGACATATTCACAAAGGCGTCAAAACCAAGCAGCGAGGAAGATTCAGCAGTTCATGAGACAGTCAAAGATCAAGTAAGTTGTAGATGTAACAATATTCATATAAACATAAATTCCTATTACAGCATGATGACGTAGTAAAAAAAAAAAAAAAACAATTGGTGTCACGCCTACGAAGAAATAATTGGATATGATTCGTTTGCAACATCATGTTAATATTACTTCTAGTATGAGTTAACAAGTCTATTCTCGCCAGCAACAATGACTAAGTATATTTTATGTGTCTTTAACATCTACTACACTGAATAATATCTTTTTACGAATAATATATATTTTTTTAACAAAACATTTCCCCACACTAGGAATAATTCCTGTATCGTGGGTACTTTTACAAACACAAATATTCACATGGATGTTACCCGAATCCGAAACATCTATCTGTAGATCAAAAAAATATTTGTTACGCGCGGGAATGGAACCCGTGTACCGTCAAATCAAATTTGGTAGTCGGGTATAGACTTGTAAACTCATAATGGTGGTACAGATCTTGTAATGCAGGAGAATTTCTTCTTGAAGTCGTGTCGGCGTGTCCGTATTTTCAAATATTTCTTACTTGTCGTCTGTCATTGTCTTTATCGTCGAGGCTTCGTTGGGTAATTATTGTATATCGTGTGTGATAATAGACTACATCTTTGAGTACATAATTCTGGTTACAAATAAGACTATGGATAATAATTAGGCGGTTAGTAAAGTCAATAATGGTGGTTATGAAAAACTGTTTTTTGAATTAGCACTGTTTAAACTCAGTGTGTGTGCGTATAAAAATCTTTCGAATTCATTTCAGTCAAGTCATCAAATTGTATGAATATAAATTATTCGTTTCGACATTTAGACTTAAACTCTGATTTATTTCTCAAAATCATATTATAAAGTAAAAGTATTGATTTTTAACTCGTAAACGGAATGAGTTAGAAAACTGAAATTTGGATATTTGTGCGTAAAGTTAAGACCTGAAACTGATTCAATTACAATTACTTATTTTCAATTACAATTACCTACTTAGTTACTTTCAATTACAATTATTTTCAAGGATTGGTCCCATAGTTAAAAAGGTGGCATAAAATCTTTTTCTTTCTATTGTCTATAAAATATCATTTACATAAAGTATAGTATTTTTTCTTTTTATCTTTCTTATCGTCAAAGTTGTCACTATTAGACCATTTCTCTTACGGAGTCTATATCAAAAACTAAACTAGTTAGGAAATTGATATTTCTGTATGTCATGTACCACCATGTCCTATATTTTAACAACAGATACTGAAAACATTATTTACCCTTGAGAATAGTTCTATTGAGAACTTTATAGTGACACGTCTCAAGTTTGCCCAGGATTATATAAAAGTTACATAACACGAGAAGCAAAGCAGAATAACAATACAAAAATACAGTACAAGCCTTCAATGTTCCTTTTCATAAACCTAATAAAAAACGCGTCAATCCACTACATTGTATTCCACTACCAGATAATAAATATTATTTACAGAATGTATTCTGTTTGTATATCCTCTGGGATTCGTGAATTGTTTACCCGGAACTAATATAGCGAATCCATTATAGCGCAACAGAAGGGCTCAAGCCTTTGAAAGGAAAGAAATATGAAAATATGATATATTGTAAGAAAGGAACGCCTCCCAATCTTAATAATTCAGCGAAACAAAATACGAGGTCTTTAAACTTATTGTATATATGGTTTTATCCGGATTTACTTGGTTTACTCTGGGATAGTCATAGAAAATGCCGACGCCATCTAGTTTAAAAAATGACGGGTAAACGTGATTGAAAAATCCTAATTGTAAAATATACAATTTCATTTAGACTGAGACAGATCATAATAATTATAATGTTAGCCATTACTGTTCTACTGCTGGCCACGGGCCTCTTCCAAGAATGAGATAGACGAAATGTTGTTTTGGCTTTTTGGACTAGTAAATTCATATTTTTATTATTATTCCATTGGTACACTATCTATGTCCGTTACATAATTCTGTTAATAGTTGTAGCAAACTTAACTTACTTTTGTATTAACCAGGAAGCATTTACACAAACAAAGTTAACAAGGTGCTATAATTTGATTTACTTCCCAAATTAAGCTGATGAATTTCTTAGTTAAACCAACGTATTAAGCTAACAGGGATATTTGTATTCTTTGTAGCTACTCGCCTTAATTACATTGTTTTGTTGATTGCTAATCTTGTTTACTTATCATTGTCCCTCTTCAGCAAAATGGGCGGATGTTGGACTCATAAAAAAGAGTCTCTAATTTACAACGTATAGCCATGTCGCCAATGTTCCTCTATTATTTGAACATAATGGCCCCTTTTTGCGGGCTTTCCCGTGAATCGTAAGTTAATTGTGTTTGCCTTGTTATTTTAGAGGTTTCCCGGGATTTCGTGGGGCTTTCAGTTAATTCGGTTCCTGGAAACTGGTGTTTTATGGATCAGTTTGCGTCAGAGGGAGATTTAATTGCCGCTTTTACTAACGACAGGAGTAATAAAGTCTATTGTGTCGTATTACTCTTTTGTATTGCCGTTTGTTTTTCATCTCCTTTTTATTATTTTTTATTTAGTTGAGAATTTAGAACGAAATAAAAATAAATCAAATTTACCTACAGAGTTAAATTAAACTAAAGATATATAAATCTAAAAGATAGGATAAGGCACAGTTATATTATTTGTAGACACGATATTTTATTGCTGTGCCCGACGAACAATACAAATAATATTTTTCTCTGTCCTTGAATTGTGACATAATGTAAACGTATAAAAGTCAAAAGGTCAGAATATTTGAAGGAAAAAATATTAATCTTTCATGCAATATTAAAGTCCTTTCAACTTGTCGATATGCATGTATATCTATGGATATGATAAACGGGAAGGATCGTTTCAATGGGACAACTTTTGGGTTCCAAACTTTTTGAAGGTTTAAATAAGAAAGTTAAAGATTTACAGAGTTGGGTTCGGTCGAATGATATTAAATATACATTGATGTTGTTAATTTTATTCATGTTGTCAGATATAGGAGACTTAAAAGCAAATGTACGGGTTACTAGAATTTTATTAATATTGGTATAATTATGTCAATATGAGTTGCAACTACTTAGACCAAGACAACAGAACGGTTTCACCTCTGACTGACAAAGTATTCGATAGTAATCATCACCTCTTGTTGGTGTAGTAATACCTTCACTTCTAGATTAAATAACAGTTGGATTACAAATAACAGCCAAATTAATGTTATTGAATCAGAAAGTTTATCAGATAGGTTTACTTAACAGACACATCAGAAACAGGAATTAAAACGCATTTTGTCACATACGTTATAGGCAATCAGTTAGTTTATCTGCAATTGCTGAAATCAACCAGTTTTATAATCATAAAAAATATTATATTCTTTGGTCTTCCAATTATGCGAATACAGAAGTAAATTAATCTTATTTGCCAAAGAATTAAGCCGTTTATTCATTGGCTCCATCCGAGCCGATGCTAAATTAATTTTGGCCTACTGACTCGCTCCCGATCCTTCCCAAGTAATCTGAGCCAGAATCAGTTCGCTACTTTATGAATGAAACATTTGAGCTTTTCGTGAAACTTCAGTATCTGTGGCGGATAGATAAATCAAGTGAAGCCGAGTTTGTTTCTTGCCTTCGATAAGGGAATCTTAAGAGCATGATTTTGTTAAACTTTCAGTCTTGTTGTTGTATTAAATTAAAGGAGGGTTTTTGTTCGGCTTTGTTTGTAGTCTTGATATTTCGGAGTTTAAGATGTACGTGGATAAGAAAATTGGAGAATTCATTGGGTGTCTACTTAATGGTTTTGTTTCGTTTGTTTCAAAGTTTTTGTTAGTAGCATATCATAACATTAAGCTTGTATTGCTCGAAGGGTTAGGCTGAGGACAAAAATTGTCGTACACTCACATTTCTCCGACCATCTATAATAGCTGGACGTGTGAATCGAAACGATGGCCTCTCGCTCTGCAGCATTGTGACCACTACACCAGATCAGTTTGTGTTAGTTACTTATTCCTTATGTTATTATACGGTATCAGTACTGGTACAACAGTGCATTATTATTAGAGCCTGTTATTTTTGTCTTCAATAAATAATTTTATATACTATCTTGTTCAGAATCGAATTTTATTAAATTTTCCCAAAAACATTTTCACGCCGCACAGCACTTGGGAGGAATTTACGACCAACGTAAGTTTACGTAGTGAAATACATAATAACAATATGTTTCTTGTTGTAAAGGTAAAATAATGAAACGTGACCAGTTTCAATATATTTAAGTCCAGGTTTAGATAGCCTTTAGATACACTCAGTGTCATTGTTGTGGACAAACATTTTAGATAAATTACTGAGTTGTTGGTCCACAACTATGACATAGAACAACAAAACAATGATGAAAAAAAAAATGTTTTTTTAGCATATCATCATACCAATTGATGAAATGTTCTCACTATTAATTGTTACAAAAACAAATTATAATGTATTTGGAGTAAATAAAATGTTCAGCTACTTTTTGTCTTTGACTGTACTGCTGTCTATGAACAACTTCCCTGTTTGCGGCAGGTTGCAGAGCGCACGAGCCGAAAGCGCGAGGGTGGCCCGGCGATCGCCGGATGTCCGCCAAAACTCGTTGCCGCGCATCACCAGTACACCACCCACGCCCAATAGGTAAGCATCAGCAATTCATTGTGTCCTTCTTCTGACTTGTCGATCTGATCAATCGAAGATGACTGCCCAAGGAGGCTTTTTGACGGCATCCTCTTTTGTGTCCTGAAAATTCGTTGTAACTACTGAATGAACTATATATGATGGGACCTAAAAAACGATTGGATTTGCTTGCTTGGATGATGGTGGAGATTTTTATGCTTCTATAAAATTGTCACTGTTTTGTATCTAAGATTAATTTGATAAGGTAAGAAAACGTAACATTCGCTGAATTTAATGTTATTTTGAATTTTCTAGGATCGTTGATTACCTTGCACCTGAATCGCCAATGAACGTCGACGAAGACCTTCTTCTTGAGCTTCTGTTCAAAATCTGACAACCGCAGCAATTCAATGGACACTATCCGTTTCCACATTGTTCGTCTTCATTTCATCCTCAAGCGGAGGTTTTCCTTTCCTCATAATTTTACAAGTCGATATTTTGTTCAACTTGAATTTTGTGATTTTTTTACATCGAGTAGTTTAAATTACGCGATAACACCAACTGCCTTTCACATTATCAAATATAACTAAGCTACTTTCAAGAAACAGGTTTCTTATCGGAGTTGTGAACTAACTCAGGCCTTGTCTATTTGAAATATTTTAACTGTTTGTTTATTTATAAACGTATTTTATAGAATGAATACGAAAAGTTTTGACTATCACGTTTTGCCGTTTAGATTTTCTTTACTACGACAAATCACCGCCGTTACGATTGATCGATACCGTTACAATACAATATTGATATTTATTAGATCATAAATATCATATAGACCAGCGCAGTACCGTCTGCCGAACATTAATGGATAATAATAATAAGCAACGGGTGTGACACTAGGAAATAATTATTTTTTCCTTAGAAATGACTTGTTCAGAGTTTAGATTTCGATTTATTCTTTATTTTAAACTCTTCAGGTCATAGACAGGGTTATATTTAGTATAAATTTTATCGTATTTGTATTATATTTTCATAATGTATTTTTGAGATATTTGTTTAGAACATTTATTGGAATCATATTTTTGAAAACTCTAAATTGGATGTAAAGTAATTAAACCTAGATCATCAAACGTATTGGCTGAAAATTTTTCGTGAAGGTGAGGAGAAAACAGAAAAAAAAAAAAACTTTAAAAAAATCTTTACACAAGAATGCGTAATATTTGGCTTTTGCAATTCACGTCAATTGCAAATGATTTGATAGTGAATTTTAATGTAAAGATTTCGGTTGGTTTATTTGCTTGGAACTTTAGATTGAGTCAAAAACTTGAATTCTATTCAATGAACGATTTCAGCAATGGAGTTTATAATATGTAGGTTAAGTACAAATTCAAATTATTAAAAAGCCACTGTTCTTATAAAGTAGATGCACTTAGCGTATAATACAATAAACCCGACGAGCTGTGAGTATTTTGAGATTTTATCGTATTTAAGAGAAATAAAAGTAATTACGCAGTTAGTTTCGGTCGAAAGTTTACAATAGGTTTCATTCCAGCCTAAATAGTTTTAATTCTTTTAGTCTATGCAGTCAAGATGAAGCCTTAGATATCATCGAACGTGATCTACAATCTTTGAGAGTCCCTTTAGATTAGAGATAATCTTACGAAAGACCTTCGACCGTTTTTCCCAGTTCTTTATTGTCTGTTGGTATTCCATCTCCTTTGTCAACTGTATCGTTAAGTTTGTATTCCTCCTCCCCTAGTTCCTATTCCAATAAGTGCGGATCCCTAATATGAATTTTCATCAACTACCTACATCTACTATTAGTTCTTTAGATAATTAACTTTTGTTTTAGATCCTCATTAATGCTAACGCCATACTTACCTAGCGTTCATGAAGAAATAAGGTTGTGCACCACTTAAATATAGAAAATAAAAACCTAAATATTCCCTTTTTCTGAATTCTCTGATATTTTAATGTAGTAAACATAGTAAAGTTTTATAGTATAAGAAATAATAGAATAATCATAGCTTAACCATAAGAAGACGTGCTACAGTCGAGATATTTTCGATTCGTATTTTTATAAAGCAAAAGTTTCGAACGAATAAGGACGCTTTGCTTGAGCAGGGCCCTGGTACTTTGAGTTATCAACTTTATTTCAACTATCTCGTTTCACTTTCTTTATTAATCTAGTTTTATTATATTTAGTTACACTTGAAATTTAGTTTTTTATTCGAAAATCTAATATTATTCTGTATTTTTTTATTAAACTGTTCGTACATTCCGATATATTCCTGTTTATTTAGATTTTGAGAGGCCCAGAATTGAAAAAATGTAGGTAAAAAATTTGGTTGATTCGCAACAGAAGTAAAAATTTTTCGCTGTTCAATGTCAAACGGTGTTTTGTTGGGAATGAACTAATGTTTTTTCGATTAGAAGAAAATAAACACGCGACGAGGATTGAGAAAAACCGTCCAGTTGTGGCGGCTTTTGCACCCTCCGGTAGCGAACGGCAAAAGTCGCAAATAACGCGGGAGTCGCAAATGTGGTGACATCGGCGCGTTGGCTCGCCAGCTTTGAGCGGCCGGGGGCGCACTAATACAACACGTATATTTCATATTTTTGGATCGCTAATTTTAAGATGTTATATTTATATATGTATATGTAGTAATGGCGGGTACGATACCAGTATTTCGAGATGTATTGCGCCAAAAGTTTTGATGTATTAATTTTCCATAAAAGTTATTCTATCATTTCAGTTTTAATTTTCGAACAAATAGTTCGTTTAGCTAGTGGTCATGCGTATACCTATATTTTTAGATAGCGTGCACGATTGCTTCAGGAGCGCTGACAATGTCATTAGAAATGCGAAACGGCTGGAAAATGTATGAAGAAAATAAATTAAAAAATATTTTTCACAGTAACGCGGAACCTCTGAAAGCAATAATATTTTTGTGGTGAAATAAACTCCGATTTGTAAAGAATAAGTATTTTAATAACCATGCGGTCGTCACAAAACAGTTAAATATAGACGCTTTTAGTGCCACCGATAACTGTGTCCCTTTTACTATCCTAGCTCTATCAAATACTAAACATTATTTTAAAAAGCTAATCAAAATTTAAAATTTATCATTTTTTTATTTATTAACGTTGTAGATTATGTTTTGTCTACTAATATGTCAATTACGTAAAATAGAAAAAAAATCAAATTGTTTTTTTATAAAAAATATTACGAGAAGGTCACATTTTTTTATATGATATAATTTATGCAAAAGTTTGAAAGCAATAAAACTTCAGAGGAAAATAAAAGCGGCACACATACGGCGAGGCTTAGTACTTGACCACAGCTAAAAGATAGTGCACTAGAAGTAGATATAGTTAGATAAATTACTATTATTATATGAAATAATAAAAAACTTGAAATCTATACATAGAATTTAAAACTAAAAGTTTAACTAATACTTTTTATTATTATATTATAAGAAGCTTGTTCACACATTTTAACTTCATATTTAGTAAGTATTTCTAAGACTAAAGATAGAAATTGTTACTAACTGGTACTGGAATGAGAAATTAGTGAGACTATGATTGGATTTCTTTTTAATTTTTAGGGTGGGCCGTAAACTAATTGAGCTATATAAATTGTTCTGCCATAGGCACGTTTTTTTGACGAAAATGTGATAAAAATTGCAAAAGGCATTGATTTAGCGTCTATGATTTTAATGTAGTTATTAGTTTCGTTACGTATGTCTGTTGTTTATGCGATTTCTGGTAGTGGATTAATTCGCGATAGCTTGCGTATACTTTTGTCGAGTTACATCACTTTAGTTTTAGTCAGTTATTTTATTTTGAAGAAATTAGCAAATGTTTTTAAATAGAATGGCTAAAACTAATTTTGATCAACTCTGTGTAAAAATGATGATTTTTTTAATCACAATGAGCCTGCCTAAAGTATATTGCATATCACTTAGATACTTAATTATAACTTTGAACGTTTTCGACACTCGCGTATGATATTAGTTGTATTTTTTTTATATATAAAATGCTAGGTCTCTAGAAAATCATTTAGTTAATATTTATAGCTGCTAAATCCTTCAAGTAGGATTGTAATAATATTTTGAAGTGCAAGTTATAGTATGGTACCGAGTTTTTTCCTGTATTTATTACGTAGCCAAAATGAGCAAAAGTAGGCTCTTTATTTTGACATACTGATAACTTTGTTACTTACATAAAATGCAATAGTGCCTGGTTTAGTCATCAAGAAGTATTTGTCTCACAAATTAACTTACCTAAGCCCTAGTCATTTTAGTGTAGCAAAAATAAAATAGATTTCTTTTCAAAAATCATTACAATCCTATATTTTTATAGCTAGCTACTAGTATTATTGCTTTACAAACAAATTTATATAGATTACGAGCGTTTGATAGCGAATTTTATGATGTTATTTAATTTTTTAATTAATATAATTGTTTATATGCAATCTTAAGCGTTATATGTAAGGTTTTCTTTAATATTAGCGAATGTAAGAAATTGTTATGTACTGCCAGTTTCAAGGTTTCTAAAACACCAAAATGGAGGGACGAATGAATGTTGATTGTCCAGTTTGACAACTTAGAATCTCTTTATCAAGTTCATCTTGCGTAAAAAAAAATGTTGTATGAATTATAATAAATTGGATTACTGAATTATGGGAACTGTATTTTTGACACCTATTTTATATAATATATAATGGACTTGAAAATGAGTTGTAAATAATTTCAGAAAAACTATAAGAATGTAATTTTTGTCACAATTTATTTTAAAAAATCAGTGCAATATTTAGTTTTTACTTTATTTTGTAGGTATTCTGTGCGTAATGTAAATAAACAATATCGTTCCTAAGTATTTATAATCGTAATTAATCATGTACTTATTTCTTATGAATGTATTCAATGATAATATTTTTGTGAATGAGTATTTATTTGAACTTTTTATCACATTTAATATTTTTGTTCTTATTGTAATAAGTACTTACTTTAGTTCCGTGTAATATATATTATTTTGTCCCAAAACTATGGTTTAAAATTATCAGAATGATTTCTTTTGGAGTTTGTTATTAATTGTTTCAGCAAACAAATAGTATTTTTTGTAAAATATTCTGAGATGTTGGACATGAGTGTGCATGACGACGAGCTGATGGCTAAGTGTACTTTGAACAAAAAAATAATCTTCCTTTGTAATTATTATAATCTATAAACACTACAAAATTGTGATTCAAAGCAATTTAAAATATTACTGCTGATTATATATTGTGTTTTATTTTACAAACCCTTATTAAATATTCACACTGACTCTTCACGATGTCTTGGCTATGTCCAAATCTGGCAATGAGCTCCGGCTAGAACTCAGCTTACCCCATGAAAGGGTACAACAAACTATCTTCTCTAAATTATTGAATAAACTATTATATAATGAAATCTACTCCCCTTATTAGAATCTATCTTACCTACATAGTACTCACAAAATAAGGGTCTCCTTATTTAAACCTGATTGTCTGTACAGACACTGTAGATACTGAATGAGTATGCTGATAGGGACAAATAGAAGAACAAATTATTATAGATCTATGTTACTCCAAGAATTTGAACAAAAAATATTAAGTGTCCTGGCACTGTCCACGTCTCCGGTATGAGTGTGATCATCAAATGGTTTGCGAAGCATGCTGACTGTATTGGCACAGGAGAGTAATATGGCCAAAAGTGAGTACGATAGTCTTATTTATTATAGAAGATAAGCAAAACTCTTTAACCAACGGACATGGTGGATGGTGGATCTTTAGAAGTTCAAATGAAAATGTTAATTAATTTAAAAAGTTTCTTAATAAACTTACTGCCATAACTCATTTTGGAGGAGACTATTTCGTCTAAAATATTTTATTTTATCGCGAGGCTGAAGCAGCTAAGATAAGAAGTAAAATTAAATATACTGAATATTTTAAGTGGTGAATCAGGCACAAAGTTTTGACTAAGTAAAATATTAAATAAATTGGAATTTTAAAGCTCTTAGGTACTACTAACTGTTTTACTTAAAGCAAAATATGATAATTCGACGCGTTCTTAAATGTGAGTTAATAATTTACTGTAAAACATCGTGGGTGGTCCCATTTACACCTACGAAACTTATCATGAACTTCGTATTTATTTTCGTAACAACTTTACACTTTGCTTACGTCACAGCCTAAAATAAACCGCATTTGTGCGTGTAATCAATCACTGGTACATCAACCCTGACGCGGACTGATTCAGTATAAATATAGTTGTACAAAAGCGGAAATTACGTATAAATGGATGATGTGTTTGTGGTTAAAAATATCACACACACATATTTTTATCGCCTTCGTAATGTTCTTTTTTTGGGACCCTCAAACCTTAAGATAGGGTTGTATGCTGTCAATCCTCATTGATAATACAAGAAGAGAACAATTTTCAGTAAAGAGGAATTAATGTTAATTATTATATTTATTGAGTTTGGCGGTAAAAAATCCACATAAACATAAAGATTTAAAAAATAACTATTTTTGGTTAATGTATGAAAGAAAGAAAGAAAATCTGTTTATTTCCGCCATGTTGTGACGCATACAATAAATACACAAAAAAAAAATAAGAAAAACAAATGAGGAAAATATGTAAACAAGTTATTGTACGTTACGTTACGTTCGTAGGTTTTACAAAATGCATAGCATGAAGCCTGGGTGTCCCAAATTTAAAAGACAGTGGATAGCCTGAATAAAATTAAAACCATAGTATTTTTTATCTGATAAATACTGTGCGTTACTTACTGTGCGTTAGTGTGTATTTAATAATATTAAAAAAAAAAGCAAATGAGCTGTCACGAGATGACACATCAAATTTAAAAACGGAATTCAAACATTACGTAAATAGATTCTTGGTTTTAGTTTTCTTAATGTTTCGTTTGAGATATTACTGCGTGCGTAGAACCGATTTCGATGAAAAAAAAAATGTAGGGTAGATTAAAATAATTTTATAAAATCTGCTATGATGACGCCTATCACCTTAGTTATCCTACGACCTCGGATACTGCAGTATTCGAAACGCTAGGAAAAAAAATATTTTTAATGTGCAGTGAATTTATAATTAAATCTCGGATTGTGTATTTATCGTGCAATTGTTTCAAATTAATACGCGCGTGTTATTTGAATTTGATCTCTTATTAAATACTAATAGTGTGAAAAACGATTACAAACTAAAAAAAGAAGTGAGTAGGTAGTCCGAACTGTGACATATACCTTATTTTGTTATAGTGTCGTGTACATAGTGTCGTTTACAATGTGGAAGGAGTTGCAGAAACTGCAAACATTTTGCGAACCTTATGACAACTGGCCAGTAAGACTGTGAGTACTTTTGTTTTCCTTTGGTGTCATTTTGCGATTTATTTATTTATCTACAACTGGTTACTGTACTTAGGGTTGCCCAATACGTATAGTAGGCCACGTAATAATGTAGCTAAGCATACATAAATGTTTTAAAATGGCTCCCAACGACGACGGCGAGAAACAATAGATTTTTTACTATGTCTTATTTTGCGTTACTTGTAGGTGACAGTAAATTACAAACTGGTTGATGTTCCTAAAATGATTACCATTTAGCTACTGAGAAATGAAATGGCATATAAATCGTGTTACTCAAAACTCAACACTCAATATTTATTGCATTTCACAATGTAATCTAGGTGTTAAATATTACAAATAATTCGGTCGTTGAGGGCTGTATTGGGGTGTTATGCTCACACGAGACTAATAACGGTAAAAGAAAGTTTATGAGAATTGATTAAAATAACATATTGATAGCACAAAGACTAGAAGAAAAGAACAAGAATCAAAAACAGGTTCAAATTAAAATCTCATTCCATAGCCCATATCACCACATTTTTTTATACGCTACATATTTCAAAGATACAACATTATTTTTACTATATACCAAACCTGAAAGTTTTTTGCTCAAAATCAGTCACAGAACTGATTGTAATAAGTTTTACACCATGTTTTTTTTGTCCAAATAATATTTAAAAATTCTTTAACTGACTGGACTTTCATCCTCGGGTGCCATCGGCGCTGAGCCAAACACGTAACATAGCGGCGAGTGCCAGCGCACTTACCCAGCTACCCCACATCGCCATAGTAGACTGGAAACTAGGGATGACCAATTATGGGAGGAAAACGAGGCAACATAACAAGCTTATAACTTTGTGAGTTTTCATTATACATTTTAGAGGTTTTTTATATTGACTCTATAAATGTGTGGCAGTGATAGCCTAGCAGTTGAACGCTTGCCTTCCATGCAGGAGGGTCTGAGTTCAAACCCGGCCCGCACCTCTGACTTTCCGGAATCACGTGCGGATCAGAACTTGATTATCTCTTGCGTTTACGGTGAAGGAAAACATCGTGAGGAAACTTGCACAATTGAGAGGGCTCCATAAAGTTCTTAACGGTGTGTGTAGTCCGCCAATCCCCATCGGGCCAGCGTGGTGGACTAAGGCTTAACCTTTCTCATTCTGAGAAGAGACCCTTGCCCAGCAGTGGGACAGTAATGGCTTGAATTATTATTATAAACTAAAAATCATATTGTGTATGGGTCGTAAATAGACAAACAATTAAAAAACGTTTATACATCATCTTAATCCTCAAATTCCAAAATCCGTTCGTTCAACTAACAGATTGGTCGTATAATTCTCTTTAAGGGCACGTAAAATTTTAATGGTGCTATATTTTATCGGCAGCGTACTCAGGGCTTTGATTAAAAACCATTTGGGAATACCCAATCGTTAGTACGTGATTATCCACTTGTGGTTGGGGAGGTAGGATCATTAATAGTTAGCATTGGGTGATAGATATTTTTTGTACGTGCTAATTTAATTGGTCATTTGGGATTTATTTATCAATATATTTGATTAAGATTACTTTTATTGCTGTTTTAAAGTTATTATTGAGTCGTGAGTAGTTTCATGTTACAGGCTTGATTATGGTAATATTATATTCCTCTCACCCATTCTGTATTAGGGCAGAGACATCGAGTAAAATTACCGAAATACAAGACATTTTAAATATGCCTCCATACTGACGGAAATAAGAAAAAATCGGCTTTGTAGTATTTCTGTCTTACTCTTTAATTTTTGACTGATTGTTACGTCATCACGTGAAAAAGGCCCAACAGATTTGAATGAAACTGCAGTCTTATAGGTATTGGTTAAACTTAAACACTTCCCGGGACAGACCGCCTCTCGACGTTATCTCGGTATATCTTTACGTGACAGTACGGCTAAGGGCGGTAGCTAAGTAACCGCACTGTTTCATTACATTGCTCGTTGTTAGTCATGGTACGACGTTCTGCCCATAGGCGTCAACGTCTGTGGCCGTATAAGTCGTATCAAAAAATTAAAAATATATGTGATATGGTAGTACGGCTGTAGACGGTATGATAAAATGTATGGGATTTTGAAGTGTCATATCATGACATTTGCAAATAGTCAAGTGTCCATGTGTTAAAACAACTGAAGCATGTTTTATTTCCATTACTTGAATAGATCTGCACAGTTTGACCCGTGACTCTCAACTGCCATCAATAAATATCTATTTTAAGATTAATAATAAGTTTAAAGAAAATTTTCCGCTACTTATCAAAATACTATGGAAACTGCCTAACTATTGCCTAACTTCTGTAACTGAATTCAGTGAATAAATACGCCTACAAGTAATGGGCAATCAAAATAATTGATTATTTTAGGGCTTAAACACAGATCGTCAAACTTCTTTAATTATCATGAGTCGAAATATCTAATCTGCGATATTTATGACTAACTAGCTTTTTCTCGCGGCTTTTGGTCGCGTTAATTTAGAATTTGACATTCAATTCGGGTTGTACTCTGCTTGCGAAAGACACGTGGCGCCATCTATTATCATAAGAACGTTATTATTGTTTTCCTCGGGAACAGTCCATTTTTTCGGGATAAAAGGTACCCTATGTCCATTTCTGTACATCTGACAACGTATATGCAAAATTAAGTCAGTGTCAGTGGTTTAGGCGTGAAAAGGTAACAAACAAACAAACTTACTTTCGCATTTATAATATTAGTTAGGATATTTTGTTATCAATGGATTTGGCTTTTAAAAGACTGCCTCATCTGTTTAGTGGTCGCAAACGCGATTGCTGAGCGGGAGATCCTGGGTTCGATTCCCAGGTCGGATACAGTTTTATTGGGTTTTTCTGTATGGAAATTCTCAGTAGCAGCACGGTGGCGGGAATTGTGGTTGGTAGATGGTAGAGAGGCGGGAATAGGCTCGCCACCTATTACATGGGACTCAATAAGAGCACCGGCGAAATGTGAGTGTACAATAGTACCTCTGCATAAACCTTCAGGGAATACAGGCATGATGCTATGTTGTCTCTTAAAATTTTCGAGCAAAATAAATATTTTGGAACGAATTACAAACTATCTTAGAAAATTCGAATCAATATGAAAACACCTCTCTTCAAAGAAACAAACACAAAAAAAAGCACCAAAGGACAGAAAACATATAAAACTCCGCAACCAAACATCGAATATAATCCTGATTTAGACCGGTATGTACAAAACATCCGGGTTTCATGTGATTTTTACCCGGCAACCGCAATTTATACCATTATACCCGGCCTTACCCGGCCCGGATTAATATCGTCGCTTTTTTGGATCCTCATTCAAGGAACATGGGATTTTCGGCTAGATTTTTCCTATTTTTGTTCCTTTTTCGTACCCGGTTCAGTGGAATTCTTAGTAATTTAGGCAAAAAACGTAGGATGGATTAGACCTCGCTTCGTGTAGTTCTGGAAAACAAGGACTTTGAGCCTTGAAAAATGTTATGTCTATTTTTATATAATGTTTGAAGGTTGCCAAAAAATTAACACAATTTGACGACGCGATTGGCACAGTGGGTAACCGATTAGTTTTCTGCGCTACCTGTCGCGGGTTCGATCCCCGCACGGAAGAAATATTTGTATGATCTACAGATAGTTGTTTCGGGCTTGGTTGTGTGTGCATGTGACATGTATGTTTGTAAACTGTACCCACGATAAAGGAGTAATTCTAGAGTAGGACAATGTTCTACAAAAAAAAAAACAGTACCTTATCAGTATTTACTTAGTCCTATATACTTTGTAATTATTATAGTTCGTTAATAAGGTATATGCATGTATTATTTTTATTTGCTCAATAAAATATTTATAATTTCTAGTAAATAATGATGAAAGATTTTTTTAAATATCTTCATCATCGATAAAGTTATAAAGCATTGAAGTGAGGAATTATAAAGAGAGGTCCGACGTATCATCTGACGTCAAATAACATCACGCCCGTAGAACTGCCATAGAAAACAGTGGTTTGTGCGAAAGAGGCAGAAATATTCGTTTAAATTGGTTATATCTCGTTTGTTTTTCGATCAATTTTGATTATGATTTCGCTAATGGTATGATATTTATGTATTTATTTCGATTAACTGGTTAGATTACAAATATTTATTTCATGCATATTCCCTATTGTCCTTCGTGTTGTTCAATCTAAAAGAAAATTGATGGTGAAACCAATATTTTGATAGGCTCAAACAAAATAGGTTTAATTATTGGGTCGGGCAAAGTGTTATTGGGTTTTTCTGTAAGGAACTTCACAGTAACAGTACGAAGTCTGGAACTGTGCCCGGTAGATGGCAATAGGCTCGCCTCCTATTACATAGGACTCAATAACGGCATCGGCGAAATGTGGCTATATAATAGTAGGTATACCTCTGCCTAATCCTTCGGGGAATACAGGCGTGATGCTATGAATTTGTATTTTTTTTTAAACATTGCCCCACCCTAGGATTTCTTCTGTGTCGTGGGTACAGTTTTACAAACACACATGCAACATGCACACACAACCACACCCGAAACAACTATCTGTAGATCATACAAATATTTGTTCCGTGCGGGAATCGAACCCGCGACACCTAGCCCAGAAAGCTAATCACTTAGCCACTGCACCAACCGTGTATCTGAATATAGGCACGCTTGAATTTAGTTTTATGTACGAGTAGTAGTAGATATATGAGGTACTCGAGTACCTGCCTATGTAGATTCTGCCAAGTGGCACCCGAAAACCATTCTACCACTAGCAGCTCTCACTCGCACAAGTGGTACTTGTGCAAATACGACCAACTGGTGCAAAAAACTGAATTCACATCTTGAAAAGCTCCCGTGTTCAGTTATACGCTCACGCATCGGTGAAAATATCCCATAGTTCTTGACTGTTGTGCTGGAGAATTTACTTTTATAATGTTTAGGGCCCGTTTCACAACTTTCTGAGAAGCTAGCTGATAAATAAGCATTTAATTTTCTCTTTCAAAAATACTTGATAAAATATTTTATAAATTTTCATTTTTTTAATCGTTGCCCCTCACTAAGATTTCTTCTGATGATACAGTTTTACCAACATACATGTCACATGCACACACAACCAGACCCGAAACAACTATTTGTTGATCATACAAAGATTTGCTCCGTGCGGGAATCGAACTCGCGACATGTAGCACAGAAAGCTAATTGCTTAGTCACTGTTTTTATTATATCTTTAATAACTAGCCGATATTTTTTTAGCAAGTGTCATTCAATCGTAAAATGGCTGTTAAATATTAAATTTTAATCAGCCACACAAAAATAAACGTCCTAGAAAGACCAACTCGGTGCGTAGCATGTCGGCTACGAAAGCGTAGCTGACGTAGCAAATTCGCTACGAAAGCGTAGCTGACGTAGCAAATTCGCTACGAAAGCGTAGCTCGCGAAAGAGTGACGTCAACATTCCAGTACAACTTCCCTGGCTCTAATACTTTTTATTCACAGCGCTTAACTTGAGATATTCTAGTCTTCATACTTTGAAAACATTGTACTGATGTAAAAGTGATTTTCCGAATCACTGGGGCTTACGGCTGTAATAAGATACAATGTTAATTCGAAAGGCGTAGCTTCGGGATCGTACGGAATAAAATAGTAAATAAGTACCTACTATTAGTCAGGTTCTACAGAGACGTAATCATGATTTTCTTGTACTACACCGCGGTCGGTTTGTTTTTGCCTATTACAGAGCCCCTTCGTTGAGCAGTGGACGTCTTCTGGCTGATAATGATGATGATGATGATTACAGAGCCATGCTTATCTTATCATTGAAAATTGCTTTTTAAACAGATTTTTATCATCAAGCATTTTTTAATGCATTTTTCTCAGAAACTAAGCTGTATGTTCATGATGTGATATGATATGTATGTGATGAGGACGTTTGTGATGATCCGTCAACCAAACCAAACTAAACAACGTCAAATTAAAAAAAAGATAACAGACATCAAAATTTCATAATCTCTCTGCTTAATGCCTTTTTACATTAAATTAAACTAATAGTGACACAACACTGATAAAAGTATCACATAAAATAGAATGTCATAAAAATTCAATAAAAACTTGAAAAATTCTTGACACGAATAGGATTCGAATCCATTACCTCCGCGCACTATGCCATGAATGATATCCGAAGTCACAAGTCACTCATTTAAAAAAATTCTACGTCGAATTTCTTGAAATTTAAACTTAGCATTGCCATACATGTTTATAAACCAATTTATATAGAATTTCATATTTTCGTGACTATCCCACGCTACGTTCGCAAAACCGCTGTTTTCCATTGGTTTTTGTTACGGCTACCTGACGTGACGTGTCGGCATCGTTATCGTAAAATGGGAAAGCGCCCAATGGCACGTCTAAATCACTGATTCACCTCAATATTACTCCCTTCATATTATATTCGAATAATAGATTAGAATCACACTTAACCACCAATCAGAGCCCTTCGCTTAATCTTGAAACGGGAGGCCAAACTCTCGAGAGACGGTAATCGTATTAGGGACGAGTCGAACATGCATTCCTTATCAATTATTAAGAGCCCTTAAGATAACAGGAACAAAAGGTTAAGTTTGTTTTGTTCTTGGTAACTGATTCAGGGGCAAATGTGTACTATTAACTGTACACTCACCTTTCGCCGACGGCGTTGAGTCCCACCTAAAAGAGAAACGCGAACCTATTGGCATAGTTCCAAACTCGAAGATCTTCTTACAGAAAAACCCAATGACACTGCCTGAGAACTCCAACCCAAGACATACTCAAAAGTCACGCTTAGGACCACTACATTAGTGACCTAAAATTGAGACAGCGAGAAATGAGTGACATCCTATCCTATCCTACTAATATTATAAATGTGAAAGTTTGTGAGGATGGATGGATCTTTGTTACTCTTTTACGCCAGAATGGCTGAACGGATCTGGATGAAATTGGCACAGAGTTAGATTATAGTCTGGAATAGCACATAGGCTACTTTTTATCCAGGAAAATGTACGGGTTCGTAAACCACGCGGGTGAAGCCGTGGGCGGAAGCTTGTATATTATCAACTAGTAACAAAGATCCATCCATCCATTCATCCATCCATCCTCACAAACTTTCATATTTATAATATTAATAGGATTTGAAATTCTTTCTCTTGTTCTTTTTGCCGTGTCTGTTGTTTTATCCCAGTAGGTAGGTACTTATTGTATTGCCGGTCGAGAGGTTGTTCATGGTCCAAATATATGGGCATATGACCGTACATGGAACACTGGAGTAAGTATTGCAATTCGCACAGTCTGTAAAAGAACACCACACTTGAACTAGCATTGGGATGAAATCTATTTGAAATTCTTAAATTAGTTCTGTGAAATAAGTGCCTCAAAATCAATAGATGAAAATAAAATAATATTATTTCAAATTTCAATGAAAAAATAATATTATGTCAAACTGTCTGATACTCATTTTTTGAACACTAGGAATAAATACAACCTTGCTGTACATGCTACGCGCCTCCACAGAATAAGCAACTCGTTCATGGGACAATGAATACGCTTTTACAATAAACTTCCCAATGATATACGTAATTTAACATTAAAGAATTTCAAAATTGTAATTAAGTCTAAACTTTGTAAAAAAGGATACTATATAATTTCCGACTATTTAGATGACAAAAATGCTTGGGATTGAGCAGCTCTTTAGCCTTTCCTTTTATTTATGTACAATTTTTGCCATTAATTATTATATTATTTACTTCATTATTTTGATATTGTAATGTCGTTTAAATTTAAATGATTTCTTATATATAACCGCTATACATTGTAAATGTGAATGAGATCTAGGCTGAACGCTCTTAATTTAATTAATTCTCACGATAATTGATGCATGCTTGCACTTTGTTGCGACAGGTTAGCTCAAATAGTTATGGCACTTTCTTCAAAAGGCTATTCCACCCTATATTTGTGTCACATAAACCCTTACATCATTACAATCTGTCTGGACTTTAAAATATACTTTGACCCCTGAGTTTGTTTCGGCGTTTCTTCTCAGGGATAGTCATAGGAAATGTCGACGCCATCTGGTTTAAAAAAGACGTGTTAAAGTGATTGAAAAATCCTAATTGCAAAATAAATAATTTCATTTAGAATTATCGATTCGTCTAGACCAGCCATACTCAAAGTGTGCTCCACGGAGCACTAGGGCTCCGCAAAATCTTTCTGGGGGGTCGGCGAAAATACTGATCACTCTTTTCACATTCAACTCTCTTCTTTCAAGCCTGACATCAAACAATTGATGAAAAGTAAAAAATCAATTTCATACCTCCCATTAGATGCAAATGTATTAGATGATTATTAAATGATAATGTCAGGTAATATATAATTATTAATATAAAGTAAACATAAAACCAGTTTTTGATTTATTTTAGGGCTCCGTCAAGTATTTTGTTTTCCAAAAAGGTTCCGTTGCCAAACAAGTTTGAGAACGGCTGGTCTAGACGAATACGAGACAACTTTAAAAAACAAAGTCAGCTATACAAACATGGTTATATCTTTAGTAAATATCTATACACGTATCATTTGCCCTAAAAATAAAGGCGTAAACAAACATTAAAATTAATTGGTCAATTTATATGCGGGCATGGTGAGCCATTAGTTAATGATTTGAAACCGAAGCCATTCAGCCCACGACATAATTGTTATTCTGATTATAATGTTATTGAGATTTTATTGATAGGGAGCTGATTGTCAATCGCCATTAGCCTAATTGATAGGTATAGAATATCCTATTCAAAGTCAAAGTTATTTTATTTCAACTAGGCTTTTTCAGGCATTTTTAAAAAGTCGAGACTCTAGGCGCTCGGTTCCAAAGGGGGGTAGGTCCTATGGAGAAGAGAACGGCAAGAAACTCCATGGACAGATACTCTTTTCAAAAAATAAAAAGTTCGTTTACAATTAATAATTTTAAATTTAACATGCATTTTATAAGGAAAATACAAACTTATTACAGCGTTACTTACATAATGAGGTGTGAGTATGAGTTATAGTGATTCGAATAAAAAATAAAAGTGGCATACTGCTTATGCCGTATGTCAAAGCGGATAAAAAGAAATAGAAAATAATGAAGTTACAAGAATGTCGAAATATGCTTTCCTACTTATAATATTATAAATGTAAAAGTTTGTGAGGATGGATGGATGGATCTTTGTTACTCTTTCACACCCAAATGGCCGAACGGATCTGGTTATAATTTGGCACAGAGATAGACTATAGTCTGGAATAGCACATAGGCTACTTTTTATTCCGGAAAATGTACGGGTTCGTAAACCACGCGGGCGAAGCCGCGAGCGGAAGCTAGTTATTCATATTTAACAAGCTGTTCATGTGCATTTATAGCGATATTGAAGTAGTGTCGAATTTCAAAGGAAAAAAAGATATACAATTTCGTATACTTTGTTAAAACTACAAAATAGAACTGTTTCATTGGTCTAGAGGCCGCAAGTGGAACTGCTGAGTGTGAGATCTTAGATTAAATTTTCTTTATGCAAAACGAACTGTGTCCGATAAATGGCAATAAGCTCATCTCGTATTACATAAGACGCAATTAAGTCCTCGGCAAAAAGTGGGTATACAAATACCTTTGCCAAACCGTTGATGCGTAAACTACAAAATAGAAATAAAAATCACATTATCGGTTTCAATTTAATAAAACATTCTATTGACATATTTTAAGCAAAGAGTACACAACACATTTACAATCATTCAATTTTGCTTTATTATGTTCACAAATGCTTGCAAATAGCTCTCAGGATTTGCAAGCTGAAGTGACAATGGACAGACCACATCGCTCGAAGAACGGACAACTGATGGGGAAGAAAGGTTCTTGAGTGGCGACCACGAACCGGGAGACGCAGCGTGGGAAGGCCACGCAGCGTGGGAAGGCCTCCTACTAGGTGGACCGACGACATTGTGAAAGTCGCGGGCAACCGATGGATGCAAGTGGCGGAATGTCGTTCGATGTGGTGGTCTAAGGGGGAGGCCTTCGTTCAACAGTGGACGTCTTCTGGCTGATGATGATGATGATGATGTTCACAAAAAATTCATGAGAAAATGCACACAACACTTTAAGAATTTTCTTTTCCCTTATAATAATAAGAATTTCATGTTGTCCTTTCATACATAATTTACATAAAATCTGACTACAACCCTAACGAATCATGTCACAACACAAACTAATCACTTTTTTAATGATAAACCTTTCTTATAGTTGAAATCTGATGTGAATTAGACACAATATGAGCAACATCCTTCATATAATATAAATGTTGAGAGGTGTGGTCGTTCTGCCTGGTCCCATACACGTATTGCGAGAAGGTCGTCGGTTTTGGTATGCGAGATGATTGGGAGAAGTATTTTTCGTGCTTATCAAGCCAGCGGGTTACCTGAAATAAATAGTTTGGATGACTTGAAGGAGTGAGGGTTTTTTTTTTAAACTTCGTCCCGCACTAGGATTTCTCCTGTATCGTGGGTACAGTTTACAAACACACATGTTACATGCACACTAAACCAGACCCGAAACAACTATCTGTAGATCATACAAATATTTGTTCCGTGCGGGGATCGAACCCGCAACACGTAGCGCAGAAAGCTAATCGCTTAGCCACTGCGCCAACCGTGTCGTCATTAAGTTTATGCTGTATGTTTTGAACGCAAAGTATGCGTCCACTCGTTGCCAGCGGATGTAGACGTAGCATAGCATCACGCCTGTGTTCGTCGAGGGGTTAGGTAGAGGTGTACTATAATTTTCACCAATACTTTTATTAAGTCCCATGTAATTGTGGGCGAGCCTATTGCCATCCACCGGGCATAGTTTCAGACTGCGTACTGCTACTGAGAACTTCCATACAGAAAAACCCAATAACACTTTGCCCGATACGGGAATCGAACCCAGGAGTTCACGCTCAGCAGGCTAGGCTAGACTAATGAGGCAAACCTTAGGATAATGATAATAATTGTCTCGTCACGGATACATTACGCTGTTGATCAGCGTCGGTCAGTCTAATACAAAATTTGACAGATTGTTTCAAAATATAAGCGTCATAAAAAGGGCTTAGATAGACACGGTATATTAAAAAAATAAAAATAATCGACGGCGTCTTTGGCGCAGTGGTTGAGTGATCAACTGGTGAGCTACGTGTCGCGGTTTCGATTCCCGCACGGAACAAATATTTGTATGTTAGTTAGATAGTTGATTCGGGTCTGGGTCTTTGTGTATGTCCGAACAACTGAACGGATCTGGATGAAATTTGGCACAGAGATAGATTATGGTCTGGAATAGCACATACGTAACTTTTTATCCCGGAAAAATGCACGGAATCGTAATCCATGCGGGCGAAGCCGCGCGCGGAAGCTAGTACAAAACATATGCAGATGAAGGCGCGGGCAAGAGCTAGTATAATTAGTAAAATTGTCTTACATAATCGCAGCGGCACGTGGGCGCCTGATGAGAATTCATGATGGCCAGGTAACTTATTTAGAAAACAACACAAAATAAAACTTTATATATATGAAAAACGTATTGATATATCTCACAGAACGTTTACTCAAGCAACTGTCTTCTAATAATTGTCTGAAGATAATATTTTGCAACTACCTATTCATATTACTACGTTATTTTAAATGAGAAATTATTTAAATATACCCGTGCTTTTATAAAAAGTAATTAGTGAATAATTAGTCATCGCATTTGTTTTTGAACACTTAAAATTAATACGATCTTTAGTTAATGAATATCCGAAGAAATTAATGTTGAAGGATTATATTAATTAAGTTAAGTAAAACATTAAATAGAAAATAAATTAATGATTCTCTGTAACGCTTAAACTAGTTCGTTAATAGGCTATTCATAATCTAATTGATTTGGCACATTTTTCACTACTCACCGTAAAGGTGTTATAATATTAGCTAAAAATATATATTTTATGGTAACCCTGTATCTACCGTAAAGAGGTTGTTATATGACCTAAAAATATATAGTGTGGTAACACTGTTTATTATGCCTTTGATTGCCTGTACTAGGTTCCATAATTCCATATATTTTTAACTTAACATAGCATCACGCCTGTACTCCCCGAAGGGTTAGGCAGAGGTGTACTATTGTCCACCCACACTTCTCCGATGCTGTTATTGAGTCCCATGCATCAAAGTAGTATGTCGTTAAGGTCCAATGTAACAGGAGGCGAGCCTATTGTCATCTACCGGGCACAGTTCTAGACTCCGTGCTGTTACTGAGAATTTCCAATACAGAAAACACAATAACACTTTGCTCGACCCGGGAATCGAACCCAGGAACTCACGCTCAGCAGACACGCTTCCGACCACTAGGCCAATGAAGCAGTCATATATTTTTATTTCCAGTTTTTTATTACGAGTATATCTAACTTGACCTGATTTCTCTCACAAACATTCGCTCCACCTCACATAATTTATATGATAAAAGGACTAAAAGGAAGAATATCAAAGGCATGGCCTGCTCAACTGGACCTGAAAATCCATGCCATGTTGGAAAGTCATGAAGACGCGTTACCCTCGCGTCCCCATATGTTGAAGTTGTGGATGGGTTAAGGCTTGAACGGGAGCGATTACTTAATAGTAATATTGTCTTTAGGCAATTCTGTATTAAAGTAAACGTACGCACTTGTACCTATTCCCCAAGGGTTAGGAAACCTCTGCCTAACCAGTTTTTTCTATTACAAAAAAAGGTTTATCTTTACACCAGCTTTAAGTTATAAAAGTCATTTTTGTATTAAGAACCTTATTGTGGCCGAAATACCTGTTTAATACAGGTACTAAATTGACAGTTAGATCCTATCCTATTAATATTATAAATGTGAAAGTTTGTGAGGATGGATGGATGGATGGATATTTGTTACTCAATCACGCCAGAACGGCTGAACGGATCTGGATGAAATTTAGCACAGAGATAGATTATATAGTCTGGAATACCACATAGGCATATACTTTTTATCCCGGACAAAATAAGGGTTCATAAACCAAGCGGGCGACGCCGCGGGGGGAAGCTCGTAATACAATAACTGGCTCGATAGTTTCTACCTGGATTAAAGATAAAGATAGACTTTGTTTTGTAATAACATTAGGAAATTCTCAAGTAGCAGCAGAGTTTAGTATTGTGGCCAGTGGACAGCAATAGGCTCGTCCGGCAGCCTAATTACGTAAAAAAGCGACAGCAACGCGATAGCCACGCGACAGCAATCTCAATGTCAGCCAATACATTAAATGTCACAAAAATGACGTTTGACAGAAGTTATCGCGCGATCTACGCCTGTCGCTACATCGGTAATTAGGCTGCCGTATTACACTTAACAACAGAACGAGATATAATAATGGAATCATAAAATGTGGCTTTACAAAAATACTCTGGCTAACCTTTCGTTCAATATGTGATGCTATGTTATGTTATATTAAATTAAATTTTCAATATAGCTGATTAGACTCTCTGCTCTTATAACCCATGTCCCAGACAAAAAGCTATCAAGCGAAAAATTTGCCCGAACCCTTTTCAACAAAATCGGCTATTAAAACACGAACTTTATGCATATGGGACCTCGATCTCTCGGACATTGAGGACGATGTATGGCCCGGGAATATTAAGCTTTAGATTGTCACTGGCCAAATGGATCATTCCGCGTTGAAATCAATTTATTTAGAATACAACTATTTTGGCTGCCGAAGAATTTTATTTTGACACTAGAGGACGCTTCGCGCTGTTACCCGCAAGAGGGAGTTCCCATGGGAATCTTGAAATACCATTTCTTAGCGGTACTGTTTTATAAGTTTGTTTGTATAAATTACAACCTTAATGGGTTTCGACTTTTGACGCCTCATTTTTTGTATGTACCTTAAAGAAATCAGCAATTTTAAACACAATACACGGTTAACGTAGGGCTAGGCGAACAGCTTTTTGCACTACACGCCGCCAGAACGAATATTTGTATGGCCACAGATAGCTGTTCCGGATCTGGGTGTATGCAAGTGAGATATATCTTTATAAAATGTACTCACGATACAGGTCATCCTAGAGTGGGGGCAACGTTTTAAAAAAAGGAACATATGTACAGACATTCTATCCCTTAGATTTTAAACGATCTCTACTATCCAAATTTCAATTTTCTTTTCCAATTCCAGGTGTGATAGTCAGTTGTTTAGATGAGTGTTCCGCAAAGTGTATGCCGCGGCACACTGGTGTACCGTGGTCATTAGTTGGTGTGCCTCGGAAGAATAAGGTTAATTACTAATAAATATTGATTTGTTGATTATTAATAAATATTGTTTTGTTGATTAATAATATATGTTGATTAATATTATGTAAAAATTTATCTTTCATTTATGGTGTACCTCCAAAATTTTCCGATTTCAAATTTGAACACAAAAAGTTTGCGGAACACTGGTTTAGATAATGATCGTTAAATATGTTAACTGTGAACAAAATCGTCCTAAAAGGAGACCTAAGATAGTGTCATTCAAGTCATACTTATTTTATAATATAACCACATCTCGAACACGACATAAAGACTGTAAACTGCACTTGAATAGTCCGCACAGATCGTAAAAGCACTTTCGTGGAAAGATATGCTGACACAATGTTTTCCTTAATTCCCTACAGAATCTAGAAATAAAATGTTTCCTCCATAAGCGATTTTAAATTTAAGACTACGAACAGCACGGTGGGAATTTTGTAGTAGCTCCAGCAATAAAATTACCATTGGTTTCCTATTGCGAAAGTTTCTCATAGCAATTCTGGGGAACGACTACCGTCTGATCTTCGGTTTTGAATGGTATTTATAGTTTTCTAGTCGATATTTCCTTGTTATATCACCTCTGTGAATTTACAAGATAATCTATAGGGGCGTTTTTCGTTCAAACTAGCTATATTATTATAATAACTTGCAATCAAAGCCGTTAGGGATGATTATTGTGTTGTTTATTGCTATGCGTTATAATTTTTGAACCTTAAATTGAGTTCTTTTTTTTTCTTAAATCTTTGCCCCACACTACGATTTATCTTGTATCGTGGGTACAGTTTACAAACATACATGTCACTTATACACATAACACGCGACACTTAGCGCAGAAAACTAATCTTTTAGCCACTGCGCCAACCGTGCCGTCAAGTCCGTGTTGAGAGTGCTACTTATCCGACAATTTATAACAAGCGTGAAGTTCAGTTATTCCGTTTCCGATACAGTATTCATCCGTACAAAAGAATCAATATAATTAAAGAGGTATTTGTACAGCGCAAAGCCGTCGGATACAATAAATTTGTGGCGTGTCTCGTCCAACGTTATTTAGAGTAAACGCCTTAGCAGCTGTCGGTTACTCGCGGTGAGGGAAGTGGAATTAATCCTTGAGCAATTTATGTATATACTAGCGACCCACCCAGGCTTTGCACGGGTGCAATTTACTGATGAAGAAAATGAGAAAATTTTCTTCATTAGTAATATATAATCCTTGTCCTGACAATTACGAACACAACAAAAAAATCGGTCAAGCCGTTCTCAAGTGATGCTCCGTCATACATGTGGCAATTGATTTTTATTTATACATGCGCTTTTTTTATTCGCTTTTTTTAGAAAACGTTGCCCCACACTAGGATTTCTCCTGTATCGTGGGTACAGTTTACAAACAGACATGTCACACGCACACACAACCAGACCCGAAACAACTATCTGTAGATCATACAAATATTTGTTCCGTGCGGGGATCGAACCCGCAACACGTAGCACAGAAAGCTAATCGCTTAGCCACTGCGCCAACCGTGTCGTCAGGTATATATATATATATATATATATTCAAATGTATATATATATATATATATTCAAATGAATATAATTGATGCCTTGAAACCAAATAAACTCACTGCTACATCAAAGCGACGATTGATAATATTTTTGAGGAGAGCCAATTTAGAATTTGTAATTATAAAAAAAGATACGAAGTTTTTTTTTTATTGTTTCAGACGTTCTTCACGCCTTTGCCAATATAGATTTTCGATTGTGTCTATTTTGCGTTAGTTGACGAGTTTATGAAATTTAAAATGAAATTTGATATTCACCTTTTGTTTTCGAGGACAATTTTATAAATCAAATTCACAACGCAAAGTAATCAACAACTAACGCTGTTAGAATAAATTTAGAAAATGAAAGGATTGAAACCGAAGACATTAATAGGCATGCGGCTTTGTTCCCAACGATTGGTAGCTTTAAGAGAGAAAATATTGCTAAACATTTATACCGCGAATTGATAAAAGAAGAGCTAATAAATAAACTTTATTGTGTGTTTATGGCTTAGAATATAGATTATTTATAATAATTGTTCCACGAATTGCTTCAGTGAGCCTCTGAATTGTTTATCCCTAATTATTATTAAGAATTAGCATATATATACGTATTATTATTTATGAGATAGATTTTTTTCTGTTGTTCATTAATGTTTTAAAGAATAACCGAAAAATAATCTTTTATAATAAAATCACATGATTCATTTTTTAAACCTTACTTCAGCAAAATATAATGTGGAAAAATAAATATACACATTTTGAAGTCGGTTTTACTCGTGTATGCAGAAGAAAGAATTATAATTATAAATATTTTAATAATATCGTTAGTTTATTGTACACGTATCTGAGAACTTATTTTTATTAATTTTGTAATTTATTATTTTTCCTCCTAAGTGTTTTTTAATCTTAGAGAAATAAATAAAATTAAACCGTAGTATATAGAACAAGACTGTGATAAGTACACATCTGCCTAACCCCTTGAGGAATACAGGCGTGATGATATGTTCTATACACAAGTCACTTATTACAAAATATAAAAGAGCTTTTTGAAATAAAGCGCTGCAATAATTCTAGCGCTATCATTATGAAGCAGCTCCTAAAAGTATTTCAGGAAATTCCAGCGGTCCTGGCACTAAGAATTATTTCATGTATTTCAAACGTCGGCTTAGTGGTGGCGCCATCTACCGACAACTTCGATTTCTATTTCGCAATCGAGGCTGAATGGAAACAAATTTGAGCCCACTCGGAGATGAAAAAAAAATAAAGGAAGTGCAGCATTTTTCGGACGTGTTGGGATCTGTAGGGTTTTAGTATTAGACATTGATGTAGAAAATGTATATGTAAAAGAATATCCGGGTCTGGTTGTTCGTGCATGTGACATGTATGTTTGAAAACTGTACCCACGATACAGGAGAAATCCAAGTGTGGGGCAAAAAAATTATAGAAAAAATAGAAATAGAATATATAAAAGTATGTAAAAGTACATTTTTATTTGGTTTTTATGTTCAACTAGCGGATACTCTGCGTGTGCTACTACGCTAATAAAGAATGCATTGTTTTAGTGGTCTAAAACCGTCTTCGCATTATCGTGTTTCTAATGAAACTGGTTTGTGGCACATCGGTTGGATGGTTTCAAAGTCTATAACGGACATCGGTAGAAACAATTTTTGTTTTTATTGTATACTAGGAGACCCGCGCGACTTCGTCCGCATTAGGAACTACACTACATACATATAAACCTACCCTGGACTTCCACAAATATTTCAAAACTAAAATTAGCCAAATCGGTTCAGCCGTTCTCGAGTTTAAGCGAGATATATATATATATATATATATATATATATCTTTACTGGTACCAGGTTACAAATACATAGGACTAAACTAACGACCTGACTTTACGGTTGCGGGGAGACGACTGCTCTTTACTGGAGATGACGAAGGCTTGCGAATGGTATGGATCAGCTGAAAATTAGTGCTATGCACTATGCACAGCGAATGTTGAACTGCATCTATACATATTTTTCTTTCTCTCTTTTCTGTGGCTGTAATGTGTGTGGCAAAATAAATGGTATAAATGTTAAATACAAGAATCATTGTTACACAAACATTGTCAGGCTCAGTGTCACTTGTGCAGCTGCTGTGTGACGTGTCGAAGGTTCGATTGCTATATCGGGCAAAATGTTGGTGAATAACTTATTTCACAAGTATTTTAATTAAAAAGAAACGTAGCGAGAATTGGCCCCGGTGCCGTTATTTAAACTAATATTTAACTATTCACTTCCTAGTGTTTTAGCACGTTTAATAGTCTCGAAAAGAAGACATTAATGTCATTGAGCTTTTACAGTTAAAAAAATCCTGGAGAGATTTTACATGAGACCTAATAACCGTATCGGCAAAATGTTGGCGTAAAACAGTACACCTCTGCCTAACCCTTTTAGGACTACAGGCATGATGTTCTGTTATTTTAATGAGACATAGTTACACAACGTCGTACGAAAGCCACATCAGCTTAAAGTTTGTTGTGTTCGCGAAACGAACCACATGTCACATTAGTGAAACATTTTTGCTTATTATTGAATTAAACACGTCAAAGGAGAACAATATTAGTTAACCGCTGCAACGTTGTCTCAGGGTTAAGTCAACTAACAAGCTAGTTAAAATAATATACTTATGTGCAAACCTTTGCTTATGTGGTTCTTGGTGAAAATACGAGATCTATGGACCCGTCGGTCGGTGCCTTGTTAAGTGTTATGTATTATGTTACTTCCGTTGCGTTTTTTTTTGTATTTATTATCTAATTAGTGTTTTGCTACAGTAGTAAAAATAAGCCTATGTCCTTCTCCAGAATTAAAGATACCTCTTTGTAAAACTTCATAACGATCGGCAGCCTAATTACGTAAAAAAGCGACAGCAACGCGATAGCCATGCGACAGCAATCTCACTGTCAGCCAATACATTATATGTCACAAAAATGATGTTTGACAGAAGTTATCGCGCGATCTACGTCTGTCGCTACATCGGTAATTAGGCTGCGGTTCTGTGGTTTAGTCGTGACGATGTCAGACAAACAGACAGGGTCACTTTCGCATCATTTTATTTACAAAAATAGACAGACCAGCAGCACTAGTTTTTATAAATAATTTTGATCCTAATTATTTTTATACGCGCATATTGTAGGGTAAAGGCCTCTTTACCCTCCCCTTCTCTTTATCTGAAGCTGATAAAGATTTTAATAAGAGCCAAGTTCTAATAAAATAATAATTTGGCTTCGTCTTAGTGATGTAATTGGAGAACTTGCTATTGCCTAAAACACCTGATATATTTTCACTGGTACACAACGGAGCTTATTTCAGTTCCCAAAAAATACGAATCGTCGTAATCCTATTGGTGTACTTGCGGATTTTTATGAAGCTATACAGTAGATGTTGGATTTCTATCTGGGAGAGATTGCAAAAGCCTCTTTAGTCCACGGTACCCTACAAACAAAATCCACTGCCTTTCCGCCAAAACCATTTCAAAATTGGAATTGGCGCACCTTCTAAGCGGATTTTTATGCCAGCCAACTTATTTTTGCTTTTGCATCCACTCTTTGAACTTTGATATAAGGTCGAAACTCACTTGTTTTAAGTGTTTCGATAATATTGTCGTTTCCGAAGCCCGTGCATAGAGAACACAGATTTGAAATAAGGAACTCACGGCTTATCCTATTGGGTGGTAGAAATAGTACTGTGACCTTTGTATATCGCACCTGTGCTTAATACTCTGGCAAGTGTGTATTGAAGTAACCTTGAATTTATTTTTACCAAAGAGGTAATGGAGCTGTTGCGTTCTTTTAGACAAGATAAAAAATAATAAGTCGCTAAGAAAATTTTCACCAAAATAGTTTTAAAAAAAAGCTTTGCCCCACACTGGAATAAGTCCTGTATCGTGGGTGCGTTTACAAACAAATATTCATATGCACAAATACCCAGACCGGTAGCCTAATTACGTAAAAAAGCGACAGCAACGCGACAACCACGCGACAGCAATCTCACTGTCAGCCATTATATGAACACATCACAACACAAAAATGACGTTTGAAAGAAGCTATCGCGCGATTTACGCCTGTCGCTACATCGGTAATTAGGCTGTCGGAACAATTATCTGTAGATCATACAAATATTTGTTCTGTGCGGGACTTGAACCCGCGACACGTAGCGTAGCAGTCGATCGCTCAACCACTGCGTCAACTGTGCTGTCGAAGTTGGTCCATCATCAAAAATAATATAATAGAACATGACGCCTAAATTTCCCGTGGTGTTAGCAGAGGTGTTAATTTCATCGATGATGTTAAATCACTATGTGATACTGGGCTGAACCTATTGCCATCTACCGGGTGCAATTTTAAACACCTTATAACATTATGTCCAACCCGGAGATCGAACCTAGACGCTCAGCGGCAGCGATCTACTTCAATGAGTCAGTCTTACTAGTATGAGGAAAATTGTACAAAAAAACGTTTTCGGTACTATGTATAGTCCACCTAATTGCACCAGGCTGGGAGGGTTAAGCTTAACCCTTCACGTTCTGAAAAGAGGCCTATGCCCAGCAATACTACATTATCGCCCAACTCATGAATTCTTAGAATATTATCCCATAGTGTACATTTAAACCAAAGTACAATTACGTCATAAAAAGTAATTAATGTCCCCCGTTAGGAACACTTTGTCTGAGATAGGTGAGCGTCAGCAAAAAAGGTTATCGTCATTAATCCCTTTATTAATGGCCCGTGAGCTGCCCTTGTTTTTCTGACCCTACACCGAAATGCCGTGTACTGTACGCAATAAATTATGCATGTCCGTTTTTATCTACGTTTGGTTATCCGTTACGCGTTCAGCAGAATTGTATGAATTAATCAACAGATTTGACTAACCGTGCCGTTGATTATATTATCATTTGCGTTAACGGTGATGGAAAACATCGTGATGAAACCTGCACACCTGAGAGGGCTCTATTAAGTTCTCGATGGTGAGTGTAGTCCGCCAACCCGCTAGACCAGTGTGGTGGACTAAGGCCTAACTCTTCTCATTTAAGAAGAGGCCTTTGTTCAACAGTGGGACAGTGATTGGCTGAATTTATTATATTTATTTATTACTAGCTTTTGCCCGCGACTTCGTACGCGTGGAATTTAGAATCTGATATTTTCCTCCGGTAAAATCGAGCTTATATTTTAAGTTAGACCTCTAGCAATACATTGATGAAAACTGCATTAAATTCCATGCAGTAGTTTTTGCGTGATGCGTGTACAAACATACAGACAGACAGACAAAAATTCTAAAAACTGTTGTTTTGGCTTCTGTTGCTGTAATAAAGACTGGGGGACCTTTGTCTCCATTTATTTCTCCATTTCCTATTAGTTTTTCCCCAATATCTATAATGTACAGAAATCGGCCTGTTATAATTTTATTATAAAGAAAGAAAGAAGAAAGTAAAAGTATTTATTGCAGGCACGCATAACAATAAAAAACAAAAAATATGTATAGATAGTCAATAGAAATAATCGATGAATTTTGAGACTGAATTTTAAAATTGAAGAAAACCCATATTCACAAAGTAGTCGATATTATTTTATAACATCTAATATATGTACAGATAAAATACTTAAATTTGTTAGGAGAAATATCTAGATGTTTACTATGTGTGTGGTGCTTAATAGTACGCAATAAACGTAAAATTTCAGTGTTCTGTGCCAACAAACATGTTGATGAGGGAAAGACCTCGAAGGCGGAATACTCTGTGACGTCTATCTATAAAAAAAGTCAAAAATACTACGTTGAAAATCGTCCTCTATTGCAAAAAGGATGATCCTCCGACGAGGCAAGAGGCGGGCCGAAGCCCGAAGGTTGTTGTCGGACTTACGTATAATATGTATGTAGTCTCATAGTGCGATTCAGTGTTTTCTGTTGTCGCTTCACTCCGATAGATGGCGTTTTACTTTTTGCTATGAAGTTCGTAGTTGCTACACAGATAATAGACATAATCATTTGTATTATTGATTTAATAAGCATCGACATTTTGGTAGCAAGTAAATTAAACATCAATAACAACTCGTTTTTCATCAATTCTTCATGATCTAAGTATAAAACTGTGAACTTTACACATTCGTACGTTAATTTAGCTAATATACTGCTGTATCCTTTCCCCTAAACATCAGCGTGAATGCATCAGCATATTAATTTTATTGGGAGCCATATGTTTCTTCCTCGTAAATATTCATTCGCGACAATACGACCCATTCCGATCACAGACAATAACGAACTTTCTCTGTATTTCCTTACTAGTGCCACAGATCATAGAAATAAAATAGATATCTCTATAGCGCGGTAACTTTTGGACTCACGTTTATCCTAAAATAATGAAAGGTTACGCACCCACCCAGTATTCATGACGACGCGGTTGGCGCAGTGGCTAAGTGATTAGCTTTCTGCGCTAAGTGTCGCGGGTTCGATTGCCGCACGGAACAAATATTTATATGAGTTACAGATAGTTGTTTCCGGTGTGGTTGTGTGTGCATGTGACATGTATGTTTGTAAACTGTACCCACGACACAGGGGAAATCCAAGGGTGGGGCAAAGTTTTTTTTTTTTTTTTTAAGTATTAGAAATGTGCTAACTCAAGCGCGAAAGTGCGTCTTTCTTTTCTTCCTTAAAAAATCGTTGCCCCACAATAAGAATAATTCCTGTATCGTGGGTGCGTTCGCAAACACAAATTCACATGCACAAATACCCAGATCCGGATCAACTATTTGTAGGTCATATAAACATTTGTTCCGTGCGGGACTCAAACCCGCACGTAGCGCAGCAGCCGATCGCTCAACCACTGCGCCAATTGTATCGTCAAATCGTATCGAATATTCGGAACTTGAATTTTGAAATTTAGGAAACAAAAAGCTCTGTGTTACCAGACAGTCATCGATGAGTTGAACAATTCAAAATTTAAATTCTCCGTATACGTGAATCTGTAGTTGAGAGTTTGCGATACAAACCGTTTCCGAAGCTGTCACACGTGTGTGCTCAAGGTAACGGTCTCGGAAATAAAATCGATTACGTGTCTAGTTGTATCGGCACGAGCTATCATGGCAATCGTTCATGCCGTAGTGGAAAGATTAGCCAGTCAGCAATGATGATATCTAGGCTAACTGAACCGAGTGTGGCAGATGAACTCAGATTTCGTCATTATATCGCTTCTTTGCACTGTTATTACTTGTTTAGTATGTTGTATGATACTTGAGTTTGAATGCTAACCAACCAGTATTTGTGTATGTACGTTTTTCCTGCTCTACTTATATATACCTATTGGTTGGGGGCACATCGAGCAGATGACTTTTTAGAGCGACCAAAGAAAGTACATAATTTGAATTTTTCCATAATCTGGGGTCGTGTTCATAAACAATATAACAGTAGTGTAGTGTAGTGTAAGCTTCTTTTGACAAATTCGATTTACTACTTTGAACGTGTACGGCGCTCCGATTGGTGGAGAGCACGAAACGGACCAACTGATGTGTAAAATGAAAACGGCCGTTTATTCCTTCAAGTAATACGTGTTAAATGGATGTCTTAAACAGCTGTTATATTCTTGGTGAACATGGGCCTTGCTCTAGTAAATGTTAGGGTGATTATGACAATTCTATCATACCATATCCTTTTTTTCTTTGTTCTGTGATCGTCATGAATGTGACATTCGAACAAATATAATTTGTTTGTCTTCTGTTTGCTGGCATGTGATATTGATTGAAAGTATTTTTGGGTCAAGATTTTGTCGCGCATGTAAATATGGAAGCAAATAAATGGGTCAGCTTTTGTTACTGAGTTATTGAGTTACTTTTTCGTTGGGCATGAAAAAAGTTATCTTTTCTATTGCTTGGCATTCATTTCTTACTTGATGTCGTAAAAAGTTGAAGGCTGTATTACGCAAATGGAAGATATCACCCCTGGGGATATTGTACTAGTAGAGTAGCACTCAATTATTTTGCCTCAAATTAATTTAAATAATAATTAATATTAAATAATTATTGATAAATACGAGTACTTTGGGTGCTCAGAAAGAGCTTAAGTGCGATACTTTATTTTTTCTTTTAAAAAAACATTGCCCCCACTAGGAATAATTCCTGTATCGTGGGTGCGTTTAGAAACATATATTTCACATACACAAAGACCCAGATCCGAAACAACTATCTGTAGATCATACAAATATTTGTTCCGTGCGGGAATCGAACCCGCGACTCGCAGCGCAGCAGTCGATCACTCAACCACTGCGCCAACCGTGCCGTCAACTCCGCGATAATTTCCTTTTTTTCGAGGTAGAATTCTTCAAACTTCTGAACATCCTGATTAATCCAAGTGAAGCTCCGGCTTTCCACTATAACTACCTCGGTGGCGGAGTTAGTATGTTCGGCACAACTGGGGCGGTAAGCACCGTCACAAATTGGTGACTGGCTAATGTTATCACCACGGTATGAGTTGACACGATAGAAAGAGATTGCTTAAAGAGGTCACGAACTAATAAAATAGGTTTTTATTTTGTAGATAGGTATTTGGCAAGTAAAAATTTGATTAATAATGTCCTCCTGACCGATTTCGGTCACGGCGGCCAATCTCACCGGAGATTAGCCAACTACGCAGGAGATACTATAAAGCACAAGTGTATGCGCAAACATAGGTGCTCTCTCTGTTCCTTCACTCTCATAGTCCGATAGGACGGCAATCCGACACGACCGGAGAGAGATCAGGCGCAGGACCAACGGCTTTACGTGCTTTCCGAGGCACGGTGTGTATTCACATACACAAAGACCCAGACCCGAAACAAATATCTGTGGATCATACAAATATTTGTTCCGTGCGGAAATCGAACCCGCGACACGTAGCGCAGCAGTCGATCTCTCAACCACTGCGCCAACCGTGTCGTCACGGCGATGTCGTCGTTGATGGATAGATATATCAACAATCTCATAATATATCATCATATTTTTGGCATTAGTGTTGATAAAGGAGGCGCAAAATTCAATAAAAAATTTCTATGTACAGTTTTAGCTTCGTTATTATTTCATTATATGTAGATTATTTTCTGAGATTGCGGAACCTTAAATACCACCTGACCGCTCTTAATCTTCAGACGACGTTGAACGACAGGCATTTGCCTTTTAATTTGACATCGCTGTGGCTTGCAGGGTAGCTTAAAATATAAAAGAAGAGTCTAGCGATGCACAGATTGGTACGAAAAAACGATATTAACATTTTAAATTATGAAATTAGGATTTTTAGACTTACTTTACTTTAAATATTGTTTCATATACATGACGACACGTTTCGCGCAGTGGTTAAGCGATTAGTTTTCTGCGCTTTGTGTTGCGGGTTCGATCCCCGCACGGAGCAAATATTTGTATGATCTACGGATAGTTGTTTCGGGTCTGGTTATGTGTGTATGTGACATGTATGTTTGTAAACTGTACCCGCGACACAGGAGAAATCCTAGTGTGGGGCAAGGTTATTTTTTTTTTAAACTGTCCAAATCTCCACTCAAATTTTGTCGATGGTGTTATTGAGTCCCATGGTATAGGGGCCGAGCCTATTAAAAGCTACTGGACACAGTTCCACACTCCGTGCTGCTACTGAGAATTTCCATACAGCTAAACCTAATAAGACTGCCGGATCCGGGAATCGAACCCAGGACCTTACGCACAGCAATCACACTTGCGACCACTAAACCAATAAGGCAGTTCTTCGTATATAGGAACGATTAAACGTTTATTCAACAAATAGGTTTAAAGAATTTATTCTCATAAGAACTTAAATAACAGTTCACTTATAATGAGATACAGAGTGCTTACATCTAAATGGTTATAATATTTGCCTCTAGGGTGTTGGTGACGTTATACATACATATTTCTTGAGCTTTGCTTTAAACATGTTTATACTACCACTAAATACTACTTGTTTACGCCGAGATCTGTCATGCTTTATTTAAAAATGGATTGCATTACGCAAAATGTAAAGCGATTTCGCTGGATTTACATTTATTTGATTTCCGAGACTCGATTTGTCTAAAGTCAACGACGCGAGCAAAAGCTAAAGCCAAAATCTTGGCAGTACCTACTCTGTCTGCATCTAAAATAGGAGAAACATAAATATTGTGTTACATTTATCATGTTCAGCCATAATTTCTTTAAGTTCTGTACATTTTGTTTTTAGAGTTTAGTTTGGCGTTTATTAATAATTTCATTTCTTGTAAAAACATTAAAAAACCTTTCTCCCACATTAGGAACTATTTCTGTTACGTGTGTACTTTTGCAAACACAAATATTCACATACACCAAAATCCGAATCACAGGTCATATAAATATTTATTCCGTTCTGGAATTGAACCCGAGACACGTAGCGCAGCAACCGATCGCTCAACTGCGGTGCCAACCGTGCTCCCAAACGACAGCGAAGATGATCAGATTATTGGGTTAGGAATAATATGGCTGCTTTACTTTCAATGGGCATAAGTTACTCCATATTAAGACAAAATCTGGCCCAAGAGTACAAAATTGTAAGTATGTTGTGTAGATGTCATGACACATCTACACAACATATTCGTACTTACAATTTTTTAGTTGTTGTAATTTAGAAAGTAATGGCTTTAATAGTGAAATGTAATGAAACGAAACGAAACGAAACGAGATGAAAGGTGACGAAACGAAACGAAACGAAACGAAACGAAATGAAATTATTTATTTTGAAATTAGGATTTTTCAATCACTTTTACACGTCTTTTTTAAACTAGATGGCGTCGGCATTTCCTTAGACTATCCCAGAGAAGAAAAGCCGAAACAAACTCAGGGGTCAAGGTCTATTTTAAAGTCCAGACAGATTGTAATGATGTAAGGATTTATGTGAGACAAATATAGTATTACAGGTAGTGTGAATAATATCGTTAGTGACAAGTCTCGTCTGACTGACCCTGACGAATGCCATAGTCTAGATCTGACCAATAAAACGATAAAATCTTACCCAAACTAGTTCTCATAACGTATTTAATATTAAATAAATAAATAATAAATTCAAGTCAAAGTCAAAAGTCAAAGTCAAAATTTTTTATTTCAAGTAGGCCTTTTCAGGCACTTTTAAAAAGTCGAGACTCTAGGCGCACGGTTCCAAAGGGGGTAGGTCCTATGGAGAAGAGACCGGCAAGAAACTCCATGGATACTCTTTTCAAAAACAAAAAGCCAATTTACAATTAAAATCTTAAATTAACATGCATTATACAAGAAAAAATACAAACTCAATAGAACGCTACCCACACAATGAGGCAATACAACATGAGTTAAACAATTGTTTCGAATATAAACTAAAAACGGGATAAACAGATCAAAGCGGATAAAACAGAAATAAAAAAATACAAAAAAGAATAGAAAATATTGAAACATCAAGAATGTCCAGATATGTAAAGTGAATCTAATATAAAATAGAATTACTGTCCTACTGCTGGGCAAGGGTCTCTTCTCAGAATGAGAAGGGGTAGTCCTTAGTCCACCACGCTGGCCCGGTGCGGGATGGCGGACCACACACAACGTTGAAAGCTTTATGGAGCCCTCTCAGGTGTGCAGGTTTCCTCACGTTGTTTTCCTTCACCGTAAATGCAAAATGATTTTTAATTAAATTTAATTTCATCATCAATCATCAAATTCTGATCTGCACATGATTCCGAGAAGTCAGAGGTGCGGGCCGGATTTGAATGCGGACCCTCCTGCATGGAAGGCAAGCGTTCAACCGCTAGGCTATCACTGCTGATAGAATATGAATTTTAATTTACACAAATCTTCCAAGGATTCCCAAAAGAACTTCATTATGTGTCCTTATAAAAAAAACGTATTTACATACGGAGGTCCGAAATTGGAAGGTCTCGCAAGTAAATATTGGCTCTATAAAATTAACGTTCTGTTTATATACTTTTTCATGCTCTATGTTTTACTTAAAAAAAAAAAAAAAATTTCTCCAAGAACATTTTTAAGAAAATCCTATTAATATTATAAATGTGAAAGTTTGTGAGGATGGATGGATGGATCTTTGTTACTCTTTCACGCCAGAACGGCTGAACAGATCTGCATGAAATTTGGCACAGAGATAGATTATAGTCTGGAATAGTACATAGGCTAATTTTTATCCCGGGAAAATGTACGGGTTCGTAAACCACGCGGGCGAAGCCGCGTGCGGAAGCTAGTGTTACAACCAATCTCTCGTTAAAAAATGTTAATTTTTCATGAGTCTTGTGGTTGTGTTACTTCTGAGCGTGAGGCACTGGGTTCGATTTTTGAGTCGAGCAAAGTGTTATTGGGTTTTTCCGTATAAAATTTTTGAGTTGTAGTACGGATGTTAAATCTATGGTAGTTGGCAATAGAGGGTTTTTACAGAGGACTCAATAAAGGCACTGAAGAAATGGAGATGTACAATGCGTTTATTGTATATCTCCATTTCTTCAGTGTCTAACCCTTCCGTCTAACCCTTCAGGAAATGCAAGCATACAGTCCTCGTATTTAGGTACATAAACTTACTGCGCATGTGCGCTAATAGAATTTCAACCTATCTAATATTATATTATAACAACAACAAATAACTCAGTTTTAATAATGTTCTCTTAATTATTATATTCTAGCATCCATCCGCGGCCTCGCCCGCGTGATTTACGAATCTGTACTCTTCCGGAATAAAAAGTAGCCTATGTACTATTCCAGACTATAATCTATCTCTGTGCCATATTTCATCTAGATCCGTTCAGTAGTTTTTGCATGAAAGAGTAACAAACATCCATCCATCCATCCTTCCTCACAAACTTTCACATTTATAATATTAGTAGGCAGTAGGATAATCACCTACATCTGAAGCATACTTTTTCAAAATTTAATTATTACACCTGGCTTCCAGTGTAATCAGAGGCGACTGTAAATCAAAACCTGTCGTAGTTTAAATGTATTTATGGAATTAAGTTTCTTAGTGGAGTGATAGCCTAGTGGTTGAATGCTTGCCTTCCATGCAGGAGGGTCTGAGTTCAAACAGGGCCCGCACCTTAGACTTTTTAAAATCATGTGCGGATTAGAATTTGCTTATAACTTGCGGTTACGGTGAAGGAAAACATCGTGAAGAAACCTACACACCTGAGAGGGTTCCATAAAGTTCTTGATGGCATGTGTAGTCCGCCAACCCATACCGGGCCAGCGTGACGGATTAAAGCTTAACCCTTCTCATTCTAAGAAGAGACCCTTGCCCAGCAGTGGGACACTAATGGGTTGAATTTATTTTATTTTTACGTTTCTTACCAATAATACAGATACGGCTTACATGAAAAAACGCTTCTACAACTAAATATTTTCATGAAAATCCTATCGTTTGTCCCAAAAAACACTTTAAAGCGTAGTACACATCTAAGGCGTAATATAATCGTTAAAACTCCAATGAAGCACACCTTGGTCAATAATGCGTAAAATGAACGTAAATTGAGCGGCTGTAGTGTTCGTGCATTTTGAACGCTCAATTGCACTTTGCTTTTAGTATTAAAAGGGATTAAAAAAATCGAGTGCAAAATTATTTATAGGTCGATTTTATATCAAGCTCAATATAGTCATGTTAGATATAAATTGGAATTTAATAATAAAAAAAAAAATATCTTAGAAGTAGTTTGTGGTTTAGTTTTTCATCATTTGCAATTTGCTGCAATTGGATAAAGAAATTAAGATATATTTGAAATCCACAATAATTTAAAGTGTAGATATTAGATATTTAATAATTATAAAAAAGAAACTATAACATAACTATGGCTTCTAGCAATTAACCTCAAATGCATATTGATAAAACTTAATTAATTAACTTTCTAATAATCTACAAGGTTCTTTACAAAAATCCAATATTTTTCATTGTCTGACGATTAATCAACATTTTGAAGCACCAATAAATATCCCGACGCCTATAACTTGGAACGTAATTTAATTAACTCTGAGATTTTTTACTGTAAATTGAAAAAATGTAACAACATTCTTATATTTAAAGACGCCATTTTGTCATTCGAATGACTTGGGCTCTTTCGTGAAGGAAATTAAATTTTAATACAAAGACTGTATTTTCTCTAAGACTGATTTATGTATTTGTCTTTTTCTACTGTGAAATTAAATTTGAAATAAAACAAAGAATGTGTTCTCGGCTTTATAATAACTTCGAATGAAAAATATACAGGGTGTCATTTTAAAAGCATATCGTAATCATCAATATGAACAACTTTTAGTATAGGAACGACCATGAAATGGCAAAAAAATCAGCTGTACTAAATATAAGTCGATTAATTATTTTTATGGAACAGATGATTTCAGCTTTCTTTCCATACTGAAAGTTGTTCGTATTGAAGAGTATATATATGGCACCTTGTATAATTATGACACCAACATTTTTAATGTCTCTGTACTTGCACCACAGCACTTGGTGTTCCGCCTTCTGCATCCAATTATTACATGTCAACGGCAGATTAATGTGCTAAAATTTGTTCATTGAATTCTACAAGGACTTACGTAACCATGCAGGTATGAATTAAATTATCTTTTGATTAAAATCTTGTCTCCAAGAGTCACTCGCAGATGGCGGACCCTCTTGCTCGCTGAGAGATGTAAGGCGAGCTGTTCAGGTGATTTTATATGCGACAAATTAGTATGCTTTATAAAGTCGGTCATTTATTTTTGACGGTAAATGCAAATAATGGACCAACAGCTGCTTAAAATGTGTAGGTTTTCATTAATTTTTGGATATATACTTTCCTTAGATGTGGATAATTAACATTTTTAATATGTTGCTAGAATTCTTACACGTACATCTCTGCTTAACCCTTCGGGGAATACGGGCGTGATGCTATGTTATGTCATTCTATGAAACGTTAATGCCTGACAAGTGAATTCTAAAGTTGTAAATGCTGAAAAGGAAAATTCGACCGCAAGCAGGAATCGAACGTGCGATCTTCTGGTTCAGTACACCAATCGCTTAAGCCTCATCCGATAGACATAGTGACTTTCACCATAAGGCGTTTAAATATATTGTGGAGGGAGGATTTGGCTTAGCGAGCAGAGACTCAGAGATTAGACCGGCTGGTGTGCTGAACCAGAAGTTCACAGGTTCGAATCCTGCCCGCGGTCTAATTTATTTATCCACTATTAGTATAACCAGTAATTTGTATGATGATTTCGGGACAAAATACTGTAAATAGCAGCTGACATTAATGTATGTAAATAAAACCAGGAACCTATAAAATGAAGATTATAATATTATACGACTTTACTACAATTTCCTACGATACGATCGGTCGCATTGGCGAAGTATTTGTAATACGTTACCTCATAATGTCTGGCAGTGAATGCCAAGCCTTGGATGCAGCATGCACTTGACAATGCTGATAATTTTAGATACGGTGAAGATATTTTGGAATGAATCCAGGAGTTTGTACCTTTTAATTTATTTTCTTTAAGTAGAAGCTGTTCAGATTTTTATGAGCAAGCGTTTTGTTTGGACAGTGCGGTTTTATGATGTTCTTAAAAAGTGGTTACGAGGGAAAAAATTTCGTACGTTCCAGTTGTAGCAACTGCTACTCGCAACATGGCAACAGTAAAGCGCCATCTATCGGAGTGAAGCTACAACAGCAAACCCTGAATCACACTATGAAAGTTTACAACGATTCTAACACATATACGAATGTCCGACATTAATCGGGCTTCGGCCCGCCAGGCTAACCACCTGGCCTGGTCAGAGGATCCTCCCTTTTCAATGGAGGAACACTACACCTCGTTCCTCCATACAGTATTAAAGGGTAGTACGATAGCGGTCACTTCTTGTGTTGCATTCAATATCAGCGTGTTGATGAAACGCCAATTAATTAAGTTCGTGACCTCATTAATTTGACTGCCTCATTGGTTTAGTGGTTGCAAGCGCTACTGCTGATCGTGAGGTCCTAGGTTCGATTCCTGGGTCGGGCAAAGTTTTATTGGGTTTTTCTGTATGGAAATTCTCAGTAGCAGCACGGAGTCTGGAACTGTGCCCGGCAGTCTAATTACCGATGTGGCGACAGGCGTAGATCGCGCGATAGTCTGTCAAACGTAATTTTTGTGTCATATAATGTATTAGCTGACAGTGAGATTGCTGTCGCGTGGCTGTCGCGTGGCTGTCGCGTGGCAGTCGCGTGGCTGTCGCGTGGCTGTCGCGTGGCTGTCGCGTGGCTGTCGCGTGGCTGTCGCGTGGCTGTCGCGTGGCTGTCGCGTGGCTGTCGCGTGACTGTCGCGTTGCTGTCGCTTTTTTACGTTATTAAGTTGCGGGAAATGGCAATAGGCGCCCCCATTATTACACGGGTCCAATAATGGCATCGAAAAATATGGCCTTCGGGGATACAGGCATGATGCTATGTTATGTTATGTTATGGTCTATATCATTAATTTAGGTGTAGTTAGTAACATATATGACCATTGTAACCATAAATAAATAGTTTTTGGTTTTCCAGTCAATTTTTTTTTTTTTTTTTTTTATAAAACTTTCCCCCACACTAGGATTTCTCTTGTATCGTGGGTACAGTTTACAAACATACATGTCACATACACACACGACCAGACCCGAAACAACTATCTGTAGATCATACAAATATTTGTTCCGTGCGGGGATCGAACCCGCGACACATAGCGCAGAAAGCTAATCGTTTAGCCACTGCGCCAACCGTGTCGTCAATTAATTATCAGCTGTTGTGTTCAAGTTTTATTTGTGTTTTCTGTTAGAAATTTTTCAGTAGCAGCACGGAGATTGCAAACGTCTCGCTTCCTATTACGTGGGAGAAAACATCGGCATCGGTAAAATGTACAATTAGCACACCGCTGCCTAACTCAATACAAACTTGAGGTTCAAAACCTTTTCTGTACTTCAATAGGGACTTAATACCATCAATGGTGAACCATATGTTGCTCTCTACAATACAATCCAACTTTACTTAGAAACTTTACTTTTATTAGAAAACAAGCTTCTAACAGCTTGTTAAAAATTGTATAGCGAAATATAAAGAAGGATGTCGCATATGCCTAACATACGTGATTCCAATACAATTTCTGTCTTTAAGAAACGTGTCAAAGAACATTACCTGTCTAAATTACAGTGATTATCCATTATAATATATATATTGTAAATATTTAGTTGTATGTAGTTTATTTTTTATTTTTCTATTTATGTAGTTTATTTTATATTTGTTGTTTCATAGTTACTATTTGGTTTAGTTTAAGATATTTCTCTTGGTTAAGTTTAGATATTTCTCTTGGTTAAGTTTAGATATTTCTCTCGGTTAAGTTGAGATATTTAAGAGTTTTCTTATATTCATTCTTTTTACACACTGTGTCTACGTGTCTGTCATATATATTTTCTGTCGCGGGACTACTGGAAGAAATTTCTTAAGAAATAAGTAGTTCCTTTGTGCTCATGTTTCGTTTTTACATGTATATCATCGTGTTTACTGGTGTGTAGATAAATAAATAAATAGTGCGCCAAATGGAGATTTATTAATGACCCGTCCCTCGACCTGGTGAATGGTTGGCAGTGGGCAGTCACTTCAATATACGTCGCGCCGGCAGTTCATACATCTCTGTTACGGCTCGTTTGCAGTAGTTAATAAATTTGTTGTCATATAGAAACCTACTCGTAACATCTATGTCCGTGGGAAGCCACATTTAGAAAATATGTCAATTTTTACACCGTGTATTTGATGCAGAACTGAGAAGACAAAATATTTAGATATAATGATAATTTTTGGTCAAGTAATGATAGTGTCAACGCAGAGGTTCCCAGACTTTTATTCTCATAGACCACTTTCAAAATTTAGCTGGTTCCGGTGGACCTCCTGCAGCTACATTTCTACCATATTGTAAATTGAATTGTAAACCCCCATTTTTTTTGTCACGCCAACGTCGACCCCCGTCGAGTCTCCCGAGGACCCCTGGGGGTCAACCTCGACCACTTCGGGAACAAATGGTCTAGCGCTTGAACGTTTAACATTCATGCGAGAAGGTTTAAGTACAAATCCAGTCCACTCATATTTTTTAAATTCATTCGTATTAATGTAATGTGTTTCTGTTTTTTCTGTACTGAAATTCTCAATAGCAGCATGGAGTCTGGAACTGTGCCCTGTAGATGGCTGTAGGTTCGCCCCCTATTACATGAACCTCAATAACGGCGTCGGCAAAATGTGAGTGTAGAATAATACACCTCTTCCTAATCCTTCGGGGAATACAGGCGTGATCGTTTGTTGTATTATGTAACGTAATGTTGGTGATGGGAAATCGTTGTGAGGAACTTGTGTACCTGAGAAGACTCCTTAGAGTTCTCGATGATGTGTGTAGTCCGCCTATTTGAACCAGGCCAACATGCTGGTCAAAAGCGTAACTTTCTGGGAAGACGCCCGTGCCTAGCTGTAATACAATAATGAATTAGAATCATTTATTTATCTAATTATTGCCGAAATAAAACTTCATTTTTTATTATAAACTAAAGAGAACCTTCCCTGTATTGTATTACGTGACTATTTCGGCAAGCAAAAGGAGACGGGGTTAAAAAAAAATCAACAAAGAACTAAATGAACCCACAGGCGTGTGCTTATTTATATTAGTTAATTAGAAGAGTAGATGGCTTCAAAATAAATAGCCTTTAGCAATATAAATAATGGGTTAAAAACTAGAATAAATTCCGAAATGAGTACTAACTTTTCAAATTCATGTTCATTCAAAAAGTTTATAGATAGAAATGTTGAATTTGAATTAAATAGTAGTGTTGGAATCCTCTACAAAATAGCGACAAGATATTTTCACTTTTCCATTATAAAAAAAAGCCTTGGACGACATAGCTTTGACACAGCGTCCACTTTTTATCACACGCTCGCCAAGCCAAAGGATTTATGTCTCAATTTCCTAAAGCTTATAAATCGTCCTCATTTCAAAGATACTTCTTTCAGATAAAAAGTTGTACGGTGAAAGATCTTCACGTGTATATTATTTTTCTTAAAAGCGACGTTAAAATTATTTATTAAGGTAATTCAGGAAAATGTTTTTATAACGCTTTGTTGCCATAATCAACAATATTGAAGAGTTTATCTATACATATAATAAAATTATAACAGGCCGATGTCTATACATTATAGATATTGGAGAAAAACTAATATGGAGGTCTTTATTAGAGCAACAGAAGCCAAAACAGTTTTTAGAATTTTTGTGTGTCTGTCTCTCTGTATGTTTATACACGCATAACACAAAAACTATGACATGGAATTGAATGCAGTTTTCACCGATGTATTGCTAGAAGCCTAACTTAAAATATAGGCTCCATTTTACCGCAGAAAAATATCAGATTCTAAATTCCACGTGTACGAAGTCGCGGGCAAAAGCTACTCATAAATATAATATGATGGAGGAGCTCATCGCTACATAGCTACTATGCAGAAATTAGAGGTTAAACAGCGCTTGGTGTGGTAACTCCTTGGACCTCTCAAAGCTACTCAGGGTGAAATCGTAGAAGAACAACAAATTGACCTGCTACATTCTTGGGTCTCTAGAATGAAGGCCTTAATAAAAGCCCGTAGAACTAGTCTGCTAAACTTTAGCCCATAAATCGTTACGGCAATGGCTCCTAGTAAGAACATTTAATTTTAAATCAGCTTGCTGATAATAACCAATGCATATAAATCTATCAAATAAAATTCCTAAAATCTCTAACGACAGCCACAAGAAATATGTGACCGGTAAAAATCTCCCAAAGTACTAAAAGTCACACTAAGGCATTGTAAATTTGTTTCAATTGCGCCGAAAAGTATATAAATATGCCTCAAACAGCGACCCTCGTGGTCAAATAACCCTCTCGTGATAGATTTATGGTTACCCTGCCGCCGATAGGGTGCGTAATTCCCCGCTTTCCCTCGGACACTTTCATGTAGTGTAGTGATGTATTTATTTTAGATTGAAACAACGTTGTTTGAGATTTTTTGTCTATGTTGCCAGTAAACAAGATTGTATCAGACTATTTTTGTTGTAAATCAAATTGAGAAATTGTTTATTGTGTGTTGAAAATTTGAATTCACATTTTATAGCGCACATCGCGAAATAACCTGTCATAGTATGTATACTTTATTTTATGTTTTGTTTTTGAGAAAAGCATACCCATTAAATAACATAACATAGCATCACGCCTGTATTCCCGAAGGGTTAGGCAGAGGTGTACTACTATACACCCACATTTCGCTGATGCCGTTATTGAGTCCCATGTAATAGAGGGCGAGCCTATTGCCATCTACCGGGCACAGTTCCAGACTCCGTGCTGCTACTGAGAATTTCCATAACACTACCCGACCTGGGAATCGAATCCAGGACCTCACGTACAACAGTCGCGCTTAAAACCACTAGACCAATGAGGCATTATTAGTACATTATTATAGTACCCATTATTAGTACATTAAGTACATATTAAGTACCCATTATTATAAGGCCCAAAAAGTCTGACAACCAGTCTAACCTTAGACTATCAGTGCCTTCCAGTTAGTGGGTGGCGGAGATCAGAAGGTAGTCGCTCCGTGTAAAATACTGATAGTCAGCAGCAACTGGTTAGATTAGAACCTGACACCAATGTAGTTGGGAAAGGGCTAGGCAGATGATGTATGTGTATGCCAAAATAAATGGTTAAAGTTACGGATGTGACAGAGACGTATCTTAAAACAGTTGTTTCTAAAATAATGCTATTTCATATATCATTTATTTTGCATATGTTGGACGTTAGGTATTTCGCGTCACATAGGTTTGTGCCTTTTTGACTCTAACCTGTAAACCGTCGCAGTGGACAAGATTGGCTTATAAAAAAGATCATCATTATGCATCAAACAGTACCTCCATCACGAGTTTTCTAACTATTTATTATCATAGTAAAGTAAATTTTCATGATAGCGATTTTAGTTCTTAACTTGGTTACATTAGGGATTAGAGTCGCTTATGTGACATATGTGTCATAGTTAAGTCTTGATTTACTATTTACGGTATTATAGAGATGTCATTTTAGCGACTCTAATCCCTAATGTAACCAAGTTAAGAACTAAAAGCGCTTGCATAAAAACTTACATTTACTATGAAAGTAAATAGTGAAAAACTCGTAATAGAGGTACAGATAGTGATTACCAAAACATTTTCAGTCAGTAGTGATTATATATAAATGTTTTCAAATCACGTTCGAATGTAATTTATAAATAAACTCGTTACCATCATGATTGCGGTTTTGAATTGCTGATTGAAATTGAAACCACTCTGAATTAAGTTGCAAAATAAACTAGACATAAACATAGCATCACGCCTGTATTCCCAGAAGAGTTGGGCAGAGGTGTATATCAAATCCGATGTAATATGGGGCGAGCTTTTTGCCATCTGCCAGGCAAAATTGCAAACAACATGCTGCTACTGATAATTTTCTAAGAGGAAAACTCAATAACACTTTTTTCAAGATGAGGATCGAAACTAGGACCTCTCGGCGAGAGGTCCTAGTTTCGATCCTCATCTTGAAAAAAGTGTTATTGAGTTTCTCGCAAATCAGTGGCACTTGCGAGCTCTTGACCAATGTGTCCGTCAAATTTCAAATACCCGCGGGTTCTCGCGATCTTACCGAATTGTTGATTCTTTTTAAGAGAGTTCGGGTAACCACGTATTCTGTTTAGTGTTTTCATGAGATTATGAAGTGATTGAAAGCAGACAAACGCGCTTTAAACGAAAAGAAAATGATATTCCACCGCAGATATATTCAGTTTTCTTTCTCGACGTCACCGTAGTGTTAACATAAAAAAATGGTAGGTATATCTGTCTAAACCATTAGTTTCCAAAGTGGTCCAGGTGGACCTCCAGGGGTCCACGGGAAACTCAACGGGGGTCTACGTTGGCGTGACAAAAAAATGAGGGTTTACAATTTAATTTACAATATGGTAGAAATGTAGCTGCAGGGGTCCACTGGAACCAGCAAAATTTTGAAAGTGTAGGAACCTCTGGTCTAAACTCTCAGTTGGGTAATGCATTTCAAAAACCTGGGAAACTACTGGAAGAAATACTTACTAAACAAGGGAATATTAATAACATTAGTATTGATTAATTAACGTCTAAAAGTTATCCCACAAGGAATCTTCGTATTCTATTTACAATTTAATATTCTGGCAACACTACACCAGCAAGTCAATAGTTAAAGCTTAAAGTTTACCGTCCATACCTCGCGGAGGGTTAAAACCCGTACGGATGGACCAGATTATCCGAGATCGAACCAATTTAAATTTGCGGCGTAACTAATAATTAAATTCACTGCGGTGCGGATCTACGGCTTTGCATAGCTAGTGTTCTGTGATTGAAAAAGAAAATATAAGTTTTTTTTTATTGCAATTTTGATAGTGTTTTGACGGTTTAATAATGGGATGTTAATTTTGACGGCAGCAGCTGAGCGATCGAATGCTGCGTTATGTGTCACGGGTTTTGTTCCTACACGGAACAAATATTCCGGTTCTGGGTGTCTGTGCATGTGAATATTAGTATTTGTAAACGCATCCACGATACTGGATATTTCCTCGTGTTGGTAGGTACAAAATAATACTATTATTTGAGGCCATGAGAACCTTAGTGGCCTAACTACATTTTTTCAATAGAGTTTATGATTTCTTACAGTTAAAATTGATCATTTTGGTAAAAACCAACGATCTACTGAATATTTATTGAATCACATTTAGGCCACCCTGGAGAAACCCTGGAGTTTCTACCATTTTGGTAGAAACCAAAATGATCAATTTTAGCTGTAAAAAATCATAAACTCAATATTGTAAAAAATGTAGTTAGGCCACTATGGTTCCCATGGCCTCATTTATTCTACGGGCAAAGATTAAAAATAAAAAGGAAGTGCAGTATCTAGAGTAACACATAGTCAAGTTTAATTTAAGAACCATTTATATGTTAGGGTTACGATGAAATATTGGAAAGAAGTCCAGACCAATGGTTACCCAAATGCCAACCTCAACTGCACGAGGTATAAAAACCTACGAAGCAATTAAATACATCCATAACTCCTAAAAAAAAAAAGTTTTTTTTCTGGTAATCCTGTATATTTATACCTTAATTACACACTGTTCATTTTAAACAGTCCCCTGGGTTAAGCTAAAACAGTCGTTATTGCATTGACATAAGAACTTTGACAGGAGACATACTTTTAATGTCACTCACATGTCATTCAATGCATTATATTGCACCTTTTTGGTAGACTAACTTTTTATAGATTTTTCAAAATTAGAATAAACTTTATTCATCATCATCATCATCATCAGCCAGAAGACGTCCACTGCTAAACGAAGGCCTCCCTCAAGGAGGGGTTGCCATAATCCCCACGCTTGGCAGGATCGCAGTGGCTCACCGATTAGTGAGAGGACGCTGCTGCCCGTTCTCCGGTGTCTGGCCGCAGTTTTAAGACGTACCCGGGTCAAATTTATTCATAGTATAAGTAAATACAAAATTCCTTATTCATCCATAACAAACATTATTCTGTAAGCGTCCACTATTTCAACAAGACTACAAAGAACGGTCGTGAGTGAATATTGTTGAAACTTGGCTACGTTATATTATATAACCCTGTACATACCGGTCAAGTGCTTGTGGCTTAGCTGCTAAAGCCAAAGTTTGAAGAAGTACTTACTGAAGGTAATGTAGGTAGGTTGCAAGTAGATCGCTTATTTGAGTTTACTGTTATGCCGTGACTTGATGAAGAAGTCGAACGATTTTGAAGTTTGATATTGAAGTAACATATCTTTTATAGTTTAAATGCTTTATTGTTTTTTGTGGTCGTATGCGCGGTTGCTGAGCGTGACGTTTTGGCTTCGATACCCGAATCGGACGGTGTTATTTGGTTTATCTCTTAGGAAATTTGGAATTGTGGCCAGTAGATGACAATATGCTCACCCCGTGTTACACGGGACTCAATAACGGCATCGGTGAATTGTGGGTGTACAATAATAAACCTCTGCTTGACCCTCTACGGGATATACTGGCGTGATTATAGGCTATTGGAGACTATTTGGTGTTATGGGATGACTAATTATATTAAAGCCACGTGCCGTATCACATGAATGTACAACAAGTCCAGAATAAACCATTCTTTCTTTCCAAGTAAGAGCATCGATCTCACAGGCCCTCAATCAGCATTCCGACGCCTTAATCTAAGAAAATCCAATTTCTGTAAACACAAAAATGTGTTTGAATCCAATTTTCCTTGAATGTAAACAAGATAGCATCAATTGTACAAAGTTCTCCAATTGTCCACAATCTTTCAAAACGTTTCTGTTTTATAACATCGCCATTTCTTCACAATTTTCTTTACAGTAAAACATTATATAACATAGCATCACGCCTGTGTTCCTTGAAAGCATAGGCAGTGGTTATGCGCACTCACATATCACTGATATCGTTATTTACTCCCATATAATAGGGAGCGAGTTACAATTCCAACTTCGTGTCCATACAGAGAATTTTCATACAGAAAAATTGAATAATATTTTAATCAACTCGGAATCGAACCACTAGACCAGTGTGTGCATTATAGAGTAAAATTTCGTTTCGAACAGAATATAAAATAAGCATTAATCTTGCCCGAAGTTTAATTTTAAACCACCTGAGATCATTTATCCCAATCTTTATAAAGAGCAAAATTTACTATTTAAAAATAAAAGTTATTTTTGCAATCAAATAATTTCATGCGTTGTACGGTTGTCGCATATCCGTGTAATTAATTTTATGTTTATCGTTTAACCCTGCAACTGCCGCCGGCGGGTCCGGTGTCCCGGTTTGTAAACCATCCGATGTCACCGCAAATAAAAATACTTAAAATATCGTTAAGGTTATTGAAATCGTAATTATGTGATAGTTTAAGTTCTGTCCATGTTTCATTATTGTTTGGAATGTAAATTTTACCATGGATAAATAATATTTTATGATACTATAATAGTTCGATTAATAAAGCAACTATAGCGACTACTACTCACAACATGGCAAAAAGTAAAGCATCATCTATCGGAGTGAAGCTACAACAACAAACTCTGAATCGCACTATGAAAGTTTACATCAATTCTAACACATATACGAATGCCCGATATCAATCGTAGGGATTCGGCCCGCCAGTTCAAACCCAGCCCACATACTGACTTTTCGTAATCATGTGTGGATCAGAATTTGATTATCACTTGCGTTAACGGTGAAGGAAAGTATCGTGATGAAACCTGCACTCCTGAGAGGCCCCCATAAAGTTCTCAGTGGCGAGTGTGGTTCTCAGTGGTGGACTAAGACCTAACCCTTCCGATTCTGAGAAGGGCTCTAAAGGGCTGTATATATCATTATTTATTCAAGATAGACTATTAATGTGTACTCATTTATTATTGTGGTTTGGTTATATGAAGCGGATGAATGAAACGCGATTATCAAAAGGAATTTGTACCGCGAGTGTAAGTAGACATTCCTTTAAGGGGTCGCAAGCGCGCAGAGTGGGGATTCTGCTAGCGCTCTCGTCTAGCGACCCCCGAGAAGACGGCGACACGGTGTGGATCCCGTGTCGCCGTGCACACAGTACCCAGCGAGGGTAACGTGGGGACCTCTCTACAGTCTTCCTCGGGACTTGCACGAGGGGGTGGCCTCTTTACAGTCACCCCCTCCGGGAATTGGAAGGATAGGAAGATAAGGAAGGCGGAGGATAGCCCATGATGGAATATCAAAACGTTAATCCAAAAAAAAAAGTAGAAATTCCTGGAGGAGAAGCCCTAGAAAGGAATTATACTGACTTCATTAGTTGAGTAGGTACTCGACAACCTATGTGTATGAATGAAACGATGTATGAATACATTAGAAGCACAAGGGTTATGTAAGGATCCTAGCTCGTAGCGTTCTGTAGTTTCTGCCTAAAAAGGCGTGTATAAGGTACGTGTATAAGGCTATGTATGTTAGTATAACAATTATACCAAAAGACTAGCTATTGCCCGCGGCTTCGCTCGCGTGGATATATGTATATTAAACCTTATATAAGAAGCTTTAATTTTAAATATGCTTCTTCCTTCAAAACTGACGAAATTTCCCATATAAACTTTCAACCTCTTATTCACAGCCTTAGGGGTAAAAAAACGTCGATATACGTGTACCTATTCATTTCTAACCAGAAGCATTTTCTTACTTTGCAAATGACGGACTTCCATACAACCGTTCATCCCTTATTTTACCCCCATAAGAATGAAATTTCCAAAAATCCTTCCTTAGTTGATGCTTACAGTATAAAAGGCATCAACTGCCAAAATTTTAAGTTTGTAGCTCCAGCGGTTTAGGCTCTGCGTTGATATATCAGTCAGTCAGTACAAGTACATAATTATGATTACATGTCACATGCACACACAACCAGACCCGAAACAACTATCTGTAGATCATATATCAAATATTTGTTCCGTGCCGGAATCGAACCCGCGAAATCTAGCGCAGAAAGCTAATCACTTATCCACTGCGCCAATCGTGTCGTGTATATGTATAGATAGTCGATAAATCGAAACTCCCAAATATAAACAGGTATAAGGTATACTGCAGGCACATATCCCGAAAAGTTCCAAAAGCAGGTTACCGTGAATCATTTACCTGTAAGATCCAATTATATAGTTTTGGCAGATCTGATAATAAAATAGGTGTAGGTACTATCCTCCTCTAAGCCGATAGGCTGATCTGATTATAACTTGTTCTTTATTAAATTAATTACCTCTCCAAACTTTTTGGCACTGTAAAGCTCTTGGATAATCTTGAAGTTAATTTATTCTCACAACGGTCTAAGCGCAGTGTCTGAAGGGTTTCTCTTTCTGTGCAGAAGTTCGCAAGTTTGAGTCACGATTTTTTATATGTACCTCGTAAATTCTGTCATAATTTGATGATGACGGTTATGACGGTGAAGGAATATATTGTGAGAAAACAACACACCTCAGAGAGCTCCATAAGGTTTAGGTTAAGCTTTAGGGATCTATTCTTGATAATATGATCATCATGCTTGTATTCCCCTAAGGGTTAGGCAGAGGTATAGTATAATACACCTACATTTCGCCGATGCCGTTATTGAGTGCCATGTATATTGGTGGCGAGCCTACTGTCATCTACTGGACATAGTTCCAGACTCCGTGCTGCTACTGAGAATTTCCATACAAAAAAATATAATTACATTTTGACAATACACCAGGAATCGATCACGGGACCTCGTGCTCAGCAGTCGCGCTTGCTACAACTAGACCAATGTGGCAGTTCTTGATGGTGTGTGTAATCCGCAAACCCGCACTAGGCCAACGTTAGACCAATGCCATATCTCTCTAATTCTGAGAAGATGTTCGTGCACAACCCAGGGAAAGAAAACGGCGTAGATCCACCTAAAAAAAAACAATGAAACAACATGGTTGGATGACGGTTACCATACAAGTAAAGTTACGGTACAATGTTGGAACAAGTTGGTTCCCTTGGGCGCGAGTCAATTTTGTTTAACTCGGCAAAACGCACGCCATTTTATTTGTTCACTCATCCCACCAATGAGTGTGTACGTTTGTTTTGTCTGAGGAACTTGGGGTAATATTATTGATAGAGTGTTAGGTGCTTCGTGTTTAAGCAACCCATTTAGATCTGTAGTTTAGGTAAAACCTGAATCGCGGTTCTTTGCAAGAAATATCATTGTGACGGCACGGTTGGCGCAGTGGCTAAGTGACTAGCTTTTTGAGCTAGGTGTGGGGAGTTCGATTCCCGCCCGAAACAAGTATTTGTATGGTCTTGTTGTGTGTATGTGACATGTATCTTTGTAAAATGTACCTACGAAAAAGGGGTAATCCTGAGGCAACATTTAAAAATAATGTATAGTTCGACAGTCATATACTTCTACCTGGCTCCTTATTTCTCAGACACGCCGTAATAGTAGGGCTAGTTATATCAGCTGAAGCGTAGGTGAAACTGCAGTTTGACTTTCAGCCGTTACATAAACCAAACTTAATTTGAGCCTGACCTCAATACTTACAGTATAAAATTAGACACGTTTATGTTCCGTGGTAGGATGCTTAAACGTTTTATCTGAAAGATAGCTCTAGAGTAAGCCCATTGATAGGCAAAATCGTTACTTATTTTAAATTTAAACGTATAAAAAAAAGATCATTTCTTCTAGTGTCAGTATTTTAAAAAAAAAAAAAAAAAAACTTATCTTTACACTAGGGGTACAGAAATATATTTTCTAACAATATGGAGGAAAATTTGATGCGTTATGTTTTTGTTTTTGTTATTTTCATCTTTTAAAATATCAGTTTGTTAATAAAGTATGTAGATTTATTACCTTACGTTATTCTTATTCAAATAAAATGAGTAATTTTCGAACATCATAAAAACCACAAAAATTATAAGTACACATTAAATTTTTGTGAATAAACACAGAGCTTACACAGGGTAAGCCGCCTATAAGGAAAAAGGACCTGCGAATTCTCACAATCAAACTCGACCAGGAATAAAAGGGCAAATATAACAAATACCCAATGCAAAGAAATAAATATTGCACGTCGAGATAAAACAACCCTCTTAGTGCATTTGATCGTTAAACGGTCAAGTAAGACCAGCCTTAGAAGCATCAAGGTTAATGCAGACGGGCAGGCTTTTAACTGTGCTGCCTTTTACGTCCGAGCGTCACTAGTTTCGTATATGGCAGATAACTGTATATAATTGTATACTTATGTATATAAATGGGAAAGTACGCTTGAAAGATTGTTAGTTTTGCAAAAGGAAATTATTTTTATCAACAATTTTAAGGATCTACATACGTGTATATTATATCAGGCTGAGTTTCAGATTTAAAAAAGTTCGATTCTTTTGCACTCACATAACTTTTGTTCGAGATCAATGTCAAATTAAAAATTAATATTTTCTGTTATATTTTTTAACAGTAAATGTGTGATCGACTGCTGCGTTGCATTTCGTATTCGGTTCCCTCAATTTACAAAATTTTGAAATTTGTATGATCTACTGAGTCCTATTTGTTCGGGTCTGGTTGTTTGAGTACGTGCATTTGAAGATTTGTGTTTGTGAACGCACCTACGATACAGGAATAGTTTTAAGAATGTAGAGTAAAGCTTTACAAAAAAGAAACATGAACCGTGGAGCCCTTTAGAACAATTTAAAAACTGATTAAGATTATTCGTAAAAGGCTTCATATATATTTTATTCTTGTCGACCTATAAAAATGAATTGAGAAGATAAATAATAAATCATTCTCTCTCAAACAGTGTTCCCGATTTTATTCTCTTTGTTTACAGCGATAATCAAGGAGTGAATAAAAGCAAAGAATATGGCTCTGAGATCTTAAGGCCATATTCAAGTCACGTCTCCAAGAATATGATGCAATGATAACTTCCTTGCCACGAACCCTTTTACGTAGCCTCTGGGATAAGGCAGTGTTATGAGATTTCTTTGCATAAAAAAGAAGGGTACCTAAATGAGTTTTTATGGTGGTTTCGGAGTTAGGATAAAATTGAGTTTCTTATGTATTTATGCAATTTGCATTTATTGTGCATGATACAAAAAGCCAAACTTGGTCCAATATAGTTTCGAGATTAGAAATATAAATTAATAGCCAACTTGGTTTCAAATTAAATTCGTGACATTTCAACAAATTTTTGGTTCAACTTTCAATCAAAAACCTTGTAAACCATTTCTAAGCACTTATCAATAGTCAAACTCTAGGTGCCACGTTCCAAAGTGTTGCAATATTGAAGAACGGGGAAGAAACTAACGATTACACATAGTAAACAGTAATAGATACATAAAAGCCATTTTTATAATTTCATTTACTCTTAGTATTACAAGCGATTTAATACGTTTTTGAGGGTAACCATACTTACTTCAATTTTGTATCCTCATAGACAAAGAACGGTCTTGGAGTAATTAACGCACTTAGTAATCGATATTGCTTAGTGTCTATCTTTATTGTTATTAGCCCCAAAGAGGTTAGTGCCTCTCACAGCACTCAGAACAACGCGTATTCTTTACCAAGAAACACTCGCATACTAGTAATTATTTAGTAACTTGTCTATATGAGAACACAAAGACACGTATCTCAAGTCGGCTTCCAATAAATCTACTTAGTGAAGTGGCATGGTGACTCGTGGTTGGCACGTGATATTTTCTTACCCTCCCCTGAAGTTGAACAAACTTTTATGAAAGTCTATCGGCAAATTTACGGAGAGCCGACAATTTTTCCAAAGTCCATTTGAATTTTGATACGGTGGAGTTTCCTGGCCGGTTCTTTTTTGCGTGTTACTATTTAGGTTACGTTTGGTTTTGTTTGTTTTTTTTTTTTTTTTTTTTTTTTGGAGTTCTTTTAAGTTTGTTGTCCAATTCGATGTGTTGGTATTGTGTGCTGTTGTGATGTTTTTTAGTAAAGGTTCGACGTATATTTTTGATTTTCGGGCTATCACATTGAGGATGATATTTTTTGATACGAGTGATTTTGATTTAAGTGTTGATCAAATTTTTTTCTGCCTCTTACATCGGTCGCTTCAGTGGACTAATTAGTCAGCTAGTATATAATGGTGGCATTGAACTGAACTATCCAGAGTGCACCAAATGATCAGTTATAGGATTAAACAATATAAGCAGCCACACCTTTTCCTCATCGCTCCGTCCGTCAAAGAGGGTGTACAACAGTACACTTACATTCAGCTGATACCGTTATCAAGTCCCATGGAATAGTAGACGAGTTTACTGCCATAAATCAGTCACAATTTCGAACCCATTCGAACCCATTCTACACCGACTTGGTAATTTAATCAAAGACGAGAAATATTTTCGCTTCCAAACAATGAGACAGTTTTTTGTAAGTCATCTTATTTAATTATTGTACTCGTAAGTGTATTTTCTTTTTTGTAGGATAATGAATATTCTGCATTAGATCCAGCCATTGTTATAATATACAATTGTCCTAAAAGCTCAACTTAGATTGCACTTCAGAACTGAACAGTCATATTTCCAACATTAATCCGAATTCAATTACAAACTCATTTATTTTTACTATAATTCTCGCTACTAGATTCTGGACAGTACACAGGGTTTAGATGAAAAATTGAACCTTTTTCGTGTTTATAATTGCTTCGAGTGTACTCACAGGTACAACAGATGTTTTGTGGGGTTAGGTTACATTGTTTGAGATGAGCGATAAGCAAAGTTAAAACAGAATGTCCTAAACTAAAGTCACTAACTCAATCAGAATCAGACCGATTTCCTAATAGCTAGATACACCTTAGATAAGTTATTCCCCTGAGAATTCTATACTAAAACTGTTCAAATTAACACTTACCTTTTTCGGCATTGATAAACAGGGCCTAGCCCTAGTAGGTAGTCATCTGCAAGAAATAAGATTATCATCTAATATTTATCTATACAGGGTGAATTTTGCAAGTGAGCGTGGAGGGCCAAATCCGAAACTATAAGTAATAGCGAAAAATACTCAAAGGACTCTCGAGCCGGATATTGATGAAAAATACAACTGCATCATTGTATTTTTGAAAAACCAATATTCGTAGCTAGAAATGGTCCATAAAATATTCGATAGTCTATAAAATAAAAGTAAAAGTACATTATCACGATCTCCATAAATACTCTTGCAACTTTAACACTAAAGCATCAATCAACTTTAACAGAAAGGCAGAACTATTCTCCATTTCAATTCCAGACCACTCAACCTTGGTGAAAAACTCTAGCTTATAAATAATTCAGTACTCTTGTAACAGTTGAAGTGGCGGGCCGTCGCTTAATTAGTGCTGTTACCGCTTACGGCTCTGCTCATCCTGTTAGGAAAAAGCTCGGACTCATACATAATTCAACGGCCTCGACAAACTGTATAAACAACCGACCACTGGCTAAAAGTGGTATTGGTTACTTGGAGATTTGTTCTCTCTCTCTTTCTAACGTTTTGTTTTATCGTGGAATGATAGTGTTTGAACAGAACAGTGACAGTCTACTGGATGATCACTTGCCTTCCATGCAAAGTGTGAATTCTTGTGCGGATCATGATTTGGTTATCACTTGCATTAATTACCTCATAGGTGTAGTGGTCGCAAGCGCAAGTGTTGAGTGTGAGGACCTGGTTTCAGTTCTCGGCTCGGGCAGTGTTATTGGGTTTTTTTTTGTATAGAAATTCTCAATAGCAGCACCGCGTTTGGAATTGTACCCGGTTGATGGCAATAAGCCCGACCCCCATTAACGTGGAACTTCATTACAGCATCTGCAAAATGTGTGTGTACAATAGCACATCACTGCCTAATCCTTCAGGGAATACAGGCGTAATGCTACGTTATGTTATGTAGTATTAATAGTAGGCCAAAGATAATAATAATGTCCTCCTGACAGATTTCGGTCACGGCGGCCAATTTCACCGGAGATATTACAGAGCACAAGTGTATGCGCAAACACAGGTGCTCTCTCTGTTCCTTCACTCTCATAGTCCGATGGGACGGCAATCCGACACGACCGGAGAGAGATCAGGCGCAGGACCGACGGCTTTACGTGCTTTCCGAGGGACGGTGTGTATTCACATACACGAAGACCTAGACCCGAAACAAATATCTGTAGATCATACAAATATTTGTTCCGTGCGGGAATCGAACCCGCGACACGTAGCTCAGCAGTCGATGTCTCAACCACTGCGCCAACCGTGTCGTCAAATAAAGATAATGCAAACCAAAGATAATGCACACTTAAATGGTAAAAGTTGCATTTGCTGAGTATGTATGCATGAGAGTATCTCCCATACTCTCAGTCGTCAAAATAGCGGAAACCAATAATATGTTAAACTATATTGCTTGTACGTGACTTCCGCGTGACTTACCTACTATTGAGCGATGCTAGAAGGCTGAAAATTTAGAAATATAATTATGTTTTTAGATGTGAGAAATCAAAAAGTAATTTAAAAAAATAAACGGAAAAATATCTGGATCGCGATAACAGCGCCACCTATCGGGTCCAACTAAAGTTAAGAACTATCCAGGTGACATTGTAAGTACAAATAAAAACATCAAAATCGATCAAGCCGTTTAGTAGGAAAATTACGCACACTGCAATTTTATATTATAAAGTTATACAGACACACATAATAAATAGAAGTGAATTTCCATGTTTATCTGCTAATAAATTCATTATCTCAATAATTAACTGTGTACACTACAATAACACTAGATAGGTATTATTTGAACACGAACTTGGCACATAAATTAACTCCAGTAAAGTTAGCCGTTAGATTAGGTCGGACTGTATAATGTTCCCGAATTAACTTTTTGATGGATTTGTGTCAAAAGGGAGTTTAGGAAGCTGACCTTTAATTATCACTTTATTTTGATTTGTTTCAATAATAGTTTTCATTTTAATGTTTGATTTGTTCGATGTAAACAAACACTTCATTTTACATCTTGTATATTTATGTGGTAATAAGAAAATAAAAAATGTTTACATCCGAAATATTCGTTTCGTTATTTTGACGTATAACATTATTTTTGCGGTTATCTGAACAACTATTTATTTCATATACAAATATTTATTTTTCTGCGGGAATCGAACCCCCAACATGTAACGCAGATAGCCGACTTATTATACTATTTCAATGTGTTTTATCAATCTATCATAATTATGCGACCGCATTTCCGTCACACTTTGCAACCTTTCCAAATCCCTTACGAAATGTTAGGATTGTCTATACATAAGTAAGTCTACATTTAAAACCCACAAGAATTAACTTATCCACGTAACATTTAATAATATTCTAGAGGCATATAAAATAAGATTTATATCTTAACTAGACGTTACACGCTTTGTTCAAGTTTTGATAAAATTATTAACCCGTCGAGAGGAAGATTTAATTATTTCTCTGTTACTTGAGTAACTTGGTTATCTACCGCCTCTGGAGTGACGAAAGGAATTATATTTCATTCTATATCAGAGGAGTTATCAGATTCATTGTGTACGCTACGTATTTCATTAAAATGTGTTATATATTATATAGCTCACAATTATTACGTGAGCTAGATAATACTTACATAATGTTTTTGAATTGTCGATTTTGGAATTTAAATAATTATTTCTCTGACATATTTTGTATATATAAAATTCCGGTGTGCGTGTGTTTGTAATTCTTCTCCTCGTAATTTTGGCTTGACTGATTTTTGATGTTATTTTTGTACTTTTGGGATCACCTTGATGGTTCTTAGCTATAGTTAGACCCGCAGCCTAATTACCGACGTAGCGACAGGCGTAGATCGTGCTTATATCGCGATAGCTTCTGTCAAATGTCATTTTGATGTCATATAATGTATTGGCTGACAGTGAGGTTGCTGTCGCGTGGCTGTCGCATTGCTGTCGATTTTTTAAGTAATTAGGCTGCCGGTAGGTCGCTCTGTTATTGAGGTCCAGAAAATACTCTTTTAAAGAAAGAAAGAAAATAATTTATTTTTGACCCCACAAAAAAAAAAAAACACAATAATAGAATCTTTTCTGGACCTCGATAACACATGTACGAATATCTTATATATTTATTTGACATATCGATCTTCTTATGTCGAGTCGGCACGAGCTATCACATGCAGGTTGCTCATGTTGTAGTATAAAGGACATAGCGATAGGACTTCTTGGCTCTTGGCCGTTCTATGCACTTTGCAAACCCTTCACGAGTGTTTTTTTTATCAAGTCAGTGGTTGCGGGAATTGAGAAGCAAGAAAACCTCACGATTTTTTGGATATTGCTGCCACTAGTTCTGATTAGTTAATCTTTCCAATACAGCATGAGAGATTCTAAAGCGATATCTTGTGTAGATTAGATAAGAAAATATAAAATTTTGACCAGTATGAAATAATTAATTTGACGACACGACTGGCGCAGTGGCTAAGCGATTAGCTTTCTGCGCTATGTGTCGCGGGTTCGATCCCCGCACGGAACAAATATTTGTATGATCTACAGATAGTTGTTTCGGGTCTGGTTGTGTGTGTATGTGACATGTATGTTTGTAAACTGTACCTACGACACAGGAGAAATCCTAGTGAGGGGCAAAGTTTTTTTAATAAACTAAAAAAAAAAAAAATGTACTTGAATACCTAATTCAGAAAAATATGATTGAGCTTTGTTCACTCAATTTGCACGAAGACATGTGTTTTGTTCCCAAGCCTTCGGTGAATTAAGCTTTATTTCTATGATGTTTTAAAGTCGCTTTTGCTGTGCTAACATATCCACTACCCGTCCATTTAGAAGAAAACAGACCACTAATTCAGAAACCGCGAAAATGTATTTTATTTATTTTTGTCTTCGTAAATTAGTAACAATTTGTTTCCTCTGCATTTTATTCTGTAATTAATTTCAAATTAAACACACCTCTTTGTTTTTACCTTAATTAGTGTTGTTTCATTATTTCATTAAGGCTATAACATTTTAATACCTTTGCCTCGTCTGATGGCATGTTCTTAAGAGTTAAATGCTTTTTAAATATAAAATATTCGTTGTAAAATAGAACGAGACATAATTTTAATTTAATTATGATTTTCCGTAAAATTGTTTCAGTTTAGTATCCATAAAATTATAATTCATTTAATAGATTTATTTAAGACTGAAAGACTTGGCATCTGACGAAGATGAGGCAGTGATTAAATAATTTTCGATGTTTCACAGAATTCTTCCCTCTTGAATTTAATTTTGAAATGAAACGATTACTAAAATTAAATAAAACTTGAGTATTTCGAATCTCGTGTTTATTTTTTAGTTTTGGCAACAGCATTCTTCGTCTATCTTGTACTTCTTTCATGGTAATTGCTCATTGTAGTCTTTATTCGCTATGCCACACCAAAAAAGATCACGCACGTAACGCGATCAAGAAGAATTTGCGACGTACAAAAAATATCGTAGCTAAGGAGGTTGTTGTGTTATATTTTTTAAAATATCCCACTGAATAAGGGTTAAATCGCGAGGAACATTACGTCTAACAGCAAACAACGAGTCTACGAACTGACGTAGTGTGGACGTGACTGAGCGTGTTTTGTAAGGAGTTCTAGAAAGTATTAACTACCATGACAATGATTTTTCTTGAGGCTATCATTTTGCATTCTTTCTATTCATTTTTGCAATCTTCATAGGTCTATAAAATTCCGGAGTGCGCGTGTCGGTGATTTTGATGAATTTTTTTTTGTACCTAAGTGGTTACCTATGTATATGTTTCTTAGATACAGCTGGACCCGGTAGGTGGCACTGTTGTCGAGATCCAGAAAAGGGTCCACTAGGAATATAGTACATATATTATCAAATATTTAAAGAGTATCCATGGAGTTTCTTGCCGGTCTCTTCTCTTTAAGAATAACTCACTTTTGGAACCGCGCAACTAAAATCATAACGTTTTTAAAAGCGCTTGTAAAGGCCCAGTTGAAATAAAAATATTTGACTTTGACTTTGATAGCACGTTACAAAATAAGGAGTTTTGGGTTTAAGTTCGTGCTCAGCCCACACCTCTGAATTTTCGATATTCATTTGTGAATCAGAATTTGATTTACTTTATTACTTGAAATCACGGCGAGACTATACGATTACACCCACATTTCATCAGTTGCAAGAAAACGAGTGACGAGATCTTCTGGTGCATCCTGGGTAGTAAGACTCCCAACTATTGTTGACTCGCTAATCTTTCCACTACGGAATGAGCGACTTCTATGTGATAGCTCGTGTCGTCGCGACAGAAAAAGCTCCTTTTTCAGAATACAGTCTATTTTTAAACATCTTCTATAAATTACTGTTATTTTCCTCTCCGATTCTCATAGTTTCTCGTAAATATCTGAGCCGTTAGACGTACAGTAATCCTCACTGTTCTGTGTGTAATCCTTGTGTAATTCCCTTGGATATATGGGCCTTGATAGTAACGATACCAACCGGCAAAATTGGAGAGGCGTTTTGTTTGTTATAGGAGTTCTGTATTAAATGTGTCCTGTATTTAATTTGATACTATTCATAACTAAGCATTGTATTGTGGTCCTTCGATTATGGGTCTGTGATTTTATTTCGGGTAAAATGGTATTACGCCTAAATTCCCAGAAGGATCTTGCGGAGATGTATTGTACACTCACTTTGCGTTACGTGAACCTTTTCTTGTCTACCGGCAGCCTAATTACGTAAAAAAGCGACAGCAACGCTACAGCCACGCGACAGCAATCTCATTGTCAGCCAATACATTTTATGACACAAAAATGACGTTTGACAGAAGCTATCGCGCGATCTACGCCTGTCGCTACATCGAAAATTAGGTTAGTCTGGTTGTGTGTGCATGTGACATTTATGTTTGTAAACTGTACCCACGATACAGGAGAAATACTAGTGTGGGAAAATGTTTTTTTTTTAAATTGGTCGCATACGAAACGAAACCAATTAAAAATGATTGAAAGACGTATTTATTACTTAGTTAATTATCAGTAATATATTAACAAAACAACATTATAAATAGACTACATTTAACGTTTTCCGCGTCTCTTCTAAGGTCTGACGCTATGATAAAAGAGGTAGGTCATAGTTATTTTCACTTTTTTAGATACTAGGTATTCATAAAATTATATTTATACTGTTTGCGTTCTATTAATAACTAAGTAATCACCTTATAAAAAACAAAAATGAAAATCTATATTAAATAAATACTTAGGCGTCAAAGTACTCCTCCGCAACGCTGTCAACTGGTAGCGTGCCCAGAAGACTGGCAGCATTACCACGTTGAAAGCAATGCTTATTCTTTGACCAGAGACCAGGCCAGCCCTCTGGTCATGTGTACTGTCACTTCTTTAGTTAATTATTCTTTTAAAAGGTAAAAGACCTTTTAAGATTTACAGCGAACAAATTAAATATTATGGTTTTTATTTTTTTATTTCTTGTATTGTGAGTGAACAAAAAACCTTTAATTACAGTTTTACACATTGTACTTACTTCTGAAAAGTAGATATTCCCGTTCCTTTTGCATTTTCAAGAAACTGACACCCTTTTATCTTTCGCAAATGATTTCGAGCTTTATGTCACTTACTTTTGAGTCCATTTTCATTTATATTTCAGTCATATCTCATGACGTTTTCACGTCAATAAAATACCAACCTTAGTGAGTTACAATAGCGTATAATTTACTTTGTTAAAAAGTGTTAAAAGAGTATTTCTTGATGTAACGTGATGTGTATAAGGCAGAGCGTATTATTCAGTGAGGGTTTCAGAGGAATCCATTTCCTGGCGTCTCGACTACAACGGATGTCGGTTGGTGAGAACGGATGCTGGATACTGGATGTCCTATAGCGATTTGTATTGATATGATCATTTGATTGAAAGATACATTAGATTGTGGTTCCAAGCGTAACGCCTGGGTTCGAATCCTGGTTCGGATAAAATGTTATTGAGTTTTTCTGAGCCTCGTTTTAGCAATAAACGTGATTTTTCTAGCAGGTTTATGCTACGGTAGCATGCTTTTATGAGCGGCAATTTATCAATCAATATAAGTTAAAATTTTTACTTGAAGAAATGTTTCAGATGTATCACTGTTGTGTAACATAACATAGCATCACGACTGTATTCCCCGAAGGGTTAGGCACAGGTTTACTATTGTATAAATATATACCACGTTATAGGGGGCGAGCCTATTGCTATCTACAAGGCACAGTTCGAGACTCCGTGCTGCTATTGAGAATTTCCATACAGAAAAATCAAATAACAATTTGCCCGGCCCGGAAATCGAACCCAGGACCCCTCACACTTTTGTCTACCGTTATAATAAATGGGGTAGGCATAAATTGATCAATATTACGAGTTTATATAACATTAACATCGCGACCGTAACCCCTGAAGGGTTGTGCAGACATGTATCTACTATTATACATTCAATCTCCATTTCACCGAACCTGCTATTTAATCCCTTGTAATAGGGGGCGAGTCTTTTACCATCTACTGGGCACAGTTCCAGACTCCGTGCTGCTACTGAGAAATTTCATACAGAAAAATCAAATAACACTTTGCCTCACCACCTCACCTCACCCTTAGCAGCCACGCTACCAATAGACAAAAGAGGCTATTTTTATTTTTTTAAACCGGTATTAACATTACCAATACAGATACTGTACAGATTATATTTAAAAAAAGTGTCGATAGTCGGACTCCGAATCAAATTTCTTTCAATAATCCTTAAACATGGAACGGCTGTACACCTCAATAGTAACGCCGATCACTTATCGTCCCTTTCAGACCCTTTGCAGTTTACGTCTGAAATCCTTTCGGGGAATCTGTCTGAGTATCAAGTATCAAGATTTCCAAACTCAATCCCTGCTTACGCTCGTCTGGGGACTAGTATATAAATAGAAATAAATAGGCATTATTTGAAAGAGAGATTTCAGATTCCGAGAAGATAGGTTTGTTTAGGGATTTGTCTGGTTTCGGAGTTGGATTATTTTTTGTATAGTACTTATAGGTTTTTGGTAATAAATAGTTTACATTAAGCTCATTATGTCTATATACTTATGCCATAAAAAATCACATATCGTCGCCTTAGTGGTGAAGAAAGCTAAGCCACATTTTGACCAAATTGAGTTATGAACACCACCATACTCGACGTTAAACGGAGACTTTTCTGTCACAGTCACTTTTCCGATTTGTACATTGTTTTTGTTTTTTTATTATGTGGTGAAAAGAGCTAACCAAAACATTCTCAATAACTTCAAAAATAATATAAGAGCGCACTTAAATCGAACTTCCTTCATTTCAACACATTAATTATTACCTTCTCACAAACATTTGTGGGAATCGGGATAGAAATAGAGGAGATACAATATTTTTTTTGTAGGCCTTTATTTTATTTCAATTGTCTTTATCTTAGAACCAGTTTAATGTGGAATAGCGCCCTTCACTACTAAGGCGACGATATAGCTCTATAATTTTTTTTAGTATGATTACACTTTTGTAATATATATTCATTATCAAGGGCTGTTGATGTTCAGCTGTTTAAAACGTAATTCATTTGTTCTAAAGATTATTCAAAAGCAAACTATATCGATGGATGGCGTTGTATTTTTTGTGCTGTTGCGACTAGTCGTTGAAAGGTCAATAACAATCCAATTTTGATGTATGTCTCTCGCAGTTAGCTCAGGGAGCTTTTACTGCTTAACAGGGCTAATGGCTAGACCAGAAGGGCCTTCAGCCGAGAATGTTCCCAGCAATTCTCGAAAATAATTTATTGACAATCCAATTCTAATGTCGTTTAGTTCAATAAATATCCACTTATTCGACAAAAGTGGCGCTAGCGAGACTATTTGTGATATGATTTTTATTAATCCAGTACCGAGTTCTCGAGATTAAGAGGGCTGGCAGAATAGTCGACATCGCAGTGTTCAATAATCCTTTGTTACCGGATATTTTGTATGTCATAATATTCTAGACACCGGAGTGGAACTCCCGAATGCCAATTCTGTATAGTTGCTGAGGAAAACAACTTGAAATTCTGTCAACTTTAGATATTTAGAAAGATCAAAAGTATTTATTTTTTCGAATCGTAAAATAATTTCTTGAAATTTCAAAGCATCATGTTATGAAATCTGTAAATTTTATGATGACGCGTTACTTGCTTATAAATTCAGCCCATTTCTGTCCCACTGCTGGGCAAGGGTCTCTTCTCAGAATGAGAAGATAGTCCTTAGTCCACCACGCTGGCCCGGTGCGGGTTGGCGGACTACACACCCCGTCGAGAACTTTATGGAGCCCTCTCACGTGTGCAGGTTTCCTTACGATGTTTTCCTTCACCGTAAATGCAAGAGATAATCAAATTCTGATCCGCACATGATTCCGAAAAGTCAGAGGTGCGGGCCGGATTTGAACGCAGACCCTCCTGCATGGAAGGTAAGTGTTCAACCGGTAGGCTATCACAGCGTTACTTGCTTAGATCAACTCAAAATGTCCGGTCAGAAAGGATTATTGAACAATGTCCATCGGATCCATTCCAAAAAACGAAAAAAGAGTATAGCTATTTTCTTTCTAAATAAAACATTTATTTTGCACAGACAGATAGACTAGCTATGTTATATTTATCGTAGTATTGAGTCGTTAGTTCTTTTTATTGCAACACTTTAGATACTGCTGATGTCTAAACTTATTGGGGGTTTAAATGTATCAAGTTTTTATCGTGCAGATAGTTTAATCTTCTAACTTTTGCACTCTGGCTCAATATAAAATCTCCTCTTGAACCTCGGATAATATACGAGTCTAAGTAAGCCTACTCAACATAATTATTATCTATAGAAACACTAATGTGTTCTGTATTATTATTTTGTACAACCAAACAACGACCAAACATTAAATATATAATATATAATAGTTATTAAAAAAAGACCATTATCAATTCTTTAAAAACTTAAGACCCTGTATACTTCTACCCTGTATATCTTTGTTCGACTGTACGTGTCATAACCTAACCGCCTTTTTGTGTGATATGCATATTGAGCACAAGGAGGCGGTCGCTGGTCACCGTCGGATATTAAACGACACGGCTCGATGAGCACGCTCTCTGAGCTAAACTCTTGAATGGAGGTAATAACAGCTCTATTGTTGGAGGAGGTATTATCTGCTTCGTTATCTTAGTGGGAGATAGCATTCATGTAACTAGGTTAACTCTGAAATTCATGTATAGAGGTGGTGAATATTTTTTTTTACGTTACATAAATTATTTCAGTCCCTTCATACCACTAAGGTACGGGTAGAGAGGACGAAATATTCATTTCAGAATCAAAGTCAAAGTTTTTGTATTTCACCTAGGCCTTTTTTTTAGGTATTTAAATAAAGGTAAACAATTTTGATGTGACTTTTTACACAAACACATATTAAACAAATAAACTACTGCTTAAACTAGTGGTTCAATTGATTTGGTAATCGTTATTGTTGTTTTATATTGGTTTTTAGTCGCGTTTTATTTTTAAACTGAGTTTTTAAACAAAAAACTAAGTTTTGGTTAACAAAAAAATTTTAAAAATTGTGTAACAAAATAAAATCGTGAGCGGTAAGAGTTCTTCAAACATTTTGAGAAAGAAAAAAAAAATACAAAAAAAGAAAAGAAAAAAAATATTACCTAATCAATTTGACAAACATTTGTCAAATTGATTAGGTAATTTTTTTTTAAACCAACGGTTGAAAATAATTTATCAAGTACTCCTAAGCCATAGAAATATTTTTGTGAATTAGATCACCAATACAGCTCTTGATAACAGTCCTTGCTTTCTCTCATGGCAGACACGTCTTTTGTTTCGTGACGTCAATGTACTACACATCATATCCAAGCTTGTTAAGGAACGCTTATAGACAAGGGACAACGTGTTCCAAAGACAATAGTTTAGAAATCAAACAAATCTAAATGACACGCTAGATTTGCCGCATCCAATACACAGCCACAATGTCGGCATTGTTAGTCGGATGCCTTACATCGGCCGGTCAATATCAAAACAACGCCTGTCATACGTAGGCGGTTTTCTATTGATTTTAGAAATATTTGCATACTATACAAAATCTGTATATCCTTCACCTGTGTATATGATATGGACGGTGGTATGTAATAGGGAAAAGGAAAATAAGCACTGCAAATTTTTTTTTGGCAGTACTGGTATGTTTGAAGTATTTCCTATTTTTTGGGCACTTGTGCATTGAGCACCAAAAGTATTTCCATTTGAGCACTAATCAATATAATAGCTTGGTGCTAAGATAAGATATGTTTTTATTCATGTAGACCATATACAGGTACTTAAGAATAGTTACGACTCTAGGTGCTACGTTCCAAAATGTTGACTTCCAATGGAGAAGAACGGGCAAGAAACTCCATGGCCACTCTTTTAAATTCATAATTTCTTACAATATTTTGTTAAAATACATTGTTCTCGAAAACTTATGTGAGGATAATCTAAAAAAAGGTCTAAACTAAACAAGCCTGATTTTTAAATTAATAAAAACTATTCTGATAAGATTGACATGGCGGCTATGAGCTGACCAGTCCCAACAGACGGCACCCGTTCACGAGTATGACGCTTGCTCAATGAGGACAACAAAAAACATTCAACTTCATTCCCTTTTGAGCACCTACAGTGCGGTAGCTTCTAGTGATGGGGTGTATAATAAAACATATCGATAAAAATTGGCAGTACTTTTATTATCATATTAATTTTAGGAAACTAAGTAATTATTATAATATCACAATCAGCCTTATGTCATTTTAAAGGTATCTCACTTACTTAAGACAAATAAAAGAAATCACATTCCTCGTAACAACAGTAGTCTTTACGCTTATTGTTTTTAGTGATAGTGGAAGTTGTTAGAAAAAGGAAGGCAGATGATGATGACTTTGGTAACAATATAAATACATCTAAACTCTCAATCAGTACCACTATCACGAGTTTTCTCACTATTTACTATCAAAGTAAAGTAATTTTTCATGATAGCGATTTAAGTTCTTAACTTGGTTACATTAGGGATTAGAGTCGCTTATGTGACTAGTCATAGTAAAGTTTTGATTTACTATTTACTATATTATAGAGGTGTCATGTTAGCGACTCTAATGCCTAATGTAACCAATTTAAAAACTAAAATCGCTTGCATGAAAATTTATATTTACTATGAAAGTAAATAGTAAAAAACTCATAATAGAGGTACAGATCACAAACCAGCTAATCTCCAATAAAACGGTTTGGTTCGCCGATAAAAACGAACGTCTCTTAAGTGTAGTATCAAAAACTAAAACAATATAAAGCGGCGTAATCCCGCGCGATTCAACTTAAGGCCAGCCTACCCGCCGCGATTTATTACGCTGAATTACGCGTCTGCGTAAGTTTATTAAGTGTAGTGAATAAATTAATGTTTCAAGTTTATTTGTGGAGCCTATTGTTTTTAAGACTTGTTGAATATTGTGTATTATTCACGGTTGGAAGTTTCGTAAAGTTTCCGAACGGAGATGACGTATGTGGCATTTTAGGTTGCCTGCTTTGAAGGCGAGAGACTTCAAAATATTTTTATAGAACGCCGGTGTTTTTCACTAATTACAAAAATTAATATGATATACAATTATTAATGAATAAAAAAAACTTATGAGACGTACAATAATCAAATACGTTTGTCGCTGAATATACTCGTAAGGCCACGGCAATTTTTCATGGTAATAAGATGTAGCTCTGGGGATTCCGAGGCCGGCTACCGGACACCGCGTCACCCACGACGCACACATACTCGTGTAAATTAGTATTTATGTTATTATTGTTTGTGTTTTATTTTTATGTAAGTCATAAGTTTTATAATGTAAAATTACAAACAGAAACCTTTGGTAAGTTGGCTGTGTGTTAACGATATATATGTACCTACTTATTTAATTTTATTATTATTATTTTGACTTATTATGACAGTTGAAAATGTATGTAATGGACCATTCCATTCGGCGAAGCATACATCATATTATCATAATAAAAATGCACCAACAATTAAAACATTAAAGGACGCGACCTAGTTAAAAAAAAAAAAGATATGTAAACCGATTGAAAATCCTAATTGCAAAATAAACAATTTAATTTAATTTCACTTCAAACAGAATTTAGACAATTGCCTTGAAGTACTTGACCTAAGCTAATCGCAAGATCTAAGTAAATTAACTAACTCAATTACTCTCGCTAACTACTCTAAACTACAGTTAAACTTCGCAACTACCGTCAAGCAAGTTAAGTTTTCACCTTCTGATCTCTGACGCTTACAAGCTTTAAGATACTGTTACAGTGTTGGAATCTATTGAACTGTCAATAATTATAGAGGAAGTTTGTTCAGAAGATTACCTGGGTAGTTAATTAGTTTATGAGAGAGAGAGAGAGAGATTTCTTGTGTACCTAAGTCCAAATTTAATTGATTTTCAAACAATAAAAAATGTTCAAACTACATATTAATAAGAACAATACAATTGGTATTGTTTTGTGGTGAAGGGGGTTCAATATTTGCAATAATTCAATTCTCTGGCAATTCTCGGGCAATTCTCGGGCAATTCTCGAGCTATTCGAAATATAACGATAATCCATTCGAATAGCTCTCATGAACCTTTTCCCGAATACTTGTAATATTACATTGGACATATTTTTACATTGCAACAATGGACATGCAATTTTTGGTTTATATATCTCTCTATAAATGAAGTCACTAAAAACTATATTATATCCTATACATTGCAAATACATGCAAATTAATTCTTTAAGATGCGAACGGACACCTGTGGACGAATGATATCAACGTTTCTTTACTTGACAGGACAATCGGACTTCTTACGTTCCTTATCTACATAATTTATTCTGACAAAACAGCTTTGTCAGGAAAAAGACCCCGTTTTTTACTTTTACGCAATCTACGTAACATAGAATCATGACCATCCAAGATCTGAATTTTGTCAGTAAAAGGTATAGGTTTACCCTTCCATATTGGATCCTAATAGGCTCGTTGGCCAGTCGTCCATGACAGTCCTTTTCTTGACCTCTCCGGGACACAGGCTGATGGTCCATTCAAGTTTCAAGCTTCATAAGTTTAAATCACCTTACCCTTATCAGACTTTCACAACTTCCTCCTGCCTGCCTTCCAAGGTTCTATTTCTTCATGGCAATATCGGTGGCATGAGAATTTATGGTTATTACGGTTACGGGACACAGAGGGATTGTCATTACTTTGAATCGGGGTGCATCAATGGAATTCAAACACATGAGGCCAAAGTACCCGGTATAAAAGATACTATTTTATTTGAGTTCAGTTTGTTTACTAATCTTTGTGACGAAAGGTAAAGTGTTCTGGCTTTTTACACGACTGCCTAGAAAAGGAGTGTAATGTTTTTTTTAGAGTTCATGTATATGTATGTATGTGACAAAGGATATAATTATTTGAAAAAAAAAAAAAAAACATAATCGCAGCAGTATGGCTCAATGATAAAAAGTGAAAATATATGTGTCAAAAATATGGGTGTCAAATTGAAGGCCTTGATGAGCACATTCCAAAACTATATATTGCTTTATAGCGGTAAACAAAAACTTGACACTAAAATGTATAAATAAAAATAAATAATTAAAACATTAAAAAACACGACTGCCCTGCCAAAAAACGAACTAAAAAGTAAAAAACAAGTTGTATTAGGTAAATAAATTTGTCATTGCAGTCGGGGGACCGTTCTGTGGAACACTTTTTAATATAAGAGGTCCCGCAACTGCAATGACAATTTTATTTGTTTTTTCGGTCAGTCGTGTTTTTTAGTTATTTTTTAGTCCTCAATCCTAATATTTTCTGATATTTAGCACGCAGCACGTAGCACGTGAAAATATATCTGATGCTTACATTTTTATTAATGAAATAAATAGTTTTACGTGGCATAATTATATATATACCACATTGGCGGGTCGGTTGGCGCAGTGGTTGAGATATCAACTGCTGCGCTATGTGTCGCGGGTTCGATTCTCACACTGAACAAATATTTGTATGATCTACAGATAGTTGTCTCGGGTCTGGGTCTTTGTGTATGTCAATATATGTATGTGTTTGTAAACGCACCCACGATACAGGAATTATTCCTAGCGAGGGGCAAAGTTTTTATTTTTAAAAGATAAAATATTAACCATTGCGGATTTCCAAGTGGTATATCATAAACGGCATCTCAGTACATAACATAGGTACATAAAATAAACACACTAGTACAGATCACGTACAGAACAATCACGCACACATACAACACTTCAGTACCTAAATAGTTGCTATAGTACCATCACTATAGTAACTATTAAGTAGGTACCAGAGTACTTGTAGCATACACGTGCTACATCAGCTTAAGAAAGCCACATAAATGGAGCTGTGTGCTTACAAGAGAAAATTATGGCTTACTTTGTTCCTGCAGCAAATGTAAGCTTTTGAATGCAACTGTAATACGTACATATAGTGCTAAATAGGCTTTATATAAAGAGTTTTCTTTTTAACACGAAGTCTTCCTAATTATATCCTGCTAATATTATAAACGCGAAAGTTTGTGAGGATGTATGTTTGTTACTCTTTCACGCAAAAACTACTGAACAGATTTTGATGAAAATTTACAATATTATAGCTTATACATCAGAATAACATATAAGCTATAATTTATAATGATGCTGTGTAAATTGGCCAAATACAATAAATATTTATAGTACACAAGAATTCAGAAACAAGCAGGCGAGCGATATGCGCGATGGAATTTCGATGTATCTCGATTTCGATTTGATCTCTAATTCTTCGAGAATGAACGCCCAGTAGTTTAAATATGTGGTGGAACGAGGTCTGAAAAGATCTAAATATTTTTCTGGTGGACCGCTCAGCGACTAATTGGTTTCAGGAACTTTGTTCTTTTGTGGTCCCATGTACTACTTGCTACGTGGGCTGACTTGAATGCTGTTTTCAGCGAGTATCAGAATATGCTTTTGTTCATGGTGAAATGTTAGTGAAGAGTCATCATCTGCCTAGCCTTTTCCCAACTACATTGGAGCCTCCAATCTAATCGGTTGCGACTGCATATCAGTATTTTACACGGAGCGAATGCCATCTGATCTCCGCCACCTAATTATTGGGAGACACTGACAGGTTAGACTGGTCGTCAAACTTTTTGGGGTGCTAACACCCGTAAAGATTGTCATAGGTCTTCATATGACACCCGGGACCAACTGTTTAACTTGCTTTCTAACGCACGGAGGGCTCCCGATGTGTGAAAAAGGTCACCTATCTAAGGACTGACTGCAACAAGTGCTGCTAAACCTCGCAGATCGACCGATCTGTAGCTACGAGCCCCTCGGTTAAATGTTACTGAACAGTATTTTACAAAATTGATTGCGCATAGACCATGACCCAAGAAATGATATCAATTCATTTTTTGATGCAAGCACATAACATAACATAACATAGCATCAAGCTTGTATTCCCCGAAGGGTTAGGCAGAGGTGTACTAAAGTATACCCACATTTCACTGAATTTAATGCAAACAATGTTGATTTAATGCGTATAATCAAAATACGGTTTTAAGTATAACGAAAAAAAGAATACTTCTGAATTTTGTTAGACACATTATTTGAGGCGCCTCACGTTTGAACGCACAGACTTTGCGTGCTGATAAAACAGTTTTTCCCTTCTATTATTACGTCAATTCCCTATACAAATACAGAAACAAATGTTGGGAGCCAAGTACGAACAAAATTTACGTTTGCCACGTTCTATAGAATACTCAAACAGGTGTGGCCCGAATTTAGAATTCTATTTTCAAACTCTTACACTGGGAGTGTATATTTAGAAAATGCGCATCTGTGCTTGCGAGATATTTTTAAACGAATATTTTATTTTAATAGTATGTAAGTATGCAATTTAATTTTTTATATATTGCTAAAAATGTTAGTGATTTCAACTTACTTATTCATTGTTTTTGTTGTTTGATTAAACTGTTCGGATTGATCCCTGCCGCCTCTTTCCGCCCTCGTTCTACGCCACAGCAGTTTCATCACCATCATTTAGATGGTTGGCAGTCCACAACAGTGCGTTTCTCTAGAAACTTTCTGCCTCGCACAACAAAACTGTGGAATGAACTGTCGCCTGCGGTATTGCCGGACCAATACGACCTTCAAACCTTCAATAAAAGAGCGTACTCTATTTTAAAAGGCCGGCAACGCACTTGTGACTCCTCCGGTGTTGCGGGTGTCCATGGGCGACGTTAATCGCTTACCATCAAGCGATCCGTCTGTTCGATTGCCGCCTATGCCATAAAAAAAAAAACTGTCTCCTGGTCTAGTGGTCGTGAAAAGTCTCGGGTCGGGAAATGAAATTAAATGAAATGAAATTATGAAATGAAATTGAAATTGAAATGAAATGAAATTGAAATGAAATTGAAATGAAATTGAAATGAAATTGAAATGAAATTGAAATGAAATTGAAATGAAATTGAAATGAAATTGAAATGAAATTGAAATGAAATTGAAATGAAATTGAAATGAAATTGAAATGAAATTGAAATGAAATTGAAATGAAATTGAAATGAAATTGAAATGAAATTGAAATGAAATTGAAATGAAATTGAAATGAAATTGAAATGAAATTGAAATGAAATTGAAATGAAATTGAAATGAAATTGAAATGAAATTGAAATGAAATTGAAATGAAATTGAAATGAAATTGAAATGAAATTGAAATGAAATTGAAATGAAATTGAAATGAAATTGAAATGAAATTGAAATGAAATTGAAATGAAATTGAAATGAAATTGAAATGAAATTGAAATGAAATTGAAATGAAATTGAAATGAAATTGAAATGAAATTGAAATGAAATTGAAATGAAATTGAAATGAAATTGAAATGAAATTGAAATGAAATTGAAATGAAATTGAAATGAAATTGAAATGAAATTGAAATGAAATTGAAATGAAATTGAAATGAAATTGAAATGAAATTGAAATGAATTTATTTATTTTGCAATTAGGATTTTTCAATCACTTTTACACGTCTTTTTTAAACTACATGGCGTCGGCATTTCCTATGACTATCCCTGAGAAGAAACGCCGAAACAAACTCAGGGGTCAAAGTCTATTTTAAAGTGAAGTGAGGAAAAGTGTTATCAGAATTTTGTTACCTTTTTTTTTTGTAATTATCAACTTTTATTTTGCCTGGTAGATAACGATAAGCTTGCGTTGTATTATATGGGACTCAATAGCAGCGTCAGTGAAATGTGGGAACTCTCCTATTATTCACCATTGCTTAACCCCTTATGATGTTTTAGTCAGGGTTAAGGATTAAGACGACTTAGTTCGTATTAAATAGCCGTTTTCCAAATATTCAGTATCGAGACTGACACGGTACCGATAATGACGCAGTTGTATATAGAGACTTTTAAACCTACAATAACATAATAACACGTCTTATTTCTTACTAGCTGTGCCCGCGACTTCGTTCACGTGGATGTCGGAACTTAACAATGTATTTTTTAGTGAGACCAAATGCACTTAACCCTATTTTTTTCTAAAATAAAAGATTTTTTCTAAAATAAAAGTAGCCTAAGTTACTCCTTATTACATCAGCTACCTGCCAATAAAAGTCCCGTCAAAATCGGTCCAGCCATTTCAGAGATTAGCCTATACAAACAGACAGAGAGACAGACAGATAGACAGACAGACAAAAATTGTAAAAAATGTTATTTTGGTGTATGTACCGTATATATATTCATATACATGTAGTAAAAAACGGTTATTTCAATATTACAAACAGACACTCCAATTTTATTTATATGTATAGATGTATAGATTATTTAGCAGACTGCCTCATTTGTCTAGTGTTCGCAAGCGAGACTGCTGAGCATGAGGTCCTGGGTTCGATTCCCAGGTCGTTCAAAGTGTAATTGGGTTTTTTTTGTATGGAAATTCTCAATAGCCGCACGGAGTCTGCAACTGTGCCCGGTTCATGGCAATAGGCTCGCCCCCTATTACACGGCAATATAATTGCTCGATAACAACATCGGCAATTAAACGTGGGTGTATAATAGTATGACCCGGGTACGTCTTAAAACTGCGACCAGACACCAGAGGACGGGCAGCAGCGTCCTCTCACTAATCGGTGAGCCACTGCGATCCCCAAGCCGCCTGCCAAGCGTGGGGATTATGGCAAACCCCCCCACTTGGGGGAGGCCTTCGTTCAGCAGTGGACGTCTTCTGGCTGGAGGGTGATGATGATGTATAATAGTACTCGTCTGCCTAACCCTTCGAGAAATACAGGTGTGGTACTATGTTATGGACTTCAAATTTCGCCAATACCGTTATTAAACTTAATTCTATGTAAATACGTCACATTTTTCCACGAGCGCTCTCGATGTTTTGTTGTACTGCAATACTCATAATCTTCACATATTCTGCGACACGGACACGTGCTCTTACAATTTCTATTTTCCTATTATTTCGATTTCTGTTTTAGCTTCTAATGAGACAGTGTCTTTTCTCGAAATGTACCGAATACAAAAATGTCTTTAACTTTTAATTATTCTAAAATAATACTATACCAAATAACTACGGCCATTAGATTAAAAGTTGAAGTAGAAAACTCATTATTGTAGGAGTAGGTAAACTGAAAACATTTTTTTCGTGTTCTTCTCGAAGTAATCTTAGTTTGGTCATAACGATTTTCGCGTAGAAAGTACTCTGCATAAAGGAGTCTCATAAGCTCTATTATATAATTACTTTTTTACATGTAAACGAAAAATTCAAATGAAATTTTGGAATTAACGTTGGAAAGTATTTTTTTTAAATATATGTATTTTACGACTGCCCCTGCGTGAGGTTGTGAGGTCCTGGGTTCGATTCTCGGGTCGGGCAAAGTGTTATTGAATTTTTCTGTATGGAAATTCTCAGTAGCAGCATGGAGTCTGTTACTGTGCCCGGTAGATGGCAATAGGCTCGCCTCCTATTACATGGGATTCAATAACAGCATCGGCGAAATGTGGGTGTACAAATAGTACACCTCTGCCATACCCTTCGAGGAATACAGGCGTGATGCTATATTATGTTATATTATCTACGTTATTACGTATTTTACACTCCTCTTTATAAATATAGGTAATTATATACAGTATACAATGCTCTAGAGATTTTAAACTGAGATGGACATTAACGCTATATTTTTTACAAGATATGCAATAAGAAGTTTTAAAGCTTGGACGTGTCCAAGCGGCCTACGACGCAACATCTGAAGATGGACGTGGAGGGGCGAAACACGTGTCGAGGATTGGTTTGGGTTGCATGTTGCATTATATTAATCGCATCTTCTGTATATGCATATATTTGCTAGCAGAAGGGTGGTGCTCTGTGGCGTACGGTTCATAAAGACAAAAAGACACTGCCTACCCTACATAACTCACTTATTATTTATTATAAGATATTTGAGGTGGCAAATCACATACATTGTCATTTAATCGACAAGACGACGAACCAATACCAACATGCAGTAGGTATTTTTGGTAAGTAAGCTTTTAAAATGTTCTGCCTACCCTATCTAAAAACTCTGTGCACGCCACTGGTGGTGCTGCATATTGCGCCCAAGCCTGAACTAGTTTTGTGGAATTGAAAACTAAAGATCTAAATGCATTTCTTGTATATCATGGATTTCCGCAAACTAACGCCTGATTCCATCAATTAGTATAATATATTTGTTTATTACTTAAAACGAGATATTTATATTTTTATTTGTTTTGAGTTTCCGATATTTCGGCACTGTTGCAAGCACCGTGCTCGCGGATAAACTGAAGAGATTTGTGGGTAGATGTTTATGAGTGGAAAAAACGATCTACCCTCTTCCTTATGCGTTTTGTGCGGTGGGTACCGCCATAAGTGACATAAGTGATAAGTTATAAATAATATAATGTTATTAAATTAAAAATAGGAAATACTTTCCGTCATATTGTGACGTGAGGGACAATTTTTTTTTTTAATTATTTTTAAATTCAATTAAAGCTTCACTATATTTTGATATTTCATGTCTAACATACTTTCAATATCTCAGTATTATCAGTAGTATCAAAATTAACAATTTACATATTCCTTTGAAACTCGCCAACCAAAACAATCCGACCCGAGAAATACTTCGGAAAACTTTAATTCTTTGTCACTTCACAAAAGGTACAGCATTTAAAAATATACGCAAAACAACTTTCAAAGCCGTGAACAAATAGCTTCATCCCTCGACCGAGTTTTAATCAATTTTTTTTTTGTTCCAACAGAACGTCCATGGTTTTCTCTGTTCGTTCGTTTAAATGGATTGAATTTATTAAGGCGATTAACATCTTATTCTTCTTTTGAATTCAATGAATGGATAGTGTGGACTTCTTTCGTATTGTTTAATTCTAAATTTAAATTGAATTTAGCTAAGATGACTTAAATTACAAATATTTGTATGATCTACAGATAGTTGTTTCGGATCTGGGTCTTTGTGTATGTGAATATATGTGTTTGTAAACCCACCTACGATACAGGAATTGTTCCTAGTGTGGGGCAAGGTTTAAAAAAACAAAATAAATATAAAATTCAAAATATTTAAACAATGCATTAAGATCTTTGCTATGGTATGGGCTGATCTAAAAAGAGGCCATTAGCCATTGTCCCATCTTTGCAGGATTTCTAAGAGGTACCTTTAGATATTTTTAATTACTTGGTAAATGGGAAGGCAGGCTAGCAAAATAATAATGAACAAATCAATAAATTACATTTCATACCCAAGCTGCTGAAAAAGCTCAAAGCTTCGACTCGTAACAGACTTTCCGGCACTATAGATTTAGTAGCAGCATTTGCAATATCACTAGATCGTTACCATGGCAACGAATGTAAAAACTAAATCAAAAGCAGGAAACTGCGAATAAATTTTGCACGAGCGTCGATTTTGTATCGCTGAAACTTTTAATATTATAGCGCTGCAACTCGGGAAAGAGCGCTCCCCCGGTCTGAATGTGGTTTTGAAAAATGCTGAAACTGCATTTGTTTATTGTTTAGAATTTTGCCCACATTGCAAGGCACGCAACTACTTTTATTACGAAAACATGTTAGCATACTTCGCTTTGGTATCTCATGAAGGTGTCTAGTATTTTATTTAGTATAAATTATATGCTTTAAGCAATGATAGCCTAATGGTTGAACGCTTGCCTTCCATGTGAGAGGGTACGAGTTCAAACCCGGCCCGCACCTCTGACTTTTCGGAATCATGTGCGGATCAGAATTTGATTATCATTTGCGTTAACGGTGAAGGAAAACATCGTGAGGAAACCTGCACACCTGAGAGGGCTCCATAAAGTTCTTGATGGTGTGTGTAGTTCGCCAACCCGCACTAAGCCAGCGTGGCGGACTAAGGCCTTACACCTTCTCAATCTGAGAAGTGGCCCTTGCCCAACAGTGGGATAGTAATGGGCTGAATTTAATTTAATTTTTATATGATTTAAGGAATCATGCAGGGGGCAAATCTTGTGCGTTTCTACATAAATCTGTATATATGAGATAATTTCTTCCTTTAAAGAAAATTTTCTCTTATCTATCTTCTGCACCACTGTAGAATTTTGTAAGTTTGAAGTAAAGATATCTCTTATGTGATATTTCGGAAAAATGTAGGCAGACGATATCAGGCATTTTTTCGATATATCTCGATTTCAAAATGATTTCTAGTTACTCCAGAATTGCTAGTGGACTAGCGAGCAATTTTGAAATCTCAACCATGATATAGTAGTAAAAATGGTTTATCTTTGGTATCTTCAATGACTCTTACGCAGCTATGCAATGTTTATAAGTTATGTGGGAGTAAATTATAATTTCACCGATGTACCTCACGCTTGGTGGCAATAGGCTAGAATACTGCATCAAAAATAAATGATGAAATCGAGTTTAGTAAATAGTTTTCCTTCAAAAAACTCAATAACACTAAATTTTGAGCTTATCTTCGGCGTTTTCGATTTTTAATTTATCAAAATCACATAATAAGTAGGTAAATAGCAATACAAAACTATGACGTCACGATTTTGTATTTCAATTTTTTTTTTTTATCTAAATGTCGTCTTTGACAGTTCATAAAAAGTAACTCAGATGACTAGTAGTCATCTACTAGGTCAAATGTGTGGTTTTGCAATTTCATAGTTGTTCCTAGAAATTTTCATATACAGTTATATTATGGCAGTACGTTTTTGTCTGACATGTGTCTGTCCGTTTGCGCCACAGTGAAAGTCGTGACGTAATTCTATTATTAAAAAACTTAACATTTAATTCAGCTCTACTTCGTACTGTTAGTTTCTCATTTTCTCGTGATTTAAGCTGCATGAGGGCCTATGAAATATAACACGATACGTCTCCGATTCTCTCAATGTATTGTCAAACGATTTTTAAAAACATACTTTAGAATGTTGCGTTAATCTAGCTTTTCTTCTTCTTTACTGCTGGGTTTGGGCCTTCTCTTTTGCACAGCATCTCTTCTCAGTGTTAAGCTTTTCTTTTAAATTTAGCACTTCTTTCAGTGCTATTAAAAAACTGTTGTCTCGTTCTATCTCAACATTGGTTGGCTCCTGCGAAATGTTACTGATTTTTGAAGACCTATATTTTGTGTTCTTCTGTTGAGTTCGCACGAGCATGGGTTTCGCTCATGCCATCGTGGAAAGATTAACGAGATAGCAATGACGGTATCAAAACTGCTCAGAGTGCGCTAGACGAACTCAGTTTTCGTCACTCTTAGAGGCTTTCCTTGTTTTGTGTTGAAACAATAGAACCTACAATATCGGTAGGCTCTATAGATATTACAGTCGGCTACTGATTTCATATGATATGCATTCAAGCTTAGAGCATATTAAATTCATGCCTATACTAGAATTCAAACGAGGTAACATCTAAACTAAGCCTATCACAGTGCACTGTTGAATATAAGTCTTTTGGTAGCGCAACAAAATAAAGGCTTTCATTCTTTTTTTTTCTTTTTTCTTTTTTTTGAAAAACGTTGCCCCACACTAGGATTTCTCCTGTGTCGTGGGTACAGTTTACAAACATACATGTCACATACACACATACAACCAGACCCGAAACAACTATCTGTAGATCATACAAATATTTGTTCCGTGCGGGGATCGAACCCGCGACACGTAGCGCAGAAAGCTAATCGCTTAGCCACTGCGCCAACCGTGCCGTCGTGCTAAAGCATTACCATTGACCATCATTTCCATTTCACCCGTACGTTGGTGGCATCGCAAATTTTATTCACGCTCATGTCTCGCGCCGCTATAAAACCGCTTTAATTGATTACTATGGACAGCGTTTTACAGCTTACCTTTTCACTTGATGTTTTAGCTTTTTTGTGTATTTATGATCGTATAAAGTCGTCGAATATGGCCGTATTTATTGGAAATATTAAAAAGTATTAATATCAGCCCAAACCCGTCAGTGTCGTTTATTTTTTTCCATTGAACTATTTGAAAATTATTGAATACTAGCTTCCGCTGGCGTCTTCGCCTGCGTGGTTTACGAACCCGTACATTTTCCCGGGATAAAAAGTAGCGTATGTGCTATTCCAGACTATAATCTATCCAGATTCGTTCAGTCGTTCTGACGTGAAAGAGTAACAAAGGTCCATCCATCCATCCATCCATCCATTCATCCAACCATCGATCCTCATAAACTTTCACATTTATAATATTATTAAGTAGGATAGGATATGAAGTAGGATTTAATCATAAATGTATTGAGCTCGTTGCCTCATAGTTACCAAGTAGATTAGTCGATCTGCGAGGTTAAGCAACACTTGCTGGGGTTCTTGCATGTGTTACTGATTTGTTCACACATTCTGTTTACGAAAGCACGCGGGTGGTCCCGAATCTCATATGAATACCTGTGATATTCGTTACGGGTATCAGCAGCCCAAAATGTGACCACGAGTTTTACCTTAAAGTTCACTACCAGGCTCCGTGCTAATAATGATAATTGTCATACGAAAATACCCAATAACACTGCCTTTCAGCAATCACGTTTGTGACTATAAGACATACGATGCAGGTATATTTTTCTCCTAGTGTACATTTGCCATAAATAAACTTTTATTTTATTGAATAAACTATCTTTTGCCCGCGATTTCGTACGCGTGGAATTTAGAATCTGATATTTCCCTGTGGTAAAATGGAGCCTATATTTTAAATTGGACCTCTAGCAATACATCGGTGAAAACTGCATTCAATTCCACGCAGTAGATTTTGCATGATGCGTGTACAAACATACAGATAGACAGACAGACAGACAGCAATTCAAAAAACTGTTGTTTTGGCTTCTGTTGCCCATAAAGACCCCCTATATTAGTTTTTCTCCAATATCTATAATGTACCGACATCGGCCTTTTATAATTTTATTATATGTATAGATATCACGCATTCGTGACATAACAAAATATAAAAGAATGTCTTTACAATATTAGGTCAAACACACACTTAGCAGTTAATTGCTTCGTCTTTCTGTTTCTACTTTCGCCATCTCACGTGTGTTATTAAATACTTCAGCGTGGCGTCTTCTATTTAGCAGTAAAGTAAGCATTACACCGAGAGATAAAGTAATAAACCGCTCTTTCATTAAAGACCGATTTTTGAAAGTTCGTTCGATCTTTTGATTCAAAATGGCTTTTAAGAGGTGACGTTTAATGTATTGGCAAGCCTGTCGCCATCTACCGGGCATAATGTCAAACTGCTACTGAGAATTTTTCGTACAGAAAATACAATAACATAATCATATTGCAGCAGCGTTACGATTTTATTGTTTTATTGTGAATACGAACATTAGTTTATAGGAGCTTGTGAAGGAAAAAATAAAAGAATTGGTATTTAAGTTTAAAATAAAAGATTTGGTAGTATTTTTGTTACACGACCCTGGTCATGCCCATTGCCCATCCCACACTTATCAGCCGCACTTGCGAGAACCGTCGCTAGTACTCCGGGCGTTAGTTTATAATGTGAAGTGGGTTATAACAAAAATGCAAGTAAACAAAACAAGTTGAAAGCTCAGTGTACTCATATGACAGCGCGCCGCAGACGGTATTCACGTAATTGAATGAACAAGACGCATGGCAATTTTCTGCCTGTACGATTCTAATCGTACCTAGCTTATTAGTTTATATAAACTGTAATTTGTGTCGTTCCATCTGATTTTGGTATGATACTTGATTATTTTTGGGAGGTGATATTTATAATTTTGTAGGTTTTTTGCAATCTTGCTTGAAAAATTGAGCCATTGATTTTTTTCAAAGGACATTTACTCGTATTTAATCTCTACATACTATGTGCAGTTATATATTCCTGATACATTGTATTAGATTGTCTGTATTGTGTTCCCAGATAGGTATTATAAGATTAATAATTAATATACAGAAACGTATCCTTAATATTATAAATGCGAAAATAAGTTTGTCTGTTTGTTTGTTACCTTTTCACGCCTAAACCACTGAACTGATCATCATGAAAGTTTGCTTATACGTTATCAGGAGTACAGAAAAGGACATAGGGTACCTTTCATCCAAAAAAAAGTACTGTCTCCAAAGGAAAGAACAATAACTTTCGTCAGTCAGATTTGCTTTAGGACGCTAGGTGGCGCTATGTGTGACCTATGTGAAAAAAATGCACGGGTTCGTAATCAATGTACCTATATTTAAAACGACGAGTGATTTCAAAATATCAATGACTACTTTTCTATCTTTCAAACTTTATTGTCTCTAGTTTAATAGCCACCTAGTGAATATTTATAGTATCCAATAAACATCAAAATATAACAATAGTTACAATATCTTCCATTATTTCCCCAACATAAAACCCACAATATACAAAACCCTTCTTTCTCATCGGTTTAAATTACATCAAATTTGAGATTAGAACCGTTATTGAAATTGGGACCCAAACTGATATTATATTCACAGAATAGACCCCAAAGATTAGCGATGGACCGTTTGCTAAACAGTTTGCATAATATCCTGATAGTGAACAATAACATTAGGGTATATTAAATAGGCTGTAATACCACAGTCTAACTATGTTTGTATTGAGTTGATTGTTACTCTGTGATATTTTGGGAACTGTAGTTTTAGGTAGTATTTATGCAGTAATTTTATAAGCTCTGTTGAGACGGTCAATGTTCGATTTATAGATGGATGGCTTTTCTGTATTGTAATGTATATTAGGAAGTAAGTGCGCGTGGTTGCTAGTTAAATTTAAAGGTAAAAATACAGTCGCAGTTCCATGAATTGATTTAGTTTCGTTTTTCGCTCTGGTGGCTAGATGAGATTGGTCTTTGAGCCGAATTCCAAACATGATTCCGGATATACTGGCTAATTGACAGTGTGCAATATAATGTGATAGCTGTAGATATCCGCATCAATAATGAGTTTTAAAATAAATTTGCATAAATCTAACTAAAAAATAATAGGTAATTTATCCAAAAACCCTGAAAAAACTTAGTTTTTGGTCTGGACTGGCTGAATTTATGATGACGTCACAGGACAGTAAATACGTCTGTTATTGATAGCCATTCGTTTGCTTTTGATATTTATTTTGTGACATGTGACGTCACAAGCCAGTGCGACGCCATATTGGATAAGATGGCGTTTTTTTAAATAACGCATTTTTTTCGCTGAAGATATACTAAAAAGAATTCGAAATAACCACTTATTTTGAGCTCGATAAACACCATTAAATAAACTGATATGGTTTCAGGAGACCAGTCAAATAACCTATTGTAAGATTGTTCGGTTAAAAATGTCACAGGTATTCGTAATACAATTGGGACCAACTTCTTATTGTATTCTTAAAAGCACGGAAGGGTCTTAATGTAGACATAATGGTAATTGGTAACCCATCAAAGAATTAACCGCGGAAAGCACAGCTTGTCCCCACAAATTGAAAGAGCCACTAAGCTACAAGTTTAATTTAATTATTAGGATAATATTAAGCGTAATATTATTTACCTATAATTGAAAATAGACGTAAAAAATATCAAAAACAGGTGCAATCCCAACTAATATTATAAATGCGAAAGTTTGTTTGTTTGTTTGTTACCTATTCACGCTTAAACCACTGAACCGATCACCATGAAATTTTGCAGAAACGTTGTCCGGGATACAAAAAAGGACATAGGGTACCTTTCATCCAGAAAAAAGTACTGTTCTCGTGGGAAAGAACAATGACTTTCGACTGTCATAATTGCTTTAGGACGCTAGATGGCGCTACGTGCGACCCGAAAAAATGCACGGGTTCGTAATCAATGCGGGCGAGGCCGCGGGCGGAAGCTAGTAGAGCAATATTTCATATTGTAATATTAAATAGGTCATCCTGCGCTTTGGCAACAGATAAAAGATAACAGCTGCCAATGCGTCAGTTAGTTTAATATTTGTACAATATGCTTTGTTTAGTTCATATGAGTAGGTGACAGATAAAATCTCCATATTGAATGTAACAGAGTTTGGTGTAAATTTTATCTACCTATCTATTTATATCTACTAGTCTCAATCGCGACAGCTAATCTTGAGGTTCTGAGTGCGACTCCCGAGTCGGGCAAAATGTTATTGAGTTTGTCTATATGGAAATTCTCAGTAGCACGGAGTCTGGAACTGTGCCCGGTGCATCGGCGAAATGTGAGTGTACAATAGTACACCTCTGCCTAACCCTTCGGGGAAAACAGGCGTGATACTATGTTATGTTATAAACATGACGTCTTTCATTCCCAAGCCAATTCCGTGCAGGTACCAAACACGTGACAAGGAGCTCCCAAAGTAAATCGCTTAATCACTACACCAATTGTGAATTCAACTGTTTTCCTTCCATTCAAGATTACTCCACTAACTAAACATACACTGCTAGATTTTAACAGATCTGCATATGAATAGCCGAATACGTGAGCCGGTATCAGCTATTCCACAATAGACACACTCTGAATACACAAACCCCTAGATAAACATTTACCTTTGACATTGTGTATAAGTTTGCTAGATTCAGTTGTAACCACTTTCTAATTAAGGTTCGTGTTGGAACTATTGAGGTAACAAGTTGTATAATTTTGGAATTTACGCTAATCTTACTAATCCTATCCTATCCTATCCTACTAATCCTAGCCTATCGTATTTTATATACTACCTACTAATATTATAAATGCGAAAGTTTGTGAGGATGGATCGATGAATCTCAGAAGTGTACTATTGTATGTACACTACACCCACATTTCGCATGCCGAGATGATGCAAGAATTTCAGAATATTTAATACCTCTGCTTGAACTAGGAAATCGAACCCAAGACATGCCATGCCATGTATGAGACTACTAGACTAATGATCAGGTGCTGAGTGACCTGGGTGGTTAAGCAGCGCTTACCGCGGTCACTTCTTGGATGGATGACCGTTCTTCACCTAATGTGTTTCCGTGACTCGAAACCCGCGATTTATTAACATATAGTTATAAACTTTACCCACGACATGATGAATTTAAGGCAACATTTTTCTAAAAGAAAATATATAATAACAAAGTTGAAGAGTTATTCTTGAAAGAACAACAAAACTTCACAGTATAGATGGCCAACCAGCCAATCTTTCATTGTAGAAAGAAACTTGAATAAAAAGAAAAAGTAAACTACTGGTATAGTGAATTGGAAGTAAAAGTTTTGGTATCCATTACAATATGTGGGTGCGCTTCCAAGGCTTATCATGTCATGTTAAAGTTTCCCATTCATTATATTTCCCACAGTCGGGACTCGTAACTTTTGTAGGGTAGCAACACAAATAAAAATAGGTACAGAAGGTTGACTCCATACAACGAGAAACAACAGAGACACGCACACACAGACGCGATCTCCAACGATCGACCAACAAACAGTGCATCTTTTTCTCGCTAATATATGTTTTCATGAGATTATACGGAATAGCATATTAGCGACAGCAACTGTAATATTGTTCTATCGTAATACAGGTGCCGCAGGCTAATTACCAATGTAGCAATCGGATGGGACAGGCGTAGATCGCGCGATAACTTCTGTCAAACGTAATTTTTGTGTCATATAATGTATTGTCTGACAGTGAGATTGTTGTTGTGTGGGTCTCGCGTTGCTGTCGCTTTTTTATATAATTAGGCTGCCGGTTAATACGTGAGTGCTCGCGCTTTGCCGAATGAACGCGTCTATGGGTGTATGTGTGTGTGTTTTCGATCGTTATAGGGCCTAATAGTTGGCCTTCTGTGCCGATTTATTTTGTGGTAACAAGCTACTCCATTTTGTATTTTCTTTTTAGCAATACATTACGTTCCTTTTATATTTTTTTCTAGTTTTTAATATTTTCTACTGCTTGTTTGGTTCAGTGGTTGCAAGCGAGGCTACTAAGCGTGACGCTCTGCTTTCCCTGAGTAGAACAGAATGATATTGGGTTATTTTCTGCAAAAAATTCGCAGTGGCTGCCTCGAATTAGAAAATGTGATTGGGACTTAAAATCGGCATTGGCAAAATTTAGGTGTACAGTAGTACCTTCTTTTACCCTTCGGGAAATATGTTCGGTAAATATTACATCATAAAATTCTGAATTTTATATTAACTGAAAAATGTCACTTATAAGTATTTTATCACTACGTATTGATTATTTATCTAAAAAGACAACTTTTTGAGCTGATAATCAATAAAGTCTATCAAGTAAAATATTAAGCCAAAACAAGACAAGGCTACAAGAATCAGTTATTTTTAGAAAAGCCAACAAGGCTCTAATTTGCAGCTGATAACTCTCCCATATGTTTAATCGCTCGTTAGAAGACACCCTTAAGACAGAGTCAACAAGGGGATTTGTTTAATCATGCAAAAATTGGTTTGCTCTCCCTAAATCGTGAAGAATATTATTCTTATAAAAATATGTCCTTTTTATATAAAAATCTTATCATGCGTGGGTTGGGACGAAGAAAAAAAATATACTTATTCCCAACTTAGTAAGTTTTGTGGAAATAAAGTGGACGAATATGATTTTTTTCATGTTTTTTCTGCGAGTTGTGAGCTAATGCCCTTTTCTTATGTTTTAGATGTGTTTGGGTTGGCTTTCGGCTTAGACAAGATTTAGTGTTATGACCTCTAAATCTGTTATATGAATCTTTATTTTCTGGTATTTGTTAGTGTTATTAAGTTCTTTTAAATTCGATTACAGAACTGTTTCATTTCATTTTTTAACATTTTTTCCTGGATACAAGATGGATTTTGTTTTAATCTTTCCTCTTTCCAAATGTCCTACCAATCTTTAGCAATCAATCTAAAAATTCATACGTGTCCCACTGCTGGCCACGAGCCTCTTTTTAGAATGAGAAGGGTTAAGATATTTCACCAACGCGAGAATGCGGACACATACACAATCGAGAACATAATGGACCCCTTGGAGGTGCGCAGGACTCTTTACGAAGTTTTTCTTTACCAATTTCGCTAGTAATAATGAAATTCTCACCTTATCTCATCATTATTTGGAGTTTTTGTCAACTCACTGCCAGGTATAAGCCTCGTCACTTTTATACAACTGCACGCGCTTTAAACAAACTTTATCCAGGTCTTTCAGATAACTTTTTTTCTTATTACACGTAAACCAAATCACCAAATTCAAATCAATTTCTTCCGCAACCAATCCAAAGCTACAAAATGTCATTGTCTTCACCTCCGCACATTTTTAACATGGCAACCTCGACATACACTTGTACAGTCGATAAAACAAGTGGTCGAGAAGGTTCGCGTAAAGAATTCGTTGAATTATTCAACAATGTCTACTCCTCACTTTGCTAAATGAAATAAATTACCATTGATACGTATTTCACACGAATACGGCGTACGATACAGTTTACACTGTCAATTTTGTATGTAAAATGTGTGGTTTTGATGTTGTTTGTTGTTGGTCTGGAATAAAAGTAGAGAAAGAGATTTTTGGTAGAAGTCTTCTATCCTCGGGAGGAAATATCTTGAAGCAGATTGTAAATCTCCTTCAAAGAGACGGATAGTTATAGTTCGTGGGGATATTACGATAATCTTGAAGGTCTACAATAAGAATGTTGAACGTAAAGCAAAGTGGAAGAGAAATTTACTTAATGAGATAAACCGACCACACCTATTTTGATCTGAAAAAGGGCCTACGCTACGTTACGCTCATTTCTCAGTACTCCAAACACATCAACCACTTCAGGATAAAAAATATTACCTATCGTTTTAATTCAATCTTTTTCATAAAACACAAAAAGCTTTTTTAAACAGAGCTGGAACATGTATGAAGAATACAAGTCGGTGACAATTTGGGTTTTTCTGTATGGAAATTCTCAGTAGCAGCATAGACTCACCCCTATTACAGGGATTTAATAACCTCATCGGCAAAATGTGGGTGTACAATAGTACACCTTTGCCTATCCCTTCGGGGAATACAGGCGTGATGCTATGTGTTATGTCGGTGATGATATTTACCCCTAACTGTACTAATTAGCTATCCAAATACTGAGTAACTTGACACAAAAACCAACAACCTCAAATTGCTTTTACACCATCAGACCATGCTCCATTAAGGTGTAGGCAGCGAAAGTTCCGTTTTATACTTGTTTTTACCCCTTAACAGTCGCGTCGAGTGAGCGTTTACTCCAGTCTAATTGCTTGCAAAATCCACCGCTGCAATAGTGTAGCTACAAAATAGGGAACGGAACATTTTAGAATATTAAATTTTAAATACAAATTACATACTCATCGTATGTTTAATGCTTATAGGCGTTGGATGTGTATGAAGGGGATATTTCTGTTAAAGCTCTTACGTTGGTACGGGTCAAGTTTATATCTGGAATGTTTTTTGGATTTGAACTAATTGTAATGTATTTTTTTGAGATTGCCGTTTAAAAATTCGTTTAGATATCCCAGCGGGGTGACTACTGACATTACCATCTTCTCGGGAAGGTTTTTATCTAGAAGTAAACTTAAATGTTCAGGTAATGATAATGCTATAAGCTGCTATCACTAAAATAAAGACTGCCGATCTATTGAGCTCTGTGTCTGCCGAGCGTGTAATCCTGGGTCAGTCGAGTTTTTCTAAATGAAAATTCTCACTAGCAGCACGGAGTCTGGAACTGTGCCTGGTAGACGCCAATAGGCTCTCCCCCTATTCATCATCATCAGCCAGAAGACGTCCACTGCTGAACGAAGGCCTCCCCCAAGGGGGGTTTGCCATAATCCCCACGCTTGGCAGGCAGCTTGGGGATCGCAGTGGCTCACCGATTAGTGAGAGGACGCTGCTGCCTGTCCTCCAGTGTCTGGCCGCAGTTTTAAGACGTACCCGGGTCCAAAGACGTACCGCCCCCTATTACATGGGTCTTAATAACGGCATCGGAGCAATGAGGCTGTACAATAAAATTCTGCCTAACCCTTCAAGGAATACATGTTATGTATCTTACGTCATGTTAAGCTCAGTAACTTTATTCAGCATTTATCAGTAAGGAGATAGATATTTAACCTAGACCCAGCGGATTGTGAATGCGGCTAAGAGGTAAACCTCATATCATTGATATTCAGTATTCGCAAGTAATTCCGACCCTCCGCTTAGAGTTCAAGGATTATGCGTGACCTGTTTACCGTGACCGTTGTTATAAACATTGATTTAACGCTTAAGAATAGACTGCTTAAGACTATGCGTAGAGGCGCCTGAAGCTACATAGCTACTGCGCAGATCATTAGACCTGCCAGGATAAGCAGAGCTTCCTGTGGTCAGTCCTTGGATGGTGAACCGTTTTTCACATACTGAGACCCCTCCATGCCTTGGAAAGCAATTTAAACTGTTGGTTCCGGGTGTCATATGACGACCTATCACAGTCGTTACGGGTCTCAGCATCACAATAAGTCTGACAACCAGTCTAACGTTAGAGTATCAGTGTCTCCCAGTAATTGAGTGGTGGAAGTCAGAAGACAGTCGCTCCGTGTAAAATACTGATATTCAGATGCAACCGGTTTGACTGAAAGCCAATCCCAATGTTGTTGGGAAAAGGCTAGGCTGCGTCAGACTATGTGTCGCTGGTTCGATTCCCAAACGAAAAATATGTGCATGTCATAAGTATCTTTGTAAATTATATCTACGATGTAGGAGAAATCCTAGTACGGGGCAAGGTTTTTGACATAAAAAAGACCAAGCACGAATCTACATGTCAGAAATTAGTTAAGGCGGTTCGAGTAAAATAACGCTAGTTCCCGTAAATTGAGTTGACATCAAATAACAAGTAATAGACTTATTTGGGAGCTCTAAACTCTAAACTCTCTGTCATCATCAGAGCGTCAGAGTGTCAGCATATCTAGGAAAGAAAATATTTAGAGCTGCCAAATGCCCGCTGCTGCCCGTCCTCCGGTGTCTGGCCGCAGTTTTGAGACATACCCGGGTCTCTTTACGAGATATGCTGTATACGATGAATAATAGAATCAGTTTTAACAGTATTAACAGAACGACAAAGTTAGTAAAGTAAAATTAAATCTAAACTTCAAAGGAATACCGTTTCTACAAGTTATACGCTTAGCCATTCCACTTCCACAAGTTATTCCACTTCGGTCTGATTTGCACCCTAGATTTTATCGTTACCCAACTTGAATAGGTGCAATCCTCGACTGTAGGCAATAACTCAGCACCACATAGGTAGGTATCTGCCAACGCCTTCTGGTCACCGTATTTCAAACTCCTAGATAAACTTCGATTAAACCAGGGCCGTTCGGTTTGGTGATATTTAGATGGTACGATATGACTGGGCGACAAAATCGTCACGATTTTTTTTTATTTTACTAGATATATTGAAAATTCTTCGTATTTGTTAAGATACAGTACGGCAGATAAGCGAATTTTAAGAGCATAATTTAGTGTCTTCTATAACGAGTCGGCTCGAGCTGTCACATGGAAATCGCTGATGTCATAATGGAAAGATTAGCCAGTCAGCAATGATGATATCAAGGCTGACCACACATGGTGCGCCAGACGAAATTTGCTTTTAATTTTTGTATAGGAATCGAATGGGGTTACTGTATGAACTGTCATATATCTATATGATATATATCTATCCTTATACCTATTAGCTACTAAACTACACTGTTGCTTCCAAGTTGTCAAGTTTTATCATTAAATATGTACCATAGCATAAGTTACACCAGCTATTTCGATCGTACATAAATACCCTGACAAATGAATGTTAAATTTATCAAGATCAATCGATACTATGAAATATGTTATTAATATCCTATTGCATACAACATATATTTCTTAAAATTTGCCATAATTTTTTTCGAGTCCAATATATTTATATTCATAAAATTCATAAAATATTATATTCATAAAAAACATTACATTTTATCGATGTAATTAGTTTTGTTCCATCAATATTTAATGTTAATAATCGTGAATTGTAAAAATCCATTGACTGCAGAACATAGTTGATTAGAGATTCTCTGGCGATTGGAACTTAAGCCTTCAGTAGCTCCACAGATAATAATAATAATAGATTAATAAAACAACAAACACTTTTATTTATTTATTTCTTCTTTGAGAAGTAATGTAGATACTTATAATTGCCAATTTCTGTTCTGTAATTGATTCAGATGTTACCAACCTTTCATTTCATACAGTACACCTTGTTGTTGCTTTAGTAAGTATTTGTGCATGAAATAACTAATGTGTTGTAAACATGCACACAATTCCAATTTTATACGATAAAATCATATCTTTTCTCAAGCAAAGAAACAAAATGTTGTAAAAAAAAAAATAGACAATACTCGTTGTGTATGTCGGAAATTATAAAATTCCTTTTAATCAGTCGCAGAGGCTTCACGAGACAGTTGATTAGAGAGTTTCTGCTCGCTCGAAACTATCCTACACGGGCCGATAATGAGTCCACCGGTGACCAGTGGTTTTGGCTTCACCAATCTTCTAGCTTTCGATTTGGACACTGTACTGATGGATAGATAGCGGCTTTTCGAAGCTAGTTCAGTAGAGAGAGACCCTTATCGGAATAAATTCTGCTTGTGTTTTATCTGCCTATGCTATAGATAGATAGATAAATAGAATTGTTTCTATTTCAAATAAACCTAATACAGGCACTTATGAAACGTTATAGGACTCTAGTTGCATGGTTCCAAAAAGTTGGTCCTATGGAGAAGAACCGGCAATAAACTCCATGGATACTCTTTTAAAGTCTCTTTTAATAATCTTGCCATGTACATAATGTGGAAAAAGTATGAGAAAACAATGTAGGTTTCGTCAAATAAATACTAAATGCAACTTTAACATAAACTCTGTTAATAAAAATAAAAATATAGAACACCCTACACTGTGCTCACATTTACCATAGATAGCCATCTGTAACTAGCGTTAACATTACATCATATATTATAAAGTTGATTATCAAAGATTAGCTTACAATGGCTATATCTAAACGTCTAGAGAACATTTGGACAATTGTGAGGGCTTCTTACTCACTTTATATTAAGGTATAAAACATGTATTCGACATGTTGTATCCACTGTTTTCGTTTATTGTATACACCTCAAACTAACTGAGAATTGTTATATAGGCGCAACAGACCAGCTTGATAAATTAAAGGTTTAACCTTTCATGAAGGTCAATCTGAGGTTTACGTTCCAGCTTTATCTAGTTTTTCCTCAATGATGATGCCTTTCGTCAGGCATTCCTGATGATCTTGACTGTTTTTTATTTATTTATTCTTTAGGCACATAATAATATGTGCACAGGCGGACTTAATGTCTTAGGTATTTCCTATCGGTCGACCTTACGAGTGATTCAGAGAAAAAAGATGGTAAATGCAAGGGGATAGGTGTGTTTTGGAATTCTATTTGATTTAAAATGTTCTTGCTCTGTCATATCATGAATGCGGGAGGGAGAAATAGGGAGAAAGAGATTGTGCTTCCATTACTGATACCAATTGTGCTCCTCACACGGCAATATACTTAATATTACTGTTGTATTCTATAAGAACGTATACAGGGTGGCAATAACGGTACAACAAATGAAATCACGTTCAGAAGCCGTACACAAAAAATAAACGATGTTCACGCATGTTATTTTTTGCATAATATTTTTCTTTGCTTTCATACATTCAAAGAAGGGACATCAAAGTATAAAATCATATTATCCACTATTCTAAACGTGTGGATAACAATCATAAGAATCAGAAACGAGAGACTTTGCCTAGAGATCGCAATGTGTAAAATAGACAATTATAATTATTTTGTCAAATAATACATACATTTAAAATGTATGTATATATTATTATGTAACGCTTTTCACGCCTTTTTCCCATGGGTGTAAGCAATAACTACGGAACACCATATGTTACGATCCATAACCCTTTAGCTTCATATACATGCATACATCATTTCATACATGGACGCTGGTTACGATAACTGTTGATCTGACCTTATTCAAATTATGTTTCTTTTAGCAAAATTAACTAGTGATTGGATTTCATTTTTTTTTGTGTATATTTACAAAATATGACTCCAAATAGATGATTTCACATTGCAATATCATTTCCACCCTGTATATTGCAAGAGTTTCTTACCATACAATACACGTCTATACTACAGTGAGTCTATATCGCAGTGCATAGTCGTAATTAGTTAGAACTGAGAATGGATCGAGCTCGCCTCCTTCAAGACGTGATTAAGTACCAAACAGACGTTCGCATTTGTATTATTAGTTAAACGGAGACAAAGCTGCGGTGCCGGCTAGAAATGTAGGTCATTATCGGAAAATTGAAATCTATTTGTGATTTAATTTCTATGAAATGATCCTGCTACTTCCCAGTTTAACACGTAACGTAACATAGCATCACGCCTGTATTTCTCGAATGGTTAGGAAGAGGTGTACCATTGTACACTCACATTTCGGCGATGCCGTTATCGAGTCTCATGTAATAACTGGCAAGCCTATTGCCATCTATCAGGCACAGATCAAGAATCCGTGCTGCTACTGAGAATTTTCGTACATAAAAACGTAATAACACTTTGCACGGCCTGGGAATTGAACTCAGGTCCCTAGACCTACACAGACATAAATAACAGAACAGAATTAAAGCTTAAGGTGCCTCGCTCCCGCCTTCATACACATTAGTTAGACAACATTGAAATTCAATATCAGACCTCCTTTGAGAATTATCACAAGCGGTGAGGCCCAAACTAGTGTTGTACTTTGGCGCGTTAATTACTGTTTAAGTTATACAGTATGACTGGATAAACGAAGGACAAATTCAAGTACATAATAATTAATACTTATATGTAGCAACTGAACATGTAAACAAAAATAAATAAGTAACTGCTTCATGCGTTTAAAGTGTTGTTAGGTTGGGTATCGAAATTCTCAGTAGCAGTACGGTCTTCGGAATTCTGCCCAGTAAATTCAATAAAGGTATCATTGAAATTTGGGTGTTAAATAGTACAGCTTTGTCTAAACCTTCAAGGAACACAGGCGTGGTGGTATGTTTAATTTACAAAACAATACTGAAAATATTGTAATGGAATTTGCAGTGTGGAAAAATGTTTGTGCACGCGAATGCACCTGGCGAATCATCTTTGAAATGATGCAGTTTTAATTTTCATCAAAATCGAGCTCCCGACTCCTTTGAGTATTTTTCGGTATTCTTTATAGTTTCGGATTTGGTAATCCACGCCCACTTGAAAAATCCACCCTGTATATATACATATGTAAATGTATCATAAGCCTGTATAATTTGTATGTTAATTTTACTGGGCTGGTTAGAGTGTGCTGTTAATATTGAAACACATGTCACTGGGTGAAAATTTAACTTGGGTTGATGAGAATAATTATAATGTATTTTGTATGTTTACAACTGTGACTCATCGATTTAAGGATCCCAAGCGCGGTTGAACGAGAATTTTGGGTACGATACTGGGTATTTCTGAGATTGCTTAGCGCAGCTTGTAGCTACTTTGATCTGTATTTAAATGACTAGTCAAATAGTATGTAACTTATAACTTATATGTGTGCAATTATCTGTTAATGTAAGTTGGTTGAAAATAAATAAATTTCTATTATGAAAATTCACAGAAACATTATTAGCGCTTAACAAAAAATATTGTACTCCTATTAAAAAATACAAAAATATTTTAAGTAATACCTACAAAAGCTGCGTCAATTTCCCAAGTTTTCATAGACTCGTACAAACTCTGACTGCGCACGAATTAATTTTAATCTAAACAAATAAACGTCTGTTTACAAAGAAGTGCTTTAACAGTCTGCCGGCGCGTACTTCAATTTACCTGCTCCCGTCTTTACGCTGAGGGAACAAAGGTCACATTGGTCGAGGAGATATAGTCCTGAAAATTGTCAACATGTTATTTAATTTAGCTTTAATTCTTTAAAGACTTCTATGTCTATTCCAGATTTAGTTACTTGACAGTAAAGTCTTGACCTGGTGAAGGTCGCGGGAACCCGCTGGATGTAGGGAGCACAGGACCGGTCGATGTGGCGATGCTTGGGGAAGGTCTTTGTCCAGCAGTGGACATCTTTCGGCTGATGATGATGAAAGCAATCATAGGATGCATGTAAAGAGGCTCTTCGATTCTTCTAGATATCTATAGTTCAGCTCGCCCTAAATTGCCCAATAACTTGACTGGATTTTTCCATTAAAGTAATAACACATACTGCTCTTGTGACATAAGTTTTATGCAAGCAAAAAAAAGTCTTTCCTTGGCTATAGAGTTCAATACAAGAGTGGTACAAAAGGGCGTATAATTTGCATACAGAGCAAACCTCTGCAAACCTTTGGAATGATGTGGTTTAGTATTAGTGAGGCCTTTTGGCATAATATTAACCTGGTTATATTGTCTGTACGGCTGACAACCACGCCTCATGTTCTAGGACAAAGGGATTGAAGCGTAATCTCCTAACCCGGTTACGGATTTTTGACACGCCTCTCAGTTTTTTAAAGTGTTCAAAAGAGAACGAGTCCTGAAAATAAAGTAACACGTCTAATAATTTATCTTCAGGCTTTCTCGAAACTAAACTACACATACGTTGATTAATTTACGACTACATGAGGGCTTTCATGCAGCTTTTTTTAAAAAAATTGTACCCTGCGCGTTGTTTTTTGTTTCTTCAAAGTACAAGCCATTCTTTACTATCTCGAGTAAGTAAGACATATCATCTACACGTTGAGTAATTTATGTGTAAATCGTAGGCTTTTATCCCCATTGTAAAAGAGCTTATTTTATTTTAAAAGGTATTTTTGTACAGTGTAGCCCTTGGCTTAGAATAATCTGTTCAGTAGACTCACGCTACGAATAATCCAGGCTATTTCTGTGCGGTATAAAGAGCGACTAAAAGATTAGGTTAGCAAGAGCAAACCACGAATTGCGCATTGGTTAAGCAATTTCAACACGGTTGGCGCAGTGACTAAGTTATTAGCTTTCTGCGCTAGGTGTTGTGGGTTCGAGTCACGCACGGAACAAATATTTGTATGATCTACAGATAGTTGTTTCGGGTCTGGTTGTGTGTGCATGTGACATGTATGTTTGTAAACTGTACCCACGACACAGGAGAAATCCTAGTGTGGGGAAATCTATTGAAAGAAAAAAAAAAAACAATAAAAAGATGACTAAACTCCAAAGCTCTCGGTCTCCGGGACTAGGCAAAACGTGCCTGAACGTGCATTACTTTACCTATGTCTACCGAGTTCAATTACGGCCTTCGCTGAAATTAGGCATTATTCTTTGCTAAATGTGTCGTGAAGTGAAAAAAAGTTTCAGCAACCCTCCGTTCACATCGTCTTGTGTAACTTTCAGGCATTATTTTTCGCACTGAAAAAATATCGTACATTTTTTGTAAGAAGTTTTTCGCGAAAAAATGGAAGAAAAACGACATAGATAAACAGATTTTTTTTAAGTAAAATTTTGTGTTTGTATAAAGAAAAAGTCAGTTTGAGTTGGCACAATAAACAGTGTATTTTGCCATCTAGTAAATTTGATTTTAAAAAATGTAACGATAGTGTGGTGGTTTATATAAAAGTAGAATCGTACAAAGAGTATATAGGCCGTAACGTAGAGATGAAGTTTAAAAAAAAAATGTTTTTTTTTATTGGTTTTCGTATGTTTATTAAGATATATATTATAATTGCAATTGCAATGCAATGGCTAAGCGATTAGCTTTCTGCGCTAAGTGTCGCGGGTTCGATCCCCACACGGAACAAATACTTGTATGATCTACATACAAATATTTGTTCCGGGTTTGGATACACAATATAGTAATACTACATGATAATTGTTTCGGGTTTGGATGTTTGTGTATGTGAATTTATGTGTTTGTAAACGCACCCACGATACAGGAATTATTCTTAGTGTACTACACACACCATTAAGAACTTTGTGGAACCCTCTCAGGTGTGCAGGTTTCCTCACGATGTTTTTCCTATACTATAAACGCAGGCGATAATCAAATGAAAAACGGCGACACGGTTGGCGCAGTGGCTAAGCGATTTGCTTTCTGCGCGTTTGATCCCCGCACGGAACAAATATTTGTATGATCTACAGATAATTGTTTCGGGTCTGGATGTTTGCGTGTATGTGAATATATGTGTTTGTAAACGCACCCACGATACAGTAATTATTCCTAGTGTGGGGCAACGTTTAAAAAAAAAATGATCCGCATATGATTCCGAAAAGTCAGAGGTGCGGGCCGGGTTCGAATTCTAACACTCCGGCATGGATCGCAAGCTTTCAACCGCTAGGCTATTACTGCTTCACGAATACATTCAGAAAATTTTCATAAGCTTAATATTATATTGCACAGTAACACAGTATTCGTAAATAATATTTGCTGACAGCTACCTGGCGAGTGGCAACAGGTGAAACATGAATTAATGCCAACACGACGTCCTGTGACGTACTCGTTATGACACGTTACGAGAAACATGTTTGTTTTAACACCGCATTATATATTTTTAAATGTTATTTGTTTTGGGGACATTTTTGTTTATAAAAGAGTGGCACAGTGTAAAAGTAAAATATTCATAAACTAATATTATAAATGTGAAAGTTTGTGAGGATGGATGGATGGATGGATGGATCTTTGTTACTCTTTCACGCCAGAACGGCTGAACGGATCTGAATGAAATTTGACACAAAAATAGATTATAGTCTGGAATAACACATAGGCTACTTTTTATCCCGGAAAAATGTACGGGTTCGTAAGCCACGCGGGCGAAGCCGCGAACGGAAGCTAGTATAGAAAATACGAACTTCAGTGTTCGTAGTTGTTTTTCAAACAAGAAAATGATTTTGCAATGATAAGTATAGGTACTTTTGCGTCGCTGAATTTAGGGACGATGAAAATGAAACACTTTAGGCCTTATATTTTTAAAAACATTAAAAATATGTTACCCCACACTACGAATAATTTCTGTATCGTATCTACGTTTACAAACATATATATTCACACACACAAAGATCCAAACCCGGGTATCAAACCCGTGACACGTAGCGCAGCAATCGATCTCTCAATCACTGCGCCAACCGTGCCGACTTAGGTTGATTTTATTTTTCTATGAGATTTAGATCATCTTGTTTGATAAATTCCATAATATCGAGACTACATCTAAAGTGTTCTTGATTTATCAAAATCTAAGAAGGAACTCATATTCCAATCTGATTAAAAATCGCATAGATAAGTTCGTGAAAAAATTCATTCCCACACTATCGAATATCGAATCGGACGATCCAATTTAAAAATCTTAAAACATCTATCTACCAACACATAAAACCAACATAATCGAGCCACCTTGATTGAAGTACGAAAATTCAAAAAATATCGAGCAAAAGATCTCATTTGGAATAACCGTTCCACTTGCGCGTTGGAAACAAAGGGCGGTTTTTTCATCAACCTGACAGCCCTAAATGGGAAGTCATCTGTAGAATAGCCCCCAAGTTTTGGCCCAACGTTACATCGTAATTCTGATTCTGATTTAATGGCTTCCAGAATAGGGTACCGTCAGTCTTCGTAATTAAGGGGCTGATTATGCAGAACTCTTCGGTCACCTTAATTATGAAAATTGGTAGGTAAATGAGTGTGAGAGATGCTGTAAGTGCTATGCGTTGGTGCTGTGGCGTCATTTTTGATAAAATCTTATTTGAGAAATAGTACAGGAGAGAGTAGGCAAGAGGAAAAAAAAATCCCTTTAGTTTCAATGGTTCAACATAATATTGTTTATTATGGAGTATTTTCAATTCCACTATGTAAGAATTAGTACATAAAGTTTTTCAGAAACAAAAATACTACGTTTCCTTTTTATTACATTGCGCGCATTAGAATTATTGAATGTCTTCACTATGGCAATCACCCGAATCCACTTGTTCTTTTCCATATCGTCGCTTGGCCTGCTAAGTTCCATTTGTGATTTTTCATAGGTTTCGGGAAACAAAAAAAAACTAATTATTTTTTAAACAATACATTAAATTAAAAAACTGACAATGTAGTATTGAAGACATTTATTAGATACACAACTCTATAAAATTATATCAAATTATAAAAACTACTTAAAAAGAGAATTTTTTCGTTAAAAAATGCACTGGAACTTTTTTTTTTTATGTCATAGGCGGCAAACGAACAGACGGATCGCCTGATGGTAAGCGATTATCGTCGCCCATGGACACCCGCAACACCGGAGGAGTCACAAATGCGTTGCCGGCCTTGCAGGCGCAGCGACAATGTGTGCTTTGACACCAAGATATTTTACAATTATCAATCAAAGATACCTACTTGACAATCTGCAGCCTAATTACCGATGTCGCGACAGGCGTAGATCGCGCGATAGCTTCCGTCAAACGTCATTTTTGTGTCATACAATGTATTGGCTGACAGTGAGATTGCTGTCGCGTGGCTGTCGCGTTGCTGTCGCTTTTTTACGTAATTAGGCTGCCGATATGGCTACAAAGACGACATAATAGTAGTAACGAAAAAACAAAAGACTGTAATACTTATTATACTTACAAATATTCTTATTTACAATCTCAGAGCTCCTAGGTTGTAGGATTCACAAGGGTTTATCGAGTTTCTTACTTATGATGTAGGAAATTGGGACCAGTCTACTGAGGCCTCTCGGGATGTCCGTAATGGTTGGCCATTTAGGACCATGTGACGGTAGGCACAGCATTAGGACGGACAGACACTCTTTGTGAGGGGATCTTTATTTTTTGCGTAACGCGTCAGTTTCTTGATGAGATGGGATCCAGTGTCCTAGAATTTTTAATGTTATTAGATCTTCTGGCGGCCTCGTGGACACAGCAGACTCAAAATCTAACTTAAGTATTTTATGCACTTTGAAAATAGAAATCTTAATATAGGTACATATTTGACGAGACGGTTGGCGCAGTGGCTAAGCGATTAGCTTTCTGCGCTACCTGTCTTGAGTTCGATCCCTTCACGGAACAAATATTTGTATGATCTACAGATAGTTGTTTCGGGTCTGGTTGGCATGTGACATTTGTATGTTTGTAAACTGTATTCACGATACAGGAGAAATCCTAATGTGAGGCAATGCTTTTTTAAAAGTAACATAGATGAAAGACTAAGAATATTTTCACACTGTTTCTCCCAGTTCTACTTATATTACAGATCATGTCTAAAGGGGTCTGTTTATTGGTATGATAGCAAATAATTCTATTTTTATACCCTTCATAGTGAAATAAATATCTTACTTCTTATCTTATCTTTCTTACTAATATAATATTATAAATGTGAAAGTTTGTGAGAATGGATGGAGGGATGGATAGATGGATGGATGGATAGATGGATGGATGGATCTTTGTTACTCTTTCACGCCCAAACGGCCGAACGGATCTGGATGAAATTTAGCACAGAGATAGATTATAGTCTGGAATAGCACATAGGCCACTTTTTTATCCCGGAAAAATGTACGGGTTCGTAAAGCTAGTATTCCATAACGAACAAAAATGTTTTACGGGGTTAACTGTGCAATTTTCTCAAAATCTACCAAAATCTTTGCTTCTCGAAAAAAATATACAATAAATAAGAAAATCTTGGCCGAAAAGTTAAATTATGGGGGCGACGAAAGGAAGGAAAGTTTTCAAGATGCGAGAAATATTTTAATAAGAAGTTTGAAACCACACCAGGGCAGCGTGGTGGTCTAATAGGTGGCCAGCCCAGCAGTGGGACAGAAATGGGCAACAGAAGAGAAGCAAATATGGTAGTAATACATTTATTTAAGTCTATATAAATAATTTACCTTGTGTAAATGTCCCTTAGTATTACTATATAATATAATATAATAATATGTATGGAGTTATGCACATTAAATAGTAACCAAAATTTATGGCCTGTGAACAATAAATTTCAGTTACTATTAATTATAATGCTACATCAATTATAAGTTTAAGGGCTGACCTTTGAACTGTTGGGATCCCATTGCTAATGCAAGCAAATTATCGAGGGGTTTACGAAGGTAATAATTTGTCATATAAATACTATAGCAAAGTTATTAACAGTGATATTAATCCTACTAATATAATATTATAAATGTGAAAGTTTGTGAGGATGGATGGATGGATGGGTGGATCTTTGTTACTCTTTCACGCCTGAACGGATCTGGACGAAATTTGGCACAAAGATAGATTATAGTCTGGAATAGCACATAGGCTACTTTTTATCTCGGGAAAATGTACGGGTTCGTAAATCACGCGGGCGGAAGCTAGTGTAGAATATTTTTATAATTATTTAAACGTTAATCAAAGTTATTTTATTATATACAAACCTAAATCCCTAAATCTCATGACCATCGGAAAAAGAAACAAATATCTACTTATCCTCTTTTACCTGCCGTAATCTATAAATGGCTTTAAAATATTAAAAAATAAAGAAAAAATATAATAGAATGTAAATTGCTAAGAACTTATTTTAATCCGAGTACCATTGAAAACCAAACGATATAAGGTACAATTAGGACTAATAAAAATTTGGAGCTGTTCCAAAAACCTGAGTTAACATTTTGAGCGACATTAAAAAAACTTATATGCCAAGGGAAATCAAGTATGCAAACTTGTTTAATGTAATGAATTTCTGTAGCGATTACTTGGGAATCCCCGAAGACATGAAGAAGTCAGGCAGGTAGGAATATTTTATGTAGCTAGTATATATTTCAACGTAAACAAGTGTATGTCGATCCGCTGTCGTCTTATGACCTCATCAGTAATAACCTTTTTATATTCTGTTATCTAAAGTAAATAGTAATCATTTTCTTTATTACTTGTATTTTTCTATATAAGTTTAGGAAAATATTTTCATCTAAAAAAAAAACAAAGAACTAAAAGTTCCCTTTAGCGGGCTCATAACCACAAAATTCGGATATTCGTGAATTTGGGTAAAAAAAAAACCCTAAATATTAATAAAATATAAGAACGAAGACAACTTAATCTTCAGTCATGAAAACTAGGAGAAAAGCTGATATATATGATAATGAGTTTGTTTAAGCGTTTCTTCTCAGGGATAGTCATAGGAAATGCTGACGCCATCTAGTTTAAAAAAGACGTGTAAAAGTGATTGAAAAATCCTAATTGCAAAAAATAAATAATTTTATTTCATAATTTCATAATAAAATCACTAATATGACAAATCTCATAATACCTAACATTATTATAGCCTTGCGTTTACCAAACTACTTATTGACTGTCATCCAGTCTAATAAAAAACAGATGAAAATCATAATTTTTATCTTTAAAACTTTTAACTTTTACTTAGTAACAAAATGTTCAAGAATATAATTCTAAATTACCAACAGAAACAGTCTTTGTTGTTTCTCACAGTGACAGACCGTAATTAGCCAGGGCTGTGTCAATTATTCAGAAGACAATAGCTAATTAGCGGCCGATTCCACGTCGGTTTTGTTTAAGTCAACCCTTTCAGGTAGATTTTTATTTTCAATCTTCCTTTTTTTTAAATTTGGCTAGAGACCCACCAATTTATGTAGAGGTAGAGAATATTATATATATATATATATATATATATATATGACCCGTGTACGTCTTAAAACTGTGGCCAGACACTGGAAGACGGGCAGCAGCGTCCTCTCACTAATCGGTGAGCCACTGCGATCCCCAAGCCGCCTGCCAAGCGTGGGGATTATGGCAAACCCCCCCTTGAGGGAGGCCTTCGTTCAGCAGTGGACGTCTTCTGGCTGATGATGAGAGAATATTAGAGAAGTTTACATAAAATTCAGGCCACGGCAACATTTTTCGAATGTCCCACAACTTTAATAGTCCTATAACAATGATAGTTACCTTTGTGTGTTGTCCATAATGTTACTGGTAGTTTCCTGCATACTAATCTCAGTTTTGTTGTACACACACGGCTCACCAGTAACGAAACTCAGTCGTAAAACAAGGGTTTAATGCCTCATTGTTGTAGTGGTAGCAAGCGAGGCTATCGGCGTGAGGTCGTGGATTAGATTCCCGGGTCGGGCAAGTTGTAATTGGATTTTTCTTACAGAAACTTTTCGGTTTCAGCTAAGATTATGGACTGTACCCAATAGATGGTTACCGGCTTTGCTCCTTATGATAATGGCTTGATAAAAGCATCTGAGTGTGGGTGTACAATCGTTTACCTCTGCGTAACCCATCGGACAATACTGACGCGATACTTTGTTATGTTACTTCAATGGTATATAGTATTTTTTATGCGAATGTCTCTTTTCCAAATCGGAAATCGAACTCATGTTATCCTCTGTTGCTACCAATACACCAAAGGATGTTTAAGGCTTTCATACGCTAGAAAAGCGTAACCTATAAAATGCATACGGAGAAAAGAGGAGGCAAGCCGGGCCAGGGAGGAGGATTATCTATGGTCCATGCATGCAGCGTCCTGTCTATATTGCATAGAAAATGGAGCACAATAGAAAAAATATAGCACCCGTTCGCTTCCGCTAGCTTTTAAGTTGAAAATCACGACTCTGTTGCAAACACGATATCATCGACCATTTTAACCTAAGGTAAGGTTTGTGGAATATGATTTTTTCTTCTCTTTATGGTGTCACGTGGGATAGGTCCATTTACTTACGTTATCTTAACTAATTCCTTCCAACAAACTCTTCAAAAATTTATCAGTCAATAAATTAGAATATGTTTATTGTTCTCATAGCTTTTGCATCATAATATTCATCCTGATGAAACTAAAATAATGCAAACACGTTTCAATCTAAATCTAACCATCCAAAACTAACTTTCATACATTATTCTATTTATCTACTTACACGTACAACGTTATTACAGAATTTAACATGAAAATTATGATTTGAAACTTTACTAAAAGTTAACGGGGCAATTCCGTCGGGCCGCGCCGCCTAATCCGGAACAAAATGGCGACGAAATTGTATCCGCCAGCCGGCACAGTCCAGTATTTACTGGATTGAATCTGTTTTAAATCGCACGAATCCGGTACGAGCTAGAATGGCTAGGGCCACGCGGATTTTGCATTTAGGCCATTTCATTCTATGTGCGACTTTGCTAAAACGTAGTTCAACATTTTTACTTGCTCGTATTTTATTTCGTTCAAAGTCTGATCTCTAGCGTTTTCAGATGCGAGTTGCTTATCTGTAGGATTGCGAAGTCATTACGGCAAATGAATAAGTTTTGTATCAGTATGACTTTAGTTTGAAGCTCGTCGGCTATTTGCCTATCTGTGTGCACTTTTCCTTCGACCGGCCATGTTTAGAAACTTATGTATGCGGAAGATATTGATCTGAGTTTCTGAATACTCAACTATACTTTCCTACGTCGCGTCTTGTGCTGATATTAGACCATATATTTTGTTCGTTTACATCATACCTACTTTAGCTAAAAATATAGAGGTTATGTAATAGGACATAAAGGATTTATTGTAAAAAGTTGTCTCATAGTTATAAAAAAGTTAAGAATATCTAACCTATTTCTGTAAATGACTTAAGAGATTACAACAGGTATATCATTATGATTTAAATTATAATTACTAAATTAAAAGTGAAATTAGATAAAAAAAGTACCGAAACTCCTAACGCTTTTGCATAAATTTAAATAACGGCACAATTGGCGCAGTATGATCTGCAAATAGTTGTTTCGGGTCTGGCTGTGTGTGCATGTAACATGTATGTTTGTAAACTGTACCCACGATACAGGAGAAACCAAAGCGTAGGGCAAAGTTTAAAAAAAAATACCACAAACTAACACGTTCATTACTTTTCTATGTTATTAAAATACTGTTAAACTTATTCAACTACGGAGTTCTTCTGTAAGTTGGCAGTGAAAAAGATCTAGTCTTAGCTATCTTCATCGACAACTTAACACTAAGTTTCTTGAGCGTTAAATGGTCTGTTTTTTGCTCTCTGCAAGGAAATACAAAGTTCTTGTAAGTCTTCATGCATTGCTTCCGACTTTTTATACTTACCTTTATGGGAAGTTCAATAAAATCTAACTTTAGAGGTAAAAGGAACGGAGCTCGGAGGCAGTGAGGCTGACTACCGTGACTGTGAACTTAGGTACATTTTCGAGGATTGTTTCATAATATAAACTGTTCCGACATGACCGAAATGCAACATAACTAAAGTGCAAGTTAAATTTAACCAATAAGTTAAATATGAGATTATTATATATACATGATATTTTATTTTTTTATTAGTATCACCGACCCGCAGTTACTATGCACAGATACGTGCATGTCTTGTAAACGTGCTTGTATTCTTCTGCACATACCCGACCTTTCTTTTTTTAACAGACACCAATTCTAACCTTTATTTATACTATCGTTTACGCTAATCGGTCATGTTACTTATTCTAATATTGTATTGTCTCTATATATATAAGTGATTTTTGTAAAGTCTTTTGAGAAAATAAATGTCTATAACCGTATTTTATGGCAAGACAATACTAAACAATATTATATACTGTATAATAATTCAATTTCGTTAGAAAAAAGGAATGAAAATTAATTAATTGTTTGTTAATAGCCATGGCTTATTATCTGAGTGCTTTACACTAAGCTACAATTGATAATAAGTTTTTTTTTTGGCAACGCGTTTTCAAATATATTTTTATTTTGCAAATATCGGTTACAGAAACTATTGTCAGTCTCAGCCAACAAAAAATGCAGGTTATCAAAACATTAAAATCAGATGTCCATAGTTCTCATAGCCTAACTGTGATCTCAAAGAGTCTTTATAAAGAGCGCTGTGGAATTTCAAACGGAAGCTGACTGCTTAACAGTAGTCTCGTGTCCATGCAAGACTATTGTTTGTGTTAGACAAACTCGCTCTAACAGCACAAATACATAGAGATAAGGTCGGACTCACAGGCGATGTGATAATATCGGTTTATTAGGTGATTGTCCTGAATTTGTTGAGTATGTGTTTTGTTCGTAATATTTGTTATTTCTTTCCTTATCGTGGAAAGGTAGAGTAAGGTAAAGATTTTGAAATTGGTATCTTCAGAATTGTTTTATTTTTTCTGCCATTGAATGTGATTTAGTTCAAATGTAATTTAGTTTTTCTCTTACAACTTTTTTAGTAAACATAACATAACATAGAATCACACCTGTATTCCCCGAAGGGATAAGCAGAGGTGTGATTCTATTGTACACCCACATTTAGCCGAAGCTGTTATAGAGTCCTATGTAATAGGGGGTGAGCCTATTGTCATCTACCGAGCACAGTTCCAAACTCTGTGCTGCTACTGAGACTTTTCTATATAGAAAAATCCAATAGCATTTTGCTCGACCTAGGAATCGAACCCAAAAGCTTAGCAGTCACGCTTGCGACCACTAGACCAATGAGACGGTCAACGTTTTTTAGTAGAATCCCGGAATTTGGTATTTGATGGCAATAGGCGAAAGGTCACCTCTATTTGAGTTAAATATAGATTAGACTAGCTGTGCCCGCGACTTCGTTCGCGTGGATGTCGAAACTTAACAATGTATTTTTTAGTGAGACCAAATGCACTTACCCCTACTTTTTTATAAAATAAAAGAACCTTAGCCTTAATTACTCCTTATTACATCACCTACCTGCCAATAAAAGTCCCGTCAAAATCGGTCCAGCCATTTCAGAGATTAGCCTATACAAACAGACAGACAGACAGACAAAAATTGAAAAAAAATATATTTTGGTGTATGTACCGTATATATATTCATATGCATGTAGTAAAAAACGGTTATTTCAATATTACAAACAGACACTCCAATTTTATTTATATGTATAGATGTATAGATTACCATAATCTTTATTGTAATAACGGTTCAATTTTGCATAGAAATTATGCATTAAAATATTTGAATAAAAGGCGTTCTTATCTTAAATTGTCTGGTTTGGTTTGACGGTTTTTCACAAATTGTCGGCACCATAATTGCCGATGTAGCGACAGGCATAGATCGCGCAATAGCTTCTGTCAAACGTCATTTTTGTGTCATATAATGTATTGGCTGACAGTGAGATTGCTGTCGCATTGCTATCGCTTTTTTACGTAATTAGGCTACGGGTCTGGTTGCGTGTGCATGTGACATGTATTTTTGTAAACTGTGACCACGACACAGGAGAAACCCTAGTGTGGGCAATATTAAAAAAATAATGTTGTTAAAGTTGTTGCTGAAAGCGCAGTTTTTTTTTTTATTTATATACTATGGGTTAGTGCCAATGCGTACTAAAAATGGAGCAAAAAATACACACAGAGTCCTCACGATGTGTATGAAACGCGAACTGAATACTTAAATCGTTCAATCGGATTGATACGCGCTTTAGTTCGGATTTTCAGATTTTCGGGATCCCAAAACCGGCGGAATGAACATTGTAGCTAAAATATTTTGTTTGCGAGTCTTTTTATGCTATTTATAAAAGCTTTGATTAGTCAAATAAACGAAATGTTTAGTTAGTCTATTCCAATATTATTTTTATATTTTGTCGTACACTGACTTATATTATCAATTAATCAACCTATTTTTAGTTTAAAAACTCTAATGTTTGAGTTGATAAATCGGTCTAACTGTCAGTACCAGTCTTGCTAGAGAAGTAACATAAGTCGCCAAAACTCAAGTTCAGGTCAAATGATGAATTAGAAAGAAATATATATTTTTAAGTATTTATTTAACTTATCTTATTTTTAACCTACTATCTGTAGGCCATACATATATTTGTTCTGTGCGGGACTCTAAAACGTAGCGCAGTAGTCGATCGCTAAACCACTGCGCCAACCGTGCCATTGCCATCGGTAGATTGTGGAGCGAAATCACAAAACAAGAAATTAAGGCAGGCAGGTTACTAAAGTGTAAGTCATCGTCAATCAGTACATCCTCTTAGAAAGTATTTTACAAAATTCAACCCTGGGAATGGGATGAAATGGGGTTTAAACTTTTCATTAAAAAACTGTCTACGCGGATGGAGTCAGGAATCAGCTAGTATAACATAATATTATATAATCAATATCCACCTATCCACCCTCACTAATGAAATCAAAGCAGCCACACTTTACTTATTATAAAACAGCTTTTTTAGAAATAATGTTTCAGTAAATTCTGAGCTATTGTGGTATATTTTTTTAACTTTTTTTTTTATAACATTGCCCCACGCTAGGGTTTCTCCTGTGTCGTGGGTACAGTTTACAAACATACATGTCACATACACACACAACCAGACCCGAAACAACTATCTTTAGATCACAAATATTTGTTCCTTGCGGAGATCGAACCCGCGACACATAGCGCAGAAAGCTAATAGCTTAAACACTGCGCCAACCATGTCGTCGAAGTTAAACATTCGACTATCGAAAGTGAGGCTAAATCGAGTAAAGATAGCCGTTACTTATGTAATCTAGAATTACACTTCTTAACTGCAATAAGTTTTAAAACTTCTTATCTTTTTGAGCACCAATCGGCTTCGACTTTTGAATTCTTGAAAATTTTCTTCATAACGGTTTTCTTGTCCTATCATAGCTTAATTTAATTGGCCATTTATTTAAAACTAGCTCCCGCTCGCGGCTTCGCCCGCGTGGTTTACGAACCCGTACATTTTCCCGGGATAAAAAGTAGCCTGTGTGCTATTCCAGACTATAAACTATCTCTGTGCCAAATTTCGTTCAGATCCGTTCAGCCATTCCGGCGTGAAAGAGTAACAAAGATCCATTCATCCATCCATCCATCCACACAAACTTTCAAATTTATAATATTGCGTCGATTAAAAAAAAAAAAAATTACCGCACACGAAACTGTTAACATCCTTATAAATAAAATAAGATATTGATATAATTCTTAATCAAATAAATTTTGCCAGTTGAATTTCCCGTTTCGACCTTTTACATGGGACTTAATAACGGCATCGGTGAAATGAGGGTGTGCAAAAGTTCAACTCTTCCTAACCCTTCGGGGAATACATGCGTGATGATATGTTTTGTTTTGAAAAATACACATCTAAAAGTTTTGAAATGCCATGCAACTTAGGGTACGTACATTATTTTTTTTTTTTTATACTTCGTCCAAAAACTGGAGATTTATTTTCCGTTTTTCCATTTCACTTGGTTTCTTACAAATATTATTTAAGAATTATTCAAATATCTAGACACATAAAATACAGATGACGGCTATAAGATGGGTGCTTTAAAGTTTTCCATAAAAAAAACGAATATATGAACGCTGTTATCCAGTTGGATATTATTGGAAGTGAAGCATTAATATTATTTTTTTCCTCTCATATGATAAAATATTAACAACGAGGGTATAGTATTAAAGCTTTTAATTTATTTATTTACTAAACGCGTCGTTACAATTATTCTGATTTGTTTTTCTTTTCGTGTTTTATTTGCCCATGCCCAAGCCGCCTGCCAAGCGTGAGGATTATGGCCCCCCTGGGGGGAGGCCTTCGTTCAGCAGTGGATGTCTCCTGGCTGATAATGATGACGAAGACGTACCTACTACGCTTAACAAGCAACCGTCTTCCTCTCCGGTTTTCCAAAATAATTTTTGTAACTTCTTAGTTAATAAATTAAAAATAATAACTCTAGGTATTGACTGTTTTTATTTTCATTTTGTTAATTTGTTCCTTACAATTAATATTGATCTTAGTTATAAATCTTACGTAACATAGAAAACTCTTTTGAGACAGATACATAAACATTGTTTGAAAGTAAAATATTCAATACCAATATCATCTAAATATACGGGTCGTTAAACAACTTTGAAAACACCAATAGATGTTTCACAAAACACACAGTCAAAGTCTCTTCCTTACACAAACATAAACATGATTAAATCAATCCAATAAACATTCCGGTCTCCGTTTACACTTCCAGTTTAATTCCGTGAATATATTTGTAGCAACAAAAGTAATTCGGCGTTAATTTTATCGCGAACAAACAGAAAAGTGTTCTAACTTGTTTGTAGGGAAATATTAATTCTGTGGAACGAACGTGTGAGCTCTAAACATGTGAAAGTAAGCACGCTCGATGCTCGGTGCATCCGGAATTTCCTTTGTATGTTCGCTGAGTTAGTGTAATGGAGCTTGTATACTTACGAAAAGTATGTGGATTTGGTTTAGGTAAAAGGTGGTTTAGTTTGTTGGCTAGTTTAGGAGAGAAAGAATAATGATAGGTATTGGTACAAATACTTGGAGGATTTTATAAGGAGTGTTACGTATTTCATTACCTATATCAATGGCGTCCCCAGGCTTAGCCAAGTTACAATGTTAGCTAGAGCGATTTTATAAAATGATTAATTGGTAGCCAAGTCAACACAAGTATGTCGATCGCTACGCTACAACGTGGATAGAAAATCATTGTTTAATAGTCTATGGCGAGTCAAAGCAACGTCAAAGTCACGGCTGTGTAAGTACTTTGTGTGCGGGTGAAGTATAAATTTATAAACCTAAAATTTTAATTGATTATTGCTTTTGATATTTTCACAATCAACCATAAAGGTGTTTTGACGTTATAAAATTTCTGTATTATATAGAAACGTTAAGTTTCTGGTTTTTATAAAATCTTCTTATATACTTCTACTAAAAAACGCTGAACTAATTTATGCCAAGCTTGTAAGTCAATCAGTGATAGCCTAGCGGTTGAAAGCTTGCCTTCCATGCAGGAGGGTCTAAGTTCGAACCCGGCCCGCACCTCTGACTTTTTGGAATCATGTGCGGATCAGAATTTGATTATCACTTGCGTTTACGGTGAAGGAAAACATCGTGAGGAAACCTGCACATCTGAGAGGGCTAGATAAAGTTCTTGACGATGTGTGTAGTCCGCCAACCCGCACCGGGCCAGCGTAGTGGACTAAGGCCTAACCCTTCTCGTTCGGAGAAGAGACCCTTGCCCAGCAGTGGGACAGTAATGGGTTGAATTTATTTATTTATTGTATGTCAAAAAATATGATAATTTTTTTAATAATTACTTAATTTAAAACAGCGTGTATATTGTAAAGGAGTTGTTATTATGTAAAGTAAAATATTGATATTATCAGTAATCTGTACTGTCAGTTTCATACAATCTGTGGTTGTTTTCATAGTAGGTACTATAACTTTATTAACGGAAAATATTATTTCTTTACGAGCGTTACCTTAACAGTACAGTAGGAAACTGCATTTCATTTTATTCATAGATCCCCTTTGTCGTTTTTTACGGGTTTACGAGACCAGAGAGAGCAATTTGGGTGTTTTTATAGGTGGAGGCTACACGGCTGAAAATACTCTTTTACTTTGTTTTAAATAAACAAGTATGCAAGTGCCTTAACAGTTCTGTTTTCCGTAAGCATGTTGAAAATTCGTTTGAACTACGAATATCTGTTTAAGGTAATATTTTGTGATTTTTATTACAATAACCATTTTTAATATTAACGTTTATATATGTCACAGAATTTGCGGACGTGTCTAGCTCCAAGAAAAGATTCTTGGAATTTCCTTAGTAGTGAAATTCAAAGCTGTATTTTATAAAAATATTTCGTGACAAGGATTTTTTTATTTCAAGTCATTGTGACTGTTATGAAATTTCTTGCAAGCAGTTAACAAACATTATTATGATAGGTAAAACGTATTTTATAAAATAATATTAATGTACTTGTTTCTCGGAAGCAGATTTATGAATCCATAAATTTGAGAATTAATTATCTAATTGAGTATTTTTTTGTGATATAACAATTTATAAAAACCTTTTCTTCTACATCATCGTATCAATTCTGACCCCAACAAAATTCAAATTGTTTTGGACCGTAAAAGCACGTGTCTAATTTTCGTCAAACTCATAAATCGTCAAGAACTTCCTAACGACCTCAGCTATCTAAGAGGAAGAAACTGAACATCACAAGAAACGAGCACTCTTCACGTTTCCACGAAACTGGCTCGAACACCGTCACTCTAAACTTTCAAGTATTAAAAACCATTACTAGCACAAACATTTACCGGTGGGTAAACCTTCCCTCGACATTTCGGTAGCCAATTCGCAGCCAGAGTGGCATGTACACACATTTGTGCCGATAGTAGGTACAAATATTGGCGTTAGAACATGGAAATTGGTCCTTTCCTTGAATTCGAATCTCAAACTTTTACATTTTGTTACTTTTGAAGAAAATCTCTTTTAGTACCTACTATAGTGGAGACTCTTTGAAGATTACACAATGTAGTTATAAATTTGACTTTTGATTTCTGTTTTAAACTACTGTCCTTTTCTTAAATTACTAACATATTATATCTTATTGTCCTATCCTATCTTATCCTACTTCCTATTCTATCCTACTAATATTATAGTAGTATAGTAGAAAGTATGTGAGGATGGATATTTGTTACTCAATCACGCCAGAACGGCTGAACGGATCTGGATGAAATTTGGCACATAGATAGATTATAGTCTGGAATAGCACATAGGCATACATAATATACATTATACATAACACATGCTTTTTATCCCGGAAAATATACGGGTTCGTAAACCACGCAGGCGAAGCCGCGGGCGGAAGCTAGTACTTCTATATTCTACTAAATTAAGTTTGAATATTTTTTGCTCAAAAAAATTAAAGCTTTTGAGCAGCCTTGTTGTCATTTTTTATTTCTTATTTTTAAGGTGTTGTAAATATTAACTGAACTTGCCATCAAAAACTTAGTTTCTGATTATTAACCCTTAAATTCCCTTGCAATCTTTTGTTTTGACATTTGTTTCTCGCAGTTAGCTCAGGGAGCTTTCACTGCTTAACCGGGCTAATGGCGAGACCAGAAGGGCCTCATGCTGACTCTTGCAATCAGCCCATACGTAACATTTATGCTGAAATAGAGACTTAGTTTTATTTGCAACAGAACTTGTGCCTTTATACGGAAAATGTTGATATTCAAAAATGGAAATTGGCCTTTGGAACTCCCGACGTCCAAAACTGAATGATTCTCAAACGATTGGTGCTGTCATTTTGGAAAAGAGCTTTTTTGGGATTTAAATATATATTTTTGCCGTGTATTTTTTTTATATACGGACCTTATTGGTGATGTCCTTCAAAAAGGTCAGGTGCGCAGTACCCACAACCGGCGTTCATGTATGAAACGATGCATGAATGTAGATGAAGCAAAAGGGTTATGTAAGGATCGTAGCACGTGGCGTTCCGTAGTTTCTGCCTACCCCCATGGGAAAAAGGCGTGACATTATGTATGTATTTTTTTTCGTATGTTTGCTTTCTTATCTCATAACTACTAAATAGCCAACGTAGGATGAAGTTTATGCCACTTCACTTCACACTTTCAAAGACACTCTTTACTTGTGTTAGTGAGTGGTCTATATAAGTTCAGGGTATGAGGGTATGATCAGATCAATTGATGGAAATTGAATTTTTTTGTGATTTTAAATCAGTTTGATGTCTTCAAGAAAACGTATCAATATAAAATACTATATTAAAAGCTATATAGGACCGCGATAACAGTTATTTTTTTAGGCAGAGAGAAAAGATAACCTGTTTTGTTTTCTGGTAGGTATTTTAGCTGAAAACAAAACCGTTTGGCGCCAGGAGGCGTAACAAATTATCAGTCTCAAGGGTATCTCAATCTTAAGACATTCCAAAAAAGGTTATTATACTTAATGCTTATGTACAATGTTTTCTTCATCAAAACCTTGGAGTTTAATCCGGACGATGACCTGGCATTTTTAATTCGACAGCTTCACAACCGACCTATTTTTGGTAGCAAATACGGTCTTTTATGCCCGTCCGGATAAAGGTGTTGGGTCTTTTTGATCCAAACGTCTTTATGCAAACTTCGGTAGCAAAAACGGACCCTTTTTAGAAAAATTATGTGATTATATTAGATAGAGATGTTGTATGAAACTGGGTTGGCCGAAGGTTAAGTAGACAAAAATATGTATGTGTTTAACGAAATATTAATAAACTGATTACTTTTATGTACAAATAGGTTAACTAATAAGCTCGTATGAAGTCCGACCATAATCAATATATACTTTTAATTTACGACTGCTAAGCGTGAGGTTTTGGGTTCGACTCCTGAACCAGGAAGAGTATTATTGGGACTTAATGGTTTTTTTTTGTATCATCACGCAGTTTTGTACTGTACCCGGTAGATGATGATTAGGTGGTTTGCCAAAGTTATAGTTTTTTTTTTTTTTTTTTTTTTAAATCGTTGCCCCACACTAGGATTTCTCCTGTATCGTGGGTACAGTTTACAAACATACATGTCACATGCACAAACAACCAGACCCGAAACAACTATCTGTAGATCATACAAATATTTGTTTCGTGCGGGGATCGAACCCGCGACACGTAGCGCAGAAAGTTAATCGCTTAGCCACTGCGCCAACCGTGTCGTCAGTTATGCAGTTAAGTAAAGTCACAAGACAGTACTAGCCTCTGCATAACACTTGCGAAACTAGTAAGAGAGTATTTATAGAGTAATAAAGTACCTATCTAAAGAGTTCACCTCATATAATGGCCGGCAGTAATTTATTGCAAGCGACAGCCAAGTGCAGTGATTATGGCATAATTCTCTAAAAGCAAAGCATTTTAGTGGCTACGCTCTCGATATTGTCTCGCTTTGAAATATTTATAGCGTAAGACTTCTAGCGGCATCTGACGGAATATTCTGATAACGCAATAAATCCACACTATTATAAAAGCGAAAGTAACTGTCTGTCTGTTTGCTACTTTATCACGCAAAACCACTGAACCGATCGTTATGAAATTTTACAAATAGATAGCCTAGATCCTGTAGAAGGATATAGGTTTATTTATACTATTGCAACAAAATACTAATTAAATAATAAGTATAAAATACTCGTAGACGAAGTCGCGAGCTACAGCTAGTAAAATATATTATTTCCATTAATGTTCACATTACTTCCACTAAATCAACCTCTAACTCATGATTTCGAAAACCACCAGCTCTAACAACCAACAACTTATTAAAACTTCTAATATGGTTTCCATACAGCGAGCTACTTGCACTCGCATTAGTAATGGTACATTAAACCGGATCAACTTTTTGACGAAAACAACTTCACATCGCGGTGATGGATGGTCTCGAAGAAGATCAAATATGATAGCAGTAATGGGAATATAGATATTCATTCCAACTTTGAACCTATGTGTGATAATTTTGACATTATAATTTGATTTTGGAATAGGGTTTCTCGCTGAATTGGATGAGAAAAAAATATTTGCTGAAGTCGTTTATCATTCTTCATGAGGGTTAAATCCTTCGTGAAAGGGTTTATCGTCAACGAGAATGAAGTATAAATTAAGTCAAGCCTTTTGTTTTTATAATATTAATATCAACTCACACCCATTACCAGTTTTTACAATCAATATTGACTATTAATTCAAGTCAACTTTTGAAAGCTATGTTTGTGATGATGACATGTTTTATTTTTAAATTCTCTGAATAAAAAAACATAGAAAGTCGGTCGGTGTCATAAACAATATAACAATCATCGTATCATCCAAATAGACCGCACGAGAATGCTGCAAGATTTAAAAAATATTGCACTACTGACATTGCAATGCACGTGTTTATACTGGCAACCCACGTTGAAGTTCACCTACACAACACATAATTCTCCTCTGATTATGATTTCAAGTGTTTATAGTTCGCTAAAAATAAAGTGTTAAACTATTCGCTTATGAATTTATTTCTGTACTCAAATTATTTTGTTGGCAGACGAAAGTTATTATCAAAATACAGACACAAAATATATTACAGTCCGTAGTAATTTGAATTTAGTGATTTTGAATTTGGTATTAAATTTAGTATGAATTTCAATACAAATGTAGACTTATTAAATATTATATACAAGCTAAAAATATATAAATAAAAGTACAAACTGTTAAAAACCGCGAGGGGAGAAATCATAGGGCATCGTAAAATTCATCCACATCGCTGTCAACGGGAAAAGTGCCCAGAACGCTGGTGGCATTGCCACGTTGTATGGCAATGCTGATTTTCTGACCGAATAATATGTTCGAGCCTTTTGGGGTTAAAACTCTAGGGTCTCTAGGGTCTAGGGTCCGAATGCTCATCGAGTTTTCCGTGAAATCAACAAACGGTTAGTCGACTTTTCACGTGACCTGGCTGGCCTCTATTTGGTATTTGATTGTATTAAAATCATTCTGAAGACACTAGCATACTTGAGAGGGCTTCATAAGTTCTCGTTTGTTTGTGTAATCGACCAGCCCTCATAAGGGCAGCGTGGTAGAATAAAGTATAGCTTTTAAGATTCTCAGACGTATATACGTCGCAAATCTGACTTTTGAACTCCCCAAGGGGCTAGCCAAAGGAGTACTATTGTATGCGCACAGAATTTTGAACCGACCGTAAACTCAATAATATTTTACCCGTCTCCTAAAACCAACAAACTCATGTTCGATAACCGCGCTCGGGACCACTGCCACGCTGTGGAACCAGTTTATTTGTGAATTTTATTATTTGCTGACAATAAAAATATTTATATTTATTGTCAATAAATGTCCTCTCTCAGACATGGGTGTTTTAATAAACGGCTTCGCGGCGCGTTTTTGCAGCAGAAAAAATACTTGTGAGAATATAGTTTATACTTTCCCTTTATAAATGCTCTTTTAAATGGCAGCGCATAAAATACGAAGAAACAAACAAACAATTATTTTTTTAAATAATAAGATAGATAAAATGACGCCAACAAAGTAGCTATTTACTCAAAGTCACTGTCGTGTATTCTCCATAATCAAAATGTACGCGACGCCGGAATAAATATACCGACAGATGATTAAATTCTTCATGTTCTGGTTACCAGTAAACTATAAGAAAATTAATCATCTCCAGACCTGTAACGATGCTTCGCAATAAAGACGTCGGGCGCCCTTAACCTGTTGGCCACAAATAGACGCTGGAAGCGATCGCTTGCCAACACTTCGGTGGGCCAGCATGTTTGACATTTTTGTCAGTTAACGGGCTATGGTGCAATAAGAAATATTGTGACTGGAGATGAATGTGTGTTGTTCACGTGTGTTGGAGTCACGTGTTTTATGTGAGGGAATTTGGTGGTGTGCAAAAATGGAGCGTACACCTACGATAGTTAGGACTAATTTTGTCTGATTACGTTTAGTTAGTGCAGTCTTAGAAAAACAAGATTGTCTGATAGACATTCCTTGTTTATAAAGCCGCCATATACGATCCGGTTTACCAAGCCTCATGTAGTCAGATGAAACCTATCTAGGTACTTTTTACCATTTATGGGAGATTGTAACATAAGTAAACATAACACAGAATTACGCCTGTAACGCCGAAGGGTTAGGCAGAGGTGTAGTGCCATGCCGAGCACAGTTCCAAACCCCGTACTGCTACTGAAATAAGAATTTCAATAAAAAAGATTTCAATAACGCTGCTCTACCCAACAATCAAACCCACGCTCAGCAGTCGATTGCTACCACTATACAATTATATGGGACTTAGACACAAAATGTGGGTTAAGAATAGTACACCTCTGTCTCATCCTTCGGGGAATGCAGGCGTGATGCTATGTTATGTTATATATGTAAAGTGTTCTTAAATCAATGGTGTAGGTACAACCTGTTACGGTAATGAGAATGAGACGCAGCCATAAATAATAGAGTGAAATCACTTAATGTCGGCACTATTTGGAGGAATTCCAAAATTATCCATACGTGCTAAAGTACTTACACGGTACGTACACGTGAAACAGAATTCTTACGCTGTAATAAAATCTAGTGGGCAAAATTTAAGTATGTGGTGACATTGAAAACGTGTTATTCGTAGTGTCGTCTGGTTTAACGGTTGAATTTTACAGTCTCGAAAAGTATTATGTGCCTAGATATAGGTATGTTCTCTCTTCACAGATCTTTGGAGGCAATTACTGACGGGCTACTTTTTCACGAGTGATTCTCGACTGGAAAGAAGAATAAGAAGCTTTAAATGGTAATCGCTCATGCTGGTCAATTGAATTTGTGGACTGTCCCCATAAATAAATTGACAGTCTTGAAAATTTGTCAAGACAGCACGAGCATCCCGCTTACGCCATTGTGAAGATATTACCCAGTCAGCAGTGGTGACATCTAAGCTGACTCCCCACGGTATGCCAGATGAACTGACGTTTCATCATTCGCGGAGGCTCTTTCCTTGCATGCTTCACGAATCTCTACATCTACAACTACTTTCTTACATTTTGCTGGCAGTTCTCTTCCCATGCGATCGGAGATTGACACCTTGTCTGCAGACTCGGACTGCTCAAGGCCTGCTAGGGATGTATAGGTATAGTCACTTAGACAACGTTTTTCGTTCTTTATTAGCCTTGTAATACGTCAAAATGACATTAATTTGTTAATCTTCTTCTGTCACATCGGTACGAGCTATCACATGGGAAATTGAAACATTAGCCAAAAGAAAGGTCAGCAAAGTCGAGGCTGACTCCCCATGGCTGCCAATGAAATTGAGCATAAAAATTGAAACAATACTGCATTTCGTAGCCAATAATGTGCACTCAATCACTGTGACAATACAAAAATAGTGCTCTTTGCCAACGCAAATATTATTATACAACTTTGGACTATTAATAACTATCACCTAGTCATCGTTTGTGCAGTGGCATTGAAAATTTCTGCATCTTATTTTAATGTTTCCAGAAACTTTTAGCGGGTATATTAACAGAGATTGTTCTAATAATATATATATTATAAGTTAATTCTTATAATATATATATTTATTTTATTGTATAATGACAGACATAGGAATGTTGGTGGGGAGTCATCATCATCATCATCATCATCAGCCAGAAGTCGTCCACTGCTGAACGAAGGCCTCCCTCAAGGGGGGTTTGCCATAATCCCCACGCTTGGCAGGCGGCTTGGGGATCGCAGTGGCTCACCGATTAGTGAGAGGACGCTGCTGCCCGTTCTCCGGTGTCTGGCCGTAGTTTTAAGACGTACCCGGGTCAATGGGTGGGGAGTATGTTTGACAAAATTTATAATATAGAAATGTAAATTTGGTCTTTCCCGATGTCATTTACCTGACGAAGAAACACGTTAAAAACAAGCAAGTCGATTAATTTAATAGGGATAAAGAAATCTTTCATCCTTTTCTCTCTCATGTTGTTTGTTTCAGAAACTTGGTTTGTAAACTACAGGTATTAATTTCTATTTATTATTGTTTTACATTTGCACTGAATATTGTTCGAACCTGTTGGGATACTACACCAGAACTGAATAAAAATGTATATTGATGATAACAGATTTACTGTAAAATGTTATTTGTTACAAAAGATTTGTTTTTCAAAAAAAAAATATACATGCGGTTTACATCTGTATGATATGTGACAAAATTAGATGATCAATAGTTTTTATTTATTGTAATAAAAATTTGAAAATTTAAAAAAAATCAATTTTTGTGATTTAATTTATTATATTTACTATGTAATAGAGAAACTTAATCGACTCTTATAAAGATTAGCTATTTATTAAAATTACGAAAAGTGCATAATTTATTTTGTACACTAATAACAGTGAAATTAAGTACAATCAGTGACATATGCGATCATTATATCAAATTTTCATTCAAAATGACAAAATATCGTTATATTTAAAAAGAAAAATTGGTACTTATTACTTGAGAAAAATTATTGTTTACCAACTCAGGTGCACCAATGACCTAGTTACAATGACACGATATCATCAGAGTCAAGTTCTAAAAAGAAAAGAAAAAACCTAGACGTACTGACACCAAACATTAAAAAAAACTACAATGACGTCCCGATATGTACTCCCGCACTCCACGCGAATGAGTGGCGCATCTTTTTTTAGAATTTAGCGAACGAAACGCGATGGGCTGAATAGAAGCAGTATCTTTGCGTTAGGCGCGCGCACTACAGTAAGTTACCAATAAAAAAAGTTGCATTATAAAAAATAAATGCAATACAGATTATCGAAATTATTTCCCGCCAAAATGATGATCAGTCAAAAAGTTTTTGTATTTTTTTACAAATTCGAAAATTCACGTGAATTCTATTTTATTCCGTTTTTAAAATTAATTTAGTGTTTATTATTGTTAATATTAAGTGTTAGTGACATAGTGACGATTAGTGACAAGTAATAAAAAGTGACAAGTTTTTTTTTGGGTGCTGTGTGTGAAATTGGAGAGTGCCCAGGCGCGACATGTCTATTTTAAGATTGTTCTTTCTAACACTTTTATTTAGATATATTTACACTGACACCACTAACCCGGTGAAATAGCTATCTGTTTCAAAAAAATTGTTTGTTGGTTCTTATAAGGTTAAATTATGGTCAACGTTTACAGCAGTCATAACTGTTGACAAAATAAGAATAATTAGGGTATTAGTCTTTAACTCTACAATGTCTATGTTTCTTGGTTTAAAACTAACATGTGCAGTCAGTGTCAATGATTTATGTATACACATAGCGAAATTCAAACGCTTATTCTTGAAAAACCATTGGTTAAAATCATAAAATTTAAATGTATTTAAATATTTTTATATATCCGCAGATACTATGTGTAATATTGGTCAAAATTTCAATCACCGTTTCCTCTAAAAATCTCGTTTGAATTTCATTAAGTGTATCTTCTTCAACATCATCTTTTTGATGCTGACTGTACGTGTATATTTATATATATGTATTATAGAAACAGTTGATAATCGAGCCGTGTAGGTAACTTTTAATTCATTAAAAAGTGCACTTAAATAAAAATATTTTTCTGTAAGAACGTATGTTAGTAGTACGTATGTCAATCTATACACTATAGTTTTTACATATCGACTGTGAACTGGCAACATGTCCTATCTCAATTTTATGAGGATTTTACTTGGTTACACCATTCTAAATTATTTCATACCCGACAGCTCTGCAAAAATCATATTTTACTTCAATCAAAATTTGACGCCAAAATCGAATTTATTTAATTTATACTAACATCGACGCGTTGTATACACAACGAACGATAGTTTCTTCTTAATCCTGTAATGTTGTCAAAAATGAGATAGTACCAGTTGCCAGTTCACAGTCGGTATAGTCTATTTCAGCTGAGATTAAAACACAGTACCTAATAGGTATGCTTTTATGAATTTTAACGGCCACTCAAGATAAGCTGACACTGAATATCTTTTGAGTATCAAAATACTCAAAAGATATTCGTGGCTTAGTCGGCTAATTTTGTCTATGATTATAATCCTACTACTAATATTATAAATGTGAAAGTTTGTGAGGATGGATGGATGGAAGGATGAGTGGATGAATGAATCGTTGTTACTCTTTCACGCCAGAACGGCTGAATGGATCTGGATGAAATTTGGCACAGAGATAGATTATAGTCTGGAATAGCATATAGGCTACTTGTTATCCTGGGAAAATGTACGGGTTCGTAAACCACGCGGGCGAAGCCGCGAGCGAGAGCTAGTAGTGTATATTTTTTTAGTATATTTCCTTAAAAATGATGATCTTTTAACGTTGATTTATGACTTTATCACCTGTATTCAGAAACTTCATCTCATTCCTGTATTCAGTCATTCAACGATCGATGATGTAGAAAAATGATCATGATACATTATGTGTGACTAGCTTGCGCCCGCGGCTTCGCCCGCATTAATTACGAACCCACGTATTTTTTCGGAACTATGAACTCAATATCGTTATAAATTATAGCCTATATGTTATTCTGATGTATAAATAATAATACTGTAAGGTTTCATCAAAATCCGTTCAGTAGTTTTTCCGTGAAAGAGTAACAAACATCCATCCATTCATTCATCCTCACAAACTTTCACATTTATAATATTAGTAGTAGGATAGGATAGGATAGGATAGGATTGTTAGTGTTACCATTCGACCATAGATATGTTATTTTTTTTTTCATATTTTCTATCTGCTTTATTGATTTAGTTCGAGCCTAGAGTCGGCCAGTGTTATTGGGTTTCTCTATTAGAATGATTTTCAGCAGCTTTGAATTGTTCTCGGTAGTTGACAATGGACTTGCCCTCTATTACCAAGAACGTATAGCATCCGTGAAATGGGGGTGTATAGTAGTAACTACACCTCTGCCTAACCTTTAGTGAATACAGGCGTGATGCTATGTCATATTATCTAAGCTTGTTCAGCTTCAAACGTCACACGTCGTGTTAATAATGTACTTGTTTGTAGGCCAAGGTATTTAGACAATCAGACGATGATTCAACGCGGGAATCTTTGCTCCTATTAATATTCTTGTGTAATAGTGGAATATTTTCTATGTAGACGTAGAAATTAATAGTATCACGCCTGTCTCTAAAGGGTTAAGCAGTGGTGTACTGTTGAACACTCACAATTCACCGATGTCGTTGTTAAGTTCTGAGGCGGGCATGATTATCGCCATCTACTAAGCACAATTCAACTCCGTGCTGTTAATTAATTTCCATACAGAAAAAAACATATAATATTTTGCTAGACCCGGGAATCGAACACAAGACCTCAAGCTCAGTAGTTGCAATTGTATCAGGCCAATGAGGTTTTAATATGTAAATTATTCTCTTGAATCAATGACACTCGGATACCATAGTTTTATATAAATTTGATAAATGCTCCAGCTGAAGAACCCTTTATATCTGAATACAAAACAGTTTCCTTATCAGTATATCTATTATGAGTTTTTCACTATTTACTTTCATAGTAAATGTAAATTTTTATGCAAGCGATTTTAGTTCTTAACTTCGTTACATTAGGGATTAGAGTCGCTAACATGACACCTCTATAATATCGTAAATAGTAAATCAAAACTTAACTATGACACATATGTCACATAAGCGACTCTAATCCCTAATGTAACCAAGTTAAGAACTAAAATCGCTATCATGAAAATTTACTTTACTATGATAGTAAATAGTTAGAAAACTCGTGATAGAGGTATAGATCAGTAAAATAATAAGATGTTTTATCAGTTCAGAAACTTCAGAAATCCAGTTTCAAGACGTAAATATCAATTAATATTCCTAAACGCAAGAGGTGCAATTATGTACCTACCAATAATTTACTCGCTATTCCGTCTTTCGCCCAAACATGAGCTTAAAGCATAATCATTTCCATTATTAATAGTTACCTTCTATTAATAACAGTTCCAGAATTCTTGAACGACGAACAGCTTAAAGTATGTCATTATAAATCGCAATGTCTCTGCGTACAGAAACGTTGAACTTGGTCACATTTATGGGGCCGTTTGTCGAATGTGAAAGCTATAAAAATGTGCGGTTTGTATGTTCGTGTTTTTCGTGTTTGAATGCCCATATTTTACGGCTATAAAGATTAGAATACGTACAAACGGTTGCTGTAAATACAAGTTAAGTCAAAAACTTTTTAGAAAATGTCACTGTTTTATCTGGCAGTATTTTAGGTTAAATTACATAACATAAGATAGCATAGCGCTTGTATTTTTCGTGGGGTTATGCTGAGGTGTAGGTACTGTCGCACACCCACATTTCGACAATATTATTAATTCCCATATTATTACCTGGCACGATTCCAACCACCGAGGTGCTATTAAAAAAAAATCCCAGTGGTAAGACCACATAACCCTTTGCCAGGAATTGAATCTAGGACCTCAAGCTCCAACTTAAAAGCCAAATTACATAGAGACACGATGAGACAATTTTATTATTATTGTTAAATCATTATCAGCATCTAGACGCCTCCTATTCGACAAAGCATTGTTTTTATCATGCTTAATAATATTCAATAGCTCTTCAAGTAATTTGAATTCTGGACTGTCTCTTTAACACCATTTTGATATCTCAGACACTTGGAAGACAACTTAACTGACAACCTCAACTTGGCCAAGTTCAAAGTCGTACAAATTCTTCATACATTAAGCAATTCTCGTTAATCCAAACCGTGAAGCTTACCTATTATTTGCTATATATATATATATATATATATATATAAATTAATTTGCGAAACTTTGACTTAACAAAAGGGAAGATTAATCGTGTTATTAACAAAAGTAATTTGAAACAGAAGATTAACGAGAATATGCGGTAACGAAATCATGCATGCAATCACTCTCAAAACGGCCTTTCAAGCTGTAAATACACTAAGCTAAAAATAAAAGCTAATTTTAGAAGAAATTGTTATTATAATAAATTAGATAATGTATAACCATACATGGATGCAAGTGGCGGAATGTCGTTCGATGTGGTGGTCTAAGGGGGAAGCTTTCGTTCAGCAGTGGACGTCTTCTGGCTGACGATGATGATGATAAGCATACATTACTTCTGCTGAACTAGACCCGGGTACGTCTTAAAACTGCGGCCAGACACCGGAGGACGGGCAGCAGCGTCCTCTCACTAATCGGTGAGCCACTGCGATCCCCAAGCCGCCTGCCAAGCGTGGGTATTATGGCAAACCCCCCTCTTGGGGGAGGCTTTCGTTTAGCAGTGGACGTCTTCTGGCTGAAACTAACTAACAACTTCTGCTGAAAAAAGAATATTTGCTATTCAAATTATGATTAGATTTTATTCAATAAATCGGCTTATATTATTTTCTAAATGACTCATTGGTCAAGTTGTCGCAAGCAAAGCTAATGAGAATGAGGTTCTAGCTTCTTTTCCCATGTCAGGCATGTGGCACATAGGCCCAACCTTAATTACTCGGGACTTGATGACAGTATCGGCGGAATGTGGTTGGATACCCTTCGGGAAATACAAGCGAAATTCTGATGTGTTATGTGATCAAAAATTCGTACTCCAATTATTCTAAGCGAAGTGCAATATTCATAATTGTCCATAGTAATTATCTTTATAGTAAAAATCAATTGCCACATGTATACCGGAGCATCAGTTGAGAACGGCTCGACCGATTTGGCTGATTATTCTTTGTTGTGTTTGTAATGGTCAGGACTAGGTTTGTATGAAAGATTTTTTTTTTTAAATCTACCTTAAATGTCGAATATATGGATAGTATATTTGTATGAAAATTTCAGCGCGTTTCTAATTCTCTTCATTGCACCCGTCCAATGCTGGGGCGGGCTGCTAGTTATCTATCATTCTTCTATACGTGTGTTTGTCACTGAACTCCTCCAAAACGGCTGGATCAATTTCGATGAAAATTTTTGTGTCTGTGAGTGGGTCCTTGGATGGTTTAGATTTACAATTGGACCTTGCTAGTTGGTGCTGCGATCGGAAGTTCTACGTTCGGACAGAACGTTAATAACTTTCTATGCCTGTGTTCGTTTCTCTTCTTAGGAATGAACCTTCTACATTTTCTTATGTAGTGGTCCAAACATGTTAAGTTAATATTTAAGGGATTTGCCTGATTGAAAATTAATGTCGAGGTAATTAAAGAAGAAACAGGTGGTGAAGTTTCTAATTAAAGTTCATTCTGAGAATTTTGTTGAAACTTTCGCTTGATGTGTTGTTAGATAAATGCGCTTTGATTATTTTTAGTATTTTTAATACCAATTAACCAATAAATTATGTTTATATTAGTTAATCAGCATTAAATTAAATTAATTATTAAATTTAACTCATTACTGTCCCACTGTTGGGCAAGGGTCTCTTCTCGGAATGAGAAGGGTTAGGCTTTAGTCTACCACGCTGGCCCGGTGCGGGTTGGCGGACTACACATATCAAGAACTTTATGGAGCCCTCCCAGGTGTGCAGGTTTCCTCACGATGTTTTCCTTCACCGTAAACGCAAGTGATAATCAAATTCTGATCCGCACATGATTCCGAAAAGTCAGAGGTGCGGGCCGGGTTTGAACTCAGACCCTCCTGCGTGGTAGGCAAATGTTCAACCACTAGGCTATCACAGGTTCATATCAGCATTATAAATAGCAAATAAGAGAACTTAAGATAGTATACTATCAACGGCGGAGTATGTCCAAGAGAATTCGCACAATTGAAACAAAAAAAAAAAACCTAAACAAATTAAATATACCTAATATTTCGGTATTAGCGTTTGTTAGTTAAATGACGTATAAAACTAGCTTTCGCCCGCAGTGTCACCCGCGTGGATTACGAACCCGTGCATTGTTTAGCGTGGACCCTTATTCTTTTTTAAATAAAAAGTACGTTACTCTTTATAGTATCAGTTATCTGCCAGTGAAAGTCTTGTGAAAATCGATCTAGCCGTTTTGGAGATTAGCCGGAAAAAACATAAGAAAATAATTGTTTTTTTTTTTTTTTGTTATAAGTGCCGTATAAACTTTCATATTCATTTAGTTAAAAGCTGCTATTTTGACATTACAAACAGACACTTCAATTTTATTTATTTGTATAAATAGTAAATATACATAGGTACATTATAGATAACTGTGTAATTATGAAACTGTCATATATATATATATATATATATATATATATATATCTAATTATTATAGGTCTTCACAAGTCTACACTCGGTAGTGACTATTCAAAAACTTAATTTTTTTTTTGTTTAATATGGTTAGCTATTAGAGTATTACCTATATACTGTATATATTTACTAATATTATTCTATCGAATCTCGTATACTCATAATTAAATTCGGTCCGTCTAACCAGACAATATCGAACAGTCTAACAATATGGTTTATGAAAGCACTTCTAATTTTAATGAAATATGATTAAGTATATTACAAGTCGTGAAGCCTAAATTGTTATTTTTAGTGTTAAATCATTAGCATATCATTGAATATTGAACGTTAAGTTATCCTTTTAGCTCGTAATAAAATGTTCGGCACGCACATTACGTTAATCACCTATACAACTTAGCTTTAATGTATGTTCAGCATTACTAGTCCATAGAATATTAATCTAGTTTATATAAGACTAGCTTCCGCCCACGGCTTTGCCCGCGTGGTTTACGAACCCGTGTCGCGGGTTCAATTCCCGCACAGGACAAATATTTGTACGATCTTCAAATCCGTTTTAGGGTCTAAATCTTTGTGTATGTGAATAGATGTGTTTGTAAACGCACACTTGATACAGAAATTACTACTAGCGCGAGGCAAAGTTCTTTTAAAAAACAAAAAACAATACGAGAACCGTACCGTCAAAGTTAGCAAGTAGACAGTTCCAATACATAATTTCATTTAAACATGACCTTATATTTTAACATCCTACTTCCTATCCTACTATAATAAGATTATAAATGCGAAAGTTTGTGAGGATGGATGGATGGATCTTTGTTACTCTTTCACGCCAGAACGGCTGAACGGATCTGGATGAAATTTGGCACAGAGATAGATTATAGTCTGGAATAGCACATAGGCTATCCCGGAAAAATGTACGGTTCGTAAACTACGCGGGCGAAGCCGCAGGTGGAAGCTAGTATAACATAACATAGCATCACGCTTGCATTCCCCGAAGGATGAGACAGAGGTGTACTATTCTAAACCCACATTTTGTCTAAGTCCATAGCACATAGGCTACGTTTTATCCCGAAAAAACTTACGAGTTCGTAAACCACGCGGGCGAAGCCACGGGCGGAAGCTAGTATTTACCTAAATAAATAAATCATTTCAAACTCCAGAACGCTTAGTACTTCTGACAATTGAAATATCTAATAAAATTTAGGACCTGATATTCGAACTCCATGAAATAGAATTATGATGATATCCTAAATATTGTACTAGTTGTTTAATGTGTAGACCTTAACTTTGGCCACCATTAGACAATCATTAACGTTTTTCATAGACACGAGTCTTTTTCCTCAGGTGCGCGGCCAGAGTGAAGAAAAAAATAGCTGTGGACGTGAGAATAGACAAGATGTTGCTACTTTTTGGGACGGAAGGTAAGATTTATTGCATTCTTTTTTATATTTCTTTCCTTTATCTTCGAGTGTTCCTTTCATTAGACTGTTGCGTGAAATTTAGGTTTATGTAGCGGAATTTTCGCATGATATTGTTTGGTACAGAGATTTGAGTTATTGCGATATTTCATGTACAAATTCTAATGTCTTTTCTGTGTGTAAACCGCGTACCTGTACATTCCGACCGATTTTTGAAGTAGCACATAGTTTTTTGTTTACCCTTCAACTGAAGTTGTTGTCTGAGGCCCTAGTGTAAATTTCTTTTGTCAAAAGAAAATTACACTTGGGCCTCTGATTATCCAATATATATAGATATCAATAATATCTATGAGCACGGCTAATATATTTACAACACTTGTATAATGAGTCCGTAAGTTGTTTCTATATTTGAATAACATGGTCTATGTTATATGTCTTAGGGCTTTTTTCACCACTTACTGATAAATTATCAAACAGATAAAATATTAACATTACACTCGGAGTTCTAATTTTTCATCTGTATTTATGTGAAAAGGAAAGTTTATCACCTAGATTTACAGTTGTCAGATAGTTATGGAACAGCCATTTTAATGGATTCTGACAGATAGTAGATAGATAGAAGTTATGGGTAGGCAATCAGCTAGTTTATCAGTAAGTGGAACAAGGTCTTAATCTTTAAGATTATAGTTATGTCTATTATTATGAAAGTGGTTTCCGATATTTCCCCATAATGACGCGGATGCCGCTATCATAACGTAGCTTAGCTGCAAATGGGCTAATTAGATCGTATCGAGTTTTTAAATAGGTATCCTATCGGCGCTTACGTTTACGTGAACAGACTATTAGCTATCGATTTAGATAGTATGTAGGTTAAACTTAATCTCTAAGATAAGCTGTAGAGAAGTTCAAATGCGCAGATTGCAGCTTGCTTATTATGCTCTATGTCATATGGCAAAAATAAAATCAATAAAGCTGAAATTCTACTTGACGAGGTTTAAAAGATATTTGTGCTTTGGTTGCCATTTTTGTCAGTTGTTATAATACTCACAGATGATTGATAAAAGTGTAAGATAGTTGAACCATCAGCACGTTAGAAGAATATAAGATGATTTTTTCACAGTTTAGCATCATCGATAAACATTGCTGTTATCATAATAAAGTTGTTAGATATATTCTTTCTTTCTTTTCTTTCTTTTTTTTTCTTTTAATAAAAACGTTGCCCCAAATTAGGAATTATTCCTGTATCGTGGGTGCGTTTACAAACACATATATTCACATACACAAAGACCCAGACCCGAAACAACTATCTGTAGATCATACAAATATTTGTTCCGTGCGGAAATCGAACCCGCGACACGTAGCCCAGCAGTCGATCTCTCAACGACTACGCCAACCGTGCCGTCAATATATAAAAGAAATACAAGTAAATTTTCATTAACACATTAGAGATATTAAAAATCTTTATCTACTTTTCTCGCTGACTGTACAAAGTGACGGATTATGTCAAGAGTAACTCTAACTGCAGGATACTCTTTAACGTTATAACATCATACTGTATCATTCAATTTGCCAATAATAGTGATACTGGCAATAAATCCACTAATAGTGGTAGCCCTATTATTAATTTAAATATGACCTTTGGACCTGTCAGGTGCGCCAATGACTCAACTTGTATTCAGCGCTGGCACAGACCACTTCCTAGATTCACCTGCGCGAGAGTCGTTTCATCACATCGATATAAATGTAGAAGCTATTTATAATCGCTTTTATTTATGGCGTCATGGTGAAGAGTGTATCAGTGGGGGATTTGAGGCAGAATTTGGTTGGCGCATGAAATTATGATGAAAACTTCATAGCTAAAGGATATAGGTACGGTTCTAAAAGTTTCGGAATGTTCTAGTATACATCATGGAAATATTTAATAATATATACTACGTTTATTAAAGCCATCAAATCTATCGGTCTTCTTCGCCAAGACCTTTGGTGGCAATGCCTAAACTTGCTTCCACATCTGTATTGATTGACGAAACTGCTTAGTCTTGAAACTAAAATTTTACACAGAGGTTCCAAAATAATATTGACACGGAGATAGGTTTCTTTTTTTTTTTCAAAATTCCAAGACAAAGTCGTGACCAAAATCTAATTTATATTTTTAATACGATGGCCCAGTAGGTCCTTTTAATTATCCTTTACAAGATTGTAACGCAACTATTAAACAAAAGTATAGGTGCATGAAGTTCCTTGCCGGTTCTTCTCCAGAGAACGAACTTTTTAGAACGGTGTAACTAGAGTCCTGTTATCGTTTTAAATTTGCCTGAGGTATGTGATATATCTCTCATTTGCAACAAGAATGACATAACTTAAAAATTTTGTTTTTCAAATTATATCCTATATTATATATACGCTGTTATGTAGGTATGCTAATGTGTATAATTAACTAAAAAATCGAAATTTTTGAGTTATGTCATTCTTGAGCGAGAGATTCTTCGCAAATGAGCGATATTTGAAATAAAAACTATTATAATTTATTCTATTATTATTATACGTTACAGGCTTAGCTGTCGATGGTTATATGATACCGTAACAGCGATGAAGGAAAAGCGCTACCTTACGTTTTGGCACACCTTGGCTTTTAACACACTCAGTGCCAAGCTGCCATTAGATCCGATAGTATCGTTGCTAATCATTAAATATCGACTCATACACATATTAATATCTAAATCGAATGGTTCCATTTTCAAATTATGACAGTTTGACAGCTCATAAAAAAAAACTTTGTCTATGAGGCTTAAACACCAACCTCGACCAAATAGTATTTATAAATAGGTCTGTTAGGCGAAATAGGTTTATTTGTACTAAGTAGAAATTGATAACGATGATGAACTTACTATACTTTCTCACACAGGTATCTTGAGAATAAAACAAGAGATTTGCCCGGATGCAGGCACACTTGCAGATGCTAAGCTCATAAATCTCTATTAGAATCTCGATAATGTCGTTGTAATAATATCTCTAACGTGATATTACGCAAACTCGGAAAAAGGTAGAAAAGCGATATCCGCTATAATATGTTTTGTTAAATTTCGTGGTCGACATCATCTCTAATCCCGCTAAAATGCTAATTTTGTCTAATAGTCCGAGACTGCCACATTGTACAAGTGGTTGCAAACGCGACTGCTGAGCGTGAGGTCCTGAGTTTGATTCTCGTCGGGCAAAGTGTTATTGGGGTTTTCTGCGTGAAAATTCTCAGTAGCAGCTTGGACTTTGGATGTGCCCGATAGTTGGCAATAGGCTTGCCCCCTATTACATAGCATCCAATAATGGCATCGGCGAAATGTGGGTGTAGCAACATCTCTGCATATCCTTTCGGGGAACACAGGCGTGATCAGCGGCGTGCAAAGAGTTTTTAGATAGTGTAGGCAGAAAATGTTAAAAGCTTACTTACCAATTACACCTACTCTAGTTAGTATTGGTTCGTCGTCTTATCGATTAAACAATGATGTATGTGATTTGCCACCTCAAATATCTTATAATAAATATTTATCTGAGTTATGTAGGGTAGGCAGTGTCTCTATGCACTGCACGTCACTGGGTGTGATGTAATGTTAATATCAAGTCCGAGACTTGCATAATCAGAAATTCAAACAACAATCACTTCCCTATTTCTCAGTCAATAGCATGATAATCGTAACAAAATTGTACTATAAAACACATTTGTTTTGGTGACTTGCCAACAGCGATTACCGATTGATATAGCGCCAGCCTTAAGCTAGTCGACAGTTCGTAAAAACTAAACTATACTCCGCCAGAATGTTGGCAATAAAACAGATTAGAATATAAGTAAATACGATGATATTATTTTACTAGCGGATGGCGCGGGTTTGCCCGCGATTTTTGTGCGAAGAACTTTCTGTGAATGAATTGTAGAAATATTGGATTACTAGCTTCCGTCCGCGGTTGCGCCCTCGTGGTTTACGAACTCGTACATTTTCCCGGGATAAAAAGTAGCCTATGTGCTATTCCAGACTATAATCTATCACTGTGCCAAATTTCATCCAGATCCGTTCAATCGTTCTGGCGTGAAAGAGTAACAAAGATCCATCCATCCATCCATCCTCACAAACTTTCACATTTATAATGTTAAAGTAGGGTTAGTAGGATTAGAATATTAAAGTAGGAAGTAGGATAGGATTCACAATGCATAGACTTATTATAAGAAAGTGAATCAATAAGGTACGAATATCTCTTGAATCATTCTAGTAGAGTTTCAGCCCTTGATTGGCCGTTAAGATTCGTAAAAATAATATACAGTGGTGAGATGTTGGAAGCAACATTATTTTTAGATATTTCGTCGACTAAAAATGGCCCTAACCTATTCATATAATATGTTATACAAAACAGAGTAGATATAGTCCGTTCGGTGCCAATTAATCGTATAAATATTGAACGATCCAAATTAGATATAGAAACATTATATGCATATAAAAACACAAAAAAATAACCTGAGTATTGGATGAAATGTTTTTCACAAAATGGAATAAAAGTTTTAAATTACTTGTACGTCCTTTGAACGAGGTGAAGCTCTTACGTGATAATTTCTTAATATAAATAAATAAAATAATAATAAATTCAGCCCATTACTGTCCCACTGCTGGGCAAGGGCCTCTTCTCAGATTGAGAATGGTAAGGCCTTAATCCACCATGCTGGCCTGGTGCGGGTTGGCGAACTACACACACCATCAAGAACTTTATGGAGCCCTCTCAGGTGTGCAGGTTTCCTCACGATGTTTTCCTTCACCGTTAATGCAAATGATAATCAAATTCTGATCCACACATGATTCCGAAAAGTCAGAGGTGCGGGCCGGGTTTGAACTCGAACCCTCTCGCATGGAAGGCAAGCGTTCAACCACTAGGCTATCACTGCTTTTAATAATTGCTAATTTCTTAATAAGATAGTGAAAAGATCAGATCCAGCAAATTTCGTACACTGACTGCTCAGAGTGTGCTGGTTTAGTACGTCTATTTTGGCCACACTATGATTTCTCCTGTATCGTGGGTACAGTTTACAAACATACATGTCATATGAACACACAACCAGACCCGAAACATTTATCTGTAGATCATACAAATATTTTTTCCGTGCGGGGATCGATCCCGCGACACATAGCGCAGAAAGCTAATCGCTTAGCCACTGCGCCAACCGTGTCGTCACTATTAATACACACACTAAGATGATCGAGATATTTGTACCTATCACTCGACGAATTTAGTACTTATTGTCAACCGGACCAGTTATCATCGTGTACCCCGCACGAAAAATCTACGCTTTGGAGAAAAACACAGTCATATGACGAGATTGGACACGATAAAAACAACGTACCAATGCCATAAATCTGAACGCTGAAGCTTAATTTAGCCATTTTATTTTTTGCAATATATCTGTGTACCGGACATACCAATTTCATGGCATCTAGATATTTAGCTATCTGCAAATAGCCGTGGGACGCAACAAAAATGTTCATAAATATCTATGTGAATGTGTAAACATATTGTAATGGAGGAACATCTTGGATTAGGATCTCAGTACTTACATAATATAGAATATTGCATACATAATGGAATGACTTTATTTAATAACGTATTTTTTTTTTCTTCAAATTATTTATTTAACACGTTTCAATTTAGAATGTATATAGTTCTTATTGATTTTTTATCGAGTTGAAACGAGTTATCCCATAGAGGTCGCTCATTGCGTAGTGAAAAAATTTAGTCAGTCATCAGTGGTGGTATCGGGGCTGAACACCCAAGGTGGACCAGACGGTTTTATGATTTGGCATTCGTGGAGGCTGAAAACCTACATGGTAGTTAATCTTGTTAGGTTAGGCAGAGGTACTATTGTACTACACCCACATTTTGTCGATACCGTTAATGAGCTTGGCTTAGCTTGGCTTGCCCCCTATTACATGAGGGCGAGCTTATTGCAATCTACCGGGTATAGTTCCAGACAATATGTATTGAATATGACACGGTTGGTTGATTAGCTTTCTATTAGGAACAAATATTTGTATTTTTAATATTTGTATTTGTGTTCTTTCTGGTTGTGTGTGCATGTGACATGTATGTTTGTAAACTGTACCCACGACACAGTAGAAATTTTAGTGTGGGGCAATGTTTTAAAAAAAATTCAATACAGAAATTCCAATAACATTGCCCGAGCCGAGAATCGAGCCCACGACCTTACGTTCAATCAGTCGCGCTTGTGATCACTAGACCGATGAGGCACTCATACTTATATATGTAATATAATAAAATAAGAGGGCATTGCTTATGGAAAATCAAAAGCTCTGCATAAATAAATAGGATGTAAAGTTAATCATGCGTTTACTAATTAACGAGTATCGTTTAGCTGCCGGCTTCTGACAGAATTGTCTTGAAATACGCGCAAAATAGGTGTTATCGTTTCTTACGTCGATATCTTAACGAATTAATTTGATTTTGGTCTTTATCGTTTTGTTAGATGATAAACTAGGTCGAAAAGTTTTGCATTATCACGACATAGGGAAGATTTTTAGTTAAAAAAAACGCATTTTATGGGTTAATTATTTCTTAATCTATAAATAATATCAATAAATACAAAAACGCGGCGACCTAGTTTTTACGTATGTCTGTAACATATAAAAAAATCAGCAAAATAAGCTCGTGTTTAGTGGAATAAAAACGTTAACGCATTTTGTATGAAAACTTTTAGATGAAATAAAGTCTTGAAGCACAGCGTACTTTATAAATAGGTCGGTTCAAGTACCCATTAAAATTGGTTCGAAAGGGTAATTTTTCATTTTTATATTTTATAGGATTTTCCCGAAGTACCTACATATATCAAATGAATTGAATACCTTCTAGTATGAAATTGTAACTGTGATTGGGCAGTTAAATAAATGTAAAATACTATAGGCGAAAATAAAGTTTCTTCATCATCATCGTCATCACCACATTCGTCCACAGCTGCACATACGCCTCTCCCTGTAAGTAATAATTTGACTTCGAGAGATCGTCTGCTGCGCTATGTGTCGCGGGTTCGATCCCCGCACGGAACGAATATTTGTTAGATCTACAGATAGTTGTTTCGGCAGCCTAATTACCGATGTAGCGACAGGCGTAGATCGCGCGATAACTTCTGTCAAATGTAATTTTTGTGACATATAATGTATTGGCTGACAGTGAGATTGCTGTCGCGTGGCTATTGCGTTGCTGTCGCTTTTTTACGTAATTAGGCTGCCGGTCTGGGTCTTTGTGTATGTCAATATACATATGTGTTTGTAAACGTACTCACTATACAGTGTGGTACCGTACACCGTACATTCCTAGCGTGGGGCAACATTTTATATATTTTATCCACTTCTACACAACAAAAATCTTTCTGATTAAAATGCAATATCCCATGCCAAAGCCCAACTCAGTGGAATTAAGTGAAACGTATCGCGCATCAAGTTACCATCTGCCGCCTTTGAGCATTTAACTTGCAACTTAGTTTGCTAGAGGTAATTGTATTATTGTCTGTATGTAGGGTGACCATGCTTTCAAAATAAAATGGAAATGTGGGTTGAGTATCTTCTTTATCTTCTGTACGTTGTTTTGGAATCTCATTGATGTTCTACGCTCACGGTGAGAACTATCATGAAGAAATTTGGCGCTTTGAAAATCAACATTTTTTCTTGTTCGTTTATGACATTTTGAGGTTCTCTATCATTGCATCGTTTTTGTTTTCAATTCCTTATTATATAAATCTTATAGAATTGCTCCTTAAAGTCCTAAGGCTAGACATACAAGACAATGGACATTTTGTCAAAAATCTAAATTCGCTGTTCTAGTTAGCATCTTCGTCAGATAATAATCCTGTAGATATTTTTAGACAACCATAAAATGTAGTAGCCATACTTGCTGACATAAACAAAAAAGCCCAAGTTTTTCCTAAAAAATCCAGAGATTGACCTTGGGTGCATTTCTATAGTGCTTACAGGGATAATCGCTGGGTATGTTACCATAATGTTTGATTAAACTGTCTTAAAGTGCCTCTACGCCGAAGCCAACAGGCTTCGACCCCGTGTACGCCTTCCAAACGTCCGGGACTCAGCAGTCCCGTGCAAGGAGAAAACATACAATAATAATAGATTTAGAAATATAAATATGTATTTGTTAGAAATATAGTTAAAAATTGTAACAGTAGTATTCAATATGTTTAGCCATTAAAATCCCCATTTCGTAATAGGTAATAACAGGCACCCTACACTGAAGTGTGTGAAAGCAATAGTTCCCTCGCTGGTTCCTATTTCACATCATGTATGGTTCACTTCCCTTTAACAACTTTCTTCTACATAAATACACTACATAAGTACTACAGTTAACATACAAATTGTACCGGGTTTCCTAACTTCTGTTAATATTATTTTCTTTTGTTAAAATGGTAGGCTCGGGAGCGCTCGCTTTTCCGAGATGTTTTTTGTTTTTTATTTTTGTTATGTAGTTGTATTTTTTTTTTGTTATGTCTTAAGATTTGTGTTTTAGTTATTGTTGTTATTGATATTTTCGTATGATGCTTATAGAAAACTCCAAAGGTCAAATAAAGGTTGATCTACTTATGTAATGTTGGATACAAAATAATATGGTTTGAAGCCATGACAGCTCGCTCGCCAGTCAAAGTCAAGTCAAAGTCAAAGTTTTTTATTTCAAGTAGGCCTTTTCAGGCACTTTTAAAAAGTCGAGACTCTAGGCGCACGGTTCCAAAGAGGGTAGGTCCTATGGAGAAGAGACCGGCAAGAAACTCCATGGATACTCTTTTCAAAAACAAAAGTTAATTTACAATTAAAATCTTAAATTAACATGCATTATATAAGAAAAAATACAAACTTAATAGAATGCTACTTACACAATGAGGCAATACAACATGAGTTAAACAATTGTTTCGAAATAAACTAAAAACGGGATAAACAGATCAAAGCGGATAAAACAGAAATAAAAAAATACAAAAAAGAATACAAAATATTGAAACATCAAGAATGTCCAGATATGTAAAGTGAATCTAATATAAAATAGAATTCAGTCCGACGCCTCATCTAGTGGACTATTACAGCTTACATTATAAAGATTCAGAACGATACTGTCCCACTGCTGGGCACGGGTCTCGTGTCAGAATGAAAAAGCTTAGGCTACTACTCTGGCTAGGTGGGAATTAGCGGACTTCATAGTAGACACACAATCGAGAACTTCGAGCACACTCAATGTGCAGGTGTACGTGATCGAATCATATGCGAATCAATTCATTTGAATTGATCGCACCGGGCCTGAAGTTGTATTTGAAATTAGAACCACCTGCAAGAAATAAAAAAATGCCAAATTTCATCCAGATCAGTTCAGCCGTTCTGGCGTGAAAGAGTAACAAAGATCCATCCATCCATCCATCCATCCTCATAAAATTTCACATTTATAATATTAGTAGGATCAGCACGCAAAGCAAGCGTTCAGCCACATAGCCTATCAGAGTTTTTCCCTCTGATTTTAATATTAATGTAGATATATGTCAAGCAACATATTTTATCGCTTAAAGCGCTACTTATCTCACAGAATAAAAACTTGTGGCAGTATAAAAATATCGCAAGTCACATAAAACTCGTTTATAGTTGCGAAGTCTTTCAGTCTTTACAAAACTTTGTTGCGTTACAACGTTGACATTATACGATGATGTTTTCTTTTTAATAATTTGTGAAGGTCATTCGAGGTGAAAGGTCAGTTTTAGGCTGTGCAGGAATGTGTTAACCTGGGCCATGAATGGCTTGGTAGATACAACTTCAAAAGGAAGTTGACAGGATCCAGTTGGTTCTGGCATGTCGACTTCAGTGTGTGGTCACCATCGAAATAGTATGTCTTCAGGGACTGAACATATTATTTCGATGGTGATCACTGACTCTCTGAGCCGTGACGTAATTATTATTTATCTGTGGCTGTTGCTCACTTCCGATATTTGAAATTAATTAATTTGTTTTAATTTTAGACTGATTTGATTTCAATAATACAAAATTTTATTATTCTGAGTTGAGCTCAAAACAGTTGAATAGTTTTTACGAATCAACTCCCGAATCAAGGAGTTAACTTAAAACGTATTAATGATATAACCGTGTTATAAAATGTGATGTAATAAAAAACATAACACATCATCACGCCTGTATTTCCCGAAGGGTTAGGCAGAGGTGTACTATTGTACACCCACATTTCGACTAATTCGACAATAGCTAGATTTTATTTAGTTAGGATGATAATATGTTCAACCTTTTTCTTTGTATCCCATATTTTTTTTTTTAATAAAATCAATTTATTTTTGATAGCCTCGATATTCCCCAAGCCTATAATCTGCCTAGCCTTTTCAAGGAGCGACTGCCATGTGGGCTATGCCACCCAATTACTAAGAGACAGTTATACCGAAAGTGTATATCAGATGAATGACTTTCCGAAGCACGGTGGTGTCTCAATGTATGGAACGGGCTGACTGAAGTTAGTCCTTGGATGGGTGACCAATCTTCTGACTGATCTGATGACTGACTGATCTGTTCTGTAGCTATGTAGCTACGAAGCATCTCGCTATCTAGTTTAATTTCATACCCAAAAGTAAATTCAATTCTCCAGCAAACCAACTGTATAATTAAGACTGGATTAGTTTGCTTAATCCAAATATCGCTCAAACTAACTAAACTAGGAATAAAGCTGACTCTTTAACAGTCCCGGAATCGAAGAAACTTCATTACTCCGCGGCATGTGTATATAAACGGTCGCAGAGACGAATCGCGTTAGTTCTCTAGGAATTTCCTGGAGAAACAGTATTTTATATTTGTTCCTATATTTTGCTGAACGCTACAAATTTTTTTTCTTTGATTAAAATGTTACCCTCCCTAGAAATGGTTCCTGTATCGTGGGTGCATTAACAAACACAAATATTTATATGAACACTAGCTTCCGCTTGCGGCTTCGCCCGAATTGATTACGAACCCGTGCATTTATTCGGTTCACATGTAGCGCCATTTACAGTCCTAAAGCAATTGCGACCGTCGAAAGTTATTGTTCTTTCCCTCGGGAATAGTATTTTTTTTCTAGATGAAAGGTACCTATGTCCTTTTCTGTACCTTTGACAACGTATATGCAATATTTCATGATGAACAGTTCAGTGGTTTAGACATGAAAAGGTAACAAACAAACAAACTTACTTTCGCATTTATAATATTAAAATTAGGATACACCCAAACGCGGAAGAACTATTTGTAGATCATACAATAATTTGTTATGTGCGGGAATCGAACCCGCGACACGTAGCGCAGCATTCGATCTCCTAATCACTGCGTCAACCATACCGTCCTCCAGTCTAACTACCGATGTACCAATCAGTTTGCAACAGGCGTAAATCGCGCGATAGCTACTGTCAAACGTCATTTTTGTATCATTTATTGACCGACAGCGGTGAGATCGCTGTCGCGTGGCTGTCGCGTTGCTGTCGCTTTCATTTACGTAATTAGGTTGCCGGTTCTAACTACTACGCGTGGACACGAGACCCTTCTCGTTTAGAATAGCGTATGAAGGTTAATTGTGTCATAATTTTCTTAATAGCTTGGCATTACAATATTGTGCAATAAGATTGGTCAGAGAATAGTTTCGTTTTTTGATATGAGAACACGACATTGATCTGTCATATAAAAGTTTTAATATCTCATTATTTATAGTTACAACTCTATTGTTTTTATAATTAGCAGTTATCCTAATCCTATAGAATCGTTTTTGAGCACGATTCTTTCATCTTCCGACACAATATTTTCTGTTTGGCTCCGTTTCAAATCTCCGGTCTGCCATGAAAACTTGTGCCAGGGTTTAAGTACCTACATATTAAAACAGTAACTGTCGTCTTCAATATGTTTTAATAAATATTAACAAAGTCAGGATATATTGACGGCACGGTTGGCGCAGTGGTTGAGAGATTGACTGCTGCGCTACGTGTCGCGCGTTCGGTTCCCGCACGGAACAAATATTTGTATGATCTGCAGATAGTTATTATATGATAGATAGTTGAGTATTTTTAAATGGCCTACGCAAATGTCCCGATGAGGGTGACGTCGTGTGTCGAGTCGTGGAGCTCACTAAAATAGGGTTGAGCTCCACGATGACTGATGCATGTGACCCGTCAGTTGGGACAGGTCAACTCAAAACTGTATGGCTTTATCCTCAAAAGGCTATTCCAGACCCTACATGTTCTCACATAATCTAAAACAAATGTCTGGACTTTAAAAAAGAAACCTTTGAGTTTTTTTCGGCGTTTCTTCACAGATATATTATATTACTATTATATATATAATTATTTATATATTACTCTATTTAAAAAATACTTACAACTACGCCTACTGCCTAGCAATTAGAGCTCATATAAGGCCTCTGTCCCATTAACAAGGAGAATACATCGTAAATTCCAATTTACGGCGCAGATTACATGAGTATTATACAAATTAATTAAATCGTACTAAGGTGCGAAGTAAGAGTACCAGCCAGTCTCAACTAATTATGGGCAAGTAGTTTGGTCCTAAACTACTTAGAAACTAAAATTGGTAGGACCCTTGAAACATTTTATATTAGCAAATCAAACTAAAACATAAGAATTTTGTGAAACAAAATCATAAAAAAAAAGTGTGTGTGTAGGTACTTATTTACGCACTTCTTATATCCACTGTTATGAAACACGTGTTACAGATGCACAAATATTTCAATAACTACCTTGAATATAGCTATCAATTCCCAAGAAAATTTAAGAGACATTTACCAGCCAACTTCATGGTGTCGCTTTTATCTGTCGGTGTGCGCGCGCATCGTAAGAATTCACTCTCATCCAACGCGCCAAAAGAAGTATAACTTAAAAAAAAAATGGAACTTCTTGAAATCTTTTTACATTTACGTAGTTTGCCGCGCTTGCGTCAGTCCTAGGATAGGTGACCATAGACAGCCCATTAAGCTATTGGTCCTGGATGTCATACGAACTATGATAAGTAGTGGTTATGAAAGTCAGGAGCCGAAAAGTCTGATAACCTAGGTCTAGCTTTGGAGTATCCGTGTCAACCAGAAATTTGGTGGTGGTCACACAACACTGCCATCTATTGCTGTAGCCATAGTTGGGAAAAGGCTAAACATCAAATTTATGTCCGCTGCTATCAAGTATATTTTTTATTAAAGCTTAATGAACACGAGAATGCAGGATATGCCGCTTTGGGTGGTACTACCTACTCGTAAGTAGGTTTTACCGTGTGTTGGCGTACTGTGTGTAGAAGTCGCGTCGTTGCAAACCTCAGTAACTTAATATTTACTATATGAACCAGTATTTAAGTGAAAACTCGTTTAGAAAACAAACAAAAGAAAAAAATACCAAACACATTACTTCAACCACCAAAGCAATACAAACCATTTGGCATAGACAACCTTTCAAAAGTCAACCATTCTGTTTTTTATCAGAACTTTCTTACGACCTCGATGTTCATTGTGTAATTTTCTTTAATTTTTCTTAGCTCACAAGAATAGCGTCAACAACAATCGGAGTCCAACCCTGCACAGATACTGTTTTAAAGTAAACTGTGCGGTGTTTCATGCCAGTTTTCAATGGGAATAATGAACTTCACGATTCTCGGCACGGTCGAATGCAATCGACTTGATGTGGCAGCCGGCTATTTGTTGATGCGGTATATGAGCACAGTTAGAATGTCTTGTGTAGTGCCTTTGGGATGTTTCATGTTTCAGGTAGAGTTTATAGCCATATAGGATGTATATCTTACATGTAAGTACACACCCAGACCGCAATTGCCGATGTAGCAATCAGTTTGCGATAGGCGTAGATCGCACAATAGCCACTGTCAAACGTCATTTTTGTGTCATATATGTATTGGCTAACAGTGAGGTTGCTGTCGTGTTGTTGTCGCGTTGTTTTCGCTATTCTTAAGGAATTATGTTGGTTGCCCGCAACCTAATTACGTAAAAAAGCGACAGCAAAGCGATAGCCACGCGACAGCAATCTCACTGTCAGCCAATACATTATATGTATGTCACAAAAATGACGTTTGACAGAAGTTATCGCGCGTTCTACGCCTGTCGCTACATCGGTAATTAGGCTGCGAGACAACTATGTGTACGATATACATATATTTGTTACGTGTGGGAATTGAAACGCAGTAAGCCAAGTACAAGATAAAAAGAAAATTATTTAAATGCCTAATGCCTTAATAAGATGTGACAGTCTGCGGTGGAACTGAGATTATCTCATTGCTAATATCAGTGCCACTACTGAACGATTAAATTATTTGTTACCACACTTAGGTACATATTGAGCCACGGTTTTGGGGGTATAATGATAAATACATTTTATCTCTTAATATATAAATAAAATAAAGCAAACTAGCCGTTATCGTGACAAATTGCGAAAATATCGTGTTTATTTTCAAATTGTGTTGTTTGTTATTTTTAGATTCACAGCTTTTTAATTTCGTCCTTGATTGACAAAACTTTCGACATAGTAATTATGAGGAACATGTAATTTCAAAGGCGTGTGGCTGCCACACAGACAAGATAATTGAGCCGCTCATAATTATATTATTGTTTATATTTTGTTTTTGTTTAAACTGCAAAAAGATTTTATTGAATAGCTAGTAGTTCATTAAGTAAACCTCTCAAAACATATTGACGACATGATTAGGGTTTACGCTCTGCGATTTGCAAAATCGACTCCAACGCCGTTTATTTGTTTGACCTACAGACAGTTACTCCGTTGCTCTATACCAGGGTTTCTCAAACTGGGATACGCGAACCCCTAGGGGTTCGCTAATTAATGGTAGGGGTTTCGCGACAAAACTTACGTAATGGCTACTGGATAGCTGGTAAGCGCGTGCGACACAAATGGTGGCGCGTGCGCGATATAGATAAGTGTAGGTATAGAGTAAGATTAAAATTATCTAAGGAGAGAGGCCAGGGTTTCACAGTAGTTTAGATATCTTAACAGGGGTACGTGGGGCCACAAGTTTGAGAAACCCTGCTCTAAACTTTACTGATACAGAAGAATTCCTAGTACAACACATAGTATATTTTTTTTTAAACAAATAATACTTTATTACCACATCCATAACTTCCCAAGTCCCAGTTTTCGTCTTCCATACCAAATTGCATTATCTAGTTAAAGCCAAACGTTGTTACATTATATTCTGGCACAAAACTCAGCCGGGCTGTGCGAACAAACTGAGTTATTCATGATGATTCAATACAATTACCGAATTTCCGCCTCTCAAAGTTAACTGTAAGTGAAGAAATAAAAACAAGATGCGATGGTACAAACGGAATATGGTTTGCTTGAGTTTTTGTAATTATATTATTTATTGAGATGTCGTGTAAAGTAATCGGGTGAGATTCAAGTAGAGTGCGTGGCCTTATTTTTGTTTGCTTAATGGATTTTGGAATGTTTGATCCTTTTTATTATGTTTATTTCTTTCAGTACTGTATTTACTTCTTAATATATTTAAATATGGCTTAGAACTGCTAAAAGGAATAGAAGAAAATGACGATATTTCCATCAGTGTTTAAATCATGTTAGCAGTTAATGTTTTAGCATTATTTTTATATCCATTTATCTATAATACATAAGAAATTTTAGATTATGTAAACTACAGATTCTTCGATTAGATATTGCTTCATTTAATATTGCCTTTCTGAAAGTTAAGAATAAAACAAAATCATATTTGTTCAATTTAATTTTCGTGTCCCATTTTGTAGTTATACGAGTCTCCGTTATCTTTAGAAAACAGACATATTCTATCAACAGCTATAAATTACCCAAATATTTAAGTACTTCAGGTAAAATTCAATATAAATATTAAAACACAGCACTATTTTAAGCTAAATTGAATATCGAAAGCAAAATAATGATAAAGAAGGTTAATATTGCTCTGAACTTAAAGACAAAAAGTCTTTTTTGTTAATATCTATTCTTAATCTGAGGAGATAATAATGAAGGGTATTGATTTAATCATAAAATGATACAAATATAATTAAATATGAGCTTCTAAGCTCGAATTGATACTCATTAGAGATAATATTAATTCGGTTTTACATTTCCTAAGTTCTTCTATATTTTTGTTTTTAAATGTTGCCCCACACTACACTAGAAATGAAATGAAATATTTATTTTGCAATCAGGAGTTATCAAACACTTTTACACGTCTTTTTTAAACTAGATGGCGTCGGCGTTTCCTATGACTATCCCTCAGAAGGAACTCCGAAACAAAGTCAGGGGATAGAGTTCTCCTCTGTCAAGTGTACACTTTACAAACATGTCACATGCACACACTCCCAGACCCGAACAACTATGCTGTAGACCATACAAATATTTGTTCCATGTTGGCGTCGAACCCGTGACACGTACCGTCAAACATGCAATAAGCAATATTGATTTCAGAATTAAATAAGCGCCATTATGATTTTACTTTGAATTTTTATCAAAAATATTATTATTGTTCTCAACTAACTTTGTCTAGTCTAGTCTAGATACTGAATCTTACGATTTCATAAAACCTACTACTACTACATACCGCTACCGACCAAAATAAAGGTCAAACTATTTTTCACCTTCACCTTCGCCCCTTGAACTGACCCTCATAAGGAAAACTCCATAAAACAACTCAAATAAACAGGAAAAACGTCAAATTACATAAAAACGATATCGTTGTTATCTCGAGTCGATCCATCAACAATAAATTGAAGTACAACACTACTGCAAGTTTTACGAGCATTTTTATAGTCGCTACACTTAAAACTTGTATAGATAATACATTATAGCCGACCATTATTTTATTTTCTTTTTCTTTTACATCTGCTACTTACATTGTGTTGAGTTTAAGTGCTAGATAGTTTTAAGTACTCCATTTAGCACAATTGGTAATTTATAGTAAATTACCAGTAGAGTTTGCTCGTACCTTACGAGCGATGAAACCTGAGATCGTCTAGCCCACCCTAGACAATCAGACAGCCTTCGGCTTTGGCTTGACAGTCAATGAAGATGAGTTGATATGTTTGAAGAAAAGTTCCAAAAGATATGCCCTTGATGGGCCATTTTATCTATTGATGTAATATATAAAGTAGGTGTAGGTACAACTAGTATCCTACGTTTAATATAGTGCCAGGCTACAATTAGTCACGGACACAATATGTCATACACAAAGCGACAATCAAAAATGGATTCTAGAACAACTAGTAATTTAAATCTTCAATTATTTGTCTGTAAACACATAATATAAATACTTCGTTTGTATTCAAAGAACAGTACAGTCAAAACTTTCTTTAAAATTTCTTTACACACACACAATGTTAATCGTCTACAACTTAAAGTCTACGTGGCACAATGTGCACATCTATACATATATACATATAAATAAAATTGGAGTGTCTGTTTGTAATATTGAAATAACCGTTTTTTACTACATGCATATGAATATATATACGTTACATACACCAAAATAACATTTTTTACAATTTTTGTCTGTCTGTATAGGCTAATCTCTGAAATGGCTGGACCGATTTTGACGGGACTTTTATTGGCAGGTAGCTGATGTAATAAGGAGTCACTTAGGCTACTTTTATTTTAGAAAAATTCTTTTATTTTAGAAAAACATAGGGTTAAGTGCATTTGGTCTCACTAAAAAATACATTGTTAAGTTCCGACATCCACGCGAACGAAGTCGCGGGCACAGCTAGTATGGAATATACGAGATAGATTTGCAAAACCCAAACGATGTTAGTACCAATTAAATATTTATATTAAACGGAACTAAGCGAGTAAGTAAGAGCCAGTTATGCTTTGTGATGTAATAAATGTGTTTAAAAATCGGGGCTTGCTGCCAAAATTGGCTTTTGTGACTAGGCTTGCATTTTGTAAAGGATATAACGTTAACATAGTTAGATATTTTGGAAGTAAACGGCGTTAAACATTTAGCTAAAACTGCGTTCGAGTTCTATGGATATGTAGGAGATATTTCAGTAGAAATAATCACAGTTCTTGGACGGATTCATGGCAGTTTGAACGCAGTGTGGAGGAACGAGGTATAGTGTTCCTCCATTGAAAAGGGAGGATCCTCCGACCAGGCAAGGTGGTTAGCCTGGCGGGCCGAAGCCCGACGGTTGATGTCGGACATTCGTATATGTGTTAGAATTGTTGTAAACTCTTATAGTGCGATTCAGGTTTTCTGTTATCGCTTCACTCCGATAGATGGCGCTTTACTTTTTTTGCTATGTTGCGACGATAGTCGCTACATCACTCCCCCCCGAGACTCGTTCTCGCTGATCAAACTATCTTCGTGTTGCTGCAACTGTACGGCGAACCACGTGGACTGACTGCCAGTACACCGGTGTGAAGACCCATGCCGTCCCGTTTTTCCTTTGTCACTGTAGCCACCTGTTGTCTTGTTCTATACCGGTCGCACTGCAGTGTTCTGTCGCCCGGACGCTGGTGCCGCATGTTGCTGATGCTGCTGGTCTGCTCCATGGAGGTTGCTTGCTGATGATCACGTCTGCTGCAGGATGATGATCACGTCGGGGTCACCAATGTGGAGGAACGAGGTATAGTGTTCCTCCATTGAAAAGGGAGGATCCTCCGACCAGGCAAGGTGGTTAGCCTGGCGGGCCGAAGCCCGACGGTTGATGTCGGACATTCGTATATGTGTTAGAATTGTTGTAAACTCTTATAGTGCGATTCAGGTTTTCTGTTATCGCTTCACTCCGATAGATGGCGCTTTACTTTTTTTGCTATGTTGCGACGATAGTCGCTACAGCAGCATAAGAATGATTTATTTTTTAATAGTATAACTTTACTATTTTATACTATACTTTCTTCCTTAGTCTGGGCACTTGGCAGAGTTGGTTCGAGTCCCAGATCGGAGGGTGTTATTGGGTTTTTCAGTTTTTTTTTTGGTTTGTGATTATGAGTAGTAGCTAGTCCGGAGATTGAAACTGTGCCCGGTAGATGGCAACAACCTGGTCTCCTATTATTTTGGACGGCCTCGGGGAAATGTGGGTCTCACTCAAATGAGGGTTTCGGTTAGATAACCCTTAGATGAAGAGTCCGGAGACTGTACTGTGTTGTAAACCAATACACCTCGTACTCATCCGTCGGGTAAATCATAAAACTAAAAGTAAACACAACTGAGTACAAAAACATGTTTTGAAACATATAGTTCTAAAGCGATAAACTTTCAGTAGAGTGGAAGTGACGAGCACCTTGCTCGTTAGAGGCTTCGAGTTCCGGTGGAGTGTGCGTTAATGTGGCGTGGACACAAGAAAATAAATACTTTAGTAAAAAAAATGTGTGGGACAAAAAGGAAAAGGAAAATGGAGAAAAACTTTCAAATACATCTATCTTTCTCTCTCTCTCTGTCTGTTCATTTAACTGTTATCACCCAGTAGGGACTTAGGTATAAGCATTGTTGAAGTATTACTATTTGTTTAGTTTTCTAGCCCGGGGCTTGAATTTATTCTCGTTAAGTAACAATAGGCGTCACCCCTTTTTCAGAAGATCTAACTACTAACATGAGAGTACAACAGAATACCTCTGCTTTACCTCCTTGGAGATACAGGTGTGATGTTAAACACACATAATTCATAATTTAATGGGACCGTGTTAACAGACAACGTCAACTTAACATGGATTTACCCTTAAGACTGGTTACACTAACCTAGAGCTATTAATTACCTTAATCCCAAAGCTTGACAGGTGAATTAAATTAAGTTAATAAATAATGTTAACGATAGATTACCGATTTGAAAGATTGACAAATTTAATCTACTATCTTTCGGTATATTTTACTGAGATTGTTTAAAATTATACTGGATTTAAGCCATTTGCAATTCAATTAATTAGCTAACGAATTTTCTGGTTGAAAAATAATTCAGAGAGTTTTAAGCTTTTAAAAAAAAAGCATTGTAAGTGTATAGGTATATGATTTTAAAACTCACCATTTTATATTTTTCTATTTTCATTATCATCTTCAATAAAACATACGCCCCACAAGCTAGAAATCCAATACAACACAAGAAAATTTCACGCACCAAAAAAATAAAACGCGAAGAGGTGTTGCCAACACAATGCACATGACATCACAAAGTAGCGCAATTAGTGCAGTCATGCGATGACCGCCGACGACAGCGGACGTCCGTGCCCGCGCCTCTCAAGTGTTCACACTATGTACCTATGTAGTTGTTTATTATATCAATGTTTTATGTTGTTGTTCGAGTTTTATGAACAGTCATATGATTTATTGCAGTTGTTTTATATACTTTTATTGGGTTAGCAGACAGTCTTGCGGCACTTGGAAATTGGATAATATGCTGTTTCTATATCTATTTATAGTAGGTAGTTAGGTGAGGCCTTTGGCATCTGGCATTGCCATTCAAGCTCACAATACTACCGATCTTCTTGGCACGTTGTCGGTTGACAGAGATTTGAAGGAATATTTTGATGTGAAGTGTACACGGTGTTTCTATTTTTATTATATTTAATTTTTTTAAGTTCCTTGCCCGCTCTTCTCTATAGGAAAACAACACTGGAACGGGGTAACTGGACTGTTCATAAGTGCCTCTAAGTGGTCTACATGAATAAAAATATACTTTTTGTTTTAATTTTATTTACACAATCGGTACATTAAAGTGCGTAAATGTAAATGTTTTTAAAGGTGTATGAACATTACAAAAAATGGTAAAAACGTATACAACAGACCAACAAATTGATAATATGCAAAAGTAATTCATTTGTTTCCATCTATCGTTCTGTAAACACGTATAAAATTGTCTTAGGTCTAACAAATAAGCAATAGCTACAGAACGTACACTTATATTCATATACATATAACCACATATAACTGTATCTCTCACAACAATGTAATACAATAAAGTCATGTAATACGACATTTATTGATAGGGTTGGATTGTATCTCATTGCCAATAGAAATAAACTTGTATCAAAACGTGCGTATATTGTCAATCAAGCCGATAGCGGATCGCTTGTACCGAGTCTCGATATTTAGTACTGGCATCGTGTACTGACAAAGACTATGGTGTTACATTGTGATATAACATGACAGTAATACGGTAGAGGTGTAATATTGTGCATCCACATTCTGCTAATGAGTCCCATGTAACAGGGGCGTCTTTTGCTACCTGCTACTAAGAATTCTAATACTTTGTTCAACTGGCAGCCGATGTATCGAAAGGCGTAAATCGCGCGATAGCTTCTGTCAAACGTCATTTTTGTATCATATAATGTATTGGCTGACAGTGAGATTGTTGTCGTGTGGCTGTCGCGTTGCTGTCGCTTTTTTAAGTAATTAGACTGCCGGTGCCGGATTAACCACGTAGCAAGAGTAGCAATTGCTACGGGCCCCGCGTATCCAACCTGTCCGCCTGAGCGTAATTTTTTGAGTGAAACTTATTAAAAGGTGGTATATTGAATTTACTTGATATCACAAAAACGTGAAAATTTACACCTGTTTTCCGACTAAGACAATCCACGTCAGACAATCCGTAACCGATTATTTTGTTGGCGAAAATAAAACACAGAATTAAATACGGTAAAACGAACAAATTCTACAAAAAGTGACTTTATACTTAAGAGCCCATAGCAGATCAAGGGCCCCTCGATAGAATTTGCTACGGGCCCCGTGCTTGCTTAATCCGGCTCTGCCTCCATTATCCAATTACTGGGAGACACTGACGCTAAGTTTAGATTTGGCGTACTGATTGTCATAAGTACCAACTCCTATGACACCTGGGACCTGCATAACCTGCTTTCCAAGACACGGAGGTCACCCATCCAAGGATTGAACGCAGCAAGCGCTGCACTTCACAGTTCGACTTTTGATTGAGTAAACAAAACACAACCTGGTCACCATCAAAATAAAATTTTACCTCAATAACACTCTAATAATCAACATTGTTTCTAAACAGACCGCACTCAACTGTACCCATCAGAGCTACCTCATCATATATTTCAATATTCAACGACTGTCATACCCCTTTCATAATCAAGGCCAATTCTGTCTAGTCTATTGTCATACTGTTTACATGACACTAGCGTTGTGTGCGTGTATTGATGTATGGTTGTATGGACGTCAATGTGACAGCGTGTTGGCTATGTTCGTTTTTGTAGGTTATGAATGAAGTATATAGATCAATAGACTTGAATAGGCAGAATTCATTGAGCTTATTGAGAAATATGAGAACAGTGAGTTAGGATTATTTACGGTGGTAATTTCGTTGAATTAATCAATCGTTTTTATGTTTTACGATATTGTTTCATTAACTAACTATCCTTTTTTTTATAAAACTTTGCCCCCTCTAGGAAAAAATCCTGTATCACGGTTGCGTTTACAAATACAAATATTCACATGCACAAATACCCAGACCCGGATCAACTACCTGTAGGTCATACAAATATTTGTTCAGTGCGGGACTCGGACCCGCGATACTCTCAACCACTGCGCCATCCGTGCTGTCAAACCTAAATTGAGACCAATTTTATTTTTTCCATTAGACCTATTTACTTTATCCAAGGAAGAGCATTAAGATATATTCTTATTTGGTACATTAAACAATTCAGAAAGCTTTCCACGTATAAAATATACAATCCCTTAATAAAATTGTCACTGACAGAAAGATTTCATAACATAATAACGTTTCATAATGTTTTATTCTTATCAAACATGTTATTAGAAGGATGAAAACCCTTTTGCACAATAAAAGCATATTCTGCATTATGTAACTGTTATTATTTAATTTCTTTAACATTTTCGTTGTGTAAAGGAACCCTAACTTTTCCAGTACACCGCTGTAAAATTCACACAAAAGGAAAAATAAAATTTCAAAATGGCTGGTTTGCTTACGTTGTTATTGCATATTACATTGGTATGTATTGTCCGCCATTTTTGTATTATAAGAGTGCTAAATTGTACAATATGTTGCTGACGTTTCCAAATTGTTCATTTTGAAACAAAATTGGTTTGTTACTGTAAACTGTAACTCAAACGTATAGAGTTGTTTTCGTTTCGAATGTTACAAATAAAAAACAATGATTTTGGGGATATGTATTACTATCACCATGCTTAGTCGGTTGATTTATGTAGTAGATAAGCTCATAAAATAATTTGAGGGAAAGCCTCCACTGAAAAAACACTTAACCCCAAAATAAATGGTTTTGTATTCAAGTGAACATTCACATCAATCGTTTTAACACTTACGTTCAATTGGGTGAATAAAAAAAAAATGCCACATGAATACACTCCATGCTTCTCTTTTTCTTTTTCTCAGTTCTAACTATTCCTTTTTACATTTTATTTTCTACTCGACGTAAGCTCGATGGCCTGTGACATTTTCCGCTTGAAAATCGTTCGTAGAAAATTTCATATCTCAGGATAATATTATAATCTCTTTCGTGCCTCCGTCCGAAGGCTTTATCTCGTTTATAAAAAGGTATAAACCCGAAATAATGCGGAGACCTCTCTTGGTTTGGAAATATACGGGAGCTTAGTTTCGGTGGGGACAGCCGAAAATAGTGAAATTTTAAAGGAAATAATTTAGTTTTTATGGCGGTGGTGATTTTTTCACTGTTTGCCTTAGCAATAGTTCAGTTAGACTAAATAGTTCTAGCCCAGTACCATCCAGTACCACAGCTATAATACGGTGTTTGTAAAATATCATCATCATAGTATCACGCCTGTATTCCCCGAAAGGTTAGGATGCCGTTATTAAGTCCCATGTAATAGGGGGCGAGCATATTGCCATTTACATTTACAGTTCCAGACTCCGAGTTGCTACTGAGAATTTCCATACCGAAAAACCCAATAACACTGCCTGACCCGGGAATCGAACCCAAGATCTCACGCTCAGCAGTCGCACTTGTGGCCAATGAGGCAGTTAGTTAGTAAAATACGACTATTTTAAACGTAAAATCATCTGAACTATCTTATGCAACCTTAAGATCTCTAGCATCCATGCTATCTCTTTTCTTGTGTCAAAATAACATAAGCTTGAAAACAATCTTATTTTTACCTTTAAAGCGCTGCAGCGGGCACCTTTGACCGTAAACAATAGATTTTCTATTGTTTCTACTGCGTGGAATTCAAAGTTGTACGTATCGGATACCGTTACTCATTTATTCCTGATGTTTTTAATTCGTTTGGAAACCAAGGTAACTCCGCAATTTTTACTTTTGGCCACACGTATCTTACCCGTCTCAACTTCTCTCCCGTATGTCCTCGCCTATTTGCAAGCGGTTACGCCGGGACCGGAGTCAGCGCATTGTGTAGATTTGCGTACGTGGCCCCCGGGAGGTTTTGTGATATAAGTATTCTTATGAGGATATTGTCAATACCTTTTGTTACCAAGTTGCGACTTTTCATCACTGCTCGTGTTGTTTTATGAGAATGTTTATGGTAAAACGAATAGAATTTGAGCCTAAAGGGTTTCGAAAATAGAATTCTATCACAAGTTTACGAATAAAATTAAACAAATTTTATTCCAAAGGCTGCCACACATTTGCGATTTCAGATTTACAGCATAGTAGTTTTTGCTCGCGACTTTGTCCGAGTAACCTACGTGTAATATAATTATAATTTATAGTCTATAGCGCTCAGGAATAATGTAACTTTCTACCAGTGAAAGAATTTTGAGAATCGGATCTTTAGTTCCGGAGATTACCCCTGCATACAAACTTACAAACAAAGTTTACCTCTTTATAATATTGGTATAGATAAAGTAAAAAAAAATAAGCCTAATAACTTAATTAACTATATGTTAGATAATATTTCTTTATTTCGATTTTGGATTTCCAACAAAGGATACACAATCGCATGGCAAAATATTAAACGGGGGTTTCTAATAATTGTGCTCCTCCAATTTATAGGAAACTAGACCTTCTACTTATAGTAAGTATAAAATATTAATTATGAAATGATTTAATAACACCGGCACACAAAAAAGTGGTCAGTGCTTTTGACCAGATCCATCTAGGGTTATGTATTTTGATGCGCTGAATCCGAATTTTTATTTTCTCTCGTTATTTCTCTGTTTAAAGTTTATAAAAAAAAAAAAACTCGCTTGCATAACTACATTTTTTTGCTATTTTTAGCAATTTACTCAAAATTTTGAGGGTAAAACCTCCAATTCGGATTCAGCGCATCGAAATACATAATCCTAGATGGGTCTGGTCAAAAGTACTGACCACTTTTTTTTTGTATGCCTGTGTAATTTATGGTTTCCATTAAAAATATTCATTTAACGAGTTATATCAATTTCCACATAACCATTTGGATGTATACTTATTTTTAAACTTGCTTAAAAGTAACTTTCGATCACCTTGAGGTAAACCTTTCTAAAAAGTTAAGTTTCTTAAAATGAAAGTATGACTTTCCCCAATCTGTATCAACCAGCTTCTTCCGAATTTATCTTAATTGATTCATTACGCAGGCGACATTATAAATATCAAATGGAGGGTAGAGTAAATACTACGATATCGTGCCTCCAGCCTTGGAGATTACCGTCCAAGTTTCTTAAAATTCTTTCCTAGGGTTGGCACATTATTTCGTTGATATTTTCCAGCCGTGACACAAAATTTTAGTTGTATTATAAGGGTAGGGGATAGAGGAGAAACTGTACATTATCACTGTTAATTTCAACCAGATTTGTTTTTGTAAGTTTGTTTATAATTTTAAATTCAAACTATTATACAATCAGTGTAGTCATTTTACTGTTTGCTGTATTTTTTCTTGTTTTTGTTTATTTAATTCAAAATTTCGACGTCTCTTCATTTTATTTCCATAGATCGCGAAAATGCTTCGACTAAAATTGAATTTAAATAACTTGACAGCCCTATTGCGATCCGAATTTATTTACAATTTTCCTTATGAAATACTTTGAAGTGTTTCAACAAAATTTATAGCGAGACTTTCCCAAGTAATTCCGAGTTTCGTCGACTTTTTGAAGTTTAAACCCGTTGCGTTCCCTGCTGAACGGATTTTGATACGTCTCGATGCGATATTTAAACTCTTTAAGTGGCTATTCGCCCAAATCGTCGATGAAATTGAGAAACAAATGTTTCGGATACATGTTTACGAACTTAAAATCTTCTAGGAAGTATGATACCATGTACATTTTTTGAGTGAAAGAAAATTTGTTTTATTTTCGCTTGCTATTCTGCTGGAATTGAGGGGATACGAGTAAGATAAGGTATTATTATGTGGCTCTTAAGCGACAAGTTTCTTTGTACATTTTACGGCATTAAAATTCATTAGATTATATATAGATAGAGTTTTCTTTATCGTACACCAAAGGAAAAAGTACAAAGCGAAAATATATTTAACACATAGGGTATAAATGGCGGACTTATTGCTAAAAGCAATTTCTTCCAGACAACCAGTGTTGGAAAGAATCAGGGAAGAAAATATAGAGGATAATGGTCGGTGTACGAATATTAACTGATAAATAAACATTCATATAATCAAATATTCCAATGAAATAAATATAGATTTAGTGCTACTTAAGTATATCATCATCAGCCAGAAGACGTCCACTGCTGAACGAAGGCCTCCCCCTTAGACCACCACATCGAACGACATTCCGCCACTTGCATCCATCGGTTGCCCGCAACTTTAACAATGTCGTCGGTCCACCTAGTAGGAGGCCTTCCTACGCTGCGTGTTCCGGTTCGTGGTCGCCACTCGAGAACTTTTCTTCCCCATCGTTTGTCCGTTCTTCGAGTGATGTGGCCTGCCCATTGCCACTTCAGCTTGCAAATCCTGCTTAAGTATATGTATAACGTTAATTTTTATTACTTGTATAATACCTAGCATTGTTTCATCGCGTTTAAGTTTTATCGCTCATCCATCGCTCAGTTGAATCGCAGCCTTACGACTTTCATAAAAGTTACATACTATTGAAGTAAATCCAAAAAGTTTCAAATACTGACAAGCATCGTCAAACAAATAAAAGTATAGGTCCTTGAGTTTTCACTTGTAACTTGGAAACAGTCTAGACCTAGCTTTATTCTTGACCGCACCAAATACTGGTCCGAACAAAAGTGTGACCGAATCTTTAGGCAGAAGATACCACATGTGTATCCATTATACGAATCTTATCCCACAATATCTTCCCCTAGTACCTATTACTTTATAGCAACAAGCTAAATAATAATACAGATTTTATTATCCTACCCTCGGATGACGTAATAAAATAGTAGTGGAACGAGACACTAAAGTTCCGCGCTTATACGTATGACGGTACTTGTAAGTGTTTTATATTTTGTTGTCAAAAGTACTGTGGGATTTTTTCCTGTAAAGAGCGCTAACTGCTACGCAGCCTAATTACCGATGTAGCGATCAGTTAGACGGGCGTAGATCATGCGATAACTTCTGTCAAACGTAATTTTTGTGTCACATAAAGTATTGGCTGACAGTGAGATTGTTGTTGCGTCTTTTTTGTTGCTGTCGCGTTGCTGTCACTTTTTACATAATTAGGCTGACGGTTATGCTTGCTGGAACGAGGTGGGGACTTTTCCATACCCTCAAGTTGGTAATATGTACCGATGGCTCTACGTAGTGGAACGAGTCACATTCCGCGCTTATATGGTACTTGTAAGTGTTTTATATTTTGTTCTCTAAAGTACTGGGATTGTTTTCCTGTAAAGAGTGCTATGGTGATGCTTGTTGGGACGACGTAGGGACATTTCCATACCCTCAAGTTGGTAATATGTACCGATGGTTGCACGTATTGACTTTGTATATGAGGGTTTACATTTGAATGTAGCTGTGAGTACAGTCAGCATAAATAAGATGTATTTATACACTTAATTAAATTCAGAAGCGTTTTTACAGGAAATAGTGATTGAAATCTTGACCAATTTATACATATATAGTATCTGCGGATACATAAAAAACGTAGTCATTTATATTTTATGATTTTTAATCAATGTTTTGCCAAGAATAAGCGTTTGAATTTCGCTACGTGTATATTATATTTTTGATGCTGAGTGTACATGTTCATCGAGTCACATTCATTGATTTTGTTCAAACAATCTCGATACTAAATAGTAGTCCAATGTCGAGATAACATTTGCTACCAACTTTGGGAATATCAGCTATTTAAATGCATTTTTTCTTCCAGGAAATCATATTTGGGATTTTGATTTTCTCAAAAAGTCCCTTTTTTAAATTAAAAAATGGTAAAACATCAGCTTTTTTCGGTTTCTAAAACAATCCAAACACTATAACTCGGGGCAAATATTCTTATATTATATATTTTGGAATTTTTTTGATAAAAAATATATCTATACATATAATAAAATTATAACAGGCCGATTTCTATATATTATAGATATTGGAGAAAAACTAATGGGGGTCTTCATTAGAGCAACAGAAGCCAAAACAACAGTTTTAAGATTATTTGTCTATCTGTCTGTCTGTATGTTTGTACACGCATCACGCAAAAACGACTGCATGAAATTGAATGCAGTTTTCGCCGATGTATTGCTAGAGGTCTAACTTAAAATATACGCTCCATTATACCGCAGGAAAAAATCAGATTCTAAATTCCACGCGTACGATATCGCGGGCAAAATCTAGATAGGAATAAAATAAAAATTTTGCAAATAGCTGCCGGCTCATTCAAAAGTGGTTGCCAATCGCCACAAAGGAAGTTATTCCAATAACCTATATATAAATCCACACATTCGTTTTATTGGGTCGGAAAATTCGATATCTCCTCTAACGCCCTGGTCCCTATATAAAAATACCATTGGCCCACTTCTGTTATCAAAATAGCGTGCATAGGATAGTTGAAGTAAATTTTTATGTGGCCATTTTGGTTCGGAGTGAAGCGGGTTCGATGTTAGTGGATTCTGTAGCTTTTTGTGTTTTCTACATTGATATACAATTTAAGAGGTTTATTAAAAATACCCCACTAAGGTCCTTTAGTGAAATGTCTACAAATCTAAGTCACAATGATTAACCTAGGTACTTTAATTTAGTACAGACTGCCTCATCGGTCTAGTGCTAAGGCTCTTGGTTCAATTCCCGTGTCGGACACAGTGTTTTTGGAATAGAAATATTGACGACACGATTGGCGCAGTACATGAGCGATCGACTGCTGCACTAAGTGTCGCGGGTTCGATTCTCGCACGGAACAAATATTGGTATGATCTATTGTACAAATAGTTGTTTCGGGTCTAGATGTATGTCTATATGAATATCTGTGTTTTTAAATGAACATATACAGGAAGTTCCCAGGCTGGCGCAACGTTTAAAAAAAAAATTGAATAGAATAGCTCCCTATTACGTGGTACTCAATAACGGCATCGGCGAAATGTGGGCGGACAATAGCACACTGCCTAACCCTTCGGAGAATATAGGCGTAATACTACGCTATGTTAATTAAGTACAAAAATATAAGTTTTGTTCGTAACAAGCTTTGTACACTATAATTCACATATCCATCCATCCGTAGATAACACAAATACTACAATTGCCAATAAATTTTCTACAATCCCAAATAGCTTTTCAATTAATTGATATTCTCACTTCTCTTGTTCCGAGAATTCCGAGAGGCAATTTATAATCTTCCAATTGATCTTCACGTAAGCGAAATTCTAAGTCTATGTATTCAACTATTATCGTTATTTCACTTGTTTGGTATTTAAATGCTCGACTAAAGCTTTCAAGACAATCGTCATAATGATAAACAAAAATTTACGAAAACAATGTAAGTTATATTAATACGTAAGATTACTAATAGTCATCCGAGTTATTTTTTATAACATAGACATAGCATCACGCCTGTATTCCCCGAAGGGTTAGGCAGAGGTGTACTATTGTAGGTACACCCACATTTCGCCGATGATGTTATTGAGTCCCATGTAATAGGGGGCGAGCCTATTGCCATCTTCCGGGCACAGTTCCAGACTCCGTGCTGCTACTGAGAATTTCAATACGGAAAAACCCAATAACACTTTGCCCGACCCGGGAATCGAAACCAGGACCTCACGCTCAGAAGTCGCGAGTTATTTTTTATGTACTCTCAAAAACGACATTTTGTTCTAAAAATGTTTAGAATACAAAAGCGTGACGTCATAGTTTTTCATTGCCATTACATACTTATTGTGTGATGTTGATAAATTATAAATTGAAAACGCCAAAGATAAACGAGAGATTAAGTTTTACTGAGTTTTTAAAAGGAAAACTATTTATAAAACAAGATTTCAGAATGTATTTTTGATGGAATCATCTAGCCTATTGTTGACTATTATAGGCCCCATTGGTATAATGGTCACATGTGTAAGGATGACGTCCTAGGTTCGATTCCCAGATAGGTGAAAGTGTTATTAGGAGTTCCTCAAATTCTAAAGTAGCCCGGAGTTTTGAATTGTGGCTCGTAGATGGTAATAGGCTCTCCCCTATTTTATTGGATTTAATAACGGCACTGCCTCACCCTTCGGTAAATATAGCCGAAGTTTTACGTTATTTAAAAAACAAAATTGTCTACACTTTACTCTTTTGATGATAATTTGAGAGTGAAACGACCTGTAATTCGGCCAAAAGTTACTGTCGAACTTTGTTATAGTAGACTGTAAGAAAGTAAAAGTAAAAGTTACCTTAGCCTTTATTTTCTTTTACGTGGATACAGAATACAGATATTTTACATTACATTCATACCATTGTGGCAGTTTTCTTCAAACGTATAGGCAAATGTCTACAATTATGTACTGACATTTTGACGATGCCGTTATTCTAATAGTAATAAGCATTTCAAAGTCAAAGTTTTTTATTTCTACATAAAAAGGTATCTACCGGCTATTCCTGAGAATTATCTAACAGAAAAACACGACATTACCCAACCCGATACACCTCTGCCCATATATGCATAAACAAATGAACTACAAAGCTACCACTTATAAGAAATATCATAAGGAAATTTCTGCTACCCAAATTTGGGAGCGGCTAAGTCATTAGTTTTCTGCGCTACGTGTCGGGATTCGATTCTCACACTGAACAAATATTTATATGATCTACAAATAGTTGTTTCGGGTGTGTATGTGACATGTATGTTTGTAAAACTGTATCCACGATTCAGGAGAAATCCTAACGATGGGCAAAGTTAAAAAAAAAATGCCAACTTTGCCCAACCCAATACACTTTTACCCATTTATGCAGCCCATTTTGCCCATATGTGGATAACAAATGGAAAGATACTATTTACAAGAAATATACAGAAATTTCTACTACCAAACATTTGTGTCTAAAAATAAAACAAATTATATTCTCAACTACTACACAAATCCACAAAACAGTCTTCTAGACCAGGGTTTCTCAAACTTATGGCTCCATGTACCCCTGTTAAAGTTCCTAAACTACTGCGAACCCCTGGCCCCTCTCCCCTAATATATATAAAAAAAACCAGCTGTTTAGAAAATAACAATCATTTATTTTAGTTACTAAAAACGAAAATACTACTAGTACTAAGGAAAAGGCAAGTGTTAAAAATAAAAAGTTATTAATGTGATGGATAGGCTTGTTTTTTAGTCTATTTTAGGATAATTTTCAGCCAGCTATCCAGTAGCCATTACGTAAATTACCCCCTACCATCAAATGACGAACCCCTAAGGGTTCGCGTACCCCAGTTTGAGAAACACTGTTCTAGACTAAACGTATAACTGGAAAACAGTTAAGTTTTACTGTTACTACCGACCCACAATGGATCCTCCCACGTTACTGAGGCCGGGAGTCTTTACGGACCATTTGCATCGAGCTCTGACAGAATAGGCTGTGCCGAGTTATTGTTAGTGCTTGTTTTTGTTACTGTAGAGTATATCGACGGCACGATTCGCACAGTGGTTGAGAGATAGACTGCTGCGCTACGTGTCGCGGGTTCGATTCCCGCATGGAATAAATATTTGTATGATCTACAGATAGTTGTTTCGGGTCTGGGTCTTTGTGTATGTGAATACACACCGTGCATCGGAAGCCGTTGGTCCTGCGCCTGATCTCCGGCCGTGTCGGATTGCTGTCCCATCGGACTATAAGAGTTAAGGAATAGAGAGCGCACCTGTGTTTGCGCACAAACTTGTGCTCTGTAATATCTCCTGCGTAGTTGGTTAATCTTCGGTGAGATTGGCCGCCGTGACTGAAATTCGGTCAGGAGGACATTAAGTATAGGTATAGGTGAAAAATACGAATCATCTGCTTTTTATTTGGCTTTCTTATTCGTATTGAGAAAAATGGTGAATCTGTAAGTATTGTAGATATTAGTATGAATGATGTTGATATTATTGGATCAGAAGTCTGGAGTAATACTGGGCCAAATTAATTTAAAATTACATTGACATACTATTAGTAAACGGTCCGAGAAATCTTGATATTAATTAAAAATTTTGGACGCACTTTTTTCGAATCGTATTCGTAATTCGTATTAATATTACTAACATTGTTTGGTAAATGTTTGTTTATTGTTATGACGATTGTCTTGGAAACTCTAGTCGAGCATTTAAATACCAAACAAGTGAAATAACAATAATAGTTGAAGATCAGTTGGAAGATTGTAAATTGCCTCTCGCAATTCTCGGGACGAGAGAAGTGAGAATATCAATTATTGAAAAGCTATTTGCGATTGCGAACCGTCAAACGTAATAACAAAACTTCAAATTCTTCTTTCTTTATAAACTCTGCCAGTATTTAGGAAAGCGGCTGGAAACTTACACAGAAGCCACACATAAGTAATAATAGTTACGCTTTTATATTCAAAATACTATTGTAAATTTAAGCACGCTTATGTAAAACTTCACTATCTGACTCTCATCTTCGGTATTCATTTCATTTTATGTAGTTAGCGTATCAAAATTTGATAATGAATTCGACTTTAGTAGTTAAATACTAGTTGCTACTACTTAGCTTTTAGCTTAGCAGTATTTAGCTAGTACTAGTTTATTAATTTATATACATACATAAAGTCACGCCTTTTTCCCATGGAGGTAGGCAGAAAGTACGGAACGCCACGTGCTACGATCCTTACATAACCCTTTTGCTTATTAATTAATTTGTTACTATTAATTTACTGTATTCTAATTTACACAATTATTAATTTATCATAACATAACATCAAGCCATATAACATCATAGAGTAGGCTGATGCTCTGCGACTCAGAGGCTCCTATTAGAATTTTCTAACAGAAAAACCCTGTAACACTTTGCCCGTTCCGGTAATCGAACCCAGGACTTTCGTTCGAATTGAGTTTACAAAATAACTCCACAGTTTCCGTTTCAAGTGCTTGACTGTTCGTCTCGCAAATCCTTTTCGAATGAAAAAGCGTCGGGTCGTTATCTCGAGACTGAGGAGGCCACATACCATTTTCCGACTCGATAAACATCTACAGCAGTGATAAACTGGTTTCCGCCGCATATATCACTTGCTAAGGATCTGGGGCTTCTGTTTGTGTGATTGAAAAAATTATTTGTTGAAAATGAAGCTCAAATGCCTCCGTGGTCTAATGGTTGCAAGTGTAACTGCTGCGCGTGAGTACCTGGGTCAAACTCGAGTAGAGGAAGGTGTTATTGGGTTTTCTGTTCGGAAATTCTCAATAGAAGCACGGAATCTGGATCTGTGACCGGTAGATGGCAATAGGCTCCCCCCTATTACATAGGACTCGATAACAGTATCGGCCAAATGTGTGTGTACAATAGTGCACTTCTGCCTAACTCTTTGGAGAGTATAGGCGTGATGTTAATGTAAAGGTCGGCTAGTGAGCTGTCCTAGGTTCGATACAAAGATCGTGGCAGTATTCATTACCAAATGTCGCGGATCTCCATTACAGTGAATTTTCTCAAACTGATTCTCTTCTACTACGTTTTGATTTGAATAGAACGTGACCACGTCAATAGTGTTGTACGTGGCTTCATATAAGTCTTTAAAAGTTATAAAAATGAAAATGTGAAAATGTTTTTTTTTATTGTATCACATTGTCATACATCATAGAAATAGAGGTAGCCCCAGTAAGTTATAAAATACTTGTGTTGGGGTAGCCTCGCATCTTCCTTGAGTACTATGATATTTAACAAAGAATGTAAAATGTGCAGGTGTTGATTCAATTGATTGATTGTGTTGAAACAGGACTGTCACACTTGGTGAGGCATTATCTGTAATGTGTCACAGTCAGATTGTGTCTGGTCGAAATATCCACATGTTGTGATAGCGTTTATCATCACCATCATCCACTTCCCTCATTACCCGTTTCCACAACATTTGTGATAGCGTTACTTATATCTGTATTAAAATGCGCAAGCGCGCCGCATCACTAGTGCGACGAATAAGGGTCATTTCCAACAGGCTTCTGAATATGATTGCCTGTTGCATGTATCACAGTGCAATTATATTTACAAGTTTTTGATTGTTAAAATGAAATGAAATTATTTGTTTTGCAATTAGGATTTTTTTCAATTACTTTTACACGATTTTTTTAAACTAGATGGCATCGGCATTTCCTATGACTATCCCTGAGAAGAAACGCCGAAACAAACTCAGGTATCAAGGTCTATTTTAAAGTCCAGACAGATTATAGTAAGGATTTATGTGGAAAAAATATAAGGTGGAATGGTCTTTTGAAGAAAGTGCCATAGCTATTTGAGCTGATCAACAGAGGGCAAGCATGGATTAATCATCGTGAGGATTATTGAATTTAAGAGCGGTTATATATAAAAAATAATTTAAATTTAATCGACATGTTACTAACCTATATGAGTCTGAGGCTTGAAATAAAGTTTATTCTATAATCAGGTCCTTAAAGAAAACGGTCCTTTAAATAACGACACGCTAAAGAAAAGAATAACGCCGAAACCAATTCGTCCATCACATACAAAGCTTATTTAATGAAACCTCACTACGAAGGCCGAGCTCTTTCACACATCACCGCATCGTTCTTGTTCCAAACATCCAAAAACTACTAACAAACTTCTATACGGAACCTTTGTACTAATAAAATTTTAATCCGTTCACTACACCAAACGAAGCGTGGCGGTTTTTAACCAGAAAAACAAACTTAACTTTCCGAACGTAAAATTTCATAAACTTTCTCATATATATCATAGTTTTTTAACTACTGAACGTTTCTGGGTTGTGCAGATAAATTTGGTGGTTTTTTTTTTTCACCTCCTCTAATTTTGTGGAGGAGGAAAATATGGATGGAAACTAATGTTCTGTGTAAAGGTCGGATTTATGTTGTATACAGATTGTTCTAGAATAAATAGAGAGTGGCATAACAATTATTTTGATCTTAATTTACATAAATAACAGATGTCAAAAACTACTTGTGTAAATGTTGCCATAATTGAGTTGCTGCTACTGCACACGACCAAGGAATCGAAACCAGGACCTTATGTTTAGCAGTCACGATTACGACCAGTATACCAATGAGGCTAATTAATGCTTTTTTTTTGTTTCAAGACAAAATGATGCTTATGATTTCTCCTGTATCGTAGTTATAATTTATAAACATACATGTCACATGCACATGCAGCCAGACTCGAAACAACTATCTGTAGATCATTTAAATATTTGTTCACGAAGTCGTCTATATTATATATCTTCATATGATAAAATATATACCCGTTTGAACAGAAGCACCCGTTTTCGCTTTATCCGCTCGGTTTCATACGGTTTTATTTTTTCGACGACCATTGCACAGCGGATTGGGAGCCCGAAATGAGCTACATTGTAATTTCGCCATTATCCATTTTCACGCTTTCCTCTTGATTTATTTGAGAGATTTTTTATGCTTTCGTAAGCTTAGTCTTTGCTTTGTTTCTTTTGCTGTCGCTATTTTTACGTAATTAGGCTGCCGAACTGTTAATTTCAGAAAATCTTAAAAACACTTCTACCGATCTGGTAATCAATATTATACACCCACATTTGGCCGATGCCTTTGTTGAGTCCCACGTAATAGGGGGCAAGCCTATTGCTATCTACAGGGCACAAAAATTCAAATTCAAATTCATTTATTTGCCAGAGTGTAGGTGTACAAAGTATGATCTTAAATTATAAAGGCCCATTTACATTCTACCATTACATATGGTGTGCAAATATTTGTTTTGTTTTGTTAGTAGATGGTTAAGTAGGTACAATGCTATTATTTTAACTAAATATATCTTTTTAAAACAACAAATAGATACAGATACAGTTGCAGACTTTGTGCTGCTACTGAGAATTTCCATACAGAAAAACCCAATAACAGTTTGCCCGACCCGGGAATCGAACCCGAGACCTCACGCTTGGCAGTCACGCTTGCGACCACTAGAACAATGAGAAAATCAGGCATATCTACTAGTAATCCTACTAATCCTTCCTACTAATATTATAAATATGAAAGTTTGTGAAGATGGATGGATGGATATTTGTTTCTCAATCACGACAGAACGCCTGAACGGATCTGGACGAAATTTGGCACAGAGATAGATTATAGTCTGGAATAGCACAAATGCTACTTTTTATCCCAGAAAAATTTACGGGTTCGTAAACAACGCGGGTGAAGCCGCGGGCGGAAGCTAATACTATATAAAATAGACTTAGCATCAATCCTAAAAGCACTTTTACCGATCTGGTAAATCATAGAAAAATTAGTTGCATTAAAACACGATTGTGTATGTACATCTAGGAAAAAATACGATCTTGTAAATTTTGAAAAATACCTCGTGCCAGTTCCTCGGCCTAATTTCTCGTACGTGTGCCCTTGAATCGATCGTTGCATTTATCAATATAACGTCCACAGCCTTGACCAAGCAAAAACCGGCAACGTGACCAAACTTTTCTCAATATCCAATAATGAAACCGTGCGATGGCAAAACTTTACACGATGACTTTTTAGTGGTCTTGCAATTAAATGGGCTTTTGCTGTATGCAAATAGGTATGTGATTTAAGTTATTTAGTATTTAAATTTGAGCGGTAGGTTTTCCGACATCATCAACTATCATCGTCATATTTCAGCCAATTTACACAAAACCTTAATGAATTATACACCAAAACCTTCCTCATGAATCACTCTTGGTGAAAACCCCATGAAAATCCGTTCAGTGGTTTTTGAGTTTATCGCGAACAGACAGACGGACAGACGCGGCGGGGGACTTTGTTTTATAATATGCAGTGATATTTCTGTCATTAATCATGATAGCGTTGAGGATACAATAGTATGCTTGCCTCATGATAAGTTAAGAGATTTTCTTCCTACCTTGAAAATTGCCCATAATATGTTAAAAATAGAAATATCAGTTTCCATCCGCATACATTGGTATGTTAAAAAATTACCATTCCTAGTAGAGACTAAAGCGCATCTTAGTGTTTTTTGTTAGTGCAGAGGCTAAACGATTAGCTTTCTGTTACACGGGTCATAGGTTCGGTGACCTATACTACAGACCAAATATTTGTATGATTTGCATGTAATTGTTTCATCGTATGTAATTGTGATTTAAATACACGTACGACAGCAGAGATCAGTGACAACGGTTTTTAAATAAAAAAAATCTTAAACCGCACTAGGTCAGTGTGGTGGACTAAGGCCTAACCCTTTTCATTCTGAGAAGAGGCCCTTGCCCAACAGTGGGACAGTTATGGACTGTTTTTTTTTATCTTAAAACCAAGCACATTTCCGAAATAAAATCAAACATCTGTATATATATCCAAAACTTTATATTTTGCAATAACAGTCGTACAGGGCAGTTTCTAAATTTATCTGCTCGGAAAAAAGTTCGCATAAAGCCCTCTCGAGGGAAATATGAGAAGAAGACAAATTGTTGCAGCCCTGACGGTCAGGTTTCGAAGACGCGGGTGAAAAATGGGCCCCGTACTTGACAAGTGGTTTTTTGGACGTTAGTGTAAATGGCGCTCAGATTGGATTGAAAGCTAAATAAGGTTGTACGGTAGGACGTGTTGCTGAAAGGGGTTTACAGTATTTGGATATCGGCCCTATTTTTCTAGACAGAATATTTTTTTTTTTTTTTTATTTATTTATATTCACATACGATATATAACATTGCATACTGGCAGACCAAAAACCACTGAGGTTTGTCCGGAATGCCATACATTCTGCTTAAAACGACATCGACAATTCAATACACCAACAAGAATCATGAGTACATACATATAGCTAAAACAAACAATATATGCGCACGCCGGGTGACTGCATGCATAGATACAAAACCGGTTTTATACAAGGCAACTACAGGTTGTTCAAAAAGTGAGATTTTAATTTACGTTTAATGTTTTCTTTGTTGATGTCCTGTACAAGAGACGGATTTAGATTATTTAGTAAACGTGGTATCAGATACATAGTGGTTCTCTCACCGTAAGTATTAGTAGCACCACCCGTGATGAGCCTCCCATTAGTTTTTTGCCGTGTTTGAGTGTTATGAGAAATTGTTTTTTGTAGTTCTTTGTTGAAAAACTGTTCTTTTAAGAGTGTATATGTGACTTTAGCATGTACAGGAAGAACATTACAGTGTCTAAATAGTTCGATATCATCGTCCTTAAATTTTTCTTTTATTTTTGGTGAGACAATTTTTTTTAGAATACTAGTTTGCAGCTTGAGGATGCGATCGAGGTAAGTTTTAAAAGTCCTGCCATAACTAGATATGCTATATCCGATGATGGAGTCAGCAAGGGCGGTATATAGCATGAGCTTAACCTTGTAAGGTATCCTGTCTTTAATTATGTAGAAATTAGCTAGAAAAGATCTAAGTCTTTCACATATCCGATTAATTTGAGGCAGCCAATTAAACTTGCTGTCGATAACTAGACCCAGATAGGTATGCTTGTGGACGCTTTCAATTGTTGGACAGTTACAAGTGCTGCCACTTTTGTGTAGACACAAATGTTCATGAGCCACCAGCTTTCCACCACCATTGTGTTGGGCCCTATTCCATGGAGAGCAAATATGAATTAATTTGGTTTTTCCCGCATTCAGGACTAATCCATTATCATGGCACCACTTATTGATGTTGTCAAGATCTAGTTGCATTTTATGCAGCGCAGTGGGAACATCTCGATCCGCAATGAGCAGACATGTGTCATCCGCATATTGATAGGATGTGCAGTGAGCAAGAACATTATTCATATCGTTAACATAAGCAATGAAGTGGAGAGGACCAAGCACGGATCCTTGAGCCGTTCCAACATCAACTGTAACATACTCACTTAAGGCATTGTTTACATTAACACAAGATGATCTATCCTGCAGATAGTTTTCACACCATCTCAGCAGTGGACCACGCAATCCAGTGATTTCAAGTTTTTTAATGAGTCTTCCGTGATTTAATATATCAAATGCACGTGAAAAGTCTATGAAAAGGGCTAGAACATGTTTCCTATCGTTTAGGAAAGAATTAACGTCATCTGTAAATTGAGATAAGAGAGAAGTTGTACTTTTGCTTGGTTGAAATCCAAATTGATTTTTACATATAATATTATTACATTGATAAAATGCATGAATTTGTTCACTTAAGTATTTCTCTATAATCTTGTTAATGGTCGACAGAAGAGTAATAGGACGATAGTTTGTTACATTGTTATGTTTGCCCTTCTTATAGACAGGACGCACACATCCCTGCTTTAGCTCGTCAGGATATTTCCCTGTTTTTATACTGGCATTAATGAGGTTAGCAATGGCAACGGATATTTTATTGGATATTTTTTTTATATCCAAGACTTTAATTCCATCTTGACCAGGAGCTTTAAAGGTATGGAGTTTGTTTATGATTTTTTGTATTTTATATGGCGTCGCTTTTTTAAGTAGCATGCTAATATCGGTGTGATTCAAATAGTCATTTTCAATAAGGAGAGGTTTTTTACATTTGGGTAGTATTAGTTTAATCGAATTCTGAAATTCCTCCGCAAATTTGTTAGCAATTTCTAGAGAGGAGATATTGAGATCGCCAAAGGATTTTAGTATAAATTCATCAATTGTATGAGTAATTCTACCAGAGATTGAATTAACCAATTGCCACAGTTTTTTAGAGTTAGTGTAATTATTTTTGATTACATTTTTATAATAGTTGTTTCTTTGATATTCAAGAACTTTATGAGCTTTGTTACGCGACTTGTTATACTGTAATCTGAGACATGTATTAGTTGGATCGGATTTCCATAGACCAAATAATCTATCCCTTTTATCACATAGGTTCAAAATATTTTGGTTAACCCACGGAAGTTTACACCTAGGGGCCGCATGTTTATTTTTAGTGTGAATTGATTTGTTTCTTGCATTTAAGAACTTTGATTGTATAAACCTATATATTTGGTTGGGGCAGCTCATACTATCCGTGAGAGACCAGTCTGCATTATCCAGTTCCTCCTGCAATATTCCACTATCATGACAATATATCTTGTTTTTTTTGGTAGCGCCCTGTATATGCGCTCTCATACTATTGCAACTACAAGCAATAAGTGTGACTCGGTGGTCCGCTAGAACAGTATCGACGGTCGCCGAGTACGCACTCAACGTACGGTCAAATAGTCTAGCAAAGATATGATCAATGCAAGATTTTGTAACTTGGTTCGCTCTTGCTTCAATTCGAGTGTAGTCAGACACGCCACATTCGAATCCGTTCACGGAAAGCATATCAGTATATGAATCCCTGTATGTCTTTTGATTTTTTTAAAGTGCCTGAAAAGGCCTCCTGAAATAAAAAACTTTGACTTTGACTTTGAAAGTTGACTTTAACTCATCATCTAAAAAGAAACTACACATTTTCGGCTGCCGATGTTCATGAATTAAATAAAGAGCGTAAATCGGGCCAACGTAGAGTAGGATAGATAGGCCCTCTTCCACACAACCATTCTATGGAGTGTACTGCTTGGAAAACGCAAGGGTAAGACTGCAATTCAGTGTATTATAGGACTAATAATATCTTTCGCTAAGCTTACTAGCTGCAGTCAGGCAGTAGATTGAAAACAAGGGCAGCATAAGTTATCTGTCAACGTTTTAAGTAAAATGTTTTGTATTGTAAGTCATTGTAAGTCACCATCTTGATATGAGCTGGGCATAATTATCGATACGCACATATGATACATACATATGTACATAACTTCACGCCTTTTTCCTATAGAGGCAAGCAATAGAACGCCACCTGCCACGAACTTTACATACCCCTTTTGTTTACATGAACGGTAACGAGTACTGCGCATCTGATGTTTATGAGGTGCAAGCTCTATATTATTATCTAGTTACCTATTTACTGCGATACCCAAATAACAAAGGTATCATTATCTTTATTTAAACTTCCCAAAACCCTGAAAAAGTTAACCTTAAATAACTTTGGCTGGCCTTAAATCAAATACCAATGCCCCTCAAAGTGGCGCAAAGGCATTAGCGAGTAAAGCCGGGCATAAAACTTAGTTATCCGACGCTGGTGAGTGCCAAGCCGATTGTACGTGACCGGCATCGAACTTCGGTCCTTCCTTGGTGGACAGTACGACATTTTCGATAGGTTTATTAATGAGGTTTCATCTGATATGCGAAATTTGGAAAACCTGTCTTGTACCTAATAATAATATGGATATTGATAATTTTTACATGATTTTGGGTGAAAAAAATTGATTTGAAAATATTAAAATAATAATAAATAAAATAAATTTTTATTCATGTAGACCAGTTAAAGGCACTTATGAATAGTCAGACTCTAGTTGCCACGTTCCAAAGTGTTGTTTTCCTATGGAGAAGAACGGGCAAGAAACTCCATGGTTACTCTTTTAAATTCTTAATCTTTAACATTCAATATATTGATTAATACATTATTTCCTCAAAATTATGTGAGGGAAATGTAGTGCTGGGTCTAGACTAAATAAATATTTGAATACCTATTAGTAGGCAATATATGTATAAGCACGTTTTTGAAAGTAAAACATTTAAAACAAAATACAAATGAAATGAAACAAAATAATATAAAGAAAAACATTGCTCTCAAAAATCCTATTTCGAATTTCACCTCGTGTTTCGCATGAGTACCTTCGAAGCCACCTCATTAGGCCCGCGACACAATGCAGTAATGCCGATGCGAAATTTGCGAATTCGGTTCAAACTATGTACGTACTCTGTTCGGCTGAGATTAGCTTTAGTTTGATTATGTGAACGTGCTCAGACTAAATGCATAGTGGGTACATTTTATTTGTAGTTATATTGCTTTGATTAAAGATTTGTTGCCTCAGTGGAAATGGCGGTGATCTTGTATCCATTTAAAAAGAAATCTAAGATCTCGTATTCGATTTTTTATTCTAAAAAATACTGCATTTTTGGTCTGGTGATCGCAAGCGTGACTGTTGAGCGTGAGGTCCTGAGTTCGATTCCCGGGTCAGGCAAAGTGTTATCAAGTTTTCCTGTATGGAAATTCAAAGTAGCAGCACGGAGTTTGTACCTTTGCCTTAAGTATTTTTGGGTTTTTCACCTCTGCCTAGCCCTTCGGGGCATACAGGCGTGATGCTATACTTCAAAAAAATTGAGCTTGCCTGACAACCTAAGGAACTCCATAGTTTCAAATAGGTTTATTACGGTTTAAGACCGTGATTTCATTCATATCAAAAAACCCGTTTTAATCCCTTAATTGACGTCTTACATTACTTTCAGGACGTGATAACGTATCAAATTCAATAAGCAATTATGTGGAAACGAACCAACGTAAATATCACCAAACAAAAATATCGCACGCCACCAAAAGAACATAATAACATACCATAACATTACAGAATACAAAAGCTACTTAAAATATCGCAGAGGGGCGCAACATTTTCTCATTTTACAAGGGGACGCTTCACGACCCCTGCCATTTCCTTCACGAAGGCCTATTTAACGTCAATTCCTGTGAATACACTTAACGTCAAGTCTTTTTTAATTAAAATTTTCTTAAAGATTTTTTTCCTTCTAGCGGCTATAGGTGCCTACATGTTAAGTGTTGTTGAATTAATTTAGTAAAACGACTCCGTAGATTATCCTCTTTAGTTTATCTAATTTAGCTGGAGTATTTTATCTACTTGATAATCTTATTTTCAAGACCCTGTTTAGGGAGGAAAGAATACCTAGCTATATCAAGTGCTCTAGTGATAGGAAGCGTGACTGCTGAGCGTGAGGTCTGGGGTTGGTTTCCCGTATTCATCATCTACCTAGCCTTTTCTCAACTACATTGGGGTCAGCTTTCAATCTAACCGGTTGCGGCTGTATATCAGTATTTTACACCGAGCGACTGCCTTCTGACCTCCGCCACCCAGTAACTGGGAGACACTGATACTCTAAGGTTAGACTGGTTGTCAGACTTCTTGGGCTACTGATACCCGTAACGACTGTCATAGATCTTCGTATGATACCCGGGACCAACTACTTAACGTGCTTTCCGAGACACAGAGGGGTCTCGATATGTGAAAAATGGTCACCCATTTAAGGACTGACCGCGTCAAGCGCTGCTTAACCTCGCAGATCGACCGACCTGCGCGGTACCTATGTAGCTATGAGCCTCTTTTTTGGATTGAGATGTGACAGTTGATATCACTAATAAATCATGCTATTTCATATCCTTTTATGAAAACATATACAAGCGAGAAAGGGATGCACGGTTTATTGGCCGCTCTGGCTGTCATATTTATACGTAATCAAAAGGCGGGTAGTTTTATTGGGTTTTTCTGTAAGAAAATTCTCAATAGCAGACCGGTATTTGAAAATGTATACGTAGATCGTAATAGGCTCGCAATCGCAATAGTACTGAAATTTCATGATTACTTAGTGAGTAAGTGTGTAACTGAGAAATTATTTTCTTCTGTAAGTCTATTTTGACCAAATACTGACGGTGTGCGCCCGCTCTTGGCAGTATTCAACAAAACTTTATCCGTCAGAAACAGACTAATCGGTCACGCAAATTACCTGCCGAATTTACACGAAAACGTCAGCAGTATTTCAATACTATTACCTCGGGGCAAAGCTTGTTCATTAATGAGGCAATATTAATGCTGCGGACAGGCCATAACATGCCTCACCACGTCCGTTTGGGCACGACCATTATTGCGGCACACATATGTACCTTTAATGGTTTAGTAACCGCTAGGCTTGCAAACAATTTATCCCTAAGTAAAATTTGCATAAGTTGGATGGTTTTTGGTTTCTGTGTTTTGTTTTGGAGTAATTTTGGTTTGTATTTGTAATTTGACTACCTTATTGGTCTTTTGGTCGGGTTCAATCGGTCGGGGAAAAAGTGTTATTGGGTTTTTCTGTATTGAAATTCCCAGTAGCAGCACGGAGTCTAGATCTGTGCCCGGTAGATGGCAATAGGCTCGCCCCCTATTACATGGGTCTCAATAGCTGCATCGGCGAAATGTGGGTGTACAATAGTACACCTCTGCCTAACCCCTCGGGATATACAGGCGTGATGCTATGTTATGTTATGTTATTTGTAATTGTTTTGGATTCTGAGTAGTTTTAGACACAACCAGGCAACAGTTTATCCGCGGCAGTCGTGTTCAAAATCAAGTTACTCAACGAGTTTGCTTACGATGATAGTTGCTGTTACTGCAAGCCTGATACACCTCACTGCTGGGCAAAACCTAGCAGTGAGATGCGACAGGCTAGAAGGCTTATAGAACATCAAAGGGAAGGCCTGTGCTCCTTGCTTTCCAAGCTGATCTGTTCTGAGCCGAAGATAACCAGTCTTAGCCAAATGTGTTCGGTTTTTAATACGTCGATAGTTAAAAAAATCTTTGGTGAATACAATTTTTAGAGTGCTTGCATTTCTATGAGAAAGAATTAGGTATGTTGTGTTCGATGGAATGATACAGATATTTTGTTAGGCCTAATGGTATTTGCTCCTGATCTGGTTTGGTGTGTACGTTACTGTACCCTCGAGTAAGAAGAATCGTAGCGTATAAAAAAACGAAAAAAAAATACCATTGGCGGCTCAGACAAAGTAAATGTGAAATGTAATTAACACCGTCCTAATTGTAAGGCAGGCAGGTAAAAAACGACTGTTTTTTAAACATTCCTTCTGAAGCACATTACATTGACGTGTGAAAGAATTCGGGATTTTTCAGGTAAATGGTTCAACCTTCATCTCAGTAGGTAATTTAGTATGTCACCTTGGGTTAATGCTTTTGTCTCTCCTGAAGACGTTTAAAAACGTTCGCACTTTTTATGCTCTTCAAGATATTTTCATTGAGAGTGGAAAGATTCACAAAAATTGTTCAGCGTCGGAAATGTCAGTACAATATGGTTTTACTGACCTTTTATTATTTATTTATTTTTATTTTTAAATAAACGTTGCCCCACACTAGGATTTCTCCTGTGTCGTGGGTACAATTTTACAAACATACATATCACATACACACACAATCAGACCCGAAACAACTATCTGTAGATCATACAAATATTTGTTCCGTGCGGGAATCGAACCCGCGACACCTAGCGCAGAAAGCTAATAACTTAGCCACTGCACCAACCGTGTCGTCAATTTAAACAATAAACGACAATCTTTACAATTATTAGGTTGTGTTACATAATACTTTAAGTGTGTTAATTTATGAGGACTGTGTGTTAGTTAAAATTGGTAACTAACAATATTTTTATAGGAAGATACCTACTATAATATGTTTATAGTTTATCTTTACATATTTTCAGATAATTTTAAACACCAATACTTAATTGCAGATAATACCCATCCTTTCTTGGTTAGTATCTAGTTGAATATAAATATATAATAAATTCAGCCCATCACTGTCCCACTACTGGGCAAGAGCTTCTTCTAAGAATGACAAGGGTTAGGCTTTAGACGACTACACTGGCTAAGTGCGGGTTGGCGGACTATACCCACCGTCAAGAAATTTATAGAGCCCTCTCAGGTGTGCAGGTTTCCTCACGATGTTTTCCTTCACCGTTAACGCAAGTAACAATCAATTTCTGATCCGCACATGATTCCGAAAAGTCAAAGTTGTGGGGACGGTTTGAATTTAGATCCTCTTGCATGGAAGGCAAGCGTTCAACTACTAGACTACTGTTTGAGAATAAACAGTACAAAATCTTGGTTAGTTAAAATTGTAAGGGTTGAAATTATTTTCGTTTTATTTTAGCGTCCCAAAGATGATTCATGAAGATACTGTACTGCATACTTGTTTAATATATTAATCACATTATTTACACGTTTCCACTCAGTATTCTTTAGTATAGCAAAGTATAGTACTTACTAAAGTGTCAAAAGAAAAGTCGTTTAAATGAGCTTTTACATTTATTAATGAGACATTATGAAGTCCGTTTGGTATCCAGCCTTTGTTCTTTGTTTCTGGAAGACAAAGCATGAAAGCATGAAGATTAAAGTGTGTTCAAAGAAGTTTAAGATTTAAATATATTTTGTATGATATAATAAAAAATTACTGATCGCAAAATCAGAAGAAATCTCTAACTAAATAAGGTTATTTATGACAACTCATATAAGATTATAAAAATAATATATTGTATATATACTTATCTATATATTAGACAAATAACTACCCACAAATACACAAAGGTATATTAAATAATGAAATGTAAAAATAAAGAAAATTAATTCACTCACTGCGGATTGAATTTACAAATCTTGGTTTCTTGCACAACAAATTTATTATACAATTTTCCTGGATATTAAATAAAAAAGAAAACACAATTGGCCCATTTACAAGTGATTTATTAATTCCCAAGATATCCGTTGACTGCACGGCTTTTTTCTGCTCTCTGCCCATTTTGCTGGCTTTTTGGGTCAAATAAAAACTGTATTTAAACATCAATAAGAATGAAATAACTGTCGGACTGTATTATTCGTCCAGTGGACTCCTGGCTGTATAGCGTGAGGTCTTGGGTTGGATTCCCGGGTTATTAGTTTTCTCTATTATTCTATTAGCAGTCTGGAGTTTGGAATTGAACCCGTGACATGTCAGGATACCCGCTATTCCATGGCACCAAATAAAGACCCTGGTTCAATAATACACGTGATAGTATGTTGTATAAATAAAATAAGATTACATTTTTATCACGATTAGGAGGCACCTTGTTTTTTTTTTCATTAGCTTGGTGAGAACTTATCATGGGCTATCCTCCGCCTGGGTGGGGGGAGGGGTATGGCTCCTACCGGCTAGACTCACCACGGTGGTCCGCCTCGATACCATATGGTGGTATTAGGGAACTCTTAGAAAACTGCACTGAAGCCATCACGGTGTCATGTCAAACGGTACTTCCCGGTAGGGGTGACTGTAAAGAGGCCACGGACCACACCGTGTCACCATCTTCTCGGGGGTCGCTAAGTGAGAGCGCGCAGAGTCCCCACTCTGCGCTCTCGCGTCCCCTAAGGCCCCCCGCTAACCTGTGTTGATTAGGACACACCTACTTCAATTTCGCGCATCAATTGTATCGAAGGAAGAGGAACGGTAGCCCAGTTACCATTGCTCTGGCTTAGAAATCAGTGGTAATGTGTTCAATCAGCGACCTCATGTTCCATGAAGAGTCACTACATTCTCGACAGCGTCAAACCACTTGCATACCGAATTTTTTAAGTTAACTCCACTGTGATATTTAAAGAATTCGGATAAAGATAAGCAAGCAATATTTGACATGTTTTTCGATATATTTTGATTTTGAAATGACGTCAAAATCGCGTGAGAATCGCCCCCCAGAAAAATTTTGCCTAGACAGACTGATCTTTGGACGGGTTATAGGTCACGCGAAATTAAAATTAACCTACAACAACTTTCATCATCATCATCAGCCAGAAGACGTCCACTGCTGAACGAAGGCCTCCTCCAAGGGAGGGATTTGCCATAATCCCCACGCTTGGCAGGCGGATTGGGGATCGCAGTGGCTCACCGATTAGTGAGAGGACGCTGCTGCCCATCCTCCGGTGTCTGGCCGCAGTTTTAGGACGTACCCGGGTCATAACAACTTTAAACCTATGCAATGACAAGACAAATTAAATTTAAAATAAAACTTCTACAAAGATCTTCACAGAGTAATCTGTGACTTGTCTAAATACTTCGTGATGTTTCGTCTTTATGGAGGAATAATGTCATGTTTCAATTAAAACTTTCATAAAATTCCGAACTTTACAGTGTTTATGTTTGGACTAATCTCTTAAACTATTATTTTTATTTTTATTTATTTATTTAAGGATCTCCAACAAAAGATATACACAAATCATGACATAGAAATAACGCTCAGCAAAAGGTATTATGTATGTGTACTCCTTCACTTATAGGAGACCACAGCATGCACAGTGAACTAAGCAACTAGTTAACAAAGTGAATTATTACATATAAAAATAAATTTAAACACTACATAAAGAAAACTATTAAAGAACTTAAAAAGATTAAGGGATTTACAAACAAAGTGAATGAAGCAACTTGCTTTTTTAATCTAGAGGTTAACGGCGAAAAAAATAAAAATTATATTTCTCTGGTAAAATAATTATTCCACTGGGTAACCTGTTTAAGTCTATTGACTGCCTAGGATGGTAACGGATACCCTACATTAAAAAAAATAGCTCTAAAAATAGCTAAAGGATTAAGTACCCTCCCGGGAAGACTTAGGGTTAAGTTAACCTGAAAAATTATTAAAGGCTGGGTGTTATTTGTTTTTCCTGAAAAAAAAAACCGGTATTTGGTGCCCAGTAAATGGCATTAAGGTCACACACGGGACTTCCGACATTGAGGACATAAAAACATTGTAAAAATGAGGGTGTACAAAAGTACATCTCTGCCTTACTCTTCGGCCTACACGCGAGATTCTATATTTATAATCAAAGTAAAATTAAAAAAGTATATTAAAAAAAAAAACGATAGTCTCTAAATTTTTAAACTAATTTTCGGAGCTCCAAAATACTATCTTATGACATTGACACAGATATGTAAAAGCAATATAATTTTTAAGATATCTACTGTAAATATTTCTAAAGGCCACAATAAGCTAACAAAAGTTCACATACAAGCTTCAGTGGGTGTTTGGCCGCGAGCCAGCCCCACTAGCCTGTACTCCTACAAAAACTTTTACTGTTGTTTATCTCAGCTTATTACTTCAAGCTTTTGCGGCCAATTTTCATTGGACGGGTTGTTACGTGAAGTTTTAAAGGAAGAAAGTTATATAAAAATATGTGGGATTTGTAGCACTGTTGTTTTTGCTCTGTTCATCAAGAAAATGTATCTTTATTTATTGATATTTTTGGTACTTTTTTATCGTGATTGCCTGACCTTTCACTTTGAATCGAATGAAGTGATGGAAAAAGGAGCAAGTCGGGGTATCTGTCACTAGAAAAAACCTAGGTTGTTTGTTTCGGGTCTGGGTCTTTGTGTATATGAATGTGTTTGAAAAGGCATCCACGATACAGGAATTATTCAAAGTGTGGGGCAAAGAATTTCAAAAAAAAAAAAAGAATCGCTAGCGAGTATTTACAATACCTTATTAGCTATTTATCTTGAATATAAGCAAGTCACCGAGAACTTTTTCTTACAGTCTGACGGAATTGTTGTACAGGCTATGTGCTCCAACCCTAACAAGCAAACTTGTATGTAGTTTAAAAATGTGAACAGATGGCGCTAAAACCAAAAATAAATAACCTTTAAAATGTGGGCCGCCGTTTCATCCCATCCGCGTAATTCACACGCGAACTAATATAACACGATTATATTAACTTAAAATGAATTTGGGATCGCAAGTTTACGAGAGATAGCGATCAAAAATATTTTTATACATTTTTTCTACTGAGTAGTGAGTAAACATATTTCAAAAGCCTCAATTTCTTGTGTGCTTTCACATCGGGATCTTCGTGATCCATCCTCTAACCAACCAAATGATTATCCGCCTTTAACAACCTTCACCTTGTTCCTAGTTCCATCGTCCAAGGTACTGAGTATCCTGCTCATCTCCACCATAACTTTGTGATTCTTTTATATTGCAAATACTAAATCAGATTAGGAAGGAATGTCGGTCGTATGGCGGTGAGATGGGCGGATGAAATTATTGACCGGAGTGTGGAAACTGGCATTTTCAAAGAGAGGCCTACGCCCATCAGTAGGCGAAGACGGGCTGTGGATGTTGATAGATTCAAAAAATATATTCACAAATTCAAAATCGAGCATACGAACTATTTTCCCAAACATTAAATAAAAGCACCAGTCTCAAGCAAAACATTCAAAATGCACCACAAAGTTTCAGCTGATCGTTTTAAAATTCACCTAAAGTTCTCTTTTTATAAATTCCTCTTGGCCAGTGCCAGATGTTGTGAGCGTAATGAGCTTAGCTTAATACGCTCCAGCCTACAACTTGAACTGTAACATTTGGCTGGCGTTTTGCCAGTCGCCACAGCCTGCAGAAGCCGAGATAGACGACAAAAGAAATAAAGCGAGACATTCACTAGTAGTAGGACTAGGTGGACAGGGATTATCGGGACATTTAGATTTTTTTTAAAGAGAGAAAACATTGCGTCGTAGATTTTGTATGTAGGTTTCTCAAGTCAGTCATTTAATGCTCCAATTCAACAAAACGTTCCTAATGGTAAGGAATACTAAATAGGTTTAACAAAAATTTATGCCAAAACAACCATTGTCAATTTGAGTTTTGATAGATACTATTGTCAGCAAATACTTCGAAAAACGTTTTATAAACCTATTTGATATTTCTTAGTGTTAGGAATTCGTTGGGTTAGGATAGAAACAGAATTATTTTCGACTTGTTTTTCAATACCGGTTGACTTTCAGTAGTTGTCTGGAAAAAGGCGTGCTACCATAACATGAGTCCTAATTGGTGATTTTTTGCACAAACCTTAATTCGGACATAATAGATGGACATAATTCTTTTTTTTTAAATTGCCCCACACCAAGATTTCTCCTGTATCTCGGGTACAGTTTACAAACATACCTACAAGTAACATGCACACACAACCAGATCTGAAACAACTATCTGTAGATCATACAAATATGTGATCCGTACAAAGTCGAAGTCAAAGTCAAAGTTTTTTTTATTTCAATTTCAACGTACGTAACCTACGGCGGGGATCGAACCCGCGACACGTAGCGCAGAAAGCTAATCGCTTAGTCGTTGCGCCAAACGTGTCGTCACAGTATGGTTTACGGTTTAAAAAAGTATAGTATACAAATGCTTTACAGTATGGTCAACGGCAAAGATTTTTTCGGCCCAAAACTACCTAAGCTGTTTCCAAGTCAGTTTAAATTCAATTAGCTATTGAATTTAAACTGACTTGGAAACAATATCTATCCCAAATTCCCAATTGGAATTCTACTTAAACTAGAATAGGAACTTATTCAACCAATCTCGATAATTGTTTACGAAAAAAAAGGGACCACAAATTGTGTCCCAGTTTTCAACCGCAATGTCCCACTTTTGTCCTCTGTGATCTAAATATCTGGTAACCGCACAACACACGAGAGTGGATGTCCACAACTTTACAGTTCTAAAATGCTTGTTTTAGATAATTTTGTTAGTTTTGTTATTTTTTTACATTCTGCACTCACTTCGCGATAAAGTTAAATATTTTTTTGTTTGTTTGGAGTTTTCAGTACCTCTATTACGAGTTTTTTTAACTATTTACTTTCAAAGTAAATGTAAATTTTCATGCAAGCGATTTTAGTTCTTAACTTAGTTACGTTAGGGATTAGAGTCGCTAACATGATATCTCTATAAAATAGTGAATAGTAAATCAAATCTTACGACGGCTAACTTCACAGCTAATATAGCTAGTTGTTTCTTTCTATCTCGGAACAAAGAAAGAGAAAGATATATATGGCAAAAATACTAATGTTCAGTGTCGATAAATAAAAAACTTAATATTATAATCCTTTACAATAGAAAGAACATCTACCTGTAAGCCGAAGAGTAAAGATTAACCGTATATTGAAATTGATTTCTTTATACGTCCATGTCAAGAAATTTCGTTCCACTATACGTAATGATTGAAGTTGTAAAACAATTTAAGTTCTTCAGTTAATGATTTTCTATTTTCATTACTTGTTAATAATAAACTGACAAAGCAATAATCCATAATAATAAAAAAAAGAATATTTTATATTTTTTTCATATATAAATTTTAAGTTTTAGAAGGAACGTAATAACGAACGAGAAAAGACAAGAGTATTGTCAATTTTCAGTTGAAACCGTCATTGTGTTTATTTAACAGCTATGTAGAATTTTTGTGCACTTATTATTATTAGTATTTTAATGGATTTTTGACGACTTGGATTACCCATAGGACTGAATTTGGATTCCGGCCCATACAATGCAGCAACCCATGCAATGGAGAACTATTTCAGATTTTAGAGTGTGTTTAGATGATTATATATTTTTTTATATAATTATACATGGATTTGCTTGTCCCCTGAAATTATCATTAAATAAGTCGTTTTTAAAAAACATTTTTATTTAATCAATCCTTAATCCGCCGAAGGTTGTCCAGAGCGACAATATATTTCTGTATTCACCCGCCAAGTAATCTGCTTACCCTGTCAATATATAAAATAACGTCTCCCCCTCAACTTTTCTAATCTTGAGACCACACTGTGCTTCTTAGCTTGACCATATTACGTAGTAAAATAAAATTATTTAACCCAAATATTGGGTATAGTAAGTCCATGCACGTATCAGCCGCATTTGCTTTTTTCTTAATCCTAAAGATTTCGATCTCAAAATTCTCAGATATATAAATAATAGGTACATAGACCAAATTGTGGTGAATCATTTAGATATTCATACAAAATGAAATTCATAAAATATTTTATTTTATCATTAAATCTACATACGTCTGACACAAAAATGTATCCTATATACCGTGTATCAGAAATGCGTGGTAATATTCAAAGGTCAGGTCATCATACTGAACAACTTTCGCCATGGGACCAACATCGTAATCGCGAAAAATCAGTTGTCCCATACAAAACTTCAATACCTACTCCACCTAAATGTATGGGACAGCTGATTATTTTTATTATATTTATCACCTCGAAATATGTATATTTATTTATATTTTTAGATCCATACCCTGAAAAATGACCACGTATTTCTGATACATGCTGTATATACACATTTACATTACTCTCTATTACACTGTCTTATAGTTGTGCACTTCGACCTTTTCTTAATAGTGAAATGTTTTACTTTTCCAATGATATCTTGAATTTTCACTTGCAGTTAGGAAAGTTGCTTAGGAAGCTAGGAAGCTGCTTAGGAAGAGTAGTTTCCCAACAAACAATACTCTGGTGTTCATCATGCATACTGAATTCGAAGTTTTTATGCATCGTTTTTATGTAGGCAGGATTTTACCGTCGATTCCATTTGCATTTGACATCCACCACACCAGAGGTTGTGATTATATATTTACTGACACCAAAATTCACGTTATATTCCGTTAATATCCCAAATTAAAACTTCCTTGAGGTTTTTAATCCCAGCTGTTATAATGTTTATGTAACTATGTTTTCGGATAGGTTTACATCTTTCTCAAATTGCCGTGTTTACTTCGCTGACATTGCATTGTTAATCCTCAAATTCAGCCGCTCTCAAATATGCCATGCTCAAAAGCTTTGCCAGACATTATGTTGACACAAAATAGAATAAATAAAATTATAAGGTTTGAGCATATTGCTGGTAAAAATGGTACCGACTAAATCGCATACCATGAACTTCATTATCGTTAGTATTAACTTCAAATGTCAAATTCTGACAGTTACATTACAATAAAAAATATTTTTCTTCAAAAGGTTGTATACAAAAATAAATACATATAAAACAAATAAATATTTGATTTAACTTCATACCTACTACAAGAACGCCAGTATGGGAACAAAGACACAACAAGATCGCTAACATTTCCCACGCCAAAAAGGCACTTTTAAACATTATAAAAAATTAAATCAATTGGAAATGTGCAATATGCGCTGGTTGTTCCCAGATGAAATTTAAACAAGCAATACAAATAAAACTGAAAGTGTTCCAGTTGTTTAAGGAAAATTAATAAACTTTATTATATTGTATTATTTTATCCTATAAAACATCAAGGTTTAGAGTTTATCCCAATTCAAGCCTAACATATGAGCCGAGAACAAAAAGTTATCTACTTCAAAAGAACAGCAATCCGAACAATATCTGTCCATCACTAATCTATACACTACCTACTAAAATAAAACTGTAAAGGGCCTACCCCCTTTACAGTTTTACTACAGACACTTTGAGCGCAACTTAAATACCTACGGTTTGTGCAAATACAACTATTATATATTAATTATTTTGAGGAAAATCTGCTAATCATAACAGTGTAATAGTTATAATAAGTTGAATCGAAAAGCTAATAACAAATTTTCAGATGTATCGGATTTCACGCATAGGTTGGTGTATACGCGGATAGAGTTGCGGGCACAACTAATTATCAATAAGCAGGTATGGAACAGAATACACTTAAAGTTCAACTGAAAAACTAAAAAAAAAATGAGACACAAATAAACATTAAGAATTGTGAATATCACTCATTATTGAGTAACTATTAATTCTGATTTATTTATGAACTATTACAATAAATATTATTGTTTACTACAACATTTACAATTATCAATACGGCCCTGCGGCACATCCCTGTATGCAGGGGGCGCGGTGCGCGCGGGGCGAGGTGGCGCGCGGCGGATCGACGCGGGCGCCGAAGGAGACCAAATTAGACACAGCGGCAGGCGCACGTCCGTTTGCTCGTAAAAAATAATATTGTAAACACGATCAATAATTAAAACCCCTAAAAACAGTGAAGCAAGCAATTTAATTTACGCCTAAAGGACCTAGCTACAACATTTTGGTGACCCTCGACGAGATAAAATACGCAAGAAAACCTACAACAATACCTACATGTGCCGACCGGAGTTCAGAGTGACAGTGCCGTTATTTTGTGCCAGTGTGATGAGTTGCTAAGTATCATTAATTCATTACATTTATATTCCCGGTCCATCATATTCTTTGCGCATTGCGATTTTCATTATTTCACTTATTTAGTGACTATAGGTTTTCATTGCACATAAAGCATTAAAATATATATATAATACAGATAATATACTGCTGAATTGAAATTACCCGATTGCATATTCTTATATTAATACCTAACTTTACTAACTACTCAATTGTCTAAACTTGTTAATTACTTATCTACATAAAGTTTCTTGCTATTTTAGTAATTCTAACATAACAAATATACCTACATGCTTACGCGCTTATTTAGCTAGTTATTTTACGAAGTATTAACCTATCTTTAACGAACATTGCAGAGTTACGGGGGGTTGATACCGCGAAAGTGTGTGCTGCGTGGTACGCGTAAGAACATACCTACTTGCGTGTACGAATCTGCGCTTCGCTCACATTGCTTCTGCTTCGCTGCTGCTGCTTGCTGGGTGGTTCACGATATATGCACCGATAAACCGCGAGTACATTTTAACGCTCATTATTTTAGTGGTTCTATAGTTTAATTACTCTTTGTTTGTTCCTACTCGTTAAAATGGAGGATTTAAAAGCGTTGATTCATCAGCGTGGCACTATTAAAGGTAGACTCACTAAGTTTGAAAACTATTTAAAAACAATTCAACAAATTGATAGAAAAAATATGCCTAAGTTACAAGTATCCGAATTAGAATTTAAGCTTCAAAAATTCGAATTATTGTTTAATACTTTTGATGAGGTCCAAACACAAATTGAAAAATATACCGACTCATCCAAAATCGATGAGGAGCTTAATGAACGTGATAGAGTTGAACACTCATTTTCTACCGTCATTTCTATTGCGAGTGAAATAGTTTCTTGTTGTAAAAATGTATCATCGCCATCCGTGGCAAGTAACAATGATGATAGTGCCGCGTCGATATCAAAGCATAATATTAAGTTACCGACGATCAAGCTTCCAACTTTTGACGGTAATTATTTGCAATGGCTGGAATACCGTGATACCTTTGATTCTTTAATTCATCTTAATAGTTCCATTCCGGCCATCAGCAAATTTCATTATTTAAGATCTTCCTTGGAGGGTGGTGCCTCTGTCGTAATAAAATCCATTGAATTTACGAGCGATAATTATCAGGTTGCTTGGGACTTACTAAATGAGAGATACAACAACAAAAAAATATTAGTGAATAATCACTTAAAATCATTATTTAATTTTGATAAAATTACAAGAGAATCACATAAATCATTGCGGTACTTAATAGATCATATTTCAAAAAATTTACGGGCATTAAATACTCTTGATGAACCAACCGAACATTGGGATACGTTGATAATTTTTATGATGGCCGCAAAATTGGATGGTAATACAGGTCTCAAATGGGAAGAATACAAAGGCACACTTTCACACGTCGCTAAGTTAGAGGACTTTTACCAATGTTTGCGCAATCGCGCCGATGTTCTCGAAACTGTACAATGTAGTAGTAACACTAGTAACAGTAGTAACGCCAACAAAAGGCAACATACGTCGCTAGTGTCTTCTTCAATTCATATTAATAATAATACCAATAATTGTGCCTTGTGTAAACAAAGTCATCGCCTTTACGAGTGTCTACAATTTAAAGGGATGACCCCCGAGTCCAGACTGAGCTTAGTAAATAAGCTTAGACTCTGTAGTAACTGCTTGCGTGGTGGCCATCATTTCTCACGTTGTGGTTTTGGACCTTGTAGAATCTGTAACAGAAAACATAATTCATTATTACACCTAAAAAATTATAAGGCTTATTCTACGAATTCTAATACTAATCAACAAAATAATACAACTACAAATGATCAACAAGCTACTGTTGAATTACAAAATACTAATACTAATTTACAACAAGATACTAACTTACATCAAAATACTTTACAAAATACACAACAAAATACTAATACGAATATGCTAAAGGTTTTGAATGCTACAAATACATACTTACCCAATCCAGTGTCACTGTCCACGACCATACCTGGTCAAGTTCTACTGAGTACAGCAGTGGTCGAAATTATTGATCCTGCAACTAATAATACTCACTTAGTCCGGGCACTACTTGACAGTGGCAGCCAATCGTCTTTCATAACTGAAAATACAAAAAATATGTTAAATATTATTACAAAACAAAGAGCTGTATCAATTACAGGCATTAACTATGGTACAACAAAAGCAACACAAAGTTGCCAAATATTAATCAAATCAAGAATCAATTCATTTACAGTTGGTGTTTCTTGTCTAGTCATACCCCACATTACGGGTGACATACCAAGTGTTAAAATAAATCCTAAACGACTAAATATTCCAGCTAACATTCTACTAGCCGACCCAACTTTCTATAATCCCTCTGAAGTAGACATACTCCTTGGGGCAGATGTGTTTTGGGAAATAATGGATTCTCACAATCAAATTAATTTAGGGCGAAACAATCCCATACTTAGAGAAACTAAATTTGGCTGGGTGGTAGCTGGACCAATGGGCGGAAGCCCTACTAATAATAATAATACTTGTACTACACATTGTAATTTTAGTCAAGAAATACGAGAAACACTAACGAAATTTTGGGAAATAGAAGAGGTTTCAACATCCAAAAAACTATTTAGCGCAGATGAACAATTCTGTGAGACATATTTTACACGAACTACGACACGTCTTGATGACGGACGGTTTTGTGTCACCATTCCACTAAAGGAAAATCCGGAAACTGCACTAGGTGATAGTTATGAAATAGCAAAAGGGCGATTCCTCAATTTAGAGAAAAAACTATCCAAATCTCCCGAGCTTAAGCAATCATACAAGGAGTTCATTAATGAGTACGAGAGTTTAGGTCATTTAACTGAAATTAAACGCCCCGCCTTTGCCAATTACATCCCACACCATGCTGTAATAAGGCAGCAGAGTGAAACGACAAAATTACGTGTGGTCTTTGACGCATCATGTAGAACTTCATCTGGAAAGTCTTTTAATGAAATACAGGCAGTTGGGCCCATTGTGCAGGACGATTTAATTTCCATTCTAATTCGTTTTCGCGAAAATACTTATGCAGTTTCTGGAGACATTGAAAAAATGTATAGGCAAATTATAGTACACCCTTCACAAAGACATCTTCAGTTAATACTCTGGAGGGATGATGAAACGAAGCCTCTCAGAACACTACAACTCAATACAGTCACATATGGCACTGCTTCTGCACCATACCTAAGTACAAGATGCTTGCTACAATTAGCAGAAGAATGTAATGAACCGATTGTTAGTGACGTCATCAAACATAATTTCTATGTCGACGATTTATTACTTACATCAAATTCGAAGTCTGAGTTACAAACTACTATTGCTGGCGTCACTCAAGAACTAGCCAAGGCTGGTTTTCCATTGAGAAAGTTTCGAACAAATTGTCCTGATATATTTAATAATCCTATATTCTCTAACGATAACTATGAATTTTCAAAACAATCTTCCATTCTAGGTTTAATATGGTTGCCTGCAAAAGATACCTTACAATTTTCTACTAATGTCAAAATACCTAAAATCACAACCAAGCGAACTATACTTTCTTCCTCATCTCAAATATTTGACCCATTAGGGTTACTATCAGCATCAATAATAATTCCAAAAATACTATTGCAAAGGCTTTGGGTAACAAAGCTAGACTGGGATGAACCAGTGCCAGACCAGATAGGAAAGGATTGGAACGAATTTGCAAGTAACATTGATCATCTTTCTAAAATAACAATACCTAGACATGTAACTTTAAATTCCTCTATTGAGGTTGAACTCCATTGTTTCACTGATGCATCGCAGAATGCATATGCTGCATGTTTATATGTAAAATCAGTAAACGATACAGGTAATGCAATAATTAATTTACTATGTGCAAAAACAAAGGTAGCGCCTATAAAACCTACCACCATACCAAGATTAGAATTGTGTGCTGCATTGTTAGGTGCTCGATTGCATGCAAAGGTAATACAGTCTTTTCGTACTAAAATTACAAAAACAACATTCTGGAGTGATTCCCGAATAGTTTTAGGGTGGATTAAAACTCAACCAAAAACATTAAAGGCTTTCGTTTGCAACAGAATACAGGAAATACGCGATTTAACAACGCAAAATACATGGCGATACGTACCAACAGACACAAATCCAGCAGACTTAGCTTCAAGAGGAGTGCAGCCTCAAAACCTGCAAAATGCTAACTTATGGTGGTCAGGACCTCAGTTCTTGCTGCACGGTGAAGATCAGTGGCCTCCCAATGATTTCCCCGATGTAGTACTTCCTGAAATTAAAACAAACGTTAGTAAAACACATGTAAACAATACACACATAATACAATTTGATAACTATTCAAACCTGACAAAATTACAAAGAATATTTGCGTACGTACTAAGGTTCATTAAGATCATGAAATCTAATAAAATTAAAGGTTTACTTACCGCAGCTGAGTTACACACTTCACTGGTTACACTGGCTAGGCTAGCTCAGAGAGAATCATTTCCATCAGAAATTGAAATGTTGGAACAAAATAAATCATTACCTTCTAAATCACATGTTTTGTCTCTTAACCCATTCTTGGATAGCAAAGGCGTGTTGAGAGTAGGTGGGCGTATCCAAAATGCTACTCAATGTAATTACGACAAAATACATCCCATACTAATTAATTCAAAACACACTTTTACAAAACTTTTATTTAATAGACAGCACGTCAAGTTACTTCATTGTGGTCCACAGCAATTACTAAGTTCTATACGTGAGCAATTTTGGCCATCGGGTGGACGTGCCCTTGCTAGGAAAACTGTTAATAATTGTGTCATTTGTATAAGAATGCGAGGCAAAACAATGCAACCCATAATGGGAAATCTGCCTCAAACTCGCGTCACACCTGCTTCTCCATTTGAGATTTGTGGCGTTGATTTTGCGGGGCCATTTTATATTTCTAGCCGAAAAGGTCGCGGTGCCAAAACTTCTAAATGCTATCTAAGCGTATTCGTATGTTTTTCTACCAAATCCTTACATTTGGAGGTCGTAAGTGACCTGAGCACAAACGCATTTATTCTATGCCTACGAAGATTTGTGTCAAGGCGAGGTATGCCTAAAATTATATATTGCGACAATGGCACCAACTTTGTGGGAGCAAGCAATGAGCTTAAACGTATGCTTAGATCTTGTCGTGAGCCGGTCAGTGAGCTAGCGGCCGGAGAAGGCATAGAATTCCGGTTCAGCCCTGCGTACTCTCCGAATTTCGGTGGACTTTTTGAAGCGGGTGTTAAATCGGCTAAACACCACTTAAAACGAATCATAGGTAATTCAAGTTTAACATTTGAAGAATTAACAACCCTTTTTTGCCAAATCGAGGCTATTTTGAATTCCCGACCCCTAACACCATTGTCAGCCGACCCTTCTGATATTTTACCACTCACGCCTGGTCACTTTTTAATCGGTCGTCCTCTGGCTTCGCTACCATCGCCTACAACGGAGAAGCTCTCACTAAATAGATATCAACATCTTGAAAAACTACGTCAATCCTTTTGGGACCGGTGGACAAAGGACTACCTGTGCGAACTTCAACAGCGTGTCAAATGGCGCACTCGAGGGCGCGACATCAAACTTGATGAACTTGTCATCGTCCAAGATGAACATCTTCCGCCGATGAAGTGGCAATTGGGTCGCATCGAACAAATGTATCCAGGCCCTGATGGCGTATGCAGAGTTGTGGACGTCCGGACAAGCAAGGGCTTATTAAGAAGAGCAGTCTCCAGATTGTGTCCTCTTTTACCTGAGGAATCGGCTTGAAAGCGAGGCTTTCAAGGGGCGGGAGGATGTTTACTACAACATTTACAATTATCAATACGGCCCTGCGGCACATCCCTGTATGCAGGGGGCGCGGTGCGCGCGGGGCGAGGTGGCGCGCGGCGGATCGACGCGGGCGCCGAAGGAGACCAAATTAGACACAGCGGCAGGCGCACGTCCGTTTGCTCGTAAAAAATAATATTGTAAACACGATCAATAATTAAAACCCCTAAAAACAGTGAAGCAAGCAATTTAATTTACGCCTAAAGGACCTAGCTACAACAATTATAAAACCAATTTAATCTCGCAATCTATCTTGAGTGTAGATAGTTTTGTCTGATATCTGTACAAGCAGGTATATTTTCCGTAACAGCCATAAAATAAGTAGATTAAAAAAGGTATTTCTGCTAATAAAACACTAGATCGGGCAACACTCGTTGACAATCAATAAATTATTTACAATGACGTATAAAGAAATCAATTTCAATATACGGTTAATCTTTACTCTTCGGCTTACAGGTAGATGTTCTTTCTATTGTAAAGGATTATAATATTAAGTTTTTTATTTATCGACACTGAACATTCGTATTTTTGCCATATATATCTTTCTCTTTCTTTGTTCCGAGATAGAAAGAAACAACTAGCTATATTAGCTGTGAAGTTAGCCGTCGTAAGATTTGATTTACTATTCACTATTTTATAGAGATATCATGTTAGCGACTCTAATCCCTAACGTAACCAAGTTAAGAACTAAAATCGCTTGCATGAAAATTTACATTTACTTTGAAAGTAAATAGTAAAAAACTCGTAATAGAGGTACAGTTCGTTGAGATAGAACAGTTGTTGTATTAAGATATTTCTGATAGCAAATTATTTGCCGCGATATTATAAAAGGAATCGCAGGAAACTATTATTATTAGTATAATATATTTTGTCTCTTTCTAAATAAACTGAACAACTGTCAGTTCATTGAAATCTCATTTATGAGATACGGAATGTTTTAAAGTAAAAAAATCCGATTATATGTTATCTCTCTATCATCAAATGTCTCCTAAGCTCCGTTATCCTACCTATCCTACTAATATTATAAATGTGAAAGATTGTGAGGATGGATGGATGGATGGATGGATGGATGGATGGATGGATGGATGGATGGATGGATGGATGGATGTATGGATCTTTGTTATTCTTTCACGCCAAAACGGCTGAACGTAACGTTAACGAACGAACGTAACGATATAGTCTGGAATAGCACATATGCTACTTTTTATCCCGAGAAAATGTAAGGGTTCGTAAACCATGCGGGCGAAGCCGCGGGCGGAAGCTAGTCATCAGTAAACTTTTAACGTGTATACGTATATTTGATAGGTTGTGACTAGTTATGTTATTCCATAATGCACAGATAAGATGTACTATTTACGCTGGAAAACTAACAACTATTTCCACGGGAGTAGAGACGCGGCTATCGTGGATTGAATTTGGAAGACTACTTCCACGAGCTAGCAATAATTCCTTTAGCGTTCAGAAAGTACTGTGCCACTGGCACAGACCACTCTTCAGAATGAGAATGGCCTAAAAAAGGCCTTAGTTCTCTATGCTGTACTGGTCTGGGTTGGCGGACTACACACGTGTGTGTATTGAAATTGAAAACCTTCTGGAGCCCTCTTCTAGTCCAAGTTTCCACATGATGTTTTTTCTTCATCGTCAACTCAACTGCAATATTTGTCCTAGCCACTTGGCTACTACGCCAATCATTGAAAAACTTGATAAATATATGGAACTTGTTATTCACTTGTAAAATTGTTCAATTCCAGGAGCTGTTACCGCGTTCTAAGAGGGCGCCGACAAAGGGAGTCCAGGTGGGCCCGCCAGTCGGTTGGGCCCACCATCGCAACAAATTTTGTTTGCAGTAAGTGCTTTAAATTTATTTTTAATCATTGTCTTCGTAAAAAGAAATAAGAAGATTTGTCTTCTTGAAAAATATTATCTCAATTTGAATTTAGAAAAACAATATTTTTCATTATAAATCTATATGGCAATAAACAACTACTTACAACGATACAATGGCTACGGCGGCCTAATTACGTAAAAAAAGCGACAGCAACGCGACAGCCACGCGACCGCAGTCTCACTGTCATCCAATACATTATATGTCACAAAAATGACGTTTGACAGAAGTTATCGCACGATCTACGCCTGTCGCTACATCGGTAATCAGGCTGCGGGTAGTCAATTTGACTATGACGCAGGTCAGAGAGCCTAAGACAAAACACGCACGGTTTACTATAAGAGCGTTCAGTCCATCTAGACAGGTCTTTTGAGATAATACAATGCCCATTACGTAAAACCTCTGTAGGCGTACAAGCTGAGCTATAAGAATTTTATACTGGAGCCATTATCATCGACAGATGGATATAGGTAAATGGTAATAGGAAGCTCATAAGTGTAACCCTAGCACCATAAACCTTCTGTCCCATATAACAGCCTCTAAGGCGATAAAGTAACTATATAATATTTACACGCCTCACAATACTGTCTTTAAACGCTTCACGATTTCCTAGTGGTCATTTCGTCAACGATAAACCCACGGATATCGCCGACAATAAAAATAAAAATTACTCCTACACCCAATTTCGCGAGATTGGAACCAAAATAAATATTTTGTGAGTGAATCTTTTATGATATGAGACAGGTTTTATTCTTCGGGTGTTCAATAAACTTTTAGTATGATAAATCATGTATTTGTGTTAATCCAATATCACTATGAAAAGAGCAAGAGTTACTAATTAAAAGTGTTTTTTTTTATTTAAAAAACGATTTCGCCTATACCGATGTGCTCTAATTTTACGGGGCTGAATTGTTCACCTAAGCAAATCTTATATTTTTACAAGTAGGACTATTTTTATAAAGAAACCTATATTATAAACAAGACGTGACCGCGATATCGTCAGCATGGATTTCGATTGCACGTGAAAGTTATTCAAATCTTATGAGCGATAACGCCGTGGTATAAATATTATTGTTTATTATCAAGTAGCACTAAATTGGTCTTCTGGTTTTTAAATTCTACGTGTTCAGACGAACAAACAACTTAATTATTTTATTATAGTAGATTTCGAAGGTACAGATAGTATATAAACAATATAAATAATTATAAAATATATAAATATTATAAACAGGTTTATAATCCATCTTATATACTATCTGTGTCTTCGAAATCTACTATACTAAAATAATTAAGTTCTTCATCGAAAAAATGGATGAAGTTGATTCAGAATAGTGAATATTTTGAGTAAAAATAGGGAGCTCGCGGCCCGTGAGTTCTGGCCTCCTTAATATCTCTGCGAACTATCAAAAAAAGCCTAGAGGTTAAGATTCGTTTAATTAACAAAAATCTTTTAACAAAAAGCACTCATTAAAATGGTTTCAGCATCACAACCACAGAGAGTCTCAAAAGCAGAGAACAAAGACAAAGACATACACAAAAACTTATTTAACCTGAAACCTAATTTTAGTGAAAAACATGTTTTCGTCAGTTTCAGTAGTTGCCCTAATAATGCTACTTAGACTTTAGGGTGCGTTCAGACTTGTTTTATTTTATTTTTATGGAGCCTTAAATATTTTATAGCGGAAGAACGGGGTTTATTGAAGGAATTTTAAACTTTTATTCGCTCGTTTTTCGTGACATACTTTTAACAGATTGTTAGACTACTGTAGGATATCATTTATTAAACCAAAAGTTAATTCACCTACAGTAGCTGTAAATTTTAAATCATGTTATATTATAATCAAACTTTTTTTTCTTAATTTTTTTTACGAATGCCACATATCGTTTTTATATTATTTTTGGAAACTATGATAATCATGTTTTTATTTTTAAATTAAATCAATCAATCAAAGGCACTTGTGAATCAAATAAACTATAGTTGCACGGTTCTAAAAAGTAAGTGTTATGGATATTAAAAGGATATAAACTCACTTTTCTTACATTCTACACCTTTTATAATAATTATTTCCACGAAGTCTCCAAAGTCTACCCAAACCTCTTAATTAAGTAAATTGATAGTGTCTGCTGATTCACGTAGCAGGTATACGGAGCGTGAAAATCTCTGTTTTACTTTGTAGAAAACCTTTTTGTCTCAACACAAAGAAAATCTTGGAAAATACAGACTCATTGTATTCGAAATATTTCCGCTTAAATAATTTTTATTGAAAGTAGAAAAATAATTAAATGAAGGTACCTTTTTATTATATCAATAAATGGAATAGTTTAATTCTTATTTATTTAGAAATAAAGTTTTTAAAATAAACAGTAAGCATTTAATTTTGATTCCTTCGAACAGCTATTAATTTAATTTTATTAAATTTCGCGATGGATATTTTTTAATAAAAAATGCTGATTTTGTTACAATTAATTAATCAAATAATGGCTGTAGCCATGAAATTAGTAACTTTAAAGATAATATTAAAATTGTTCCCAAAACATGAATTCAAAACAATACCAAAATGACATGTTATAACATGTCTCCACCTAAGTTATTGCGAGACATGAAAACCGCACATTAATAATTTTATTCCCGCGACGATATTATTTCTCTTTGGGTTATATGAGAAACACCGCGAAGACACACCAGGCGACTTTTTGTATGACGACAGTTGGGCAACTGTTGCACTGTATTGTATGTTAATTTTAATGTATCAGATTGTGACCTGCTAAGATAAGACGTGTGTGAAGGAACGAGGTATAGTGTTCCTCCATTGAAAAGGGAGGATCCTCCGACCAACCGAGGTGATATTGCCTGGCGTGCCGAGGCTCGACGGTTGATGTCAGACATTTGTATATGTGTTAGAATCGATGTAAACTCTCATAGTGCGATTCAGGATATTCTGTTGTCGCTTCATTCCAATAGATAGCGCTTTACTTTTTGCTATGTTGCGAGAAGTAGTCGCTACAAGTATAAGGTAATGAGACTTCTTAACATACCGAAAAATAATATTCTTAATTAGCTCTATTATGATAACAAAACGCTTAATTATACTGCAACATAGTTATAATATCCGAGTATTCGTGAAAAAACAACAAATCTAATCTTATTTTTTGCTTTTTTTTTGGTTTCTTTACGTGGAAATACTCAGTAGCAGCACGGAGTATAGAACTGTGCCCGGTAGATGGCAATAAGTTCGCCCCCTATTACCTGGGACTCAGTAACGGCATCAGCAAAATGTGTGGATGTACAATAGTAGACATCTACCTAACCCTTCGGGGAATACAGGCGTGATGCTATGATGATGATGATGATGATCTATAAAGAACAATATCTATAAAAGATAAAAATCATCGAACATAATAATTTAGTTTTTTAATAATATTTTAGCATCTCGTCTACACCAATCTTCCTAATACCCTCAACGAGGAAGCTGTCATAACGCGATAATATAAACTTTGAACAATAACCATCAATCCTTTGAAAGTTGTTGTGTAAATCAAAGGACGCTATTAGGACCTGCAGTTTAAGATAACCATTTGTATTTCGAACATCGGCAACAAGAGTGTCACAACTCGTTCAATGTACTTTTCTGGAGGTCACTTTATTCTTTTTTTTTTATTTATAATTCCATATTTTTTATTCTGAGAGAGTATATCGGAAATCCTGCCACCTCTCGGTGAAGAATCGTACTATAATTATGACGTTTTTTAGCAGATAAAGTTTGTGATTGTCTATCTCATGGGATACTTATCTCAACTTCGTATTTTGTATTGTGACTCTCTTGTTCCCGATGTGCGATTTGTTAATAGTCAAGTATTATGACTTACATATTTAGTACGTACTTAAATTGATAACGAAATTCAAATGATTTTTTTTTTCAAATTTTTTAATGTATGGTCTCCAACATCAACTGAAAAACATTGATCTTTACATGACATTGCACCTGTAATCGCCGTAAGGGTTAGATAGAGATGTAGATACTTTTATACACCCACATCGTGCAGTTATTAAGTCCGATCTAATACTGGGCGAACCTATTACCATCTACCGTCCACAATTATAAACTTTGGACTGCCAGTGAGAATTTTCGAATAGAAAAACCCGACAACACTACCCGACCCAAGGATTGAACTCAGAACCTTAAGCTGAGCAGTTGCGCTTATGACCACCTCAACAATGTGGGAGTTACCTTTAGATTCAACCATAATAACGTTATATCAGTGGTAATTAACCACAATAGATAATTATTATGTGTAATTATTATAATTCTCAAATTAATTATCCTCGAAACATCGTATAAAACAAGATAAGCATTGTAAAACAAACTTTCCGCAATATTTGCTTTTATTGTATTTTAAACTGTGATCAAACAAAATAGTTACAAAAGGTTAACTCAACGCGAAACAAACGCGATTTACATTCCACAAAATTGCACTCGTCCTCTGCTTTAACATAATGCATAATTGATAGAATTCATTTAATAACAAGTAAATCGTTATCCGTCAGAAATTATTATAAAGTGCACAAAATAATTTTAAATTATATTATTATAAATATCAAGACATACCTTGATATCAATACCCATAGATATTAGCAGATACCCAGTATTGATCACTAGTAAATGAATCAACATCCAGTTGGGGTTGTCAAACTTGGATAGCTATAGATACCACGTCTAAAATATTGATTTTTAGCTCCATCTACAGCTTTATTACGTAAAAATAGCGACAGCAACGCGACAGCCATACGACAGCACCCTCATTATTGGTCAATTCATACATAAATGACACAAAAATTACGTTTGATAGAAGCTATTGCGCGATCTACGCCTGTCGCAAACTTGCTACATCGGTAATTAGAGTAGGTAAGGTTGCCAATCAAACCGAACGTTATCATAAATCAAAAACTAGTGTTATACAAAGAAACTTCTGCATTTCTCTGTTTAGTGGTTTTAGCTGTTATACAGTCTCTAACCCTTTAATAACAAAATTTGTTTCGTAATAACAAACTAGTTTTTGTCGCGATGGCGAACTTCAAACAACGCTATTTACGTTTACAGCGTTTTCATTTCGTAACTTTGAAATGAAACGCTAGATGAACAGAATAGTTAAGTGCCTATTTGTATTCATACTCATCTTTTGACCTCGTAAAACTGTGTGTCACTATAATGTTACTTGATACACTCTGGCTCTCATATTTTTTAGAATTTTATTTCTTCTAATTTATTTTATTTCAAAATATAATAGTAAAATGGTATTTTATTACGTGGGACGTAATAATGTCAAAATGAGAGTACACTAAAATATGTATCACCATTCTACTGCTTCTGATCTGACAGGAATACCAAATTATATAGTTGGCAATTTTGAAAAAGTTCATTACATATTTTAAACCATCCACTAGAACGGGCAACCGCCCCGTTCTACGTATTCTTTCTCGACAAAAAGCGTGGCATATTGTAGGAGTCAAAATCAAGCAAGGGCTTGAAATTATAAATATATTTAGTAATAACTACCTGCCGCGGCTTCGCCCGCGTGATTTATGAACCCGTACATTTTTCCGGGATAAAAAGTAGCCTATTCTAGACTATAATCTATCTGTGTGCCAAATATCGAGATCCGTTCAGCCGTTCTGGCGTGATTGAGTAACAAATATCCATCCATCCATCCATCCATCCTCACAAACTTTCACATTTATATACTAGCTTCCGCCTGCGGCTTCGCCCGCGTGGTTTACGAATCGTATATTTTTCCGGAATTAAAAGTGTGCTATTCCAGACTATAATCTATCCCTGTGCTAAATTTCATCCAGATCCGTTTAGCCGTTCTGGTGTGATTGAGTAACCATCCATCCATCCATCCATCCTCACAAACTTTCACGTTTATAATATTAGTAGGATAGGATAGGACACACTACTACAATTATAAGTACTACATATACAATAAAGCGCAAAAGACATTTTCTTTTTAGCTAAAATCTTGACAATATTTAATTATAAAATTCTTGTACTAGATTTTGATATTAAAACGAATATTAACAAAAATATTACAGTGTGAATTGATACTAAAACCCGCGATTGGAGCCTTGTAATTCAACATCAATTTCAAACATATTCAATTTACTTTCTCATAACATCTCGTTGCTCCACGCGTATCACAATGATTCATTAAATTTAATTTTCCAATTCATTTTCATATCCGGGACATTAAACCGGGTGTATCGTCCATTTATGCGCGTAATGGTTCAACATTTTTGTGAAGAAAAAAAAAAAACAGACCATCCGACCTTCAATTATGTACCCCTATTACACCTAACGAGACCTTCCTAGAGCCTTACGTGTATTCGAATTTATTTTATGCAAATAAGATCTGAATGATTTAAAAATTTAAATTTACTTTTCTGATAAAATGGTACGTACATACATTGGTACTAAATATGAAAGGCGGCAAAATTTTTAACCTAGGTTATTATTTTTTATTCCTGGCGGATGTTTTTTTGTGGTATATTGTATGAGAATAATTAAGGAGCATTTTATTGCGTAGTGTACGGGGCTAGGTGTAGTGAGGAAATAAAAAAATATTGATTTCGACATAAAAATGGTGTATAATTAAGATCAAGAAAAAAGCGGGAAAAATAGAATGTGAAAAAATGTAATAAAAAAAAAATTGCGGAGCATAGATAATCATAACCAGCCTAACATTTGATTTTCAAATTTCGAAGCATTGAAATGCTTGATATCTTCGCGTTGGAATATCAACACGTAGTGTACACTGTACAGGACGTTTTATGATATTTTTATATTTTAGGTGGTTTTGTTTGTAAATTTATTTTATTTATTGTTAATTAAATATAGCAAATGCATGAGTTTTTTTCATTTGTCAAGAAGATCAATTATTCTGTGAGATCAATTATTAATAATTCGGTGAAACCTATTGCAGTAGACTGCCAAATATTAACTGACTACTGAACAGACTGCCGATTCACATTCCAGGTTTACAAACAATACCATCATCTGCCTAGCCTTTTCTCAACTACACTGCAGCCGGCTTCCAGTCTAACCGGTTGCGGCAATTTTTTTTAAACTTTACCCCTCACTAGGATTTCTCCTGTATCGTGGGTACAGTTTACAAACATACATGTTACATGCATACACAACCAGACCCACACATATCAGTATTTTACACAGAGTGACTGTCACCTAACCTCCGCTACTAAATTACTGAGAGAAACTGATACTTTAAGGTTAGACTCGTTGTCAGACTTTTTGGGATGCTGACACCCGTAAAAATTGCCATAGGTATTCATATGACACCGGGATCGACTGTTTAAAGTGTTTACCTAGGTATATAGGGTTCTCGATGTGTGTAAAACGGTCACCCATCCAAGGATCGACTTTAGCAAGCGCTGCTTAACCTCGCAGATCCACTGATCTGCAGTCGTTTTATAGCTACAAGCCCCTTTAAAATATACACCATCTCATTTAAAACAAGGCACAGTATTCCAGTTAAAATTTTTAATTCACAGAACTTTTTTACATTTTCACACGCTCTACAAAACCAGCGTCAAAACAACTTTTTTTTTTTTTTTTACATCCAATATTTTAGCACGAAAACATTTGTGAAAGAATAACCCAGAATTGTGAGAGGCGTAGAAAGAGCCTGTTATATTTAGATAATTACATTACTTGATGAAATTGTTAGGGCCCGGGTAGACGGTTTAATAATGTGGTAATAGTAGAAAATAATAGCATAGTAGGTACTATTATTATTTGATTCTGTGGTAATAGGCACTTAGAGACGTAATCAAGTAAACATTGTTGTGATTGGGTGGGCAGTGATTATTTTCCCCGAATAAATGTGATTTCGACCGATTTTCTGGATTATTTTCTTGTGTGGTGGCGGAGTGAGCTCGTTTTTATCCGATTATTTTAATCTAATCTAACTGCCTCATTGGTTTAGAGGTTGCCAGTGAGGCTGGTAGGTGTGAGGTCCTAGGTTCGAAATCCATAGTGATTTTTCAGAGAGATTGGCCCGTAGATTGACACGTGAGCGACTCACAGTTGAATTTTCGTCAATGCGCGCGCTGTATCATATAAACAAGTAATATTCGAATAATAAAATAAAAATAATAATCTTAATTTATTACATATGTTTATTGACCTTGAGATTCTTAAGTTTACGATAAACATAAGATTGTAATCAGGATCCAAGCTGATTGGTAGAAATGTAACAAACAAATACGATGACACGATTGACGCAGTGGCTAAGCGAATAGCTTTCTGCGCTATGTGTCGCGGGTTCGATCCCCGCACGGAACAAATAGTTGTATGATCTACAGATAGTTGTTTCGGGTCTGGTTGTGTGTGTATGTGACATGTATGTTTGTAAACTGTACCCACGACACAGGAGAAATCCTAGTGTGGGGCAATGTTTTTAAAAAAGAAAAGAACTTTTACAAGTCTTTTTTAAACTAGATGGCGTCGGCATTTTCTATGACTATCCCTGAGAATGAACTTCGAAACAAAGTCAGGGGTTAGAGTTCTCCTCTGTCAAGTGTACACTTTGTAAACTGTAACCACGACACAGGAGAAATCCTAGTGTGGGGCAACGTATTTTTTTTTTTAAAGTAATAATTTATGCTGCTGAAATCTGTACAATATTGGTAATCCCTGCCTCTTAAACTAGTTAGGTTTACCTGTATCTTTAGAGACAGTATTCAGCTATGAAGTTACTTTAAAAAGATTTATACAACTAGTGAAAACTGTGTCGATCTACCATCTGATACAATAGTTTAAAATTTACTTTATAAATAAAACAAACAGGACACATCCCAATCTGAACACACTGTATCAAATTGCCCAAAGGTATTATGTACTAAATACAGAGCAATAATGATAAAAAATAACTGTTATATGTAAGCGCGAGCAATATCAATTTTGGCAACATCTTGTGTTGTGCAGTTAGGCGGTTAATGTTCTCCCTCTTGATAACAAAACCACGTACAATATCAGACATATTCGTACATTATGTTGGTAACTGACTCATTTATATAGTGTATATTTGAGCAGCTGCTCATCATGAAGTCGGTTTCGATTCTCAGGTCATATAAATGTGCCCGGTGACAATAAGCTTGGCCCTTAAAAACTGCTCCAACTAAATATGAGTGTACAATCAAATAAACCTCTGCTTTACCCTTCGGAGAATACAGGCGTGATGCTATGTTATGTTACATGAGAATAAGGGATACATTTTACTCTCAATAATTAATATTTTAGGTAAACAAGGATGCTATTTACTTATTGAAAACAATGTACTAACATACATGTAACAATATACTAAAATTCGTTTCATACATGAGTAGGTATATTAAATTGGTCGGCATAGCATAGAAGAGATTATCGCTAAATTATCTAATCAAAGATACATATATACTCTTCATACACACACGACACAATTTTAAGTCAATCCATTTTCAATATCATCATCATCAGTACGCAGTGATAGCCTAGCGGTTGAACGCTTGCCTTTATGCAAGATGATCTAAGTTCAACTCGGCCTACCTCTGACTTTTCTGAATCATGGCCGGATCCGAATTTGATTATCACTTGCGTTAACGGTGAAGGAAACATAAAAACATCGTGAGGAAACCTGCATATGTGTGTGTTCTCCAATTCGCATTGGGCCAGCGTAATAGTTTCAGGTCTAACCTTTGTCATTCTGAGATGAGGGCCTTGCCCATCAGTGGGACAGTTATGGACTGAATAAATATTATATTTTACATCATCATCAAAATAAAATTCCTTTTTCCACCTTACTACAAGAACTTAGGTACAATCATCAGTTCATCAGATACAGATTCATCCTACTAATATTATAAATGTGAATGTTTATGAGGATGGATGGATGGATGGATATTTGTTACTCAATCACGCCAGAACGGCTGAACGGATCTGGATGACATTTGGCACAGAGATAGATTATAGTCTGTAATATCTTTTTAAATGTACAGGTTCGTAAAACACGCGGGCGAAGCCGCGGGCGGAAGCTAGTCAGTTATAAACGATTATTTCTAAAGTCGTGATGATGGATTTATAAACTAGGATTTCGTATACCTTTCTCTTTTTTCTACATTACAAAACCTACGATCTGTATATGCAATTATTTGCAAATACGTTTATTGCTTTTTTCATTTGTTTCCTTAAAACTCCACTCCTTTTCTTTTACAAAAGTTTTTACCGTGGCGTCGGGGTAAATAAAATTAAAAAGCTTCATGTGGCGCCACAATTAAAAGTAATCGTTATTGTCTCCTGTTTGCATATTTGCACTAATGTAGGCTGTTATGAGTTGTAATATCACGCCTGAATTCTTAAGGGATATGCCAAGGTGTAATGCTGTACACGCACATTTTGACGACGCTGTTATGGAGTCTCATGTAATACCACCCACAAGACTATTGTCTATCTGATACTTAGAATTCCTATAGGTACGCGATCTCATGCTCAATAGTCGCAGTTACGACTACTAAACCATGAGGTAGTCAGACTTGTAAGGTATAGGTAATATTTTTATCTCAGCCCTCTCAGAACTTTCTTAGATTTTTAAAACAAAAAAATACTTTTCTAGAATATTATAAAAGTTTCGAGTTACGACGGAGAGTGGCAAGTTCTGTCTTATTGCCGCAAAATATGAAAGACTTTAACTCGAGAAACTCTGCGTTGCATTAAGACCTGCCTCTATTACTGTAAGTTTTCTTCTGTAAGTGCCAAATAATACTAGTGTTGCCATAAAATTTACTAGTAACGTGCGAGTAAAATTCTATCGAGGATAGTCTGTAGTATAAACGGCATTTTATAATAGTCCATATCACCATTAATGGTCAGAATTTAAAAGCACGAGTTTCTATTGGTAATCTTCTTGACACAAAATCCCAACACACATGACTACTACAAACACACCAGATCAATGTACCTATTAGTGCTATAATTCAGCTTAAGCTTTACTGTGTACTTTAGTATTAATGGCAATAGGGTCACTTCTATGTACGCCATCTAGTTTAAAAAAGACGTGTAAAAGTAATTGAAAAATCCTAATTGCAAAATAAATAATTTCACTTCATTTCATTATAATCATATCAAAATAAGAATAGGAATGGCCTTCCGCCATATTTTGTGACGAGTGTGACAATTTTTTTTTAAAAAAATCTTTTTTTTTTTTTTACATACATATATCGAGTAGAATAAACGTTATGTTCGCAGTATAATGCGAATGCGATATTTGCGAATCGTACTTTCTAACGACAGTTGACAAATACAGGTCATACAGGCCTTAAACCGAAATGTATTTTATGACGTTTTAACCAAAACTTTACGACTCTAATAGTGGCACAATTTCAAAACATTTTTCGTGATCAAAGTATGATAAAACTAAGCAAACTTAGATATATTTTTTATTTCCTACATCGTTTCATCTGATGGAATGTAAATAGTTTATGGGGACATAACAAGAAATGAGGTTCACGATAAGTTCCCATACCGATCTCGATGTGAAATAAAAAGAAGTAGTAAAATTTGTTGTAAAACAGATGGCGTAAAATTTTCTCTTCTTCCTGCAAACAGTTCATTGAGTGCACTATCTTTAAACGCTTGTGGAACATCTTTAGCCACTTTATCCGGGTGGCTTTTTGAATAAATACGGCTAAGAAAACTAGAAAAATGATTGACCCAAGCGGGATTTAAACCCGCGACCTCAGAAGATACAAGAGCAGACACGTTAAGCCAGAGGTCGCGAGCTCAAAAGCCCGGCCGGTGACAATCATTTTTCAAGTTTTCTTTGAAGTATTTTTACAAAATGACGTCACATAACATGGCCAAAAAATATTAAAAAAAAAAATTAATTAAAAGTATTTAATTTTATTAAGTACTTTGTATGTCATAGTCCAACACTGAGCCAGTGTAACGCCATACTTCAGCTATCGCTAGAACCGTCGTTTAAGATACAACACCGGCAGATTTTGACTGTAGAACTTCAGCATTTAAATCATTTATAAGCCATATAATTAATATGTTCTACCTCATTAGTATCGTGTTCGTAAGCGCGACAATCTTGAGGTTGACTGGCGACATTCGATTTTTAATACCTATAACGTCTCTCTTCTATTCCCTAAAAATAATATTGGATATTATTTCTTAATTGTGCCTACATTTTCAGTTTTTAATATATCTTTATAGCGTTTATTATCCTACAACAGTAGTTATCTACAATATAAATTAATAATGCAAACTCAGGCACATTATTCTGCCTTTGTAACAAAAGTTCTTCAATTGTTACTAACTTGTTATTTCGTAAATGAGAGTTTTTATCAAAGTAAATCTATTGTAAATAGAGATACTTATTTTAAGTGGGTACTTCATTCCAAGTAATTTCGGGAACGCCTTAAACAAAATGAGAGTAAGTTAACAAGGTTTTGGATAAAAATACATATAATAAGAACTTAGAAAGCTTTTTAACTAGTATTGTTTTATTATATCACTAGGGACTAACACTAACACTTTTCAATAATTGCATTAATTACTATTATCTTTTGTATACCAAAATGGCGCCCTATGTGGGACCATGAATTTAAAATGTGTTTTAAAAATAACGATTCCGTTTACTGCTAAGTTGATAAAATTTAGATAAAGCTACAAACACAATATAAGGCATCGAGTTCATGCAAATTAAATTGAGTCATTAAATTTTGGCGCCCAACATGGGACTCGCATTTTTAACTAAATTACTAAACATGCCAAGAAAATTACAATATTCTTAGAGAAGCAACTTAATTCTGCGTATCGAAAATCTAATTACAAAACTAGAATTCGAGACGTTCTCTCAACCGTCTTTAAAACGCAACCGATCTGTAATAAGAGGGTGGCAAATGCAAATTACAAACTTTATAAAGCGGAGAAAGCCTCGACGGAGTTGTACAGCGACGTGGAAGGTCATTTCGCCGTTTGAGACGTCTGATCCTATTAAATTACATAGTCAGACTTTTATTGGATTCCTCACGTTTTTGATGTTGACTCTTTGATGTGAGATGGGTGTAGTGTAATCGATGGCCTGACCATTTGTATGCTAAAGTGGACAGAATGTAGGCACTTGAAATTTAGAGGGTAGTTCGTGATAATGAAAGCAATTCCAGTACTTATTTGGAAAGTTAATGAAAATTCTCAGTATCGTGGTTCAGAACATTTTTTGTATTGAGGATAAAAAATTTGCGTGATTCAAAAATAGTTCTACAACTATATTTACAACGGACAAGTCCGTGATGAGATAATAAGCTGTCAAAACCACGGTATTGGATATTTTATGCTCAGTAAACTAATCCGATATCAAAGAACACCAATATTATTTGTTGAGTTGGACTTTGATTCGATCAATAAATATCATATCAATTTGAAGTCTAAGATTATTTATTAATTGCTAAAGGTTTGTTGTTGTTGTTTAAAATTTTATGATCATCACACTAGTATGTTGTTTCGGATCATTTTTCATGGCGACTTTGTTTAGAAACAGTATATCAGCGTTAGTAACTGGAATGTTATTTTTGTTAGCATTATGAGCAAGTTTGGTTTTGTTACTAGTATTCCTGTTTATACTTCCAACTAACCGATATTCTTAATGTAAAGTACTATAGTTACAGATGTTGCACATATTATGTTATAATCGTGTTAGAAACATCAATCAACCTTCATCAATCAAAAATCCTTTTGTCTGAACAGACTCTACTCACAATTTTTTTCAAACAATTGTCAATTCAATGTTTCCTGTCAAATAGTCCAGATAGGAGTGAGTACGAGCTCGCTCTAGTTGGACTTTTGGCGCTTGATAATGATCATAGTAGCAACCTTTCTACGTTTACTGCTAGGCATTAACCTCCCCTAAGATTTCTACGTCAAACGGCTTTGAGCTATTGTCCTTCAACGACACACCACAATTTTCACTGGTTCAACCATCTAGTGTGGTGCCATCCTACGCTTTGGTTTCAATACAGTTCAATATTTTCCCAGATGCTTTTTGCGATGGTTCCTCCCTATTGCCAGTTCAATTTCTATGTGGCTCACAGCAATGTCGGTCACTTTTGTTCTTCGTGCTATTTGATGTGAGATGCCAATTGTATTTAATCAATGACACTATTTTTTTTTCTTTCTCTTTATTGTTACTTGGACGCTTTTAATCTTACAAGACTATGCCAGCCTCATCGTACCCTAAATATCAAGATATAGAGAGAGGTACTATGTTCTATTTAAATTTCCCGTGAATTCATCAATTTTAATAGCACCATCGCTGTATGGTTTAGACAAAATACTTTGAAAGACTCTGTAACATTAATATTTAATTCAGTCATTAATATTTCTCTCTCTCTCTTTTGTACCCGACGCATTCCACTAACAAGTGATAGATGACACTAAATTAATATAGTCATCTCGTAGAAAACTGAAACTAGCAAAATGAATAATCGAAATGATTATTTAATTTATGGTACAGTTATCGCAGTTTGTATCCCACGTTATTTGACTCTAAGTATACTACCATATGGTACAAATTGGATTGTTTCATGTGCATTCATGAATTGATACAACCATAAACGTATTTGGCTTAAATGAAAATGGAAGTGAAATTGTGTTCAATCGTGTATCTCTAATAGTGTTTAATGACTAGCGTGGCATTGTTTGCAGGCATATACGAGCACATAGCGATAGCTAGATTGAATGAGCATTTGAACATTAATTAATTTCCATATGACATGATACTGAAGAAATCTGGGGCTTCATATTAACACTACATTTTAATAATACAGATTGTTTCTTTTGTTTTTGTTTTCTGTACTCACTGAGTGCTTTAGTTATGTGTGTTAATAGTTAAGATGCATTGTGACAATGTCTTATTTAATCTCTAGATCAAAGTATAGTATATGAAGGCACGGTTGGCGAAGTGGCTAAGCGATTAGCTTTCTCCGCTACGTGTCGCGGGTTCGATCCCCGCACGGAACAAATATTTGTATGATCTACAGATAATTGTTTCGGGTCTGGTTGTGTGTGCATGTGACATGTATGTTTGTAAACTGAACCCACGATATAGGAGAAAATCCTAGTGCCCTCACTAGGATTTTCTCCTATATCGTGGTGCAACGTTTCTTTAAAAAAAATATTTCAACAAATGTACTTCGTGCATGCAGTCATGACTGTATCCTCGACAATCGATAAATTTTCCTTCATGTTCTATTTTCTAAATACAGATACCGACGTCTGTAGTTAGAAAATAGATTTATTAAGTATCACTATTCATCTGGCCCATGTGTCTCTTCTTTTCTTTAAAAAAACAACGTTATATTTTACTCAAATGATAAAGAGCCTGAATTGAATTTCACCACTACATATTATAAAACAAAGTCCCCGCCGCGTCTGTCTGTCTGTCTGTTCGCGATAAATTCAAAAACTACTGAACGGATTTGACTATGACGATGACAGTTGAAGATGTCGGGAAATCCATGCCGACTGGGAGCTTTACTGGCGTGCGCCGAGTAAATGCTCGATGTAACAGGCTGATGCGACACACGACAGAAAAAAATGAAGACATATATGCTCTGCTACCCGTGCGAAGCCAGGCGGGTCGTAAAATATAAAATAGCATCATGCTTGAATTCCCCGAAGGTTTAAAAAAAGGTGTAATATTTGTACACCCACATTTCACCGATGCCATTATTGAACCCCATATATTAGGGGGCGAGCCTATTGGCATATACATACTTGGCAGAGTTTCTGACTCAAAATCAAAAACTCATAACACTTTGCCGGACCCGACAATCGAATCCAAAACCTCACGCTCAGCAGTCTCACTTGCCACTAGACTAATGAGGGAGACAGAGTTTTTTTTTTTTTTTTTTTTAAATTTTGCACCACACTATGAATAATTCCTGTATTGTGGGTTCATTTACAAACACATATACATATTCACATACACAAAAACACCCAGACACAATTATCTGTAGATCATACAAATATTTGTTCCGTGCGGGGATCGAACCCGCGACACTTAACGTAGAAAGCTAAACGCTTAGCCACTACGCCAACCGTGTCGCCTTTACACAAATCTCACAACAATAGACATAATCAACTAATCCCTCTAACGCGGTGTCTGTGGATCTGTTTCTACCATCACCATTTGCCGCACGTATTATATTTGCTTTAGGTAACGAACAAACACGCGTTTTGTTAGTTAGTGTAGTGTACTTAGTACAAATATTTGTACTGCCACTGCAGAATACGTATTGGTTGTCTGAAATTAGATTTGCGTACATCGGATTTGTTTTGGTGGTGTTGTGTGAAACAGATGGAGCGAAAAACAGATTGGGATGTATTGTGATTTTTATTGAAATCAACTTAATGAATGAGAATCACTGGATTGGTGTTGATTTGATGTTATTTTTTATTTTTATAAACTTTAACATATAATGGCATCATGCCTGTAGGTAATGCGCAAAGGCCGAGTCAAAGTCAAAGTCAAATATTTTTATTACCAGTGGGCCTTTACGGGCGCTTTTAAAACGTCATGATTCTAGTTGCAAAAGTGGGTTGGTCCTATGGAGAAGAGACCGGCAAGAAAAACTCCATGGATACTCTTTTCAAAAAACTGTTTTATAATCTTTTTCAATACACAGATTATACAATATAAAAAAACTAAAGAAATATAAAAAAAAAATAGAAAAACAGTTGTACGATAAAAGTATCTAAAACACAAACAAATAAACAAAGCCACATGTGCAGAAGAAAATCAACGCCACACGAGTTATACTATTGTATACTCATATTTCGTCGAAGCCATTATTGAGTCCCATGTAATAGGGGACGGGCGCAGTTCCAGACTCCGTGCTGCTACTGAGAATTCCTATACAGAAATAACCAATAACCTAACCTAAGGCTTTATTATAGGTCATGCTGACCAGTTGCGCTAGACCAATAAGGTAGTATTCTCCCCGTATTTTTTTATTTATTTTTTATTTACAACAAACTATCCTTATCGATACTATTGCGATAAATATCTTATATGTCTAAGGCCCTAGTGTAAATTTCTTTCGACAAATTCGATTTACTACATCGAACGCGTTCGGCGCTCCGATTGGTGGAGAGCACGAAACAGATCAATCGGAGCGCCGAACGCGTTCGATGCGTTAAATCGAGTTTGTCAAAAGAAACTTACACTAGGGCCTCTGTACGGTTTACTGTGACAACAGACGCGTGACTAAAAAGTGACAGATTTTGTAGAAAGTTTATCATTGCAGAAATGCATTTTGCCATTTTGTACTGCCTGGCTAATGTTGCTTGAGCTTAGAGCAGACGGCAAATGAATGACCGTTGGACTAAGAATAAGGCGCCTCATTTCTGTTCATAGACTTCTCAGGACCGATGTTTTAATGCCTTGAAAAAGTTATCTAGCTGTTAATTGAAATTGGGTTGTGGTTTTGTATGGACTTATAAGAGGAATAACTTATCTCAGGTTTAAATGCTTTTGAAAAATCTGCCATAAGTATTTCAGCATTAATTAAAATTTGTTGTATAAAATGACGACACGGGTGGCGCAGTGTCTAAGCGATTAGCTTTCTGGGCTTCGTATCGCGAGTTCGATTTCAGCACGGAACAAATATTTGTACGATCTACAGATGTTTGTTTCGGGTCTGGTTTTGTGCATGTGACATTTATATTTGTAAACTATACCCACCATATAGGAGAAATACAAAGGGAGCAAAGTTTTGTAAAAAAAAACCCGCAAGGGTATAAAAATGAAAGTGAAAGTTACGTTCCAACACATAACATAACATAGCATCACGCCTCTATTCCCTGAAGGGTTAGTCAGAGGTGTATTATTGTACACCCACATTTCGCCGATGCCATTATTGAGTCCCATGTAATAGGAGGCGAGCCTATTGCCATCAGCCGGGTTCAAATCCAGATTCCGTGCTGCTACTGAGAATTTCCATACATAAAAACCCAATAACACTTTGCCCGACCTGGGAATTGAACCCAGGACCTTACGCTTAGCAGTCGCGATTGCCACCACTAGACCAATGAAGCAGTCGATTATTCCAACACAATCGATTTAATTAAGCTAAAGTTAAAAATACACAGTAGTGACGACAAAGAAACAAACATAGATATACATACAGAACAGTCAGTTGTCGGCTCAGCCGTCACATAAACCAACAACACTTTGTCACTTCTCTCCGATGTTGACAGACATAACAACAATGTTATTAACAATGACGATGATGTTGATGGGAACATGCATGGGTAAATAAATACGACGTATATTTAATGTGTAGATAGTATGTAGATTAAGCAAATTCTCATAGCTGCCTGAATTTGTGATGGACTTCGTGAAGAAAATACAATAGTAATTTTTTTTTTTTTTTTTTGAGTTGTCTCTCGCAATTATCTCAGGGAGCTTTTACTGCTTAACCGGGCAAATGGAGAGACCAGAAGGGCCTCCAGCCGAGCAAATTAAATAATACTAAGCAACACTGCTACGGGTGTCCCATAGCGGGACTCGAACCTCGGCTTAGGGCGTTGCTGGGGGACAGACAAGAGAGGACTTGCTGGATCTGTTTGTGGCAATTGTAGAATAAAAAGTAAATTCTCTTAAAAATGATGACACTAGCGCCTCCGGCGATAAAATCCGCAACTAACAAAGGATAGACATAGACATGCCACATTATAAAAAAATCTACAGCCACATACTTGGTCTATTTAAATTTAATATTTGTCCTACAATTATCGTTTTAATTTCGCTAAGTGTAAACATCTTTTAAGACTTAGATAGTTTATAGAATGTTTCTTCACGACTACATTATTTTAATGCTATGTTCATTTTTCATTTTTGCGACTGCTGAGCGTGAGTTCCTGGAATCGATTCCTGGATAATTGTTATTGGGCTATTCGGTATGGAAATTCTCAATAGCAACACCGAGTCTAGAACTGTGCCCGATAGATGTCAATAGTCTCGCCCACTATTACATGGAACTCAATAACAGCATCGGCGAAATATGGGTATACAATAGTACACCTCTGCCTAATCGTGACGGGCGCAGGTAAAAAGGTAGTAAGCTTTAAATTTCAACATTCAAATTTTCGGGTAGCGCCACAGAACATAAGTTTAAGTTCTATGTGTAGCGGACCCTTTAGTTTTATATCTATATGTTTACAATATCGCCAACTATTAGCAATAACCGTACATATAATGTGAAATCTCATTATTCCACGGTTACCAAGTTATTAAAGGCACTTACACACGGTTTTATAGCGCTATAAAATCGCTTCACGGCTTTTATTACTGGTTGGTAATTGTTAAAGTCGTTTAACGTTCGGATAAAGTCACCGAGTCCATTATGATTAAATCGGACGAAAATCGATTATGGTCTCCATATATCGGGATAAAAGGATAATAGATAATAACGCAGTAGTTTATGGTAACCACATTTTGCTGTCAGATTGGGGACATTGGTTTTAGTATTAGTGAATGAAGGAAAAAGAGTCAGGCAGTCTTCATCACTATAAGACAGTCCTCTCTTAATTTGCAGTTGTTTAGGGTAATTTCTGTTCATCCACGTGTCTCTGTCCAGCCATACTTAAAGTGTGCTCCGCGGAGCCCGGCTCTGTGGGGGCTCCGCGAAAATACAGACTCTTTTCACTGTCAACTCTCTTCTATCAAGCCTTATATCAAACAATTGATGAAAAGAAAAAAATAATTGCCTACCTCCCCATTAGACGCAAATGTTAATGTCAAGTAATATGATTATTAATAAAGAGTACACATAAAATCAGTTTTTGATTATTTTAAGGCTCCGTCAAGTATTTTGCTTTCCAAAAGGGTTCCGTCGCCAAAAAAGTTTGAGAACGGCTGCACTAGGCAATGACGTAAGTTTTCTAGATGGTGAAAAATATTCACTTAATTGACTCAATTAACTTGATACTCTCCTAACCAATGACATTAAGTTTGTTTGTTTGTTACCTTTTCACGCTTAAACCACTGAACCGATCATCAAGAAATTTTGCATATACGTTGTCAGGAGTACAGAAAACGATATAAGGTACCTTTCGTCCAGAAAATAAGTACTGGTCCCGAGAGAAAACAAAAACTATCGACGGTCACAATTGCTTTAGGACGCTAGATGGCGCTACGTGTGGCCCGAAAAAATTCACGGGTTCGTAATGAATGCGGGCGAAGCCGCGGGCGGAAGCTAGTTAGTATATGCTATCGTCATCAGTTTGACATTTAGATACTATGGATTTTGATTCTTAGCTCTGTTATTGATATCTGAGTCAGCTTAACCTCTAAGATTTAAAACACTTGGTGGATAATCATAGCCCACCGCATCCAGTCAACCATATCGTGTTTGACAAACTATGTCTATCATATAATTAACTATACACTTTTTATAGCTATTCCTGACACAGATAAATTATTATGGTCAACCGACTACCGCAGGTAACGGCTGTAAAAAAAACCTGTAGCGTCAACAAAAAAATCAAACGCTCTAAATTTGAAGGAAATCACTAGCAATAATGTTGAGTGCTGAAATTTTATAAATAATAAAGTTTATCTTTGTTTTTTCATACCGTACTTAAGTTTCGGGCTAGACATGACTTTATTTTGTTTGAAGGTTGGCAGTAGGCGGTAATTTTTAAGTTTAGTATAAATTTGATTAGGACATTTAATTTTTATTTTGTCTTTGCGTATTGTAAAATTATTTGGTACTTACAACTAAGGCTGTCTTTGAGATTGTTATTATTATTTCCTTCATTAATTATATTTTTAATTTGATTTTAATTTAAAATTATAGTTTAATAAAAATACATTTATTAATATGAAATAAATAGAGACCAACTGGTATCGGGAACAGGGTCCAAGATATCGGCGCGCGGTGTTTAGGGCTGTAGAGGTTCTCAATGCGGGCCATATCGAGAAGTACCACCTTCTGTATCAAGCCCTTGATTCAGCCTCCCGACAAGAGCCTCTGAAGTGTCGGTCAAGGCTCTTGGCTATGAAGCTATTACCTGAAACGACTATTGGCACAATGACTCCTGAGTCCAGTATTCTTATTATTTAATAGTCTTATTAATAAACCCAGTTCTTCCAAATATTAAAGATCTAAAAATGATCCAAAACTGACGTGACGTGATCCGTGCTGACGACACGGTTGGTGCAGTGGCTAAGCGATTAGCTTTCTGCGCTAAGTGTCGCGGGTTCGATCCCCGCACGGAACAAATATTTATATGATCTACAGATAATTGTTTCGGGTCTGGGTGTTTGTGTATGTGAATATATGTGTTTGTAAACGCACCCACGATACAGGAATTATTCCTAGTGTGGGGCAACGTTTTTTCAAAACAAAAAAAAAAAAAAAAAAAAAAAAAATGTAACAATACCTTTAGTTCTCCCACTTGTTTGAGACTGAAAAGGGATAAATACCATTCCACCAAGTGATAGCAAAATGTAAGTCACATTTTTTAAATTCGACGCTTTATTTACCAAAATACATTCAAAATTAAATGTATGACTATCTATTATAAACATGAAATATATACGAAAAATAAGATGTCTAAAAACAGTATCCAAACACCCAAATCTTTCATTTGAATTTATTTTCGCGAGAAGACAAGCGTTCGTGTTATTCAGGCCAAAACGAAAAAACCTTCTGAGCACAAATGTTTTCGCCTATATTTCTTTGCAACTACTCTTTTTATTATTCATAATTTAGTACACGTACATATAATAAGTTTAGAATCTCAGTAATTTTATTTTTTCATACATATTTACATATATTTACTTTATCTAGTCTTTTTTCAATAAATATACCCTGAACCTCTAAAAATGGCAGAGGGATTTCAAAAGTACACTTACCTATTATTTCTTCAAAGCTGGTTAGTAACTAGGTTTTTTATCATCGAATGTTTTCGCGTACTTGAGGTAAAATATTATATAGTCAAAAGTCAAAGTTTTTTCTTATTTTCGCCTTATTTCAATATCATTCAACAAAATCGTCATATGTTACAACACGGAGGCTAACATTGGAAATCTCAAATATTGTGGCGAGACCTACGCCGAGAAATTTCTCATGATAATCTCACAATTAAAATATATTTTTTACATCGTAGTCTTGTGGTTAAATTGCTTACACGGGAGATATATTTTTATAGTTTAAAAAATAAACAGCGATTGAATTATTTTTTCTTCGGTTTTGGTAATGGACTCGCTAGCAGCGCAGGTCTTCAAAAGGTTTCCATCGTATTTGAGGTTTCGAAACATGACTCCTATCCTACTAATATATTATGTATAAATGTAAAAGTTTGTGAGGATGGACGGATGGGTGGATGGATATTTGTTACTCAATCACGCCAAAACGGCTGATCTGGATGAAATTTGGCACAGAGCTTGATTATAGTCTGGAATAGCACAATTACGGGTTCGTAAACCACGCGGGCGAAGCCGCGGGCAGAAGCTAATATTTAACACAAGTTTTCAGGAAATATAAAGCCTACACGTTTAGTAGGTTTCTTATAGGGTGTAGGGACACGCTAAAAAGGATTTTTCATAAATCAACCGTGTAGGAGTGAAATGGAGGTTTAAATTTGTATGAATAATAATTTTTACGCAGTAGACGTGATATTTTTTACTGTGATGATATTAAAACAAAGTCTTTCGCAAAACCAAAACTAAAATCATTCCACTCCTCAACGAACATTTTGAGTTACTGTAAAATTCACAGAACATTGAATTCACTTACAGATTCAGCGACGTTTCAATCAGAAACTCAAACGAATTTATTTTAGGTATAAGTTGCGAACTGCTAGTTCAAAGATTAAGTTCCTGCCAGTCTTCATTAATAGGTCTAGGGTAACACACAGTGTAATAACATAGCATCACGCCCGTATTCCCCGAAGGGTTAGGCAGAAGTTTATTATTGTACACTCACATTCAGTCCCATGTAATAGGGGGCGAGCATATTGTCATCTACCGGGCACAGATCCAGACTCCGTGCTGCTACTGAGAATTTCCAGACGGAGAAACCCAATAACACTTTGCTCGACCAGAGAATCGTAGCCAAAATCTCACGGTCAGCAGTCGCTCTCGTGACCACTAAACCAATGAGGCAGTCAAAGTTTAATATGGGGTACTTTTATACGAGTATTTACAAAATCTTATTATAGAAATAGTATTGACTTTATCCTAATTACTACTTACAGATTATCGCGTTGGACAAGTGAATCCTACACGTGTTATGAATTATGAACTGTCAATTAAATATATAAATACATTATCATCATCATCATCATCAGCCAGAAGACGTCCACTGCTGAACGAAGGCCTCCCCCCAAGGGGGGGTTTGCCATAATCCCCGCGCTTGGCAGGCGGCTTGGGGATCGCAGTGGCTCACCGATTAGTGAGAGGACGCTGCTGCCCGTCCTCCGGTGTCTGGCCGCAGTTTTAAGACGTACCCGGGTCCAAATACATTATCAATATCTGTTAATGCTTAGATTTCAAAATGGCGGACCGTCTCAACATTATTTTACCTGTTGTTATTCAACAAATGAAGTTGCTCAAAAAAAGTTACATAACATAACATCACGCCGTTATTTCCTGAAGGTTTAGGCAGAGGTGTACTATTGTACATCCACATTTCACCGATGCTATTATTGGGCCCCATGTAATAGGCAGAGGCTGCTTGTTCCCATATACTGCGCACAGTTCCAGATTCCGTGCTGCTACTGAGAATTTCCATATAGAAAAAATAAAAACTCTTTGCCCGACCTGGGGGTCGAACCCAAGACCTCACGCTCAACAGTCGCGCTCGTCACCAGTAGACCAGTGAGGCAGTAAAAAAAGTATTTTTGGTCTGAACACCGTGTACTTGTACTACTTGTTCTTTCCCGGGATCGTCAAATAATCGCGAACAATTAGCCAGTTTTATATTCCTGAACATATTTAAGCAATCGACATTCTTACATTATAATCCTTTCAGATATACCTTTTACCACACAATTCCTTTTTCTATCTATACAAAACACACAAACTATTTAACTTTACCAAACACTCAATCGGACTTATAAGGAATTTTATTTCATTACATCTATAGATTAACTGAAGCCAATAAAAACGGCAACGAACAAAATATATTAGAAGTTGACAAAGTCAGAAACACTCAAAGAATTTCTATTGGCAGCTGTCGTTACTTCCCGTCTTTACGACACATGTTATGTGCAATAGACTGTAAATGTTAGACGAGCTTTGTTATCGGAAGGGTCTAACTTATCGCACTTTGCCAACAACTAACGATTGAGAAACATATAAAATTATATATAGTTTGTTCATTCTGTAGAAAAAATAGTAGGGGTAATGGTGCATATATTGGCTCAATATACAGAGTGTCTCAAATTGTGCGAAGTATATGTCCAGAGGTAGACAAAAGGGTAAATAATTTTACTATGATCAAAAATCGGTCGGATCAAGGATCGGTTTAGTTAAGAAAAAGAAGAAAAAATCGTAAGTTGATAATAATCTGAGTACCTCAAAGTATGTTCTATCTGTTAATACTATTTTTTGGGACAACCTGTATATTTATACAAAAATGGAATCTTGTTAATCTATCTCGTATAAGAAATAATTTAATTTTAGATCTCACTGAAAGTAATTATGAATGTTCTATAGTGACGCCGTAATTGACGGCATGGTTGGCGCAGTGGCTATACGATTAGCTTTCTGCGCTACGTGTGGCGGGTTCGATCCCTTCACAGAACAAATATTTGTATGATCTACAGATACTTGTTTCGGATCTGGTTGTGTGTGCATGTGACATGTATGTTTATAAACTGTACCCACGACACAGGAGAAAATCCTAGAGTGGTGCAACGTTTAAAACGTTTAAAACAAAAAAACTTGAAATCAGCTTTGAATATTTGCACCCATCTAACTTTATTTTTCTTTTTTTTCAGGAAGTAAGTCACGCTGTTATCTTCATAAATCCAAAGGTATTTATAAATCTATTGCAAATCTTGTTTAATGCAGTCCAACAAAGATGTATTTACAGGCTCGAGTAGGTTTATTTAATAAATTTCATTATCAGTACTTTCAAAATCTTCAAGTTTATCAAATTTTGATGGCACTTTTGGCGTACTGGCTGAGCGATTAGCTTTCTGTGTTACGTGTCGTGAGTTCGATAGTGGTTTCGTCTGGGTGTCTGCATACAGTGAGATATATGTTTGCAAACTGTTTCCACGATACAGGAAACACCATAGTGTGGGGTAATGTATTAAAAAAGAAAAACATAAAATATGTGTTGACCGAATGTCCTATTATTTTGTCTCCCTGTACCAATGTTGAACTGTCTTAAACTTAGAAATACGATTAGAATATTTAGTTCTAATTCCGCCAAACTAGTTTAAGTTTGGGTGCATGCACAGCACCGCTCCCGCCCGCAAATATATGCACATACAGAAGGTGCGATAGATATAATGTAACATGCAGCCCAAACCGATCCTCGACACGTGTTTCGCCCCTCCACGGGGCATCCTCAGGAGATATTGGCTCGTCGTCATCTCCGGCGCGAAACACGTGTCGATGTATTTCTTGTATATCATGGATTTCCGCAAAGTAACGCCTGATTCCATTAATTACCCGTCTTAAACCATCACATTATTGCGTCCACCTTTACGCTTGTCGGGTCTTGGCGCTTCTATTCTCTTACATACCACTTTATAATACAAACACATTTTCCTTATTTATCGTATTCTTATGTACTGTATCTATATAGCATGATAGCGTTTCCACAAAATTTGTTATATAATTAAGTGTTCACGAGAGAACTGACGCGAGCGACACACCAATTAATAATGAGTCGAGTGGTTTGGTAAAGATGACAAGAGCGGTGCTAGGAAATGAGTTTAGTACATAATATTTTTGGTGTATATTATGTATACATGTAGTTATCATAAGTCGCTTTCATTTTCGAAGAGAAGAAAAATGCTCTTTAATTAGTTAACATGTGATATTGTGATATTCTAGAGTTAGACTATTCATAAGTACGTATAACAAAGTATGGAGAAGAACGAGCAAGAAAGTCCATGGCTACTCTTTTAAATTCAGATTATTTTACAATATTTATGAACACATTCTTCCCGCAAAGTTAGATGACGAAAATGTAGTACTAGGTTTAGAATACTAAACGGGGGAACCTCTCTACAGTCTCCCCCGAGACTTGCAGGATTGCACGCTTCTGTGCCGTCTTCTAAGAGTTCCCGAGGCCCACCATAGAGTGGCGAGGCGGATCACCGTGGTGAGTTTAGCCGGTAGGAGTCCGGCACACCCCTCCGCCTCCCCCAGACGGAGGATAGCCCATGAAGGGTTCTCACCACGCTAATAAAAAAAAACTTTAGAAGACTAAACAGATAACTATGTATTATGTTCGTGAAAAGTTATTTTTCAGCATTTAACTCTTTGACACTAGTGTCAGTGTTAGTATAGTGTGCCTGTGTTACTAAAGAGCCGTAAATCAATTGCTCTATATGGCCTTTTTAATCTTTCTACCTGGCATGAGCGAATTCTATGCGAAATGTTATGCCAATACGTTTCTTTTTTTTATAAATAACAGTTTTGTCAAAAATAGAAATGTCTAACGTAGCTTCAGTAAAAATAAATTTCTATTTAAAAATGTATTGGAAAACCACGGCCGAGTAAAACGTCATGACCTATCTATTTTAAACCTGAAAACTATATCGATAATTTAGCAATTTTCCTATTATTATTCGTCTATTTTGGTGACAACTAATTATAGGTATTACGGTACGTTATCGTCTTAAAACTGCGGCCAGACACCTGCGGACGGGCAGCAGCGTCCTCTCACTAATCGGTGAGCCACTGCGATCCCCAAGCCGCCTGCCAAGCGTGGGGACTATAGCAACCCCCCCCCCCCCCCCCCCTTGGGGGAGGCCTTCGTTCAGCAGTAGACGTCTTCTGGCTGATGATGATGATGATGATCGTCTATATTGGATAGATTTCTGAGAAACCAATTTCAATGACAGACAACCTATTTCCTATAAACCTACGCAAAACGTTTTGTGATTGGTATTCGGAGAATTAGTTTGAACGGATTCCCGATGACCCTAATAATATGCGACAGAACGAAACGCTATTATTGATAGAGCAAACTATCTGTAGAGCAAATCATGAAATACCAACAAACGAAAGATCCATGGTGAATGGACCCAAGTATTTTGAGATGCGAGATATTACACCATGTACTGTTCTATGCCAATTACGTACAACTGGTATACAGTCGAACAAAGACTGATATACAGGGTCATAAAAAGGGACAGGAATGACGAAACCTGAGACCATTCTCGATACCACCATTCATCATCATCATCATCATCAGCCAGAAGACGTCCACTGCTGAACGAAGGCCTCCCCTAAAGGGGGGGTTTGCCATAATCCCCACGCTTGGCAGGCGGCTTGGGGATCGCAGTGGCTCACCGATTAGTGAGAGGACGCTGCTGCCCGTCCTTCGGTGTCTGGCCGCAGTTTAAAGACGTACCCGGGTCGACCACCATTGCTGACTAACTAATCAATCCAGTATGAGCGAGTTCCGTGCTAGAAATTCTAAAGAACTCATGATGGACTTAAAAATATAGTTTTACACCTATTTCTATTAATTAAATAGTGTTATCCGCATATATATCGATATGTTCTTCAAAAAACGTTTCCTATAAATATCCTGGTGACCCAGTTTACCTATATTTTGTTTTTGTTAGTCCATGTATGATAATTTAAAGCGGAATTAATGCAAAATAAATAATTTCATTTCATTTCATAATGAAAAAAATAATTGCATACATTTACAATTCTTCGAGCCATGCATTTTTTACCACCATCTTTGTCTCATTAATTTTACTATAGGTAATGTGGTACACAGGAATTATTTTATAATTAAACTGCAATTATAATATAATCTTTGTATAGTTCGCAACATGCGAATCCAACAAAAAATCCCAAATACAATTGAACTATTCAAGATCCATAACACATAACATAACATAGCATTACGCCTGTATTCCCCGAAGGGTAGGCAGAGGTGTACTATTGTACACCCACATTTCACCGATGCTGTTATTGAGTCCCATGTAATAGGGGGCGAGCCTATTGCTATCTACCGGGCATAGATTCAGACTCCGTGCTGCTACTGAGAATTTCAATTCAGAAAAACCCATTAACACTTTGCCCGACCCAGGAATCGAACTCAGGACCTCAGGCTCAGCAGTTGCGCTTGCGACGACTAGACCAGTGAGGCAGAGAATATCCATCACTAAATAATGTCACACATTGTCGTCCTTTCAAATACTTGTTCTTTTATCACTCACCAGTGACCAAAAACCGTGTACCCTTTTACATGAAACCTGTACAGTACTCATAAGTAAAATTAGTATTTTTTTAAAACCTTAATCTTGCAACACTAACACAGGGGTTAAAAATATACGTCCTTAGAAAAAATAATTTTTCTCTCAAAGCTATTTTCATAATGGTTATTTCAATAAAACGCATGCAGCTCAGAAAATTTGCTCACTTTTTCATAGAAAGCCGTCTACTTGAGCAATTATAATATAACGCATCGTTTACCAAGAACAGTAACAGCTCACTGATTTTAATTATTATGGCGTCGTTTGTATAAAGCGCCGACTAAATATAATTAACATATTTGCCTTTTAAATGCAAAAACGAGAATGAGACGAAAGAATTTTTTGAGCTTCCTTTTTGAATACCAAAACTGCATAATAAAATGAATGTTTACTATAACTGGTTTCAATAGATGTCGCCACTTTCACCATTAGATGGTAGCTCACAGGTTAGAACATCTGGTGTACTGAACCAGAAGGTCGTGCGTTTGATTTCTGCTTTTGGTAAAATTTTGTTACCACAATTTGCCTTTGGAATTCGTTTCGAAGGCGTCATTGCGTCACAAATCAATACAAATGAATTTTAATCATCTCTTTCTTAGAATAATACCGACAATATTTAGATCTGTCGAACTAGTCTGCGCCCGAATAAGTATGTGTTTATTTTAAGTAATTATATTTCAGCCCATTATGGCCCCACTACTGGGCCCCTCTTCACAGAATAAGAAAAATTTAGGCATTAATGCACCACGTTGTCCTGTTTCTGTATTCTTAAAATTCAGACGACACGGTTGGCGCAGTGGTTAAGCGATTAGCTTTCTGCGCTATGTGTCGCGGGTTCGATCTCCGCACGGTACAAATATTTGTATGATCTACAGATAGTTGTTTCGGGTCTGGTTGTGTGTATGTGACATGTATGTTTGTAAACTGTACCCACGACACAGGAGAAATCCTAGTGTGGGGCAACATTTTTTAAAAACAGAAAAAACACATTTTTTTCGAGTAATTCCAGTTGCATGATATTTGCATTTACCATTCACGAAAGCGCTATTCATCCGCAAAACGATCAAAAACTCAAAAACAGATTTCACATTTTATTTCCTTGGCGCCTTACATAATTGGCGCCATTATATTTCTGCTTCGTTGCTCACTCTCGTGCTGAGTTAATTATGTGTGTTGATTTAGAACTCCCATCAGCCGTATTTAACTTGCCGGCAACTGAGTTTCATTAGGGAAATAGGTATCTTCGCAATGTGAACGCTGCCGTATGTTACGGAAATGAGGGTAGTTTTATTTTATTTTAGAAGGCTTTGACGTTTGTTTTGATTTGTTGATAATTATATATTATTTATTCAAAAATGGCTGTGGGAAATATAGGTTATCATTATAGGTAATTTTGATTTAATACTTTATAATTATAAATAAATGATAAATAACGAAAAAAATAGACAATATGTTTTAAGAAAATTACTCGTATAGTTTTGAGATCACCAAATGCAAGGAATTATTATTAAGGTGTTCAAAACATACTGACGCACATTACATAAAGCAACTTTCGCTATAGGCAAGCAATATAAACGTATACGTCATTACAGCGGGTACATGTCACAAGAAACCTTATTCATCTCAAAGCTACAATTAGCATTGCAGCACTGATTCTCAAAGCGAGCCAGAACGCTAAAGACTTCTCAAGCTAATGCTAACACGTCATGACACACATAGGTACATACTGTATAACGTACTTAGATATCTAACCTACTACACACGATGTGAGGGAACTATATCTAGAGCAAACAAAATGGCTTCGGTTAAGTCATTACCAATCTTATGCGTATCTTTCCTCACGTCGAAGAGTAACTGACTATTTGGTGTAGCGGATCAAACGCGACTCCTAAGTATCCAAGGTTAAATTCTCGGGTTGGGTAAAGTGTTATTAAATTTCAGTTTAGAATTAAATAGGTTGAAATAACAGCATCGGCGAAACGTTTTATACCCAGCACAGTGTAGGGGTATTCTTTTTATTTTTATTAACAGACTTTATGTTAAAGTTGCATTTAGTATTTATTTGACGAAACCTACATTGTTCTCCCATACTTTTTCCACATTATGTTCATGGCAATATTGTTAAAAGAGACTTTAAAAGAGTATCCATGGAGTTTCTTGCCGGTTCTTCTCCATAGGACCAACTTTTTAGAACCGTGCAACTAGAGTCCTATAACGTTTCATAAGTGCCTGTATTAGGTTTATTTGAAATAATAACAATTCTATTTATTTATCTACCCACAATAATACGTAACACTTACAATACGTGAAGCTATGTGATGTGTGAAAAACTGACTATATACTTTTATCACCTACCCGCCCCGCTAAGCACGAGTGCAATTTATGAAGAAATGTGTATTTCGATTGATTTTTCAAAACATAATATCTTTCATACAACAAACATACAAACAGAACAGACAGACCTTCAAACAGCCAAATTGGTCGAGCCGTTCTCAATTGATGCTCCGTCATACCATGGCAATTGATTTTTATTTATACACTGAAAAAAAAAAAAATTATGGCTGCCATATAGTTTTTGTTAGCTTTTATCAAGTAAAATGTTCATATATGAGAACATAAAGCTACTTGTTTGCTAGCAATAAAGCTAACTTTATCACTGATTTAAACAAATATCATACTAAAAATAAATAAGTTCTTAATCGTGTTCATCAGTGAAGTTGTTTAAATAAACCTTACTTGATAATTGAAATGACTGTTTCAAACAAGTTAGTTATTAGGAAAATAATGTGTGATTATTAATATTTTGATCATGTTGACTTTATCGCCAATAATCATGTATGGTTTATAGGTATTATAATTTTCTTTTTAGGATTAAACATGAAATACTTAAACAAGTAAAATTCGCACTTGTTCAACAATCTTTTTTTTCAGTGTACAGATTTCTTACATTAAGTGTTAACAACAGCATGTATAGCAAATACACTTAAAATGAATGCATAAAACTCGAATCGTTTCTCCTTCGGCGGTGTAACGTTGTTAAATTTTCATTAAACTATAGACCTGGGGGCCGAGGTAGCTCACTGACACTTGAGTTTTAAAGTTTGTTTTACTGGTGCGTAAGTTAGAGGTGATCAGCGAGAGCTACAAAAAAAAACTGCAATTGCATTGCACTCTCACTATTAATTATTTTTAATGACTAGCGACTCGTCCTGGCTTCGCACGGGTGCAGTTTACTAATGAAGAAAATATTGAGATTTGAATACAAAAAATACCATCCAAATTTCCGACGTTTCTAGTGGATTTTCTAAAAAATTTCCTTCATACAAACTTTGTCCAGACAATTACGAACAAAACAAAAGAAAATCACAGGAATCGCGAAGGGTTAGGCAGAGGTGTACTGTTGTACACCTTCAATTCGTCGATGCCGTTATTGAGTCCCATGTAAAAGTGGAAGTGAACCTATCAAGAGGGTACAGTTTCAGACTCCGTGCTGCTACAGAGAATTTCCATACAGAAAAACCCAATAATACTTTGTCCTGAGTATCGTGCGACAAAAATGCGTAGTTTGTTTCAGCTTTTATTCTCAATACGTCACTTAGCCCAGGTAACGCTACCAGATGGTACCGTTGGTACCGGACGCTACCAGATGGCGGCAGTGGCGTGCGGTTCATACAGACAAAAAGACACTGCCTACCCTACATAACTCAGATAAATATGGTCGATACGATGACGACACGGTTGGCGCAGTGGTTAAGCGATTAGTTTTCTTCGCGGGTTCGATCCCCGCACGTAACAAATATTTGTATGATCTACAGATAGTTGTTTCGGGTCTGGTTGTGTGTGTATGTGACATGTATGTTTGTAAACTGTACCCACGATACAGGAGAAATCCTAAAGTCATAAAAAATAATTAAAATATAAGATATTTGAGGCACGGTGTGTATTCACATACACAAAGACCCAGACCCGAAACAACTATCTGAAGATCATACAAATATTTGTTCCGTGTGGGAATCGAACCCGCGACACGTAACACACCAGTCGATCTCTCAACCACTGCGCCAACCGTGCCATCATGTCTTTGTCATTAACTAAATAAATATACACTTTACTGATAATTGTCTTTTATTATGGACCACACGCCATGAACTTGAGATGTACTTAAAGTAACAGTAGTTCAACTTGAGAACTCGTGTCCTAGGTCGTTCTAAACGGTGTCAAGTCAACACTTTGGGGGACACGATTCAGGCTTCACATTGAATAGTGAAATTAATTCAATAAACATGAACAGTGGTAGAGGTTTGCGTTAAGTAATAAATCTAGCCCATTATTGTTCCACTGCTGGGCAAGGGCCTCTTCTCAGGATGAGAAAGGTTAAGCCTTAGTCCACCAAGCTGGCCTGGTGCAGGTTGGCGAACTACACCATTAAGAATTCTATAGAGCACTCAGGTGTGCAGGGTTCCTCACGATTTTTTTCACCGTAATCGCAAGTGATAATCAAACAAAGCGATTAGCTTTCTGCGCTACGTGTCGCTGGTTCGATCCCCGCACGGAATAAATATTTGTATGATCTACAGATCGTTGTTTCGGGTCTGGTTGTATGTGTGTATGTGACATGTATGTGTGCAAAGTTTTTTTAAATGAAAAAAAAAATCCGCACCTGATTCCGAAGAAACAAAGACGCGGGCTGGGTTTGAACTCGGACCCACCACCCGCATGGAAGGCAAGCGTTCATAATAGCGTTAATCAGGTTATAAGAAATGCTTAAAATGCTTTTAAGTTGCTCGCTATAATGCTCATAACTAATTTAATTGTTTTGCAAATATACCCAATGTTTTGTACACCTAGTTTTTGAAATCAAAGATAAATCGATATAGTTTAAATAGGCACCTCATTTATAAGCAAAGAAAGGGCGTGTACGAATGATGAAACCTGTGATTGTTTGACGCACCCTGGACTGTCAGCCTTGATACTTTACTCACTTTTACTTTATTTTTTTTAAAACGTTGCCTCTCTATGAATAATTCCTGTATCTTGGGTGCGTTTACAAACACATATATTCACATACACAAAGACTCAGACCCGAAACAACTATCTGTAGATCATATAAATATTTGTTCTGTGCGAGAATTGAACCCGCGACACGTAGCGCAGTAGTCGATCTCTCAACCACTGCGCCAACCGTGCCGTCAACGTACTACAATTGCTGATTTTCTGTGTAGAAAGTCGCAGTCGCAACACGGCGCATGGAACTGTGCCCGGTAGATGGCTCTCGCAGCCTAATTACCGATGTAGCGACAGGCGTAGATCGCGCGATGACTTCTGTCAAACGTCATTTTTGTGACATATAATGTATTGGCTGACAGTGAGATCGTTGTCGAGTGGCTGTCACGTTGCTGTCGCTTTTTTACGTAATTAGGCCGCCGAGAAATGTGGATGCACAATACCACATATGTACACAAATTATAACTGACTTACGTGAAACTTATATAAAATCATGATTACTCTACATTTTTTTAAATTTTGACTACAGTTAGACCTAGCTAAAATTTTTAAATGACCGATCAAACCAATGCGATTTGCGTTATACGATATAATACTCACGCATCATCGATGGTCAATCATCGCGGTGGATTGGCACTCCAAGTTTGCATGTATTTGCAATAATTCATGCCCATGACAGTTCACGCTTCACGCTATCTATCACGTTAGGCTGTGCGTTTAGAATTTATTTTTGATTGGGGATTTGTTTGGGTTACATGTAGTGGCTACTTAATATTTTACTAAGTTTAAGTGAAAGAGCTGGCTGAAAAATACGACGTAATAGTAGCAAGAAAAAAATCGACGAAACATATTTTTTTGTTCGAAATTTAAACCTCCATGCATGTCAAATCTTTTATCTATACAACATAGATGTCTCTATAAACACAAAAAAAATGATTACGCGCTCTGCAACCTTATGTTAACAATATAATATTTATTTACGCATCATTTACTTATCCAAATACGCTTTTGATTGTACTGGAAAATGCGGTACATCCTGGCCAATATGACCTTCCCATACAATTTAAAGGTAAACATACCAAAAAATTACACGACATAAACATACAATCCCGCTCTCAATCTACCCTCAACATTTCTATCAACAAAAACCAATTTATCATAACACGAAAGGGGGATGACACCACCCGTTTCGGTTCCAAATAACCCCATACATTCACGTGTCATAAACTCTCAAACGTAGCGTGTAAGCTTCCCCGCCGACATTAGGAATAAGTGGCGTTTTGATGCCTTGAAAGTGTATAGATGACCTTCATATTCAGGGACGTTGATATCTTTCTATATTGGTTCAAAAAATCGAAGAGCTCTATTGAAATACATGAAGCGAGTGTTGTTTTTCGCGAGAATTTTGACTCAAGTTTATTTTAATTTAATTACTAGCTTCTGCTCGCGGCTTCGCCCGCGTGCTTTACGACCCGTACATTTTTTCAGAATAAAAAGTATAGCCTATTATATAAATATAGCCTATGTGCTATTCCAGACTATAATCTATCTCTGTGCCAAATTTCATCCAGATCCGTTCAGCCGTTCTGGCGTGAAAGAGTAACAAAGATCCATCCATCCATCCATCCATCCATCCATCCATCCATCCTCACAAACTTTCACATTTATAATATTAGTAGGATAGGATTTGTTCACAAAAACATGTGACATTATAAAATTTCAAAAGAATAATAATGTTAATATTTTATTAGACTGTTTTATTGGTCTAAAAATTTCAAGCGGTGGGTTCGGGTCGAGCAAAATATGGTACGTTTTATCCGTTGGAAAATTCTCAGTAGCTCTTTAGCATTAACCATAGATGGCGCTTTACTATTTGCTATGTTGCGAGTAGTAGTCGCTAAAGATTGTAAGTCATTTACAAGTTAATAATTCACACTTTGATATGCTACCCACTGAATTTTCACAGACATTTTTTCACATCGTCACACGACTCGTTGCCAAAAAGGCAATGAGCAGAATTACGCCTCGACACATTACAATTACTTACAAATACAGATGTGTGCCTACATTGTAGATCCCTCTGAACTTGAACTAACACTTAACGTCAAGCCTGGCTATATAGTTTTAAACCAAGATTAAGGGATGCCTCAGGGCTGCGACTTTGTTACTATACGTTTAGTCTGTGTCTTCATTTATGTTATTTACGAGTAGTCTAGCATCCACTACGATTTGCAAACGCAGTTGTGATTTTTATACAGAAGAAATAACTTTATTTTAATTTTTGTGTATTTAATTAATTTTAATTGTATTTCATTTATAGCCTAGTCTAGATATTTATAATCATCTAAAACATAAAAAAACGCTCCCAAAGAAAGTAATGCGGATAGTTGGTCCAAAAGTCGGAAGTGTTCCCTCGTTGACTAGATTTTTCGTTATCTAACAATAAATTTTATGTTTTTATTATATTAAGTTTATATATAATAAAAAACAAAGATTTAGTCCTCGCAAATTAAAATAAAAAAGCTCAGAGATAATATATATTACTCTAATCTTGGGATCTATAACTTAGTTTGCGACGTAAATAAATAAAACTGTGTATGTTATCTCAGTGGGTGGTAGGTTAAGGCGGGCAATGAGATAGTCAATTACTCACTATAAATCTTTTCCTTTAGCCATTTAGTTTGGTTAACAATATTATTTTGCGAATTACACAATGTTGCCGTTGCTAGGCAACGCCAACTTATGTTTGTCTAGAGCTTTATAGAAATAATAATTTCTAACTATTTTATTTTATGGAGAAAGAATTGTACCAACTTTCCTTGGACATTACATTAGCATCACATCTGTATTCCCCGAAGGGTTAGGCAGAGGTGTGTCGGTATTGTAAATCCACATTTCACTGATGCCGTTATTGAGTCCCATGTAATGGGAGGCGTGTCTATTGCCATCTAACAAACACAATTCCAAACTTCGCGCAGCTACTGAAAATTTCCATTTATAAAAACCCTACCCTGGAGTCGAACTCAAAGCCTCACGCTCATTAATGATTGTCATCAGTTACTCAAACACGAATTAATTCTTCAGACTGTTGCTTGGGTCATTCTTCAAGCCAGACTCCTTGCGTCATTTTCGTGGCAAAATTCAATTATATATATATTTTTTTTATAAGGTCATTCTCGTGTATACATGCATGAATGAACTTGTATTCTTAAATTTTATTATCTTGAAGTTACTAGTAGTGTATTATTATAACTCAAAGTAACTGCTCGAAGAACGACCTGCTTACCCTCTAAGTGTCCTATCTGTTAGCCGTGATAGTACTTAATAGTCATGTCACATTGCAAAGCAAAAACATAGGGTCTGTTATAATGTGTCTGTGGTATTCAAATTAATAAATTAACTAGATCTATGTTCTGTTTCTCCTTGGACTTGCGTACGAGTTTAATATATGCAACAGCTTTATTGTTCTACAAGATACCCAACATGTAATTGGATTTTCGTGTTGGACCTATTTCAGTTATTAGTTATTGCCTATGAAATTCCGTTTTACCTATAAATTAAGACTGGTTTAATTCGGATAAATTGGCTTGGATAAAACATAGGGGTAAAAAAATTGAAATAGGCACGATTTTTTAATCACCACATAAAATGTATCTAGCTGTTAATTTGAAATTGCTGTAGTTTTTATATGGACTTATCAGAGAAAAAACTTATCTGAGGGACTTATCAGAGGAATAACTTATCTGAGGTTTATCCAGTATTGCAAAATTTGCCCTTAAACAATTTAGAGATGGGTTGAATATTTGAGATAAAAACATCATGCTATATTTGAGGCCATGAGAATCATAGTGGCCTAACTACATTTTTTACTATATTGATACCAAAATGGTTTCTCCAGGGTAGCCTAAAAGTGATTCAATAAATATTCAGTAGATTGTTAAAATTGGCAATTTGTAGAAACCAAAATGATCAATTTTAACTGTAAGAAATCATAAACTCAATATTATATAAAATGTAGTTGGGCCACTGTGGTTCTCATGGCCTCATTTAAAGGGGACTAAGCGATAGATTTCAATTATCGAACCCACCTACCCTAGTCGTCTATGGTAGGACTGTGGTAGACGGGTATCGAGTTTGATTCTGGCCAAACCACAAACATGAAAAAAATCTAGTTTTATATCATTTTTTTTATTTCGTAACATATATTTTAAAACTTATAATTTATATTACAGTGTTATCAAACCTTTTAATTTAAAATACTTTACTAATCTAGATACTAATTATTTTTCACCATATTTTCTTTCCAGATAGACAGGCCTATATATCAGGCCTATATGTTATAATAAAAACTAATCTTAATTAGCAATTAGTAGGCGATAACATTAATTACACATACATTTTGCGCTAAGATAACTAGACACAAGATAAATTAAGATTTACCTAGAAAAGACAAATTACTCACAACTAACTTTTGTCTCAATATCTTTGCAAAAAACTAAACTTAACAAAAAAAACACACTTAAAGACACTTTTTTTTATTCCTTTTGGGATTTTCCTTATTCGTGTTCTATTTTGTTTATTTGTTGTTTCTTGTTTAACATCGTGTATATAACCATAGATTGAGTAATTAGAAGATTAAACGAATGTTAAGACCAAGATTCGAGTAATATCTTAAATACGATTTGGGAATTATAATGGCGCATTAGTCTAGTGCACACAGGCGAGGCTGTTAAGCATGACGTCGTGGGTTTGGCCCCCGATCGGGCAGTTTAGTTGGGTTTTTATGTTAGAAAACTCACAATATCAGCCTGGAGTTTAGAACCGTGCCCGGTAGACTGCAATAAGCTCACCTTTAATAACAATTCGAAGCCATATATGTATATATCGTGGCCAGATCTTAGAATTGATAATTTCATGTGTTCGACCATTTGATGAAATGGCCAGCTAAAATTGACCATATCGTTTAAACGTCAATGTTTAACGATATGTTAGTCGATTATTAGCCATATCATTAATGTAGGGTATCCATAACCTGACCTAACCTGTAAAATACGTTCCAAATTCCATGGTTTTTTAACGTTGCGTTTTTCGACATACAGGCGCGATGCCATGTTAGTTAAGCATTATAATTTTCGTGAAACTTCGTTGTTTTGCCTTCTCATCTAAACAGCCGTAAGTGGCAATGCAATTAATGTAGAACTATTTGTATTAAGGACACAAACGGAAAAACCAAGCTAAAACCAGTTTGGACGGTGATTTGTGTGTGTGAAATGCCGGAAAATTCCCAGTACGTTGTTTAGTCTCTTTGCTAATATGTAAACTGTTTAGTTGGTGTCCAGATACAATGCGGTTGGAATTAGATTGTCTGTTTGTAAACTTGTATTCAAACAGTTTTCTCTCATGAAACCGAATTTAAGTCGATGAATCTGTAATACTGTTTGATTAAGTTTTAATTATTTTTACTGTGCCTGCCTCATTGGTGTATGGTTGCAAGCGCAACTGCTGAGCGTGAGGTTCTGGATTCGATTCCCGGGTCGGGCAGTGTTATTGGGTATTTCTGTATGGAAATTCTCAGTAGTAAGCACGGAGTCTGGAACTGTGGTCGGTAGACGGCAATTGGCTCGTCCATCGTCGTTATTACATGGGATTCAATAACGGCATCGGCGAATTTGGGCGTACGTAGTATACCTCTGCCTAATCCTTCGGGGAATACAGGCGTGATGCTGTAACCACAAGACTAATGAGGCAGTTTGTTATTAAAATAATCTAGTCACTCTAATCTAAATTCTACTACCTTTTAATAGAATATTATCATAGAAACAACGCTCGGATTCGAATATTATTTCGTCCTGTAGACATAAACTGAAAAATGGGTTACCCAAAGCAAACACTTGGATATAGAGGTCAGATATCAATAATTCCGCATAGAGCCTGAATCGCGCCATAGCACAAATAAAAGAATAGCGACTTTTATGCAAATCAGCGCCTCCCGGCTGAAGAGAATGCAATTATGAAGGAGTGCTAATAGAAGACTAGGAAATTTAAATTAAACCGTCCAATTACTTTTTCCCGAAGGGTTTAGCAGAGGTGCACTATTGTACACCAACATTTCAGCAATGCTGTTATTAAGTCCCATGTAGGGGGCGAGCTTGTTGCTATCTAACTGACACAGTTCCAGACTCCGTGCTGCTACTGAGAATTTCCATACAGAGAAACTCAATAACACTTTGCCCGACCCGGGAATCGAACCCAGCACCTCACGCTTACCAGTCGCGCTTACTACCACTAGACTAGTGAGGCATATTATAGTCGTTAGGTTATGAGAAGATTATCTTAAGTTTACATTTTACAACTCTTGAGATTCTGATTTTGATACAATTTGTCCAGTTGTCTAATATTTTGAGATTGAGATTACGATTATGAAAGCTATCTGAGGAATTTCAGCCAAAAATGCAGTTTATCAATCAGCTAGGTAGGAACATTATTTAATTTAACACACAAAAGAGAAAATTGGCAACTGATCAATCGAAATCTCATTTTCCTGTAGAAGCGCTCCTTCATTTTTATTTAAACAAACAAATTAACATTCATAATACGAATTCGTTACGCGCAAATTAAAAAGTAACTACGTTGTTTTACGTTGACAAACTTTATATATCACTGATCAAAACGTTGCTCAACTAACATGAACTTTATGTACCATAAAATAAAAGTCATAAAATTTCCTTTTGCAGTTTGTCACGGCAAAAATAAAGTTGGTCGTTGGAACGCGCGGTAATTACCATATATCGCAAGGCCTTTGTTTCGAACATGAGTTCAGTTCAAAGTTCTGACTTCAGTAATAAGTTGCCTGAAGAAACCTAATACGAATAATTCATTCTGCTGTCGTATGTTTTATTCGAATTTACCAGTTGATTTGTTCCGGCGTTTGAGTTCGTGCCATCCCAAGTATTTCCCATGGGGTCTGAGCAGAGCACCAATTTTAGAAATACACAAAGTACCGTTTGAGACTGTTGAAGCAATCGTGTTTGGTACCAAGAAATTGTACATAGAGTACAATTTGAAAGAAGCGTGTGAGTGGAATTTTGTTGTTTTCATTGTTATTATAAGCATAAAACCTCTTTTCAGATGTTTCGTAAGACCTTTTTTTTCTGTTTTGTTGGCATTACCTCTTTTATAATAATATTGGAACTGATCATGCAAAGGAAAGATTAACTAGGAAAAATCTTTGCAACGAGGTTATCTGACCAAAGTGCAGTAATTGTCTTGCCGTGCACAATGCAATGCTAAAATGTATTAAATTTTAGTAGTGTGGAGAAACGAGGTCTGGTGTTCCTCCATTGAAAAGCGAGGATCTTCCGACTAGGCAAGCTAGTCAGCTTAGAGGGCCGAAGCCCGACGGTTGATGTCGGACATTCTTATATCTGTTAGAATCGTTGTAAACTCTCATAGTGCGATTCAGAGTTTTTTGTTGCAGCTTCACTCCGATAGATGGCGCTTTACTTTTATCTGAACTGAATCATTCCGTATATCATATCAATATTATTGAAATTAAAAGCCACTGGCTAAGGAAAGTGGTTGAAAGTTTGCCTTCCAAATAAAAGGGTCTGTGTTTGATACCGGCCCGTACACCAGATTTTCCGAATTCATAATTCAATCACAATTAAATGATTAATTTTATGCTAAAGAAAAAACATCGCGAGGAAACCTGGACACCTAAGAGAACTCCATCAAGTTCTCGATGGTGTGTGTTATCCACAAACTCGCACCAGGCTATCGTGGTGGGCTAAGAATAATAAGGAGGATCTCAGTGGCAGTTTTTCTGTAGTTTCTGGAAATTACCCGAAAACACCCATATAAAACAATTCCCTATTTTAAACATTACCAACAAATTGCCTCTCTTTATTTCAATCTCCTAATTATTTCAGCTAGTTCCACCTAATACCCAAAAAGCTGTTTAAGTACAGTGCGGTCCTTTATTTAGACTGTGACTATAGTGTGTGGAGTACAATAACTCTTAGTGTATTACATTCTCGGGACAGTACAGCTAGTTATTACATTTAATTGGCAGTTTGTTTCCCGTTGCACTTTGCTTCAGTGGCTGCGACTGTGTAGAATGTTTGTTGTTTATTTTTCTTAAACATTTTAGCGTTGGTTCTGGCTTTAACAAAAATCTAACAACACACTATTCACGTTTTAACCCGTATCTAATGTAGATTACTGGACCCGGGTACGTCCTAAAACTCCGGACACTGGAGGACGGGCTACGTCGTCTCACTAATCGGTGAGCCACTGCGATCCCCAAGCCGCCTGCCAAGCGTGGGGATTATGGCAAAACCCTTGGGGGAGGCCTTCGTTCAGGAGTGGACGTCTTCTGGCTGCAAGGCAATTGGATTTTTATAGTATCTGCAACATTCAACCGGCGCCTAATTCTGTGTTTCTGAAACTTATAAACCAGAAACAGAGCAATAAGCTTCTATCAACTCAGATTGCATCTACCATCTACAATTGCCAATCGTAAGATGTTACTTCTCATGACAAATGATAACTTGTGACTGGCGTTTAGCAGACATGTAGGATTGGTATGGCGGGAGGGGCTTGTAGTTACGTACTTACTGCGCAGATCCGTCGATTTGCGAGGTTAAACAGCGCTTGACCCGGTCAGTCCTTGGATGGGTGACCATTTTTCACATATCGAGACCCCTCCGTGCCGAAGATCTATAACAGTCATTACGGGTCTCAGTAGTTCAAAAAGTCAACAACCAGTCTAACTTTAGAGTATCATATAATAGGCTAGACAGATGATGATGATAAGATTGGTATTCCCCTCTTTATTCATTTAAACTAATACTAAGCTTTTATTTTGACATTTAGCAAACCTACTTCTGGGAGAACCCAATATCAGAATATCTCTTCCGCTGATGAACATAAACTTTTCATGGCTGTGAAAGTCCATCCATATCCAATTTCCTATAAACCTATTACATCGTAAGTAGTGGCTATATTCTGAGCACGCCATGCCTTCACTCCGCATCTTGTGAAACGTGTACAAGTGTCAAGGTCACGCGATAAATATTTGAAGAGTTGGGTCACAGAATAAAAATTACAGTAATCCCATCAATAAAGCTCTTTCATGCCCTCACATAAACAGACACTACGGTGTAGTTAAAGCAAAGCAGCTTAGAACTGCTAATATGTAATCCATTTATTATAACAATAGACACAAGTAGTTTACCAAGTGTAGTGTTGAATTCTTGCTGTTAACAAACACGTTTATTATTTCTATACATGGGCTATGATTGTCTATTGTTAGTATTACGTTTGTGGATTCCATGTATTCCTTATATTTGTGTAATGTGGGTGTGTGAAACTCTTGGGCGTAATCCATCGTTTCCTTCAAGATTGGTACCTCCATAAAATATGGCCTTTTAAATGATTAGAGATGCCAACCCTTGTCAAAAAGCAATGCAGTTTATTGGACACCTTTCCCAGAGCGGTCTTTTATGCCAGCCGCATCATAAAAGTTTCACGACCGCCTGATGGCACGGCAACCCGGTTCCGCTTTGGAAATTGAATAATTTTAGTCATACTTTTGGTCCGTTTCGCTACATCAAAGGCAGGGTTATATTTTTTTCATTTGTTATCTATAGGTATACTTTGTACGTTATTTGGAGTTCACTTTCTGTTTTCTACTATTCTGTGGCTGTGATCCCTCTTTTCTCGGGAACGGCTGTTTATTTTTTATTTGCGCCTTGTTTGTTTTTTATTAGGCTACTGATTCACCCGGCGCCGTCTGTAATTTTAGATTAAGGTAGCCTTTTTTATTGGTGAGGGTACTTGTATATTTGAGTTTCCAAGAGTACCTGAGAATATGGTACACAATAAAATAGAAGAGGTTTCTCAGTGAAATTTGTTTGACTAAAATTTAATTTTGAAACCAACTTTTGAAGGATCTTTAAGGTAAGGATATTGGTGAATAAGAGCAATAGATGTCTTTTCTGGATGGTTTGTAAGTCTGGACATTAAGGATTCTCAAATACCTTCCAGTTTAGTCGAGCACGAATAAGACATAAACCACAATAACCGTTTAATTCTTGCTAACATTATTAGTAAAAGAACTTTGAGCCCCCTAAAATAGGATTGAGAAGACAGGTCAGTTTAAATCTGACAGTGACACTTTCCTCTAAAGACCACTTCAGGAATCATCTTCCATGAATTATCAAGAATGGTACTTCCAAATAATGTACCTATTGAGTGTCTTGCTGGTTCTTTTCCGTGGACCGACTATCTAAACCTACTATTTTACTACTCAAAAGAACTAACTCAATGACTTGTAAGTGGAACATATACAATTAATACTGCTTTATTGATTAAAAAGAATAATATGGACTTACAATTGTCTCATTAATTAAACTGCAAACCGTCGCCGGCGCCCAAATAATAGATTTATTTTGTGTCTACTTTGTGTCATTTCCTTGTTTTCATGGTTTAAGTATCAGGTGAAAAATTAACATAAAAATCCTTCCACAGTACTCCCATATCTTCAACTTGTTCATAAGATATGGAATAGCAAGTAGGTGCTACATCCTATTTCAATTCTTCCACATAGAAATAACGTATTATCCCTCCCCCAAAAATACCTGACACCGCAGAATTTACAAACATAAAAAACCCCGAATTACTCACAGTGACAATATCGCAATGAACTTTAGCGTTCAGAATTCCCGTTTCATCCCGTTTTTATGAGTACGGTGATAGATGGCAGAGTTTCGTTCCAAAAAAATTTTATATTGATACTCGAGATCGACAATCTGTGATCAGAAAGTGGCTGAAATAGGCGCACAATTTCGTTTTGTGTGTGCTTTTCGATAATTTTTGCGTCATGTTTTAAGATACAAAACAAAATAGAACAGTAAGCACGCTTATTTAAGTTTATTTAACGTAAAAAAGGAGCGGGATTTCTTAATTTCTGTTAGTAAATATTTTTAACTATAATCCTACTATCCTACTAATATTATAAATGTGAAAGTTTGTGAGGATGGATGGATGGATGGATCTCTGTTACTCTTTCACGCAAAAACTACTGAAAGGATCTGGATGAAATTTGGCAAAGAGATAGATTATTAGTCTGGAATAGCACATAGGCAACTTTTTATCCCGGAAAAATGTACGGGTTCGTACACCACGCGGGCGAATCCGCGAGCGGAAGCTAGTTATCTAGTAATATAGGAAACTGTGCATCTTGAGATTTTATATCATAGTATCCCCGCCCGAGATTTTATATACAGTACTGGTTATATTCACCGTCGTGTTTTTCATCCGCGTATAACGAAATGAAAACGCGTATAATGTAGTGTATATTTTGGAATATTTTATGACGTCGCGTGAAAATATTTTCCAGTTATTTGTGTGGAAAAATACACAACTCACTGTTGTTTTCGGAAATTACTCTGCGTAGTGTGACAGTAGAGTGGTCCTGTCAATAGGTGACGTATTACGCTTTTATTTTGTGACCTTCCTGTAGCCTTGGTCTTGGCATTGCTGGCAATAGATGTATTGTATTTTGAACTTAATTTTTTACACAGTAGAGTACTATACATTTTGTAGAAGTAACGTCAAGTACAACCATATCAAAAGCACTTCCAACATCTTTTTACTTAACAACGGAGTCTTCACTAAAAATAATTTCATTACCGCCCACAAAATCACTAAACGAACGACGCCCATGTACTTTGAAGTCTAAAAAAGCGTCTACTCTCATCTCCCGAATGCAGACAACTCCGCCATCGCCTCATTTACAAACCTTAGCGGCAATTCCATTTTCTCGCAAGAATTGAACAAAGACCTCACCCGGGTCTCTTTCCAATTCGCAATTTACCATTTGCCGCGTTTTTTTCTAATAAAGAAAAATCTGAAACGTTTTTCTTTAAATTGAAAGATGTCAATGCATAAGAATGAAAGGACTTTTCTCGTGTTTTTATTTTCTGTGTTTTGTCTCCGCGTTTGTGTTTTAATAAAATAGACATCTCGAGAAAAACGTTGCAATATTTTTCGTAATAAATACACTTTACTATTAAGATTTATATGTGCTTTCAACGACATTCTGTACAAATACTTTTTTTTTTACTTTTATATTGTACATATAAGTAGAAGCAATGGCTTTAAAAGGGCTATAACATAAAGCTAGACGAGTATTAAGTAATATTTTAAAAATACGATTGACGTCTTCATTTATTTTCGTTTAATATTACTTTAAATTCAAAGTAAAAAAAAATGTTTTAATATGAATACATTATGCAACGCACGCAATGATATTTACCTGAAAATAAACAAACCGTAAACCTTATTGTTAGGGGTGGCAAAAACAGAAAGAATGGCGAAAGAAAATTAATTTGTTGAACTGCTCCCCGACCAACCATTGTTTATGAAAATCACGCCCGTTCTTTTACTTAGTTTTTTGTCTATATTTCGTCTTCAAAAAGTCTTATAATAGCCCTTATTATGTTTTATTTTGGCCACTAATTAACATAATTTGTTGCGGCGGGAATTAAGTGTTTCTCTTTTAGGGGCCTTCGTAGAACTTTTTCAAAAGGTTTGGTGTTTTGGATTCCCTTCCAACAAATTGTTCTGATTAGGCTGTATATTTGGAAAGACGTTTTTTATTAATTAAAATAACTAATCCTGTCGCCAATACAGGATGGATTGCGAGTTATGAATGATTAAAAAAAAAAATATACTGCTTGAGCGGTCCCTATAAGATAAAATACGGAATCCATATTATTACAAATGTGAAAGTAAATCCTTCTGTTTGTTACGTAACCACTAATACACAGATCTGATTCTTATGAAATTGAACAAAAAGGCAGCCTGGGTTTCAGAGATAGACAGGTTTATTTTCACTATTGTAGTATATATATAATAAATACAAAATGCATGCAGAGGAATTCACGGGCAACAGCTAGCATCAACTGAATACTAACAAAGCATCATGCCTGGATTCCCCCGAATTTCACTGATGCCGTAATTGGCCATGCAATAGGAAGTGAGACATTAGCAGATACCAGGCTAATTCTAAAAAAAATTAACAGAACCCCCCCCCCCCCCCCCCCTACTCTTTATTACCCCCTCACAAAACTAATGATGTAGATCAGATTCTTTCTCTTTCTTTCTTTTTTTTAAAAAACGTTGCCCCACACTTGGAATTATTCCTGTATCGTGGGTGCGTTTACAAACACATATATTCACATACACAAACACCCAGACCCGAAACAATTATATGTAGATCATACAAATATTTGTTCCGTGCGGGGATCGAACCCGCGACACGTAGCGCAGAAAGCTAATCGCTTAGCCACTGCGCCAACCGTGTCGTCAATGATTATGCGTCGTCTGCATTTAAATGACTATAATAATAATAAATCTTTATTGACATAGTTTTGTTACATTTTTACATGAATTCCCTGGCCCCTGAGCTAGTTTAAACTGTATTACAGGAACCAGTGCATTCCCCTTATTGCTAGGTACAAGTCATGTCAACAACACTGCATTATTTTACCCTGCCTCGGTTACTGGGTAATGAGAGCCAATCTTAATTGAATACTATCTTCAATTTTCACTCTTGATTATGTAGGATGGAAAGCAGACTGCATTTCTGAACAGTCTCCCGATCAACAATCAATCTTATTAAAGTTCTTGACATACCAAGCTGACTTTGAATGTCTGCCAAAAACGTACACACGACTATACAGCGTGTTCTATTTATCAAAGTATAAACTTATAGATTTTACAATAAATCTCAGTTTGTAGAATGTTCTTAAAATAGAATTGTGTGCTTATTGTCAACACCTAAAAATAAAAGTGATAAGTGGTACCTACTATAAATAGTCTGTGGACACTTTTGGCTGGTCACCGTGTTGGCTACAAATACTAAGTGTACATGCGTCAAGATATTACAGATGGTAGAAAAACGTTGTCTTTTTTATAACGTACTTTGGGCAAGGCTGTGAAGTTCTATGAACATCTACATCGAAAAATGGAACTGTGACAACTCGTAAGTACAACAGGACTTGAACTTGACATGTATATCTTAAATCATATCGAGAAAACGTTAATTTTAAGGCTGGTTACAGTTCCTTCGTTTGATGTTCATCGAATTTCAGTCACACCTTTGAACTAAAAGTGAGACCCAAGAACAGTCACTTAATAAAAAATATCTAGGTATCAACTCTCTTACAAAAGTTAAAAGATAACGGTTTGGAAAATTCTGATTGTTTTATTATGCTCACAGTATGTTTGCATTACATTAATTAACGTAGAAAAGCGCTAACGTAACGCCAGACCATCGTTGTATGTAACCGCTAAACGCTGCGATAGTACCACGTCGAGTTTTAGTACAAATGCGGCATCTCAGTTAGCGTTAGCGCTCAAACTATTGATCATCAGTAAACCCTGGTTGATTACCACCGTTTGACTTCAAGTCAAAATACTGTTCCTGATTCATAATGTTCCTCATTCTTAAAAAATATTGTTGTATTTATGCAATGAAAGAACCTCCATTTGTGAAGAATTAGGTATCGTCTGAGCATTCAGTTTCGGTACCACCATTATTGGCTGGCTAATCTTTCCACTATAGCATAAGCATTTTCTATTTGATAGCTTGTGCGACTCGACAGTAGGAGAAGAATATAATTATCAAATGGTGCATGAGCGTCACCTCGAAAAAAAAAATCGCAATATCACAGTTCAACGCATTTTGTGACTTTGTAAAATGTGCAACATTTGTCTTGAGGTATTCTTGAACTTTTAGTAATTTGAAAAGTCTGAATATAGCTTCATAAATGCTCTACATAATAAATGTTTTTCTTGAATCAAATAACTGGGTCCCGACTTATATTGGAATATTCCACTTTGATGGGATTTTAAGAGTTATTTCTAGTGTAGTATTGACGCGAGCTATCCCATGGGAATCGCTTATGCCATAGTAGATAGACTCCATAGAAATACACAAGGAGAACTATTTCCAGACACTTTCAGGACCGAACGACGAAATCACTATACACTTCAATTCCACTAACATCAAAGTATCAAATACCATTGTATATAAATTTGGCACCACCAGGCTCTATTTATAATGAAGTCATTGGCATTTGTAGTGAAAAGGACAGGTAGACAGTTGATTAATCTATATATAGATGTGAAAGTTGTTTGGAGATGATGCATCTCAAACGAAATTCGATGTTTTTATGTCTTAGTCTCCATTTCCTTAACCTTTTCTCAACTGTGTTGAGGTCGACTCTAAGCTTATTCAAATGTAGCTACCATCTTAATTCTACCACAAAATTTCTGGGGAACATTGGAACCATAAAGTTAGACCAGAGTCTTCTGTAATGACTATTATAGGTATTCGTATTATAGGGAAACGAGGTATGGTGTTCCTCCATTGAAAAGGGAGGATCCTCCGACCAGGCAAGGTGGTTAGCCTGGCAGGCCGAAGCCCGACGTTTGATGTCGGACATTCGTTATATGTGTTAGAATCGTTGTAAACTCTCATAGTGCGATTCAGGGTTTGTTGTTGCAGCTTCACTCCGATAGATGGCGCTTTACTATTTGCCATGTTGCGAGTAGTAGTCGCTTCAATATAATACGTGAGACCAACTCTTTAACAACGTATTTCCTCTGGATAAAAACCCCGTCTACAGGTTCAAATGAAATGTTTATTAAACTATAAACTGAAAAGCACTGGCCATATGTTCGCAAAACAACATATTGATATCAAAAGACTGTAGATCACTGATCTTATTTCTATTGTGCCAAATTCTTCAGACCAAAGACCCTATTCAAGCTGTTATTTGCAAATAAACACCTAGCTTTAATTAAATAAATAAACATCTATTTTGTGGTGACACGCGTCAATTTACACATTAGGATTAGCTTACATTTATTTAGGTTCACTGGAAGGTGACTCTATGGTTATCCTCAAAGTCATAATTAATAGGTGATGGGCTGCGGCGTGCACGGAGATTTTAGACAGGGTAGGCAGAAATTTTTAAAAGCTTACTTACCAAAAATACCTACTACGTTAATGATGGTATATATGGTTTATAGTATTGGTTCCTCGTCCTGTCGATTAAATAATGATATATGTGATTTGCCACCTCAAATATCTTATAATAAATATTTATCTGAGTTATGTAGGGTAGGCAGTGTGTTTTTGTCTTTATGAACCGCACGCCACTGGTGATAAGCAAGGCAGAGATGAAGGTAATTTTGTACCTTGATTTCGCCGATGCCATTATTGAGTTCAATGTAATAAGAGGTGAGCTCTGGGCTGCTAATGAGACATTTTGTGAAGCGAAACCCTATGACACTTTTCTTAACCCAAGAATTGAACCTCGTGGTCATCAGTCGCGCATGCGCCACTATACCAAAGCTGTATTCTCAGACTTAGCTTACTCATAATTGATGTATTGTGTGAAGTGAGAGCTAAAATCTGTGCCTATATCAATAATGCCTTATATATAGGTATGCCTTGACCATTATCCGTAATTCAAGTAGGTTTTGTTGAATAGGTTGAATTAAAAGGTAATAACAAAAGGGATTAATGAATGAAGTGTGAATGTCAGTCGAAACACGAAAGTCAATGCCCTTATCAGAAATAAATCTAGCTTTCTATTGTCCAGCAAGATAATACTCATGTAATAATAACTTAGATGAAATTTTGTAAATGTGTATTGTTTGGTCCAACTTGAGATATAGAATAGTTTTTATCCCGATAATTCTTCTGTAGGTGTGTATGTCACTGAATTCCTCCTAACAGGCTGGACCGATTTTGATGAAATATTAAAATTTGTGTGTTTGAGTGGGTTCCTGAATGGTTTAGATTCTCAATTGGACCCGATAGGTGGCGCTTCGATCGAGTTCTAGTATTTTATTTTTGCCAGACAGGACGACTTTTGTCGGATCTAGTGGTCTAATCGTCGTAAGCGCGACTACTGGCCGTGAGGTCCTGGGTTCGATCCTCGATCAAGCAAAATGTTATTGAGTTTTCTGTATGTAAATTCTTCGAACAGCACGGAGTCTGGAGCTGTGCCCGGTAGATGGCAATAGGCTCGCCCCCTATTACATGGGACTTAACAGTATCGGCGAAATGTGAGTGTACAATAGTACACTTCTGCCTAATCCTTCAGGGAATACAAGCGTGATGCTATGTGATGTTATGTTCAAAAATGTATAAAAATAATGTGCGCGCGTTTATAGTAGGAGTTTTCTCAAATGCGCGCGCACGAGTTTTTCATACATTTTTGGCGTTAAGTTTGAGAAGAAAACACAAGCATGAAAGGTAACTGTTCAAATGCTTCGCTATCACCACTGGACAGACTTCAGCAAAACAGATGGATAACAGGAGAATTTTTATAAAATTTTAACGATTATTCTATAGCTTGCTACGTAATAGCTATTTAAAATCAAAATATGTTTAAGTATTTGCTAGTTAGGTACAAGTTTTCGCTGCAATCCGACAAAATAATTCACCCGGCCATATTTGCGCGTCTTTTATTCAGGCCAGGCGAGAAATGTAACACCTGGTATTCAAAATTAGCGGAGCGTAATCCGCCTGGATTTTGGATCAATTTTCACTATCATTGAAAAAGTCTTTCAAGGAAAATTTTTGAGTTAAGAAACGTTGCTTGACTCCATATCGTCATACAAAAAAGGTTAATTTTAAGTAAAATGGTAAATATAACGGCACGGTTGGCGCAGGTGGTTGAGAGATCGACTGCTGCGCTACGCATCGTGGGTTCGAATCCCGCACGTAACAAATATTTGTATGATCTACAGATAGTTGTTCCGGGTTTGGGACTTTGCTTATGTGAATATATGTGTTTGTAAACGCAACCACGATGCAGGAATTATTCTTAAAGAGGAGCAAAGATTTTTTTTTTAATTAAAAGAACATCATAATATAGTAGTTTTTTATCAGCTTACAATATATTATTATTATGGTAATTATCGAACGTTATGTTTCAATTTACACAGAGTGATCTACGTCCCGTACACTTCCCGTCGCCTCTGAGCTAAAGGAACAACCTTTAGACCAGCTTCCGCGTTCCGTGCAAATTGCGTTTAACGTATAGATCTAACTATAGATAATGCCATCCACGAAGACGTGCCCCACTATTTTTGGTCGAGGCTTTCCAGCTGACCGTAATGCACTCATAGGTAAATAATGTGTATCGACAGAACTAAAACACTAGCGGAAGGTTGCACACTTGTACTGTAAGCAATTAGGAAGAACAGTGGGGCGCGTCTTCGTGGATGACACTATCTGTATCCACTGCAAAACAGAGTCACATCACGTTTATTTGCAGGAAACGTATCTCAGTTATATTTGCCAAATTTCTTCCAAAGGTCACAAGCTAATCGCACTTACAGTCAAACAAGGCCATGATGTAGCACTTTGTTTACAAAAATAAAACACTACTGTCTCAAAATAACATGCTGTGAGTAAACAGCAGAGAAAGGTTGAATTTAAATCAAAGAACACGCTTCGCTTTGTTGATGACGTTGTACGTTTCATCACGTTATCAAGGAAATGTATGGTTTATGTACGCCGTATGCGCAGCGACGGATGTGAAATTTCTTGTCTGTTTTAATTGAGATGAGAAAGAATGGCGACTGAAAGTGAAAGTTAAATAAGCTTGTTGGAAAGAGTTAATGAAGATTGACGCAAAACTGTGGATGACTTAGTCAAAGTCAAAGTTTTTGTATGTCAAATGGGCCTTTGCAGGCACTTTTAAATATCGACACTCTAGGTACACAGTTCCAGAAGTAGAGTCCTATAGAGGCGGCGTTGACTAACTGCTATTGACGATGATGATGATGACGTCATCAATTTTTAGGAGTACATATAAATATACACACAATTTTAATCGGTATTACAATATCGATAAAAGTCGACATATGTACAGTCAGCCTCAAAAAAATGTATACACGTAGCGAAATTCAAACGCTTATTCTATTGTATATTTAGTATTGGTTCAAATCATAAAATTTAAACGGCTATGTATTTATGTATCCGAAGATTTTATATGTGAAACTGGTCTCGCTTTTGAATTTTGCTATGTAGATACATCTTTTTGAGACTGACTTGGCATTACCATTGGCGCCATATCGACATCTCGAGCTTTCTGTGTAAACTGCACCATAATATATAAATAACCACAGATAACAAATGTGAACATAACCTCATACTTTGGATACCATAATCTAAACAACACAGCTCCAGAAATACCACTCACACCAATCTCATAGGTAAACTATAATTACGAGACTGAACATACACCAAGATGGGTGCACAGCCAAAGACGATTACGACGCATCGCGATGACGTCACAAGTGCCAAAATATATAGAGAACATACGTTAAATACACCCACTTAAACTAAAATCGGTCAAGTTCGAGTCGTATTATTATTTCTGTACATTACACCCTTAGTATTAAAGTGACCTAAGTCAAAAATGTAATTTGTGGTAAATGAGCAAGAAAGTCTTCAAAAAAGTATACTTTCTAAGATCAGTTTTGTTTGTTCAGGAATTTTGAGTTAGATCACTTTCATTCTAAGGGTGCGACATGTTGTACTTCAATTTGTGTTTGTGTGTTTACAATATAATAAAGAAAGCTAATAATAAAGATCAGATCATTGGTCTATTGGTCTAGTGGCGACTACTGAGCGTGGGGTCCTCGGTTCGATTCCCGGGTCGGGCAAAGTGTTATTGGGTTTTTCTATATGGGAATTCAATAGCAGCACGGAGTTTGGTATTGTGCCCGGTAGATGGTGAAAGGCTTGCTCCTATTACATGTGACTCAGTAACGGCATCCGCGAAATGTGGGTGTACAATAGTACACCTCTGCCTTACCCTTCGGGGAATACAGGCGTGATGCTATGTTATGATAAGTTAATGAGTCTTCTGTCGCTGACTACGATAAAAAGGAAAGCTTATTAAACACACTAAAGAATGCCCTTTGGAAAGTATTTTTTTCAAGGTGTAGGTATTATTTTACCTATCGGTCGATCTGCGAGGTTAAGCAGCGCTTGGCGCGGTCAGTCCTTGAATGGGTGACCATTTTTCACATATCGAGACCCCTCCGTGTCTCGGAAAGCACGTTAAACAGTTGGTCCCGGGTGTCATACGAAGACCTATGACAATCGTTACGGGTATCAGTAGCCCAAAAAGTTTGACAACCAATCTATCCAGAGTATCAGTGTCTCCCAGTTACTGGCGGAGGTCAGAAGTCAATAATTATAAATCAAATTCATAAATATTAATTACTAGCGATCCGTCCCGGCTTCGCACGGGTAGCAGAGCATGTACGCCTACATTTTTTTCTGTCGTAGTGTCGTATCATCCTGTTGCGTCGAACATTTAGGCGGCGCACGCCAGTAAAGCTCCCAATCGGCATGTTTTTTCCGACATCTTAAACAATCAGCGTCATATTTCGTCATTTCTAATTCATTCTTAATAGCGCAGTCCTCGTAGCTAACTTCTGGGCTGGAACTATCTAGATTGCCATCGACTCGGTAAGAAGAAGCGTCATATTTCAGCCAATTTACACAAAACCATAATAAATTATACAACTAAACCTTCCTCATGAATCACTGTCTCTATTGGTGAAAACCGTATGAAAATCCGTTCAGTAGTTTTTGAGTTTATCGCGAACAGCGACAGACAGACAGACAGACGCGGCAGGGGACTTTGTTTTATAATATGTAGTGGTAAATTCATAATTTTATATGTATTAATATATTCTTTTTGAATAGCGTGACTTTATTAGACTTTATTATTATTAAAAAAGATAATTATTGTTTTTAACCAACCATTAGGTTGGTTAAAAACAATAATTATCTTTTTTGATAAATTAATTTTAAAATCACGTAATTATCGTTATTTGTCGCTGATTGTACCAAATTACTGTCTGGAACTATCAGGCCTTGACATAGTTTTTTCAAAACAGTATTGAAGTATTTATAAAAGAATCCCAAGGTGCCTACACAGTCGCCATTTTGCAAAAGGAAAAGGCAGGCGAACGTTAGTTTTATATCACATATCGTCGTTGAAGTTCTTATACCAGAAGTAAATATTTTTTTGGCGGTTTTGACATTTTGATGCCATTTGCTGAAGAATCGGAAGACGCGTTGTTTCCGCTAATCAGATACAACCAAAATCCAATAGAAACTTGTAAAATGAAATGAATATCATCATCATCATCAGCCAGAAGACGTCAACTGCTGAACGAAGGCCTCCCCCTCAAGGGGGGGGTTTGCCATAATCCCCACACTTGGCAGGCGGCTTGGGGATCGCAGTGGTTCACCGATTAGTGAGAGGACGCTGCTGCCCGTCCTCCGGTATCTAGCCGCAGTTTTAAGACGTACCCGGGCCATGAAATGAATATAAACTGGTATAATTATTTCTATGTAAAATTATGCAGTATTTTCACTCTCCTGAAAATTTGCTAATTTTGACATACGTGGTGTTAGAACTTCAATGACGATATGTTAAACGACATGGTTGTATGGTACTAAACGATATGGCTTAAAAAGTCTGTCTAGAGTTTCCGATTTTCATTTTTTTTTACCTGATCCGCCGCATTGGTTTGTCGGTGGCAAACATGGCTGCTGAGCATCAAGCGCTGAGTTCGGTGTCCAGATCGGACAGAGTAATTAGGTTTTACCGTTAAAAAACTCTCAGTAGCAGCCTAGAGTTTGAAATTGTGCTCTGTAGGTGGCTACAGTCTGGCTCCATATTACATGGGACTTAATAACGGCATCGGCGAATGCTGTGTTGTGTTATGTTACCTGATCCGATCTGCTGTTAAAATAAAACAGTGGAAATTAAATCTTTGGAGCTGATTGTTTTTGTTTAGTGTTTTTTTTTCTCCACAATAAGAAAAAGATAATTTTTCAGTGACTTTAAATTGTACTATTGGGTTTAAATGTCAACAAACTTATTAAGAGCTTTAAATCCAAGATACAATAGTTATATATTATAAAATTCACTACACGAATTTAAAACTGCAGATAATCCTATAATCATTACCCTAATTGTTCCACTTAATAAATGACCTTCCTTAAACAAATCACAACAAATTTAAACAAATGTCAGTAAGTAAAAACAATCAACTTCAACCTGTCCAATGACCTTTCAACGACCAAAAGTAAACTGTGACGGGAAGAAAATAAATCTCGTCGGCGCACGCGCACCGAACGTCCCAAAATAAAGTCAGGCGCACGAGGTATCGAGTTCCCCTCAGTTTCAACTAGCGTGTGCTAGGGAGCACACCATAAGCCTGTGATAAAACTCTAGTCGTATACAACCTCCATAGTGCTTCGCTGCTACAATATGACAAGTAAAGTGCTGTAAACCTATTACATTACCCCAATAACCCCCTCTTGTGTGATTGGATTACCCCAGTGTTTTTTTATGTGGCTATAATTACTCTGTAAGTACCCGCTTTGTTTTTTTTATTAAATAATACCGTGTAATACAAGCTTTACACTGCCATTTTACTGTGACAAAGAAGACGGTAACAAAGAATTCCTCAATCTCACGGCTGGTTAATTTTAGTACGCGAAGCCGTTGGTTTCTTTTATAATAATATACATAACTTTCAGACTATTGTATGGGACTCACACATTTTTAAAACTCATTTTATTTTTCTATTCAACCTGCGCTGTCTTATATTAAATCTAACCATAAAAAAATATAGTAATATGATTGTTCAAACCCACTTATTTCTCAAGAAAAATTGGGGAATACGTCTATTCAATTCATATTAACAACATCTTATATGCACATTACCCCACACCCCACACGTAATTGTTCTACTTACCCCGCCTGTTTCTTTACCCTCTTTTTACCTATCATGATGTCACTGACCAAAATAAGTAAATCTTCAGCAAGTCACATAAAGACGTAGTTTCCAGCACGTGTCAGAACTGCGTCACTTTAGGCATTGTTCAAACTAAGATCATCTTTAAGGCTATTTAAGAGCATCTTCTTGGATCTCCTAATAATAGGTTCGTTTACTGCATAGCATAATCTATTAAACAAGACTGGTCGTTGTTTATTTAACTATTGTTCGCTGAGAGAATCAAGTAGAACGGTAACACGCGATTGCCGCAGTGGCTAAGGAATCGGTTTTCTGTGATACGTTTAGCGGGTTCAATTTTCGCATGGAAAGATGTTTTTTTTAAGGCCTCCACTAATTCTTAGGCTAAGTGTATGTTATAGGATGTCTGTTTGTAAACTGTAAGCCTTAATTTTTTTTCTCTATCTATCAAAGAATCCAATCATGTACGTAATAACATTGATAATTAAAGCTGTCTCTAAATTAACCTTGAACATCGTCTACCAAAAGCGTTTTATAAACAAAAACGAAGGGCGCATTACATAAATATTTAGCTGAAAATTAAAAAATTAAAATTAAAACAAGGCGATTATTTTATTTCAGTTCAATTTCTTTTAGTTTAATTTTTTCAACTGTAGAAGGACTTCAAAAGAGATATATAGCTTCTAGTATAACGTATACACAGCTGACTAACTTCGCAATATGGCAAAGAAGGAAGCCGTAATACGATCTAAATACTGACGCGTTATTTTTACTGAGTTAGCTGGAACCAATACACTTTTATCTGACACCGATCCGAAAACTGCTTCCAATAAAGACTGTATGATAGTAAAGTCAGAAATTTGTTCGTACTTGTTGGCATGTATGGTATTCTGTATGGTAAGGTACTGATCACATTTCAAGTTAGTCTCAGTGTCTATTGTTGATCCTTGAGCTCTAGGCTACATCTTGTTATAGATCATAATTTGAAATGCAGTATCTAGACCGTAAACTTATAAACGGACAAATAAAACATTCAAAATAAGTTTTGTTTACAAGTATTAATATGATATCATTATTTCTAAACAAAAGCTCCTGTACTATTGTACTCACATTTCGCCGATGCCGTTATTGAGTCCCATGTAATAGGGGGCGAGGCTATTGACATCTACCGGGTACAGTTCCAGACTCTGTGCTGCTACTGAAAATTTGCATACGGAAAAACCCAATAACACTTTGCCTGACCAGGGAATCGAACCCAGGACCTTATGCTCAGCAGTCGAACTTGTGACCACTCGACCAATATTTTCACTCTCGCCGCAATCTCTAAGAATGACTAGCAATAATGTTCATTCGCCCATAACGAGGTATTAAAATCGTCTCGCAAACAATCTTAGTAGAACTTTCATACCTATTATTTTATTTACAAAAGCAATGAACAACAACCTACTTTAAGCAAACCTTTGAAGTTCTGAAACGGATTACCAAGAAGTGATTTCAGTTTACCAATGTATTAGTGTGGTTTGTAGTTTTTGAAACATTTAATATACGGGGTGGTCACAAGGTGAACGGTAAGATATTAAGTAAAAGCAGGGTTCTGGTATCACTAATACCAAAAAAGATAGACTTGTACAGTCTTTTTTTTACAATCCAATCAGTAGTTTAGCCTTTGAAAATAATTTTGATGTTATTAATATCATCAACAGGCGAAGTTCGAAAATACTCAAACATTAATTTACACGTGTGGATCAGAATTATAAGAAAAATAAATATTTCTATTTCGAAGTCCGTAGCTGAAGGAAAGCAGAATGAAAATATGCAAAAAAATATTACATGCGTGAAACTTGTTGATTTTTTCGTCACGAGTTCAGCACGTGTTACCAAAGATGCGATTTAATGTTGTATCATCGTCACCACCCTGTATTAATTCAAGATTTCCTTGTTATTTACTTTAAATTTGAATCTGTTGTTGCTTATTATACAAGAAAACTAGAGCCTCTGTTTTGCAACAACTATTCACAACAAATAATAGAACATTTCTATTTTGTATTGTTTACTTGTTTATATTAAGATAATAAATATACTCGTATAAATATGTAAATTAATGATAGATAAACCACTCACATCGACATAGTTATGCGCAGTGCACAATGGCTTATGAATTGACTTTCGGCGCTACTTATCACGGGTTCCATTCCAGCACAGATTAAATATGTATGTATAGATATTTGTTAACACGTAAATTACGTTTACCACAGCTGGACTTAAAATAAACCAAGATATTTCAGATCATATGTAATTAAAAGAAAATTATTACGATTAGTTTTATTTAATACTATACTTGGTCAATGCTAGAGCCTAGGTATTAATTATATTTTTATTAAATACGCATTTGATCGAAGACTGACGTAAATGGTAGCAATTTCTAAGTAGTTTTTCTCAATCAATCAGCGACATGAGGCGGCGACACGATATACCAATAACTATCATGTCGCTATTCAGCTAATATGGTGCAGACAGGGTACGTAACACGTAAGATATGTGTACCCACGATATATAAATTTAAAAAGAAAAACAGTCATTCTGCATTAATTTTAAACCTTTTAAAAATACGCATCCTGAAATAGCTTATTACCCTTCGTACCTAACCTTATAACTTAATCAAAAGTGTACAACAACAACAAGACAGCAAAAACCACTACACTCTATAAATTTCTGCCTAAAAGGTTCCCATGTGATATTTCAAAACGTCAACAATAATACAAAAAGATTTCATCATTTACCTTTCACAGTACACTCTGGTAACATTATTCCAATGTACTGTCAGCGCGATATGATAGATTTCCGCACAATATATTATTCACTAGAAAAAACACGTACTTTAGGATCCTTTTATACGGGATTTCAGACAGGCTTTCATGTAAACATACTCGTACGTCATCAAATATTTATAAATCAAAATGTGTATACTGTATTTTGGCTAATGAATAGTCTCGAGGAATATTTTCGTAGCTACATAGATACCGTGATGATCCCTCGATCTGCGAGGATAAGCAGCGCTTGCCGCGGTCAATCCTTGGATGGGCGATCATTTTACACACACCGATACCTCTCCGTGCCTCGGAAAGCACGTCAAGCAATTGGTCCCGGGCGTCATATGAAGACTTATGACAGTCGTTACGGGTTTCAATAGCCCAAAAAAATCAGACAACTAGTCTAACCTTAGAGTATCAGTCATCATCATCAGCCAGAAGACGTCCACTACTGAACGAAGGCCTCCCTCAAGGGGGGGTTTGCCATAATCCCCACGCTTGGCAGGCGGCTTGGGGATCGCAGTGGCTCACCGATTAGTGAGAGGACGCTGCTGCCCGTCCTCCGGTGTCTGGCCGCAGTTTTAAGACGTACCCGGGTCCCAGTAGAGTATTAGTGTATCCCAGTAATTGGGTGGCGGAGGTCAGTTGGCAGTCACTGCATGTAAAATACTGCTATTCAGCCGCAACCGGTTAGATTGGAAGCACACCCCAATGTAGTTGAGAAAAGGCTAGGCAGATGAGAATAATTTCGAGCACGAAAAGCTATTATCACATTAAAGATGGAAGGGGGTTGATAGCTGTAGGATCTGCCTGTACACCTATCTTGGCAAGAAAGGTGTAATTGTATGCAGTGGCGGGGCAAGACCTAAATTTGATGTGGGCAAGGTATGGACATCATTTCGCGAGGCCCTCTAGTGTCGCAAATATTCATAGTTATTGAAAACAAAAAACAACATTAAGCTGTTTTTTTCTTCTTAGGGCCTCGCGCCTCATCATCATCTAATAGATGATATATTTGAGGCGCGAGGCCTCTCGGACTGCGAGGCCGTAGGCGGTGGCCCACGTCGCCCACGCCCTACGCCGCCTCTAATTGTATGTTTGTGGTAAAAACACCCAGCCAGGGCCTCACTAAATTGGTTTCAGGAAAACAATCGTAATTTATTCCGTACTCTTACATAAATATGTAGATCACTGAAAGGCAAACACTGAAAGTTCGTTGTAAATTAAACAAAAAGTTTTCATATCATGAAAAGACGGCTGATATATTATACGTATATAAAGTATATAAATTAGAAGCTCAAATTGAAAAATAATTGAGCTTCCTTAAAATAACGATAACAAAACCTTTAACACATTTTCATAACAGTAAACAATGCTGCTTATACCAGAAGTAAATCAAAAGGATTCGATTAATAGCCATTGTTAATTGAGTAATTCAGGAATTCAGAAAGGTATGCTTTGTATCGCTTTTGAACGAAAACCGTATATTAAACACAAAAGCTCCCTTTGTGTACAAGTCAAATACGTAGAAGAAGTGATTCAAACTGCTCAATGAAAAGTAAAAAAAATAAACCGTCTGCCAAAACGACTAAAAATAATTGTGACGTTACCATTACTCGCTAAGAAGGGAAGCGTTGGAACGTATTTATAACATCCCACGCAATGAAAATGGATTTATTAATGCTGGAAGCAAACATCTGAGTTTTATAATAATGTTAATGTTTTGTTTATCAAGAGAATATTAATAGGTTATCCCCCAGAGAGGAGGCCCAAGTCCCAAGTGAAATAATTAATTGACTAGTGATGATGATAAATAGAACGAGATGTATCGTAATATAGAAAAGAAATTAAAAACAGTAGACGGCACATTTCGCACAGTAGATGAGCAATCAACGGCTGCAGTATGTGATGCTGATTTGTTTTTCTGTACTGAAAAAGCCAATAAAACTTATTCCCGACTTAGGAATGCAACCCAAGACTTTACGCTCATAAGTCGCTACTGCGATCACTGCACCAATGAGGCAACATCAAAAGAAAAGTAATATCAGTATCCTTTTTTCATTGTTGTCAGTCTTCATCGTAAAATATGTTGTATTTGACGGTCCATATTATCATGAAAATTTCAGCTTTGTAGTTTTAGTAAGAGAATAAGTAACAAATAAGCGGTTATATGAGCTTTATACGACTCTTTATCTACATTTTATAGTTCATAAATATATATACGTTATTGGACACCACGACGTTACTGAGACGCATAGTAAAAGAAACGAAATATATGTATAATTTGCGGTTTTATCGCAATAAGCGATCTCTGTCAGGCAACCTTACAACAAAATTGTTTTTCCGAATAGTTGAACTACATATGTGAATTTTTATCTTTTATAAAAAATGCATTGTCATAATGCAATCAAGAAAGCAACTTTTTATACCATAAAATAGAAATGTGGATTTTGAATCCATAATATTGTAATAATTTTGAGGAATCTTACTCGTAAAACAGTGTATAATATTTAATTGTGGAGCTTTCAAGTCTGTGTAAAGACCTCAGTCTAGATATTCCAGTCTGCTAATATTTGCTGATAAATCATATTGCTACCGATTCATTGAAACAATCGCAAATCTGTCAAACAATCGCATGTTGTATGCATGTATGTAAGACTAACATTCGTTAAAACCAAGAAACTGAAGATGCTACCAATCTTTCTTTAGAAATAAAGACGGTAGATTAGATCTTAAACATTCTGTTTTGGTCCATGATGTAGTTCGGTACGTCAGAACTGAGCTCTATTATTCTTGTGACGTAAAACGTGACGCGGTTTATACTAAATTATATTTTCATCGTCATAGAAAAAGAAGAGCTAGTTGAGAAAAGATAGCAATGACTGAAATACTGGAAGACTTTACTGGTGAATATAATGTTGGAAAATATTATGAAGGGAGTGACGTCAAAAAGGGTTTTGCAGTTTTGAACAACGTTAAAGTAGAAATGTAAAGTTTAGATAGCATTATTGCCGTTACCACTGCTAATATAATTATTATTCAAAAGTTTATTATAATTATTATTCAAAGCAAAAGATGAGGAATCGCTCTTTGAACGCCCATATCATTACACCCACATGGATGAGTAATTTGCTCGCTGACGCATTTTCAATCAGCTGTTTTAATCTGACAGAAGTTACAATAACCGTGTGGTCTTCCGGAAACGAGAGGTTTTAAGACATTTTCACCGCTTTCTGATAAGGTTTCCAATAGTAATATAAAGATACCTATTAATAACAGTTAGATAAAAATCTAAATCTAAAAAAATCAGAGAGCTTATAAATAAACTTGAACGCATACTGTTAGTTAGGTTATTGATAGAGAATCAGGCCCATAATGGGGCTCTTTGCAAATAATGACTCAAACCTAAAAATAAATCTTTAAAAAGACAATCTTGTCATCATTCACAAATAACCCAGTTCCCTATAGAGTTACGACACAAAATGACTCAGGAACAAACCAAGCCTAGCCAACTTACGTATGGATACATTCATGCTAATTATCTAACACTCCACACCCTGCTCATACCTAGAAACAAAAACTCCTGAAATAATTGCCTATTTTTATATGTGTGATGATGTTTTTGGTATTTTTTGTTTGTTTTTTGCTAATATAGATGTGCCAGATTTCTGCCATATTTTTTTTAACATTACAGTCCTCTTCTTTTTTTTAAAGATCCAGATACCATAAAATATAATTTTCAAATAATACATTTCAACTGTTAAAATTTATAGAATAGATCCCGATTGCTGCAAACATGGCGTTTTAAAATTCCATAAATTTCAAACTTTCGTCGTTTGCTGAATCTCAATATCTACATATATTTTCCACTTTATGTTCATAGCAGTTAGGTTTAAAATTGAGTGTCGTTTGCGGCCAAAGACTTAAACTCCCCAATAAGTTTTGACTTCACACACCCTTGTAAATTACACTCTATGACTCGTATCACAAGTCTCAGTCTGAACAATGACTGGCTATCCACTTGACTACATTTGTACAAAACTGTGAAAATGATTGGACATAACTTGGCCGTTTCTCTAATTTCAGCTTAAAGCTTCATACAACAAGATTCAAAATCACTACTTTCGCTCGTATTATCTCCTAATTTAACCGCTAAAATGTCAAACAATTTCTTGCTGGTTTCTGTTCTATTTCTTTTACTATAAGATTCAAAATCATTTATCGGGGCAGAGACCAAACGTTCAGTCAAACGGGCGCGTGAAATACCAAACGGTTCTATTTATAATGCTAGCCGAATCTCAGAGGATGTGCCTTGTGCGAACACCAAATTTAACTTCCCAGCTTCGTCCATACTTATAACTACGTATTTGATGCCATAAAATTCTATATTAGTGAAGGTCGTTTGTCTTTGAAAGGTTATTTCGTAGAATAAAAATTTTGGCAAAATATTGCATATAGATTAGTCAGCATCTTTATTTCTACCTCTTCCTTCTTAATAAAGTCTTCCTCATACCCCATTGTGTATTCCGGGAAGTCAATGTCAAAAGTTTCGGCACGTCTGGATTCTAAACTAAAATGTACCTTTCGGAGGAATACGACTTTCATCAATATTGGATCTCTGTCTTCGTCGGCTTATCGTATATTAATGCAAATGTCATCGACAACCTTTCTGTCTGAGATTTCATTTTAAGATTATGATCTGGATTTAACGAAGTGCGGAAATCAACTGGTAATGGGTTTTCTAATAAAATAAATCTATTTCCTGTTTATTATAACTAAAATAGACGTTTACATCATACCTACATCGTGGGAGTGAGAGGAAACTAATATGTTATTAAAAACATCTATTTGTGTACTAATAACAAACACTCGTTTATATTAAGCATGTTTTTCAGTAAATAAAATATCATTTTAGTAATTCAGTCCAGGTGATCTAATGATTTTAACCTTTTTTAAGCTTCAGAATTTGTATACTTCTTTGAGTTATTTTATCACTCTGTTGGTGACTTTCTGCCTCCATTATTAAAGAACACACACCTTACAGATACATTAGATCCCATTATGAACGTGTAGGTTTTCTCACGATTCTTCCCTCATCGTTGAAAGTCATTGATAAATGATATTGGTATAGATATTCCCAAAGCAGTCGTTTAGGTTTTCCGTATTTCGATATCAAGTTTCTGTTCTGTTAGTACCGTTTTATTTTTTATGTCAAACTTCGTACCTTTTACTTAGAATATAAGGACTGCACTAATATTGTATTATATAGACTTATTGAGGATGATCCGTGGTTTGCTTTTTATATTGATTGACACAAATCGTCGATTTAATACACATGAAACTAAATAAGTTTTCACGCATATTATTATTAAAAATTTGAGAGTTTAAGCCAACACATATAAAATCCTACTATGCTTGATTATTTAATGCCAGATCTGTCAGTGAATTACTAAACAATTTGACTATACTCCCAGTGCTTCTCCCACTATGCCCGTGTAAAATATAAGATGTGAATCTTTGTACTGTGGACGTTAATTATGGCACAGTGCACTCCAACAAGTATATTATATGTAGAAAAAATTAATATTTTGTTCCGTGTCTAGATATAATACTTCGCCTAACATTACACTTCCCCAATGATACAGGTTTTGTATAATATTTTAATGCGTCATAACATTTATATATTTTTCTTCATCAGGTACGTAAACAGCGCTAAGAAACTATGGAGCAGTTCGAGTCGCTACTGACGTGCTGCGTCTGTTTGGACCGGTACCGGAATCCGAAGCTGTTGCCATGTCAGCACAGTTTTTGTATGGAGCCGTGTATGGACGGCCTGGTCGACTACGTCAGACGACAGGTAAGAAGAATTCTTGTGTGCTTTCTTATAAAACACGCGATTTAAGAATAGAATAGATTTGTTAAAAAAATATTTAATGATGCTTGTAAAACCCTACAGTAATACCAAAACACATGTGATAAGGTAATGGTATGGCCATATTATTATATTTTCTGTAAAAAGGCATGTTTAATATTATAAGTTTTCATAGAAATATTTAAAAAACAAATTATTTCAATATTTATTCCTTTTCAGGTGAAATGTCCAGAATGCCGTGCCGAGCATCGAATCCCGTACCAAGGAGTTCAGGGATTCCCAACAAATGTTACTCTTCAAAGATTCTTGGAGCTTCACGCCAATATCGCTGGCGAACTCCCAGATCCCACCGCTGGACAAGTCATGGAAAGATGCAATGTATGCTCAGAAAAGGCATACTGTGCACCATGCGCCCATTGCGACAAAAAAGTCTGTGAAGACTGTAAATCGGCACACATGGAGGTCCTGCGTAGAGAAATTTCAAGAATCAACAATCAAATTCGCCGTGGCGTCAATAGACTTCAAGATATCCTTGGGATAGTAGAACGCAATACAACGAATCTCCAGACAAACTGCGGAGCAGTGGCTGGAGAAATCGATGAAATACACAAAAGACTAGCAAAGGCATTGAAAGATAGAACCGATTTCTTAAGAAACGAAGTCGACCGCTACCTAGCAACTGAACTTAGAAACCTCACTCATTTGAAAGATAACCTAGAGTTAGAATTAGGTAATATACAAAGTAATTGTGATCTCGCTGATAAATATATGAACGACGACGTAGAATGGGAAGATACGGAGTTAGTAGACACTAAAGAAATTTTCCTTAAGACAGTCGAGTTCCTCAGAAACTTTGATTACGAAGCGGGTGATTATAACCGAAGAGTACGGTTTATTATGACGCATGACCCCAACCAACTGGTCATGCATGTCGCTAGCTATGGTGAGCTAAACATCACCCAACCTAACGCGTATGCAGGAGGAATGCAGCAAACTCAGGGCCTAACAAGATCTAAGAGTGATCATCGTTTAGCAACGCAATTCCGTCAACAAGAAGAGGCAAAAGGTTGGCAAGAAAACGATGAGCCAATATTAGGTGGGCGTAAATTCGGTGAAAAACGTCCTCCACCGCCTGAAAAGCATACGAGGGATTATGGTGCTACTGATGACTACAGTGGCTATGAGTCAGAACATAGACCAACTCGATCTAGGTTCCGTTCTCGTTTCGTCAAGAGTCACCTAGACAACGACTCCGATTCGGAACAAACCACCCGCGCTACCAAAGCTGAGCAACTGCAGAAAGAGAAAGAGAAGGTCACTGACACTGAAGATGCCACTCGCGGCCCTCTTAGCGGCATATTCCGACTGAGTGACTGTCCGCGTGTTATGCAAAGGATATTTGATGTTGACAGCGGCAAGAAGAAAGAAAAAAAAGAACCTCCTCCACCTCCTAAGCCAGTTCAGCCCACACCTCAGCAGCGACGCCCTCCACCTGCACAAAGGCAACAAAGTGAAGATGATGAAATATCGCGCCTCAAAAGACAAAATAAAGGCGCAGCTTCATCACAAGAGCCCGAACGCGCACCTGTCCGCCCAGCTGAGGAAGAACGCACCTCAATAAACCGTAAACCACCTACACCAGCGCGGGAGGTGAGTTGGGAAGAAGATATAGAGTGAAAATTAAGCCAGCAGTACAACGTAGAGTTTAGGGAAATCATCGATACTAACAAGAAAAAACGCAACAACTAACGGCATTCCATAAAATACACTCCGTACACATTTAACTCATTTATATACATATACACAAACACAAAAAAAAAGAAAAAATATACCTACCGTTTTGGTGTCCATACAGATTTACATGTAATTTCTCAGGCGTCCAGTGATGGTGAATCCGATGAATCTGTTGGATCTCTGCAAAGAAATCAGCGTAAAAATCTGCCTGCACCACCAAAACCTGCAACAACGGCAAGGAGACCTTCAGCAACTGATGCGCCTTCCTCACACCGTCCAGCCGCTCGTGCACCTAGCACGGAATCGAGCGCGTCAACAGAAAGCTCCGGCTCGGCGGTGAAACACACAGGTGCCATTTTAAGCATCGCAGAATTAAAAGCGAAGTACAGCCCTGGCGCGCCTTCATCAACTCCTGGATCTCGTTTCTCTTCCGCAGGCAACGAGAGAACAACGCCGGCGGCGACGAACGGCACAGTCGGTGGCGCACAGCGGGTCCAGAGTCGCTTTGTCGGCTCTCAACGACCCACACCCGCACCTGCACCCGCCGAGCCGGCTCACGAAGACTCCGACACGAGCTCCGAGGAAGAAACTGACTCGTCAGAGGAGAGTGATGAGGAGCCTGTAACGCAACGAAAGCCCGAGAGCCAGGCGATGGCTCGAAGTGACATCGGTCCACTTCTCGCGCGTAGCACTAATGCTCGTAACGATGCCGTCGACAAGACAAAAGAGACACCAACGCAGTCGCGATACCGTACGAGACAAACATCGCAGACAGAAGAAGAGCCCGCACCTAGGTACAGCGCCGGGTCTTCGTTCAGCAATCGATACGGAAGCAAGCCAAGAGAGGAAGAACCACCGTCGTCTTTAGACGATGAGACCAAATATCCCACGGCTAGATCGAGATACCTCGCCCTGAAGGAGCGCCGCAACCGTCTCGCAAGGAGTAAAAGCAGTCACACCGGTTTCGGTGCTGGAGACGACGATGATCAGGACGAACCGGTTTCCCCCACGACAGCATCACCCTCAGCGTACCTTGCGGCTCGATACGGCTCCGGCACTGGTGGTTCGGAGTTGTCTCGCAGCCGGTCCTCACACGCACTGAAGTCTAGAGAGAGCTCACCCGAGCGGCCTGTCCCCGGCGAAAAAGACGGAGCGGCCCTTAGTTCTTGGGCGAGATATTTGAAAAACAAATACGGGTCGCGGGGCAAGGATCGCGATCCTAGTAGTACATCGTCGAGCACGTCACGTCGCCTGTCTCTCGGGCTACCTTTACGCTCGGCAAACGAGCTTGCCAGTTCTGATGACGATTCAAAAAACGCGGCAGGCTCCCCCATCTCCCCTACGGCGGCTACAGCAGCGGTAGCAGGTTAGAGAAAGAAAGAAGTCGCGTGTACATAGATTGTGTGCTTAGGTTTGACCATATTTTTTGTATCCCTGACAATAATTTCTGAATACTAATCGATTTTTCTGATGCTAGGTTTCGCAGCAGCCGGTTCCTCCCCTAGGAGCCAGTACATGCAGAAACGCCGTTTACAATTCAGCGTGGGGAGTCGGGGGAGCGAACCCGGATGTTTTACTTGGCCTCGTGGTATCGCTGTAGGGCCCGACAATACTATGGTCGTGGCCGATTCATCTAACCATAGAGTGCAGGTAAGAATTTCTAATTATCTTCGATTGCATCACTCATTAAAACAAAAATATCCCGTCATTCATTGCATTAGTTTTTTTGTTTTTGTTTTACACTAATTATTGTTACGACAAACAGTATTGATTATGTTTTTATTCTGACACTAACATCTTAGACTTGGAATTTCAAATTCCAAGCAATCCTTTAAGTAACTACATTTTATTCCACAAACTCTCAGAATCTGCAAATAATGACTTCACAATAACATTGCTTTTCACCCCAAAATTTACGTAAAGCTGCAAATCCAGCGTATTTACACTTATTTATTTTATACTCTAAATATCAGAATTCAGTTTCATACGATCCTGTTTTCCACTGAATTTCGTCTTTAGAATTTGCATGTTCATTTCAAATAACTCGGTGCAGCGAAGAAAGTATTATAACTTCACGTTATAAACGAATCGTGATGACCGCTGCTCCAAATATAGATGATGAAGCGATGTTGAACGCATGCTCGAAATTTTGGCACAAGGTCAAAACAAAAATTTCGAACTATTCAAATATTGCGGAACGTAAACATTGCTACCAGTTAATTGCAAAGGTATATTGGGCTCCAGTAAAAGCTAAAAATATTTTAAGAATTGTAGAAGATAAAATTACGATTTTTCAAGACGAAGCATTTAAATCATTTGAACATTTTATGCCAATTACATTATGAAACTTACTACAAAGAGAAATTGCAAACAAAACAATTCGATCGAAAAGAGTTCTAAGTAAAAAAAAACTCAATCGAAGCTTATGCAAGCTGCATTCATTTCAATAAAAATGAGAGCTTTCTGTGTTTCATTTAATGATATATTTTTTTTAATGATATATCTTTACTAAGAAAACTGAACGCTTCATAAAATATGCATCACTGAACAGCATTGTTTGACCTTTCATCTTTACTGCGGATTGTGGTAATGAGGTTCAAAGGTAAAATAATGCAGTGAGCTTACGCCGAAAAGAAAAAGTGATACCTACTAACGATCTTTTTGTGTGCAATCTAACAAAGACTAATGGTCCTTTGTCCCTCAGGTGTTCGATTCGAACGGTATATTCGTGAAAGAGTTCGGTCAGTACGGCAGCGGTGAAGGCGAGTTCGACTGCTTAGCCGGTGTTGCTGTTAATCGGATTGGACAATACATCATAGCAGATAGATATAATCATCGTATACAAGTGAGTTTTTAGTTTAATATTTTAATATAAGATCACGCCTGTACTCTCGAAGCGTTAGGCAGAAGCATACTATTATGCACCCACATTTCGCCGATGCTGTTATTAAGTCCCATGTAAGAGGGTGCAAGCCTATTGCCGTCAACCGGCACAGTTCCAAACTCACGCTCAATAGTCGAACTTGTCAGTACTAGACTAATGAGACAGTCTCTTATTGTTTTATATTATAATTTTACAATCTTCTAAAAGTCAATGATTGTTTGTTTGTTCGTATTTTATGCGCTGCCATACCGTTCATCTGATTGCGATAAAATTTGTCAATTTATTGCTTGTACTTCCGCGAAGGTTATAGGCATAGTACAATTAACTTACAGTAGGTGGCGCGCGTGTCGTACCGGCAAATGTATTTGAAAGAGTATTTCTGCAAGTCCATATTTATTCCTCCTGCGGCAGCAATGCGCCGGGTACCATCTAGTCTTAAATAATATAGAACGTAAATAAGTACGTGATTTTAAATAAAAAGTGTTTCTTTGTTTGAAGATGCAGTTAAACGGTGATATTTGGTAGTATTTAGAGGCAAATTATTATATTTATATAATACTTTAGTACTTTTATTCAGGGATTAGGTCGGATTAGATTAGTTAGGATTAGAGTCGAGATCATTTCATAAGATAATACTTAAGCAACAAGGCATTTTATATGTAAAAGAAGAAACTGACAAACTGATAGACATAACCATATCAACGTAGAGCACAGAAAACTTGTTTAAATGTAAAAATATAAAAATTACACATCGACCTTCCTTACAATAGGAATTTTCAAAAAGTTCAAAATATAGAAATCACAATACAAAATAATAATAATAAAACCCAAAGCTAATAAAAAACTCAGTGAACCAATAACGTTATAAATAACACTCGTTATAATAGCAGCTGCTATAACTTATCAGTTAAATGTCAGCACTAAAATCAAACTGCATTGCCGTAAAATATATCGGTTTGATAAGTTTGCTACATCAGCACGTCACTGTGTAATGAACGGGCGCTCTTTTTCAGCAATAGATATTATTGGCTGCCAGTAATAATTTTGGTAGTTTGAACTGAGCACTATATTATGGTTGCATGTTAAATGGCTCAGAGAATTTTGCTGTTAAATGTTACTGTTAGAAATCAATGGGTGATTATAATGTAATCCTCTTATCATATTACATACATAATACCATAACATAACGCATCTAGTAGCAAGACTTATATACCTATACATTTTCTGATGCTGTTATTAGGGCGACAGCACAATCTCAAACTCTGCTATTGGGAATTACCTAACGAAATGAAATGAAATTATTTATTTTTGCAATTAGGATTTTTTCAATCACTTTTACACGTCTTTTTTAAACTAGATGGCGTCAGCATTTCCTATGACTATCCCTATAACAGTTCCTGGGATCGAACCCAGGAGTTCACGCTCAGCACTCACGCTTGCGACCGCCAGTGACTGCCTCATTCATCTCGTGGTTGTCAGCCTGACTGTACTAATAGAAGTTGTAGCTAAAACATCTATTAATACATATAACCTACTCATTTTTAAAGAAGGAATATACAATTCTTGAAATTATATTTCGAGACTAGACACTACATCATATTTTTCCTAATAATATTCCAACGTGAGTTCTTTGAGAATTTTCTGTACAATATAGCTTTTATCATTCATTCGTTACCTAAAGGACCAGCAAAGCTTGTAATAGATTTGACTCAACAATACATTCTTTATTTTCAAGTTTTGTCTATTCTATCAAATATATATATACATATTTTATATAAACTATATGCTTAAGATATGTCAGCTTCATATTAAATAACCATATAACCAAATATTTTAGCAACATCACACAAATCAAACACAAAACAAATCTCACATTTTTGACCAGGCTGAGTATGCAAATATTTCCATTCTCAAATATGCACTTCTTCTTAAACCTAATGCGATTCATTGCAGCCAGTACATTTGTAGAACAAAAGAGAATGAACAAGTAACTATGAAGTGCTAGCTTGCAAATATGAATAGCATTAAAATTTAAAATTCAAAGTGACTCCGATTATTCATTCACAATACAAAGATGCTGACTCTTGTTAATATTTCGCATAGTTTAAGTAACAAAAGCTTAAATATAGAGACGGAGACAAAATTCTTGTCTCAGTTTATAGAACGATTACGTTTCATTAGACATATAAAAGCAAAATACAATTCAGTCACAGACTAGTTAGAACATTCCAAAATCTATAGAACCTACATTGTTTGATAGATAAAATTCTTACACGCTAAGGTTTTCCATAACGAGTTCAAATGTGAGTTTATTTGTATGAAAAATGTTTCAACGATGAGGGTTGTGGTAGGCACAAATATTAAAAAAAAATCAGCAAAAAATAACACATTGTGGCAACCGGATTAGCAGAATAACAGATATTAAATATAAACAACATGTCATAATTATAATCATGTTATAAATGATACTTTTTTAAATATTAGTAACTAATTTATATTCGTAAGTGATTAACCGACCCAAAATTAGTAAAATACTTTACAGTTAAACATCTTTTAAAACGACCAACATTGGATTTAAGTATAATAAATTAAACTGGCACAGTGCTTATAGTGTTCAGAATAATCTGCACTTGATCTAAAAAGTATTTAGGCAGTCATCTGCGATGCATCCAAAACACTTTTAAAATACTTTTTACTTGAATCATTTAAAAACGCTTTAAAAGTTAAAATTGATAATCGTGTTTTAATCTTCTAATGACTAAAATGGCTTTGAAACCTATTGTCATCTGTTTTCATTATAAATATGAAAGTGAATTAACAGACAGTATCATTTGTGAAGCGTTTATAACGATGATAAAACATCAATTAATAAATAAGGTCTCATTCTTCACTATTTTTAAACATTCTATATATATTGCGGATACGATACCCGCACGGAACAAATATTTGTATGATCTACAGATAATTGTTTCGGGTCTGGGTGTTTGTGTATGTGAATATATATGTTTGTAAACGCAACCACGATACAGGAATTATTCCTTGTGTGGGACAACGTTTAAATATATATATATAGAAATTAGGATTTAAAGAAGAAGGGAAAATATTAACCCAAGCTGTTCATATGTTACCAATATTTCAAAGTAACAAGGAAGAGTTTGCGCGTTTGTTTATTATTTACCGGTCACTCTATATGTTTTTTGAATGATCAATTAGTCATGTATTGATCCAATGACACAAACAGCTTGATAAAAAATCAATGAAATATCGTTATCTAAAAAACGAATACTACTCCTTAAAAATTACATTTGAGGCAGAAATCACATTTGCGTATCGTTCAATATATTCCCCGCTCCTCCATATTTCCTGCCATGATCTCAGAACTAAAACATTTGCAACTCCGAAATTGTGTTTCGCGAACTTTCTTCCATCTTACATTTCTGCAAAAGTACGAATTTCAATTCCATTCATCTTTTTGTTCTTGTAAATCATTACTGTCAACATATTTTTGCTACACTTGGCTTCAAAAAAACTGGGGACCATTTGGGCCGTTGTTTACCTTTACAATACGGGCTTACAAACATATATATGTCATCATTCTCATTTGTGGAAGATGTATGTGTTATTTTTCTTATGAAAACATGTGGGACCGGATTTAGGTGCAAAGAAATTTTGCAAATCTTCTTTCTTATGAGCATTAAAATATTATTTATTACCAGTACTTTCTTTATGCTCTAATGTTATTTAAAATTAAGATTTCAGAGTAAATTTCTCAGGGTCTTTGTGTATGTCAATAGATGTGTTTGTAAACGCATCCACGATACAGGAATTATTACTAGTGTGGGACTAATTAAAAAACAAAAAAATTAGCGTGGCTGCTGAGCGTTCGATTTACCATGCTTGAGATTTACTGTTACAATTTTTCATGAATAACTCAAAGTTTAGAATTTTGGAAAGAATTTTATATGGTACTACGGCACCGACCGAAACTCTGGTATTCAATTGTTATACACTTTTGTTTTACCCTTCGGGGAATACAGACGTGATGCTATTATACTCGTGATTTTATCACTTCCAAAAGTTTTACGTATCTACAATCACTCGGGATTTGGAACCCTGGTCTTAATCTGTAAAGGTAGACAAGACTCACTCTTCACGCTGTGTTCGAAGCTGAAACAACTCAAACTGGAGTGATCCTATCTCAGCATATTTCCCGTGGGACATGAATTTGTATTCCATTCGTCTATTTGTCTTGGCCGTAATTCATTAGTGTCAGTCGGTCTGCTGACCGTCTCAAAGGACCAAAATAGTGGCTAATAAGGCTTGCGGATATCGCTGTTGGATAGTGAAGACGAATTGCACTTTTTTTGGACACAATTTATCGTGATTAATGTTATTTTAGAGATATATTTTGACGTTTTCTGTGGGTTCCATTAGTAGCAATATGACCGGATAACATTTTCCATCGTCGGTAAAATAATATAGCATATTAGCTATACATGAGAGTCTTTGTTAGCAAAATGTCATAACGTGAAAAAAACTTGTTTATAAAAGTAGTGTGTATTATTAGAAAGATTTCAGAATACGTTAAAAAATATCAAATTATTTTTAGCATAGTCTTATACTTCATGTACCTATCACACATACTGTATATATTTTTCTCTTCAATAAAATATCATCTAGTGTATATCTCCTTGCTGTGTACGTAGCTCTCTACCGAAAAAGTCAAACCATTTTATATGTGGGTTGAAAAGGCAAGTTTTGTAAATAACACTACTAACTCACATCCACTTAAATAAAATACAACACAATTCAGGAATCAGCGTAGGTAGCCGCATATTTAGGAAACGAATATTTTGACAATCTTTGTCTCGAGGATTGGCAGAGCTCCAATTACTAACACGTGTGTGGTGCGCATAAGACTACGTATACAACAGTGTTTTAGGTTTAAAGAACTCTAAAGTGCATTGGTGTCGGATCACGACTTAGCCAGTCCGTTGTCCTGAATATGTGCATGACTCCATCACAATTAATGGCTTTTTAACTTTCGTTTGTAGGCCGATCAATCTATGACGACACGCACGGCACCCATCATACGTCACTGATAGAACTAATTTATCTGGTTTTATTAGACTTGTTTACACTTCATTCTTCATTACATATTTGTTACGATACTTCGATATTTGTTATGTTACCTATTTATAAATAGCTTTACCAACGGAAGAAATATACCTAGTGTGAGGCATATTCAAATTTATAAGTACACACACGAAATAAAAGTCATTCTAACGCATAACATCCTTATATTTTTTAAATAGGTTTAAAAAAAAAACGCAGTGTCATGAGCACGAATATGTATCTATACATTTTTAGTAGAAATTCAGAATATATTTTAGACAAATATGCGAAAACTTTTTGAAAATTTTAATCACTGGTCATTCCAAAATTCACTTTGGCTTCACATCTATTTATGATTATGTAGCCAGTAAAAACATGGCGCAAATTTGAAATAGAAAGCAATTATTTCATGGTTTACTCTGACAAATAAATGAAGAGTTAAAGGTAATTTGAAACAAAAATTACGAAACTATACAATAATAACTTGTTACCAAGATAACTAAAATTAGCATTGAAATTACGATCGCGGTATTGTCTGTTATAACTAGGAAAGTGAAACAGCTGAAAATGTTTGACTTACTTAATTAGAAATTGTCTAACCGACTTTCAATATCAATTGGTTTAAAATTGTTATTTCTAGAATCCTTATTAATCTTCGGTACTTGATAAAATCTTTGGACAAACAAGAATTAAAATAGCAAATAATTGAGACGTCCGGAAATCCTGAGTTTCTTTCAGAGTTTTTGATCATTCCGATCTTTCAGGAATCACCGGCACCATTTAGCATAGTACTACCTGATGTTCAAAATGACATTATCACCTTATTTTCTGAATAAACTTAATGTATTAATCGCACAAAGGGACCTAATACTCAGTAGTGAGCGTACTCACAACGAATTGATTGTCAAAATGGAGACTAATATATAAGATATTACTGTCCTGTCCTTCTTTTCGCTTTCTGTAAAATTTTATTAGTATTTTTATGAATTTCATTAATGTATAATTTATTTTCCTAGGTTTTTGACCCTCAAGGCCGGTTCCTAAGAGCGTTTGGCAGTCAGGGCACTGGTGACGGCAAATTCAACTACCCATGGGGTATCACTACGGACGCGCTCGGATTCATATACGTCTGTGACAAGGAAAACCATAGAGTTCAGGTATGGATCGGTATTATTTTATATTTTAATGGCAATAAATAGAAATATGTAACCCAATCTAGGTTAGAATATAATTACTTTACTTTGCTATACATATTAATAGAGATTAAATAATATTCCCCAACTGGGAACCCCATTTAACAATATAACTAGTTCATAAATAACTTTTCAAATAAAAAATCTTGCTTCAAAGTAAGAGAAAGTACTTAAAAATACCTATTCTCCCCAGGTGTTCCAATCCGATGGCACGTTTGTTGGCAAGTTTGGTTCATTTGGATCCAAGCTTGGCCAGCTAGAGCACCCGCACTACATTGCCGTATCCAGTACCAACAGAGTCCTGGTGTCGGACTCCAACAACCATAGGATACAGGTCTTCGATGTCAACGGAAGAGTCCTCTCGTCATTCGGCGAGGAAGGCTCAGAAGATGGACAGTTTAAGTTCCCAAGGTATTTATATCAAAAATCATGGAGATGATAACTTTACAAAGAAATTACGAAATTACAACTTTGATTCCTTAGAGTCGGAAATTTAAGTTTTCCTCAGGCATTTTACTATGAAAGTGGTCTACAAAATGTTTGTGTAGCGAGTTTCATGTTCAATCATGTTGCCTCGTTTTCAGGTATTAGCACCACAATTTAATTTACTTCACACATTGGTATCCTTATTTTATTTTCGCCCCAAACCCCTACTGCTTTTTATTAACTTAGATAATTTCTCCCAAAATTATCTAGTAAATTACACTTCCTTCTTGAAAGCTTTACAAACTGGCAAATTTGTTCTTAACGTGTGTTTCCAATGGCTCCATAAAGTGCGGTCGGCTGGTCTTCTAATTAAACTTAACGGCCACTTAAATTGTGAACTTGGTCCAAATATTTATGTTATAAGCTATTCCAAGTCCATAAGTGCTGAGTTGTTTGATACAGCTATTAGTTCTGGTGAATAGTTTATAGACTTCAGTGAAGATATTTAGAGTAAACTTAATCGGTTCGTTGTTAGAACCAAACTATCTGTTCCAAGAAATTAGTTGTAAGCCATAGCTAGCTTTAGGTTAGCCTAACTTTAGTCTGATCAAGAAAATATGTACGAAACAGTTTAGTCTTACGTCTATAAATAATAAGTAAACTCTATATTCCGAATAGTTTTTCTTTGAGGACATTGCTGGTAGCATCGTTGCATGTATCGTTATTGTGGGTGAGAATTATTCAGAAACACTATCATTTCTAGACGGCATAAAGACAAATTTAAATATCCAGTCCATTTTCACACAACGCTTCTTAAAAGAAACCAAACTACTCTCATATGGTGCTACAAATTAGATACCTGTAACACATTTGTAAATACTTGTATACTTATTAGAATAGAGGCACGGGAAAAGACTCAAATTACTATAAAAGCAAAATATTTGCTTGCCAATAAATTTATAAAACTGTCACTAACAAAACCTTGCCAGAAAACTCGGTCACAATCGGAAATACATCGACAAACCTGATAGGCAGAACCTTGTCTAACAAAATACCCTTTCTAATCTCTTCGCCGACGGCACAACAATAAAAGTCATCGTCGACCTTTGTTACAATGATGCCAATATTTTTCACTCTGAGTCCAGACATACCTTGACCGAATTCTGCTCGCAGTAATAAAATATGACCGGAATACGTGGTTGACCCAACATGTTTTACAGCTTTTCGTTTCAAGAACAAGATGACTTACATTATTGCTATTTTTATGTTCACCGACGGAGTTGTAAGTTCGGATTTTATTGGTGGGAAAATTTTACTCGTTTTATATGAGTTCATTCTGAGAGCGTACTCTTAAAATGTGTATGACATTTAGTAGCTTGTAAAATATGAACAGTGCTTGTTTTTTAATTAATCGAACGTTCGAAGGAAAACCATTACTCTGTTGCAGTCATGAAATATAGTGTAGAGAGAATGCTCTAATAACTACGCTTGGCAGACTAGATGCTCTCAATATGATGTAGTCAGTGTAAGAAATATTTTAAGGCGTGTCATATTTTTGGCTAAATATGACACAGCAGATGTGCGATAATTTAGTTACTAACAAATAGCATCACAGCTGTATTTCTTGAAGGGTAAGGCTGAGGTAAATGTATCCAGATTTGCCGAAGCCATTATTAAATCCCATGGAATGGGAGACAAGATCATTCTTATCGATCAGGTAGAAATCCAAACTCGGTGTTGTTATTGAAAATATTAGGTACCCTATAACATTGACCTAACTGTAAAGGGGAAATCGTACCCACCACTTCATGCTCAATTACCGCGCATGCAACCATTAGACCAATGAACTTCTTTTCAAACTATTCATTACTCTTCCCAGGGGTGTAGCAGTAGATGACCAAGGCTACATCGTGGTCGCTGACTCCGGTAACAACCGCATCCAGATCTTCCACCCCGACGGCACCTTCCTCAGGGCCTTCGGGTCTTGGGGATCTGGTGACGGAGAGTTCAAGGGTCTGGAAGGCATCGCAGTCATGTCTGGAGGCAATATCATAGTGTGCGACCGAGAGAACCATAGGGTACAAGTTTTTTAAGGTGAGGAATTGTTTTTTTATGCTATGAATTAATTTTAAGAGGATTGAGGAATATGGCATAAAGCCATGCAGGCTTATACTCAGCGAGGTATGACGGTGATGATGTACGGGATTTAAATTAACTGAACCAACTTATTATATTATATTATGACTATTATACTAAGCTTTAGCAGTGATAGCTTAGGATTTCATTTGATTCAAAAATTAATGTGGAAAATAAGCCAGTTCTGATTTTTTTTATAAGTTTTTAATGCAACTTATTTTATTGTAAATATTTTAAGTAAATTATTTTTAAATCATGTATTGGAACTAATACATTTATATTTTATTATTTTCAGATCAACAGCATTATCAACAAAAACTATTCAATACGGTGATCATTTTCTAAACGAAATAATATTTTTTACTGAAACATGATGTTTTTCATCTTCGCAAAATATTACAAATGTAAATGCATATTTTTTATTTAAAAATAAACAAGCTTTCTTCCAAATTGCCAGTTTCAATTCTCTGGAATTTCAAATAGTAATGTTATTACAAACATTTGCTAACATTAATAAATTATTCAACATAAATAAAATAAAATCTAATATTTATAAGAATTCATTGAGCTTCAAACGACAACGAGAATAAAATCTCTGATAAAAAGATTGACGAACAATAGAAGCAACAATCTACTGATTGAAGCGCTTTACTTTCCATTTGATCCAAATCTTTAATACCTTAAGGCTCTATTCGATCAGTGTCCCGACTGTTATCACTTAAAGACAGATGGTCTATGGATGGTCACAGTGATTTCCCTTAGGCCCGCCTTCTTTCCGATTGGTGGAGAGGTCACAAAATCTTATATACCTCGACAATAAAGGCCTTTGCAGAGAAACATCAAGACAATAGTTAGATGTTAGTTCCTGTTGAAGAAACCAATGAAGGTGCGCAAACTTTGGAGAATACGAAATTGTCTTACATCATTGCGTGATTCAAGTCTGCGGCAGTTGGAAGAATTCTATTACCATCAGTCTTGACTTTCGTGAGGGCCTTCTTATATTCAGACCATCCTACATATCGATCTCTACATACAGCTATCACAATAACCATAGTCGCTACTGTAATATCCATTAATAATTTTCGATGTATTTTTCAGTAACTTTAAAGGTCACATTAATACATGTTTTTACGAACATCCTTTTTGCAAAATCAATTTTGAATTTAATGCTTCTCGTTGTGTTTCCGAAACAAATAAGTTTTAACGTTATTAATTCAATTATGGCAATTTTCCTTTTGAGATAAACAAGTATTACAGCAGCGATATTTTGAGCTAAAACTCTAAGAGATCGAAAATCATGGTTATTCTCAGTTTTATTTTCCCAGACTAACTTAATGTAACTAGCGTGATAGTCCAGTCATTATTATTTCTTTATTAAGCAATCAAGTTTTTACTACTGTTCAATTTACAAAAGCCTACAATTTAATCAGTCTCAAAAATGAAGCTCAAATGTCATAAACAAAAATAAAAAAAGTAAAAAGCATTTAAAATAAATATCATTAAAAATGGACTCTTAAATATATTATACTTAAAGCATTTAAGAGGTTTAGTTGAATCGTTATGTTTTATTCAGATAAGTTTAAAATAATGATATGCAAATAAATTTAAATAGTATGTAAATATACTAAATAATGTACTCAAAATGAACTGAACGGTAGGTAATATAAAATAAACCAAAAAAGATGCCATATTCATCATACGTAGCTTATAGTGAATTTTTTGCTTACTATCTTCCTAGTCGATTTCAATTAAATGTATTGTAATTGTCTTATTACTTATAATAATAGCTTTTTCTGTGACTATGAGTCACATATTTATAAAATTAAAAAAAAAATTGGTACGATTAAAAAAATACATGATATTAAGAAAACCAAAAAAACAGATGCAGAACTCTGAAATAATAATATTATAACTTAACTTATTCTATTATAGGCAGATCTTTGTAATAAAAATATATATAATATATACCTAAGAATATCTGAAAAGGTACATGTCTGTCTAGTCTTAGCCGTAAATAATTTTCCTACGAAATGTAATGCTTACGAAATAAGGTATTCAAAATATATTTGTGCCATAAAAGTGTTTTATGCGAGGTGGACACAGTGAGAGCGGGTGCGATTGTTAATATATATATATTTTTTACATTGAAATACTGAAATTTTAAAAGTGCCTGAAAAGGCCTACTTGAAATAAAAAACTTTGACTTTGACTTTGACATAAAAAATACTAAACTGGTTATAAGGTACTTATACACAGTAATTTGAAGTAATATTAATACGTTTGACTTAATTTCACCGATGTTATTAAGAGTTCTTTCCAAAAATAATAATATTATAAAATAGTTTGAATTTTAAATCTGTATCTGAAATAAATTCATCATTGAATTACCTATAATATTCGTTTTTGAAACACCAATATCTTTTATTAACGTTTGAATTTAGAAATAAATTCAATTCACATCGTTGTATTTGTCAGTTGAAATACTATAATCGTAAGTAAATATAAGAACATGCACTTCAAGTCATTTTTCGGAATCATCATTTCATTTGTTTTTAATCCTTTTCAATTATTAAATTTCTGCTGGCTCAACATTAAATCGCTCCCGCTTCTCATATGACCCCGGCCTTATTATTCCGTACCGATATAAGAAAATGAAACACTAATATATATTCAACGAAACATGTTTTTGTTACTTTCGTCATAAGTTTCTGTCACTAAATATACAGTCAGCGTACTATGAGTAGTTTGATCGACTTGTGGCATTAACGTGTTGAAGAATAAATAATTTTTCAAATATATTTGTGGTTCTTGGTTCAGTTTTATATGAACACATTAAAAGATAATCTACTTAAGGCTCATATCACCGACTGAGTTGGGTTGCAGTTTTTTGATGGCATTAAAGAAACGTCAATATTATTGCACTCACGATTGACAAAATTTTTGTGGATTGTCGGTGCGGGCCTTAACGAATAATATAATACATATTAGGTTTTTTTTGTCATTGTATGCCTATTTAACAGATTTTTTTTTGAAGTTCTTTGTTCAGAATAAAATTTAACCTAGAAATATTGTACGGAATAATTCAGTAAAATCAATTTATTTATCATAAAAAATATGTAATTATAATAAAATTGTAATTAACAAGTACACAGCTTCGCTTATGTTTTAATTACGTAAATAAATAATGTGTGTACATAGTGCATGTACTTGATAGTTTTAAGAACAACTTAATGTTGATAATGAGAATATTTTGTATGGTTTTGAAGTTTAAATAAACATGATTTGTTACTGAATTCTTGTTTTATTTTTCTATATGTATTATTTTTATTTTCACAAGATTTTTTTTCTCTTGTTTCTTTATTCTATGGTAAGTGGACTTGAGAAACGGATTAAATCAAAATTACTTATTTCTAAGAATATAAAAATGTATGACATAGTATTACATATTCATTCGACGAATGAGCCTGAAGCACTGTTTCGATTCCTGGTTCAGTACGTTTTATTAAAGTATAGCATTAAAAAACCCTTTTAATTTTATGATTTAAATTGTACCTATACCTGCTTCTGCTTTTATTTTTAATAACAACTTTAGATTGTCTCTAACACCTCTGAATTTACAATTAGAATGATTTTATATAATTAGTAGGATATAATTAATTCTTTAATTCTTCAGAACACTGATGCTAAATGAAGATTAATTTAACTAAGCCTTTGTGAGCGTCAAAAAAACTTTCTTATTAATTAAGTCTGAGCATCAACCTCTATTATGTTAAGCCAGTCAACTGCAAGGTTGACTTTTTCTTATTATATTATTTTAGCCGTTTTTATTTTAGACTTTGATAGATTGAAATTGATATGTACAAGTCTGGTCCTTCTCTTTGAATAGGCTGCTGAATGTTAAACAGGATAATGAAATAAAAAGGATATTTACAAAAAATGTTTCTATGACGTGAAAGTTGCGAACAAAAACACCAATCTACTCCAAGAAAAAGTTGTAAAAATAATAGCCTTCACACATACATTAAAATTAAATACATAAGAATCAAAAGTTCTACACCATAATCATCTCTTCCTAACGTAAAAGATCCTCACTCCACATGCTCATTGCACCAAAACTTTTGATCCGAGATTAACCAAAACTAAAAGACCAATAAATAATACTCCCGATACGGAGCAACGAGAACCGCAAGCAAGACTTATAGCTAATAAATTTGTTTAAGTCGCTATACGACACAATGGTCGCACGGTGGTTGCAATGACGTATACGGTTGCAAGAGGTAAAGTAATGGCCCTCTGTCCTCGGAGTGATAAATGAGCGCTCTGTGTTTTCATGAAAAGGAGATAGAAACACTTTTGGCATAATCACTTTGTGAATATTTTGGAATATTTTATTAGCCTTGATAGACTACCACGGTGTAGTAGCAGCTAACGCACATTTTGAGCTTGGGGTCTTGGTCTCGATTCCTTGGTTAGAAATAAATTAAAAGAGTGTTTATGTAACAAAATTGTCAGATGACGATAGGGTCTCTCTCTATTACATGAGACTTAATATTAGTTTGTCCGACCTGGGCATCGAACCTCACGCTCACATTTGTGACCGACTTGTTAATCTGCAATTAAATATGTATACGTTATATGTACGTCAAATTTTAATGTCAATGACAGACAATCGAGAATGAGATGAGTACATTCACAAGATTGAAGAACAAAAGTATATTTCTGTATCTCAAGTGATTGAATTGCGTCAGAGATCAATCCTGCTCCAAAACTAAAATAACCGGAGCATAAACATAAACAAGTTATGAAACAAGAAAAAATATCTTGGAATCCATTTCCAAATATATCTGTATCATTTATCACGTTGCAACATGGTTCGCTCATTTTTCTGGACAATGGTTACGTTACACGCTCGACTGAGCGTTACATTCTATTAATGATCGGCATGAAATATACCTAGCTGTGAGGAATGTTGATGATGCTTATCAACAAATATGTATATCATGTTTTTCACAGTATACAGTGCCGCTATCATGAGGTTTTTACTGTTTACTTTCAAAGTAAAAGTAAATTTTCATGATAGCGATTTTAGTTCTTAACTTGGTTTTAGAGTCGCTAATGTGACATTTAGTCATCATAAAGATTTGATTTACTATTTTAAGAGATGTCATGTTAGCAACTCTAATCCCTAATGTAACCAAGTTAAGAACTAAAGCCGCTATCATGAAAATTTACTTTTACTTTGAAAGTAAATAGTAAAAAAAACTCATGATAGCGGTACAGAACAAAGAAAAATATTTTCTGCATATCATCTCTCGTTTTAAAGGATTTTGTCACAGACAAATACTAAATAGAATTCGTATTTCGAGTGCAAGCAAATTTTTCAAAGCAAGGTTACAAAATAACAATTTTATACAAACTGATAGAAAGATATAGATTGATGAATCGGAATCTTATCTCAAGGACTAGCCCCAAATTTGAACTGGGAAAAATGGAAGGAAGAAACGGACGCTTTAGTGGGGTTGTACATGCTTATAATAACAGAGTACGGTCGGCACGGTTGGCGCAGTGTGTTGAGAGATCGACTGCTGCGCTAGGTGTCGTGGGTTCGATTCCCGCACGGAACAAATATTTGTATGATCTACAGATAGTTGTTTCGGGTCTGGTTGTGTGTGTATGTGACATGTATGTTTGTAAACTGTACCCACGACACAGGAGAAATCCCAGTGTGGGGCAATGTTTTTAAAAAAAGAAAGAAGAAAGAAGAAAGTATAATAAAGTTCTCTAAAGAGCTCTCTAAGAGGTCTGCGTACTAGCCATAGCCTAATATCCATGCATAAGGCTCCCAAATTAGCAAGTGTTTTCCTTTGAAGACTACTCGGTAGTGAAAAGAGTTACAAGCTAAATTTGATGGCAAAGTTGACGCAGTGGCTAAGCGATTAGCTTTCTACGCAAGGTGTTGCAGATTCAAATCCCACAAGAAGCAAATTTCGGGTCAGATTGTGTGTGCATGTGACATGTATGTTTGTAAACTGTACCTACGATACAGGAGAAATGTGGTACAAAGATTTTTAAAAAGAAAAAAATAAAAATAATGATCATTATGATGAAAGAAATAATATTAATAAAAATCATAGCGACTATATTATTAACGCACTCGTGTGTATTAAAATAATAACTATTGTTTTAATTATACAAACGATGTCGCGCAAATATTATTGCACGAAAATATAAAATATATTTTTTGTTAACTCTAAATTATTTAACTCTCGTATCGCTTCATTATGTTGATTTACTTGACTGCAATACAATTTCAAATTAGTATTACCCAAAATGAATGCTACAATGCTATACTTTATGAAATAAGGTCCATTTTAGCACATAAATGTTTAGAAATAAAGTATGCCTTTGCTTCCAAAATTGATTTAACACTCCATAATGATTATAAAAACCGTAACAGACAATGAAGAAGACCTGAAAATCTACTTGAAGATGGTTCAAAAATTATTCATGTCCTAGTTTATTATTGTTAAATAATATAATTGTTATCGCTACTCCCTTTACGTATATTTTTTTCGTACAAACTATTCCTCATTTCAAAACATTAGGGGCTGAATTTTGAAGAATCCTTTTTTAGCGGTTGCCTTTATTTTTATCTAAGGAACAAGGTCAAAATTGTATACTAAATAGGTTTGTAGATAGTAGGCTTTTTCATTTCTGAGATTTCCTGAGAGTGCTAAGTGAATAATTTGAGTATGAACTAGTCAATTTTAGTCCTTTATATGATACATTTAAGTTTCAAAACTCATCTCTATATTGCCTACTGATTTAAGCTGGCTATAAAGTATGTATTGATAACAGAACAATATATCAATTATACGAGCTGACAGATTATATGACAAGATCTCTCCCCACCATTCTGGATTGATGAGCAACTATCGGAGTCCAATAATCTGAGACAGAGGGTATCATTTGTCCGTGTTGTTGGTCCTTTGATCATGATATATGATAAAGGTTTTGTTTATGTTTAGCCTGTTACGAAATTTGTAGAACTGCAATTATGTTGCGAAATATTGCAATATGACACAACACGTTTTACGATTTAATAGTTTATACGTACATATGTACTACCTATTGGGAAAAATATCATTAGAACCTCAAGTGCGAGATTTCCTTGAATTCTCACCGTAATTTCAAGTCAAAAATGTATGATAACAAAGTGCGCACATTGGGTGAAATTCGATTGAAATCGTTCGGATACTATTTTGATGCATTTTTGGCTTGACCATAACTACAATCGACTACTGCCTACGGTACTTTTAACTATCTTAGAACTAGTAGCTAAGTTGCTGCCTGTCTACTAAATAAAGTCATATTGCATCCCATGAAGAAAATTCCACCCACCCTTTTTTGTAGCTGTCCTAAAAGCCACCTGTAAAGATTTTGGCAATCGGCTATCCAGCAAAAGTGAGAAAACCAATTATTAGTTTCCACACTTAAATTTTCCAACGATTCAAACAAATGCAGTATCATTAGTATTAGTTCCATAAGTGACTTATTAAAATGTTTGTAACTAAAATTACGAGAGCTTTGAACTAAGATTCAAAGTTTATTAAGGGTGCAGATGTTTTTAATGCACCTTACCTGCATGCGGTGCTCCTCAACGAAGCTCTGATGATTTATGGACAGCCATATAGTAATATAAGAACTAAAACAAACAGCGGGCCCTAACTGGAGGATTGTGGCTCGTGATAGAACTTAATGGAAACAGGTAGAGGAGGTCTTTGCCAAAAAGCAGACTGAATTGAAGGATATACTATGTATAACAACATCCACAAAACAAAACAATTCAGAATAAAAGGCATTATTATTATAGTAATACAACTTCCCAGTTTAAACAGTAAGGCTTTGTCCTAGCTGATCAGTTCGGCACAGTACCTCATACAACAACGTTTGTCATACATGAGCATGTCCATGTTATCCGTCAAGTGAAAAAACTTTTTGGCTACCTGAATTAAGCAAGAATACAACTTTTACAAAAATGCAACGTACCATTTTAAAACATGGAACATGCCCAGCACGGACAAGGGGTTAGCTTTGCGATAGCGAAACCACTTACTAAGCATAACTACGAAACTCAACTTCTATTTGTCATAATTTTATGTCTAGTGCTTAGTGAATGGCGATGTGCTCTTTACAAAATTTGTTTACCCATTTGGCATAACCCCTGTTTCAAGCTGGTGTCAGCCACCGGCATCACCGAATCGTCACAACAGCTTTATCAATACAGTAAAATTATTCAACTGTTTCTGCTTCAAGTATATTTGTATACAGACAAGATTGTATCAAAATCAGCACAATAGAAATTCTTGTATAAATTGGTCCTAAGTGTTTATTTGATTCCTACCAAAAAAAAGGTTAAACCAATTTCGAAACTAAGTAGTTACTTAATTCTACCTCTCTGATAAGGATCACCTAAAGCAGTTTACACTCTTTCAAGTACGGACCACATCCAATCTACGTCCCTTTGTATGTTAAGGTCTAAAGACAATCTCACTTTAGTACACAAAGGCCTTGGGTTCAGTTCCAATGTCTATAGTCATAATCGTTTCGTCTGATGTATTAACGCGTTTAATCTACGCTATTGAACGCCTACGGTCCTAAATGTCCGATAAAAGATAAATGAAGGTAGAGTTTCAACGAAATGTTCTTTTTTTACGCCTTTTAGGTCTTAGTCGGAGCTGATTTCCAAATGATTTTAAGATTCGACTAGTTTTTGTGGTACTTCTTCATCATTACAATACAATACACTTTATTGCACACCAAAAATAGAAAAAATATACAAAATGGAAACCAATAGAGATGTACAAGGGGCGGTCTTATCGCACTTGGCGATTTCTGCCAGACAACCTTAGGATGGACAGAGTAGCAGGTAAAAAGAGAAAGGGTAGTTCACGGTGCAACATAAATATAAATATAAACTACATAAACAATACATATACATATATATATGGGTGTGTATAAATAAAAATTGGATACATAATGACTAAATTCATCATTGTCAGGTTTTTAAACCTTTCTCTGCGTATTGCAAGTTTCAGAAACTCGCCAGTAACCTTGGTTATACTAAGCATTGTATAATATTATAGCATCATGCTTGTATCCCCCGTAGAGTCAGACAAATGTTACTACATATTTCATCAATGCCGTTTAAGTCCCATGGAATAGAGGGCGACCCATTTAATGTGTACAATTTCAAACTCCGGGATGAGACTGTAACTTTCAGAAAATCCCTATACCGCTATGTTTGACTCGGAAATCAAACCCAGGATCTCATGTTCAGCAGCCGCACTTGCGACCACTACCAATGAGGCAGTCAAGTACTGATAGGACTAAAATGATTTAAAAAATAATCACCATCAAGTAATCACCATTATGTAAAGTTTCTGTAATGTATCAGTTTTATTAAGGTATATTAAAGACTATTCCTACACAGAATTATAGCTGATACTGCTATCCATTTTAATATTAATACTTCAGAACCCTTCAAACTAGCGTACCAATATCTTAACGTGTTTACTCAGAATTGAAATGTTCGTACTTGGGGTGAAAACTATCTTTGAAACCCGTAACAAATGGGATAAACTAATCTTAGTCGAAAGGCTGTGAACTACTATTATCACCCACAATTTGTAATACAACTGCCTAACTCATAACAAAGCCAGAAAACCAAGGTCTATCATAATCATAATCATTTGGCGTGACGTATTAACGTTTAATCCCTCCAAAATGGCTCCTCTGTTAAGAGTTACGACGCCATAATTTTAGTCAAGATGAGGAGCAATTTAGTGCTATAGAGCAGATAGTGTCGTTAGTGTGTATTATGCGTGATATATGAACGCCCGAGTGGTCGTAGTAAACGCGGGGCGTTAATTTTGATTAAGTTGAAGGCGAGACGCGTGTATCGATCGCGGGAAAAAAAGGTCGGTGTTTTTAATGTGTCTTCAGCTTTTTATTTTCTGAGAAGGGTCTTAACTTGTTTATTGTTGATACCTCGTGTTTTATTAATGATACAGCGATCCTAAGAATGGTCTTTTATTTCTTTGACATGCAAAGTGTTACGTGTTACGAGTATATTTGATGGCGGTTGTATGACAGACCATTTAATGTTATTTAATTATTTTTTTTAGACATTGCCCTACACTAGTATTCTCCTGAATCGTGAGTTTACAAACATACATGTCAAAAGCACACACAACCAGTCCCGAAACAACTATCTGTAGATCATACAAATATTTATTCCGTGCGGGGATCGAACCCGCAACACGTAGCACAGAAAGCTAATTGCTTAGCCACTGCGCCAACGGTGTCGTTGTTAATATTGCTCGGTCTTCTAGATTGGCATTTCAAGTCCTACCTTTCAATATTTCATAGGTGTGTTTCTGATGTTAAACAGTGATCAAGTCATCACCGGACACCAGAGAAATCACTGATCTATATCCGACCTACTAGGTTAGGTTAGGTTAGCCTCCGATTGGAAGGGGTTAAGCCTTAGGGCTCGCGAGCGCGCAGAATGGGGATTCTGCGCGTAATCACTTAGCGACCACCGAGAAGACGGCGACACGGTGTGGTCCGTGTCGCCGTGGACACAGCACCCAGCGATGGTAACGGGTGGACCTATCTACAGTTTTCCGTGCGTCTTCTAAGAGTTCCCGAAGCCCACAATATGGTGTCGAGGCGGACCACCGTGGTGAGTTTAGTCGGTAGGAGTCCGGCACCCCCCGAGGATATCACATGAAGGGTTCAAAAAAAAAAGGTTAATCTCCGATACTCGACAACACAACAGAAACCGTTAATTAATTTTGAAAATGTTCTCTAAAATTTGTGTGTCTATGTAACGAATATTTTGGTCACGTCAAACCAAGTCGTTATTAAAACGCTATCGTGGTGAATATTTCAACTCAAATAATAACGGTTTTAATAAATCACTCCCCGCACGTGACAGGTGGCACCATCTGTTGACATACTTATAAAACATACGTTTAGGAGTTATTATTATGTGGAGAATGGGGAAAACTTTGAGAGAACTTTGCTATATGTTATATTTCTCTGTAGTTTTGTGCTGCTTCTATGTTTGTTTTCGTAAGTGCCATCCTAGGATAATCTTGTTGTTTCTTGATATCGTAAATTTCAAATTTACCAAAGAGTAAAACTGGCAGATAAAAAGCTGTTTGATCTAGATTTTTGCCGACTTTTCAACCTAATTTAATGAAAAAGTTGAATGTTTTTTTTTTTTCAATTTTGTTCACTTCACACACGCACACACACACACACGCACACACACATCACATCAGTAATTCATGATGCCGATTCATTTGTGATAACGGCAATTGCAAGTGATGTAGTAACTTACGTTTTACTATTCATCGGCATCAGCAGAATTAAAACGTTTACATTTGTACAATGTACTTCATACAAAAAGCATTTTGAGTAACCTCTTTTTACCGACTGCTGAGCGTGAGGCTTGATTCCCGGGTTGGGCAAAGTGTTATTGGATTTTTCTGTATAGAAATCCTCAGTAGCAGCATGGAGTTTGGAACTGTGCCCGGTTGATGGCAATAGGCTCGCCCTCTATTATATGGGACTTAGTAACAGCATCGGCGAAATGTGGGTGCAAAATAAAATATCTGCCTAACCTTTCGGGGATACACGCGTGATGCTACGTTATGGCAAAAGTTTAGACTAGATAAAATTTAGTATACCAGGATGTAGAAGGTTTTAGTAATAGTTTCAAGGCTAAAATAGAGTCTTGACTTTTTGAAAGTGCCTGAAAAGGCCTACTTGAAATAAAAAACTTTGACTTTGACTTTGAAAATAATACTAGAACCTTCCACACCATTCGCTTAACACTCGCACCATCTCATTATTACTTGAACCGAAATTCCGCTGGCGAACCACACAACGCATTTCTCAGCACGAATGATATAGTTCATTCAAACCGCCCAACTAACTCAGAACCTCCTACTTCAATACCCCACCCCTTTTCACTTCCAATTTTCTACTACGAAGAACGGGTGGAGAGACCAAGATATATTGGTAGTTTCCACTATAGATGCGGTGAGCGACAAGGCAGTTCTTACCCCTTCGTGTTTTTACTTTATTAAGGGCATGATTAAATTATTCGAATTAAGTGTTTAAGGCTGTGTTTATGACCGGTGCTTAAGACTTTAGTTAACTTTCTAAATTGTGTGTGGGTATAGTACATAGGTATATGTACGATGTATGTTTTATTTGACGTCATACAAATAAAGACACCGGGACCCGGGTACGTCCTAAAACTGCGGCCAGACACCGGAGGACGGGTAGCAGCGTCCTCTCACTAATCGGTGAGCCACTGCGATCCCCAAGCTGCCTGCCAAGTGTGGGGATTATGGCAATCCCTCCCCTTGGGGGAGGCCTCCGTTCAGCAGTGGACGTCTTCTGGCTGATGATGATCATGATGATGAAATAAAGACAAGGGCTACTGATCTTTATCTTTATACCGCTATCGGTACACTGACTGTTCTAATCTATTGTCGACTAGATGTTGCCCGTGACTTCGTCTGCGTATCATCATCATCATCATCAGCCCACATTAGTCAACTGCTGGACATAGGCCTCTCCCATTAAGCGCCACTGAGCCCGGTCTTCGGCTTTCCACGTCCACTTTCTACCAGCCACCTTACACAAACCTCTAACTATACTGATCTCCATCTGGCTGGTGGGCGCTCTACACTACGTTTGCCTAATCGCGGTCTCCACTCGAGAACTCGTCTGCCCCAATGGTTATCGGTTCTTCGGCATGTGACCAGCTAGCTAATCCTATCGTCTGCGTGTTTGCATTTATCTAATTAGTGTTTTACTGATATCCTTCTCAAAGACCCAGGCTACCTCTTTGTAAAATTTTATACCGATCGGTTCAGTGGTTTCCTCGTGATGAGGTAATAAACAGACAAATAGAGTCAAAAATTTCAGAAACAGACATCACCTCTGTATTCCCCGAAGGGTTAGGCAGAGGAGTACTATTGTACACTCACATTTCACCTATTACCATCCACCAAGCACAGTTCCAGACTCTGTGCTGCTACTGAGAATAGTCATACAGAGAAACTAAACAAACTGCCCTACCCGAGAACCGAACCTAGGACGTCATGCTCAGCAGGCCCGCTTGCGACCACTAGACCAATGAGGTCTAGTCTTGAAAAATGGAATAGTAAAGAAAAAGGTTTGAAAGTGATGTTTAATTTATTTAGGTTTGTGACAACATACGCTTAAGTTACTTTAGCGGTGGTTCACAATCACTCAAGTATGGCTAAGCCACAGATTAATATAAACAGTGCGCTTAAATTTAAACTTCCTTGTCTTAGTGTAATTTATGCATCCAGAGTTGCATAAGTTTTACCAAGTTTAAGTTAATGACCTCAGTTCTTAATGAAGAACGTGTTAATTAAAGAGCTGCTTAATTAAAGTGCAGAGGTTTATGGTAGTTTAGTGTCGGGGATTTGAACCTGGGCGTATGCCAATGTCCATTAGTTACACATTTAAGAGGTTGAGGGGAATTTTAGAATCTAGATTATGCACACCTACGTCAGAAAATAGAATGATTTTAATTTCAAAATATTTGATTTTTTTGAAGAGGTCTTCAGCAAAAAATGGGAATATTATATTTGGAAAACTAAAATCATTTTTTTTTTTAATTACTTTCATTGTAGCTGCTAAGCTATTGGCTTTATGCGCTACAGATCTAGGGTTCATTTCTCATATGGAAGAAAATATTATTATATCTTACAGGTTCTCTAAGAGTCTTGAGGTAAGAAAAATGTCACAGCGATCAACAAACAGTGCATCCCTTTCTCGCTTATAAATGATTCTATAAGGGGATACGAAATAGCATGATTATTAGCAACGGCAGCCACCACATTTTCTTACGTAATACGATCCGCGGGTCTGGTCGTATAATGTGCGTAAGATGTGTTTGTAAACTGTACCCACCACCCAGGGTAACTCGTCAAGTGATACAGATCGTTGCCGGACGCCACATATTTTTAATGAGATATATTCTAGTAATAAACGTCTTATAAAACAAATAAATCCGGATACAAATCCGCAGGACTTATCTGCGTTAATTTCTATCACATTAATCCCTAAGAAGACCAAAAATTAAGAACCTAAAGCAACAAAACAGGGAATTTAATTTCCGATCCGAATAATTATGGTCATCAGCTGAAAGCCCAGATAACTAACTAACGAACATTTTGTTAATTACTTGTAAATTCAAACAAATTCTTAGCTGAGGCAAGGGACATTTATTTATGCGTTGTATTTCCTTTAAGCTAGGAAGTTTAGCTTTTGGAAGAAAATTTTGTTTCTTATAGCCAAGTTTGTAGATTATTTTATGTACACACTACAAATATTGTAATAAACTTTAGTTCAAAGGTACAGATTATTTAAAAAGTGTTATGAGTGTATATCAAGCCTATATAACACGAAGAATTAGGCACAGGTTGAATGTACACTTACAATTCGCCGATGCCGTTATTAAATCCCATATAAAAGTAGGCGAGCTTATTGCCATCTACCGGGCACAGGTCCAGGGCTGCTACTGACATTTCTTGTAGCAAAAATGTCAATAATGCTTTGCACGAACAGGTAATTGAAAACAGAACCTCTGCCAGCAGCCGTATTGGCAATGAGGCAATCTTACATCGCCTTCTTCTTCATCAATTTAAGTGCAGTCAGCCTCAAAAATATACAATAAAGAAATCCGATAGTGAATTTTGCAATTTTTTTATTCAATCAACAAAATTGCAGCCAATCGCTCTTATACATTATATCCGCATATTCTGTTTTTTTTTTTTAATGATATCATGAAATAGTTCTTCTAAAATTCTATTTTGAGTTTTTGACTACCTACGCTTACATATTTTTAAGGCTGACTGTACTTGTCGTACGTGTGAAGCATTTTCGCTTTTGTTTTGTCCAAAGCTAGCTCCTTCATTTCTTTATATGTCATTGCATCTATCTTTTCCGTAAGTTGGTCTATATACTTCATTCTTGGCCGTCATCTCTTTCGTTTTGCTTCTACATAGCCTCCATGGATAAAAATATATTTTTCCTTTAAAACATACCACATGTCTATCTTTAAGGTACTTTAACTTCACCTTGATCGATCGTTACTTTATCCTCAGTGAAGGTTACCATTTTTTTACGAAGGTTACCTGTTAAGGGTACCATTGATCGTATAGCAGAAATGGGCTAGTAAGCTATTGAGATAAATGATGAGAAAGGGAGAAGACATGAACACGACTACAGGAAAAGAGTTTAATATTAGTTGAAGTAAAAGAGACAAAACATTTGTTAATAAATCTAGAGTATTCGAGAACGACAGTGTATAGTTTGATTCAAGTAAAGGAATTATTTATGTTTCTTACGTTGATACAATGATGTTAATTATAATAATAATAATTTATTAAGTTTAACTGCCTCTTGGGTTTCGTGGTCGCAAGCGACTGTTGAGAATGAGTCCTGGTTTCTTCTATATAAAAATTCACAGTAGAGTTTGGAACTGTCCCCGATTGATGGCAATAGGCTCGCCATTTTTACATGGAACTTAATAACAGCATCGGCAACATGTGGGTGCACAATATTACATCTCCGTTTCAACCTTCAGGGATATAGCCGCGATGATATGTTATTTATTAAGTTTGTTACATCTAGATGGTTCCGTTGTACATGTATATGTATATATACATGTATATATACATTAAATTGTTTCTAGTGACTAATTGTACACATAAAGAAGTTAACAGTGTCCCCCCACCCCAAATTAGGCGACACATGTATCTTAGGGACCTGTTGGTCAATTGGTGCTGTATAATGGGTAACAAAGAATGAAGTTCGTCCCCAAAAAAATGTTGTATGGTTATATTTGATTGCTGTTCTAGAAAGCTAGCAAGTGTGTTGTTTTATTTTTGTTTTCTTAAAAATATGTCCCTACAAGAAGGTTTCTTCTCGATCGTGGGTATAGTTTACCTGTAGATCATATAAATATTTGTTCGGTGCGCGAATCGGACCCGCGACACATAGAGAGCTAATCGCTTAGCCACTGCGGCAATTATACCGTCAAAGTGTATGTTTTTATTTCAAGACATTATATCAGAATTAACTTAGAGAAAAATGATAGAGCAGTTTATACATAGTTTAGATATATTTTCTCTCAGTCACGTGCTCAACAATCAAAACAATCTGTGGAACACTCCCCGGGACGCTTCTCGCCTTTGACTTCGCATTCAATCATATCGAATGTCGAGCTACCGATCACGGGAATACATCGATATCTCGGACAACGTAATAATTTTATCTGACTACACTGAATATTGCACTCTTGGGGTACTTCCCACTAGACTTAGAAACAGAGGATGGATCGACCCGTCATGTTTGAAAACAGTGGCAGAATTTGGCTCCAAAAATCTCAAATATCGCTTTACCAAACGCATTAAAAATATCCAACAAAATATAGCGAAACTATCATTAAAACGTGAATAAATATTTTTTCTCTAATCACGTTTCGGAAGAAATTAAAACACTAGATGTGTCAACAAATATCCTCTGCTTACTGCTAAAAAGTAATAAGTGCATTTTGACTCTAAATGCAATTATTGCTTTTTAGCCGTAAGCAAACCTCCAAATTGTTGATCTTATCGTTGTCAATAGGTACAAAATACACAAAAATATGCATGCAATATCACTATCACTACATATCGTCTGCTTACGGCTAAAAAGCAAGAATTGCATTTAGAGTCAAAATGCACTAATTACTTTTTACCACTAAGCAGACGGTATATATAACATCCAATAACAGATGCTTACCCTTTATCCTTTAGAACTATGTAAGTGTATAGGTAAGCTATAAATATTTTAATATTCTAAGAAAATCAGTTCCTATTGACCGCCTCACTGGTGTAGGGGTTGCAAGCGAGACTGCTGAACGTGCGGTCGTGGGTTTAATTCTCGGGTTGGACAAAGCGTTATTTGGTTTTTCTGTATGAACTCAATAGCAGCAAGGAATCAGTAACTGTGCCCGGTATATGGCAATCACCCTCTGTTACATTTGACTCAATAACGGCATCGGCGAAATGTGGGTGTACATCACACCTCTGCCTAACCTTTCGGTAAAAACAGGCGTAATATATTGTATAATCATGATTAGTTAAATAACTCTATTACACCGGTATTCATATATCTTCCATCTGAATACAATAAAACTCCTAAGTTATCTGTCTAAACACTTATAACTGAAGAATCAATAGACCTATTTGAATAGGATTCTCACTGCTTTGCTACTTAGTATTCTAGCTATATAATAAAATGTATATCACGCTATCGTTCATAGAATTTTAATAACTTTGAAAATACAGACAAAGTCGCGGTCAGTCTAGTTCAATGAATTCAATAAAAACACAGATATTATTTTCCAATCTAGCAATATTAGACTCGTATTTTATATAAACGACAGTTTCAAACACTTTATTTCAAATTCAACGTTTCAGATTCTAGGTATATTAAATACTAAATCACGGCACTTAAATATTTTAATCTATTTTACAAAGTGCAGTGTGCTTTTACTAATTTTGTTTGACGGGATATTATGGACAAAGAAAATTATGTTTCAGCTAATGTTGTCCTTTTAAAGTTGCAAAATTGACCGTAAAATATAATGTTAATGAGTTTTCTCTTGCCAAAGAATCGGCCTAACTGAAGATGAAAATTATTTAATATTTATTTACTGAAAAAGAAAATACTGAGAGTAATTTCTTCGCAAAATATTTAATATTTTCTCAAAATATTTAATATTTTGAGAAGAAATTACTCAACATATTTTTTCTGTCGTCGGCGAATAAGGTTGCTAAATTGATTTTCAATATGAAAATACATAATATTTCTTTCAACTTTCATAGAAAATACCTAAAAAATGATTTATTTTAAGTAAGCAAACTTTGCCAACACCAATGTATAATAATTAACAAATAATTGGAACGCGATTCTTTACTTTGCGAAAATAAATTCCGTACAGAACGAAATTTGATATTTTTTGTGCAAAAAAATATCATAATTATTTCAACATTAACCGCTCTAATTACTTTAGAATGTTAATTGAGTGAAAAAAGTTGAATATTTTTAGTATATTGGACACAAGTATTAAGGAATGGAGCTTTTATACAATATATATACAAAGTTACTTAGCACTACTTATATCACTTTACTCGTTAGATTTCCAGTAAAATTACGACCAAATGTATTCATTATATTCACTGCAACTAAATTAACTCAGGATTAAACCTGAGGGAAATAGGTTGGTCTGCCTTTTTTTTTAATCTAAGCCCCGCACTCGGATTTCTCCTGTCTCGTAGGTGCAGTTTTACAAACATACATGCAACATGCACACACAACCGGACCTGAGTCCTAATTACGTAAAAAAGCGACAGCAACGCGACAGCCACGCGACAGCAATCTCACTGTCAGCCAATACATTATATGACACAAAAATGACGTTTGACAGAAGCTATCGCGCTATCAACGCCTGTCGCGACATCGGTAATTAGGCTGCCGAAACAACTATCTGTAGATCATACCAATATTTGTTCCGTGCGGGAGTCGAAGTTCTTAAAAGCTAATCACTTAGCCACTGCGCAAACTGTGTCGTCAATCATATGCGTTTTATCAAGGCAAATGTGTAAATTGGTTAAAAATAGGGGAATAGGTCACTGGATTATAAATAAACCAACACCGCTAAAGAAAACAAAATGATTTAAAATCCAAAACAAAAGATAATACAAAATAAATATATGAATTAAGATTAAAAGAATATGAATTTCATTCTGACCTTTTTGATGGTATGTGGTCTTGGTCAATTGTAAATGGTATGCCAGATGTTAAAACAGCTGCCACCTGAGATTTTCCTGAAAACAAACGAAAAAAGGACCTTATTGAAAACAGTTTCTGTGTCGACGATACGATTGACGCAGTGATTTAGAGATCGACTGCTGCGCTTAGTGTCGCGAGTTCGATTCACGCACGGAACAAATATTTGTATGATCTACAGATAGTTGTTTCGGGTCTGGGTCTTTGTGTATGTGAATACATATATGATTGTCAACGCACCCACGATACAGGAAATACTTGTAGCGTGGGACCAAGATAAAAAGAAAACAAAAGCAAAAACAAAGGGTAAGTATGTATGCGGAAATGGTCATTTAACATATAAAAAACAATTTTTATAATGTCTTAGAAATTTCGACACACACGTCTAATTAAAATTTGTATTCGACCATGCCTAACTGTTGTTCAACCAAGAATCGATCGTTAGTTAAAAACATTGACTGGCCTCCTTTGTCTGGCAAGTCTAACAAAGTGACAAATTAGCGCCGCCTACTCGTCCCCTGTCTAACTAAATCTTCCAATTTAAAAATCAATCGGGGTTTGGAAGCGAAGTGATTTTTTATGCGAATGTCAGCGAATCTCCACTTTGAATTACATTTGTTCTCGCGTTGTTTTAGTAAGCTTTTTTGTAACTTTGCGCTTAATCACTCAATGATTCGCAGTTTAATACGCAAAAAACTGTCCAAGAATCAGGATTGATTATTTTTCTTAACTATTAATACAAAGCCTGTTTTTGCCTGCTATGCAGGATAGTCTGACTTCGGACCTAGCACTAACTTAAGTTATTCATGTGCAGAACAGAATTTGAAGAAAAACGAACTGGTTGTGTGTGCATGTGAGATGTATGTTTGTAAACTGTACCCACGATACAGGAGAAATCCTAGTGTAGTCAGTCAGGCAGTATTTTTTAAAAGAGAGGTAACCTGCTTTCCTTGAGGAATTTTTGAGGTTCTTGATGATGTGCGTAATCCACCAACCTGCATCAAGTCATTGGTGGACTTAGCCTCAATCCTTCTCATTCTGAGAAAAGGCCCGTTCCCAGCAGTGGGTCAGATTACTGACCGACCCCACTAGGGCTGAAATTTCGATGGCTACATACATAATTAGTTTTAAACCATTGACGACAGAGAACGGACAAAAATAATTACTTGTATAAATAGTTAAAGAGAAACACGTTTAGTGTTAAACCTTGCAGTGAGAGGACTTAAAAAAAAACTAAATATGCTAGCTGAAAAAAAAAACCTTGTATGTACAGTAGCTACGTAAATTTTCTTTAAAGGGTTCTATGCCTCAGAGATCTATGGTAGTTAATCTAAGTCGGCCTAACAGTCTGTCACTTTAGTACAGCCTGAACATTGAACAACTATCATTGCCAAACTTGGTCTGTAGTGGGGCTTTAGCATTAACTGTAACTGCTTACCCTTGAGTGATACTAAACGTGATTTTATCTATTTAGTTAGAAGTTGAACTACTGTTTGGGCGCCATTAGGCAAACGTTTGAAAGTTCTATGTAATACACCTTTACAATAGCCATTCCCTTCTCAATCCCTTTAAAATCGCCTGTATTTCTCGAAGGGTAAGTAGGGGTGTACTTTGTAGACATATGGGTCAGATGGCACTGTTGGCGCAGTGGTTGAGAGATCGACTGTGACTTGTGTGACTTGTAATATATGTGAGACCCATAATGTCCTGTTGACCGATTTCGGTCACGGCGGCCAATCTCACCGGAATTAGCCAACTACGCAGGAGATATTATCGAGCTCAAGTGTGTGCGCAAACACAGGTGCTCTCTCTATTCCTTCACTCCTATAGTCCGACGGTACGGCAATCCGACACGACCGGAGAGAGATCAGGCACTGGACCAACGGCTTTACGTGCTTTCCGAGGCACGGTGTATATTCACATATACGTAGATCATACAAATATTTGTTCCGTGCGGGAATCGATCTTGCAATACTAAGCGCAGCAGATCTCTCAACCACTGCGCCAACCGCGCTGTCAGTTCTAGCGTTAAGACAAAAATTCGTTGTAAGTTTAACTTCTGTACTTTTTTTCGTTTAAGAACCGCTATCCAAGTTAATTAGGCTGTCTAGCAATTTTGAACAGCCTGAGATTATATGAAGTGATTGATTTGCATTGGTTTTTGTTTAAGAAGACGTGATTCTACATTTGCACTACGAACAGTGTTTCATGTTTTAGTTATATTTAATACTAGCTTCCTTTCGCGGCTTCGCCCGCGTGGTTAACGAACCGATACATTTTCCCGGGATAAAAAATAGCTTATGTGCTATTCCAGACAATAATATATATAAATAATGTTTAGGCGTTCTGGCGTGAAAGAGTAACAAAGATCCATCCATCCATCGATCCATCCATCCATTCATCCATCCATCCATCCTCACAAACTTTCACATTTGTAATATTAGTAGGATCTTTCGGAGTTATCGTGAACCGCCAAGATGTGAAGCATAAAATAAATAAATTAAACTCAAAATAAAATTAAACATATGAAAACAATAATAAATTAATGGGGAAAATATGGGCAGCATAAGCGCAAAAAAGGCCATCGATGAGCATATTGCTGTGACAGTATGCAAGTAGCAGAGCCACAGCGCTGATTTTCAGCGACAGCCGGCGTTGATCAACCAAGAAGGATTAACAAGACAGTGTTGAGACCCTTCCCCTTCTCGTTTTAACCCACTGGATAATTAGCGGACACATTGTAATCAAAAACAATAATTATGTCTTCATTTCGTCGGTTAGCAGGATCAAAGAAAAAGATAAAATTTTCAGCCAAAAATTTAAAGACCAACGCATAAATTGTTAAGACCCGCGACTATCAACTCGCTTGCCCAGTGTTATCTTACGAACTTCATTTTGTGAAGGCGAAGCACAACAGACGCGTTCAATACCCAACTTGATTTATTGAACCACTCGCACTAATCAAATTTAGTTTAAGTAAGATGAAGTATGATTTAGCTTTTTATTTTCAGTATGTTACACAAATTATCTTCGATACAAGAATAAGCACTTTTTTTCACCCTCCCTTGCCCTTGATTCGTCCTATTGATTATCGTTTACGCCCTCATCGTATAGAGACGGAGATTAGTTCAGATCAAGAGCTAATCCGTTCATATCTTAACGAAATGCTTATGGGATTAACTTGATACTGGGTTTTATGTGTTTTCTTGTTATGGGGGGACTTGACATGTTCGTGACATTACGGCGCTCTAAAGTACGAGAGTGAGTTTTTTAGTGGCGGACGTGGACTGGAAAATGTAGTGTGCGAATCTAGACAATCAGATGGAACGATAGAAAAGAAAAATCTGGAGGACTTGGTACGAAATTTAAGATGTGAGAGTTTAGCAGTGAAGTGTGCTAGTCTGCTTTGTGAAATTATGGTTCTCGGCTTCACTAAAAAGCCACACAAGAATAAATATAAACAATGAATATTTTGTCAGAGTCAAGTTAAGCACTAGGTAAGTAAATACTAATAAAACATGTGAAGAGAAACCCATGTATCCAGCAATTACAAAAATATCCCGCTGACACACACAATCCAATAAACACACAATTAATTTAAAACAAATTCTGACAATACACAAAAGGGGCGAAATAACACCCCGAAAAAATTGCCGGCAATGAACAAACAAAATTAACATCGGAATCCCGATAAAACAAAATTGCCGTTTTCTGTAGCATTTTTGATACGTTACAAGGATATTTTTCAACAGTTTTAAACGCTGTAGGTACATTGCAATGGCAAATCTGGAACCATTTGGAGCCATTTGTAAGAAGCGTTTCTGATTGTAACACTTTGCACCCCATGTTTGAGGTATAAGTCAAAAAGGGTGAGAGACTTAAAGTGATGATGATGGGACGGAGGAACTTCAGAATGCCACGTAATATGATAAAGTTTTGGATGTAGGTTTTATAGGCACAGTCAAAGAAAGAGAACAAAGAGAAAAGATAAACAGGGTCACAACATAAAGATAAAGATGTCTTAAGGCATTATGATTTTTTATTACTATAGATGCTAAATTCAAACAAGCAAAAAAAAATTAAACTATGATATGTATTTTTAAATAAACTTTCACGTAAACATTTCAACAATGTTCAATAAAATTAAATAATTTGACATAATTTCCCTAGAAAATTGTATTAAATGTACCTAGTTACTTTTCTTTTATTTATATAAATACTTTGTTTGACAGCAAATGAGAGCTATTTTTATACATTAACAGTGTTTTTAGTGGATACATATTTCCACTAGTTTATTTTGGTAAATTTAATCTTCACATTCTACTACATCATAAGCTTTTGTCAAGGTAAAGCAAGATCATAGGCTGCGTTCATCCCAGTTAATTTCAGATTATCAAAATATAGCCTCTTGAATACAACACGACGTCTATTGGCGTATTAGTTTAGTCGTTTTTTTTTTACGACTATATATTCTAGAAAATATTTCCAAAATAATCTAGACTTAATATTTTGCACCTTTCTACAAAATGTTTCTAAAGTAAATTGTAGATTTATCTCTTATGACTTAAACCAAACGGGGTAACGTAACCCCAGAGGGGAGTCATTCTTCAGTCGTTTATTTTATCTCTAATACAAGCGTTTTATCTCAAGGCGACTTGACTGACAAGCAGGCTTGAAGGCATTATATTGTGCGTACGGTTTCCCATCAAGCTGAAAATGAGAGTGGTAAATGCAGGAGTTTATTCTTTGCAAAGATTGTGTCTTGTTTGATCTTGTCTATGAATACGACAAATTCTCATTTTGAATGGAAGTGTCATTTGTAGGCATCTATGTCCATAGTGTCCGATAGTAATCAAATAGATAAAATATCAGATGGATCAAAAATATTACAGCTTGTAAATCTAAATGCTATGTCCGACAGTAATCAGGTACACGAAACAAAAATTTGCATTCTGGATTGAGTCTGATTGTGGATAGGTTATCAAATAGATTACCAGCAAGGTGAAATAGTCCCTTAAACTTAAAACTTTTACATAAACACATTACTTGTTAAGTGATGCGTGGGCAATTATATTACGAAAGTATATTAAGAAAACTGCCAAAACCCATTCAGTAGGTCAACTTACCAACGTACTTACAATTTAAAATAATATCTGCCATTAATAAAACCTGCAGTAAATCAACTCACAAAAATAAAGCTCCAGCTGTTTTCTTTCCAAATAAAGACATAATTGCCATGAATCGAAAAGCGTTAGAAAAACAATGAGGATGTCGAGTAGAATCGCATTAATTTCTTTTTTTATTCGGAATCGAATTTGGGGGCTCTTCTGAGGGTTCTTATTTGTTTGCTTATCTCTTCTTATTAAGTGCCTTAATAGGACGGAGCTTTAAGTCTCGGGGGCTTGGTTTGTTTGCGGCACAAAGTTACGTGAACTACTTATTTTCATTTGGGCGTGTTATCTTGTAAAGTGCCAGTAATTTGTATGTGCGTGACGAGGATTTATGAGGGGTTTTTGGTCCTTCGGTACGGTTTTTTCTTTCATTTAGGCTGGCTGGACTAGGGACTTATAACCGGCATGTACATTTCAATCATGCGTAGCGGTACGATATCGTGTTTTTTCGTTATTTAAATTTTCGTGCTCTTGAACTGTAACATAAAGACAAAGGCAAAGGTGAGATGAAAATTGAGATCATCTGGTGCAACTTGTGCGAAGTAGACAACTTGTGGGAAATAATCTAATAGTATTTAAGGCTTTTATGGTCCTTCATAAAAGTCTTATATTTACAAGTAGTTATTTGTGACGATACTGGCCAACATAAGTATGATTATTTAAGCCGAATAAAAAGTCTAAATAACTTCACAATACAAGGTCAAAGGTCAAGGTGCATTAATCATTTTACGTACGTACCTCTATTAACCATTATAAATAATACTGCGTACAGAATATTATTGTTGTTTGTTAGAAATAAGTTTGAAGACCTTAGAAGTGTTAATATTGTGATATTGATATTGTAGTGGCACTTAAATAAAGTGGCTTTTCGTGTTGTGTGTTTCGTATGTTAACGCCTTTCTAATGGTAGTCTTATTTTCTTTAATTCATAACACATGTCTGTAATAACTTCACAAAACTTTATATTGTAGTTAACATTAGAATATAAAATTAGTTTATGGGCACATACGACACAAAAATATGCCCCTATTTATATATAAATAATAACACACATATTCAGTTTGATTCTATAGCATGAAATGTGAATTATTGGTCACTAGCTTTTGTCCGTGACTTCTTCCGCTTAACCTAAGTGCAATATATAATAATGTAGATTTATACCAGTGAATTTTTTTTAAAACAGATTGTTAGTTCCTTAAATTACCCCCTACATACAAACTTACAAACAAATTTTCCTCTTAATAATATTAGTATAGATGGATAATAACATAACATAGCATCAGGCTTGTGTTCCCCGAAGAGATAGAGGTGTACCTACTACATTATATACCCACAATTCGTCGATATTGTTAATAATTCCTATGTAATAGGAAGCGAGCCTATTGCCATCTACCGGGCACAATTCCAAACTCTAGAATTTTCCATCAGAAAAGTCCAATAATGCTTTCTTCAACCCGGGGATTGAATGCATTAGACCAATGAGGCTTAAGGCAAAAAAAAAATCTATTAATATACAAAGAGATTATTGCACTATTCATCCACTTACACAAAAAGTTGTAATATTTAGCCCATCCTATAAGTGTTAGGCTGATAGTGACAACTTGCTAAATATAATCTATTAGTTGCCACTTATGGCACTCTAATCATCATCCCTTTCCAGCCACCAGCCTTTCCACCAGCCTTTTCCCGACTACACTGGGCTCGGCTCCCAGTCTAACCAAGTGCGGCTGAATATCAGTATTGTACACCGAGTGACTGCTATCTGACCTTAACCACCCAATTACTGGAAATCATCAATATTCTCGAGATTAGAGTGGTTGTCAAACTGTTTGGGCTGCTGACACCAGCAAGAACTGTCATAGGTATGACACTCGTAACCACTTGCTTAAAGTGCTTTCCGAAAACCATCAACACTCTTGGCCAATAAATGTTATGATATCCGGAAATCAGGATAACATCATCAATATCTTCTATCGAACTCAAACACAAAACACCTATTATATCTATTTCCTCACACCAAACCTACACTATTACCAAATTCTGCAACTTGCCAAATGCCAGGATAATGGCTAACCCAGATACAAGACGTGTCTGAGATATCGGAACGTCGATAGCTCCAACAATACGACTAATGACGCCGCCACTTGTAGCGACAGCAAAAAAGAAGTAAAATCATGATGTTGACTTTTTATATGACGACGTGAAACCGGATCGAATAGGATATACCCGCTATTATGATTTATTTTTGGACGGATGTAATAGCGGGACGTTTTTGGTTTTCTAAGCACTTTTATTTCGGATTTATAATTGTGTTGATGTTTTGTTGTTCATTCGTCTTAAAAGTAAAGTATTATAATAGATAGATCAAAAGGTGTCTAAGTAATTGATCTTTACATACCTTTGCATGTGGCGTTTGGTAGGTTCTTCATACCCTCCCATTGGAAAATAGCGTGATGTTATGTGTATATATGGCAATATCTCATGGGAGCGGCTTTACAGTCTAAGAGAAACTCTAAATCCATTTGAATAACAAGTAGTAACAATGAGAGATTATAATAACATCCTTAATATTCACTGTTAAAATCCTTACTATGTGCATATGATATTGTATTTGCTGGTACTTATTTTTGAAAAAGATAATAAATGTTTTGATCTTATGAAACTGAATATAAAAATGTGAATATAATATTAGACAAGAGACAGTTCTCATTAATGCCGGAGGAAAAAACACGAAAACAGGCAATAGAACATGATAACAAAACATGGGAGATTGTAAGACCACAAATTCTACAAAGAATATTCATGTTAAGAGTGTCCTTGGGTGTCTTAGAAATTATGTACATTAAAAGCTTTCTGGCATAATATAATTGTAGTTTAATATACATCATACCAAACAACTATGTACAATATTTCTTATTCCTATAAAACCATGAAGACCAACGCGCCCTGGGCAGTCAACCGTTAGGCTAGCCTGGCTAAGAAAGTTAATGTTTAGACCCTGGATCCGGCTCTGAGGACCAAAAATTTTACTTGAATTTTTTGTCAGAATGTTGTAAGTTTCTGTGTTTAATTAACATGAGACAATATGTGAAAGACTTTTATATAATGAAACCTACCGATTCCATGAGCACATTGTGGACTATTTGTATAATCAGTTTCCAAATACACTTCGTATGAAAAAAGTTTAGAAAATTGAAAAACTTTTAATTTAGTTTTCAGGCAGTAGATATTTAAAGCATCATCCAGATAAAATTGATTAAATTAACTCTCTACAGGTGTAGACTGCAACCGAAAGCTTAAAATTTTTATATGATAGGTATTCGTGGAGCCAATTTAAATATTTTTTAAATAACTGATCTAGCTGTTTTAATAAGGATTTGGTGTTGACATCTTTTGATGAGGGTTTTCTAAGACAGCGATTGGTTATACCAATTCAAACAATAAAAATATTTGTTAAACGAAATATTACCGTGGTAATTATAGGCGTTAACTTCAAAAACAGTATATTATTTTTTGTTAGTGAAAAATAATAATCATTAGTAAAAGTAAGAATGATTTAAAGTATAGTTTTTCTTTTTACTGGTTTTTGTATTCCAACGAAATCAAAATTATATGATTTTAGAAGGGTACCCCTGAAGCCAATAATTTATAGCTATCTTCAAACCATACAGCGGATACCTTGTTCACCTAGAAGGCAACACATACCCGAACGTCCAAAAAGACCAAACTAATCAAAATAACTTCAGCCAAACATAATGCACGAACGCTGTTACCAGAAATGCTAACTTCCACATTATTCACAAATAAACTCCATACTCCCGAATATTTTTAATTTATTTACTCTGGCAACTCATTAAAAGTCCAATGCCAAAGGGTGGCCGGTCCTTGGTGGTCGATTTGTGTAAATTAAAACACATTTTCCTTGGTAACGACCGCCACAGATACCTTTAGAGCCAAAACTTTTTGGTCCCATCGCACGCGTGGGACTCACGATTGTTGTAGTTAATAATGAGTGGACTGGCCTAGTTAAATTTATATGGAAGGTTGGGAAGCATTAACCATTGAGTGATGGCTCGCACTTGTTGAAGTTTGAGCGCTGAATACTAATACGCTTTGATGAATGTGGTAGGACCGACATTTTATGACCGTATGAAGGGTAACGCTGACACATTCCTAATTAACAACTGCGTGGTTTTATTAATGGAAAAAGTGCTCCACAGCGAAAAAAGCTTTAAAATAGAAAGTTAGGGTTACCATTTGGAATTTAGTGTAGTTTGATATTTTTATATATAAACGATAGGACGGGGCAATTAGTCGTGATTGAAAAGAAATACTGATTGAGTCCTATCGATTAACTGTAGCAGGAACACTATTGTATTTATTGATCGGACAAACTGATCAGGGTTTATCAAGTATCAAGTAAGTGGGGAAGCAACTTCACATTGATATGTTTCCATGCAAACCAACGTTGTCACGTAGCTACAAAATTCGCTACAAAACACTAAAATCGCTGTAAAATTCAATGACCTCAAACTTGAAATATAGTCAAAATATTTTGCTGTATCATACTTCATAACAGTTATTACCAAAGCCATAAAACCCAAAACACGTACCTATGGGAAATGCAAAATTATTTTACATACTCCCTTAATAATTATCCATTCTCATTACTAGCCGCGCCTAAATCCATATAACGATAATTGGTTGAATACTAACAAACTACAGTTAAGTGGTTGTATCAGTTTGTATAACGTTAGTTTAATAATTAAGCGTAGTTTAATTATTTCCTGATATGATCATGAAGGTGGAATCTCAAGTTGTTTGCCTTATTAATATAGGAACAATGTGAGCGTAATGAAAATTGTTTGAGTATGTTAAAAATCATTAGTGTAACTCAAAAAGCTGATAATTTAAAAAAGGATTGAATTAGCCATGTTTTACTTAAGCTGTCTGAGCTGTGCTAAAGTAACCACGCAATGGAGCTTTAAGAAACCAAAGTGACGTCTCGGCTGACCACAAAAAAGACGGTTTGACGTGGACACATCAATGGACAATCATGGAGAAAGGCCTTTGCCCAGTGATGGGAAGCGACAGGCTAACAGTAACAGTATGTTTGAAAACGATTACTTGACCTAACAAAATCATTTCCAATAATTATTTGTGTAAAAGCATTAACATTAAGAACATATTTCGAGATTCATTCCTTTTTGGAGAAATTAGAGGTGCGGCCCGGTTCGAACTCAAACGACCCAAGCAAGCGTTCAATAGCTCTCAGCTAAAACTATAAAGAAACTGAGTTGGAAAATGATTGGTACTTTTATAAAATGAGATTATGATTTTCGTACAGCTTTTTAACATAGTTCAACATAATTACAGCATGAGTGATACTAAAATGGTAAATTTGTAGTTTCGCGAGATTATTTATAATTATTAATCATTTTGATGAATTAATGGTTCTAAATATTTCTTCACTTGTTAAAACTTTAACTGCTATTTTTGAGCCACTTGTAAAACTGTTATTTTTGTAACTAAATCCTACTCGTACTAATATTATAAATGTGAAAGTTTGTGAGGATGGATGGATGGACGGATGGATGTATCTTTGTTACTCTTTCGTGCCAGAACTGCTGAACGGATCTGTATGAAATTTGGCACAGAGATAGATTATAGTCTGGAATAGTACATAGGCTACTTTTAATCCCGGAAAAATGTACGGAAGCTAGTAATTAATAACGCTGAGTTTTACTATAATTCAAGTATTCATGCGAGATTTAAATTATATAAATGATTTGTGGGTTAATGCTATGTATGTATGTATTTAGTTGGTAAGCCATCATAAATTAATTAATTAATACAGTATAGTTCCATTACTTATAGAATCAGCAAAAAGTTGCAAGTGTAATCAATTTTTTACTCCTATCTGTTGATTAACTTATGTACATTAAAAACTACTGACCTTATTCATTTTATGACAGGACACTTTATGGCTAATAAAATAATAATTGCATTTACAATTTTCATAAGGTCATCTCGCAGGGTTGGCACGTAACACTAATATGCAGGTAAACGATCAAAAGTTTGGTTTACGACAGTTTTAGGGTCGTGTCATGAAATGTGTGACAGACTAGATGATAGGAGGTCAGTTGTGACACTATAATATGTAGATAAAGCCAAATTATTAATATTTTCTCTATGAGTTTTTATGCTAAATCTGAAAACTATGGATGGATGTGATTTGATGAAATTCTAGACAAAGAATAGTAAGTAATTTAATTTAAAATTAAAATAAGTTTGTAAAAAGCATACTAATTTTCTTTTGAAGATTTTTTTATTTTTATTTTGTTCGAAATATAATTCAATTGATATAAATAAAGAGATTTATTCAATATACGTTCTCTTTGTGATCAAGCCTAATTTAACCAAATTTAGCAGCTGTTTTTTGCACAACTAAGTATTTTAAATTTCTTTGCTGTCGCTACATGATCAACTGGCTAGCGGGTAAGATGCGTCAAGCATTCGCTCGGCTTTTACCGCGATTACTCGAGTGATGCGTAAAAACTAGCGTAACAAACTACTATGGCGCTAATGTCATCTCATACTCGTAGTACTTATGGTTCTTTAATGTAATTTTTTTGGGGCGAAATGTATGTAAAATATAGTACACCTCTACCCTCCCGGGAATATAGCCGTGATGCTAATGCTATGTTATATGTTAAACATAACATAACAATGTTAAAATATATGTGGGACCTATGTATTTGCTATCGCTACATGATCAAGTAGCTGGTCCTAGCAGGTCAGGTGCGTTGAGCACTCGCTCCGCTTTTAGCGCGATTGCTCGAGTGATGCCTACGGACTGGCGATGGCGTGACGTTCTAGTGTGGCGCTAATGTCGCCCCACACTATTAATTAGTATTAGTATGTGTATTTAAGCCAATGCCGTAAGAGTAATTGATAAAGAGAAAAAAAAAGTTTACTAAAATAGTTGATTGTTTCAAACATAACATAGCATCATGCCTGTATTCCCCGAAGGATTAGGCAGAGGTGTACTGGTACATCTACTTTTCGCCGATGCTGTTATTGAGTCCCATGTAATAAGGGGCGAGCCTGTTGCCATCAAACGGACACAGTTCCAAACTCCATGCTGCTACTGAGAATTCCCTTAAAGAAAAACCCAGTAACACTTTAAAATTAATTATAATTATTTTTATTATTAATATCTAGATGGACATACGAGTATTTGGTAGACATCTATTATAAACTTTGTTCAGTGGAATGGAATTTGCAACCGTAATATATGCTTTGTTTACGCATATATAACGGTTTCAGATTTCATCCTGACAGTTTAAACCCCAAATATATCAAGGCAACTAAATTGTAAGCCGTAATACTAAAACGTCATTATTCGCATTGTTTCGAATGTAATATGGAGTGAAATATTTCATTACACGAATTAGTTAGGCAAGTTACACGCAAACTACAGAATGTGTGGTTATGTATGATATATAAAACAGGTTAACTTAATTGAAATTCTGTGTCCGTTTTCTTCGTGTGCCCTTGACAAAATTCCTCAATACTTTTATTGGTTTCAATCAATGCACAACGATGGCACTGTTGGCGCAGTGGCTAAGTGATTAGTTTTCTGCACAAGATGTCGGGTGTTTGATTCCCGCACGGAAAAAATATTTGTATGATATTTATATCTATAGATAGTTTAGTTGTTTCGGGTCTGGTTGTGTGTATATGTGACATGTATGTTTATAAACTGTACCCACGATACAGGAGAAATCCTAGTGTGGGGCAAAGTATTAAAAAAAAAAGAAATGTATCGTGTGTACGTGGTGGTCATTGACTTTGCGTCAAAAGTCCGCACTCGGGGTCTGCCAAAGAGCAATGGAACAGTATCCTAGGCGTCAGGCTTTCAGAACCGTAACGAATTCGATACTACGTTCAAGAACACAAAATGCAACAGTGCGGCCTACACAGCTGCCAAGTTAAAATGGAACTGGACAGGTCAATTCTGCCGCATGCCGGAGAAGCTTCGGGCTGAATAACAACACAGCGGATCCAAATAGCAGGAAAAAGCAACGCGGCAGTCTTAGAAGATGAGGCGTGATTTTTTTTACTTGCACCTAAAATGTTCGTCCCAAGATGCAACAGACCGGCCTAATTATATAAAAAAGCGACAGCAACGCGATAGTCACGCGACAGCAATCTCACTGTGAGCCAATACATTATAAGTCACAAAAATTACGTTTGACAGAAGTTATCGCGCGATCTACGCCTGCCGCTACATCGGTAATTAGGCTGCGGGACAAGTGGAAAGAGGGAAGGAAGGCCTTAGCCTTGCAGTGGGATTATACAGGCTTATAATAAATAATCTTGTGTACAGTTTACAAAGAAAAATCTCCTATGCACACACACATAGCCAGAATCAAAACAGGGATCTGTATACATATATTTTTTTCAATGATTGCACTGGACCAAATACTAGTATTATGTAAAAAAAATCCAGTTCATAATTGGATATAGGTACATACCAAAAGAAATATAATGCCTATAGTCAGCGTGTTGGATAAAAGGATCACTGATCACAAATGGACAGACTGCCTCATTCGTCTAGTGGTCTTAAGCGTGACTGCTGAGCGTGAGTTCCTGAGTTTGTTTCCTGGGTCGGGCAAAGTGTTATTGGGTTTTTCTGTATAGAAATCTTCATTAGCTGCACGGAGTGACTTAATTACAGCATCGGCGAAATGTGGATGCACAATAGTACACCTCTGCCTAACCTTTCGAGGATACAAGCGTGAGTTGAGGACTAGTAGCGTCATCTAGTTGAGGAAGGAGTGAACAAAACGATTTGTAGCGATGGGGATCGAGCTTCGCACCGGGTCGAGATGAAGACGGGCAGACCGCCTTTTACAAAGACTGAGTGTCACTGTTTTCACGTACTATAATCTTGCGATTGTTTTACTGTTTGAATACATTAAAAATATTCAAAACCACGATCAAATAAATAATTAATTGTGGTCTACAAACTGCCTCAACTCACATCCTCAAGGAAGGAGTCAAACACATTGCCTGAGCATCACACAATCTTGCACACTATGTTATATTATACTAGCTTCCGCCCGCGGCTTCACCCACGTGGTTTACGAACCCGTAAATTTTCCGGGATAAAACGTAGCCTATGTGCTATTCCAGACTATAATCTACCTCTGTGCCAAATTTCATCCAGATCCGTTCGGCCGTTCTGGCGTGAAAGAGTAACAAAGATCCATCCATCCATCCATCCTCACAAACTTTCGCATTTATAATATTAGTAGCATGTTAAATATATTCTCAAATCAAATTATTTATTTGACGTAACATGGGTTTGTTATTGAACATAACAGTAGACTCGTCGAATCGAAGCTCCAAAGTCTTGAGCATCGACGCCGACTTGCTGGCCTGTCGGTTTTCTATCGGTTGCATTTTGGGGAGTGTGCGACGGAATTACACAGTTTAATTCCGCCAAGCCCGTTCCATCATCGGACCACGAGACGTACGGCGATGCGCCACCGGTACATGGTGGACATCCCACCCACACGCACAAAACGTTTTGGGAACACATTCATTGTGCGTACAGCTAAGGAGTGGAATTCCCTGCCAGAGTCTGTGTTTCCTGATAGCTACAACCTGGGAGTCTTTAAGTCAAGAGTGAATAGGTTACTTCTAGGCAAGCGTGCTACATCTTCGACCACATCATCGCTTACCATCAGGTGAGATAGTGGTCAAACGCATGCCTATCAAGAATAAAAAAAAAAAAAAAAAAAAAACAGTACCTAATTACATTTTTATTAGTTAGTATCACCATATATAATCGAAATGACCTGAAACCTGAAATTATTTTGTATAAATACACATAAATCCTGTTAATATGCGATTTCATTACAAGTCGACGTAGCGTAACCACCCTTAATGACATTATGTACAAGACATCGCTCCGTCGGGGTAAAGGACCCAGTAATTAGACTTGACTATTTATCTTATCATTATTTTTCCAAACGAGTGAGCAGAATTAAAGCTGCATATCAACCAAAAAAACCGTTTATATGTGTGTAGTATCGCGGTGTTAAATATTTGGTAGCTAATAATTACATTTAAATTCGAATTCAGAATTGTTAATTTGCAAATATGGGTATAAAAAAAGTGGGCCGTAGCAGGACGCCTCGCTTCGCGGCTTGGCCGTTTTGCACATAGGCGTAAGGTGAAAAATTTCAGTTATACAATAGTTTTTGTAGTAACTAAACGGCCAAGCCACATATTTTGACGAAGGTGTAGAGTTTGTGAAGTTAGGGCTTGTAGAGTTAGAAGCTTAGCTCTACATGAGATCTGATAAGTTTTTGACAGTGTGAGCCATATGGTCTCGTCTTGGCAACATTTTACACGAAAATGTTTTTGGTGGGATTTAGTTTTTTCATGAATCAATCCTTTTTCTAGTTACGAACTAAATGGTTTGTATGCTACCAACTCATTCCAGAGTAGGTAGGCTTAAAATTCCATAATTTTTTTCAACAACCGCGTTATTGCTTAACATAACCCGGAAATTGAACACATCCGTGTAATTCTGTGTGGTTTAGAGTTTTTACAAAACCAGACATATTTTATTCCATTTATATTATACTATATTATACTATTCCATTTATATATATTTTTTTATATTATATTATACCTATGTGTACCCAAATTTTTTTTTTTCAAATGAATTGATAATGACTACCTCATTGGTCCAGTGGTCGCAAACGTGACTACTCCGCGTGATGTCCTGAGTTAGACAAAGTGTTGTTCGCGAAATTTGGATGTACACTTCTGCCTAACCCTTTGGGGAATACAGGCGTGATGCTATGTTATGTTAATACATATTCTCTCTCATTACTATGAAAACCAGAAAATACCATCTCAATTTCGCCTATTTACCACTATTAATTCATTATAAAGTACATAGCACGGTAAATTGACGTGACGCTATGTCTCATTAATTGTAATTAAATCAATTAACACTGTAAAGCTCTTCCGTCAATAAGCAACTATGGTACTGAGACTATTATTATTAGCGGAATTTTACATTATGCGATATTTCATCCAATACTAACAATTTTCAGTAAAAATTGAACTGATTTTAATATGGTTGCTAGACCGATTGCAGAGCGTATAGTCGTAGTTTCAATTCCCGGGTCCGTCCAAATCCTGTTGGGTTTTTCTGTTTGAAAATACCAGTAGCCCGGGGCTTGGCATAGTACTCGGTAGATAACAATAGGCTTACGACCTGTCACATACCTAACGAAGAAGAAGACCTATGATATTGGATTCAATAACGGCATTGACGAAATGCCTATCCTATCCTATCCTACTTATATATCCTACTAATATCCTACTTCCTATCCTATCCTATCCTACTATTATAAATGTAAAAGTTTGTGAGGATGGATGGATGGATCTTTGTTACTCTTTCACGCAAAAATTACTGAAAGGATCTGGATGAAATTTGGCACAAAGATAGATTATAGTCTGGAATAGCACATAGGCTACTTTTTATCCCGGTAAATGGTTCGTAAACCACGCGGGCGAAGCCGCGGGTGGAAGCTAGTAACTAATATATGTACCTATTATGTAATAGAAATCGTGTCGCAACCGTGTCGGGCCCACTAAAGGACCGGTAAAGCTAATTTAGCAAATCCATTCATTCAAGGACGCGTTGACTCGGGACCTGCCATTTACACGATCAAACGTGTATAAGCCTCTAATTATTCGTAGTTACTTCCTCGTGTGCCTATATACAGCGGCCGTAAACATCGGGGCTATTTTCTTGCTATATTCGTCTCGGAGTTTGATAATATTAGCGAGGGGAGCCTCGAAATTCACATTTATTTTAATAGGAATAAGTAACAGTAGGTATGTTTATAAAGAGGTTCTCATTGGTCTAGCGATTGCAAGCGCTACTGCTAAGCGTGAGGTCCTGGTTTCGTTTTCAGGGTGCAAGTGTTATTGGGTTTTTCTGTATGGAAATTTTGAGTAGCAGCATGGAGTCTGGAACTGTGCTCGATAGGTGGTAGGTGGAATATGCTCATCCCATATTACATGGGATTAAATGACGGCATCGGTGAAATGTGGGTGGTTTACACGGAGCGACCGCCAACTGACCGTCCAATTCCTGGGAGACACTGATACTCTAAGGTTAGACGGGTTGTCAGACTTTTTGGGCTACTGACACCCGTAACGATTGATGAAGGTATGAACTGATAGAATTAATTAGTTTTATCGATTATGTTGATTATTAAACTTAATCATTCAACCGATAATATCGACTCGGTGGTCAGTTCCAATATCAAAGTGAGATACAGTCCTCTTTCAAGCCAGGCTCCAACGCCTCGAATTCCTGTCAGTCGGAAAATCAAAGGAACTCCTATGGCAAGTCTAGTCCTCCATTCTAAAGTTAGACTTCCACATGATCGGTTGAATCAGACGTTCTGCCTTCACTATTCGAGATCAATAACGAAATCTTTATTATAGCGTCTGTTGACTTTTTTGACCTGCAGGGTAATACGACTGTTTCATTGGTCTAGTGGTTGCAAGTGCGACTGCTGAGCGTGAGGTCCTGAGTTCGATTCCCGGGTAGAGCAAAGTGTTATTAAGTTTTTATGGAAATTCTCATTAGCATTACGGAGTCTGGACTTGTGCCCGGTGGCTCAAAGTCGAACATTTTTATCTTTTTGTGGATGGTAGAGGGCCAAGAAGACCTGTGTGAGGCGAGCTCCTCCCAACATGTAGGGTCAATAGTGCAAGGATTCGGGTGTCTTTTGAACACATCTTTATAGCGCAGATGCTGAACACCATGCTTCCTTTTTCCTTCTGCCATCACAGAGTAAAAGACGGCTTTGGGTTTGGTTTTATTTATACCCACTGCTCTAAAGCTGAAAGAAAATGTCGTGTGACATTCTAATATTCAAATAATTGAAAACTAAATTATTGTAAAAACTATAATTTTGCATGCCCGTAATGAGGATTAAATATGTCCTGTGCTATAATTAAATGTAACATCTTTTATACCCACCATGTTTCGAGAAAAATAAATAAAACCTACACTTAACTAGCGGTAAATCACGGCTCAATCTCGCACGCAGAACAAAGTAGAGAATGACAAAATCAGACCCAGTACCTCACGTTGCGACTTGACTAAACAGGAACAATACGCCACATTCCATTTAATTCTAATCATGTCGTAGCCTGTAAAAGACTGGAGTGAAACCCGCTGACGTCATTCACTGGAGACCCTATTTGCACAATGAAAGGAATATTATTCGCTCTAATTAGGACCAAGTGCTTCCTCATTACGACTCAATGAAACGTAGGGGTCATTAGGTCGTTTGTTTTCTTACGCTTTTTATATGAATTGTTGCAAAACTGCATTCTTTTAAAGAACCTCATTAATTGCAATCACAGCTGCTGAGCGTAAGCTTCTGCGTTCGATCCCCGAGTCAGGCAAAGTTTTTTTGGGTTTGTCTCTTAAATCATTGCGGTCTGAAAGAAGATTTAGTGACAAGGATAGAGAAAAGTATGCTTCGTTGGTTTGGTCATGCGGAGAGGATGGATGAAAGGCGATTAACGAAAGGGATTTATAACGCGGTTGTTAGTGGAAACGCCAGGAGAGGATCTTATTGGTGATGTCCTTCAAAAAGGTCAGGTGCGCAGTACCCACAGCCGGCGTTCATGTATGAATGTAGATGAAGCAAAAGTGTTATGTAAGGATCGTAGCACGTGGCGTTCCGTAATTTCTGCCTACCCCCATGGGAAAAAGGTGTAACTTTATGTATGTATGTTCTCTTAGAACATTTGGAATATGGAATTGTGGGATGAGGTGAAATGTGAGTGCACGAATAATATCTATACACCTCTGCCTAACCCTTCGAAGAATACAGGTTACTACTGTCTAATAGTCTAACTACATTCTTAACTAAGACACGCAAGCTCTTGTATATAATTATCTCACTTAACCCTAAAATAAATCCTCAAGTTCATTAACACTTCACCGAAATTATTACATTTAAAAACACAATTAACAGAGACGAGTGAGCTTTTATCTACTTTGTAAGTATTTAATTTACCCTCAGCTAAAGCCTTTGACTCGTAATACAGAGTCATAACACAAACGTACCAACAAATATGGACCTCTAAATATGTTCTACGTGTTTTCAGAGTAAAGGTTTTACGGGTAGATTTCATTTCAGAACCGCAAGGTGAGGTGACGGTAGCGAAAGCGAAGCGAGTAGCGAAAGCTAGGGGCCAGTTATATAGACATAGCGTCACAGTTTAGCGCGACGAAACCATTTGAAATAGCTCACCTGTGCAGCTTAATAAGTCGCTAGGCTTACCCGGGTACGTCCTAAAACTGCGGCCAGACACCGGAGGACGGGCAGCAGCGTCCTCTCACTAATCGGTGAGCCACTACGATCCCCAAGCCGCCTGCCAAACGTGGGGATTATGGCAACACCCCCCCCCCCCCCCTGGAGGAGGCCTTCGTTCAACAGTGGACGTCTTCTTGCTGATGATGATGATGATGAGGCTTATAAGCTGTTAAACTTTGAATATTTTATTCAAAGTACCCAATAGTTTGACCAAAACAAAAATCGGAATCAAAACCTATACCCATATCTTCTAGGTAAACAGCAATTGAGTAAAATGGGAAATCGTAAAATGAACCGAGAAATGATTCGAGTATCCAAATTCAACCAGAGTATATTTTCGCAGCTGAGCACGAAATAAGTCGGGGGGACGAGAATTATAACCAATTTCTTATAATTTCCATACTGAGAAAAAAATTTTAATGACTAAAAAACCTTACTGTAAAAAGTCCAAATATACAAGTAAGTAGGAGCTACTTACTTGTATGTTTGGACTTATTATAAATTAAAATGTAAAGAGTACTACGCAAGGAATCTGACATCAAGACACGTTTAGTGCAATGGCTAAACGATTAGCTTTCTTCGTTAAGGGACGTAGGTTGAAATCCAAAAGTAAAAAAATAATATTTGTATGATCTACAGATCGTTGTTCGGTTTCAACTGCGCATGTCTGTAAGTTTTTTTTAAACTGTACGTGAGTGCATTCATGAAAAATATAAGCGCAAGGCAACGTTTATTTTTAAAAACCCTTTTTCTTTATTTAAAAACCCAGCTGTTGTTGGAGCAATCGCCACTACTTTTTATGCCGCGCCTTTTTTTGAAGTTATGAAACTTAGCTCAAAAAAAAGGCCTTAAACCAAATACGCTACATCTTATAGCAGTAAGCACAACCTTAAGGGCAGATTTCATTGTACACCCGCCTAAGGGCTGTGAATAATACATTCCAGCCGAGCTCTTTGCTGAATAAACATTAACCATTCAGTACTATACTTAAATAGGGAATTTATTTTTACCTTTTTTCTATGTAATAGCCGCTGACATATCGCCTTGGCTTTTAAGGTTTCGATTCATTAAAAGCCTACTTGAATTTATTGTTTTTTCTTACAACTTTTGAAGTTTACTCGTGTAGATAAACAATAATACAACTCGCGACAAGCTTTTATATCATATAAATTGTGTAATGTTATAAATTGATGATTTTGATTCAATTTAAAGTTTATTTTCTTTAAAGTTAAAGTCTACTGGAAGAAAATGCGTAAGGCATTAAGTCCGCCACTGTGCATAGTGGATAAATAATAAATGTCCAAATAAAAGTAAAACAAACATTTAAAAAAACACCTAGACCGACAGCCTAATTACGTAAAAAAGCGACAGCAACGCGAGCAATCGCACTGTCATCCAATACATTATATGATGTTTGACAGAAGATATCGCGCGATCTATGCCTGTCGCAAACTGATTGCTACTTCGGTAATTAGGCTGCCGAAATATCAAATCCGGCAGCCTAATTACGTATAAAAGCGACAGCAACACGACAGCCACGCAACAGCAATCTCACTGTCAGCCAATACATTATATGACACAAAAATGACGTTTGACAGAAGTTATCGCGCGATCTACGCCTATCGCTACATCGGTAATTAGGCTGCGGGACACTTAGTGTCTGATTTCGTCAAATCAAATCTTTAAGTCAAGTATAAGTGTTCAAAAAAGTGTTATTTTATATAATACCAACGTAATATTTGCTACAGCTAATTTCGTCATTGGCTAGAATATAGCTTTTAATGGTAACGTCTGCTTCACCTCTTGGGAATATAGGTGTCTGAAACAGAGTGTGATGCTAGTTACGATAAGAACTCTGGCACTAATTAAACCTACTTGACTCTGTTTAACAGAGAGATAAGCGTCGTTTTACCAGCGGGAACAAATGCTTTTGCTATTCGTATGTTTAGCAGCAAAGAACGAAATATGTAGATTTTTGTAAACATCGCCCAACACTAGAATTTCTCCTGTATCGTGGGTATAGTTTACAAACATACATGTTACATGCACTCAAAACCAGACCTGAAACAACTATCTGTAGATCATACAAATATTTGTTCCGTGCGGGGATCGAACCCGCGACACGCAGCGCAGAAATCTAATTGCTTAACGACTACACCAACCGTGTCGTCATCGTATTGGTAGTTTATTTCAATCTAATACTCGTAAATGACTTAAATATTGAACACCAATTTTTGATCCATTTTTGAATAGCCTCAAATAAATCAACAATAGGTGTTCCTAAATTAATTTCTTTAATGCTCATTCGTCAACTCCACAGAGTATACCAATAAAACCATTTTCAAAAAGGAAAATCTTCTTTCATCTGTTTTAGATTGTTCAGTATGAAAGTACCATACGCTTTATAAAAAAGGTAACATTATGTTTAGTGCCCGCTATAAAGTCATAACGTATTGTAAATCATTTGAGTTCGTTCTGGAAATGTTAAGCTAACGAACTAATGGAACAAGTCTGTTTGTCCGGTTGTGGCTACAAAAGTTTGGTGCTAATTTTAAACCGACTCATTGATCTAGTGATTGCAAGGGCAATTGTTGTATGTGAGGTCCTAAGTTCGATCCCCGGGGGTCGGACATTGTTATTGGGTTTTTTCTGTACGAAAATCCTCTGCAGTGGCCTGGAGTCTGGAATAGTGTATAACGAAAAAAAAATACATGTTATATCTATTGTATTACTATATCTCATTGTAACTCATTCTATGCCATTTGACACAGGAGAAATCCTAGTGTGGGGCAATGTTGAAAAAAGAAAGAAAAATTCTTTACGTATCTATTCATTTTCATCTGACTTTGGAGTACTAGATTATACACAAATATATGTACATCATTTACAAAGCTTTTTCTATACTTAAAACAAAACAAAACCAGAGACGCCCGTCACAAAAAGTTTACCAAACAGTAAATCTTAAATTCGGAACACACCTGCCCGATCATAATGTCATTACAATATCTCAAATCGAAGCACCCATAAAATCATTACGCCCAATCATCTGAAGCGTAAAGGAGACTACGGAATTATTCTACAGAATGTCACAAGGGAAGAATAAAAGACTGGTAACGTTCGTGTCCTGTATGTCCTGAATATAAAGTATATATTCTTGACTGTTCCATTGGTCTAGTGACTACTGAACGTGGCTATAGAGATATTTTTCGTGAAGCCAACCCAGGACGGGTTGGCTTCATGACAAATATCCCTATGGCCTAGAGTTTGACCAATACAAGAAGAATTGACAGTACGGTTGGCGCAGTGGCTAAGCGATTAGCTTCCTGCTCTAGGTGTTGTGGGTTCAAATTCCGGACAGAACAAATATTATATGTAGATCTTCTTGTGTGTGCATTTGACATGTATGTTTGTAAACTGTACCCACGATACAGCAGAAATCCTAGTGAGGGAAAAGGTTTCATATACAAAAATAAAATTTAGTGATGACCAATATTTGCAGAAAGACATAGAATCGCATCACGCATCACGCCTGTACTCCCCGAAGGGTTAGACAGTGTACTATTGTACACATTTCGCCGATGTAGTTATTGAGTCCTGTGTTGGGGGCGAGCCTATTGTCATCTACCAGGCACAGTCCGTGCTGCTATTAAGAATTTGAGACCCGGAAATCGAACCCATGACCCCTCCCTCCGCACAGTTGCGCTTGCGACCAGTAAACAAATATGTAAGACATAAAAAAAAAAACTTTAAATTTTACCGCAGGGACTACCTTCAGAAACTCGTATAATGACGCAAGGACCATTTTTCAATTCAGTGATTACTCCTCAAACTTTAACTGTTCAAATTACTCTTTACACTTTTCGGATATTTGTGAAAATTCACTTCAATTTGGAACCAAAATCCCCGTAAATGTAATACAAAGTCGATACTGATTACAGCAAAAAACCTACATGGTCAGTCAAGTCACGTGAAGCATAACAATTAAATAGGGGTCTGGAAGGCTTTGAGTGGCTGGCTTCGAAATTAGGGTTAAGAGGAGGTAAGGCTTAACGTTTTTGGCTCTGAAAAAAAGACTAATTTTGTGGTCTGCGATGAAAATTATATAAAGCACCCAAATTCTTCTTATGGAAAAATTGCATGGCTATTAGATTACCTGCTTCGGTTGTTAAAAATCTTAATCAGTACCTCTATTCTGAGTTTTTTACTATTCACTTTCATAATAAATGTAAATTCTCATGCAAGCGATTTTAGTTCTTAACTTGGTTACATTAGGGATAAGAGTCTCTAACATGACATCTCTATAATATAGTAAATAGTAAATCAAAACTTTACTACGACTAGATGTCACATAAGCGACTCTAATCCCTAATGTAACTAGTTAAGAACTAAAATCGCTATCATGAAAATTTACTTTACTTTCATAGTAAATAATAAGAAAACTCGTGATAGTGGTACAGAACATACCATCAAATAGGCTCGATGTAAGTCTGATTCAAAGCGTTTTAACAAGAGCAAAGTCGGAGGCGGCTATAAAATGATGTCGATTGGTAACAGTCGTTCAATAGTCTGTTCTGGAATTAAGACTTTTGTTTGTTACTCTATGAAGTTATAGTAATAAGGTACGATGGGGTGGAAATGTCCGTGTCGGATAAAAACCGAAACGACCTTCAAACCTTCAAGAAAAGAGCGTACTGCTTTTTTTTTTTTTTTTTGGCCTTTTAGGCCGGCAACGCACTTGTGACTCCTCCGGTGTTGCGGGTGTCCATGGGCGACGTTAATCGCTTACCATCAGGCGATCCATCAGATCGCTTGCCGCATATCGCATAAAAAAAACCTTAAATATAAATAAAGATAAAAAAATTGTACCATCACGCCCGTATTCCACGGAGGGATAAGCGAAGATACACTACTCTACACCCACATTCCACCGATACGTTTATCAAGTCCCATGTAATGGCGGCACGGTTAGCACAGTGGCTAGGTTATTAGCTTTCTGTGCTGGATGTCGTGTGTCTAATTCCCTAAAAAAAAAAAACCCCTCACGGAACAAATATATATATATATATGATTTACAGAAAGTTGTTTCGCGTCTGGTTGTGTGTATGTGACATGCATGTTTGTAGACTGTACCCACGATGCAGGAGAAATCCTAGTGTGGGACAACGTTTTTTGCCTATTGCCATGGACTGGACACAGTTCCAAACTCCGTGCTGCTACTGAGAATTACCAGACAGGAAGCCTACTAACGCTTTGCCAAACACGCAGCCTCATTACGTAAAAAAGCGACAGCAACGAGACAATTACGCGACAGCAATCTCACTGACAGCCGTGATTGACACAAAAATGACGTTTGACAGAAGCTATTGCGCGATGTACGCTGTCGCAAACTGATTGCTACATCGGTAATTAGGCTGACGGGTATCGAGGACCGTACGCTCAGTTGTCCACGTATGAGAGCTTCAATGAATGGTCATTTGAAAAATTGCTACATTTAGCAGATAGAAATGAACGGAGCTAGACGTTATCAGCTCACGAGCTGATTATCTTGTCGATTTTTTTTTCTCTCTTGCTATGTCGCGTGACATTTCGACACGCAACATAGCAAGCGCGAGCACACGCGAATCAGCGAGAACAAGACAACAGACTTTTGGGTTGGTACTGCGAAAACCGACTGATTACTGGTCCCAGTAAAAATGGTAATGTTATATAACCCGTTGCATTTAGTCGTGTCCATTGCCAAAACACAAAACAATAAGATTACAAACTCATTAAGTGAGGATTGTATTCAAATTCCCGTAGAAGCGTTAGAATAGTTCGCGCCAAGTCTCTGCGGGCGGGAGACGCGCGGTCCTCGCATTGTGACGTCATGCCTTCCTAGAAAGGTATGCGGATGGAGGTACACCTTCTCAGCTATGCCAACGGTCCATAATATAATCGAATTACATATAGTAATCTCAAATATTTGTTTGCAATAAGGCATGATTTAATTGACCCAGCAAGTTATTTAGCAATATATGAATGTGTATGTTAATTAAATACAGGCAGAGAATCACTAAATTTATACTTTATCATGTAATGAAATTATCACCAGGGTTAAGAATCAAATAAAATGATCTCCTAGCATCACACCTGTATTCCCCGAAGGGTTAGGCAGAGGTGTACTACTATACACTAATATTTCGCCGATACCGTTATGGTGTCTCGTGTTATAGGGGGCGAGCTCATTGCCATCTACCGGGCAAAATTTCAGACTCCGTGCTGCTACTGAGAATTTTCAGACAGAAAAACCCAATAATACTTTGTCTAACCCCGGAATCCAACCCAAGACCCTGGAATTAGCAGTTCCGCTTGCGACCGTTTATCACAATTTAGGCTTCAGAGATATAAGCTATAGTACGAACACTGCTTATAAGACAAACTATTGTTCCTGCAGAAGAAAATCAGGGCGAAAATCAAAACCCATCATGTCTGATTAAAACTGAATGGTTCACTACACAACCTATTACTTCTATTAGCGTTATTTTTACCCCATAGGAAGATAACCAAAGATATTTCAGGGCTCCCCTAATGTCCCTATAACGGTCCTGCATGAAAAACGACGACGTTAACGGGATAATAGAGGAACTTTCTCTCCCACTAATAAATTAAGGCTACGGTATTTTGGCGGGATCGCAACGTGGTATGACGATGGATTAATGTATCTTCGGATTAAGGTCGATTGGTTGATTGTGTTGATTAAATTATATCATAATTAATGTTTTGCTGGTTATGATTTCTGATAGGTAAAATGTAGTTATTATAAATTTTGGTTGTTACGCTATGAAGTGATACGGTATTTATCCACGTATTGGTGGAAACAATTTGTAGCTTCGGGCCCTCGTTGGGCGCCACTTATTGCAATAAGTGGCGCCCAACGTGGGGCCCATGGACTGGAGTTGTACTCGTATAATGACACAAACTCATGATGACAACTTGAAATTATGATGATGATAAAAGAATTTAAGTCTATCTGTTAATGACATGACAAAGTTTACTTTCGAGCGCATATCGTAATGCACTGCTTGCCCGTTCGTTGGGGATTAGCCATGCTCTGACTCCGCACCCTCTAGCGAAGGTTCAGGAAACATCACTCGGGGTTGTCTACTCCTAGTGTAAGGAGTCTCACACGCTATAAGATGACTGCCTGTCGTTTCAGTATTAGACAAACAGCTTATGCAAATTATAATCAATTCTGCTAGCGAGCGAGCGTCAGATTTAAATATTATAAATATTTTGTCAGCTCGCACCAAACCGATGTGGTGGACGGAAGCTGAACCTTCCTCGTTCTGACAAGAGGCCCGTAAAACAATAGGACATGGAAAGTCATGGCCTGATTTACATAAAGATATTGGACTAATTTCGACATTCAAAAGAATTTGATCAGATAAACGCTTTGTTTGCAACACACACTAGTCTCCTAAAAAGTACATAATCAATATCTCAATTAGTTCTAGTCCATTGAAATTCACGCTCCATATCTAGTATTAAGGCCTAGATACTAGTCTGTTTGTCTAGAGATTTCATAAGAGAACGTAATGTAACCTATTATCTAGAGGCCGCCTCGGTACCAGTACTGTATGAGGCGACCTCTGCGCGGGTAATTCCCGAACGTAGTTCAATAAATACCTACTACTATCTTCAAAATTTAACAAATATGGCGCTAGTGAGTCTTATATTTATCATTAATCTAACACTAGCTTTAGAAATTTAAAGGTTATTTAGTAATACAGACACGTTGAAACATACGATAGGATTACATCACTTTTGTTTTTGTCACTGCAACCGCCAAATGCGATCATCCACAGTACCAATCAGCACACGGTCAAGCTACTCGTAATTATGTAATTATGATACACGCTCGTATAGGATCGGAATAAGCCTTTGTGCATCGGTGGATCAAGCATCAACGCACACCTCTTTACAGTGACGTCACGGATGAGGTCTCTGCAAGCGCTGCGCGCGCCGTCATTATTGGTATTTCTTCTGTTTGCGACCAACATATTGAATCAAAACATATAATAAATAATAACTTTATCGATTAGTGGAGTGCTTGTACTTACGAACAATAATGATATTCTACATACATACATAAAGTCACGCCTTTTTCCCATGGAGGTAGGCAGAAACTACAGAACGCCACGTGCTACTATCCTTACATAACCCTTTTGCTTCATCTACATTCATGCATCGTTTCATACATGAACGCCGGTTGTGGGTACTGCGCACCTGACCTTTTTGAAGGACATCAACAATAAGGTCCGTATATGTCCTTCTAGGGCGTCCCCTCCTGGCGTTTCCACTAACAACCGCGTTATAAATCTTTTTCGTTAATCGCCTTTCATCCATCCTCTCTACATGACCAAACCAACGAAGAACGAACGAATGATATTCTTTGTTAAATTAATTTCATAATTACGAAAAATACTACTTAAGTTGCCGACGATACTGAAGATTAAACACATTGTTTTCCGTCCATGAGAAACTAAGCCTGAAAACCAGCAAATCATTAAACCTTAACTTAGTCCAAACAATAGCGTGTTCAGACCGCTTATACCTAACTTTGATAGGCATGTTAGTCCGAACATGTCCTAACAAAACTTATACTACCTAAAACCAACACAATTCTAGACAATATACTAGAGTATCAATATATTAACCGGTATAACCTGAACTGTCTAAACTGGCCGCAGTAATGACAATGTAGTGTTTTTGGATGAAAGTTGAGGGGAGGGGGAGGTCTTCTATTGATTTCTATTGAGCATCTATAATGGTACGAGGAAGATTATGGTTGATTGGTGAAAGGTATAAAATAAAGCGTTCGGCATTAAATAATTTTCGTCATCTATCGGACCATTATTCCTTTTACTAGGGAAGAGTACAACCTCCAATTTAGGGAGGAACGAGGTATGGTGACTCGCGTATGGGCCGCGCGGCCCACATTACGTCATCCATAAATAACTCTCATTATCTAATGCTTAAGGTTCATTATAGGTTCACAGGATCTGTCATTATTCCTGACCTTGAGAGCTAAAAAGTTAAGGTATTATTTATTGTTCGTCTTGAACATTTTGTGACTGAAATCTGGGTCTCACTACAGACCTAAAAAGTCTTATACTCTGGAGAGTTTTGTTCTATGGATTTTGATTGGTTGTTGCGAATGATTATAAAGTCGCCACGTCTATACATTTGGGCCACGATCAAAATACTTCAAAACAAGGCAACTTCAGGACAAGTTGGACACTTGCGCCATTCCGGTTTTAATTATTCAACTCTCCGGTACCTTTGAAAGGCCCGGATTTTCAATTTCTATAAATTTTGCGCGGTGGACCGCGGTTTTGTTTTAACAAAATTTTCAAACAATACAAAACTGTTATTTATTTTATTCAAAGGATTATATAAATATTTACAATGTTATATTGTTTTGTACAATACTCTATTTGCCTTTATGGTTTCGTCATTGTTCATGGGTTTAAGTCTGATTATAAGCTGCTTTTCTTGTGGTTTTAATAAAAGGGGTGCTGAAAGTGCTGAAGTTGTTATATAAGGGTCTTATTTACTTAACAATAAATAAATAACTCCAATACTTAAATATTAAAAGAAAACCAGAGACTACTAAAGGACTTTGTATGCCTATCTTATGGAGTGCCTCTTTGGTCTAGTGTACACAGTACGTTTAGATACATTGCAAGATGATGGGTGAATGTACAGTTCACTATATTCGACCACTTAAGGCAAGCAATTTTTTTTTTTTTTTTTTATTTGTATGTATAAGTACAGTTATGTTTTTATCTTTCTATACTCGCCAAACTTTTAAGTTTGATGGCGAGACGCGCTCTTTTTACAATAAATTACATTTAACATAACATAATCCACCTTACCCACATATTCATGCAATATACATACGTAGGTACAGTAGCATGTTTCACCCGTCTCAAAGCATATTGCTCTGAAACAAGTCAAACAAACCACCGTGGATCCACTTCTCGATGCCAGCAGACGTCAACTAAATATTTATATATATATATATATATACTTTTTTTTTTTATATTACTGGTAGGTACATAAATTAAAATTACAATGACTAAGGATTACAACATTATCGTATGTCAAAATTTATGTCAACTCTTTTATAAAATTAATATTCGAATGATTATTCGAGTTTTCTTTAAGAATTTTTTATAGTTTTCGAATTTGTTATTGTGCCCAGTGGATGGAATTTGGAACTTAATAACTCTGCCTCACTAATCCAAGAATATAAAATAAAAATCTGACATTTTAATGGGTAAATTCTAGGTCTGTATAATGAATGACCAGTGACCCGGTTACGTCTTAAAACTGCGTCCAGACACCGGAGGACGGGCAGCAGCGTCCTCTCACTAATCGGTGAGCCACTGCGATCCCCAAGCCGCCTGCCAAGCGTGGGGATTATGGCAAACCCCCCCTTGAGGGAGGCTATCGTTCAGCAGTGGACGTCTTCTGGCTGATGATCATGATGATAATGAATGATCATAATATTTATTAAAGTGATATATGATTAAAACTTTGACCAACTAAAATAACGACCCGGGAAAAACATTGTGCTCTCATTTGTTTACTTAATACTAATTAATAGTTATTACATTAGATGGCGATCTCGGAGAAACTTCCTTGACGAATTATAAAATCTTTTGTGATTTTTAATGAAACTCGAATAATTTGAGAGGCCGTATTCTAGATGATTCATGGTGTACTATCTAAGAAAAAACGTTTCTGAAGACTGAATAAACCGATGTCAGACGACATACCCTACCACAGACCTGCCGTTATATGTTTGTAGTGATTGGTACCGAGCCGCCCTAATGTCGTTTTTGTATTTTGTCAGTAAGAACGCCAAACCAGGGTTCATGCTAATAATATTGCCCAAAGCCCCATTTAGCAGTGTAGGTAAAGAACTGACATGATGAAAAGGCTCATAGAATCAAATCAAATTAAAGCGCTGATTTCATCTCTAACAGTTTCCTTTAGATATAGAAATATAAGTCCTAACTAGATCCCAGAGCTAGCTGACTAGTAGTCATCTGGCCGCTGCCTGACAATGCCCAAAGATTTGTGTTCGCCGTAACTTTCTTCATTTGTCAAGTTTGTCCCGAACAAACTTATTGATGCAGCTCTAAAATTTATATTTCTCCTTACACCCTCGACATAAAGGTGGAAATAGAATGTGATACTGGTGGTGTTAGTTGGTTTTTGTGACGTAATGTTTTCCGCGCCACCTGTGAAAAGTCGCGATGTGGGATATCGATGATTTTCAATACAATGCGATTGGTGGCGGGCGGGTTTGAGGAATCTTTTTTTAGATTTTCAATCGGTATAAGATGAGTTTGGGGTTGTTATTAAGAATCTGGAAATGTATGGGTGTATGAAATTCTTGCGTGAATTACAGGGGAGACAAAACATGGCTGCCAAATCGAGGAATCACCGATATTAAAATATCATAAAATGGCGCTATTTAATTATGTGTTTAAGCTAATCGTGGTCATGATACGTTTATATGAGATAAAAATACGAAATTGAGTAATACTAGGGTTCGAATACAGTCAAAAACATTTTGTACATTAGATTTTTCTGTCGTTTTATTAATTTAATAGATTAATTATTGTGATCTCACAAATTTTCTCTTCTTACTTTTTTTTTTTAAACGTTGCCCCACTCTACGAATAATTCCTGGAACGTAGGTGCGTTTACAAACACATATATTCACATACACAAACACCCAAACCCGAAACAATTATCTGTAGATCATACAAATATTTGTTCCGTGAAGGGATCTAACCCGCGATACGTAGCGCAAAAAGCTAATCGCTTAGCCACTGCACCATCCGTGACGGACTTAATAACAGCAATGAAAAAATGTGGCTAGACAATAATACACCTCGACTAACGCTTTGGGGAATACACGCGATATTGTCTTTAATTTTATGTAATACTAGCTTCCGCGCGCGGCTTCGACCGCGTGATTTACGAACCCGTACAATTTTCCGGGATAAAAAGCCGCCGTAGCCTATGTGCTATTCCAGACTATAATCTATCTCTGTGCCAAATTTCATCCAGATCCGTCCAGCCGTTCTGACGTGAAAGAGTAACAAAGATCCATCCATCCATCCATCCTCACAAACTTTCGCATTTACAATATTAGTAGCATTCTTCTTTTGAATTTTGAGAGAGAAAATACATACCATGACTCGATTTTTTGTATTTTTATATTTACTGAAAATATCAAAGACCTTCACTTTAATACATTTTATTTATCATCTAGATAATTTATTAGAACTTATAAAATATCTACTCTTATAAATAAAATTCCTAGGGAATCCTGATTTATAATGATGTATTATTATTATTATAAAATAGTAAAATTAAAACGATAAACACGCAATCACAGGTACAATGCCGGATTTCACTAGGGAGTAGGTACTTGAAATCCACTTTTGAAATTGAAAATATAAATCATACTTGCAATTTCAAATGTGGATTCCTTTTTTAAATCTTTTAGCCACTGTTTTTTTTTTTTAGGAATTTATTTTTGTACGCATATTATACACATGTATGTATATACCTATATGAATTTAATGGATGGAGGTTTTCGAACGTGGTTTTAATGTTAGAAAGAAACAAGAAAAAGTGACAGTGAACAGCTGTGTTTGTTAAAGTGTTATTTTAACAAACACAGCTGTTCTGTTTTGTATATGGAACAGATGATTTTTCATGATTTCGGTTTTGGTCTCATATTAATAGTTGTTCGTATTGATGATTAGAATAACCCCTTAAACTTAAGGATTGAGATTTAGAAAGGTAGGACCTTTTATAAACTAAGCTTGTTCCCTCTTTTTCCGTTTCATCCAAATATTAATCACTCTAGAACTAAAATATCACTTCAAATAGCATCCATTTAATTTATACCCCTGTTTTAACAAAACGAACCAGTTTTATGTCTAAAGTATAGTACTTCAGGGGTTCATTACGGTTAGGCTGTTCGACATGCAAACGTAATACTCTGAAAACGTACTATTGAGAGTTTTAAAACATTGTAATACTATATTTATATTAGCAGATTCGACAGACGTTGTCCTGCTCGAAAAACAAAAATAAAAAATCCTAAAACTCGATCGCAGCGCCACCTACCAGGTCCAATTGTGAGTCTAAACCAACCAGGGACACACATAAAAAAGAAATCATCAAAATCGGTCCAGCCGTTTAGGAGAAGTCCAGTGACATACACACGTATAGAATAATTATATATATAAAGATTATTAATTAGGATGTAGATATATTGAGCCACCAGAATAAGGTGTTTTTTTCTCAGGAAGTCACTTATAGTAGATATTGCTGGAACGATTTAGAGGAAGCTGATCTTTGGGAGCTTCGTGCCGACGATTGGCGAGAAACTACTAAAAATAAACTCAACTGGCCGTACCTTGAATAGAATAGTATTTATTTCGAATAAACTTATCATAGGCACTTTTGAAACGTTACTTATTGACACTAGTCACATGATTACAAAAAGTTCCAAAGTCCCATGAAGAAGAACTAACAAGAAACTCCTTGTCTCGCTTGTGTTTGCCATAATATCAAATTTCACCCTGAAAATACAGACCGGCTGATAATATAATAGCCATTTTGGAGATACCTTCCCACAAAATGCCAAAGAAAATAACAAATAATTTCAAAGATAAGATAGGCATAGTATATTAAATTTTATGTTAGCACATTGCTCCAAAGGGAGCCACTTCGTTAGTGTCCCAATGTTTTTTATCGTGAATTTTATTTTTGATATAATAGAAATATTCGATGGTGTTATGGCGTTTTCGATACAATCAACAATAGAGGTTTAACGATTTGTGCTTGTAAATAAATCATCTGCCTTTTCTCAAATATTTTGGGGTTAGTTTTTAGTTTCATAAGAGTGACTGCTATTTGACTTCCGCGACTAAATTTCCAGGAGACACTGATAACAAAGGTTAATTTGCAATGTTTGGAGACAAGGTATTTACAGATTATTTAACTATTTTATTAAATCTCAAGCTTATCATCTTGTTTTGATGACACGAATGGCTTAGTGGCTAAATAATTGGCTTCATGCGCTACGGGTCGCGGTTTCCATTCCCGCACGGAATAAATATATGTATAACGTATGTGTCTGTGTGTATGTATGTCTTTGTGAGATTTGTGAAGAAAGTCAAAGTTGTGACGAACACCTTTTGACCGAAGTTGCTAAGGCATTCATCCATATTATAATAGATGTATGTATGTAACGTAATATAGCGTCATACAGTTCTGTGTGGTGGACAGTAATAGTCAAAAAGCTCAGCTGACGTCAGTCACTTTGGCTACTCGATACCACAGATTTTTCAATTATACGAGGTTTATGTTTATAAACTGTAAAGTGCGAATTTGCTCTGACCTTTACCGTAGTTACCGTTAAGCCAAAAATGTATGAAAACAAAGTGCACGCGCTTTTGATTGAGCTTTAATCGAAAACCCGCTCGCACTGATTGGTGTTTCTTGCCGGTCTCTTTTCCATAGGACCAACCCTCTTTGGAACAGTGCACCTAGATTCTTAACCCTTAATTGGGCACAGGGAACTATTTTCCCACCACACCAATCCAGCGTAAATAATCGAATATTTTTAGAATGGATAAATACCCTGCCTAAAGCTTATACCTAATTATTTTTTTCATTTTCAGTAAATTATGTTATGTTTGCCGTAAACTACTATCTAACATGACACCATAAACCATGCAAAAGTGTTTTTCTTGTTTTGCCCGTTTAAGGGTTAAAATTTTAAAAGGGCCTGCAAAGGCCTATTTCAGTAAAAAAAAGAAATTTTGACTTTGGTTAAAGAGAACTCACACGGGGGTAATAGATCGCATATCGTCGAAGTTCTAACACCACGTATGTCAAAAATAACAACTTTAACAGGAGAGTGAAAAAAACTGCATAATTTTACATACATAATTACAATACCATTTTATATTCATTTCATTTTACAAGTTTCTATTACACGATGCTTGTTTCTGATTAGCTGAAATAACGCGTCCTCCGATTCTCTAGCAAATGACATCAAAAAAAAATTACTTACGTGGTGTTAGAACTTTAACGACGATATAATATAGGGCTTCGCACATCACAGCTCTATCGAAGAGACTAAGTTCCGCGGCTTTTGCAGTCAGAAAAATTAGACAATTAACAGATATAGCTACTGCCCGAATGGTATATTACGCATACTTTCATAGCATTATGTCTTATGGCATTCTGTTGTGGGGATCAGCGGCGGATGTAGAATCAATTTTTGTATTACAGAAGAGGGCGATCCGTGCGATCTATAACATGGGCCCACGCGAGTCTTTACGGGTTTTTTTTAAAGAAATCGATATTTTAACACTACCGTCCCTCTACATTCTAGAAAATATAATGTTCGTTCGGAAGAACCTTCACATGTTTAGTATCAATAGCGACGTTCACAACATTAATACTAGAAATAAACACAAAATAGTGGTGCCAAAATTTAGATTGACTAAAACAAATAAATCATTTTTAGGACACGGTGTACGCTTCTATAACAAGCTACCGAAAACTGTAACCGATCTTACCGGTAAGAAATTTAAAATCCACGTTAAATCTGTTCTCACAAAGAAAGCATATTATAGGATCAAAGACTATGTTGACGATAGAGACGTGTGGCGTTGAATATCTTCTGCACATGTGGCTTCCCTGGTTATCCATTGTGTCTACTAATTCTATTTTATATTAGATTCACTTTACATATCTGGACATTCTTGATGTTTCAATATTTTCTATTCTTTTTTGTATTTTTTTATTTCTGTTTTATCCGCTTTGATCTGTTTATCCCGTTTTTAGTTTATATTCGAAACAATTGTTTAACTCATGTTGTATTGCCTCATTGTGTAAGTAGCATTCTATTAAGTTTGTATTTTTTCTTATATAATGCATGTTAATTTAAGATTTTAATTGTAAATTAACTTTTTGTTTTTGAAAAGAGTATCCATGGAGTTTCTTGCCGGTCTCTTCTCCATAGGACCTACCCCCTTTGGAACCGTGCGCCTAGAGTCTCGACTTTTTAAAAGTGCCTGAAAAGGCCCTCTTGAAATAAAAAACTTTGACTTTGACTTTGGCTTTACTTTAACATCCCAAAAAAAGAACATATTGACATGTATGACTCAACAAAACTCCATCCAAAAAAAGTATTGATAACAATTTATTAAAACTTCTCTTGTCATCCAAACTTTTTCGTGCAACCAACAGTAATCGCAGACTCCTTTAAACCTATCAGGTGCCAAACTGACAACAAGCGATCCTTTGTTTGGCTGGAGTCACTAACTTTTGTTTTAGGAAGTTTGTTAAGTAGTGAACCAAGTTTTTTTTTAATTGGACCTGTTATCCGGGGTAGGATTTTTTTTTACACCTCGAGATTTTTCTACACTGTATAGCCAACTTGGAAAGATTAAGAAAAATAAATACTCGACTGTTTTGTTTATAGTTATAGCATTTGACATCCTCATTGGTCTCGTGGTCGAAAGCCCGACTGCTGAGGGTGAAGTCCTGGGTTATACATACGGGCAGGACAAAGTGGGTTTTCTGGATAAAAAAGTACAGAGTTTGGCATTGTCGCTGGTAGATAGCAATAGGGCCACCCCCTATTACATGGCACTTAATAACAGCATCATCGAAATGACATTTCTACATACCTTCACCTTTCGGAAACCTTCCCAAGTTATGAAAAAAACCAATCAAAAGTACTCAAAAATGTTTACTTAATTCGTCCTCCAAATTATAATTCGATACCGCAAAATATTTGTGAGACCATCCCCAAAGATAAAGATAATAAAACAATTTCAGAAAACTAATTTTAAACTTTCACTATCCGAAAACCCAATAAAATTAGTTGACGTAATATCGCTGGAAAGTTACAGGTCCCTAGGGAAATCATTGTAACTGCGTCTGCTGATCGTTCGCCGGTAAATATTTCATTGATAGAGGCCGTATAACTAAGGCCTGATATTTAAGTTAAAAGTCAAGAGGAGCTCGTAGCTACATCAGTCGTTCTACGAGGCTAAACAGCACTTGACGCGGTCAGTCCGTGGATGGGCGACCATTTTTCACATATCGAGACCCCTCCGTGCCTGGGACGGAGACCTATGACAGTCGTTACGGATGTCAGTAGCCTAAAAAATCTGAAAACCGGTCTAACCATAGAAAGATACTAAGTGATTAAAAAATGTGCATTGAGATGCATACAGGTACTTGTATATACCCCAAAACTTCGAGCACATCAAGAACTTAACCTAAAATGTCCTAACGACCTTAGACCACCAATTAGGGTGTACCGCGACTCGTTAAAACGGCAATAGGTTTAATGCCTAGGCACAAACTATTCGCCACACGGATACGTCAAGTGTCTCGCGTCGGCCGCGGTAATTATGTCGCGACATTTATGCCTAGTTGCCTAGGGGCCAATTCTCATGACCATGTCGAAATCGAGATAACCTGTTTTCGAATTCTTGTAGTATAACAGATAGAGGTTAGAGATATTTTTAACTTTTAACTTTCGTATTAGCTCCTATAATATTTTATGAGATATCGTGTTGTATATTTTTTTAACATGTCTGATAGTAGTCAATTAATTGATGTGTTAAGAAAACATTCGCGGATCTATTTCTTTCTTTATTATATTTTATTGACTTATTTAATCTGTTGTAATTAGTCTTTGGTAATTACTTAGTCCGCCATTTTTGACGGTCAGTTGTAGTTGAGCACTATATGAAGTAACTTGTGTAATATATTGCAATTAACTAATACAATTTTATAAATTCTGATTATGTTACGTGTTTAATTCTCTGGCCCAAAACTCGATACTCAACTTATGGCAATGAAGAAGAATCCTACCGTCTTGCTTATAGTTTCTTCCTCTAAGAGCCATGTTCACCAACTAGAAACAGATAATGAAAACAGCCGTTTAACCATATAAAATTCATGTAAAACGTCTGATTTGTGTCATATCCATCTGTTATGTTGGTGAACTTGGGCCTAAAAGTCACTCCAATCTCGACTGCGTCCGATCAATAGTTGAATTTTGAGCGTTTGAAGTAAAGATGTCTCTAATACGATATTATAAAAATTCTGATGAAGATGAGCACGTGAACACCGCCTTTCTTTTTTTCGTTATATCTCCACTTGTTCGTGGTCGCTGAATGCGCGAGAATTGCATCCCTGCCGCCATGGTTAGAGGTAACAAGTTGCTCTTCGTTATGAGAACCGCAGGAATTTCAGTATACTAGAGTATTTCAAGAGGATTACTCGATTCATGGAAAGGTATTCTGCAAGCGACGTTAATATTTTTTTTTATGTCATAGGCGGCAAACGAACAGACGTATCGCCTGATGGTAAGCGATTAACGTCGCCCATGGACACCCGCAACACCGGAGGAGTCACAAGTGCGTTGCCGGCCTTTTAAAAAGGAGTACGCTCTTTTCTTGAAGGTTTGAAGGTCGTTTTGGTCCGGAAATACCGCAGGCGACAGTTCATTCCACAGTTTTGTTGTGCGAGGCAGAAAGAGTTTTCTAGAGAAACGCACAGTTGTGGACTGCCAACCATCTAAATGATGGTGATGGAATTGCTGTCGCGTAGAACGATGGCGGAAAGAGGCGGCAGGGATCAGTCCGAACAATTCCTCGGAGCACTCCCCATAGTATAGGCGATAAAAGATGCTTAGAGAGGCCACATCTCTACGCAGCGCCAAGGGGTCAAGCCTGTTTGAAATATCTTGGCTGTCGACGATTCGAATCGCTCTCCGATGGACCGTACAATGTACGACCAACAAATCTTGGTGAATCTTTAAAACGCTATTTGGAGGCTTTTCCAATCATTAACGTTAATTTTATCTATTAAATGCGATTAGCATATCATATAGTGTTTTAGTTAAAAGACTAGTAGTTTGGTTATACTCTGGCAAACAAAGAAACGACTGGAATTTTTCGACCTTGTTTTCGCCAGGCACGTGAAGAACGATTTTCATTAAATACTTTTCGAATTGTATAAACTTAAATGAGCATATTTTGGATGCAAGCGTACGAAATAATTTCGTTCTCATAACAGTAGTTGAGTATAAATTGTTTGGATATAGCCGGGTTTATTCTGCAAGCAATAAAATTGCAATATAGATGCAGACTTTAAGACAAGTCGGGCCGACTCCAATTAAGCACTGCTGTGCCAGGGCAGAGATACACTGAGTACAATAAATATTACATTTATATTTTCTATCTCAATAGTTTAGACTAACCATTGAATGCTTGACTTCCACGCAGTAGAATACGGTTCGCACCTCTGACTTTTCGAATTAGGCGTGGAATACGATTTAATTGCTTGCAGTAACGGTGAAATAAAACTACCTGTTCTGCACATTTGAGAGTGCCCCATAAAGTTATCAATAATGTGTCACCTCACTAGCATGATGGACTAAAGCGTAACCGTCATTCTATAAAGAAACTCATCCCCAGCAGTGGGACGGTAGTGTATTTAAATAAGGAAATTTTTTACAGTAAAAAACAAGTACAAGTATATTCAATAAATAGCGCTCAGTGTATCACAGACGCCAGGGGCGCACAACCGGCCGGCCGACGTGGAAGCTCGCAACTCATTATGTGCAACAAACTTAGACGCGCTCCAAATGTGCCAAATGAAATATTTACGTGAGCTCAATGAGCCTGGCCGCAGTTCTGTTGTTATGTGACTTTACGTTGCAAGACTTATAAGCTATTTTAGTATATTTTAGTGGCCGTAAATCTTTATAATTATAACATCTGTTTAGTAACTGGTTTTAACAGAATTAGTACTGTTTATTTTTGCAAACTGTAGTAACATTAACATTTTTTGAGATGTACAGTCAGCATCAAAAATATGTATACACGTAGCGAAATTCAAACGCTTATTCTTGGAAAACGATTTGATTTAAATCATAAAATTTAAATGACTATGTATTTTTATGTATCCGCAGATACAACGTGTAAATTTGGTCAAGATTCCAATCATTGTTTCCTCGAAAATTCGCTTTTGAATTTCATTAAATGCATACATCTTTTTGATGCTGCCCTGTAAATTGGCCTCCATAAAATAATCGCACATTTTCAGCGCTTCTCTCCTCGAAGCGAAGTATACCTAGTAAAATTTTAAACTCGTGCTCCCTTAGTCTTGCATCGCAGTATCGTAATTCACGCCCCAGCGATAGCATCTGCAGTGTGCACACAATTTTGCATAAATATCCCGAAAGAAAGGTATTTCCAGCTAGGACGTTAGATTATTTCCAGCTAGAAGTTGGGCGTGTGAACTTTAAATTGACTTGCCTGAACTTAACACATGCGGAATACTTTATGTACAGGTTGTTGTTTTAAGGAATTTTTGTTTTAGATCACACCTGTTTAGTATAATATTATGCTCACATTTCACCGATGGCGTTATGAAATCCCATATGATACCCCGCGATCTTCTTGCCCTCTACCGATCACAGTTATAAACTCCGGGCTGTTACTGGGAACTATATTGTATGAAGTGTCAATGTATGTGTCATATTTATATTTACACATTTTTGTTTTATGATATTGATTTTTTCTATTATATAAATCATTTATATTGCTTAGATACCAGTATCGCTTTGTTTAATATTAATTGATAGGACGAATTTAATTACACTCTATGGCTATTATATATACTATACTATAATTTTGAATAGCCATAAAATAAATAAATAAATTCAACCCATTACTACATCTATGGATTTTGTCTGAATAAATAAATTATTATTATTATTACTGTCCTACTGCTGGGCAAGGGTCTCTTTTTAGGATGAGAAGGGTTAGGCCTTAGTCCACCACGCTGGCCCTGTGCGGCATGGCAGACTACATACACCGACAAAAACTTTATGGAGCCCTGTCAGGTGTGCAGGTTTCCTCACAATGTTTTCCTTCATGGTAAACGCAAGAGATAATCAACATTCTGATCTGCACATGATTCCGAAAAGTCAGAGGTGCGGGCCGGGTTTGAATTTGGTCTGAGTGCCTCTTGCATGAAAGGCAAGCGTTAAACCGCTAGGCTATTAATGCCAGTTTGTAGTTCTTCGTCTCCTTAATCTTCTTACATGATACTAATATAATATTAGAAGATTAAGGAGATGACATTATTACATGAAAAATAGAAAGAGTTACGTCAGCTACACCGACAAGAGCAATGCTCTTTTTACAGAAAGAAGAACGATAACTTTTAACTGTCACAATAAAAAATATACTCCATTTAAAAAAGCACTATATCAATCTTCTCGTTCAGCTTTCTGACGTAAACTTTTTCAACCAAATGTCAACTTTGGCCTGAGAAAATGCTTTTACTGAACGTAGTTTGTTCAAGTGCATTACCATTCCAAACTTTTGGTCAATTCAAATCAAATTTGGTTACAGAAAACAGGGTTTTTCAAGAAACGTCACGCCTACAGAACACTAGTACCTCAAACTTTGTACTTACAGTAAAATCGAAAATAAATCGTACCAAAAGTTAAAGAAATCAGGTTTTTCGGAAAGATATGAAAGATTATCTACGCTTGACAACTCTCCAGTTGATGACCCTCTAGCATGCAAGCAAGTATTCAACTAATAGGCTATCGAATTTTTACATAACCTTCGTATAAATTGTGTAGATTATGTAAATATTCCAAGAATTCAGGGCCAAATGTTCCATGATAAAAATTTGGTACGCTGCCGTCAACAGCCGATATGATTCGTCACTTTCCGAACTTTGACGAACTTTGGCGAACATTCTACAAACTTGGACGTCGTTGACTGACTTTGCAAAGCAATTATGTGGTTCAATGACCAATGACGTGAACTGATACAGATTTGTTACTTAAGAACCTTATTGCGAGGTGTTAAGGTGGATACTTGAGTGATAGATTCGAGAAAAATAAATGTAAAAAGTTGTATTGGCAAAATGATTAATTCATACAATTTATTCGATGGTAGTTCAGTGGGTAGGAGTATCGAATAATCTGGTCAAATGAACAATTCGATACCCGTCAATTGCTATTTAGTCATGATTTTGGGAAGAATATTCCTAAGAGCTTATAATAATTATACCTATTACGTACTGCGATGACCAGACGGATGAATATGTCAGTATAGTAGTAAGACCGTATTTTGTGGCATCAATCATGACCAGTTTCATCTCTAGAATACGAAACAAAGAGGAATTCAAATCCATGGCTCTAAAACTAAAAGGCCAGATTTCGCACTCGATACGTGCTCGAAAATCTATCCTCAAAAAACGAAATCCATTTGGCTGCAGTCCATCGGAAGTGATCGGCCTTAATCGGCCGAGTGCAACTGAACGCACTCGTCGCTGTTAATTTCAAAAAAAGTTGCAATAAACCGAACGCTATCGTAATATAAAAAGTTGAATACCGTAGTTCTACTTCACATGTATTCTAAAATTAAATCAAAATCAAAAAAGTTTGTATTCATAAAACGTGGCATGTTTAGTGTCACGTATAGCAATGAAAAGAAAATTTTGTGAATGCTGTGGTGGGGTTGCACGGCGGAGGGAGGTACGGGGCAACGTACCTCACTCTCATTTCTAATCGAAGCCCTTTGGCGACCGCATGTTTAACAAGTATTAAGTACATGAAGTGGTGTTTTATTATGAACTAAACCTACTACACCATAGCTAGTGCACTGGCTGAGCGATCGACTGGAAATACTCTAATAAATGTATTTTCGCTTTGTGCTTTTTCCTTTGATGTAGATAAAGAATACTCTATCTCTATCTCTAACTCTACTCCTACATTTATGTTTTTTTTTTTTTAATTAGTCTATTACACGACTAACTCCAAGTTTTTCTTTCGTTGCCATCTTCAAGCGGCACTGTGATCTCCGCAGACCCTAAAGCTACACATCGCACATTATTGGGCCTTCTGTATTCCAAATGTTGTGGTTATGGCGCGTGGAACTGAACGGTGTTGATTGGACCAGTTGCCTCGATTTTCAAGTTATGAGTTTTTAGTAATTGGTTATGTTTATGCTTTAGATTTTGTGTTTGTAATGGATATAGGTTCGCTCTTAGTTTTGATGGAATTAATTTGTGTGCCCGTAGATATTTACTTGAGGTTTAGGCAAAGATGTGTAATTTCCATTAACGAGTCGGTACTGTAGAGGTTCTATATATTGTATTAGGTTCATCGGTCATGAAAAGGAATAAGTATTTGAAGGAACGTCAATATTTGTAATCCAGTGATGGACGTTGAATAAAAATAATAAGAATTGTATTTCGGAGCTCGTAGCATTTAATACAGTATTATATATATTTTAACAGCAGTTTTATTTCCGCAGCCTAATTACCGATGTAGCGATAGGCGTAGATCGCGCGCTAACTTGTGTTAAACGTCATTTTTGTGACATATAATGTATTGGCTGACAGTGAGATTGCTGTCGCGTGGCTATTGCGTTGCTGTCGCTTTTTTACTTAACTAGGCTGCCGGTCCCTATAATACTTTCAAAAATGCAGTGCAAGCTCTTTCTCGTTATTGTTCGCTGCGCAAAGGACAAAATGGCGTCAAACTTCGCACCCTGACAGACATACAAGCACCGCAGTCAATGCCGTGCGCGACAGTCTATCTAATGTAATATACATATAAATATTAATGTTTATTTGTTAGTATTTTATGCGCTGCCATACCGTTCATCTGATTGCGATAAAACTTTATCAACTTATTGCTTGCACTTGCGCGAAGGTTATAGGCATAGCATAATTAACTTACAGTAGATGGCGAGCGTGTCGTACCAGCAAATGTATTTGAAAGAGCATTATTAGAATTCCTCAATTATTTAGCTAGTCATCAATAAAATAACGCGCCGTGAAAAGTCACATTAATAAGCTAACCGCTTTACCAATCGAGCCGTCACGTCTATCAGACATGTTTTACAGTCTAACTCTTTGGAATCAAAGGTGACGTAAAGTATATTCAGCAAGTATAACAATCTTTTATTATTTATTTACAGTAAGCTAGGCCGGAGGTCTTAAAAGTTAAGCTGGGTTATTCAAAGCCAGACTCTTTGTATTATATAAATAAAATAAAATATGTTTCGGTTTTTGTTGTCAGTTCCTTTGTCTATTTATATTACGAAGTAGATGTTTTGCCGCTTGCTAGCAGCCGGTTGCTGGTCCTGAGGTCTCGGGTTCGACTCCCAGGTCGAGGAAAGTGTTATTGGGTTTTTCTTTTAGGATATTCTCAATAGCTGGCATGGCATAGCATGGCTTACGGTATCAGTGAAACGATTTTCCTTGAAGTCGTGTTGCTACGTTTTGTAATTTATTTTACGTATTTTCTTTGAACGGTGAAGGAAAATATCGTAATGAAACCTGCACACCTGAGAGGGGGCCATAATGTTTTTAATGGCGGTGTAATTCAGTAATACGCACCAAGCTAGCGTGATGGACTTGGGACGTGGAGGCCTTCTCATTTTGAGGACAGGCGCATGCCTAGCAGAGGGACAATGATAGGCAGAATTGTAAATCATTATCATCTTTTAAATTCTACTTTATTTTTAACCATCCAAACTCGAATGAACTATCTATAGATCATACAATTTTTTTTTCCTTGTAGGTTTCGAACATGCGGCACGTAACACTGAAAGCTAAACGGTTAGCCACTAAGTTAACCGTGCCGTCAAATGAATAAAATTGAATATTATTCTTTGTATATTTCAAATCTATCGCTCAAATCTATTTTATTTTCCCTAACGCTCTTAAAATGTCCAGTTAGAATGTTTATGTAAGTCGAACGGGTCCATTTGGGCCCATTACGGTGGTCGTCACATGAAATGTAATCGCCAACTTAAGTTCCTTTGTCTTTAGCTGCTGAAGCCGCTAAATGTTTGGCGTAATTGCCAGTTGAGTGTAGCGGTGTGAATGTGCTAGAAGTTGTCTGAGTGTGAACATAGTGCAGTTAACAAAGAGGTGTGTATGTCGGGTTACTATGTATATATGAAGTTCTTTCTATGTGTATATGTAAATTATATGTATGCATTGGGGTTTTATATTATTTAAGTAGTACATAGTTGAACAATCTTCCTACTAATATTATAAATGTGAAAGTTTGTGAGCATGGATGGATGGATCTTTGTTAATCTTTCACGCAAAAACTACTGAAAGCATCTGGATGAAATTTGGCACAGACATAAATTATAGTCTGAAATAGTACATAGGCTACTTTTTATCCTGGGAAAATGCACGGATTCGTAATCCACACGGGCGAAGCCACGGGAGGCAGCTAGTTTATAATAACGGCATTGGTGATATGCGTGTATAAAATAGTAGGTACACCTCTGTTTAACCCTTTGGGGAATACATGGATAATGCTATAGCTATGTATGTAATAAGAGTTTATTTCTCTACTTAATTAATTTTAGTTAAGCCTCAAAAAAGATTACTGGTTAACCATTTTTGTGTTCATTTAACTCCACATAAATAAATTTTCAACATACAACTTTGAAACCAAAATAGACGAGACCTCTTCAAAAGGCCGAAAACTAAGTAAGTTCTACCACAAAAACATATCTTAAACCTTGATTATAATTCACACACATCATTATTATGTACATAACCCGAGTGAGAGGGTCTGGTCTTTGAATAAATTACGACCAATGTTTGGGGTTTGGGACCAACGTTTTGTCAATGTAATAATGTAAATAGGGGCCTCTGAAATGTTTAAAACGTATTTGTATTACGTAATGAGATATCTAACACAGTGTGTTAGTTTTGATAAGTATAATGTTTTGAAGGCTCTGTGTAAATTAGATAAGGGTTTGATGAACAATCGAGTTACGTGATCCTATTCATTCACTGAAGTATCTTAGTAGGCGCTAACAGATTGGGCTTATGTGACAGGGACGGGATATACGTGACGATATTTCCATCAGAACCCTTCAGCTTCGTAAATAATATACGAAATAGCACAATTTAGAAATAGACTTGTCTTGAGTTGGAGTCGGTTCGAGCTATCACGTAAGAATTTCTCTTGCCGTAGTAGAAAGATTAGCCAGTCATTTAGCCAGATTAGCAATGGTGGTATAGAGGCTAACTGCCCAAGGTGCGCCAGATGATCTTACCGTTTCTTCAATCATACAGGCTTTTTTCTTGCACTCCAGGAATCTAGTACTGAGAAAATGAAGGTTGAGTAGATATTATCGTTGTATACTTTTTTTTTAAATTTAGCTTAGAAGACAATAGGTTCTAGGTATTTCGTTAAGCACTAACACATTTTGAAAAACTATAGCTTAGTACGAAATTTTAGTTTAAGGGCCTAGGAGACTTATACTCAATGTAAATACAATGGGTACTTCTTGAAAGGTCACAAAAGTCATGCATGGTCTTTCGGACGAAACAAAAGCACCATACATAATTATATTGTTAGATACCTAACTTCACTCAAAACAACTACAAAAGCAAATCAAATTCTTAACGAAATTACTTGCCCTTCCTACTTTACAAGCTACCCCAAATAAAGTACCCCACAAATATAAACAAAGGAGACCTTTCACGAAATCCTTAATAGCATCACGCCAATCCTAATTTCAAAAGGTCCAATCCCACTTACATCTTGTGTACCAAACCTAAGACAATTTGGTCCAACAATATTTAGAAAATTCAACATTGTATCCATAGCCTAAAAATTTCTCATCGCCTTAAATGTACCAGAAAAATGGAAATTCTCAGTGTGTCCGGTTTCATCGTCTCAGAATTGAAAGGAATTTTCGGATAAGGGAAATGAAGATAGGAAGTTTATAATTCAGACTCTCAATGTTTTTTGGACCTAAAAAAACTGTTATGTCTAGCGAAATAGATCTTCGAAATAGGCAAGTGAGAATAAGTTTTAATGAAAGGTTTCAAAACACAACATGGTCTGTGACAACACGGTTTGAGCGGCGGTTGGGTGTTCGACTGCGGCGCTTACTGACGATTTGTTTCCCACACGAAAAAAATATTTGTATGACCTACAGATAGTTGTTTCGTGTCTAGGTATTTGTCCATCTGAATATTGGCGTTTGTAAACGCACTCGCGATACGAGAGTATTCGTAAAACGACGCAATATTTTAATAAATATGACATCGTACCATACTGTGATTATAATAAGTTTGGGACCATAAGGACCATTTGTATGGGATACCGCACACTAAACCGTTTACCAGCTGAGTCATACCCACACTGGATCATTTAAAAAACACTTAAAAACGACTTTATGGAATGATTTACGAGCCCTATTTTCATTACGCACGAGCTCTGTAATAAGTGATTTTTTGTCTGATACGATCCTATTACGGTACTGGTATGGTACGGTGTAGAAGAGGAACACTTAATGCTTCTTCGACCAAATTACAGCCTTCTTCTTCTGTCGTATGTACGTAAGCGGTTCATTGCTATTGTTTTTACTATGGTGAATAATCTTTCCTTCAGAGTAAATAAACAGCTGGCAAGGAGAATAACGTCTCAGGGTACACCGGACCTACTTGGGTATCGTTAACGAGTAACATTTCTCATCGGTAAAGTTGCCTTAAAATCTGTTATAGCCATGTTGGCACGATTTCTTGATAGAAAAAATTTCCTCTCGTACCTCACTTTTGACATTTTGTATGCAAATATAGCCGTCAGTATCAACATAAGAAAAAAGACGCGCTGTTTTCTCGTAACAATATTCGTCAGATGTACTCACGGGAAATTCACCTATCGGGAAAAACAAGAAAAAAAATCTTTGATAAGTTAAATATGAATAAATTCAAGCCATTAGTGTCCCACTGCTGGGTGAGGGTCTTTTATCGGAATGAGAAGAGTTAGGCTTTAATCTACCACGCTGGCCTAGTGCGAGTTGGCGGACTACACACACCATCAAGAACTTTATGGAGCCCTCTCAGGTGTGCAGGTTTCCTCACGCTTTTTTTCTTCACCTTTAACGCAAGCAATAATCAAATTCTGATTCGCAGATGATTCCGAAAAGTCCTCCGACCGACTCCTACATGGAAGGCAAGCGTTCAACCACAAGGCTATCAGTGCCATTAAGTAAAACCAATAATAAATAAAGGTAAAAAATATCAGGTATAACATAAAACTTAAAGCTATTAGGGCAAAAGAAGAACAAAGTCTCTACAAAGCACAGCAAGATCATCATGAAAAAGGTAAGCCAATTCTAAGCCAGAAACCGCACAACATTTTTTCATTTACAAACGAAACACTTTATACAGATTCAGCGATAGTTTCCATCGTCTGCAGCCGAGCTATTTTCTGAACGCACTCAGACCTCAATACACAATAATAACGCGGAAAATCCTTATTCTTGGGTTTTGCGGCTTAAATAAAAAAGCGGCCGCCATCTTGCCTGTCCGCGACAATGGGCCATCGCAACGGTCTGTGTTGACTTAGATTTGTTAAAGGTGGATAGGACTTTGGTATTTGTTTTTTGGTTAAAAATTTAAGAAACAGCGTTTATAAGTTTTGGCGTTTGTCCAGTAATGGGTAAAATAAAGCATAGCTATTTATGTTGTTAATAATATTATAATTATTTTTCTTTTAATTTTCCTTACCAGTCCAATTTCATAGGCATATTTTTATCTTCATAGAGTACACGAGGAATATAAATAAGTTAAGGACACATTTTTTTAAAACCATATTTATCCATTCGTGGTTACTTAATTTAACATTTAACATACAAAATATTAGTTTCATGCGGAATTTGAACCCGTGACATACAGCGCAGAAAGCTAAATGCTTAGTCGCTGCGCCAAACCTATTACAAAACGTGAGCCTCTCTCGCCTCTAGTACACAAAGCATATTTTTGACACTTTAAACCGATTACCAATCAATAAATCATTTTCGAAAGCCAACCGGACGGCGGATGAGATGTGATTCACTTATCGTCAATCATTGAAAACGGCGATAGGCGTCACTGTCTGTCACGTCGAATTTGGACTAGCGGCGAAGTGAATTGAGAGCCAAATGTTCGCACCAGTGACTGACACTTGGCTTTGTCTTTGTTTATTGCTTTCCTAGCAAAGCAAGGAATGTTAACTTCCAGTTTACCTTCCATATCTGTTGGTGGCTAAAAGCTGATATAATTTTGAGTGGTCACGATCGTATTTCATTCAAAAGTATGATAAGCTTTTATGTTAAAAGGAATTATCATTAACAGTTCGAGGTTCAATCATTTTCAAGAATTTCATCTACAGTATCAATCACGAGTACAGTACAAGTGCGGAACCCCTGGACAAGACATTTCACACAGAATGTCTTGAGCATTTTGCACGACTACTCACATCTAAGAGGATTTAAATATGTTAATAACCGATAAGGTCGTCAAAGTGGTTTTATACTGGTCAAGTATAACTAATGAGTGTTTAGTGGTTTTATTACAACACGTTTTAATATTTGCAACAGATTAAAAAATTATTGAATGTCACTTGTACATCACGTTGGATAGATGGCGTTAATAGTCACTATTTATCGATATTTTTGATACACTTAATAACAGGTTTGACACGAAAAGAAGAAAAAGATCTAACACGAAACAACTACTTCTCACCCGAATAGCGTTAGTTAAACATACTCAAAGAATAAAGATACTTTAATAAAAAGGATAATGGAGAATATATAATAAATTTTTCTTCACGTGGCTAACAAAATCATCTGCTTGCCTTTCACTAACTACGTTGTGGTCGGCATCCAATCTAACCAGTATTTTAGTCGGAGCGCCCATCTGACCTCCGTCACCTAATTACTGTGACATACTGCCCCTCGCTTTTCGACTGTGCGGTAGCTCACTTGCCTAATAACCTGTCATATCCAGTATTTACAATCTAACATTCTCTCCATACAAGTGTTTTTGCCAGATATTTTTTTTATCTATACGTACCAAATTCTTTTATTTGGCGGCTGGATGCCGAGTCTTTTTCTGACTGAACTTAGAGGCTTTGCGATAAGCTTGCTTTTATGATATTTTTGTCCAATTTAAATCAGTACAATGGTTCGTAATGGGAGGTTTAAGTAATGGAGTTGATAGCACTTTTATTAAGAGGTGTGAATGTTAAGAGATGTCTTGGGCTGTACTCATAAATTGTGGATTTGTTTGATCTTCAAGACTCGAAGTGTATTGACATCTGTCCGATCCAACAAATAAAACTGACGAACCTCTTTTATTCGGGTTTGTTGACATTTGATTTTGTGATATTTTTGGTAACTGTCCACATTTCACATGCTGTTATTAAATCCCATGTAATCGGAGCTGGATTGCCATTCAACCGGGCACAGTTCCAGACTCCGTGCTGCTACTGAGAATTTCCATACAAAAAAACTCGAACCGCTAAACCAATGAAGCAGTCCTTATAGTATATTAATAATAATGTGTAATTTTTGGTGTTACACTTTTTTTTTGCTTGTTTCTATTTTTAATCCTTGCCCAAACATATACCTATATGACACAAGTACAAATGACAAACGGGAGCAATAATTAAATCCAGAGATCATACATTTTATAAGCTTATCTCATATCACCACATATTATAAAACAAAGTCCCCCGCCGCATCTGTCTGTCGGGTCTGTTCGCGATAAACTCAAAAAATACTGAACAGATTTACATGCGGTTTTTATCAATAGACAGAGTGATTAATGAGGAAGGTTTAAGTGTATAATTCGTTAAGATATTGTGTAAATTAGATGAAATATAATGATGATTGTTGAAGATGTCGTAGGAGCTTTATTGGCATGCGCCGAGTAAATGTTCGCCGTATTAGGTTAATACGACTCTACAACAGAAAAAAATTGAGGCATATATGCTCTGCTACTCGTGCGAAGCCGGAGCGGGTCTCTAGTTTGATATAAACGATAATATCTAACTTATGCATAATGTTATTACTGATGAAAAACCCAAACTTGTTGACGTAATCGTCATCCTAAACTCTGTTATTTTCCAATAGACTTTGCCAACATAAAAAGCACTTAATCATAGTATTATCACAACGCTCAGATTCCTTTGTTATCATCGTTCCCCTGAGCCTATACTGAATGGGCTTTCAACTATTACAAGAGCTATCATGGTACAAGGAGAAAATAATTAAAAGGTTGTCAGAATCTTTATGAGAGTTTAAATTTTGGAGCGCTAAAATCGTGATTAATTAAGTACGATCTATCAAAATTGAGATGGCCAATATTATAATAAACGTTTCAAGTTAAATGGGGTAATTATAGACCGAAATGAATGATTTTTGGAAGTTTTTACGATATTTTTATCTGAGTTAGGAATGAGGAAAGATTTTAAGTAAGTGCTGATTTTTTGATAATTAAATAAGACAAGTTATTGCTCTGATAAGTCAATATTGTTCGTATTTAAAATCTGGCTATTGGTAGCTAGAAAGAAACTAGTTATTTTGAGTAATGCCGCTGGAAATACATTTTATAACTATAATATACGGAAATCCATGATATACAAGATATTCAACTAGAATATTTAGTTTTAATTCCGCCAAATCTTATTCCAAAATTTAACCCTCTAGAGCGGCGGTCGGCAACATGCGGACCGCCAGACTAGTTCAGGCTTAGATGTATGGAGCACCGCCCTCCCGCCCGCAAATATATGCATATGCAGAAGATGCGACAGATATAATTTAACATGCAACCCAAACCAATCCTCGACACGTGTCTCTCCCCTCCACGGGGCATCCTCAGGAGATGTTGACTCCTCGACCGTGCGCGCGTAGTGCACCCCCAGCCGCTTATTCGCGTCTAAGCGGTCGACGAGTTTGGCGGAATTAAAACGAAATATTCTAGTTGTATATCTTGTATATCGACTTTGAACTGGCAACATGTCCTATCTCGATTTTATGACAATTTTACTTGGTTATACCATTCTAAACTATTTCATACCCGGTAGCGCTGCAAAAAGCATATTTTACTTCAATCAAAGTTAGACGCCACAATCGAATTCATTCAATTTGTACTAACATCGACCGTTGTATGCACAACGCGGTCGATAGTTTCTTCTTAATCCTGTAATGTTTTCAAAAATGAGATAGTACCAGTTGCCAGTTCATAGTCGATATAATGGATTTCCGTAAAGTAACGCTTGATTCCATTAATTTATATCTTCACATGTTATTTATTATTCAAAAATATATAATTACTTTATTGTCTAGTATAACAAGTAATTAAGCACGAGAACAATAATTCTATACTATTATATAGAATATTTAAGGGCTGACAGATAGTTGTTCAAGTCCTATGTAATGTGAAAATATGTATTATTGTAAAATATATGTTTAAAAAATTATAATTAACTAACTTTTACCCGTGACTTCACCGGCGTGAGCTACAGAAACTGTGCAATATATAATTTATAGCCTTGGGGATAATCTAGCTATCAATTAGTGAAAGAATTTTAATAAGCGGATAATTAGTTCTGGATATACCTATATAGCATCATCACGCCCGTATTCCCCGAACGGTTAGGCAGAGGTGTACTATTGTATACCCATATTTCGCAGATACCGTTATTGAGTCCCATGTAATATATAGTCTATAGCTTTCTACCGGGTACAGTTCCAGACTCCGTGCTGCTACTGAAAATTTCCATACAGAAAAACTAAATAACACTTTACTCGAACTGGGAATCGAACCCAGAACCTCACGTTTAGCAGTCGCGCTTGCGACCACTACAACAAAAAATAAGGACAAGAAAAACAATGAACGCATTTAATTTTATACGAAACCAAGTATTTCCAAGGCGTTAAGACAACATATTAGCAGTAGGAATAAAAAGACTGATAAATTAAATAAATCACAAAGGATATTTTATATATTAAGTAATTTATTTAAGAGAATACACCCGCATAAAACAATGTCACAGAGCAGAGTGAAAAACAAAAAGTGTACAAAAGAGTATAGTCTAGCGTGAGCTGACGGTAGAGGTTAAATTCAAATTATATTCAACACTCCCCTTGAATTTAAGCCTCATTTTGTAAACACATACCAAGCTTAAAAATTTAAATTTATCTCTTGACAATCCTTTAGTGAGTATGTCTGCATACTGATACTCACTACTAACAAACTTTAATTCAATAATTTTTCTTCGTCAATAGAATTTATAGCTTCTTTATAACTTCCAGGAACATCTGATGAGATCTCTTCATGACGACATAGGTAAGTATTTTCAGTTGAATCATCAAGATTGATATTTCCCTTTATTTTCTTTTTAGATCTCAGTATTCTGTTGCTGACTGGAGGAGTATCAAAACTGATATCGGGTATGTATTCACTATCAGATCTATATTCACATACAGTGTCATATGTACTTGAAGTCAGATCTCCGTTTGTTTCTGAGTCATTACTATAAGCATCATCTTTACTAATGATATTATTTGTTTCAGGATTCTTTGTAGACAGTTCTACAGGAACATAGTGTCTTTTTACATTTGATTCAAGAAATATAGCATCCCTGCTTTTTATCACTTTTCTCGAGTTGGGTATTATGAATCGGTAGCCCTTAGTGTGGTCACAGTACCCAATGAATATCATCTTTTGTGCTTTCGGATCCCATTTCTTGCGTTTCTCTTTGGGCAGGTGGACCATAGCTCCACAACCAAATATACGCATGTGGTTCACGTTTGGTTTTTTACCAGACCACATTTCTTCGGGTGTTTTGAATGACAAAGACTTGGTTGGAGAACGATTTATAATATATGCAGCAGTATGTATTGCATCAGCCCAATATAGTTTAGGTAAATTGGCATTTAAGAGCATACACTTCGCTCTCTCGATAAGGGTCCTATTGATTCGTTCTGCAGTCCCGTTTTGTTCTGGTGTGTACGGTGTGGTCGTTTGATGTATGATCCCGGCGCCTTTTAAGTAATCACAGAAGTTCTTGTTAGCATATTCCAAGCCGTTGTCAGTTCGAAGAACTTTTATACGAGCACCCAGCTGATTTTCAACTTCATTTCTGTACTCTTTGAATGTTTCCAGAGCTTCGGACTTGTTTCGGAGAAAGTACACATACACTTTCTTCGAGTAGTCATCAAGAAATGTTATAAAGTATTTGGCACCGCCTAGTGTTTGCGTTTCCATTGGCCCACATATATCGGAATGAACCATTTCAAGTAGAGCCTTAGCCTTGCAGCCTTGATTTTTAAAAGGTAGTCGTGTCTGTTTACCTTCTTTGCATGTTACACATGTCAGATTTTCTGATTTTGCTGAGAAAATTACATGGTCAGTATTTTCTGTCATTTTCTTTAGACTATGAAAATTCAAATGTCCCATTCTTTGGTGCCACAGGTAGACGTCTTGTTCTTCAACATCAGACATGCATGCATAGCCTCCTCTAGGCGTATTCAACCGGTACATGTTGTTGATAACACTTGCTGTTGCTACTATCTGATTGTTGTTGTTCATAATAACACAGCCTGTTTTGTCAAATTTTACTTGGCCACCACTTCGTATAATCTGACTCACGGATAGTAGATTAGTCGCAAGTTCAGGAACATATAAAACATTTGTAAACAGCACTTTCTTTTCCTGACCTTCATCATCATAAACATCTAAGCTCACTTGTCCCGAGCATTGCACAGACAATATTTTGTTGTCTACAACTCTTATATTCTGTATGACAGGAGTTGTCACCTTTTCAAGTAAACTCTTGTATTTAGTCATATGAGAGGATGCACCAGAATCCACATACCAGGCATCATCTTGGTTGTATGTTGCCACAAACACAGCAGCATAGGAACTACTTGATTTTTGTTGTGTGTCCTTGGTTTTGGATTTGCATTCTGTACTTTTATGACCATATTTATTACAAGAGTAGCACCGCGGACCTTTTGATTGCTTCTTATTAATTTTTTGAAACTTCTTATTAACTGCGAACGCTTTCGAATCATTTTCAGGTTGTCTAACATCTTGCAATAATTTTGATTTTACAGAATCTGAAGTTATTTTCATGCCAGAGCTTTCAATAGCAATTATCATTGGTTGATAATATTCGGGTAGACCAGAGAGTAGCAGTGTCCCGAGCCATTCATCGTCCACTTTAAAACCAATGTTTCGGAGCTTATGAGCAGTACTCATAATTTTACTAACATATTCCTCTACATTTTGACATCCAGTAAGCGGGGTATTACATAGGTCACGCAGCAGACCAACTCTGCGTGTCAGCCCAGAGTCATCGAATGCCAGCGACAACTTATTCCATACTTCTTTTGCAGTGCTAGCCTCTTGAATGTGAACATAATTTGTCGGATCAACTAGAAGAATTATCTTTGTTTTTGCTTTTACGTCACGTTTCGTATCAACTTCATCATTTGAATCGGATTCTATGCAATCCCACAAATCTTCATGTTGCAGATAAGTCTTCACTGCAAATCGCCAAGTTGCGTAGTTTTCACGACCGGTTAGCTTTTCAATGAATACCATTTGATTATTTGCTGCCATTTTGAAGAAGTTTTCTTGGTTGAAATACGACAATTTGCAAAATGTCAAACAAAAGAAAATCACTTTTACAGTTGAGGTTATACTGACTATAATGTCCCTTTTCTTTTATATTTCACTGAGATTTTGCACTATTCTTATTTCAGGACTTTTCTGGGCCCATAACCTGATAAATTAAATAAATCACAAAGGATATTTTATATATTAAGTAATTTATTTAAGAGAATACACCCGCATAAAACAATGTCACAGAGCAGAGTGAAAAACAAAAAGTGTACAAAAGAGTATAGTCTAGCGTGAGCTGACGGTAGAGGTTAAATTCAAATTATATTCAACAAAGACAAAATAAAATCCTATCCTATTAATCCTACTAATATTATAAATGTGAAAGTTTGTGAGGATGGATGGATGGATGGATCTTTGTTACTCTTTCACGCCAGAACGGCTGAACGGACCTGGATGAAATTTGGTACAGAGATAGATTAAAGTCTGGAATAGCACATAGGCTACTTTTTATCCCGGAAAAATGTACGGGTTCGTAAACTACGCGAACGAAGCCGCGAGCGGAAGCTAGTAGACAATAAGCCGATTTTAATATCCGGTACTGGATAGAATAAAATGAAATAATAACGCAATCTTCACGCCTGATATCCGAAAAGGATTAGGCGGCAGTGTATCACACCTACAGATTGACAGATGCGTGAATAGAACTGGGAACATTTGTTATGTATATATGTACTCACAATTATCATACAAGTTAAAGAAAAACGCTGTTTTTGCGGAACTCAACAAACATGTTGATACATATTTGTAATTGTAATTCTTCGAACTTTCGTTTGAAACTACATTTAAGACTACTATTGGGACACCCTGTATAATAAATATTCTGAAATTGTAATAATAATAATCAAAGGTACTTATAGCTCTCGCTTATATAATATATATATATATATATATGTGGCCAAAACATGCAAGAACGTGATTTTTTATGTAACACCTTGCTTTGCAAACCTGTTTGTACTGCATACTCATGTTTTAGACAAATAAACTATCTTTATCTTTATCTTTAGCTCAGTTTCCTAACATAAAATTTCAGTCATGCCAAAACTCATGGACCGAGAGTTTTTCAAATCAGCAAAAATGCATGCGACGACAAAACCAATGACGCAAAGACAAAAAAATCGCACCGAATAAGAGGCGAGGTTTAATATCCGGCACTTGAGCGAATAAAATGAAAAAATAATAGTCAAACACGAATCATACACTTGGATTCTGCAACCGCTGGTCGTGACGTGAAATCGATTTGTGTGATTAAGACTTTAAATTGAATGAGGAGGAAAAATGTAGATATAGTAGTACTAGCTTCCGCCCGCGGCTACGCCCGCATTGATTACGAATCCGTGCATTTTATAGGCACACGTAGCGCCATCTAGCGTCCTTTTCGTTTTGTCCTTACCGTCCTAAGAAAGTTATTGTTCTTTCCCTCGGGAACAGTATTTTTTTCTGGATGAAAGGTACCCTATGTCCTTTTTTGTATCCCTGACAATATATATGCAAAATTTCATGATGATCGGTTCAGTGGTTTAGGCGTGAAAAGGTAACAAACAAACTGACTATCGAATTTATAATATTAGTTAGAATAGTAGTCTTGCTTGCATCCCCAAGAAAGTAGTTGATAGTGTCTTAGAGATTTTTTAAAGTTTTATTTCTTTTACTTAATTGAATGTTGTGTCGGTATAGATAAATTCATTGCAATTTGAATGTTTCTTTTAATTTTATAAATAAAAAAGCAAACGACCTACTTCTATATTTGAGAGAAAAAACTTTTTGAAACTGAAATCCAAGAATTTAAATGGATCTAACAATGAAATATTTTACTGATATTGAGACCGATCCGATCTCATGTAACCAATATTCTGATCAAAATATTTTACGAGTAATTTTCTGTGAAAATAAAATATTACTTAGAATTTTACAAAATAATAAAAAAAACTATAAGTAATAAAACCCGGGACCCGGGTACGTCCTAAAACTGCGGCCAGACACCGGAGGACGGGCAGCAGCGTCCTCTCACTAATCGGTGAGCCACTGCGTTCCCCAAGCCGCCTGGCAAACGTGGAGATTATGGCAACCCCCCCTCCCCTTGGGGGAGGCCTTCGTTCAGCAGTGGACGTCTTGTGGCTGATGATTCAAAAGGCAAAGTTCTAAGAACCTACCTATTGTTAACATCTTCAAAATCCTGTACACTTAGTTCGCAATAAAGAATTTGAATTTAAATTTGGGACTTTAGTAAAATCGCTCACAAAACCCTTTGGATTTATTATCTGTTGAACAAAAAGGTATATGAAGAAATCGTTTCCTTAATCAAAATCCATTAATTTACTCGGCGAAGTTTTTCATCGAGAAAAGGTAATAATTGATTTTGTTGAAAGCATTTTATTTTCGTGAATTTCTGTAAAAGGTTTGATGGGGTTCAATTATATTGAGTTATCAAACATTTTAATGAAATTGGCAAAGATAAATATTTGAAAATAACCAATCTATCTAGTTATATTATTTTTTTGAGTTAATGACGCCAATCATTAGCTATTTTCATTAATTGATAATTCATTGTAATCGCTGTTAAATTATTTTACCAGTTTTTTTTTTTTGGAAAGTACACCAGAATCTTAGTATATATTTGATTTAGTCCATGTATACCTTTTGCCAAAACAGCAATGCATCATTGACGTCACCAAACATTTACGTCTTGGCTCAGGTCCCACAAAGTAAAAATCAACCTCTCGTTTGAAGAACAAAGCTTCCTTTCTGGAACAAAAAACGGAAACGACCAATGTCCAAAACGGAAGTTTCTTTCTTCAAACAAGCCCATAGTTGCGTTGCAGTGAAGCAAGAAAGTGTATTCTACGAACAACCGACTGGTGGAATCAAGAATCGACCGTGTAGACCTCTTTGATATCAGAAATAATATCGGCTACGGCGTAGCCCCAAGCTACAATTGCTACGGCGTAGCTAAGCTCGGCAGCAACGTTTGGGATCGTTCCTTTGATTGAACAATCGATGCTATGCAGTGAAAAGCTTCTTTCCCTTTGTAATGTTAATAGAAATACGCCTTTATATTCCTTTAACGTGTTATTTTGTAAAGAGGGAATCCCTAAATATGTGCAGGCTTTATTTAATGCACCGAACACAATAATAAAATGAATGAATTAATGCTAAATTGGAGTGTTTTTTTTTTCTAAGATGACTTTCAACTAATGACGATAATGTGTGTGCAACAAAAGATACACCTCTGTTTAACCTTTTTGAGAGCATTCAGATATGATACTATATATTTCTATATGTTAATATGTCAAAATAATCTTAATTTATTTATTTACTCAACAACACTTGTAATTACACAGTTGAAATGCCTCGTGTAACTATAATTAGATTTCGTAGCCGCTACGATAGTCGTAGCAAGTTGCTACGAATCCGAGCGTAGCGAAAGCCTAATTAGATTGCGCGTCTATGAAACTGAGATCAGAGTAAAGCTAAACAAAGTCAATAGTCGATGTAGCTTGGCTTTAATATTAGCATATATTTTGACTTTGTGACGAAATTATTCCGATTTTGTCACCGCCTTTTGTTTCAGAACGAAAAAGGAAAGAACGCAATAGTAAGTTCAGCAATTATATGACAGTTATAAATGACAAAATGTGGGTGTACGAGGTACACCTCCATCGAATCATATTGACTTTACAGGCGTGGTGCTAAATTATATTGTGGCGACAACTCCTCGCAACATGCCAAAAAGTAAAGCGCCATCTATCGCAGTGAAGCTACAACAACAAACTCTGAATCGCACTATGAAAGTTTACAACGAATCTAACACATATACGAATATGCGACATCAACTGTCGGGCTTCGGCCCGCCAGGCTAACCACCTTGCCTGGTCGGAGGATCCTCCCTTTTCAATGGAGGAACACCATACCTCGTTCCTCCATAATATGAAAAAGAATAAAGTGTCCTACTTTATTCTCAAAACAATAAATTATTTGATGAATAATTAGATACACTTCACTGGAGCTACTGATCACGTCTTTTCTCCACAAACTCTTAAGAAACAAAATACGAATGACTGAAAGTTCCACATTGAACGATACCGACACGACACCGATCTTGGTTGATACCGTGTCTCATACATTTATTACTAATCGCTTTCACACTCTCTCTAAGCTACAGAATAGTCAACCGAGGTTAAGCTGCACTTGGCGACCGTCCGTCACTCATCAACACCCCTCAGGAACCCGTTAACCAATTGGTCCTGATTTTCATATGATTACCCACCTATCCTGGGCAATCAGCAGTCTGGCAAGTGATCTTATAAGTGTCTCCCAGTAATTGTATGGAGGAGGTCAGATAGCAAACGCTCCATCTAAAATACTGATATTCAATCAATGGTTAGACTGGGAGACGAACTCAACATAGTAAAATGGTAGACAGAAGATCGCAGGGCGGGGAGTCGTTGGTTACAATATTTCAAAGCCGTTCGATGTGAAAATCAAAGAGGGAGACCTATATCCAGCAGTAGATATAAAAAAGATCATCATAAGCCAGAAGATGTCCACTGCTGAACGAAGGCCTCCTCCAAGGGAGGGATTTGCCATAATCCCCACGCTTTGCAGGCGGATTGGGGATCGCAGTGGCTCACCGATTAGTGAGAGGACGGTGCTGCCCATCCTCCGGTGTCTGGCCGCAGTTTTAGGACGTGTCCGGGTCACATAAAAAGGATGCCGTAATGATAATGAGGCAAACGATACTATCACATATCGGCACTGATACCGATATTTTTATTAGTTTTTATCGTATCGGTATCGTTACCAGGTAATGTAAAACCGTTTATTTGTTACAAAAAGTATTAACCACAGATCGATTTTCCTTAGAAGCCTCAACTTAAATGTACAGGACGAACGAAAATAATAGGGAACAGTGTTTCTTGGTTTGTTATTGTGTTGAGAAATAATTGATAAGAGTAACTACAATACAATATAATGATAGCATTGTTACAATACAATTTAATGTTAACATTGTATTTTGCTTTTCGTTTATCTATCCTACTTATGTTATATACTAGCTAAAACCCGCGACTTCTATTGCGTGAAATTCCATATGTTAATAACATTGACAAACCAAAAATCCGTATATAAAGTATTAAGTTGCTAAACTATTTTTCAGTTAGTCTTTCAGTTTTTTCTTTTATAATTATATGAGTACTAGCTTCCGCTCGCCGTTTCACCCGCATGGTTTACGAACCCATACATTTTCCCGGGATAAGAAATCCCGGGAAAAGCCTAGCCTATGTGCTATTTCAGACTATAACCTATCTCTTTGCCAAATTTTATCCAGATCCGTTCAACCGTTCTGGAGTGAAAGAGTAACAAAGATCCATCCGTCCATCCATCCATCTATCCTCACAAACTTTCACATTTATAATATTAGTAGGATGTGTATAGTTCCCACAAGCTGGATTTTACACTGATTTGAATAAAATAGACGGAAAGCTTATTTTCGAGTTTCTTGTTTCCCAAAATATTCAATGATAAACAAAAAACATGTGCTCAAACGTTTAAAGCAAAACCGTGACGAAACATACACATAATCAACCCATATACAGGGTGTCTTTTTGATTGAGATAAATATTCAGAAATTGTGTCTACTTATTACGAATAAAAATGACAATAACATTCAGCGCCCGAAGTCAATCAAATCGGTGGAATAATATAAAAAAATACTACAGAAATAAATATTTCTGCCATCGCTCGATATTTACTTGTACAAAATTATGCTTGAAAAAACTGTGTGTTTTTATTTATTTACTGTATAAATGAGAATCAATGACTAGCAGCTGCTTGGATCGTTCAATATAATTCTTCGTTTAAGTAACCCTGTATAATATCAGTATCCCATGAGACAACAACAAAGACGCCATGTTTACAAGACCGTACTTGAGAGAAGATGTTTTTACAGAAATTACTTTTAGAGTGGCGATGCTGTTGATTGAATTTTTGAACGAAAGTAATACTATGTGTATATATTTTTCGATAATATTTTTTACAAGTTGAAAAATAATGTTTATATTGTTAAGTAAGCTTTTATACTGACACGCCTAAAAATAACTTTGTTTAAAATAGTAAAAATACTAAGGTCCTTGGAAAAAAAATTAAGGTTTCAAAAATATACACCTCAGGTTGGGGGAAAATATTTAAGCGAGATATAATTCTAGGAATAAATATCTTATCGTAGCATCACGGTTGTATTCCCCGAAGGGTTAGACAGAGGAACGACGGCACGGTTAGCGCAGTGGTTGAGAGATCGACTGCTGAGCTACGTGTTGCGGGTTCGATTCCCTCACGGAACAAATATTTGTATGATCTACAGATAGTTGTTCCGGGTCTGGGTCTTTGTGTATGTGAATAAAAACCGTGCATCGGAAAGCACGTAAAGCTGTTGGCCCTGCGCCTGATCTCTCTCCGGTCGTGTCGGATTGCCGTCCCATCGGACTATGAGAGTGAAGAAATAGAGGGAACACCTTAAACACAGGTGTACACACAGGGGCACACACTTGTACTCTATAATATCTCCTGCGTAGTTGGCTAATCTCCAGTGAGATTGGCCGCCGTGACCGAAATCGGTCAGGAGGACATTATTACAACCATATTTTAACGCCGTTTTAAAGTCCCATATATTAGGGTGACGAGCCTATTGCTATCTACCGGCACTTTCGACCATTAGAGGAATGAAACCTTGAAATGACACTACTCAACCATCTCTTGTCACAAGCATGTCTAGTAGAGTAGGTGTAAGCTGATTTGCTGTTAGCATGTTCAATTTACGTTTTAGTTAAAATATTAAGCGACATATGTTTGAACATAATATTAAATTTAAAAAATAGTATTGCTTTGTGAATAACAAATAGGTAATTCCTTTATAAAGCTACGACTAAAAAGCTTTTATTTTTATTCTAGTTTAAAAAACAAAACAAGACGATGGATCATGCATTCACAAATATTTTTCATAAACACATCACTCTTTTTTAGGTTTACCTTGTTGGCATTGTATTCACAATCGCGGCTGATAAGCTAGTTAAGTTCGATTCCCAGTTACAGCAAAACGTTATTGGATTTTTCTGTTACGAATTTGTCAATATCATCCCGAATTTAACAATTATACCCAGTGACTGCACCAAATACGTGATAATTGAAAATTGAACTAAAATTGAAATCTAAGTATATAACAGTACACGTGCTTAGACCTTTGTACATAACAGGCGTGATAATACTATTATGTATTCATAGTCCTATACGCCAAATAATTTCGCTGCAATCACGGAATGGCACCTAAAATTCACTGGGTCCGAAGCATCGCGATAAATATTCTAATACTTGGTAAGCTTCACTCAAATTCGGTTACTGCTGAAATTTGTCATGCAACCGTGCAGGCCCGCTGGGGATTTACATACAAATGAATAGAATTATACATCTTTGCATAATATCATCCTAGATCTGTGTCTGGTATATTGGATAGTATTTAATTTTAGGGAAGTTGCAGGACAGGTTTATGCACCATTTATTTATTTATTTATACTTTATGCACTAAATACGGAGGCGGACTTAATGCCTTAGGAATTTTCAACCAGTCGACCATAGAATGATGCAGAGAGAGAGGATGGTAGGTGCACGATCAAGCTTTTTCGTTAACAGTCATAAATAAAATAATAAATAAACTATAAATAATAGAAAAGCTGAGTTGATTTCGCCAATTTACTGTGGAGGTGGCCATTCTGATTTCCAGAGGGAGAGAATTCCACTGCAGGATGTACTGGACGAGGAAAGACAAATGTATAAAATCGGAGCATGGAGATGGATATTGTAGAATTCGATTAATGTTTAGATATATTTTTTACAATTAAAATAATCTGCTTAAGCTTTTGTTATTAACCCACTCCATTTCTTTCCAGAAATTGAATGCACAGTTGGTGCAATGGCAAAGCGATTGGCTTTCTACGCGCTTTATCGCGCGTTCTTTTAAAGCCCAACTTGAAGTCCAACCTAGGACCTCACACTCAGCAGCCGCTCTTGCGACTACAGGATCAATAAGGCAGTTATCCTACTATCCTATCCTATCCTATCCTACTAATATTATAATGTGAAAGTTTGTGAGAATGGATGGATGGATGTATAGATGGATCTTTGTTACTCTTTCACGCCAGAACGGCTGAACGGCAGCCTAATTACGTAAAAAAACGTCAGCAACGCGACAACCACGCGACAGCAATCTCACTGTCAGCCAATACATTATATGACACAAAAATGACGTTTGACAGAAGTTATTGCACGATCTACGCCTGTCGCTACATCGGTAATTAGGCTGCGGATCTGGATGAAATTTGGCACAGAGATAGATTATAGTCTGGAATAGCAGATAGGCTACTTTTTATCCCGGGAAAATGTACGGGTTCGTAAACCACGCGGGCGAAGCCGCAAGCGGAAGCTAGTAAAAGAATATAGGTAACACTAATACTCCTTTTGAATCATAACACACCACGCTAAAGCTAAAAACGTGTTCAATTTCAGCGAGAAACGATTCCTTTAGATGCTACTACAGCGCTATCAAAAATAGAGCTAGAAAACCAGCCAAGTTAAATTGTATTGCAACCAGTATTACATAATAGTGTGGCTGCACGAGTTAATTTTCTCGTCGAGTACAAGGAAAACAAACTAGTGAGAGTTTTTTAACGAAGTTTCGCCGTCTGTGGCCTTAATAGGCACGTTCGGAGCACATGAGCACAATGCAAAAGCAACTCTTTGACTGTCTACGACATTTACGCTGAGATGTTAAAATAGCTTAATATAGCATCACGCTTGTATTTCCTCAAAGGGTAGGCAGATCAGTTCATCTGTGAGGTTATGCAGCGTTCGATGGAGTCAGTTTTTGAATGGATGACCGTTCTTCACATCGAGACCCCTAGGTATCCGAATAAGCACGTTAAGCAATTAGTCCCGGGTTTCCGATGAATATCTATGACAGTCGTTACCGGTGCCAGCAGCCCAGAAAGTCCAGTCTAAATTTAGAGTAGGTAACAGTGAGTAGGTGACGAAGACCACAGATGGTAGTCGCTCTATAATCGGATGCGGCTGACTATCAATATTAAAATATTGATATATATTGAAACGGATACGGCTATCCGTTTAGCCGAGCTCAACTAAGATGAGAAAAGGCCAGGTAGATAATGACACAGTTCGCTACTACCGTTATTAAATTCCATGGAATAGAAGTCGAACCTATTGCCATCTACCCGGCACAATTCTAAACTCGAATATAGTAGGAATCAAAACGAAAAAGAGAAAGCACGAAAGATAAAATCACTCATAAAAAAACTTCTAAATGAAGAACAAATATTTGTATGGCATACAGTTTCAATAGATCTGGGTCTTAAGTTTATTTATATTTGCAGACTGTACCCACGATACAGAAAAAATATAAGCCAAAGGTTAAAAAAATAATAGGCGGCGAGTGTCTCTTTCTAACATGATTATTATGTACAAGATATGCAATTAGAATTTTTAGTTTTTAATTCCGCTAAATTCGTTCTTGCTCGAGTACAATATACAGCAATGTAGTCCTGCCTGTAAAAACATGCTCATGCAAAAGGTGTTATTATAATGCAATATGCAACCCAAACGGCAGCTTAATTAGCGATGTAGCGACAGGCATAAATCGCGCGATAGCTTCTGTCAAACGTCATGTTTGAGACATATAATGTATTGGGTGACAGTGAGATTGCTATCACGTGGCTGTCGCGTTGCTGTCGCTTTTTTACGTAATTAGGCTGCCGATCTTTAACACGTGTTTTGTCCCTCGTTTCGTAGTTCGTTCCTGTTGACTCGTCGGCTGTTTGTGTGAGCGGCGCTGCATATTGCTCTCAAGCCAGAACTAGTTTTAGCGGAATTAAAACTAATATTAGTTGCACATCTTCCATTCATAAATTATTATGTGACCACCTTTTTTGCACCCTCTATCAAAAAACCTGTAATGGAAATGTACAAAATTTCATATTCTTCTACCCATACCTTTTAGGACGAGCGTGAATAAAAACGTGTTTCAAAGGTCACAGGTCGTTTGCAAATTTGCCCAGAAGACGTTTTCATTATTCTACGCAGTGTCACTTGATATATGAGTGCGTTCGCCACGTTGTCATTGAGACCTGTTTGAACATGTCCAGTACTGGAACAAGTCATTTAGATAAGTTCGCGTGAACTAGTATTTAAATGAGCTGTTTAAATAAGTGTGTATTTAGTTTGTTTAATTTGCAGTGCCCTTCTAGAGTGCATGTTTGAAAGGTTATTTAATAATTTACCATCCTTTTACAATATGTCTGCAATAAAATGATTTGATTCGATATACTACTATACCGTCTAAGGATTAGTTGAATGGTTTTGAATTTAGATTTCCTTAAATATCCTTATAAATGTAACTTTTGACACAAAATTTACAGAAAAACGTTTGAAAAATCTATAAAAAATATATTTCTTAGCATTAGGATTTTGCTAGTGATTACGGGTCTGAGTCTACTACAAATATACCTATGTTTTGTCTTAAAGCAAACATAAATGAATTAATGTTTCTGTTGGTTATTATATATTCCGTTCTTTATTTATTAATATCTTGTCAATAGAATGTTGACAATGAAATTGGTTGATTAACTTGTATGATTATGTTAGGGACTCGATAAATAAACAAATATTTATTTGATACTAGCGACCCGCCCCGGCTTCGCACTGGTAGCAGAGCATATACGCCTAAATTTTTTTTCTATGTTAGTGTCGTATCAGCCTATTACGTCGAGCATTTACTCGGCGCACGCCAGTAAAGCTCACAGTCGGCATGATTTTTTCCAACATCTTTAGCTATCGTCATCATATTTCAGCCAATTTACACAAAACCTTAACAAATTATACACCTAAACCTTCCTCATGAATTACTCTGTCTATTGATGAAAACCGCATGAAAATCCATTCAGTATTTTTTCAGTTTATCGTGGAAAGACTGATAGACAGACAGACACGGCAGGGGACTTTGTTTTATATTATAATATGCAGTGAGTGTAGCCAATTATTGTATGGGTCCAATTGGGTTTACGCACTTGGATTCGTTGCAATATCATGCCGTAGTCAAATTTAGGATTACAGTGAAACCTGAATCTCGCACATAATATATTCCATCAATAGTAGTTTCAACAAGAATGCGCGTGTTACTCTTATGACACCGATATAAGGTTCAAATTAGTATAGTTCACGCTCGTAGAATATAACAACTATAATAAGGCCTGAAAGGCGAGTAGCCCATCTTGAATCCAAACGCTCCCGATAACGAATGGCTCGAATAATTTAATAATTCACTATGTTCCCGTTTGGCTGAAAATATTATCAGCATAATATCTTAAGCTTTGTTATAATAATATTAGTGATTATTTTCCCTTGAACATATGATTATTAACGTATTCTTTATATTCGTGATATTTGACATCGGCATTGTTATTCTAGAGCGCATCGTCCGTATTTTAACATGTAATGTTTCATACATTATGTATGAGAGAACTGATTAATATTTGAAAGGAATTTTTCGTGGGTACCTTTCGATTTTGTGTCTGTTAGCAGGTGGCACGAATATGGTGGTTGTGAGTTAAATTATAATGTAGCTGAATGCCATTATTTTCACGTAAAATTTATTCAAAATACCAAATCAAAAGTTCTTTGCCCTCCACCATGTTTACTAATTTAAGACTAGTATACCTCAACTTACAATCCAACCGAACTAGCTGACTATCGATTCCGCTGAGAATTGGAAGTACAGACAATCGATAGTCGACGTCGTTATTCATCTCTGTGGATATCCAATAACAGTCCATTGTTTGTGTAAACTCGATTTATGAAAAGAATCGATATGAATAAATTTATTCGATTGTAATCACTTGAATTCGGCTGTCACTTCCGAAGTATTTGAATATAATTTAGATTATATATAATTACCTCTGTTTTACCCTTAAGGGAGTTCAGGCGAAATTATGTAAAAATTTTGTTACTAAAACCCAACAACACTGCTTGAACAGGGGATTGAACTCAAATCCTCACGCTCAGTAGCCATGCTTCCGACTAAAACTGCCCTTGAAAGTTGGTGCACGCACACAATTATTAAATAAACACGTTTACAGATTACATCAGTATAAGCATTTAACGAAGAAATACTTGTCACTTGTTCAACCAGTCGTTAAAGTCGTTAAAATCATCATAACTCACGCAACATTTCTATCATGCAATTACGTCAAGGGGAAAAATATACGGCCTTATTCAAAACTTTAGAAAAAAAAAAAACATGCTACAAACGAACTAAAATTATAATGCGGTCACCGAATCCTTATTAAATTGCCTCAATGGTCCAATGGTGATTGCTGAGCCAGAGGTTCTGCGTTCAAATCCCAGGTAAAGCAAAGTGTGATTGATTTTCTGAAGTTCTCAATAGCAACTCGGGATTTTGAAATTCGGGTGTACAATACTCCTCTGCCTAACCCTTCGGGGAATACAGGTGTGTTGCTATATTCTTTTGAAAAACGTTGCCCCACACTAGGAATAAATCCTGTATCGTGGGTGCGTTTACAAACACAAATATTCACATGGACATACACCCAGACCCGAAACAACTATATGTAGATAATATAAATATATGTACGTTCCGTGCGGGAATCGAACCCGCGACACGTAGCGCAGCAGTTGATCGCTCTACCACTGCGCCAACACATATTCAACTATCATCGTCATATTTCAGCCAATTTACACAAAACCTTAACGAATTATACACCTATTCCATCCTCATGAACCTCTCTGTCTATTGTTGAAAACCGCATGAAAATCTGTTCAGTAGTTTTTGAGTTTATCGCGAACAGATAGACAGACGGGCGACTTTGTTTTATAGTAGTGATTATATATTATGTTATAGCGAATCCATAATTTTATCCTTGACTGAATTATAGCGTGTCAAATCCATCGTCAGTAACGGGAGATTAATCTATCAAGATTAAACACTAAATTTATATGCCTAGTTTGACAGATGGGCAGATATTGATAATGTCATAACTCCACAATCTATTATGTGTACAGTCAACAATATAGATTATACATTTTGAAATTAATTTATCAAGGAAAACTATAAACTTTATTTATTACAGACAAATATAAATTAATTGGTAAATTATGATATCAAATTTGTGAGACTTTGTACAATGAAAAGCTACTCAAAAGCTACACCAATTATTCTGTTATATTAATACTGTTCTTCGTGTGTCGTTTTGCGCACATTGGCTTGAATTGTGCTCGCATAGTCTTTACCGTTAAAGATTGTAACCAGTTTAAAACTATTATTTTAAAAGAGTATCCATGGAGTTTCTTGCCGGTCTCTTCTCCATAGGACCTACCCCCACTTTGGAACCGTGCACCTAGAATCACAACGTTTTGAAAGAGCCTGTAAAGGCCTATTCGAAATAAAAATATTTGACTTTGACTTTACTTTTGTCACTAACTGTACACGCAGCTCCATATTGTAAATCGTGTGGATGATTTTACTTCATTAAGCCATTTCTTCGTTGATCCAATGGTCGCAAGCACGACTGCTGAGCTTGAGGTCCTAGGTTTGATTCCCGGGTCGGGCAGTGTTATGGGGTTTTTCTGTATGGAATTCTCATTAGTGGCTCGGAATCTGGAACTGTGCCCGGTAGACGGCAATATGCTCACCCCCTATTACATGGAACTCAATAACGGCATCAGCGAAATGTGGGTGTACAATAGTACACCTCTGCTTAACCCTTCGGGGAATACGGGCGTGATGTTATGTAATAATATTGTAATAAGTGTTACTGAGTTTTTTGGAAATTCTCAGCTGCAACCTGGAGTTTGAAATTATTCACTGAAAATGGCAATGGGGTCATCCTCTTTTATGTGGAACTCAATTACGGGATTAGTGAAATGTGTGTGTACAAAACTACACGCCTAACCCTTTCCAGGAATTACTATTAGGAAGGAGGTCGATGTTCATCAAAAGACGTTTATGACCCCACCTACATCACCTACAAAATCATAAGAATCAAGTTCCCTTGGCAAAATATATTTTCTCTTTAATCCATGATTTGACGTTTACACTAGTGTTGTCAAAAATGAAATAGTAGATTTTGAACTAAAATGCATTGTCTAAAAAGCTTTTGATGTTCCGCATGAAATATTGTTAGTAATATATAACAGTCAAAAATAAATCTACGAACAAATTGTACGGAGCGCATGTTTTGAATGTGTTTTCAGAATGTCACGGCAAAGTTTTATTCTTAAACATTGAATTTTTTGTTTATATTTTGACGGATTTTGCACTATACTTTTTAGAGATATTTCAAAGGCAGCTTTTGTGAATTTTTCAAGTTATTAAAAGTCCCAAAAGTTCCCAAACACAACGTATACACGGATAACTTATTACTAAAACACACACAGCAACAGAAAACAGAAAAGATTGATACGCGTCAACTATCACTCTTCCCCGTCCCTTGCTCAAGCCAGCCCACGCTGCGCCAGTAGTAATAAATCAAATGTCCCTAAATAATCACAATCAGATCCAGCTAGTCCTCTCTTGTCAGTCCCCCAGCAACGCCCTAAGCCGAGGTTCGAGTCCTACTATGGGACACCCTTAGCAGTGTTGCTTAATATTATTTAATTTGCTCGGCTGGCCCTTCTGGTCTCGCCATTAGCCCGGTTAAACAGTGAAAGCTGCCTGCGTTAACTGCGAGAGACAAGTGTAAAAAAAAGATCACTCAGATTGAGTAATTGAGTAAATAAATTCGGGATCGGCTATCGGCGTCCGCAAACAATATACATATTTTTACCATTATGTCTATTTTGCATTGCTTGTCGGGCTAGGTAATGAAATAAATACCTTTTTTTTACCTCTATTAAAACGCCCAACATAGAAGATACTGGAGCTTCAGACACACAAGACACAGAATATTCAATCCAGATTTCTAGTACGTAAGTCATAAAAGTCACACACTACACTTCACGAAATCCACAAACACTAGGAACACAGAATCTACAACGTCCAATTTTTATAACATGATCAAAGGGGAACGAATTTGAAACATTTGTCCAGCTCAACACGCATGTGTATGGCCGTCAATAGATGTCAGTCGCGATTTAAATAAAGTACCCCCAACTCACGTGCCAAAATAAAAATTGATTGTGTTTTTTTTTATTATTACGCAGGCAAAGGTATCTACACTATTCAGCCTTGTCATTTAATTTTATCTATTATAATAGCCTGGCAAATTAGTTCGAGACAAGTGCGCTCGCGGCGGGGCACGCCTGGTTCCCCGCCGGGCCCTTCTTAACATCATGCTCCTGAAGTTTTTTGTCCACGAGCCATGGCAATGTCACAAACGAATTTACTAGGCGATATTTTTTTTAATATCAATTAAATAAACAATGCCATCTCTTTTTTTTAAATACTATCGAGTATAACCAATTACACATAATTTATTTTCGTATCGTATGTGTATATCAACACGAATCTGTAAACTAAACAGGTACCACAGATAAACAAGCGATATAAAAAATATTAACATCACTATATTATTACATGTATCTTTTATATGTAAATTGCGACCCATATTCAAAAAAAAGTCCACTGATCCGAGATTGGATTTTACTATACCGCTCCCGGATACCGGTTTTCTATACGTTAAATTACGGTGAAATTCCGGTATTTTTAGGAGAACGGCGCGTGTGACATTTAGTACATCCTCTATTGATAGTCAAACAACTCCGTTCTTTATTTCAGTAGGGTTAAAGTTAAAAATCGTGTGATGTGTGTGGTTTAATAATGTATTTGTAATACTTTTGGGATACAGTGCTGTTTGACCCGGGTACGTCCTAAAACTGCGGCCAGACACCGGAGGATGGGCAGCAGTGTCCTCTCACTAATCGGTGAGCCACTGCGATCCCCAATCCGCCTGCCAAGCGTGGGGATTATGGCAAATCCCTCCCTTGGAGGAGGCCTTCGTTCAGCAGTGGACGTCTTCTGGCTGATGATGATGATGATGATGACAGTGCTGTATTTGGTTTTGTAGTTTGGTAGAGTAATTAAATTACTTTGCTAATCGGCGTGAGAGAGTGCAAGGAAAATATCAACTGCACGCCGTTAATCTGGTATTAAACCTCGACGGTTTCGTAGCTACCAGGTTCAGCTGCCGCTTACCGCGGTCACTCCTAGGATGGGTACCGTTTCTTCCCACCCCTTCATCGAGACCCATTTTCGTGCCTCAAAAATCACGTGAAGCAACCAATAATAATAGGTAATGTAAAAAAAAAATTGACAGTTTCTGTCAAAAATAAACATGTTATTATGTCCTCATATTTCAATAATTTTTATTATAATTACTTTAGGCTTTGTCATAACTGGTCATAACTATCTAAACATCAAAACTATTGGCAACAAAATAGTCAGTTAAAGCTCGCCATTTTAAAATTCCAATTTTCCAACACGATTCGTGACTATTGCGAGTATTTCCGCAATCGCGGACGGTACGAAATTATATAAAGATGCAATTTATAAGCGAAAGCGAAGATTGAAGCGGTTTGATAGACTGCCTCACTGGTCTAGTGGCCACAAGCGCGGCTGCTGAGTGTGAGATCCTAGGTTAAATTCTCAGGTCGGGCAAATTGTTATTAAGTTTTTCTGTTAGAAAATATCTTGACTGGCTGTTCTGGCTATTGGTTCGCCCTCTGTTACATAGGGCGAAATGTAGGTGCACATACCTCTGCCTAACTCTTCGGGGAATAGGTACAGGCACTATAGCGAGGGTAACGGGGAGACCTCTATAAAGTCTCCCCCGGGACATGCACGAGGAGGTGGCCTTTTTACAGTCATCCGCTCCGGGAAGTGCCCTTCGGCATGGCACCTTGGTGGGCTTCGGTGCGGTCTTTTAAGATTTCCCGAGGCCCACCATATGGTGTCGAGGCGTACCACCGTGGTGATTTAGCCGGTAGGAGTCCGGCACACCCCTCCACCCCCCCAGGCGTAGAATAGCCCATGATGGGTTCTCACCAAGCTAATCAAAAAAAGGTAGGTATAGGCACTATGTTATGTTATTAACTTGAGAGGCCGAAATATCTTCGCAAAATACGCGTTCAAAGTTCAAAGTTAAAAGAGGGAATAATATTGTTATTTTGCATAGTGTGTTCATAATTAATTTAGGGGAATAATACTGGTATTAGCAATACACTCGCTCCTGTGTACCTATACCTAACCCTTCAGCAAATACAGGCGTGATTCTTTTCTCTGTCTATTGTAGAAACATACATATATACACCAATTTTGTTTACAAAAATATCACGTTCTGCCCCAACAATCAGTAAGTTTTGTTTTCTATCGAAAGGTCAAGGGTTTATCCACTCATAAACTATTTTGGTGAAAACTTCTATACAATCTCATTACTTTGCTGAAAGGCTCCATTTTGACGGCGTGGTGATGTGACAATACTATATTATGTTCCTTTGTGATTGTTCAACAGAGTATCAATATTGGTTGATATCAGTGGATCAGTCTGTGACTGCTTCATTGGTCTAGCGGGTTCCCTGGTACCGACGAACAAACAGTGCATCCCTTTCTAGCTTGTATAAATTTTCATAAGAGGATACGGAACAGCATGATTATTAGCGACAGCAAATATCACATTGTCCTTACATAATACTGGTGCGGGTAGGGCGAAATGCTTATAGGGTTATACTGTAGAGTAATTTGTTAGAAGTTTGCATTTGTGCTCGGTAGATGGCAATAGGGTCGCTGCAATGGGCATCGGTGATACGCGATTCTAAATAAAGTACACCCCTAACTAACCATTGAAGGAAAACAAGCGTGATGTTTTGCTAATAATTACGAAACTACATGAACACTTGTTTTCGTTGTTGTTTACGTTTGAATAAAGTTGGATGATGCACACTTTCACCCTAAACCGTGCGCTTACAATGCTCAAAACTGCAGATTCTCAGTAAAGCCACTCTTATCGAAAACAGTTTGTTTATACGGCTGAATCAGTTTCACAATGACGTAATACAGTTTCCTTCTGGACGAGCTGGACACATATTTGAAAGATTGACCACAGAAAGCTATTAACCGCGAGGAGTGGAAAGAGGGAGGCCTTTGCCCTGCAGTGGGACGATAACGGCTGATAAAAAAAATATACAATTTCACCTCAAAAGTATTGTTCCTAATGTAACCTTCATTTAACAAACAATCTTGACTGCGCAGGCCTAAACTGGTACGAGATGCATACAAGGTTGGTTTGACGCTTTACCAACAGATGCCACCAGAGAGATTATCTCATCAGATGGCAAGCTACTTTAACCCTTGATTAAAAACCAGTTCCCATAACCACTCATAACTTACCCCACTCCCTATGTATGACATGTCTGTGCACTGAAGCCAGCAGCCGCCTTTGTCCGGCGCTAACCAGTAATAGCCGGTAATAACCGGTTATAATTACTCCGTAGCTCGATGTACGGCTTTTGATCGGGGAGCGTGAAATGTATTACGTACATACTGATACCAGGGAATAGCTATGGGTAGTTTATAGATGGGCATGGTATGAAATTACTATTTACTACACAAATATAGCATCACGCCTGTATTCCCCGAAGGATTAGGCAGAGGTGTGCTATTATACACTTACATTTCGTCGTCGGATGTCGTTACTGTGTCCCATGTTGCCATCTGACTGCATCTACTCCGAATTTCCCTACATTTTGTCCCACCCGGGAATCAATTCTTGGATCGAACTCGGCAGTTGCGTTTGCAACCACTAGACTGTACTTACTGTTATGTTTTACTTGACACGGACTTATATATATTATATATATATATATATATATATATATATATATATATATATATATATATATATATATATATATATATATATATATATAATATTCTTCAACTACTATATTGCAACATAAAACATTTATTTTTTGCTTTTTAGTTAGTGTTGCTTTTGAATTTTTTGCAGTCGGTTATTTTTGTTAAAAAAAAAATATTCTCTATCACTTAGTAACATTGAATAAAGTGTTAAGTATGCAGGGACATAAAATAAATATGAAGTTTTCTAAGGAAAATATATTTGATTTCTAGTAGAGTGGTGTATAAAATTAAATAAACTTACGATAAACATTAATTCATATTAAAAAAAATAACACCTTTTAAAAAAAAAGTTGCCTTTCTTCTATCCCCCAAATAGATCTACTATAAAATAATCTTAAAAAAACAATGAAAGCCTTAACATGTCATTATTCAATAAATAACATTAAAATAACCAGCTTAATTAGTAAAATAAAGGATCCGAGCATAAGTAAAAACACCGAATATAACATTAACACAAAATAACAACGTATTCAACAAACCCGGTTCATATAACATAACATAATAGGAACCACATCAATGGCCGACCATTTGTCCCTCATTAAACAACTCAAACCCTTTTTCTCACGTCGACGTCGACATCTCATTGTCATAATCCAGTTGATATGACTGGTATTTGTGTTTTATCAAACGGGTTAAGGTGATGGAGAATATTTGGAGCATCACTGACCAGTAGGAGCGGCGAGTGTTGGCCGTTGGCTGAAATATTAATACTTTAAAAAATGTTTTTATTGCTGTTTTATTGTGTTACTATTAGCTGTCGTCTCTGACTTCGTATGCGTGTCAATTTTCCAATTTTTCTTTCCCAAAAACCTTATTAAGAATAAGTAAAATCAGTCCAGCCGTTCTCAAGGAAAAGCATTTAATTTTTATTTATATAGATTATGAGCTTGGTGTCTTCCTCAAGAGCCTTTTACATTTATCTCGCTCTGTTGCGAATTCGGGTCAACCCTTTCATCATCACGCCTTCTCCATCTGGACCTGCTAAGTGGCCTGCCGGTGTTTTGTCGACTATTATTTCGTAAACTCTATTTTGCATGCTTGACTAAAATCACATTCGTTCACGTGTAATTTGCGTTACATCTATATTTAGTTATCAAAGACTCACGATCACACAGTATATATGCACTGTTATTTTTTATTCAATTCGTTTTTACACGTTTTTTTAATGGACGCCGTTTTAGTATTAATAGGCTTCCCACGTGCATATTTTTATTTCGATCATAAACATGAATGTTACACTCAAATATTCATTCATTCATCATTTATATTCAATCTCAGTAAATAAATATTTCATCCGAGAGTTATTGTATTTTTCGTTAAAAAATTCTCAGTTGCAAACTTGAGTATGGAATTTCAGTCAGTGGTAACAGTCTTGGCCGCTATTAAATAGGACTTTAATAATGGCATCGGCGAAATTTGGTAGTACAGTGAACTATAATAGTAAGTCCGTGCCTAACCTTTCAAAAACAGGGGTAATATGTTATAAATTTTATTATACAGTGGCCAATTCTCGCAACCATCACTTGACCCACATATTTTCTCACACTTCCGTATTAACAAACAAAGGGTAGGTACTTAATTCGCGTCTGAACGTCCCCTTTTTGTTAATGTACATAACTTATTGTAATAGAGTGTATAACTGGCTCCTTATTACAATACATTGTTTTATTTTGATTGCATCCTCTTGTAGGTATGAAAGTAATTTTATACGGTTATACAGTCTTTATGACGTTATATTTGTGAGTTGTACTCACAGAATAAACAGATGAATATCTTTACTTTTTATTGCTTTTTCCTCATAATGTATGTCTAGTGAGAGCACGGTTTCCTTCCAAATTTTCTCGATGGTGTGCGTAATCCACCAATCTGCAATAGGCTAGTACAATTAACCAAGGCCTTAATTCATCTTAATAGTTTTAGACCACGCCTATGTCCAGCAGTGGGACTGAAATAAGCTGAAATTTTGTTAAGACACGAAAACTAAGACCATGTTAGACAAATCTTTGTCTGTAGTCCCGGTACATTTCATAGATATTTTTATGGCACATGGGACATTTTGCGGCACGGAGTAGCCTTGTCACAACTTGACTGTGACAATATTGGAGATTCGAGATCGATCGACTTAATTAGTTGCTATTAGACGATTGACCTAAAACCGAAGTAATTCGACTTTCATTTACAATTGTCTTATCGGTTGTAAGTGCAGCTGCTGAGCGTGAGGTACTGGGCTCAATCCCCTCTCATCATCAGCCAGAAGACGTCCACTGCTGGGGGTTTGCCATAATCCCCACGCTTGGCAGGCGGCTTGGGGATCGCAGTGGCTCACCGATTAGTGAGAGGACGCTGCTGCCCGTCCTCCGGTGTCTGGCCGCAGTTTGAAGACGTACCCGGGTCATGCAATCCCCTCTAGCAATGTGTTATTTAGAAAATCCTCATTAGCAGCCCGAAGTTTGCCGAACCCTGGCACATGGAAATAGCTTACCCATCATAGGGAAATGTGGATGTACGACAAAACTCCTCTGGATTACAGATAGCAAATCAACATTTTGGAACGTGGAAACTAGAGTTTATTTATTAGTGCCTAAAAAATGGTTTACATGTGTAAAAATATATTTGATTTGATTTGAGCCACCACCATATTTAATGTCAAACCAAAAACAATGCGCGCGCACGATTTTTTCATACGTTTTCAGCTTAACAGAAACAACGACGGAGGTCAACAAAAACTCGTGCCCCTAGTACTGAAAGGTAAACAAGATTGTACCCTGAACTTTTGTCCCGTATATCCGAGCTTTTCTGTTCTAGAGACAAAAGCTCGGACTTCGATCTAGCACAATAGCAGCGATCAGACTAAAAGATTTGATGTAATTGTTTTCTTAAAACAACTTCCTATTGTCGGTTGTTGAAAAAATGTATCGATGCTTTTAATTGTGATTGCGATTCAAGGAAAATGACATTTTGTTATATTTTCTGTATGATTTGTTTGAGTTTTTTGTTTGATACAGTTTCTTTATACATAAACTCAGTATTTAATTTTCTGAATGTCTACATTGTTGGCCAAAATGTTTTTTTCATTTATGAAATGACAAGCATGTTTACATAAAAAAAAAAACAAGTGTCTATCGGAAACTTTTGAAAATCGAATAAAGTTTCAAATGTATATCTGACCATTGGTGCATTCTTTTTTTAAATCCTCAGTCATCGTATTCAAAAGCAATCGTAAATTTTTATATTTTTTTTAAATTCCTTTTTTACACTGATTGTTTTTGTATTTCCTCACTCCTTTATTGTAAGTATCTACGTAGGTATTATAGTATTAAAGGGCACATAGTTCTTTTTTCCAGACAAAGCAATGCCAGATTCACCTTCGATACGCGCTGAAAATATCTTTAACGACGCCAATCATATCGATTTGTCAAGCTCAAACACAGTAATCATGTTTTTTTATGCTTTGATTTTACTTCACTGATATTTTTTTTTTCTTTACGATCTTGTCCAATCCAGAACCTGCTTTAATTTTGAGTTATATCAATTGCCCCTTTGTTCTAATGGTCTCAAGTGTGGCTTCTGAGCGTGAGGTCTTGGTTTCGATTTCCTGGTCGGACAAGTGTTATTTGATTTTTTATCTTTTCTTACATAAGATTTCTTATATAACAGCATCGGCTGTATGTACAAATACTTACACATCTGCCTAATACTTTGGGGTAATATAGGCGTGATGATATTTTATGTTACATTAACCCTACTGTTTCGAAACTATGGTAAAGTCGGCTTCTAGTCTAACTAAATACCGCTCTGTAACAAACCGATTGCCATTTCACCGACATCCGAAGGTTAGACTGATTGTCAGACCTACGCCCTGACTGCCCCTAACCACTGACATAGGTATTCCAAATGCAACTGGGACTTCAATTGCTGCAACGGCTTCTATTTCTCTCGAAAGCGCAGTTAAATCACGGCCTTATATCCCTTCACCAAAGACCTGATGATTGTTTAAAAAAATCTTATCCTCTAGAACTTAACTCTCAGATCCAAATTTCCAATGGCCAGATACAATTATACTGCCGTTAATTTGAAATTGGAACAGTTTTTGTATGGATTAGAGAAATAATTTATTCGAAATTTATCCAGCCATTGAGAAATCGGCGTTCATTATTCGGCCTAATTGCCAAATATACTTAGTATTATCTTGCTGTATTGAAATAGCACTGAACTTTCGCAACACTTAAATTGCCTAAAATCGCCAACCTTTGCGAGTGTCTTTATCCAAAAGCACCAATTAACTAAGCAATTATTAGCCTAAGTTTAAAATAAAGTGGATAATTTATTGTAATTATTACAAAAGTTTGTCAGTCCTAGTCAATTAGAGCATTGATAGCCTAGCGGTTGAATGCTTGCCTTACATGCAAGAGGGTCTGAATTCTAATCCGGCCAGCAGCTCTGACTTCGGAATCATGTGCGGATCAGAACTGATTATCACTTGCGTGTATAGTGAAGGAAAACATTGTGAGGAAACCTGCACACCTGAAACGTCTCCATAAACCTTCCGATGGTGTGTGTAGTCCGCCAACCTGCACCAGGCCAGCGTGGTGCACTAAGGCCTCACATATTCTCATTCTAAGAAGAGATCTTTCCCCAGCAGTGGGAAAGTAATGGGTTGAGTTTATTTATTTATTTATTTATTTATTATCCGTCAGTCCGTGTATCCAAATAGAACAAAACATCTTAAGATGCATTACTATTGGCTAAAAAATATATATATAATTGAACAACTGCGTCATAATAACCTACTACAGTCAAAGTGATCAGATGATTGGAAAAATAAACCTTATCCCGTAGAAGAAAGACTCGTTTTAGACTTTAAAAAATGAAAAACCTTTTTTTCTTTTCATTACTGTTACGATATGATCATTGACCAATCTAACTGCAGTGGATAATACTTTTTTTTTAAAGAAAAACATTTTCCCACTCTCGGTTTTCTCCTGTGTCGTGGGTACAGTTTACAAACATCTCACATGCACACACAACGAGACCTGAAACAACTATCTGTAGATCATACAAATATTTGTTCCGTGCGAGGATCAAACCCGCGACACGTAGTGCAGAACTCAATCTCTCAATAATTGCGCCAACTGAGCCAACATGACACTCAAAGAAGAAGGTTGGAGTATCCAGTTTAGTCGAAACAACTCGACCAACTTTGGTTAAAAGGTATTAGAAAAACAACGAATTATATAAACATGTGTATATAACATACCATATAATAAGAGCTACATTAAACGAAGATTCTTCACATGAAAAGGACCATTTTTCGAACGAAACTTGTGTTTCGGTCAGATTGATCGTAGATGGCGTTGATTCAGTTGATGTGTAAGTCCAGCAGCTAACTGGCATTAACTGAGTTGATACATCTTCGGTGTAGCCCTCTAAGTCCGGCCGTATTAAACACATATGCCGCTCTCTCTAACTTGTCCTGCTGGGCAATCTGGCTCGCACGGCTTTCCATCGGTAGTAACTCCAGCCATACAACCATCCCCAAGCCTTCGACCGTCAACAATGTTGTCATCCGGCAAGTCGTCTTGGCAGTTGATTCTCGCTACCATTATTAAAGCAAGGAGCATTAGAAACTTAATCATGTTTTTTTTTCGTGGTTGGTTATTAAAAAATATACTTTAAAGTTGTTGCAAACGAAGCGTTTATAACAATATATTGGAGTGAGTATTGCCAGCTATTTATATGTGCGTTCATTATTATATTAAATTTATGTATATGTTAAAATTATTCATGATTTTTTAATAAAAAAAATCAATTATTTACGGTCATTAAATTTAATTTCATCCCCAAATTTCATGCCTCATAAATTGACCTGATTATACTAGAGAAAAATATCTTTTTATTTTTCATAGAGAAAATACTATTTTAATTATCTCTTATTGTTGATTACAAAACGAATTTTCATTAAAGTTTGTTAGAGCGCAATCTACAAATAATTTTGTCATGCTTAACATTTTTATTTTTTCATTATACTCTTGCCAATTTCTCTGTCATTTCATGATTAATATAATCCTATTTGATCTTAAAGCTTTCCGTCCATTACATCGTAATAAACTTTGACCTTAACAGAAGCGTATCAGGCAAACTAAAATTATTTGTATGGGGCAATGCTCACTGGACCGTTCCGGCACCAATCATACTATGACCAAGTCGTCTCGTTTCTAAAACAAATAAAAATCTACTTTATGCGGTTTATTTACAAGGTTCATTAATGCGTGATCGTATTCTTTTGTCTGATATTGTCCTATACCTGTAGGTGCCTCTTAAAAATATAAAACTGTGCACAATCCTGCTTTGTATTCATATAATAATAATAGACCTTAAGAATTCCTGAAATGTCTCCCAACTTACAATTTAATTTACGCTTCATTATTTTCCTTGGTAGAAGGCGAGCAATATAACTAAATAGGCTGATTGCCTATTTCACAAATCAATTGCAATTTTAAGTGTTATGATTAAATAAATTACATACTGTATATAATACAGTTACTTAGAATCGTTCTTACTGCAGACGTATTGTGATAGGCATGTATTTTATTATTGAAAAAATCTAGTTTTTTTTTTTTTGTTATTGAAGAAATCAAAACCTTTCTTTTTTTGTAAGTCTTTTTCGGTCCTTTCGAGATGAGTACACGAGACACGCTCATGCCGTTGCTGGATGCCCAGTATGCGCCAGATGGTTATCAGGTTTCGTCACCTCGTGAAGGCTCGTAGCACCTCCAATTTTAAGTGAATTTAATTAATTATGTGGTAACACTGCAGGCCTGCCGGAATAACACGAATGTCAGAGTTCCCACACCTGGCGGGTTAAAATTGTATGAAAGGAAACAACCTTTTGATGGATGCCAAACACAAATATATCAACATCACTAAAGACTTGAGTAATTTTGAAATTCGAATAAAGATTCGACATTCATAAAAAATGTAATAATGTACATAAGTACTGCCTCTATTTTCCGAAAGGTTAGTGATGTGTTTTTTTTTAGCATACCACACTTATGTGTGGGACCGCCTTTACTGCACTTATATGAATATGTAGGGTGGGCACACGCATCGTGACCGCCGATGGGCCTAGCTGTCATTTTGTAATGTTTAGTATACAATAACAATATTATATTGTAGTCTTTTTATCCAATAAACCATCGTACGCAGAAGCCGTTGTACAGAGTGAACTGATATCATATAGCAAGCCTATGGCCATCTACCGAGCGGAATTACAAACTCGAAGCAGCAACTAAGGATAAAAATTTCCATAGAAAACTCAATAACACTTGGCCCTAGAACTGAAACTAGAACGTTACCCTCAACAGCCAAGATTGAGACGACAAGATCAATGGCCGTTATCATTCAAAATGACAGAGAGAGAGACTCAAAAAAAATTTAATAAACATAAATTACATTTTTAATTAACTTCAAGGTTAATAAAAGAGTTAGGTCTCATAGACATTAACTGACAAGTACAGTTAGCACTAATTGGTTACCTCCCTCACGTTTTAACTTGGTACGTGACCAATGTTTAAGCAGCTGTCTCTGGGCGTAACCAGTACTGATGCAGCTGTGTGTGTCCTCAATCAATCAAGTTATCTCCCAAGTTCTGTGAACGCATGCACTTAAACCAAAAGGTTTTGACGACATAACAAAGTTTTTTTTTTTTGTTATTGTGGTAAAAGTTGCTAAAATAGTATGGTAATATTTGAAGTCAAGGACGATAATATTTTTACTGATACTGTTAGTGTACCATCCCACAGCTGGGCAGATTACACAAACCCTCGAAATCGACGAGATCCGACAGTATGAAATTATTTTTCAAGACTGACAAAATTATAGTAAAAGCTATTTAACCATGTGTGTTCGGCAGCCTAATTACCGATGTAGCGACAGGCGTAGATCGCACGATAACTTCTGTCAAACGTCATTTTTGTGACATACATATAATGTGTTGGTTGACAGTGAGATTGTTGTCGCGTGGCTATCGCGTTGCTCTCGCTTTTTTACATAATTAAGCTGCCATGTCTAAAACAATTTCTAAATGATTTAAAATTTTTGATTTTAGATTATTTTTATAAATAAGCTACATAAATGGTTAAACACTAGTAATTTTTTTACGGTGTAAAATAATTCACTGACATACAGACACATATATATATATATAGACAAACTTGTATAAGTGTACATAGCATTCACATAAAACGACATTAGACATGGATCTATATTTAAACATCTTTATATACTACGTTTTATGCATATACATATTATTCATATTCCCTCATGATTTCCTGACCATTCTCTATTTAATTTGTTACGTTCGTCCTGCCATCTCTTTTGTGGTCTGCCGGAATGCCTTCTCGCCATATCAGGACTCCATTTACTGGTAATCTTGGGCGATTATTCTAATAATCCTATCCTATCCTTCCTACCTATAATATTATAAATGTGAAAGTTTGTGAGGATGGATATCTTTTCATCCTCACAAACTTTCACATTTATAATCCATCCATTTATAATCCATCTGGATGTATGGATCTTTGTTACTCTTTCACGCCAGAACGGCTGAACGAATCTGGATGAAATTTGGCACAAAGATAGATTATAGTCTGGAATAGTACACAGGGTACTTTTTATCCCGGGAAAATGCACAGATTCGTAATCCACGCGGGCGAAGCCGCGGTCGGAAGTTAGTACTTTAAATATTAAAAAAAAAAATTAGACTTTGTTAGTCTTACTTTACTGTACTGCATACGTATTAATATATTATTTATTAAGGGTGATAAAGATAAAGATATTTATTCGCCAAGGATATGGTACAGTAGTTGTTACAAAATAAGATATTCCAGACAAATGCGCTACTATAAAAGGCATACGAGTTTACTTAATTCTAGGTTACATTAAACATATCTATTACAGACTGCATACGGCAATCGGGCACTAAAATGCCGCACAGTTGTCAAGAAAGGCGCTAAACGTTTCAAACTCTGTCGCCTCAAGACCCTTGACGCCAAACGCCGCCTCCGAAATCTTGCTTAAACCCGTCTTACTATTTAATTATATTTACTCCTAGTGTAAGAAAGGCCAGTCAAATCTCTGATCGTTTCAAATCTCACGAACACTTTTGTGATTGACTAAAAAACAATAGAAATCATCAACAATTTAGTATCTATTATTTTGTCTTCTCCTTGCACGGGACTACAGAGTTCCGGACATTTAGAAAGCGTGCATGGGGCCGAAGCCAACACGTAGAGGCCCTTTTAGACAGCTTTAATGAAATGTTATGGTGACATACCCAGCGATTTTCCCTGTATGCACTACAGAAATGCACCCAACGATAATCCCTGGAGTTGTAGGACTATTGCAGAATATGTGGAGAAAAATTACTTGGGGTATTGTGATGGGATGTTCGTGGACTAGGTTTACCTAGTTACTTAGAAGACTACGTCACAAATTGAGCGTGGATGAAAGTGGTAGTCGATGTATTAGTCTATGGTAATTGACGACACGGTTGGCGCAGTGGATAAGCGATTAGCTTTCTGAGCTATGTGTCGTGGGTTCGATCCCCGCACGGTACAAATATTTGTATGATCTACAGATAGTTGTTTCGGATCTGGTTGTGTGTGTATGTGTCATGTATGTTTGTAAACTGTATCCACAACACAGGAGAAATCCTAGTTTGTGGCGAAGATTTTTAAAGAAAAAATTAAGAATAAAAACTATTGACAAGACTTGTCTAAATACATATCCTAAGTTTTATGTGAATTAAATCCTGTTGTATATTTCGACTTTTATTATGATTACTTCAATTTAATTCACATAATTAAATAATTAAATAACAGAAAAATAAACTATGAATATCTATAGCACTTACCAAAACAATGTAATATGCTTATATTATTATTTATTTCAGACTTAGCTATAGCCCGCGACTTCATCTGCGTGTATTTATTATTTAACTTTTTTGCTCTCCAAGGTTAAGGTCGGTGACAGATCCTGTGAACCTTAAGCATCAGACAATAAGAGTTATTTATGAATGGACGTACTATGGGCCGCGCGGCCCATAGTCGAGTTCAATTAACGTTTTGTCGCAGTAGTAAAAATAAATGTATGTCCTTCACCAGTTCCCAGGCTACCTCTTTGTAAAATATCAGATCGGTGGTTTACTCGTGATGAGGTAACAAACAGATAGACATAGTTACTTTCGCATTTATAATAAAGTTTTTTCTACACATTGTGTTGGTAATATTGCTTATAGACTATTTTAATAACATTTATATAATTAAGACTGCCGTATTGGTCTAGCAAACGCGAGATCCTGGGTTCGATTCCCGGGTCGGGCAAAAATGTTATTGGGTTTTTCTGTATAAAAATTCTCAATAGCAGCACGGAGTCTGGAACTGTGTCCGGTAGATGGTAATAGGCTCGCAATATTACATGGGACTCAATAACGGCATTGGTGAAATGTTGGTGTCCAATAGTACACCTCTGCCTAACCCTTCGAGGATACAGGCGTAATGCCGTTATACAATTAAATTAAACAATATAGTTATACAACAGTTTATTCATAAACCTATGTCCATTACCCGCACCGGTCCAGTACTCCAGGAATCAGCCACACTTAGCACATCAGTCGATCACTCAACTACTGCGCCGACCGTGCCGTCACTTTGAAAATTAACAAAGGTAAACAGTGTAATAAAAACGGTAACTAGTAGTGTAGAGTCAGCATCCAAAATATGTATACACATAGTGAAATTCAAACGCTTATTCTTGTAAAACGATTGTTTAAAATCATAAAATTTAAATGACTATGTATTTTTATGTATCCGCAGATACTATGTGCAAAATTGGTCAAGATTTCAACCACTGTTTCCTCTAAAAATCGCTTTTGAAGTTCAATAAGTCATCATCTGCCTAGCCTTTTCCCAACTACATTGGGGTCGGCTTCCAATCTAACCGGTTGCGGCTGAATATCAGTATTTTACACAGAGCAACTGCCATCTGACCTCCGCCACCTCTTAACTGGGAGACACTGATACTCTAAAGTTACACTGGTTGTCAGACACCCGTAAAGACTGTCACAAGTCTTCGTATGACACCCGGAACTTACTGCTTAACGTGCTTTCCGAGGCACGGAGGGGTCTCGATATGTGATAAATGGTCACCCATCCAAGGACTGACCGCCTCAAGCGCTGCTTAACGTCACAGAACTACCGATCTGCGCGGTAGCTACGTAGCTACGAACTCCTCATCCTTTTGAATTTCATTAAGTGTATTCAGATTAAGATATTGGCCAAAGAACCAAGGTCACCGACATAGCTCTCAAGATTTGCAAGCTGAAGTGGCAATGTGCAGGCCACATCGCTCGAAGAACGGACAACCGATGGGGAAGAAAGGTTCTTGAGTGGCGACCACGAACCGGAAGACGCAGCGTAGGAAGGCCTCCTACTAGGTGGACCGACGACATTGTGAAAGTCGCGGGCAACCGATGGATGCAAGTGACGGAATGTCGTTCGATGTGGTGGTCTAAGGCTGGTTGATGATGATGATGACGATGATGATGATACATATTATTGAAGCTGGCTGTACAGAACAATATTGCATGACGTTTGGGTTACGTTAAGGGATAGTAAAAGGGATATTTCACTACTACATTTAGCTAACATACCCAACAGACAGTCACCAGGACTGAAGAAAAAGATTACAGGTATTAAATCACGATTTACTCACTGACCAACAATACGTTACCCTCAATCAAAACCCCGTCGACAGGTGATTATACATATAGGTACGTTCATTTTCATACGGATATATGTACATAATATAACATCACGCGTCATCCCCCTGAAGGGTTAGGCAGAAGTGTACTAATGTACACCCACATTTCACCAATGTTGTTATTAAGTCTCATATTATAATGATAAGTAAACTTATTGCAATTACAATACAATACAATACTTGGTACGAACACCGAGTTGCTTCAGAGGTTTTCAGAAAAAACCAGTATCAACCAACCGTGTTGCACGTTCAATCCTTGCATGGAACAAATATATTTTGTATGATCTACAAATAGTTATTTCGGGTGTGTTTATGTGTGCATGTGACATATGTTTGTAAAAATGTACCCACGACACAGGAGAAATCCTAGAGTGGGGCAACGTTTTTATTAATAAAAAATTGGTTTCACTCAATCCGACCCTAGGATCGAACTCACGACCTCAGGCACTGCAGCCTCGCTTGCGACCTCTAGACGATTAAGTCAATGCAAATATACATATGTGTTAATTTATATACCCAAACATAGAAGTTGTACCTATCTCTACTATTATGTATCAATAAATAATTTAGCCCAACAGTCGGACTAATTTTCCCATAGCTGGACACAGCCACGGCCTCTTCTTAGACTGAGAAGAATTAAGCCTTTTATCTACCAGATAAGATACCGGTTTCAGAAAACCTTCTACGCTTTGCCCAGCCTGGGAATCAAACCCAACAACTCACGCTCAGCAGTCGCGCATAATACCGCTGGTAGTATACCTAAGAAAGTTCATTTTATAATTCTAACAAATCCACTGTCAATGTCAAGCAGTGCATTTAATATATTTGACCTCGTTTAGAAATACGACACCTAACTGCCTTCCTTCTGCGTTTGCTTTAAAATCCTTTTTAAGAATCGGCAATATGTGACCTGCAGTAAATGGGTTAACATTGAAAAGATTGTGGAAGCCAAGCGAACACTCATTTATCGAAGAAGTTGTGCGGACTCGGGGTTTCGATTTCTGAACCGCAAAAACCGCATTAGATATATTCATCGTACTATTAGTATCATCTAACAGGCATCTAGATATTATATTTTTAATTGGATCGATTTTTTGGATCTGTGTTAGCATGATAACATAACATAACGCCTGTATTTCCCGATATTTCGCCAATGTCATTATTGAGTACCATGTAATATGCGAGCCTATTGCCATCTACCGGGCACAGCTAAACTCCTTGCTGCTATTGAGAATATCCATACAAAAAACCCCAAATAACACTTTGCCCGACCAGGGAGTTAAACCCGGGACCTCACGCTCAGCAGTCGCCCTTGTGACTGTAGCGTCTACTCGCAATATGGCAAAAAGTAAAGCGCCATCTATCGGAGTGAAGCTACCCTGAATCACATTATCAGAGTTTACAACGATTCTAACATATACCTACATATACGAATGTCCGACATCAACGACCTTGCCTGGTCGGAGGATCGCCATACGTTGTTCCTCCACACGACCACTAGACTTGAGACAGTTTGAGAGAGATATAAAACAAATAAAACCAGTCCATAGCTGTCCCACTTGGGCACAGGCCTCTTCTCGGAATGAGAACGTTTAATCTTAGTCCACCACGATGGCCTGGTCTGGATTGAGAGACTACACACAGTACACACACCACCAGATTTCCTAACGATGTTTTCATCAATAATGAAATTCTGATCGTCACATAAACTCGAAAAGTCAAAGATGCGTTGCGGATTTGAACTGTCTGAGTTCAAATTCCTGCATGAAACACAAGCGTTCAACAGCTTGGCTCTCACTACATTTTTCATGACAAGACAAAGTTCAAATAAAACCAACGTCACTTTGAAATTTCGCATAAATATTCTATGAAACTGTTCGAAAACTATACAGGTAATGTAAAATTCAAAATGTTCGAAACTACAAGAACATTTAAAAATCGGATTCCCGTCTAAATTTCCATCGCTTTGAATCAAATAAATATCACTTCTATACATAGAGTATTGAATTGTGCTACAATTTTAGTTCGTGCTAGCGTTTGATTTGACTACTTACAGACGCGGGAGTTAGAGAAGCGCTGTGATCTCCGCCAGACACTTTTGTATCATTTCGCTTTTTATTGCTTTGGGGTGAGCAAATATATAGATGGCTTTGAAAGGTACTGCAATTCCGGGAATCGTTTGAAAGAGGGAAAATTATACGAATGTGGATTTTTGAAGAAATAACTGTAACATACAGACTGGCAGCCTAATTACCGATGTAGCAATCAGTTTGCGACTGGCGTAGATCGCGCGATAGTTACTGTTAAACATCATTTTTGTGTCATATATGTATTGGATGACAGTGAGGCTTCTGTCGCGTGGCTGTCGTGTTGCTGTCTCATTTGTTACGTAATTAGGCTGCCGTTCTTTAACAACATCATAGCATATAAACCGTCATTTTCTGTTGGAAAATCGTGATATCGCACGTTAATATAGCTTTCATATACATACTTGTCTTCAGCCCGACCTACGATTTTGTCACGCTAGAACATATTTTTCGTTCGATATTATATATAACTTTTTTTTTTAGCTTAGCTGTTACCAGATCAAATCTTTTGCTCGTAAAATCATCATAAAATTTAATTTTAGCAAATAGGTACTACACATCACTATATATCGTGAAAAAGTGCCTTACTATGGCTACAAAGAAGAGAGGGAGAGGCACACCGCAAACTACCTGGATGACAAATGTCCCGAAGGACATACAAAAGCTTGGCCTTACGGATGACGATGCTTACCAGCGAAGTGAATGAGGCCAAAAGATTAAGAAAGCCGACCCCGCGTAACGGGAAGAGGCAAGGACAAAGGTGGAAGGTACTATACAATACATCACTACATAATGAACACCCTTCTGCTACAGAACAACGCTCTGATAACTATGCAGAAGGTAGAAAATATACTAAAAACTCCCAAAAGCTAGAAGGCTATTATAGAATTACATGTTGTTGTAACAAAGTGTCTGCTACTAATAAAACTGGAATAAAACTGGAATAAAACTGGAATAAAACTGGAGACATAAAAAGATAAAAGACGAAACTTTCAGAAATCTTTATCATGTTTGCAAAAGTCTTTAGTAAATACATAATACGTACAGGTTTATAAAAAAAAGAAACTTTTTTTTAATAACACTACATCCAAAAGTACCTGAGTAAAGAAAAAAACATAAAGCATAAATCAGCATAAGCCATAAACTAAAACTCAACATGTTTGTAAAGTCTTATAAGTATTCAAAATGTAACAATTGAATAGAACTATCTAAAACATACATCTATTGAAATAATAACACATGTGTAATAAAACACTATGAAACTTCAGTAACAATAACTTGAAAAAAGAACAACAGTATGCGCGAGTGCACCACCCAATTTTATAAAAAAAAAAGAACTCGCGAGACTGGTCCAGTGACGGATTCAACAGTTTTGCGCGCGCCTCAACCCACCCCCTCAGTACACTCTGTGCCGTCGGACTGCACGCACGCCCCTACTCAAACACATCTTCACCGATGTTCTAGATCCAAAAAAACGCGCGTCTATTATTCGAAAATTAAATTCAGCCGTTCTTTTTATAAATATTTTAAAGTGTCGTGTGCCAGTGTTTGCGCGTATAATGTGGTACATTTCAGAAGTTGGGTAGCAGAAATGTCATCGCTCCGATGATAAAATGATTGAAGAAATTAGGATTTGATCGTGTTACTGCCAGGTATTGTAATTTTCTTTATATTATTACTGTTTTCGTATGTTATTAAATTTTTTAAAAACTAATTTAACATTACGCCCAACTACCCAAAAATCATCCTCAAAAATCTGTGACTGAAGTTTTTAGACACCACGATATACAACGCATTTTTATGCATATAAAATATATTTAACCATACTATTTAATTCCGAACAAACATTTCATTTCATTTATAATTTTAAGGAGACAAAAACTGGCAGGTATATTAGCAATAAACTTTTCAGAAACAATAAAAAAAATACTTCGATGTTTTTCAATAATATTTCTGTTTCATGAAAATAATTTTATACACCCTATTATCGGCCCTACCTATTTGTTATAGTAATCTTCTTCAAACGATTTTCGGTAAGTGATGTGACACTTATAAGGGTGTAATAATAATTATCAATATGACCCTGAAACATTCACTTAATAATAATTCAGGGCCATATTATTTGACAACTTTTTTATCATATTTTGTATAATTCTAAGTAGTGATTATGGGTCACTTTATTATTTGTTAATTTTAGACACATTTTTTTAATATTGCCTTAAATAATATTTTGGGGTTAGTTAAGAAAATAATTATTATTTAAAGCTATGGAAAAGGATAAAATTCATAAATAGCAAGGAATTATTTTCATAGCCTGCCTAACATGGACTTAAGACATTAATTCAACTTTGAATAACGAAAGATAGGTATATAGTAAAAAATAAATAGAAGCCTAATCCGCCTTATCGAAGCATAAAACCGATGCCTCTGAATACAATTTCCATTCACGGCAATTTACTAATTAGATTTTTCAGGAAAATAAAATTGAAACCGAGTCTTTCCGAAGGGTGTCGTATAAAAGGCGAATAAGCGGTTCTAATTTCAAAAGCATCACCAATATCGTGTTACATAAGGTTATATTAATATGATGATGAGAATATTTAGGTTTCCTGGGTTTCTCAATCAGACAGCTGTTAATATAGCTTATTTTTTACCAATTATCTTTTCACCTCAATTGCCCGAAAGTGTTAATAATGAAAAAAGCACTAAAATATGTCTCCTATTAAAAAAATACCAGAACCACAAAGAACCAAGAAAGGAAGTTAACAAAACAATTATATTTGGTATTAAAAATTATTATTATATCAAATATAAAGTTACTTTTTGTGCTCGTCTATTCATTGAAATATACTGGTCCCCACGACACAGGGGATCCAAGTATGGGGTCCAGTGAATATAATTGTACTAGTTTTATGTTTGAGATATTAAAAATATTATTCAATATAAACATACTATACTACATAGGTACATACAAAATCCTGGCAACTAACAAACGAGAAAAGCGAAAGCCGTTAATTATAAGAATTCATACTTATATTCCTTTTTTGACATTGTTATCAAACCTCACCTGAACGACCTCTAATAGATTTTAAATAAGAACTTACGAACAAACATAGCACAAAGGACTTATGAAAAAGTTAATTTAACACTAGACTGGTTTTAACTTTTTCATCTAGGCAGCCATTTTGTTTAATGTTATTAAATCTTGCACAGTTACTCAGTCCTTTTATATATTTAAATATTTTATAACCTGAACGGCGTAGTAACTTTGTGTTTTAGGTCTTTAAAACAGCGCGTTCAATACCTGGAATAGAACTTTATTTATTTTTCGTGGTACGCTTTTTCATCTGCTGACTCACTATATACCAGCTATCATATCGTCGCTGCGTTTGCCAAGATCCATATGTGCAATTTTTTACGAAAAATAATCTCTTTTTTAAGTTTTTATAATCTGATATAATTTTATAGAGTTGTGTGTCTAATAAATGTCTTCAATACTGCATTGTCAGTTATTTTATTAAATGTATTGTTTAAAAAATAATTCATTTTTTTTTTTAAATAAACTTTGCCATTTTCGGCATACGGCTTGCGGCTAAATGTTGATGTACAATAGTACATCTCTCATCTTCTTACTATAACATAACATAGCATCACGCGTGTATCCCCGAAAGGTTAGGCAGATGTGTACTATTGTACACCAATATTTTGCCGATGCTGTTAGTGAGTCCCATGTAATAGGAGGCGAGCCTATTGCCATCTAGCAGGCATAGTTCCAGACTCTGTGCTGCTACTGAGAGTTTCCATGCAGAAAAACCGAATAACACTTTGCCCGACCCGGGAATCGAACCCAGGACCTCACGCTCAGCAGTCAGGCTTACGACTTACGAGGAGCTATTGTCCAACACTTGATGTATGAGGGCTGATCATAAATACATCTCTGCCTTATCCTTTGGGGATATAGGCGTGATGACACTTTTGGTTGTACTTCATCTACAACTCTACTCGCCCACTTAGCAGTGAGTCATTCATAAGATACACAAGTTCACATATTATGTATTTTCATAGTCTGTCGCATCTGTCCGATAAATAAATAATTTTCCTGTTGATATTATGTTTTCCTTCATTCTGTATCAGGAAAACTAAGTACTAATATTTATCACACTTAAAGGCGTCAAAGTGAAGATATTTTCTGGCACATTTCACACAAAAAGCCACACAATATTGTGATAAGGATGAATGCTAGATGGGACTTAATAACGGCATCTGTGCCTAACCCTTTGAGAAATAGAAGCGTGATGCTTATGTTATGTGACAGCCTCATTGGTCTAATGGCACTAAGCGCGGCTGTTGAGTGCAAGATTCTGCGTTCAAACCCCAGATCGGGCAAAATGGAACTGAATTTGTCGTTAAAAAAAAATTGAACTAGCTGCCTGAATTTGTAAATTCCGCTCGATATATGGCAACAGTCTCTCTCTATTACATGTTACTTAATAACGGCGATGGATCTCGGTACGTCCTAAAACTGCGGCCAGACACCGGAGGACGGGCAGCAGCGTCCTTTCACTAATCGGTGAGCCACTGCGATCCCCAAGCCGCTTGGGGGAGGTCTTCGTTCAGCAGTGGACGTGTTCTGGCTGATGATGATGATGATGATGAATAACGGCGACGTCTAAATCTGGATGTAGGTACAATACTTACACCTAATTCTGAAATATAGGCGTGATTTTATGTTATTATATGTAATGCGGTAGATGACTACTAGTCACCTGATTTACTTTTTATAAACTGTCAAAAATGACATTTTCTTCTAATAATATGTGATGACTCGGTTGGCGCAGTGGTTAAGCGATTAGCTTTCTGCGCTATGTGTCGCGGGTTCGATCCCCGCACGGAACAAATATTTGTATGATCTACAGATAGTTGTTTCGGGTCTGGTTGTGTGTGTATGTGACATGTATGTTTGTAAACTGACACAGGAGAAATCCGAGAGTGGGGCAACGTTTTTTTTAAAAAAAAGATAGGTTGAAAAAAGAGAATACTAAAGCGTGACGTCGTAGTTTTACATTGCCATTGACATGTTTACTGTGTGATTTTGATAAATTAAAAATGGAAAGCGCCAAATATAAGCAAGAGATTACGTTTTACTGAGTTTTTAGAAGGAAATCTATTTACCAAACAAGATTTCAGAATTTATTTTTAATAGAGTCATGTAGTCTATTAATAAACACGGTTGGCGCGGTGGCTATGCGGTTAGCTTTCTGCGCTATGTGTCGCGGGTTCGATCCCCGCACGGAACAAATATTTGTATGATCTACAGATAGTTGTTTCGGGTCTGGTTGTGTGTGCATGTGACATGTACCTATGTTTGTAAACTGTACCCACGACACAGGAAAAATCCTAGTGTGGGACAAGGTTTTAAAAAAAAAAGTATTTTTTTCATGTCATCACTATTATTTATACATTTGAGCGCGTGTGGCCTTCGATGAGTAATTGGGCCTTTAGGCGTAAGAACACAGCAACTAAAGTGAGAGAAGATAAACATGATTATTCCACTTAGGGATCATACTAGTAGCTTTATGTCGTGTTTATATATGTATATTACGTAGATATATGTGTTTCAATCTTGTATATAGAACGGCTTCATTACATGTGTGAGTGTATAGCTATGAATTTATTATTCAGTTAATGGTTTAGAAAGTTACGTATTTCAATGTCGAATAATTACATAGTAATATAGCATCACACCTATTCCCGAAGGAGTTAGGCAGAGGTGTAGGTAATATGGCACCCCTATATTTCTTCGATTCAGTTAATGAGTTCCAAATATTACGAGGCTATTACGCTGGGTTTCCGACTATTGTTGTTGAGCCTAGCTATACCAGTTATAATCGACGACGTGGTTGAGAGATCGACTGCTGCACTACGTGTTGCGGGTTCGATTCCCGCACGGAACAAATATTTGTGTGATCTACAGATAGTTCGAGTCTGGGTCTTTGAGTATGTGAATACACAACGTGCCTCGGAAAGCACGTAAAGCCGTTGGACTTGAGCCTAATCTCTCCGGTCGTGTCGGATTGCCGTCCCATCGGACTATTACAGTGAAGGAATAGAGAGAGCACCTGTGTTTGCGCACACACTTGTGCTCTATAATATCTCCTGCGTAGTTAGCTAATCTCCAGTGAGACTGGTCGCCGTCACCGAAATTCGGTCAGGAGAACATTACTAGTTATAATATTATGGACTATAATAATACTGTTCTTATGTGGTTTTGCGCACATTATATAGTTTTTGCTGTTACGGATTGTACTCAGTATGAAACTTTAATTTTAAAAGAGTATCCATGGATTTTCTTGCCGTTTTCTTCTCCATAGGACCAACCCGCACTTTGGAACCGAGCATCTAGAATCACGACGTTTTAAAAAGCGTTCTCGAAATAAAAATATTTGACTTTATCATTTATTGGGCACGATTCCGACCTCCAAACTACTAGAAAAAATCTCCATTCAAAATAATCGATAACGCTTTGCCCAAGCCGATAATCGAACCTATAACACTCAGTCAGTCGTGCTTGAGAACACTAAACCAGTGTGGCAGTTAGTTAATAATTATCTACCTCAATTATCAACTATAGACAGAGAATTTAATTTGAGTTCTTGTTACCCGTCCAATACCAGACGTAAGATATTATTTTTCAGCGACTGCTTCAGCAATTAGACCAGTAATTAGAACTTTAATAGCTCCAATTATGGTTTATACCATGATAAATAGAAAACACTGATTATATATACTGTTATAATTTTGTTTACATTTTGACGGCACGGCTGGCACAATGGTTGAGCGATCGACTGCTACGATACGTGTCGCGGATTCGATTCCCGCACGGAACAAATATTTGTACGATCTATAGATAGTTGTTTCGGGTCTGGGTCTTTGTGTATGTGAATACACACCATGCCTCGGAAAGCATGTAAAGCCGTTGGTCATGCGCCTGATCTCTCTCCGGTCGTGTCGGATTGCCGTCCCATTGGACTATGAGAGTAAAGGAATAGAGAGAGCACCTGTGTTTGCGCACACACTTGTGCTCTATAATATCTCCCGCGTAGTTGGCTAATCTCCGGTGCGATTGGCCGCCGTGACCGAAATCGGTCAGGAGGACATTATTATTAATTTTGTCTAACAGAATCAAGGTTCAAATAACTTTATAATTAATAAGAACAAACAATTCACTGTAAATTATATTATAATATTACATTTTAATATAGATATTTATCTGCGGCATTAGTCTAGTTTGTCCTATGCGTGGTTGCTAAGCATATGGCTCTAGGTTCGACTCCCAGGACAGGGAAAGTAGCCCGCTGTTTGTGACTGTGCCCGGTTGATGGAGGATGGTTTTAATAGGCTCTTTCCCCATTTCACGGGAAATAAATAAGGGCATCGGCGAAATATTCAAATCGGACAAAGAGTCAAACCAATAGGTATCTGCTACGTGTACTTTTTGGAGATTTCAACATTTTGACCATTAGGATAAGTTAACTAACCAAATTTTCGTATAAAAAGACTGCTATGTGACTCAAAGCGTTATACGGTGAACTGTTATCGCTAAATAATGTGTTATGTGCATCAGCCAGACAGCGGCGTGCACAGAGTTTTTAGACAGGGTAGGCAGAACATTTTAAAAGTTTACTTACCAATAATACCTACTGCCTGTTGGTACTGGTTCGTCGTCTTGTCGATAAAATAATGATGTATGTGATTTGCCACCTCAAATATCTTATAATAAATATTTATCTGAGTTATGTAGGGTGGCAGTGTCTTTATTCACCGCACGCCACTGCAGCCAGAATATGGTCAAATAAAATCTGCTATTTGAGACAAAATGTCGAAATCTCCAAAAAGTGCACATAGCAGATATTGGTTTGACAACGACGATGTATAAAGTGTTGAATCTTCTTAAATTCAACACTTTATACTTATTTTATGAACCGAAGCTCTACTTAAAGAAACTGTTCAGAGATATAAATACATTGGTAGGCCACTTTTGTATATTATATATTGAGTACATACTTAATTAAATCTCAAATACTCCAAAATCTGTATTTCATTTACGAACGTAATTCGTTGAGACAGTCTTTAGTTAGCTCATTATTATCGTTTACTCTGTAATTAAGTGCGATAATAATTATACGGCAAACCAACCTTCGAAGTTTGCTAAATTGGCTCTCCCCCCACTAAATAATTATTGGGAACCCCGACTGAAAGACCTGAATTAGAACATTAATTAACTGACGAAAAATTTTAACTGGCATGTGGATCTTAAATACGAGTAGAAATTTTATTAAATATGTTTCTTGAAATTTTATATTAAGAGAAAAGTGGACGTTTGAGAAAATTTCTTGTATAGAGAAATTTAATTGCATTTTCGAGACGTTGAAATACTGTGTTGATTTTTAATGCGATTTTACTCCATACATTGCATCACGCCTGCATTCACTAAAGGGTTAAGCAGAAATATACATATACACAAATGTTTTTCAGATGCCGTGATTAAGGCCCACGAAATAGGGCCCGAATGTATTGCCAAACATTTATTTTTTACATTTCCAAACTCCAGGCTACTCCAAATTTCAATTTCAGAAAATTCCAATCACTTTAATCCGAGAATCAAACTCGGAACCTTGTAACTCAACAGCCAGTATAAAACTATACCAATGATCCAATACATTTCCAAATAAGAAAAAAATATACAACAACACAGAAACTTAATCTCATATACGCTAAACTATCGCCCTCGTACAATTAAATAATAAAACAAAGTCTAACTTACATTCATTTCGATTTTAAACCAAAAAACAAAAAGAAAAACAAATTGTCCTTGAATATTATTACATAGAACTCACTATTATCTGTAACAAAGTAATATAAAAATTAATAATTCAGCCAATAGACTCCAGTAATTACCGACAATAATGGTACGTTCACCCATGATATTGGACAAACGATAATAGAGTAGGCAGTACCCTGTGTCATAACATTTTAGGATGTTTTATAACTTTAATATATTATGAAATCAATATTATATTTTACAAGAATTATTAAAACATTGCCTTTTTGGGTCTGATGATAGCTGCTTAGCGTGAGGTTCCATCCCCGGGCGGGGGGCCTTAGGGGTTGCGAGCGCGCAGAGTGGAGACTCTGCTAGCGCTTTCGTCTAGTGACCCCCGAGAAGACGGCGACACGGTGTGGTCCCGTGTCGCCGTGCACACAGTACCTAGCGAGGGTAACGGTGGAACCTTTCTACAATCTTCCCCGGAACGTACACGAGTGGGTGGCCTCTTTACAGTCACCCCCTCCGGGAAGTGCCGTTCGGCATGACACCGTGGTGGGCTTCGGTGCGGTCTTCTGAGAATTCCCGAGTCCCACCATATGGCGTCGAGGCGGATCACCGTGGCGAGTTTAGCCGGTAGGAGTCCGACACACCGACAACAGTATAACTCTGCATGACCCAGAGATTGAACTCAGGACCCTTATGATATCTATCCCATAGAGACAGATCGCTTCATCATATTTATACCATTAGATATACTGACATTAGTAGCTCTACTCCCTACTGGAAAATACGCGCGCGATACACGCCTATGATCAAAAGATTTCTTTTGAATACGACGCCAGCATTGATACTGCCTATACGTTCCCCGATTTACGAGGAAAAATCAGGTGACTGCGCATTAAATGATCACAGATCAAAGAGCTTCCCTTTAATATTTACAGTACAGCCTCATAGGTGGAGTATGTGTGGAATCTGATCACGATGAAGTGTTAAGATATTTTTTAATCCTATCTTACTTATATTATAAATTTGAAAGTTTGTGAGGATGGATGGATGGATCTTTGTTACTCGTTCACGCCAGAACGGCTGAACGGATCTAGATGAAATTTGGCACAGAGATTATAGTCTGGAATAGCACATAAGCTACTTTTTATCCCGGGATGGGTTCGTAAACTTAGCGGGTGAAGCCGCGAGCGGAAGCTAGTGAAATTATAATTATAAGTCAGTCGAAAGCCAAAGTATATTTTTTTTTTTTTTGGTTAATGGCTTTAGTTTCTCTTCTTTTAAATAGGAGTTGCACCGGCGAAAGGTGGATGTTCAAATAGTACACCTCTGCCTAACTCTTCAGTCTAGGCCGGGCAGTGTAACTTCATCATCATCAGCCAAAAGAAGTCCTCTATTGAACTAAGGCCTCCCCCAAGGGGGGGGGGGGGAGGGTGCCATAATCCACACGCTTGGCAGGCGGCTTGGGGATCGCAGTGGCTCGCCGATTAGTGAAAGGTCGCTGCTGCCCGTCCTCCGGTGTCTGGCCGCAGTTTTAAGACGTACCCGGGTCATCAGTGTAACTTGCTGCACTTTAAACACAAATTTCGTTTACAAACTAATTGACAGATATTGGTTACAGCATAACAATTTGACGTAACTAATGTAAAACGAACTTCCCTAGTCAATCGTTGATGTTGTAGGCATGTTTTTAATTAAAGCTGTGACCCGTCTGCACTCACCAATATGTGGTGAAACAGTCGAAGCTGTCATTGGAAATTCTAACTAAAAATATAGCTTATAAAAGTATTTATTTTGCCAGTCAGTACCACAACTGTACGTTTCGTTAAATGGTTTATCGTCGTTGTCAAACCAATATCAGTTATGTGCACTTTTTGGAGATTTCAACAAATTGTCATATAGCAGTTTTTATTTGACAATATTCTGGCTGATGCACATAGCACATTTTTTTAGCGACCACCTTTCACCGTATAATGCTTTATAGTCACATAGAAGTCTTTTCATACGAAAATATCGTTAGTAAACTAGTCAAAATGGACAAAATGTCAAAATTTTACGGTTACTTTTAATTGGTGAAGAGCCCTCTGCGTCCCAAATGGCTCGGTACTACTTCAATAATTCTAAACACTGCCAATGAAAATTTTCTTAAATACTCAATATCACTTTGCCCGGCCACGCTAATGACACTAAACTAATGAGGCAATCAAAATGACAATATTTTACACAAAAACCTGTGAGAAGTAAAAAGCATTTGTCTTTATATATAATTCTTCTGTACGTGTGTATGTCACTAAACTCCTCCTAAACGTCTGGACCGATTTTGACGAGCTTTTTGTGAATATTTGAGTGCCTCCTGGATGGTTTGGATTCACAATTGAGCCCGGCAGGTGGCACTGCGATCGAGTTCTAAGTTTTTTATTTTTGGGGTTTTTTTATTTTATTTTTTTGCATATCAGAACATATTATAAACCCAAAATTTCACGCCCTACCACCCTCCAATATACGAAAAATTTCAGCGTTCGGGCACGAGGATGTCTGTCGGCAGCCTAATTACCGATGTAACGACAGGCGTAAATCGCGCGATAGCTTCTGTCAAACGTAATTTTTGTGTCAAATAATGTATTGGCTGACATTGAGATTGCTGTCGCGTGGCTGTCGCGTTGCTGTCGCTTTTTTACGTAATAAGGCTGCGGGTCCGCTAGTTGTTCTATAAAATATACGGTGTACGCAATGTTCCAAATCACGTGTTGGATTGACAAACTTGGAACGAGCAAGGAAAATAAACACGATATAAAGTTCGTGCAATTAAAACCTAAAGAGATTTAAAGGAGTTCTTATACGTTGGAGTTGTAATCCTTAAGTAATTACTTTACATTATAATCGTCGCGATCACAAGGTTAAGCAGCGGTGTATTGCTATTAATTACGAAGTGTTACCACAATTCTGTCCGTGTGGTATTACATACAAACTTTGTACCCCCATTTCCCCCCTTAGAGGAGGAAACTAGACTAGAATAAAATGATCCAGTATAAAGTGTACAGTGTGCCTGTCTCGTTTATAAACTTTGTCAGTCTTGTGAAATGAAAACAAACACGACAACTTTAAGTTCGAGTGTAGTTAAAGTGCTTAACAGATTTTAATGAGTTTTTAAGTGGATGAGATTTCTTGAATCTTGGAGCTGTAATTTTAATAACCAAAGGAATATGAAATATTATATTAAATGTTTTGCAAGTTTCAAAACTAACAGGTGAAACTTAGACGCATTAGACGGTTGTCGCGAGTACAGCTGAGGCTGAGAGACTAGGTTTGATTCCCAGGTCGGGTGTTAGATAATTTTTCAGTTCCAACATTTTTAGCAGCACGGAGTTTGGAATTGTGCTCGATAGATGGCAATACGGTCGCCCCCTATAATAATGTCCAATCGAATTTCGGTCACGGCGGCTAATCTCATCGGAGATTAGCCAACTACGCAGGAGATATTATAGAGCTCAAGTGTGTGCGCAAACATAGGTGCACTCTTTATTCCTTCACTCTCATGGTCTGATGGGACGGTAATCCGATACGACCGGAGAGAGATCAGGCGCAGGACCAATGGCTTTACGTGCTTTCCGAGGCACGGTGTGTATTCACATACACAAAGACCTCCTTTGTGCTCATGTTTCATTTTTACATTTATATCATCTGTTCTGGTGTGTACATAAATAAATAAATAAAAAAGACCCAGACCCAAAACAACTATCTGTAGATCATACAAATATTTGTTCCATGCGGGAATCAAACCCGCGACACGTAGCGCAGCCACTGCGCCAACCATGCCATCAAATCAGTTGGCCCCTATACCTAATAACATCGGACTTAATAACAGCATCGGTGATATGCGGGTGTACCATCCTTCACCTCCACCGAACCCTTTGCCGAATCCAGGCGTAATTTTATACTATGCGGATAAAAATGGCGACATGGTCGAAGCCTATTTAAATTCATACGTAAAATATTATATCGTATTTTTTCTAGCACTAGAAACTTAAGAGTATCGTTTAGCTGCCGGCTTCTGGCAAAATTGTCTTGAAATTGTATGAAATATGCGCAATATAGATGCTTGGGCGTTAACGTTTCTTACATCTAAATCTTAACGAATTAGATTTTGGTCTCTATCGTTTTGTCAGATTAAAAATTAGGTCGACACGTTTTGTTTTTACAAAATTTTGATTAATTTAATAATTATCACGAGAGAGAATAAAAACGCGTCGTCAGTTTTGATGGTTAATTATTTCTCAATCTACATATAAACAATATTAAAAAAGCAAAAACGTGACGACCTAGATTTTGACTTGTGTCTATAACATATATAAAAATCAGCAAAATCAGCTCATGTTTAATGGGATAAAAACGTTAACGCATTTTGTATGATTTTTTTTAGCTAAACTATTAGTCTTAAGAGAAAACCGCATTTATCAAAGTTTCCAACTGACAAGTTACCCTCACTCTTTGCCTCCAGTCAGTGAGCTGCAAGGCCACAGAATAGACAGCCCACTGGATCAGATTGTATCGATAAATACTCCGCGCATCACCGCCATTCAAGGTCACAAGCGTACCTGCAATATCTAATATTATAAAAATCAATGTTTGTTTGTCTGTTCGTATATGTATGTATGCGCTGCCATACCTGTTCATCTGATTGCGCTAAAACGTTTTCAACTTATTGATTGCACTTGCGCGAAAGTTATAGGCATAGTACAATAAACTTACAGTAGGTGGCGCGCGTGTCGTAGCGGCAAATATATTTGAAAGGGCATTTCTGCAATTCCACAATTATTTCTTCTGCGGCAGCAATGCGCTGGGTACCACCAAATTATATTATAAAAACAAGAGAATTCTATATATACTTGTCGGAGGAGTCAGTTAAAATGTTTGATTACGTACTAGTAGCGCCATCTATTAGCGTTGAGATAACTTAGTCGTTTAATCAAATTGATAACAGCTGTCATTGAGTCAGTAGTTCGAGTCGAGGTTGTCAATGAACTGTCGCATGTGACGTTTGACGTCTGTCAGATGCCAAGGTGAGACTAATGTGTTAGCGACACGACACATTTGACATCCAGAGCTCGACCGCGCCGGGTGTGTGCACTGATTCTACACGAACACGTGCAACATGGCGGACACCGATGCTATTCCAGATAAAAATCTCTCTGCATCTCCGACATACTAGGCAGACTATAGGTATTGCAGTGATAGTCTTTGTTTTTCTCAGAAATCGTTGTTGGGGTAACGTATTTTACCCACTAGGAATAATTCCTGTATCGTGGGTGCGTTTACAAACACAAATATTCACATGGACATGTCCATACAAATATTTGTTCTATGACGGAATCGAACGCGGGACACGTAGTGCAGCATTTGGTCGCTCAACCACTGCGCCAATCGTGTCGTGTAGTAGGCTGCTTCATTTGTCCAGTGGTCACAAGAGCGACTACTGAGCTTGAGGACTTGAATTCGATACCCTGGTTGGGCAGTGTTATTGAGGTTTTCTGTATAAAAAATGTCCGGTACTACCGGACTCGCCCCCTATAACATGGTACTTAATAACAGCATCGGCGAAATATGAATGCACAATAGTACATCATCATCATCAACATCAGCCAAAAGACGTCCACTGCTGAACGAAGGCCTTCCCCAAGGGAGGGGCGGGGGGGTTGTCATAATCCCCACGCTTGGCAGGCGGCTTGGGGATCGCAGTGGCTCACCGATTAGTGAGAGGACGCTGCTGCCCGTTCTCCAATATTTGGCCGCAGTTTTAAGACGTACCCGGGTCAAGTACGCCTCTGCCTAACCCTTTGGGGATACAAAATATTCATTGATTGATTGATAACAAACAGTGCTTATCCCCACGGATTGATTTGTCTGCCATTTAACCGTGCCTCTAGCACTAGTCATTTTACAAAATACCTATTCCACGAAAGCACAGCCCGGGCAAAGCAAAAAAAATATGCCGCCGTGACATAATATTTACGACATATCATTAACCTCGAAAGTCGTCTTTTTCATTAAAACTGTATTTTTTAAAAGGTCGACGTGTTAGCTCTGTCATAGATGAGTTCATTTGCTTTATATATATAGACCAATGTGATATTATGAAGTTGAAGTGATATTTTATAGGTAGAGTGGAGTCAGTCAGCTGTGTTGGTTACTGACCGGGTAATGTGGAAATGATTCGATGCAGCATTTATGTGTGAGGTTTAACGCTTCTATGTTGTAATTGGGAACAGTTTAACATCACGCCTGTTTTCCCCAAAGGGTTAGGCAGAGGAGTACGATACATCTACGCACGTATCGCAAGTAAAGAGAGCAAACCTATTGCCTACCCGTCATAATTTTAAACTCCGGTTGGCTATTGAGAATGCCTATACAGAAAAGCCCAATTATATTCGGGGACTCGAACTTAGGACCTCGCTTTTAATAATCGTACTTGCGACTACTACACCAATGAGAGATTCTCACTTTATTTAAATGTCAAATAATCCATATTTCAACTGATTTACTTGTTTAGCATCTTGGAAAACGACGGTATAAAATATAATAGGGCCCTTCAAAAAATAACTTCAAAACCACGATTTGAGGGTTGGAAAGTGTAAATAGCGATTGTTTTGAAATATTTGAAGTTGTCAATTGTCAAGTACTAGGCTTAAGACTTTAAGACACCTCCGATATAACGAATGAAGCTAAAGTCTAGGTGTAAGGACTTGGCGGCATTGTTGGAGCAGTGGTTGAGCGATTGACTACTGCGCTACGTATCGCGAGTTCGATTCCCGCACGGAATAAATATTTGTATGACCTAATTGTTACAGGTCTAGGTATATAACAATTCATTCGTGTAAATATTTGTGTTTGTAAAAGCACTGACGATACAAAAATTATTATTGGAGTAGGAAAACGTTTCTTTAAAAAAAATAAACATTTTACGTATTTTTTACATCTTCTACTAGCTTTCGCCCGCGGCTTCGCCAGCATTGATTATGAACCCGTGCATTTTTTCGAGTCACACGTAGCGCCATCTAGCGTCCTAAAGCAATTGTGACCGTCGAAAGTTATTGTACTTTCCCTCGGGAATAGTACTTTTTTCTAGATCAAAGGTACACTATGTCCTTTTCTGTACCCCTGACAACGTATATGCAAAATTTCATGATGATCGGTTCAATGGTTTAGGCGTGAAAAGGTAACAAACAAACTTACTTTCGCATTTATAATACTAGCTTCCGCGCGCGGCTTCGCCCACGAGGTTTCGAACCCGTATATTTTCCCGGGATAAAAAGTAGCCTATCTACTATTCCAGACTATAATCTATCTCTGTGCCAATGTTCATCCGGATCCGTTCAGCCGTTCTGGCGTGAAAGAGTAACAAAGATCCATCCATCCATCCATCCTCACAAACTTTCGCATTTATAATATTAGTAGGATAGGATTAAGTTAGGATGAACATAAAACACTTATATAACTCAGTATACATATAGCTTTAAGTGTAAGTAGTCTGTACACAACTACATATGTCAGACACGGAGTATCGCGTCTGAAGGCTTAACAGAAAATGAACCTGGACTTATGATAAAACATACTTAGGTTGCACTCGTGAAAGCTGCAACGATAATAAAGGGATTTGTTAGAACAAACCCATTACTAATACAAGCATACTGCATATTCAGCTTAATTGGATGGGTTAACAAGTATATTAGAAATATGCAAATATTGTACGATGCTTTGGCGGAGATTTTATAACAGCGATAACGTTGATCAAGACTATATTGAATTCGCTTTCTTAACATAACGTAATATCACGCCTGCATTCCCCGAAGGGTAAAGCAGAGGTGAATTATTGTACACAAACATTTTGCTGATGCTGTTATTGAGTCCCGTGTAATAACGTGCGAGCTTATTGCCATTTACTAGGCACACTTCCACACTCCGTGATGGCACTGAAAATTTCAATACAGAAAAACCGAATAACACTTCACCCAACCCGGGAATTGAACCCAGGAGCTCACGTTTAGCAGTCGCACTTGCGACCACTAAACCAATTAGGCAGTTATGAAATGAAATGAAATTAATGAAATGAAATTAAATTATTTTGAAATTAAATTATTATTTTGCAATAAGGATTTTTCAATCACTTTTACACGTCTTTTTTAAACTAGATGGCGTCGGCATTTCCTATGACTATCCCTGAGAAGAAACGCCGAAACAAACTCAGGGGTCAAAGTCTATTTTAAAGTCCAGACAGATTGTAATGATGTAAGGATTTATGTGAGACAAATATAGGGTGGAATAACCTTTTGAAGAAAGTGCCATAACTATTTGAGCAAACCTGTCGCAACAGAGTGCAAGCATGGATCAGTTATAGTGAGAATTAATGAATTAAATTCAAAAGAAGAAAATTACTCTAACAAAAAGTAGATTTAACCCTAAGCATTAATTTTCTTTTACTTTTTTTATTGTAACACTCTTGCTTCAATTAGTAAGCCCGACGCCTATTTACATGTCAAAAATAAACACATTATTTTCCAAAAGCGGTTAAATACGCTAGTTTACACAAAGCGTAAAAACCTGTCACACTGTCACATATTCTCGTCACGACACTCGCGTCATTTGTCTCTGTCACGCGATGGCGCGTATCGGCGTCACGTCATGTCGTCATAACACGTCATAACAAGTTGCGGGTATGTTGAATTGCGTGTTTATTGTTTGAATTGAGACAGTTTTAGGTCTGTTTCCAACGTCACAAGACGGGTTACGCTTTGTAATAAAGTCTTTACTCACATCAGCTTATTTAAAATTACTGGTTAAACTGAAATTAAGGATAATTTATGTTAAGTATAGTCAGCGTTAAAAGCATATAATATTTTAAATTTAAAAATTAGTTTTATTATGAACCAATCATCATACCACGTCAGACGGGACGGTTGGCGCAGTGGGTGAGCGATCGACTGCTGCGCTACGTGTCGCGGGTTCGATTGCCGCACGGAACATATATTTGTATCATCTACAGATATTTGATTCTGGTTTGGGTGAATGTCCATGTGAATATATGTGTTTGCAAACTTTTTTTTTTTTTAATACCGGCCCTTTTTTCGATTAATTAATTAATTCTTAGATATATCTTTTTTCTGTATATTCTCAATAACCTACATTATTCATACACATATTACCACAACACTTACTGAACAAAAATAAAACAATATTTTAAAAGCAAGCAGAGAATTGCCTTTGCCTTGTTTTTCTTGCCGGTTCTTTAAACTGGATTCTGTTATGTTAACATAACATAACATAGCATCACGCCTGTATTTCCCGAAGGGTTTGGCAGAGGTGTACTATTGTACACTCACATTTCGCCGATGCTGTTATTGAGTCATTTGTAATAGGGGGCGAGCCTATGCCTTGGAAAACATTAAGCAGTTAGTCCCGGGCGTCATAAGAAGACCTATGACAATCGTTACGGATGTCAGCAGCCCATAAAGTCAGACAACCAGTCTAACCTTAGAGTATCAGTGTCTGCCAGTAATTAGGTGGCGGAGGTCAGAAAAGTCTAGATGATGTAAGATTACGTTAATGATAAGAAATATTATAGTTTTACATAGGATCACGCCTGTTTTCTCCGATAGGTTAGGCAGAGGTATACTATTGTACACTCACATTTCGCCGATGCCGTTATTGATTCCTATGTAATAGGGGGTGAGCCTATTGCCATTTACCGGGCCCAGTTCCAGACTCCATGCTGCTACTGAGAATTTCCATACAGAAAATCCCAATAATATGTACTATGCCCGACCCAGGAATCGAACCTAGGACCTCACGCTCAGCAGTCGCACTTGCAACCACTAGACCAATGATGCAATCATTTATTTATGTTAGAAATAACGAAGAAATAGCAAACAATTCATGCTCATAAAAAATATACCATAGAAAGAAAAGACCGAAAAAATAGAGCTACATATGTCCCACACCGAAACAAACAATAAAATAAATAAACCCCACAACATCACACCTGCGAAAGTAATGTTGATCGCAAAATAACAACTGAAGCCCGAAGTAAACCATTACAGAGTAAAAAAATAAAGAAACAAACGCCAGAGAAAAACACAGTTCAACAACTCCGCCACAAATAAGAATTTCAACGCGAATTTTTCATAAGTTTTCATAAAGTATTTCGTGTACATTAGCGGAGTTACGTATTAGAGCTGTGTTGCTATTCTTGGATATTACTCGTATTTTTGCAGAACATTTTTACTGTTATTAAAGACTAGCATCCGCCCGCGGCTTCGACCGCGTGGTTTACGAACCCGTACATTTTCCCGGGATAAAAAGTAGCCTATGCGCTATTCCGGACTATTATCTATCTCTGTGCCAAATTTCATCCAGATCCGTTCAGCCGTTCTGGCGTGGAAGAGTAACAAAGATACATCCATCCATCCATCCTCACAAACTTTCACGTTTCTAATATTAGTAGGATAAAAACAATTTAACTTTCGTATACTTATAGCTCAGTTATAAGTACATACGTAAATACATACATAGCATCACGCCCGTATTCCTCGAATGGTTAAGCAGACCGTGTACTATTTTACACCCACATTTCGCCGATGCCGTTATTAAGTCCCATGTAATATGGGGGCGAACCTATTGACATAAAAATATAAGTGAATACTGAAGTGCACGGATGAATGGAAGACAACGTTAAAATGTCTGCGGTTCTGTGAGAAGACAGTGTGATAAGTTTACTTACTGAGTCCATGGAGTTTATTTTTATTAACAGAATGTATGTTAAAGTTGCATTTAGTATGTATGACGAAACCTACATTGTTATTTCATACTTCTTCCACATTATGTACCTACATAGCAAGATTATTAAAAGAGATTTTAAAAGAGTATCCATGGAGTTTCTTGCCGGTTCTTCTCGATAGGACCAACTTTTTAGAACCTTGCAACTAGAGTCATTTAACGTTTGAAAATTGCCTGTATTAGGTTTATTTGAAATAAAAACGATTCTATCTATCTATCAAGAGTTATTTGGTTTTAATGGTTAATCGCTGTACTAAATAAATAAATAATGGAAAGAGCTAATTATTGAACAAAGCTCGCTCACTTATCTTTTTGTCACGGCCAAAGCAATAGGAGAATCTCATGTTAGCGCCGACTGAAGATTGCCGACCAACACGACCGAAGAGATATTGTAATGACGACATCAATCTGCGATTCATTAGTACGAAAAAAACTTGAACATCGTCTCCAAAGAGAGAGCTCTATACAGCTCTAAGCAAGGGCTCGTAATGTCCAAGAGAAATGTTTTACAAGCAAATTCGTGATCGCACTAATGCATGCACAGAAACATGCTCTTGCCCGTCTTGTGATGTAATCCCCTGAGTGTCATATTCTTTGCCGTGTACTCGGTGAAAATATAGCTTGCACGAACAGACAGATGAAGGGACTGGTGGCGTATGTACGTATCTTATTCGGAATGAAACCCGACTACCTCTTTGGTTCGTGAGATCCAAGGTTCGATTCCCAAGCCAGGCAAAGTGTTTTTAGATATTTATGCATGGAAATTCTCAGTAGCAGCACGGAATCTGGAACTTTGTCCAGTAGATGGAAATATGCTCGTCTCCTATTACATAGGACTGAATAACAGCGTAAGCGAAATGTGGGTGCACAATAGTACACCTCTGCCTAACCCTTCGGAGAAAACTGGCGTGGTGATATGTAAAACTATAATATTTCTTATCATTAACGTAATCTTACATCATCATCTGCCTAGACTTTTCTGACCTCCGCCACCTAATTACTGGCAGACACTGATACTCTAAGGTTAGATTGGTTATCTGACTTTGTAGACTACTGATACCCATAACGATCGTCATAGGTCTTCTTATGACACTTGGGACCAACTGCTTAGTGTTTTCCGAGGCACTTCTAACAACTTATAAACTTTGCCCGACACTATGATTTCTCCTGTATCATGGATACAGTTAACAAACATACATGTCACATACACACACAACCAGACCTGAAACAACTATCTACTATGTAGATCATACAAATATTTATTCCGTGCGGGGATAGAACCCGCGACACGTAGCGCAGAAAGCTAATCGCTTAGCTACTGCGCCAACTGTGTCGTCAAATATTTCTATTAAAAACCTATCATAGACGGTAATGATACTTAAGGCTCAAATTGATGTAAAAAAGTATATTTTTATTTCTGAAATATTCACTATACTATCAACTTTGTTATCAAACTCCGTATTTCCATTAAGAAAATGTTGGATGGTCCTCCTGACCGAATTTCGGTCACGGCGGCCAATCTCACCAGAGATTAGCCAACTACGCAGGAGATATTATAGTGCACAAGTGTGCTCGCAAACACAGGTGCACTCTCTATTCCTTCACTCTCATAGTCCGATGGGACGGCAATCCGACACGACCGGAGAGAGATCAGGCGCAGGACCAACGGCTTTACGTGCTTTCTGAGGCACGGTGTGTATTCACAGACACAAAGACCCGGACCCGAAACAACTATCTGTAGTTTATACAAATATTTGTCCATATTATGTTGGATGGTAATGAATATACGGCTGAAAAGATTGTTTTAAGTAAGGTGTATTTTTTCTCTTTGAATTTAATTCTTTAGGCCATCAATTCTAACGCTGAAAAAATGTAACTTTATAACTTGTTTCAGATACAAAGGCACTGTTTTGAAGGACAAAAAATACATAAGCATTGTTCTTTGGATATTTTTAAAAGTACTTATGTAGGTAAACATTTTCGATTTAAACTATACTTATAATAAAATTACAACAGGCCGATGTCTGTACATTATAGATATTGGAGAAAAACTAATATCTGTCTTTATTAGAGCAGCAGAAGCCAAAACAACAATTTTTAAAATATTTGTCTGTCTGTATGTTTGTACACGCATCACGCAAAAACTACTGCATGAAACTGAATGCAATTGACACTGATATATTGCTAGAGGTCTAACTTAAAATATAAGCTCCATTTTACCGCAGGAAAATATCAGATTCTGAATGCCACGCGTACGAAGTCGCAGGCAAAAGCTAGTTTGTTATAACAATGGTTAATTAACCGTTCCGTATAATGAAGGCTTTAACAAAGTTACCTATATGCATCACGCGTTTTCCCGTGAGGGTAAGCAGAATCTATAGGACTTCACATGCAATGCTTAAAGGTATTGAAGGATGGTAGCACCTTTTGCTTTATTTATATTTATCAATCTTTTCAAACATACAGACAGCATCATGCATCATCAGCCAGAAGACGTCCACTACTGAACGAAGGCCTCCCACAAGGGGGGGTTTGCCATAATAAGCATCATGCCTGTATACCCAAAAGAGTTTTACAAAGTTGTACACCTACGTTTTACCAATGCCGTTATTAAGTCCCATGTACCTATTTCCATCTACCGGCTACGGTTCTAAATCGGTTTACCGCTGATGAGAAAAATCCAAACCCTTGCCTATTGCTCTAGATGTCACAAGCGTTACTACTAAGCATCATGTCCTGGGTGCGGTTCCCGGATCGGGCAGTGTTATTGGAGTTTTCTATATGGAAATTCTCAGTAGCAACACGAAGTCTGGAACTGTGCTCAGTACATAGCGACTTCGACCATTACATGGGACTCAATAATAGCATCAGTGAAATGTAGGTATACAATTGTTCACCATCTTGAATCTTGAGAATAGTATGAAGAGAAAGGACCTTAAGGTATATCTAACCAATCTAACCATACGTAACGTTAACATACATCTAAACACGATTTCTAAACCGTAACACGATACAGACGGTCGGGACGTGAGAACGTGTTCGGCAAACAGATCTCCGTACGTAACGGCTAATGTAAGTTCCGGACGACATTCCCTGGCGTGGGACATTGTGGGACATATTATTATCTTGTTTGTAACCAGATGAGTGTTCGGTTTTTATAAGCCGTAGTATGTATATTACAAATAATTAAGTAATGCCGGATCTTCGTCAAAAGTGACCGAAGCGTTTTTTTAACGTGGTCTCATACTAGAATGTATCCAATATATGCACGTTACCATTCGACAGCGATGTAATGCATGCAGCCAAGTTTTAACGTCAACAGTGACTTCCACAACTTTAATACTAGGAATAAACACAAAATAGTGGTACCTAAATTTAGACTGTCTAAAACTAATAAGTCATTTCTAGGTAACGGCGTGTATAACAAGTTACTTAAAACTATCACCGATCTCACTGGTAACAAATTTAAATCTTATGTTAAAACCGTTCTAATAAAGAAAGCCTATTATAAAGTCAATGACTACGTTGATGATAGTAACGTATGGCGTTAATTATCCTCTGCACATGTGGCTTCCCTGGTGACTAGTGGTTTCTAATCCCCACAATCTATTTGTGTGCTGTGTGTGTGTGTGTTTTCTGCATGACTAGACATTTGTATCTTATGTGTTCTGTATTTTATTTTATTTTATTTTATTGTATTACATTTTATTATTTTTTTCTTAATTTTTTACATAACATTGTTATACATTTTTGTTTAACAAACAAAGACTTGAACATTTTATTTTGAAAATGTTAATTTATTTGATTTTATTATTTTATATAGTAGTCCTTGTATGTCATGTAATGTAATATTGCATTGTAAGAGTATTTTCTATTTTATTTTGTTATTATAAATTGCTTCAACTCATTGTAAACCAATATTTTTAAAAGAGTATCCATGGAGTTTCTTGCCGGTCTCTTCTCCATAGGACCCACCCACTTTGGAACCGTGCGCCTAGATTCATAACGTTTTAAAAGTGCCTGCAAAGGCCCATTTGAAATAAAAATCTTTGACTTTGACTTTGACTATAGGTTTTTTCATATTTGTTTTTTTTTTATTGATACATTAGCCTAAGTAGGTAGTTAGTTTTAAAATTAGATATAAGGTTATAGATTTGTCGTATATTAATAAAATCATTTGCAATGCTAAATAATTTTGAATGTATCCTAAAATTCCAATTAAGATTGACGTTAATAGGCAAAATGGTTTATATTAAGGATTAAAAATTGTGTAGGTACATAGTGTATTTTTTTTTTTAGAAAATTCCTTCTATTTGAGTGTAATGACAACTCTAGATATATCAATAAAGTTTCGGGCGTTTACTCTACGTCAAACTAATATTATTATGTTCCTAAAAACATAATTAGGTACTAAATAATATTGTCGGGTTTATTATAAACTTGTAAGCTCAGAACGGCCTTCATCAGAATCCATCTTGCAGTGTGGGTATGTGGGTAGTCCAATCAGATCAATTTAAACTAAACGTATTGTCTTCAAAACTTAAACGATTTTAATTCTGATAAAAATAATTCTACAATTACGTAAAGGATAATCACTAATGTTCTAATCAATACTAATCACTTCAAAATACACTTTGATTAAGGCGATGGATAGCGATTCGTCGAAAACTTGGTGCGCTGGCGACTGCTCTCTAAGAAGTGTGTTCCAAGATGGTCGCCGCGCTACCATAGACTCGACGCTCCGCTAGAGTGACGTTGACAACTTGTCACTCTTGACAATGACATTTTAATGTGCGCCGACACGGCCAGACTGACATACGACCGTCCTCGGGCGTTATTGTATTCCTGAAACAAAACAATGTCTAATCACCAAGACATCCGCTCGTCCATCCTGCTACATTCAGGACTTTACATGGATTATCGATTGTAGCATCAAACACAGAGTCAATCATATTAAGACATTGAAATGAACAAGTGCATCCTTTCAACCAGCCCGTAATGGATCTGGCCCGGACGACACTGTCCCCATCAACTTGTGAAACAACAGCAACACATCTGAACCAGACGAGTGCATCCCTTCAACCAACCCCACTGGGTGTGGCCCGGACGACACTGTCACCATCAGCTTGTCAGCCAAGAGCAACACATCTGGACTGGACGAGTGCATCCATTCAACCAACCCCACTGGGTGTGGCCCGGACGACACTGTCCCTTCGACCAGGATAGACTATAAGGGTATTACTTCTAGATCGGACGAGTGCATCCCTTCAACCAACCCCACTGGGTGTGGCCCGGATGACACTCTCCTTTCGGCCAGGCAATTCTGGATTGAATAGTGCTTACAGACAATAACGAACACACTCATGCAAGACATAAAACATACTGACGACATACCTATGATTGCGGAATATCATGTTCATCCCATATTTCGATTTCGTTATCTACATCCCATGTCTCAGGATCAGAGTGTGCACTGAGAGTGTCTGAATTGCCGGTAATAGTAGTAGAGCCGGCGGATATAGTGTCAGAGCATGCAGTCAAGGTGTCACTATTATTCGTGGATAGCAAGTCATTCCTAGCATCTACATCTTCTGGCGCCGACTCGGCCTCATCATAATTCAAAAGGTTAGAAGCGATTTCAAGCAAACCCTCATGTCCGTGAGGTACTGAGCGTAAATTCTCGTGGGCATACTTATAAATTCGATGAGAACCACCTAACCTTTTTAATTCGTACCGATCGTTACTTAGTACCGCCGTTATAACAAATGGGCCCTTAAACTTTCTGTCCAATTTTGTCTGGTTTCGTTCACTATTTTTGAGGAAAACGTAATCACCTTTTACAAAAGGTTTTATTTTTGCTCGGCCCTGATTAAATCGTTTAATTTCACTTTCTGCTGCCCTTTGGACATTAGAAGATGCGTCATTCCGCACAACATCAAGGTTAAGGCGTTCTGGTTGACCATGAACTTCTGAGTTTAACTTAGACATACCTAATGACTGTGCACGAATACCCAACATAAGTTCTGTAGGGGAATACTTTGTTGCAGCTGACTGGGTACTGTTAAGCGCGAGTTGAATATTTCCTAGTTCATCGCGCCACGTCTTATTGGGGTCGTTTTCGACAATGGTTAACAGGCTTTTGAGGGTACGCATAACCCTCTCAACCTGGCCATTAGCCCTGCTCGAGCCAGTCGCAATTAAATGGAGATCTATCTTATGTTCGCCGCAAAAATTCTTAAAATCAGAGCTTACGTAGCAACGACCTTGATCAGCAATGATCCGTTTAGGCGCACCAAAAAGGCAGACTGCTTTTTGCAACGCGTGTACCGCGCTCCTAGCATCGAGAGAAGAAGTATGCTCTAGCAAAATGTATTTGGTAAAACCATCGATAATCACCGAACAATATTCTTTTCGATCACTCTTCCCGCTAAGCTTTCCCGTAAAATCAATATGTATGGTATGCCATGGTACCGAAACTTTCGGGATTGGGTGAAGCTGAACGGGTTGAGCTCCGGATGGACCCTTTGACGCTTTGCAAATAATGCACGAGTCGATAAATTTACGCACGCATTTTGACATTTCGGGGAACCAATACTGCTCGTAGAGTTTATCTAAAGTTTTGTCCTTTCCCAAGTGTTGTAACTCATTATGAACGTGATTTATTAGTGTCCAAATTAAAGACCGAGGAACTACCGGCAACCAGGAAACTGTTTTATTACGAACGATTTTCCTATATAGGATACCATCCCTTACATCATACGTTTGAGCTACAGTATCTGGGAAACTATTACTTTCGTGCTTTGAGATAAGGTCTTGTATTTCGCTATCGCGTTTCTGTTCAACCGAAACCCAATCCTGATGTAATTCGACATACTGAACTTGCTGTGTCAGCGAGCTCTTATAGACTGTACCAGCGTCATTATCATCAGGAAGAGGATTTCGCGACAAATAATCCGCGTGCTCCATTCCGCGACCTTCACGATAAATAATGTGGAAGTCGTAGGCTTGTAAGATAGCCCACCACCTATGGACGCGAGGAGTGAGATCTTTTTTTGATTTGGATGCCTTAAGGGAATTGCAGTCCGTATAAACTTCGAAATGACGACCGTAAAGATAATGGCGAAAGTGCTCGACCGCTCGTACAACTGCCAACGTCTCCAGTTCGTACGAGTGGTATCGTGACTCAACATCCGAGGTTCGACGACTATAATACTCCACGACGTGCGGTGTCTGGTCTATCTGTTGTATGAGAATTGCCCCGTATCCATCAGAGCTGGCATCAGTGTGCAATTCTACTGGCAATTCCGGATCAAAGATAGTCAGAACTGGCTCAGATGTAAGTATGCGTATTATGTCGTTTCGTATTTCTTCATGCTTTTGAGTCCACGTAATAGGTCCTCTTAGCTTTGTTAAAGGGTATAATGGTCCCACAATTCGTGTGAAATTAGGAATGAATTTTCTAAAATACGAGGCTAAACCAAGAAACTGCCGGACCTGAGTAGCAGTTTTTGGTTGTGGGGCATCTACTAATGCTTGTATTTTTCGGGAGTTGGGTCTTACCTCACCAGATTGAAGGGAATATCCTAGGTACTCTATTTTTTTGGTCATGAATGTACATTTTTGAAGGTTGAATGTAAATCCACCTGCCGTTAAGGCACTTAAACTATCACCTAGGCGCTGCAGACCTTCAGTGATGCCAGTTGAGTAGCATAAAACATCATCCATATATATGAGTGGTTTGTCTTTTAAGTGATTCAGAGCCCTAGTTATGCATCTCTGGTATACTGATGGAGCGTTCCGCAACCCGAAAGGCATAGCAAGATACTCATATTGCCCCTCAGGTGTAACGAACGCGGTCTTTTCTATGGAGTCAGGGTGCATCAAAATTTGGTGAAACCCTGACGCCATATCTAAAGAGGAGAAATAGTTAGCCCCAGCGAGCTGATCTATTTGCTCTTCGATACGTGGCAGAGGGTAGTGTTCGGGTCGCGTATTGGAATTTAACTCCCGATAGTCCACGCACATTCTATATGAGTTGTCCTTTTTCGTAACTAATAGTATTGGACTAGCAAAAGGGGAGGAACTTTCGCGAATGACTCCAGCGTCAAGTAATTCCCGAACCTTTTCCCTGACTATAAGTTTTTCCGCCGGTGCTAGACGATAAGGGCATCGTTGTACGGTTTTGTGAGGATCTATTAAATTAATTTGACACTCGCCTGTTGTTACTCTACGGGTGGGAACACCTTCGGTGAAATAATCAGAATATTTGTTTAAAATAGATATTAGCACTTCCCTATCTTCTCCTAGTAAATCCGTGTTGATCTTAGTAAAGTCCGGTCTGTTTGATTTTAAATTACAAAAGTGGCTCGTTTTCTTAGAAAAGAACATAAGATTATCATTGTCGATTTTAACACACAAACCTTGATCAAAAATATCCCGCCCGACTATGATCGGATCAGAAATAAGCCTATCAGGAACTACGTGAAACGTCAAATTTACTGAGAGCTTATCAATAACTACGTCGCTTTGAATTTGAGTGGTACATTGAATATCTTCACCGCCTATGCCACTTAGGTAAACGAGGTTTTTACGCACAGTACCCGCAAGTTTGTCACAAAAGCTTTCTTTTAAAAGAGAACATGATGACCCACTATCAAATAAAAAAGGAACTGGCTCACCAGAAGATGTCTCCAAGATGCTCCTGGAGGGGCGGTGCTCACACTGGTGAACCTCCTTGACTGCAGCTCCACTGCCGTTCTTCTTGTCTGGACATACAGTCGCCACGTGACCAGGCTGACCACATGTGTAGCAAGTTGGGGTCGTCCTTTTCTCCGCGGCTCGTGATGAACTTGAAGTATCTTGTGGCTTCGTTCCAATTTCGTCTCGACGTTTCCTACAATCGGCGATACGATGTCCAACTATTCCACAATAGTGGCATTTACCGGTAAATTTCTCCATTATACGGGCACGTTTTGCTTCAGGTTCTTGGACTTCGGAATCCGTGCGTCGCTTAAGTGATACACCACCAAGTATTCGAAATAACTGAGCTCGAGTTGTTATTGTTTGTGCGTTTAACTCGCGACGTATCAGGCTATCCTTCTGACACAACACCGATATTGCAAATCCAGTAATTACCTTCTCAGGCATCGTACATTCCGGTATTCGTTCGATGAGATTCCATAGCCGAAGAGCAGATTCAGACGCCGTCTCTTTAGCGCCTATTTGAAAGCGTAATACTTCATCGAAATAGTCTTGCAGAAGTTTAGGTTTTGAAAATCTTGCGGTTAGGATTTCTTTAACTGAATCCCATGTAATTGTGTCTAAATTAAGCTTCGTCAAACACGTCGCTGCACGACCTTTCAGCGCCTCCGTCAGCGCCATCAGTAAATTAACACCATCCAGATTTTTATGCTGTACAATGACATCTGTCACTTTACACCATCCATCAATGTCCGAGTCAGGCTCATCCGGGTCAAACTTCAAAAGAATTGTACGATTCGTACTCACAAGCGGTGTTTGTTGGGCTGCTAAAACTCGAGAAAGCAACGCTTCCATGCTACTCAATGGCTTCCCAGCAGATCCAAAATCCGGTTGCTTTGCTTCATTCTGCGCTCCTTTCGATCCCACTTCTGATGTAAGCTCAGAACGGCCTTCATCAGAATCCATCTTGCAGTGTGGGTATGTGGGTAGTCCAATCAGATCAATTTAAACTAAACGTATTGTCTTCAAAACTTAAACGATTTTAATTCTGATAAAAATAATTCTACAATTACGTAAAGGATAATCACTAATGTTCTAATCAATACTAATCACTTCAAAATACACTTTGATTAAGGCGATGGATAGCGATTCGTCGAAAACTTGGTGCGCTGGCGACTGCTTTCTAAGAAGTGTGTTCCAAGATGGTCGCCGCGCTACCATAGACTCGACGCTCCGCTAGAGTGACGTTGACAACTTGTCACTCTTGACAATGACATTTTAATGTGCGCCGACAAACTAATAAAAAAAAAAACAATGATAGCCTAGTCGTTGAACGGTTGCCTTCCATACAAGGGGGTCTGAGTTCAAACCCCTGTCTTTTCGGAATCATATGCGGATCAGGATTTGATTATCACTTGTGTTAACGGTGAAAGAAAATATTTTGAGGAAACCTGCTCGCCTGAGAGGACTCCATAAAGTTCTCGATGGTGTGTGTAGTTCGCCAACCCACACCGGGCCAGCGTGGTGGACTAAAGGCCTAAACCTTCTCATTCTGAGAAGATGCCCTTGCCCAACAATGGGACAGCAATGGGATGGATTTATTTTATTTTTTTAATTATATTGTAATGGCATAATGTATTTTGCAAATAAAAATGTTTAACTACAATAAAACTGACTTTCTTCACCACATTTTTTGCAAATATATATTTATATTTCTACTATTCGAGTACACGATGAACGGTAAATCCCTCGGCGTATTGCCGTTAACTCGACTCGACTGCCACAGTTATCGTGGCAAGTTACTAGTCCGTAGGGAGGGCCAAAGACATATAACAGATCTGTTACATATTTAATTTATGTTCTAGGAAGCATTAACAGTCAAGCTGAAAATTGTGAAGTAAAAATAAAAGATAGTATATTTTTTTAATAATAATATGTGGGTCGTGTGTTTGTGAATTTTATATTTCTCAAAGAGTTAAAAAATGAAAACATCTTTCATCGCGTTTGTCGCACTCTGCGTGGCTATTGACTTGAAGAATATTCTAACATCATCATTCATCAATAATATTGGGGTCGGCATTTTACATGATCCATCTGCCATCAGACCTCCGCCACCCATTTATTAGAAGACATTGAATCTCTAAGGTCAGACTTTTTGGGTCACTGCCTCCGTAACAACTATCGTGGATATTCGTATGGTATCCAGGGCCAACTGCTTTACATGCGTTCCGAGGCACGAAGGGGTCTCCATGTGTGAAAAGTCGTCACCCATCCAAAGACCGTAGCAAGCACTGCTTAACCTCGCAGACTGACAGATCTGCGTGATATAGCAACGAGATCCTCATTTAGGTCAGACGGACGTATAAGTTAAATATTCGTCCTCCATTTTATGTGACGTCTGTAAGCGCTTTTACTAACAAACCAACACTAACCTCTTAACTTAAAGTAACATTTTAAAAGAACGTGTTTCACAGCCGTTAGTCGTACATACATTGTGTACGTTCGTATTTATTTTACCGTTTGAAGACAAATAGTGAAGTGTCACGTTCCCCGCTCAGTTATTGTCGGTAGTTTGAACGCACACCGACGTCAAACAACCTACCCACTTTAAAGTGAGGTAAACGTACACTGGCAGAACGGACCGTAGAACAAAGTATTAAATGTGTTAAAAGGTTGAACAAAGTGATTTTCTTAGTCATTTGAAAGGATATTCTTGTTTGATGAAGGAGAAAATTTATGAAAATCCGGGCGATGAGTTTGGGTATTATTTCAGAATGTTTTGAAGACTAATACTAGTACCTACTACTGTAGTGTTTTGTTTTAAATGGTACTTCACTGCCGTAAAATTCAAAATAGGAATACTACTATCCATATTCGCGCTATATTAGCAACCAAGACACTGTCAGAATATCCACAGTTTACTGACAATATTTTGACGTTTTGATGTATTTGGCGTGTTTATATTTTTTGACGTCGTATCGGCAGCCTAATTACATAAAAAAGCGACAGCAACGCGATAGCCACGCGACAGCAAACTCACTGTCAGCCAATACATTATATGTCACAAAAATGACGTTTGACAGAAGTTATCGCGCGATCTACGCCTGTCGCTACATCGGTAATTAGGCTGCCGATCGTCAAAATTCTTTCAGTTTCTCTAGGCAGCTAATAGTAACTCCTATCTAAGGACAACTTAATTATAAGATATAGAAACCTTTGTATTAGTATACATAAATACATGTAAAAAAAGCAAAGGCGCCAATAGTTGCAAAACTTAACACCCATTAATAAAAGATGGCTCTAGTTGTCCTCTTCCTTTTACACTTGAAACAAACGTAACTGCACTTAGTTGAAAAAATATTGGATGGCAAAGTCATAAAAACTTGCCACCGACTCTCGCCTAGCTATCTGTATAGATAATCTTGAAATTATGGTGCTAGCTTTAAAATAGTACTTACTATCTGAAACCTTAAGAGTCCGACTATAACATTTATAGCAATTTTAATAGTAGTAAAACTTACAGATATTACTTCAAGGATAAAACAGAATAAAGTGGGGCAATAACTTTTACCCATTTTATATGAGGTAAACGATTAGAAGAAGGAATGTCGGTCGTCCCGCGGCAAGATGAGCGGACGATATCGTTGCCATCGGGGCTCGAACATGGATGAGACTGGCGCAGGAGCGTAGAAACAGGCACTTTCAAAGAGAGGCCTATGCCCAGCAGTGGGCGAAGTCGGGCTGTGGATGATGATGATGAAACGATTAGTTTCTACAAAATACCCCTCTAGTAATAAACGCTATATTTTCAAGAAAGCACTATGTGATCAAAAATGTATGGTTTCATATCATAACTTTTATTAGTAAGGGAGAAGAAAGCCCGAGCCATCTACCGGGCACAGTTCAAAAATCAGATTTACAATTTCCGACTTGAGAATCGAAATCAGAACCTCCGGCTCAGCAGTAAAGAAATTCGTATACTGGACTCATTAATGTGTATAGGAATGTAAAAAAAAATTATTAAAATATTCTATTTTCTTTTCGTTGCCCGTTGCCACACACTAAGATTTCTCCTGTATCGTGGGTACAGTTTACAAACATACATGTAACATGTACAAACAACCAGACCCGAAACAACTATGTGTGGATCATACAAATATTTGTTCTGTACGGGGATCGAACCCGCGACACGTAGCGCAGAGAGCTAATCGCTTAGCCACTGTCATATAAAATATAACGTTTTTCGCGAATTGTAAACAGTTAGAATTTTTGGATTTACGCCGATTGTTCTGGGGTAAAATTACATAACTACGCATACGGACTCACGGACCAGATAATACCCCCATTTTCTAACCTCAAAAATTAAATTATCATGACACATACATCATTACCGTGGACCCAAATTGCGGTGTGAAACGGTAATGATGATAAAATTGTGATTATGCGCCACCGCAAATAATTCCCAGCCGCTGTTATCATTCATCATTATAGCTATATTCAATGTGGTTTTTATTATTCATAGCACATAAGATACTGAATGCATTAAAATAATTACGGCCCCGTATTGTGATTATTCCCGGGTATATGTGAGTAGACCCGGGTACGTCTTAAAACTGCGGCCAGACACCGGAGGACGGGCAGCAGCGTCCTCTCACTAATCGGTGAACCACTGCGATCCCCAAGCCGCCTGCCAAGCGTGGGGATTATGGTAAACCCCCCCCCCCCCCTCCCCCTTGGGGGAGGCCTTCGTTCAGCAGTGGACGTTTTCTGGCTGATGATAATAATGATGATTGTTATTATAATTGGCAACGGATGTGTAAAATTGTAGTGAAAATCGTAATTATGGTTAATTCAAAAATATTATTTTAATTCTAAGTGCAACTGCTAAAATTCTTGGTAGCAGTACGGAGTCTGGAACTGTGCCCGATGTGCCCTTAGGACTAAATAACGGTATCGACTCACCTTTCGGCGAATGCAGGCGTGATGCTAAATTATGACTTAAATATATATATAAATTTAAATTAAATATAAGTAAAAAAAATAATTGTTAACAAGCTGCCAATTTTGTTTGAGTCCTATAGATTGCGGTTTATTCATCTGCATTACCTCTATTGGGTGTAGTACCGATATCTCACGGGATAATGCAATTGTTATTGGCGTAACGTGAAGGGCGACTGCGGGGTTTTGTACGTCATGCGCGGACGCTAGGATACTTGGCAGATATGTAAATGCTTACTCAACATATGACCCGCAGCCTAATTACGTAAAAAAGCGACAGCAACGCGACAGCCACGCGACAGCAATCTCACTGTCAGCCAATAAATTATACGTCACAAAAATGACGTTTGACAGAAGTTATCACGTGATCTACGCCTGTCGCTACATCGGTAATTAGGCTGCCGATCATATGATCTTGTGGTCAACGGTCTACGGACTGTTTAGCATTAGAAAATAAAATCTTTATTTGGGTAAAAAATTAACGAACATAGGTACTGTTTTTTATTGATTCAGGTAAAAAATCGTGGGTTGATTCATCTCCTTAAATAATGTAGGTGACTAAATTGGCACTCCGTATTTTCATTTTATTTTCTTTTATAAAAAATTGCCCCACACCAGGAATAATTCCTGTATCGTGGGTACATTTACAAACATAATTCATTTAAAGAACGTTTAGTGTTGATATTTAAATTCCCTTCAAGTGATTCTTTTTTTTTTAATAACATATTCACAATACAAACCCGTAATTACTGTCAGCTGTGCCTCCCAAAGAGCGAGTGTGCCATGAAAGTAAAGCACTACCCAGAATTACGATACGTACCATAAACGTTTCCAAAATTAAATATTTACAAATTATGGCCAGTACTAACATACTCGTGAACAACAGAGTCCCAATTAGAAACAGTTGCGCTCTCTACTACGAATTTGATACGAAAATTAACTCAGATTTATGTTATTGGTCTAATTGAACCATTTGTATATGTCGGTGTCTATTCCTTTTTATGGCTTTGTCAGAAATGTAACTACGAGTATTATCCACACAGTTTTAAATGCAAAACTAACTCTGTCTGTCAAAGTCAAAGTCAAAGTAAAAGCCAAAGTCAAAGTCAAAGCCAAAGTCAAATATTTTTATTTCGAGTAGGCCTTTACAGGCTCTTTCAAAACGTTGTGATTCTAGGTGCACGGTTCCAAAGTAGGGGTAGGTCCTATGGAGAAGAGACCGGCAAGAAACTCCATGGATACTCTTTTAAAATAATAGTTTTAAACTGGTTACAATCTTTAACGGTAAAGTCAGTCAGTTTCTTACTTCATAAAGACTAAATTATTTAGTATAGTAGTAGAACTGCTTGCTAGTATAGTAGTAGGCTGACTGCCTCATCGGTCTAGTGGTCGCAAGTGCGACTGCTGAGCGTGAGGTCCTGTGTTCAATTCCCGGGTCGGGCAAAGCGTTATTGAGTTTTTCTCTACGGAAATTCTCAGTAATAGCACGGAGTCTGGAACTGTTTCCGGTAGATGGCAATAGGCTCGCCCTTTATTACATGGGACTCAATAACAGCATCGGCGAAATGTGGGTGTACAATAGTACAACTGCCTAACCCTTCGGGGAATACTGGCGTGATGCTATGATGCTATGTAGTAGTAGAATTAATTAGCATCAGCCTTCCATCTGGAGAAGGATCTGGCTTATTTTTACTATTGCAGCAAGAGGCTAATTAGATAAAAAATACAAAATATACGCAGCAGAAGTCGCGGGCTTCAGCTAGTCGCCCATAATCTTAGCGCGTTTACATTGAGCCACACCCGCAGCCTAATTACCGATGTAGCGACAGGCTTATATCGCGCGATAACTTCTGTCAAACGTCATTTTTGTGACATATAATGTATTGGCTGACAGTGAGATTGCTGTCGCGTGGCTGTCGCTGTTTTACGTAATTAGCCTGCCGGTCTAAACGTCTCAGTTTGACGTGTCAGTGCAAGCATGACGCGAACGTGATACGGAATTGATAATTATGATCTATTGTCTGTCCTTCCACGTCCTGACCACGTTCACGTCCTGGGTACATTGCGCATAATAATGAAGTGCAGATATATTTGTTGTCTCTCTCTCTCTCACTCCATCCTTTAGGCCAGTGTTGGAGTGGACGATGAAAAGGGTCTCTTTATACATGAAATTCATGTATGCGAGTGTTCGTAATTCTTCTCCTCCTGGATTTGTTGATTTTAATGAATCTTTTTTGTACTTATTGTTTTGAACTGGACCCGGTAGGTGGCGCTGTTGTCGAGAAGCGATTTTTTTTTCGGAAAACATATGTTTATTTTTTTATATTTTTTTGGATTTCTTACATAAAATAAAACATTTAATACCAAAAATTCAACCTCCTCCTACCTACCTACCTACCTACCTACCTACCTACCTACCTACCTACCTACCTACCTACCTACCTACCTACCTACCTACCTACCTACCTACCTACCTACCTACCTACCTACCTACCTACCTACCTACCTACCTACCTACCTACCTACCTACCTACCTACCTACCTACCTACCTACCTACCTACCTACCTACCTACCTACCTACCTACCTACCTTTCAATATATATGGAAGTCACTGGGAAAAATTCAATAGAAAGCAAGCAAGTTGTACCTATATAAAATATGGATAGCACAACTCCATCAACTTTTACCGCTATTTATTTTGTTCACAAAAAAAAGATAAAGTATAAATCAAACTGTCCCAACTCTGGCCAGTAATTATCACCGGGTGTGCCCGGAATGTGACACGAAAATGAAGCGGTCGCCAAAATTACGATAATACTGGCCGCGAGCGATTCGAGTTCATAATTCAAATCTTGATCATGTGCCAAACTTGTCCGTTCTGCCATTGTGATGTAAGCTCGCTGGCTAATGAGAAGCCTTAGTAGGTCTGGCCTGCCAAGTGTTATCAACTTCTTTTTTTGTTTTTATATGGCCGTTAAAATATTTGAGTGGGCTGCAGCTAAATGGCTGGAGATGGAACTTTTGTTTTTTTATTTTTTAAACAATGCTGCATGTATGTGGTGCGTCTAATATATTCGTGCCAAGCTCGCCGAATAAGTGAAATATTATGCCGATATTGCAGCAACGGTCGAAATTCAAAGTCACAACTTTTCGATCGTTTAGTTTATAGGTGTCGTACGAGTTAAAAGCTTAGAATAGAATAGAATATATCTTTGTTTCATGTAAACCAAGTTCAGGCACTTATGAAATGTCAAAACTATAGGCGCACGGTTCCAAATAGTAGGTCCTCTGGAAAAGAACCGGCAAGAAAGTCCATGGAAACTCTTTTCAGATCTCACTCAAACAGATATTTCCCACAAACCTGTCTGAGCAAGAGGTCCTAAGTTCAATTCCCTTGTTGGGCAAAGTATTATTGGAGTTTCCTTAAATTTTCAGTAACCGCCCGGAAATCGAAATTGTGTCCAGTAGATGTCAGTAGGCTCTCTGAAATTATAATTCCTCTGTCGAACCCTTCGGTAACATATCAAGCAGTTCAAAGACTATAAAATCAAATCATAGTCAAACAGTGGTCAAGATCAATACCTAACATCTAGGAACGTAAATAGTTGAATACACTAGTTTAGATGTAATATGTAAATACACTTTACTCTCTCTTGCAGCTAGAATACATAAAACATACTATGAGATAGTTCTAATACTAGTTAAAAGAATTTTCATAATGCATTGATGACGAACCCGTGCATTTTTTCGGATCACACGTAGCGCCATCTAGCGACCTAAAGCAATTGTGACCGTCGAAAGTTTTTGTTCGTAGGTTTAAGTTGTAATTTTTTCTGGATGAAAGGTACCCTATGTTCTTTTCTGTATCCCTGACAACGTATATGCAAAATTTCATGATTAACAGTTCAGTGGTTTAGGTGTGAAAAGGTAACAAACAAACAAACAAACTTATTTTCGCATTTATAATATTAGTTAGGATTAGGATTAAGGTCATTGGTATCACTCTAACCACCAATTTAATCATCGTCAAAATTTACTAATTATTTATTATTGTATGTTATCAATATATTTTTCGTGCAAACGAAAGTAATACAGTTACACTTTTCTTACTAATTATTAATAAAAAGTAATGAAATTACAAAAAGTAAGAAATAAATTTACACGAAAAGTTGACTTTTAAAAGTATAAAAATGTTCATTAATAATCTTACTTTACGAATGAATAATATTACCAAAATGGTCGACTAAAAAGCGGAAATATATTTTACATAACACATAATATAGCATCACGCCTGTATTCCCCGACGGGTTAGCCATAGGTATACTATTGTACACCTACATTTCGCCGATGCTGTTATTATCAGTCCCATGTAATAGGGGGCGAACCTATTACCATCTCACTCCGTGCTGTTACTAAGAATATCCATATAGAAAAACTCAATTACACTTTGCGCGACCCAAAAATCGAACCCAGGACCTCAGGCTCAGCAGTCGCGCTTATTACCAGTAGACTAATGAGGCAATCCAAATATATTTTATTGAACACTATACTTATTCATGTAAACACAACATTACGGAAATCGGACGGCAGTAATTCTGAGTGTAATATTGATATTCAGCCGCATCTGGTCAAACCGTAACCCGACCTCAATATATCAGTAAACATTACAATGAACGTGGGTTCTGAAAACGCGTAAGCATTCAACTAAATCGAAAAATAAGTGCTAATTGTTACATATAATATAATATATAATACCTACTTTATAAATTCAACCCATTATTGTCCCACTGTTGGGCAAGGGTCTCTTCTCAGAATGAGAAATGTTAGGCCTTACTTTACCATGCTGGCCCGGTGCGGGTTGGCGGACTACACACACCGTTAAGAACTTTATGGAGCCCTCTCAGGTGTGCAGGTTTCCTCACGATGTTTTCCTTCACCGTAAATGCAAGAGATAATCAAATTCTGATCCGCACATGATTCCGAAAAGTCAGAGGTGTTAACAGAGTTTGAACTGAGACCCTCCTGCATGGAAGCCAAGAATTCAACTACTACTAAACTATCTACAGCTAGACTATCACTGCCTTTTTCTTATTTTGTTAATTGTTTCAAACAGTTTTAATTATAATGACACCTGACACTGTTTACTTGTTAAGCTTCACAATTACATGTGTAAACAATAACAATCAATTTTCTGTCAAATTGTCAGTGTTATAGGGTCGATAATAACAAATATCGCGGTATGACAAAACAAATGCAATGTGTTTAACGTAGAATTTAATTGGTCCACTGGTAACTCGAAAAAAATGTAATGATGAATTGATGACACGGTTGGCGCAGTGGCTTAGCGGTTAGCTTTCTGCGCTACATGTTTCGGGTGCGATTCCTGCACGGAACAAATATTCGTTTGATATACAAAAAAAAATTGAGACATTTTTAATTGGCCAGGAAAGAGCCTCTACGTGTGATGAAATATGAGATCGTCTGTCACGACCTGGACAGTCAGCCTCAATATCATTATTGCTGACTGGCTAATCTTTCCATTACGTCATTAGCAATTCCAACTCGAAGGAAGAAAAGAAACCACTAATTACTTTTTAATTACTATAGACAAAGGACTATACATGTATAAATAGGACTAAACGAAGAAAACATTATTTTGGTTTCATAGTATAAATTGTATTATCCCAAGTAAGGAGCTGCCCGACGGTTGAACGCTTGCCTCTACCTGTTAGAACTCGCCCTGCACCTTCTGAGAAAACTTGGATACCTGACAAAGGCTCCGTAAGGTTCTCGACAGCGTGAGTACTCTGCCAGCCAGCACAAGTCCGCCTGGTGGACTAAGGCATATCCCTTTTCATTCGGAGAACATACGTGCAGCGGCGTGCACAGAGTTTTTAGACAGGGTAGGCAGAAAATTTTACTTACCAATAATACCTACTGCATGTTGGTATTGGTTCGTCGTCTTGTCGATTAAACAATGATGTATGTGATTTGCCACCTCAAATATCTTATAATAAATATTTATCTGAGTTATGTTGGGTAGGCAGTGTCTTTTTGTCCTTATACACCGCACGCCATTGCATACGTGTATACTGTACCAATTATGATAATTATTATTAACCAATATACGACATACTCGTCTCCCTATTCTGTATAAGAAACTACACATCAAACTTACATAGTCAAGAACCAACATTGTAACGTCTAAACTTTATACTGCAAATATTTACTCATCGTTCCCAACATAACAACTTTAACACTTCCTATATCAAATTTTACTTAGTAACCTTCACCCCCAATGTAAATACCGCAACAAAAACGTTTGAGCCTGAGATGTCGCCCCACTAAACCCTAATGATACGTTCATCCGAGCGTCACTACACGTCGTTATGTATGTAGATACGCAAAACCGCTAATTAGGTGGGGAATTTCAGTTCTCCCGAGTAGATAAAATGAGCTGTGAAGCGTTTTGAGCGTCAATTATAAGAGGTTAGCGGGTTAGGTACGAGCAAAATTTCTATATTATTCAACATCATACTAGTAGTATCACGTATGTACTGTACCGCTATCACGAGTTTTCTTACTATTTACTATCATAGTAAAGTAAATTTTCATGATAGCGATTTTAGTTCTTAAATTGGTTACATTAGGGATGAGAGTCGCTTATGTGACATATGTGTCATAGTAAAGTTTTGATTTACTATTTACTATATTATAGAGATGTCATGTTAGCGACTCTAATCCCTAATGAAACTTTGCTTGCTTTGCTTGCTTGCATGAAAATTTACATTTACTATGAGAGTAAATAGTAAAAAACTCATAATAGAGGTACTGGTAGGGATGGTGGTGAACTTAGCAGATCATTGTCCAGCAGATCAAAAATAAATGAGAGTTCTCTTCGCATGCAGCTGAGTTCTACAGTTCCTGATACTTTTTAGAAATAGTTCTGGCGTTTAATCTTGAAAAAATCCGATGGGCAAAATGATCTGCTAACTTCCCGTAGCAGATCATTTTGCAGCAGATCAAAAAAAAAGCGAATTCCTGTCGCATGCGGCTGAGTTCTATAGTTCCTGATAGTTTTCGGAAATAGTTCTGGCGTTTTAACCTTGAAAAATGCCGATTGAAAAAATGGTCTGCCAACTTCCCGTAGAAGTCGAAAAATACATTTTTATCGATTCAAATCATTGCTAAAGGCTAGAACTCTTTCGTTTATCATTGGCCCGTAGTAGAACTACAAAGGAGAACTTGTCCCGAGTCCAGAACTCAAGTTCCAGTACTAGCAGATCACGGTAAACCGGTTGAAAAGTCGAAAAATACATTTTTATCGATTCAAATCAATGTCAAAGGCTAGAACTCTTTCGTTTCTTATGGATTTATAACAGAACTCCAACAAAGAACAAGTTCCGAGTCCAGAACTCACGTTCCAGTGCTAGCAGAGCATCATAACGTGAGTTCTGGACTTGGAACTTGTTCTATGTTGGAGTTCTGTTACAGCTCCATGAGAAACCAAAGAGTTCTAGCCTCTAGCATTATTTTGAATCGATAAAAAATGTGTTTTACGACTTTTCAACTGCTCTATGATGCTCTGTTAGCACAGGAACGTGAGTTCTGGACTCGGAACTTGTTCTATGTTGGAGTTCTGTTACAGCTCCATGAGAAACCAAAGAGTTCTAGCCTCTAGTATTATTTTGAATGGATAAAAAATTTGTTTTTCGACTTTTCAACTGTTCTATGATGCTCTGCTAGCACTGGAACGTGAGTTCTGGACTCGGAACTTGTTCTATGTTGGAGTTCTGTTACAGCTCCATGAGAAACCAAAGAGTTCTAGCCTCTAGCATTATTTTGAATCGATAAAAAATGTGTTTTTCGACTTTTCAACTGCTCTATGATGCTCTGCTAGCACTGGAACGTGAGTTCTGTAATCGAAACTTGTTCTATGTTGGAGTTCTGTTACAGCTCCATGAGAAACCAAAGAGTTCTAGCCTCTAGCATTATTTTGAATCGATAAAAAATGTGTTTTTCGACTTTTCAACTGCTCTATGATGCTCTGCTAGCACTGGAACGTGAGTTCTGTAATCGAAACTTATTCTATGTTAGAGTTCTGTTACAGCTCCATGAGAAACCAAAGAGTTCTAGCCTCTAGCATTATTTTGAAACGATAAAAAATGTGTTTTTCGACTTTTCAACTGCTCTATGATGCTCTGCTAGCACTGGAACGTGAGTTCTGTAATCGGAACTTGTTCTATGTTGGAGTTCTGTTACAGCTCCATGAGAAACCAAAGAGTTCTAGCCTCTAGCATTATTTTGAATCGATAAAAAATTTGTTTTTCGACTTTTAACTGCTCTATGATGCTCTGCTAGCACTGGAACGTGAGTTCTGGACTCGGAATTTGTTCTGTGTTGGAGTTCTGTTACAGCTCCATGAGAAACCAAAGAGTTCTAGCCTCTAGCATTATTTTGAATCGATAAAAAATGTGTTTTTCGACTTTTCAACTGCTTTATGATGCTCTGCTAGCACTGGAACGTGAGTTCTGTAATCGGAACTTGTTCTATGTTGGAGTTCTGTTACAGCTCCATGAGAAACCAAAGAGTTCTAGCCTCTAGCATTATTTTGAATCGATAAAAAATGTGTTTTTGACTTTTCAACTGCTCTATGATGCTCTGCTAGCACTGGAACGTGAGTTCTGGACTCGGAACTTGTTCTATGTTGGAGTTCTGTTACAGTTCCATGAGAAACCAAAGAGTTCTAGCCTCTAGCATTATTTTGAATCGATAAAAAATGTGTTTTTCGACTTTTCAACTGCTTTATGATGCTCTGCTAGCACTGGAACGTGAGTTCTGTAATCGGAACTTGTTCTATGTTGGAGTTCTGTTACAGCTCCATGAGAAACCAAAGAGTTCTAGCCTCTAACATTATTTTGAATCGATAAAAAATGTGTTTTTTGACTTTTCAACTGCTCTATGATGCTCTGCTAGCACTGGAACGTGAGTTCTGGACTCGGAACTTGTTCTATGTTGGAGTTCTGTTACAGTTCCATGAGAAACCAAAGAGTTCTAGCCTCTAGCATTATTTTGAATCGATAAAAAATGTGGTTTTCGACTTTTGAACTGCTCTATGATGCTCTGCTAGCACTGGAACGTGAGTTCTGGACTCGGAACTTGTCCTGTGTTGGAGTTCTGTTACAGCTCCATGAGAAACCAAAGAGTTCTAGCCTCTAGCATTATTTTGAATCGATAAAAAATGTGTTTTTCGACTTTTCAACTGCTCTATGATGCTCTGCTAGCACTGGAACGTGAGTTCTGGACTCGGAACTTGTTCTGTGTTGGAGTTCTGTTACAGCTCCATGAGAAACCAAAGAGTTCTAGCCTCTAGCATTATTTTGAATCGATAAAAAATGTGTTTTTCGACTTTTCAACTGCTCTATGATGCTCTGCTAGCACTGGAACGTGAGTTCTGGACTCGGAACTTGTTCTGTGTTGGAGTTCTGTTACAGCTCCATGAGAAACCAAAGAGTTCTAGCCTCTAGCATTATTTTGAATCGATAAAAAATGTGTTTTTTGACTTTTCAACTGCTCTATGATGCTCTGCTAGCACTGGAACGTGAGTTCTGGACTCGGAACTTGTTCTATGTTGGAGTTCTGTTACAGTTCCATGAGAAACCAAAGAGTTCTAGCCTCTAGCATTATTTTGAATCGATAAAAAATGTGTTTTTCGACTTTTCAACTGCTCTATGATGCTCTGCTAGCACTGGAACGTGAGTTCTGGACTCGGAACTTGTTCTGTGTTGGAGTTCTGTTACAGCTCCATGAGAAACCAAAGAGTTCTAGCCTCTAGCATTATTTTGAATCGATAAAAAAATTGTTTTTCGACTTTTAACTGCTCTATGATGCTCTGCTAGCACTGGAACGTGACTTCTGGACTCGGAATTTGTTCTGTGTTGGAGTTCTGTTACAGCTCCATGAGAAACCAAAGAGTTCTAGCCTCTAGCATTATTTTGAATCGATAAAAAATGTGTTTTTCGACTTTTCAACTGCTTTATGATGCTCTGCTAGCACTGGAACGTGAGTTCTGTAATCGGAACTTGTTCTATGTTGGAGTTCTGTTACAGCTCCATGAGAAACCAAAGAGTTCTAGCCTCTAGCATTATTTTGAATCGATAAAAAATGTGTTTTTGACTTTTCAACTGCTCTATGATGCTCTGCTAGCACTGGAACGTGAGTTCTGGACTCGGAACTTGTTCTATGTTGGAGTTCTGTTACAGTTCCATGAGAAACCAAAGAGTTCTAGCCTCTAGCATTATTTTGAATCGATAAAAAATGTGTTTTTCGACTTTTCAACTGCTTTATGATGCTCTGCTAGCACTAGAACGTGAGTTCTGTAATCGGAACTTGTTCTATGTTGGAGTTCTGTTACAGCTCCATGAGAAACCAAAGAGTTCTAGCCTCTAACATTATTTTGAATCGATAAAAAATGTGTTTTTTGACTTTTCAACTGCTCTATGATGCTCTGCTAGCACTGGAACGTGAGTTCTGGACTCGGAACTTGTTCTATGTTGGAGTTCTGTTACAGTTCCATGAGAAACCAAAGAGTTCTAGCCTCTAGCATTATTTTGAATCGATAAAAAATGTGGTTTTCGACTTTTGAACTGCTCTATGATGCTCTGCTAGCACTGGAACGTGAGTTCTGGACTCGGAACTTGTCCTGTGTTGGAGTTCTGTTACAGCTCCATGAGAAACCAAAGAGTTCTAGCCTCTAGCATTATTTTGAATCGATAAAAAATGTGTTTTTCGACTTTTCAACTGCTCTATGATGCTCTGCTAGCACTGGAACGTGAGTTCTGGACTCGGAACTTGTTCTGTGTTGGAGTTCTGTTACAGCTCCATGAGAAACCAAAGAGTTCTAGCCTCTAGCATTATTTTGAATCGATAAAAAATGTGTTTTTCGACTTTTCAACTGCTCTATGATGCTCTGCTAGCACTGGAACGTGAGTTCTGGACTCGGAACTTGTTCTGTGTTGGAGTTCTGTTACAGCTCCATGAGAAACCAAAGAGTTCTAGCCTCTAGCATTATTTTGAATCGATAAAAAATGTGTTTTTTGACTTTTCAACTGCTCTATGATGCTCTGCTAGCACTGGAACGTGAGTTCTGGACTCGGAACTTGTTCTATGTTGGAGTTCTGTTACAGTTCCATGAGAAACCAAAGAGTTCTAGCCTCTAGCATTATTTTGAATCGATAAAAAATGTGTTTTTCGACTTTTCAACTGCTCTATGATGCTCTGCTAGCACTGGAACGTGAGTTCTGGACTCGGAACTTGTTCTGTGTTGGAGTTCTGTTACAGCTCCATGAGAAACCAAAGAGTTCTAGCCTCTAGCATTATTTTGAATCGATAAAAAATGTGTTTTTTGACTTTTCAACTGCTCTATGATGCTCTGCTAGCACTGGAACGTGAGTTCTGGACTCGGAACTTGTTCTATGTTGGAGTTCTGTTACAGTTCCATGAGAAACCAAAGAGTTCTAGCCTCTAGCATTATTTTGAATCGATAAAAAATGTGTTTTTCGACTTTTCAACTGCTCTATGATGCTCTGCTAGCACTGGAACGTGAGTTCAGGACTCGGAACTTGTTCTGTGTTGGAGTTCTGTTACAGCTCCATGAGAAACCAAAGAGTTCTAGCCTCTAGCATTATTTTGAATCGATAAAAAATGTGTTTTTTGACTTTTCAACTGCTCTATGATGCTCTGCTAGCACTGGAACGTGAGTTCTGGACTCGGAACTTGTTCTATGTTGGAGTTCTGTTACAGTTCCATGAGAAACCAAAGAGTTCTAGCCTCTAGCATTATTTTGAATCGATAAAAAATGTGGTTTTCGACTTTTGAACTGCTCTATGATGCTCTGCTAGCACTGGAACGTGAGTTCTGGACTCGGAACTTGTTCTTTGTTGGAGTTCTGTTATAAATCCATAAGAAACGAAAGAGTTCTAGCCTTTGACAATGATTTGAATCGATAAAAATGTATTTTTCGACTTTTCAACCGGTTTACCGTGATCTGCTAGTACTGGAACTTGAGTTCTGGACTCGGGACAAGTTCTCCTTTGTAGTTCTACTACGGGCCAATGATAAACGAAAGAGTTCTAGCCTTTAGCAATGATTTGAATCGATAAAAATGTATTTTTCGACTTCTACGGGAAGTTGGCAGACCATTTTTTCAATCGGCATTTTTCAAGGTTAAAACGCCAGAACTATTTCCGAAAACTATCAGGAACTATAGAACTCAGCCGCATGCGACAGGAATTCGCTTTTTTTTTTGATCTGCTGCAAAATGATCTGCTACGGGAAGTTAGCAGATCATTTTGCCCATCGAATTTTTTCAAGGTTAAACGCCAGAACTATTTCTAAAAAGTATCAGGAACTGTAGAACTCAGCTGCATGCGAAGAGAACTCTCATTTATTTTTGATCTGCTGGACAATGATCTGCTAAGTTCACTCACACCTGGTAGGGTTAGACCTCAACCGTAAAGTTACCGTCAAGGCAAAAATATAAGTTCACTGCAAGTTCTTGGCTACCAAAACGCAGATCCACGCGAGATAGTCGGAATTCTATTCTATTTTGACGGTTGGCGCATTAGTTGAGCGATCGACTGCTGCGCTATATGTCACTGGTTCGAGTCCCGCACGGAACCAATATTTGTATGAACTATAGATAGTTGTTCTGGGTCTGGGTAATTGTATTTGTAAATGCACCCACGATACAGAAATTATTCCCAGTGTGATACCAGCGTTTTCTTTAAAAATATATACATATTATAATTAATACCCATGCACGATGTTGTCACATTTGAAACCCCAGAATTTGGATACAGGTCTCTTCAATTTAGAAGCCAAACATAATTTCGATCATCATCATCATCATCATCATCAGCCAGAAGACGTCCACTGCTGAACGAAGGCCTCCCTCAAGGGGGCGTTTGCCATAATCCCCACGCTTGGCAGGCGGCTTGGGGATCGCAGTGGCTCACCGATTAGTGAGAGGATGCTGCTGCCCGTCCTCCGGTGTCTGGCCGCAGTTTAAAGACATACCCGGGTCAAAATTTAATTTCGATCACCACCTATAAAAACCAGTGGTCTACGTTTTCTATGACCAACCACACTCACATGAAAATGATCGATCCACGGGGTGACGAGACATGTTATCATCACAGAGAATACACCACCTAAAGTTCGATATATTTGGGCTCCCTGGTTAAAATGGGTGTGCCCCAAGGCTCAATCCTGGACCCTTTTATATGATGACAGAATTGTCCAATACAGTTTTGTTTGCAGACATCATTAATTTTTAAAATCAATAGGACCGTGATCTCTCGCACGTTAACGATGGATTGGCGTCCTTTCAAAATGGTTTGAGGCTAACAATCTTCTACTAAATGCCATATCAGGCACTTAAAATTTTCACTGCCAAATGTATCACATTTCAGATCAAACATAATGCTCGAGGGTAGCAAGCTCGATTTAACAAATGAAATATTTTTTTTTTTAATCGCTCTCCGCTTATAACTTGAACAAACAGGACGACATTAATCATATGGAATGAGCAGTGTAATGTCCCATTCACACTAATAATGTTTCTATACACGCCACCGCTTACAATACTATTGAAATGCTATACAAATATTTCAATACGCTATTATTTACAATATCTTTTGAAAATATAAACATCAATTATACCAACTGGATAACATAATATAGCGTCACGCCTGTATTCCCCTATTGTACACCCCCATTTTGCTGATGCCGTTATTAAGTCCCATGTAATAGGCGACGAGCCTGTTGCTATCTACCGGCTACACTTCCAAACTGCGTGTTGCTACTGAGAATTTCCTTACAGAAAAACCCAATAGCACTTTCTGACCCGGGAATCGAACCCAGAACTTCACTGTTAGCAGTCATGTCATTATCACGTCTGTATCTCCGAGGGGTTAGGCAGAGGTGTACTATTGCCAATGCTGTTATTAAGTCTGTAGCCGTGTAATAAGGGGCGAGCCTGTTGACATTAACCTGACACAGTTTCAAACTACGTGATGTCACTCAGAAGTTCCATACCGAAAAATCTAATAACATTTTGCCCGACCCGGGAATCGAACCCAGAACCTCACGGTTAGCAGTCGAGCTTGCTACCACTAGACTAATGAGGCAGTCAATTATTGTATATAATGTTTATTTATTCCGAATAAAACTTCTAAGTAAAAGGGTCTGCGAGAAATACGAGTTATAGCTTTATGATATCATCATCATCATCAGCCAGAAGACGTCCACTGCTGAACGAAGGCCTCCCCCAAGGGGGGGGTTTGCCATAATCCCCACGCTTGGCAGGCGGCTTGGGGATCGCAGTGGCTCACCGATTAGTGAGAGGACGCTGCTGCCCGTCCTCCGGTGTCTGGCCGCAGTTTTAGGACATACCCGGGTCCATACAGATTATGATATATACGAGTTTTATTTTTAGAATGGAGTTCCAGGTATTTTTATATTTTAAGTAAAATTTTGGGATCTTTGAGCTACGTTGCGTTGGCAACACTGTAAGTCTGTTGCTAGAAGAAACAAAAAAAGAAATAGATATAAGTAATTATTTTTTTGTTACAATGTTTTTCATAAAACTTTAGCAATTTTAGCCAGACCTAGAAAGAAGAAAGATTTGTTTAGAACAATCACAAAAGGCACTATAATTTAAATTACAACAAAACAACTATCTATATAATATTGTTTTAATAAAATATAATTGTTTTGCTAAATGATATTCAAGAAAAAAAATACTTAAAAATAAAACAAAATAAACGTTATACCAAATGTTGAAATGAAAATATCTTTATGGATTGTATTTTGTTTTATTGAACTTTTTTTTATCTATCAAGTACCTTTTATAATTTTATAATAATTTATTTATTTATTCATGGCAACTGGGCCCAAAAGCTTGGTAGTAACATTTCTTATACTTAAAATCTAATGTTAGTAAACATATCAATAACAAATAAATATTATAAACTATTAACTATCCTTCTCTGACGAGTACGCTCACAGCATGACAGAGCCAAGGGGCATCATGTTTTTCCATCAACATTTTCAGAATACCGTTGAAACTCGACCGCGTTCTTGTCAACAACGAGCTGGTTTTTTTGCGAACTATAGCGTAGAAGTCATTAGTATGGGCAATTGCGAACATACCAGACGCGCTACAAAACGCAGCAGTCCCAACAGCATCCTAAAGCAGTTATTATACTGCACTCTTAGTGCATCAAGAGATCGCTTAGTACAGTTGATCCACAAGCTGCTTGAGTAGAAAGTACTTTTGTGGCTTCATTAGTAGGTTCCTCCCGATATGTTTCGTTAAAATATTTTTATTGGGTTATATTTTTCGCGTAAATGTTAATTGTCATTAAAGTGAACTCTTTATGATTGCGTGTAACTATGAATACTCTCCCATTGGTGTAGAGGCGCCTTACTGAGCGTGTGGGTTTGTTTCCCGAGTATGTCAAAATGTTACTGGGTTTTTGTGATAAGATATTCTCAGTAGTAAGTCAGTGTTTAAATTAAATTATTTCTTAAAATTATAATACACACCCAATTTGACGATATGAATGGCGCAGTGGATAAGTCATTAGCTTTCTGCGCTAGGTGTCGCGGGTTCGATTCCTGCACGGAACAAATATTTGTACGATCTATAGATAGTTGTTTCGGGTCTGGTTATGTATGTGCATGTGACATGACGACACGTTTAGCGCAGTGGCTAAGCGATTAGCTTTCTGCGCTACGTATCGCGGGTTCGATCCCCGCACGGAACAAATATTTGTTTGATCTACAGATAGTTGTTTCGGGTCTGGTTGTGTTTGCATGTGACATGTATGTTTGTAAACTGTACCCAAGATACAGGAGAAATCCTAGTGTGGGGCTAGGTTAAAAAAAAACTTTAGCTTTAGGGTATCGACATACGGGGAGGGTCTTTCCATACACCCCTGATTAGTGCCTTTAAATGTTACCTAACGCAGTTGGAGAGTATCCAGAGCTGACTAGATTGATGGACCTCTAGCATAAGAGTGATGGACAGCATTTATGTGCCAACGTGTGCAAGTGTGTGAAAGTTGAGCCACAATTAAAAAGGCACGGGTTGAATTTTTTCTGTTTAAACTTTGCCCCAAACTAGGATTTTTCCTGTATCGTGGGTACAGTTTACCAACATACATGTCACATAGACTCGAAACAATTATCTGTAGATCATACAAATATTTGTTCCGTACGGGAATCGAACCCGCGACACCTAGCGTAGGAAGCTAATCACTTAGCCATTGCGCCACCCGTGCCGTCAAAGAACTAAGTTCTTATCACCTTTGACAATTTTCTTCTTTTGACGTAATTCATGCAGTCGAGGTTGAGGCACAAACAAAATATATGCAAGACGGAATGTTTTGACGACACGTTTAGCGCAGTGGCTAAGCGATTAGCTTTCTGCGCTACGTATCGCGGGTTCGATCCCCGCACGGAACAAATATTTGTATGATCTACAGATAGTTGTTTCGGGTCTGGTTGTTTGTGCATGTGACATATATGTTTGTAAACTGTACCCACGATACAGGAGAAATCCTAGTGTGGGACAACGTTTAAAAAAAAAATGTATGTATAGCGAGTTGCTTTGAAAAAAATGTTGTACATATATTATTTTTTATGGAGAATTATATTACAAGGAAGTTATAAAATAGCGACCTGTCCCGGCTTCGCACGGGTAGCACACAAAATTACCAAAAAGCCATAAAAAAAATTGTTGATCCGCAGCCTAATTACATAAAAAAGCGACAGCAACGTGACAGCCATACGACGGCAATCTCACTGTCAGCCAATACATTATATGACAGAAAAATGACGTTTAACAGAAGTTATCGCGCGATCTACGCCTGTCGCTACATCGGTAATTAAGCTGCCGGTTGCTACCAAACTTCACAGGATCAACCGCTGGGCTAATCTAAAAATGTCATTAAAATCGCTCCAGCCGTTTTGCAGTCCATATGAAACATACATACACACATTTATTTCTATTAATATAAATACAACCATTACAAAAAAAAAACGTTCTCGTAAAACTCAGTGTAATACCTTTTGACAAAACAAAAACCAACGAAACAAAAGTCCTTGATCGCCGAAAGATAAGAGATACAATATTACCAAGTAAAATATCTTCAAACATTACGAAATCTTTATCTTAAACTCCATTGTAAAGATATCAAATAAACATAAAACTTTTTGAATCCCCCATTTTCTCTTAAAATGTAAGCAGGTCAAACTTAAATTGAGCAAAAACATATTTTCTCGAAACGACGTCGAAATTTGGGGAAACAAAATATAATAATATTTATTTTACGACGATGCTTTTAAGATGTAGGATGACAGCTACGACCGTAGACATTCGTAGCAGTTCGTAGCGACGTACTACAACGAGTTTGGTAATATGGTATTCTAATATTTTATGGAATTTAATTATGTGGTGCACGCTAAAAGCTTTCTTAAGAAGCGTTGCTTAAGTACGTCTTTTGAATACTCTGTTTACTCTTTCCATTTCTTCTTCTTAGCGAGCAATGACAATCTACATAGTCTCAGTCCAGAAGTTAGCGACAAGAACTGCACTATCAGTGGCATCTATCAGTTCTTTCAGTGTATGTGGACACGCTCTCATTTTTCTACTACCTCATGACCTTATGTTCGGACGATGACATGATAGAAGACAAAGAACAGTCGGTAGAAAAGGCAAATCATCAACTTAATTTACATAATTAATTAGCTCAATATTTGGGAGGTAAAGGGGAAAAAGAGGATAAGTGGTATTAGCACATTGAAGGACATTACAGCCATTGGTTTTGACTTACTCGCTTACGATACTTACACTTGGAGAGCAATTAATAAATACGCTCTATGAACGCTTCATAAATTATAGGCGCCTATCCTTGTCAGTTTCATTTAAATAAAAAGAGATGGCAGTAAATTTCAAAGCTAAAATTTGATCAGGTCCCATGTTATTATTTATTATTTTACGAATACTTTACCCCACTGAAGCAATAATTCTTGTATCGTGGGTCCGTTAAAATATTCATATAGACATACACCCAAAACCGGAACAAATATCTGTAGATCATAAAAATATTCGTTGAAATCAAACCCGCGACACATAGCTCTGCAACCGATCGCTCCACTGCGCCAATCATGCCGCCAGCGTTTATGTAGAATATAATTATTGATCCGCCGACATTTACAACACTGCCTACCTCATAGCCATATTAAAACGATCGAATTCCCCACTGAGAGCCTACTGTTTTGTATTAAACCACCTATTATTGTCAATTTTAGCTTCAACAAGCCCGAAGGTTAACAGGAAACAATGGAACGAGCAACTTATTTACGTAACACACCCGATTTTAATTAAATGCAAGACTTACTGAACACATTTCGGACTAGCCAGCTAGTTTATGGTTTTAATATAGGAAAACTGTAGTCTGTTAGAACCGTTTTTCTGTTTTATGTTGAAAAGGCTAATATCATTTAAAAGAATGATATTCTACGGTTGACAAAACCTTTGAGAGTCTGGTTGACACTGGCCTGTCAGCCTAAATAGTGACCGACTAATTCCACTACACCACGTGTGATTAATATGAGCGATAATTTGTGCTGACACGACAGAAAAGAAAGAAGATAATACCTCTTTTAAATTTTCACCATCGATTTTCATCATCTGCCTTTTTCTCAGTTACATTGGGGTCGGCTTCCAATCTAACCGTTTGCGGCTGAATATTAGTATTTTACGCAGAATGACTGCCTTCTGACCTCCACCAACCGATTACTGGGAGACACTGATACTCTAAAATTAGATTAGTTGTCAGACTTTTTGGACTACTGACACCCGTAACGACTGTCATAGGTCTTCGTATGACACCCGGAACCAACTGCTTAACATGCTTTTCGAGGCACGGAGGGATCTCGATATGTGAAAAATGCTCATCTATCTAAGGACTCACCGCATCAAGCGCTGCTTAACCTCACAAATCGACCGTGTAGCTATGTAGCTACGAGTTCCTTCGATTTTCGGCACCACAAAATATGATCCTATTGAAAAGCCAGGCACTAGTAGGGTAGGATTTTTGCTCAACTAGGCTTTTAGCGCAACTGTGAGAATGGCATACACTATAAGTATTTTTTCTTAAATATCAACTAGCAACACAATTCATATACATATATTTTTGTTTTGTTGTAATTTAAATTATAGTACCTTTTGTCACTATTTTGAATAAATCTTTCTTTTTTCTTGCCCTTGCTCCACACTAGGGTTTCTCCTGTGTCGTGGGTACAGTTTCCAAACATACATGTCACATGCACACACAACCAGACCCGACAACAACTATTTGTAGATCATACAAATATTTCCGTGCGGGGATCGAACCCGCGACACTTAGCTCAGAAAGCTAATCGCTTAGCCACTGCGCCAACCGTGTCTCACTAATATCTGTTTTGTTTTTTGCTTCTTCTAGCAACAGACTTACAGTGTTGCCAACGCAATGTAGCTCAAAGATCCCAACATTTTACTTAAAATATAAGAATACCTGGAACTCCATTCTAAAAATAAAACTCGTATATATCATAAAGCTATAACTCGTATTTCTCGCAGACCCTTTTACTTAGAAGTTTTATTCGGAATAAATAAACATTATATACAATAACATTGATTGCCTCTTTGGTCTAGTGGTAGCAAGCTCGACTGCTAACGGTGAGGTTCTGGGTTCGATTCCCGGGTCGGGCAAAATGTTATTAGATTTTTCGGTATGGAACTTTTGAGTAACATCACGTAGTTTGAAACTGTGTCAGGTTAATGTCAACAGGCTCGCCCCTTATTCATGGCTACAGACTTAATAACAGCACTGGCGAAATGTGGATGCACAATAGCACACCTCTGCCTAACCCCTCGGAGATACAGACGTGATGCTATATGTAGATAGATAGAATTGTTTTTATTTCAAATAAACCTAATACAGGCATTTATGAAACGGTAAAGGACTCTATTTGCACAGTTCCAAAAAGTTGATCCTATGGAGAAGAAACGGCAAGAAACTCCATGGATACTCTTTTAAAATCTCTTTTAACAATCTTGCTATGTACATAATGTGGAAGAAGTAAAAGAGAAAAATGTAGGTTTTGTCAAATCCTAACTAATATTATAAATGCGAAAGTAAGTTTGTTTGTTTGTTTGTTACCTTTTCACGCCTAAACCACTGAACCGACCATCGTGAAATTTTGCATATACATTGTCAGGGGTACAGAAAAGGACATAGGGTACCTTTCATCCAAAAAAGTACTATTCCCGTGGGATAGAACAATAAATTTCGACGGTCACAATTGCTTTAGGACGCTAGATAGCGCTACGTGTGACCCGAAAAAATGCCCAAGTTCGTAATCAATGCGGGCGAAACCGCGGGCGGACGCTAGTAAATACTAAATGCAACTTAAACATAACTTCTGTTAATAAAAATAAAAACAAAAGAATACCCCTACACTGTGCTCACCTCTTCCAAAACAAATAGGTCGGTTTACGCTTCAACGTTCATGATACACATCGTTCAATTTACATCGGCCACTGTTTACTGTTGCCATAAAATTGGATATAAAACCTCATAAATGGATGTCATCATCATCATCAGCCAGAAGACGTCCACTGCTGAACGAAGGCCTCCCCAGGTGGGGGGGTTTGCCATAATCCCCACGCTTAGCAGGCGGCTTGGGGATCGCAGTGGCTCACCGATTAGTGAGAGGACGCTGCTGCCCGTCCTCCGGTGTCTGGCCGCAGTTTTAAGACGTACCCGGGTCCAAATGTCTGGGTCCAAATGTCTGTCCGGGTCTGGTAAATGGGTGTACCTTACTTAAAATACACTTGAACCGTTTTTATTATGTTCAGTTACGTGATAGCAACATTGTTAAATGATACCAAATGGTGTATTGTTTAACCAATAACGATATGATTGGCGCGGTGGTTGAGCGAGACCGACTGCTGCGCTGCATGTATCTGTACCGCTATCACGAGTTTCCTTACTATTTACTATAATAGTAAAGTAAATTTTCATGATAGCGATTTTAGTTCTTAACTTGGTTACATTAGGGATTAGAGTCGCTTATGTGACATCTAGTCATAGTAAAGTTTTGGTTTACTATTTACTATATTATAGAGATGTAATGTTAGCGACTCTAATCTCTGATTTAATCAAGTTAAGAACTAAAATCGCTTGCATGAAAATTTACTTTACTATTATAGTAAATAGTAAGAAAACTCATAATAGAGGTACTGATCCGAATTCTCACACGGAACAAATATTTGTATGACCTGCAGATAGTTGTTTCGGGTCTCTTTGTGCATGTGAATATTTGTGTTTATAAACGCACCCATATATTACGGGAAATATTCCAAGTGGTAGGCAACTTTAAACAAAACATCGTATCGTTGAATTAACGAAAAAAACTGCGTCATCGGTCTAGTGGTCTCGTTCTCGACCGTTGAGCATGAGGTCCTGGGTTCGATGTCAGTCGGTTAAATAATATAGGAATTTTCTGAAATGTACAGTTGTTTAAAATTGTGCCCGCCAGATGGCAATAGACTCGGTGGTTATTGCTTAGGATATGATAACTTAATAACCGGGATATGCAGAGGTGAAAATAGTACACCTCTGCCTAACCCTTCGAGAATATCAGACGTGATGATGATGATGAACAAAAACATATATTTAACATAAGTTCTTTAGATTGTTTTTCAGTTTAACCAAACGGGATTGTGTATCAGTATTATGTCATTTTAATATACACATAATACACATCAATACTAAATTTAAATAATTAAATTTATATTAAACCATGGTCATCAAACATAATTCTAATGTTTTTTTTTTTTTTGTTAACAGGTAAAGACACTATACCAAATGGCTGAGAAGTTGATTGGAGATCAAGTGGCTGTGAGTTCAAATCCTTCGTTGTGCTATTATTATAAACATGTTCTTAATACGTTCTTATAAACAATCTTAAAAAGTGTAAGAAAAAATTCGATGGCCAGCCGGAATCGAACCCGCGACCTTCTGGTTCAGTACACCAGACCTTATTTTGTCACAAAATAAATATAATGATTTTTTCAGCAATAAAAGGCATCAAAACTTGGTTTTTTTAAAACAAAAATACACAAATACATTCCCAATGGGTATTTCTATCTAACTAGTCAAAAGGCTGATTTTGTTAAACAAAAAACACTCACTGTTCAAAAGAATGAATAAAACAACTAACAAAATATACTCCTGTGACTAAAATGGCTGAAATAGGCCCGAATCGAAATGTTGAAATCGAAATAGAAATGACCCGGGTATATCTTAAAACTGCGGCCAGACACCGGAGGACGGGCAGCAGCGTCCTCTCACTAATCGGTGAGCCACTGCGATCCCCAAGCCGCCTGTAACATCGTCAAATTCAAATTTCATTTATTCAAAATAGACTATACTGAGTACTAGTGCTTTTTGAACGTCAAATATATTATGTACAGAACTAATACGCCCGCCCTTGACCGCTTCCTATGTGTTTTATCTTGGGGAGAAGAAACGGCCCAACAAACTCCCCAGCAACACTCCCATGTCTGTCATTATACAATAATGAAAAAAAAAGAATTTAATTCAAGAATGCTATGACAATAAACGTTTCCACATGTGAGCTAGTACACACCATTTTACCAAAAGGAATAGATAATATAGCCTAAATTCCTCGACGGATTCGGCAGAGGTACAATACAATACACTTTGCACACCAGAAACAGAAAAAATATACAAAATGGAAACCAATAGATATGTACAAGGGGCGGTCTTATCGCACTTGGCGATTTCTGCCAGACTACCTTAGGATGGACAGAGACAGAGAGAGAAAGGGTAGAGGTGTACTGTGAAATATCCCAATTAATCCACTGCCTTCCTTATTTTCACTGAAAATCACCATAACGATTCGCGACCTGGGAATAGAACCGAGAATCTTACGTTCAGTTACCAATAAACCAATGAACCAGACTCCGCGTTTCACTTCTCTGTATAATCTCTTTCAGACCATTTCAATGAACATAAAAACCATTTGGGTCAAATATATTGACTGGAAGCAATTTCTATGCAAATAAGGTTGTTAAGAAAAGGCAGCTAGTGTCAGTGGCCTGTAGGTCAAAGACAATTTACTGAGGCGCGAGATTATTTTGCGATCACGTTAATATGAATATTAAGAAGACAATTAAATCATATTTTCTTATTATTATTATTCTTATAATAATAATAAGAAAATATGATTATTTAAATATGATATTACATCAAATAGAAGGAAAAGTGAGGAAGGGGAAGGCCTCACAAAGTATTTTTTATAACAAGTAAGGGCGGAGTCATACCAAGAAGCCAAAATGAAGGCAGAGGATAGAAAACAGTGGCGATTGATCCACTGACAAGAGTTGGGCTCTTAAATTAAAGAAGAAGACATGAATATCACGACCATACAGTGAGCATCAAAAATATGTATACACGTAGCGAAATTCAAACGCTTATTCTTGGAAAACTATTGGTTAAAATCATAAAATTTAAATGACTATATATTTTTATGTATCCGCAGATACTATGTGTAAAATTGGTCAAGATTACATTCACTATTTCCTCTAAAAATCGCTTTTGAATTTCATGAAGTGTATACATCTTTTTGATGCTGACTGTATACAAATTATTTTCATTAATAAAAATAATTCTCACCTTTAAGGACAGTTCTCTTTGTGAAAGAGGCAACCCGCAACGGGCCAGGCCTGTCTCACTCCTCAGTAAAAATAAAACTACACTGGGCGGCAGACAACCCTAGCGATCGTGAGATCCGGCGAGATCCGCATCCGCATGTTAGGTATGGAAAACGACGCTGACGCAAAGAAATAACAACTGTCGCGCGCGTCTATAAAGTACAATTTAGCTTGCACGCGCGATTTATCTAGATAAACATAATTATGTAGGTTATATAGGCAGCATTCGTCACGATCAAATTAGTGAGCCTTCTTTACAAGGGACTATTATTTATTCTGTGACCAGGCCAACAAGACGAGAGACCAACGAAGGTCAAAACATTTCTCACTCTGAGAAGGCCCGTACCCCGTAGTGAGATAACGTGCTGAATTATGAATACAGACTATGAATACGGGACTTAAAATACATAGTTTAGTTTTAATTCAGTATCAACTGTCTTTATGTTCAATACTATAAGTAAAACTACAAGTAGTTCTATACATATCTATTTAATTCTGTTATCGAACTTCGTGTAGTTTTTGGTTTCGGTCCTATTAACTTAAGCCATATTCCTTAGTTTTCAAATAACGAAAAGTTAAAAGTACCTAAGTATTATCTGAACTGCCCATCTTTTTGAATATTATTATAATTCAAAGAATCTAGCTTGTCTTGCACTATAGGATATAAAAGATAAGGGAAATGCAAGGTCTGAAACACAGGTTTGAATAAGCCTAGATCAGGCAGGTTGCTACATTTTAAATTCAGAGGTTACATTACATAATTAATTTATTTTAGAAATACACTAGTTTTTACTCGTGCACTAATTAAACCATTAAGATCTTTACTATTAATACTACTGTAACTATCTGTACTTCTTTGTAAGTTTAAATTAATTTATTATTTATTCATCATCATTATCATCCACAGCCCGACTTCGCCCACTGCTGGGCATAGGCCTCTCTTTGAAAGTGCCAGTTTCTACGTTCCTGCGCCAGTCTCATCCATGTCCGATCCCCGATGGCAACAATATCGTCCGCCCATCTCGCCGCGGGACGACCATTATTTATTATTGTTATAATAAAATTCTTCTAGAGGTACAAGTAAAAGAGTATAGATAAACAAACTATAAAACATTAGAGATAATTATTAGTGTGTACAAACCGTGGTTAAGACTGTCGCTAGACAAACTAGATTTACATAAACGAGTCAGTCTGTAGACGTTTTTATTTACCAAACGATGCTTGCTCGACAGACATTCTATACTTTATGAGATGTTCAAATACTGATCTACGTATATGTTACATGTACAAATATATGTTCTGTGCGGAAATCGAATCCGCTATACGTAGCGGACGAGTCAACCACTGCGTCAACCGTGCCGTCATAGAATTTATTGCTTTGCGCAGGGATTCACGCACTGAAATACGAATGTATGCATATGTCATGTGTACAATGCATGTCGTGTGCTTACAAAGAAGCATTAGAAACCAAAAGCCAAAAACTTTACTTTTTCAAATCTGTGAAAACTATTGAAAATGATTGCAAAAACCATTTTTTACATGAAATTGTACTGATATGAATTCGGCCGTCAAATATGGCACTCAAAACACGTAATAATACAGTCGTTTATTAAAGTGATAAATAAATAAATGTAACCCATTACTGTCCCACTGCTGGGCAAGGGTCTCTTCTCCTTCTTTCCTCCTCCTCCTTCTCCTAATGAGAAGGGTTAGGCTTTAGTTCACCACGCTGACCTAGTGCCGGTTGGCGGACTACACACACCATCGAGAACTTTATGGAGCCCTCTCAGGTGTGCAGGTTTCCTCACGATGTTTCCTTCACAGTAAACGCAAGTGATAATCAAATTCTGATCTGCACATGATTCCGAAAAGTTAGAGGTGCGGGCCGGGTTTAAACTTACACCCTCATGCATGGAAGGCAAACGTTCAACCGCTAGGCTATAACTGCGCTTAATTAAAGTGATAATTACATAAAAATATTAAGCTTAAAGATTAAGATTAATTTATAAGCTATTTTTTTTTCTACATTTCTTGTATCGAGTTTTGTATTGGTACTTCTTCAACGTAAAACAACAATAATTATATTCTCAAAGTCAATTCAGTCACTGACTGTACCTAGTTATATATTTCACAACACAAATTCCGAATCCAATTCTCACAATCGCAATTGTTTGCAAACATAAATCTACCCTCGCCATATTATTTCAGTTTTGAAAATAGAACGACTTACACTATGCTTCAACAATTTGCGCAAGATTAAAGTAAGTCCTTCTAGTTTGTACGTGCTAACTCGCGCAGATCGAGAGTTTTCCTCCCACCCAACATAAAATGCTATGGGGAAACGCTTTACGGTCGAAACGCGTCATTAAATGGCTTAAGTTTATTCTTGGCTGCATTTACTGGAATATTTCAGGTATTTTTCCTATAGAAGAGTTATTGCTAGTTAAGTAGATATATAATGCAATATATGGTGGCCTGTGTGTCGTGTCGTTGAGTTCCCTGTAATGTGGTTGAGTTGAGCGATGCCGGTACGCGCGTCATACTCGTGAACGGGTGCCGTCTGTTGGGACTGGTCAGCTCATAGCTGCCATGTCAATCTTATCAGAATATTTGTTATTAATTTAAAAATCAGGCTTGTTTAGTTTAGACTTCTTTTTTACATTGTTTTTAAGTTTTCGAGAACAATGTATTTTAACAAAATATTGTAAGAAATTCTGAATTTAAAAGAGCAAACATGGAGTTTCTTGCCCGTTCTTCTCCATTGGCAGTCAACATTTTGGTGGCACCTAGAGTCGTAACTATTCTTAAGTACCTGTATATGGTCTACATGAATAAAAACATATCTTATCTACTCATCTATATAACATGTTATGTGATTTTCTGTCAGATAATTCTTAGGGGGAGCCTAGCGCACCACGCTTAAAATAATTCCCCTGTTACATGGGACCTAATAATGGCCGGCGATATATAACATATATATGTCGTGGAGAACGATGTGTAGTCTCTCAATTCATTACCGCAGTACTGAGGTGAGGGTAAACAATGTGACGTCACTGCAAGATGACGGCGCGTAGACAGAGTCGTGTTAAGGGAGGTTTTTTAAAGAAGCTCAGTCTTGTGCGAGCATCGAACGGATACACTTCTCTGACATGAAACTGTCCGTTTGCCCGGAGTTAGAAAGTAGTTATTTTGTGATATGGGCCGAGTGAATTACTCACAGTTATTGATTGTATTGTGAAAGTGAAATACTAACTGATTTACATTGGAACTGTGATTTTATTGTAATCCTGCGTCATGAACCCTGTACCACCGAATAGGGATAATGACAGCACTATCGCTCAGCCATCGTTCAGAGATATACCTACATATAACAGAAATGCTTGTAATTTTCTTATTAGCTAGAATTTTACCCTATCTACCTTGTAATTGGGTTTAATTTAAGCGTAAGCATAGTTTACTAGTTAAAATTTAAATCTAACTTTAAAAAAGCATTTTTTAATATTTAAACTGAGGTTAACTATTGTACAACCACGTTGCGCCGCTGCCGTTATTACGTCTCATGTAATAACGACCGGGCCCAATTCAAAACTCCGGGCTGCTATACTCAGAATTTCCTATTCCCTTACCTTGCCTAACCTGGGTATCGAACCCAAAATCTCACGTTCAACAGCCCTAGCGTCCACTAGACCAATGACGCAATTTAATAGTTTTGCTTTGTCATTTTTTTTAAGCCACTGAGGAAATATCAGCAATAACCGTTGCCTGACCATTTCCATATTTCCTGGAAATAATCGCTAAAACGTAATTGTTCCAACAAGGTTTGTTTCTGGGTAATCCGACCAATACCATCCAGACCGAAGCTTCGTAGACAAATTGACCAATTTTAGCCAATTCCCTCGGCTTGTCGGCCTCCTGTTCGTGTGTGTTTCAGTGTGTGTTTTAGTCACTATATCTTATTTTTCAGTAGGTTAGTACATCTTATTTGAAGATATTTTGCAAATTTCGTACTTTTGAATCAGTATCTTTGATATACATTTTTTTTTTTTGTATAGCTTTTTTATGTTCTTTTGTATTATATATACCTATTGGACCCGGGTACGTCTTAAAACTGCGGCTAGACGCCGGAGGACGGTCAACAGCGTCCTCTCACTAATCGGTGAGCCACTGCGATCCCCAAGCCGCCTGCCAAGCGTGGGGATTATGGCAAACCCCCCCCTGGGGGAGGCCTTCGTTCAGCAGTGGACGTCTTCTGGCTGATGATGACGATGATGATGAATACCTATTGCTTATGTATTTTTATTTTATACTACCGGCTTCGCACGAGTACAATTTACAATTACAAATTTCCGATTTTCCAAAAATTTTCTTTCATCCAAACCTTGTCCTGACAATTATAAACACAACAAAAAAAGAATTAACCAAATAGGTGCAGCCGTTCTGAAGTTATGCGCTTAGCAACACATTTGGCGATTCATTTTATTTATATAGATAGATAATTTGATATCAGAAGAAAATTGCAAAACCCTTATTTGAAAAGAGTTCATGGAGTTTCTTGACGTTGTTTATTTTTGGCACCGTGCAACTAGAATCATAACGTTTTAAAAGCCTGTAAAGCAAAGTTTAAATGAAAATCTTTGACTTTCCTTTGATTCTGATAAATATGTGTGTCAATAGATATTTATACCTTAGGTAATATATAGCTACATATGCATTATTTTATCAATCTTGTGTAGTCCTCTTGTTCTAATAACGGAGAGTATTATATATATCCAACTCAATATTGTTTTACTATGGCTGGGCATCTTCTCAGAATGGAAAGGTTTAGGCCTTAGTCCACCACGCTGGCCGTGTGGCGGCGGACGTATACACCATTGAGAACTTTATGAAGGCCTATCAGGTGTGCAGATTTCCTCACGATATTTGACTGCAATTAATAGTCTAATTCTAATCCACATATGATATCAAAAGGTCGGCGGGCCGGGTTTGAACTCGCCCATCTGGCATAGAAGACAAGTGTTCAATCACTAGGCTATCACGGCAAGGTACAATATCCTTTTTTATATTATAGAGCTCCAATTGTCTTTCATCAGACCGCATGACGGAACAATCTAGAACATAATTAAAAACACGTACGATATTTGCCTTATGTCTTGTAATTTTAAGGCCATAAATACACAATTCTATTACCTTCCAACCTTGAAATACGTCCTATTCGCACACTACATAGATAACAGGATTTATAGTAACAGGCAGTGCCCGACCTCGCGACCTCTGTTTTGCAATTCAAATTCGTGTATCGTTCCCATTCAGTGGGTACGGGCCTTAGGATCCCGTGGTTTTGACTTTTTGCAATGTCAGTAATATGATTTGTTGCTATGATTTTCTGCTGGCGAATTCGCAATGGTTTCATTTTACTTTTGTTTTGTGAGACAAGATGTACGTTTGTGAACACCTAACATTATGCCTGTATTCCTCAAAGAGTTAGGCAGAGGTGTGCTACATGCACCCACATTTCGCCGATGCGGTAGAGAGACTCCGTGCTGTTACTGAAAATTTCCAAACAGAAAAACCCAATAACACTTTGCCCGATCCGAAGCCTAATTACTGATGTAGCAATCAGTTTGGGACAGGCGTAGATCGCGCGATAGCTACTGTCAAACGTCATTTTTGTGTCATGTATATTGGCTGACAAGATAGAGATGAATGGGAGAAAAGGACATATTGCGCCGACTTCAAATAACATGGGATAAGGGCAGGAGGATGATGATGATATGTATTGGTATTGGTGTCGCGTTGCTGTCCCTTCTTTACGTAATTGGGCTGCCGGAAACCGAACCCAGGACCTCACGCTTAGTAGTCAGTCACGCCAAAGACCAAAATTAAATTTATGAATCATCCATAATTACGATTTTCTCTACTATTTTACGTATTCATTGCCAATTTTAATCACAATACAGGGCCATAATTATTTTAATGCTTTCAGTGCTTTATGTGCTATGAATAATAAAAACCACATTGAATATAGATATAATGACGGTAATGATAACAGCGATGGCGGATTATTTGCGGTGGCGCATGATCCCAATTTTGTCATCATTACCGTTTCACACTTCAATCTAGGTACACGGTAATGAAGTATGTGTCATGGTAATTTAATTTTTGAGGTTAGAATATTGGGGTATTATCTGTTCCGTGAGTCCGTCCGCATAGATATGTGCGATTACAAGACCAATTAGTCTATGACTTTATATTGAACTCGCTTGTGGCAATTTTTTGACGGCAGTATCAATACAGTTTCTAAGCAATTGGCTTGCCGCGCTACAACCTACATGAGCACGAAAGTTTGACAGCTCCGTAATCGTTTTGTATCAAACGCTCCCAACTATGGATTCTCGAATCTAAAATAAAGAAATTCACATCGCGAATCGTTCAAAGCATTATTCGCTAGCGTCACGCAGCGGTTTGTGCTGCCAAAATTCTTTCAATTCGAGAATTTATAGTTACAAGTATGCAATACGAAATTTTCACGGAGCTATCAAACTTTCGTGTTTGAAGTGCATGTTGAAAGTCCGTCAGGTAGTCAGGCTGTGCTTGTACGAGTTCAACCTGTTCAAACGTGGCGATAATTTGACGTGTTAACACCATTACGCGACCCCAAAATCTGAATGTTAACAATATTGTACGTCATCTCATCTCTTGAAGCCAAGAGCAGTAACGTCAACGCCAGCGCTGGAGTGTAACGAATTGTGCATTGACACTGACAAGTTGCTAGACGCTAACTATAACAGACATACTTGGGGTATGTTGGGTTGATAGATGGATGACAAGTGGCTACTCCTAGCTTTCCACTCGCAGTTGCACGCGTCCAGAGTCCATGCACGCGTTCAACTGCTAGGACGGTCTGTGTACAAAATCGTCCTGCAGCTCTGTCTTTTCGAAGGTATGTGTATAAAGGAACTAGATATCAAATTATTTATTAAACGTTACCCTGTATCGTGGATACAGTTTACAAAAATACATATCACATGCACACACAACCAGGGGGGCAATTCTCGTGCCCTTCGATATAAATCTCCATTAGAGATAATGATTTGCTCAATAGAATAAAATCTTTAAAATCTTGACTGTGACCAACCGCTGTTCCTAATCGACCATTTGAAGTAAATACACGTCTAATTTGACGAACCGTATCGTCAACAACTGCATTGTATGCTTCTATAACACGTATAATATGCAAATATATACACTACCCATTATAGAAACCACGAACTAGCACTAATAGTGCCACCACGTTTCACTGATCATTCACTAATAGGTAAAGCCGCCATTGAATAACAATCAGTTTCACGTGCACACCCTCGGATTATAAGCTCAGGTTAAAATTTATGGCCACTTAAAATACATTTCTATGCCGACATTACCGTAAAGGTTTCCGCTGAAAATCAGCTCTATAGATATATGTAGGGTTTGCAATATAAGTACAGTACGACACAATTAAATACATAAACCTCTTAATTAATTTGCCAATGTATATAAGTAAAAATGTATGGGGGAACTAGGTATGGTGTTCCTCCATTGAAAAGGGAGGATCCTCCGACCAGGCAAGGTGGTTAGCCTGGCGGGCCGAAGCCCAACGATTGATGTTGGACATTCGTATATGTGTTAGAATAGTTGTAAACTTTCATAGTGCGATTCAGGTTTTGCTGTTGTAGCTGCACTCCGATAGATGGCGCTTTACTTTTTGCCATGTTGCGAGTAGTAGTCGCTTTTTTTTTGGAAAATCCACCAGATACGACGGACTTTTTTTTTTTTCAAAAACCTTAGAATAATCCCTGTATCGTGGGTGCGTTTACAAACACATAATATATATTCACATGGACATACACCCAATACCAGAACAACTATCTGCAGATCATACAAATATTTGGTCCGTGCGGGAATCGAACCCGCGACACGTAGCACAGCAGTCGATCACTCAACCACTGCGACAACCATGCCGTTATAATTTGGATGGTATTTTTGTATGAAAATCTCAATACTGATAAATTTCTTCATAAGTATGTTGCACCTGCGCGAAACCGGGCGGACTAGTTTAAGATATTAATCAGCATATCATCAGTCAAAAGTGTAATTTGAGATCAATATTTCAATCTTTAATTAATCTTTAGATTGTTAAATCGGTCGGTTAGGAAATGGGACTTATATTCAACTAGCTTCCGCCCGCGGTTTCACCCGCGTGGTTTACGAACCCGTACATTTTCCCGGGATAAAAAGTAGCATATGTACTATTTCAGACTACAATCTATCTCTGTGCCAAATTTCATTCAGATCCGTTCAGCCGTTCTGGCGTGAAAGAGTTACAAAGATCCATCCATCCATTCCCATAAACTTTCACATTTATAATATTAAGTAAGATAAGATAAGATATTAGTATGATTAGTAGCATAAGATTAGACAATAATCAGTGAAATCTTATTTGCCTACCTAAGTCTACCCTCAAACATCATTATAACCAAAATCACCTCATTAAATATGAACGGAAGACTATCCAAGATATTTACATACAGAATTAATTACATAGGCAATAAACCTGTCAAGTTATAATGGCTGCCTGTGAAACATAGTCTATGGAATCTGTAAATAGAGGAAGGAAATGGGAGACATAATGGTGAGAATCTTTGACGACACGGTTGGCATAGTGGCTAAGCGATTAGCTTTCTCCGCTACGTGTTGCGGGTTCGATGCCCGTACGGAATAAATATTTGTATGATCTACAGATAGTAGGTCTGGTTGTCTGTGCATGTGACATGTATGTTTGTAAACTATACCCACAATACAGGAGAAATCCTAGTGTGGGGCAACATTATAAAAAATAAAAAAAATAAAAATACTGGCAGGGAGTGGAATTGGAAGGCAGGAATATTGCGTAAATCGTTCTAATTACTCTAAGTGTAAAACTTAAAGCCCAATAAAACAAACATCGAGTTATTTTCTCACTGCTTGCTGGTTCCGATTCCCGGATCGAGTAAAATGTTATCGGATTTTATATATGGATATTCTGTATGAAAATTCTCAGAAGCAGACCCGCCCCGTATTACATGGGACTCAATAACGGAATCGGCGAAATGTGGGTGTACAATAGTACACCTCTACGTAATCCTTTTGGGAATACAGGCGTGTTGCTATGTTATATTATGTAATTCTTAGTTTTATCAACTTTGTCTAGAGGTCCTGTGGTCGTAACTACGGCTGCTTGGCGATAGGCTCTATGTTCGACACCGGGTAGGATTAAGTGTTATTAAAATTTAAAATTAGAAAATGCTCCCTAATTTACTACTACATGTGAATTAATAATGGTTTATGTACAATATGGGTTATGTGCAACAGTACATATTTTTCTAAACTTGGAGATCAGGTCATCAGTCTATATAGTGGCCCCTACCCACGTCGCGCCTTCCACTACGCGGTCACCATTCCAGAAGCTATTATGTCAAATATACACGGGTGGTGCAGTGGTTGAGAGATCGACTGCTGAGCTACGTGTCGCGGGTTAGATTCCCGCACGAAACAAATATTTGTATGATCTACAGATATTTATTTCGGGTTTGGGTCTTCGTGTATGTGAATACACACCGTGCCTCGGAAAGCACGTAAAGCCGTTGGTCCTGCGCCTGATTTCTTTCCGGTCGTGTCGGATTACCGGCCCATCGGACGATGAGAGTGAAGGAACAGAGAGAGCACCTTTGTTTGCGCACACACTTGTGCTCTATAATATCTCCTGCGTAGTTGGCTAATCTCCGGCGAGATAGGCCGCTGTGACCAAAATCGGTCAGGAGGACATTATTATTATGTCAAATAAGTAGTAAGACCTATTATAATCCAATGTAGATCCTATTTTACTTTAAGTTAGAGTCTATTTTCTAAGTAAACAAAGAAAAGATTCGGGTTCCTGTCAGCATCCCTAATTCTTGTTAGTAACATTTCTTCCTCCTGTCTTTTCCCTGAAAATATTTTAAGCTCTTATTTGCATATAAATAACAATTTATATTGATTTTTTTACGTGCTTTTATTTTCGCACAAAATATAGAGGATTTTGGTGTTAATGCAGTATATTTTATCATGCTACATATTTTCCCAATTATTTTGAGAATATTGTTACAAAAAACCTGTTTTAACTTTAACATTTCGCCTGTTTTTCTCAAACATTTAAACAGAGGTATTTAATCTTGTTACATAGCACGCCACTTTTCATTCAATATTTTGATATATGTATATTCAGATCCAGAAATTCAAATACACAATTTCAAATTCATTTTCACAATTCAAAACTTCTCGGAGTGCCCTAACAGAAAATTCCAATAATATTTTGCCGGAACAGGGTTCGACTCCTGAGTACCGCAGTCACGCCCTCAACAGTCGCAGTTATGAAATAATAACTAATCGTAACCGTCAATATAATATTATATTCTATAAGCTTCATTTATGCCCCTCAAACAGTTTTTATTTATATATTAGAAGTAGGTTTTCGAATAAAACCTTTTTTATTATCTCTCTCTCTCTAATAAACGCAAATTAAAAAAAGAATCACACAACACATTAAGACCGAAGTCCATGCACATTGAATATAGAACATTAATGGAATACAAAACTGTGGACTAATGAGTGCAATAAAAGCCTTCTGCATCGCGGAATGCAAAAAAAAATGCGGCATTTAGTTTCTAGGTCACGCCCAGAGAGGGGAATAGATCTTTTATCTTAAATGAATAACGGTTCGAAGAACTTTTTGTTCGATATTTCAAATTACGCGCCGTGATTGGGCCTTTAGTGGTCGCGTTCGATGTTTTTGAAATTCGAAATTAGAGTTTCGATTTTCAAATGTATTTGCTTCAATTGAAATGGGTTGCTTCCAACCTAATTGTTGTTTTAACGGTAGTTTAAACATAAATTTAAATACAATTATTCGCGTCAATGAATGTGAAAACATAGGCAGCAGCAACAAATTAGATTTAGAGGCAATTAACATAATGTGCCAATATCAATATGTTCTCATCGCGTTACCATTTTATAATCTAAATTCAAAATATGTACACAGATAATAATGTTGAGTAGGTATTTATTCGAATTTTTAAAATATTTTGTTAGTAGCTGCCCGCGACTACATCTCCGTGCATTTTGTATCCACAGTACCGCTATCATGAGTTTTCTTACTATTTACTATCAAAGTAAAGTAAATTTTCATGATAGCGATTTTAGTTCTTAACTCGGTTGCATTAGGGATTAGAGTCGCTTATTTGACATCTAGTCATAGTAAAGATTTGATTTACCATTTACTATTTCATAGGGATGTCATGAAAATTTACTTTACTTTGATAGTAAATAGTAAGAAAACTTGTAATAGCGGTACAGATATTGTATATATAAAATAAAAATCAATTGCCACATGTATGATGGAGCATCACTTGAGAACGGCTTGACCAGTTTGGCAGAATTTTTGTTCCCGTATTCTTAATGGCCAGGACAAGGTTAGTATCCATCGGAAATGTCGGAAATTTGGATGGTATTTTTGTATGAAATTTCTCATTTTCTTCAAATTAGTGAATTGAACCAAAGCGAAGACGGGGCGGGTCGCTAGTTTATTATAGAACTAGCTTTTGCCCGCGACTTCGTCTGCGTCTCAGTCGTTTTTCGTAAAAAAGTAGCGTATGTCCTTCCTCACGGTTCAATGGTTTTGATGTAACAGACAGATTAACTTTCGTATATGATTTCGATTTGATGGACCCGGGTACGTCTTAAAACTGCGGCCAGACACCGGAGGACGGGCAGCAGCGTCCTCTTCCTAATCGGTGAGCCACTTCGATCCCCAAGCCGCCTGCCAAGCGTGGGGATTATGGCAAACCCCCCCTTGAGGCCTTCGTTCAGCAGTGGACGTCTTCTGGCTGATGATGATGATGATATGATTTCTATGTAGCTTTAACCATTAAGGCTGCAAACGCGACGGAAGCTTAAAAAATGGAGTAACTTCTCCCGTTTTCCCAACATTTCCCTTCACTGCTCTGCTCCTATTGATTGTAGCGTGATGAAAAGTATACTATAAGCTGCCCAGGAGTATGAAGGATAATTGTACCAAGTTTCGTTAAAATCCGTCGAGTACTTTTTGTTTCTATAAGGAACATACAGACAGACAGACAGACAGACAGACATACAGACAGACAAAAATTATACTGATTGCATTTTTGGCATCAGTATCGATCACTAATCACCCCCTGATAGTTATTTTGAAAATATATTTCATGTACAGAATGGACCTCTCTACAGATTTATTATAACTATAGATAAGTGTTTTAGCACAATAGTAAAGATAAAGCGTATGTCCTTCTACTGGTTCAGTGTACTTCGTTGTAAAATTTCAATACGATCGTTTCAGTGGTTCAGTCGCGATGAGATAACAAACAGACAGACAAAGTTACTTTCGCATTTATAATAGTGTGTATATAGTGTAGTAGTGTGTGTGTTCTTAACTTAATTAAATCTTTAGGTATTTGAAAATAAATTATACTTAATACATATATCTATAGCATCATCCCAGTATTTCTTGATGGGTTAGCAGAGGTGTACTATTGTTTACCCACATTTCACCGTGCCGTTAAATAATTCCAAACGCCGCAATGCCAAATGGTCTTTAAACAACATAATTATTTTTTTTCCTTTTTCTATCGCAACAAAAGTCCAACGAAAATGCCACAATTATTATTCTTTATTGTATAAAAGATAAACACGTTTTTTCTTTGACACTTGTCTCTCGCAATTAGCTCAGGGAGCTTTCACTGCTTAGCCGGGCTAATGGCGAGACCAGAAGGGCCTCCAGCCGAGCAAATTAAATAATATTAAGCAACACGGCTAAGGGTGTCCCATAATGGGACTCGAACCTCGGCTTAGGGCGTTGCTGGGGGACAGACAAGAGAGGACTTGCTGGATCTGATTGTGATTATTAAGGACATTTGATATATTACTACTGGCGCAGCGCGGGCTGGCTTGAGTAAGGTTCGGGGTCTCGGGTCTTCGCGACGGGCTTCGCCGGCGAGGACAGTATGACGGTCGGTTGTGTGTAGTGTTGGTAGTTTTCCTAACTTTTCTCCTGATAGAGGGTGACCGGAGACCCGCAGCCTAATTACCGATGTAGCGAGAGCACTAGATCGCGCGATAACTTCTGTCAAATGTCATTTTTATGACATATAATGTATTGGCTGACAGTGAGATTGCTGTCGCGTGGCTGTCACGTTGCTGTCGCTTTTTTACGTAATTAGGCTGCGGCAGCCTGATTACCGATGTAGCGACAGGCGTAGATCGCGCGATAACTTCTGTCAAACGTCATTTTTGTGACATATAATGTATTGGATGACAGTGAGATTGCTGTCGCGTGGCTGTCGCGTTGCAGTCGCTTTTTTACGTAATTAGGCCGCCGAAACAACTATCTGTAGATCATACAAATATTTGTTCCGTGCGGGGATCGAACCCGCGACACGTAGCGCAGAAAGCTAATCGTTTAGACTGCGCCAACCGCGTCGTCAAAGCTTAGCTAACTCAGGCATGAGTTCTTTAGCAGCAAACCGTAGAGCGATAGAGAGATTTAATGTTGAAGGACTAACTGCTTAACGTGCTTTCTCAGGCACGAAGGGGTCTCGATATGTGAAAAATGATCACCCATCCAAGGACTGGCGGACTGCTTAACCTCACAGATCGACCAATCTGCGCGATAGCTGTGTAGCTACAAGCCTATGCAGTACTATATATCTACTATACTATATACTATGTACCTATGTAAACTAAACAAATATGCGTATAGCACAATTATTCTGCTAGCATAAAATATCAAGTACAAACATAAATAACAACGCAAATCATACGTAAGTACGTACACAAATGTATCAGCGTATAATAACAGCGACTTGCATTCAAATACTGAAATTCAACTCGAAATGGCGGAGAACATCGTATTTTTCCAAGCGAGTGTGTGTGGGGCTATGAAACGAGCGAGTGTTATTCTTATTTTAAAAACGTCACACATGAGACTTGTTCATGAAGTGGTGAAAAGATTACTATAACTACATAGGGGTCATCTCTCATGGGGGGTCTTCCAAGAACATACTAAGAACATAGCGTCACGTCTGTATTCCCCTAAGGGTTAGGCAGAGGTGTAATATTGTACAGCCACATTTCACCAATGCCTTTCTGAGTCCCATGTAATAGGGGGCGAGCCAATTGCCATCTACCGTGAGAATTTCCATACAGAAAAACCCAGTAACACTTTACCCGACCTGGGAATCGAACCTAGGACATAGGAGAAGAACATCCAATATGAAAACAGTTTTGTTTAGAAAAACGTTGCCATATGATCGGATTTCTCCTGAAGTGGTACAAATGTGTGTTACATGTAGGGATTGAACCTGTAACACATAACACAAAAAGTCAATTGCACATGAAAGCTAAATCTTATCCAGATAATTTAATAATGCAACTATCGTATAAGAGATATCGTAACTTTTGTAATGGTCTTCTTAAAAAAATAAAAAACAACTACGATAAAATTGCTCTAGAAAAGGCTGGTACAAATAGTAAAAAAATCTGGACTTTTATTAAAAAGGTAACATACAACTCGAAACAAAATCAGTCGTCTTCAGGTTTATTACAAGCACATTCATCACAGTTAACATCTGCTAACATTGCAAATAATTTCTTTATTAATGTAGGAAAGTGTCTGGCTGAAAAAGTTCGGGGCCGATCACGGTATCTAACAAGTTCTCCGTTTGTGTGTAGCACTAGCTTATCATCCTTTGCACTGCTCGATACTGACGAGACTGAGGTTGAACGGATAATTATAAGCTTGAAAGATGACTGCGCAGTTGGCTGGGATAATATATCAAATAAAATTATCAAACAGTTCAAGCATATTTTGGTTCCGCCACTGACTTATATTTTCCAAAAATGTTTATCTACAGGTGTTTTTCCCGAGTGCCTGAAAAAAGCTGTTGTTGTCCCTGTTTATAAATCAGGCAGTAAAGATCAAGTGACTAATTATAGACCTATTTCCTTATTGCCTTCTATGTCTAAAATATTAGAAAAACTTATAAATAAAAGACTTTATCAATATTTGGAGGATAAATCTATTTTATCTAAACGGCAGTTTGGATTTAGGCCTAAAATGTCAACAGAAGACGCCGTACACCATCTGACTGACTATATAGCACAAGAAATTGATAAAGGTAACCACACAGTGGGAATCTTCCTGGACCTCGCCAAAGCGTTTGACACGGTTTCTATTCCTATCCTGTTGCACAAGCTTGAAGCCATAGGTATTAGAGACACCCAGCTGAAACTATTTAAGAGCTACTTAGAAGACCGTACGCAATGTGTAAGGATTGATAATGTTCTCAGCGATGATAAGAAAAACACGTCTTACGGCCTGCCTCAAGGAAGTATTTTAGCATCTACACTATTTTTGATATACATAAACGATCTTTGTAATCTAAATCTAGATCAGGGTCAAATCGTTTGTTATGCTGACGACACTGCTCTTTTATTTTCGGCTGACTCAGAAAATAATGTCTACAGGCTTGCACAACACGGATTCAATGTTGTTAATGAATGGCTTCATCAAAATTCACTAACCCTAAATAGTGACAAAACAAATTACATTAAGTTTTCGATGCACAAGCAAAAATCAAGTGGCACTAAGTCAAAATTGTCTGCTCATCACTGCACAGGTCCCACAAATAACCAATGTGTTTGTCCCAACATTAAAATGTCAAATACGATAAAATATCTTGGTATTATAATTGATCAAACACTTTCATTCAAACAACATATAGAAGCCTTAAATAACAAAATTCGGAAGTTGATATTTGTTTTTAAAAAGTTACGCAATATGGCAGACCCAAAAATAATTAGACAAGTCTACTTTGCTCTATGCCAATCTTTACTAACTTACTGTATTACCACATGGGGAGGAGCGGGTAAAACACTATTACTAACCATTGAGAGAGCTCAGAGGGCGATTCTCAAAGTGTCTACTTTCCGACCTTTCCTTTTTCCCACTAACCTCCTATACAAATATTGTGAAGTATTAACAGTAAGACAGCTATTTATAATGGGCATTGTATTAAAACAACACGCAGCTCTACCATACAGCACTGAACATACTAATAAAAGACGTAAAGATCTAGTCTGTCCTCAAAATCAAACAAAACATGCTTTTACATCAAAATTTTACATGTTCCTGGGTCCTCTCCTCTATAATAGATTAAACTCTATAGCGAATATTTATTCCCTGAATCACACTAATTGTAAGAGAATTCTCAAGGATTCTCTTCAAAGTATGTCCTACGAAGATACAGAGAATCTACTAGTTGTGCCGAAGTAAATATATTTAAGTATACAAATTTTCACCTACACTAAGCATTTAGTTAATTTAGGAACTAAAAATTAGCCTATTTAAAATTATAATCTGTATAATTTAGGATTATTTTCTTTTTGAACATTATGTAATAACTCTTTGATTGTTTATTAATTACTTTAGACTGTTTTAGCTCTTCTTGCCTGAAACACAGGATTTACCTAGTTCAGGCACGTAAGAATTAGGAATATAATTAACATTTAAGCACCTCTGTATAATTATCTTGTAATGATTTTTGAATAAATTATTATTATTATTATTATTATTATGTTTATATCAGTTTGAATATCTCCCATTTCTGGGGGAAAAAAAACGCCAAAGTTGCGGGCTTTTGGCCAAAACAACTGGCGGTCTAATATTTGTATAGTTATAGTATAGTTAATCTATTGACAAAAACTTTCTAACTATTCTGCAAGTGTTCAGTATTACTGCTTTCTGTAAGAGTGTGTATGAGAGTGGATGTATGTTTAAGGTTTTGAGGCTTGTGTGGAGTGTTTTAGGGATGACGCCAGTACTGGATATTATTATAGGGACTGTCTTGACGGTATTAACTCGCCACTGAGTTTTGAGTTCAATGGTCAAGTCTGCGTATTTTGAAAGTTTGGTTGTGTGAGTGGAGCTTAGATTGTGTGTGTTAGGAATTGCTATGTCTATTAGGTATACAACTTTGTTTTGCTTGTCGTGCACTGTGATATCTGGTCGATTGTGGTGTATGGTCTTGTCAGTCAGTATAGTTCTGTCCCAGTACATTTTGAAATCAGATGATTCTAGAATGATTTGGGGTGTGTATTTATAGTACGGTGTCTTTTCGGTGATAAGTTTGTGTTTAAGTGCGAGTGTCTGGTGTATGATAGCTGCTACCTGGTCATGTCTGTGTTTATAGTCTGTTTGGGTGATGGATGAACATGCGCCTGTGATATGTTGGATAGTTTCAGCTTGTTTATGACAGTGCCGACAGTGATCGCTACCTAAGCTACTATCTCGGATGATGTACTTCCTGTAATTTTTTGTGTCTATGACCTGGTCTTGAATCGCTAGCATGAATCCTTCTGTTTCAGGAAACAGCTGGCCTCGCTTTAACCATGCGTTTGACGCGATCTTGTCAACATTAGGGTTATTCAAGTCGAGACGATGGCGGCCATGAAGTGATTTTTTAGTCCATATGTCTATTTTTTGTTGTTTGGAGTGAGTATGGATTTGTTTAGTGTGATCAGCGAGCGAGAGTGGTGTATATGTGTCTGCCTGACATATGGCATTGTGTAGTTGTGATTGGTGTGAGCGATTGTGAAAGAACGTTCTGAGTAATGTGATCTGTTTGTTGTGTAGGTTTGCGATGTCGATGAGTCCTCTGCCACCCTCACTTTTAGGCAGTGTTAATCTCTGGATACAAGCTCTTGGGTGATGTTTCCTGTGCTTAGTCATTGTGGTATTAATAATTCTTTGTAATGTCTTAAGGTCTGTTTGAGTCCAACGTATGATTCCAAAGGAGTAAGTAAGTATGGGGATAGCAAAGGTGTTGATAGCCTTGATGGTGTTTCTTGCGTTGAGGTGAGAGTGTAGTATTTTGTGTAATCTGTTCCTAAAATTTTGTTGAAGTAATGTTTTGGTATTTTTGTGGTGAATTTCTTGTGACTGGTAATACCCTAAATACTTGTATCCTTCGACTGGGTCTACGGCGCCAATTGTATTCTGATTTGCTAGTTCATAGGAGTTTTGTTCTACTACTCCTTTGGTGATGGATTGGATTTTGCATTTATCTATTCCAAATTCCATGCATATATCATTTGAGAATGTCTGTGTGATGTCAGCGAGGGTGTGTATTTCGTTCAGCGTGCTTGCAAAGAGTTTGATATCATCCATGTACATGAGATGAGTAAGAGTTGTTTGTTGTGTGTCGTGTTTAATTCTGAACCCTATGTCATTTTTATTTAACATGTATGAGAGTGGATTAAGTGCAAGACAAAACCATAAGGGACTTAAGGCATCTCCCTGGAAAATGCCTCTTTTTATCGGGATGAACTCGGTTTCGGTTGTGTTATTAGAATGACATATTTTTAATTTGGTGTTCCAGTTAAGCATAATTTTTTCTAAAAAATTGGTTATTGTAGGGTGGATTTTATAGTGTTTGAGAATGTATATTAACCAGGAGTGCGGTACTGAGTCAAAAGCTTTTTTGTAATCTATATACATGGTGTGGATGTTACGTTTATATTTAAGTGCTTGTTTTGATGCTACGGCGTCAATCGTCAATTGTTCTTTGCATCCTTGGCTGTTTTTGCGGCAGCCTTTCTGTTCTTCTGCTAAGATGTTGTGTTCATGTGTGTGCTTGTATATAGATTCGCTTATGCAAGATGTGATAATTTTATATATGTTCTGTAGGCAAGTAATGGGTCGGTATTTAGCTGGATTCGCCGAATCTGATAGGTCTTTTGGCAACATGTATGTTATGCCCTGTGTAATGTAGTGTGGCATCGTGTGAGGTGATTGGATGAATGCATTGATGTGTTTATGTAGTAGTGTATGAGTGCATGAAAACTTTTTATACCAGAAATTGTGTATATTGTCAGAGCCTGCAGCTTTCCAGTTGTGTGTTCTACCTATTACATTTTTTAAGAGATCTATCTCGATGTGTTCAAACTTCATTTCTGGTGTATCCCTCAATCTTTCGTTGTCTTCTTCGATCCAGCGATTTTGTTGGTGTTCGACTGGATTAGACCAAATATTTGACCAAAATGCATGTAAAGATTCAGGAGTAGGTAGAGGTTTGTTATTTTCTGGAGGACTGTTATGTTGTTGCGTGAGTTTCCTGTAAAATAGTTTTTCATTATTACAAAATTGGTTGTTTTGTGTTTTCCTAATTGTGGTCTCCTTATACCTCCGTAATCGGCTTGTTAGGGTATTTAGTTTTTGTTTTAAGGTATCTAGAAAGTGTGTGATGTCTGTATTTTGTGTTTCGTGTTGAGAATGTATTTTGTATAATTGTTTTATTTTGCTTATCTGTTTTTCTAAATATGGCGATCGAACGCCCCTTGCATATTCTGTCAGTCTTCCAATGTTTGCTCTTAGGTCCTTAATTTTACCTTCCAAACGCCTTTGCCACCAGGGAACTCTTTGTGAGTTATTATTAATACTATTAAATTCAAAAAATCTAGCGCCGTTATATTTAGCTGAAGTGTAGGCTGCGGAGTAGATTATTGTCTGTAATGTATTGAAATCTGTGTCTGGAGTTAGTGTCTTTTTGAGTATATCAGTATTTAGGTGAGTTATAATTGATGATAGTTTTTTGGAAGGTTTTAGTTTAGGTATGTGTGGTCGCGTTGTCGGATCTGTGTTTTTAAATTTATTGAAGGTTTCCATGAACATATCCTCTAATTGTTGAAGTAATTCTGTGGGGAAGTTTGGGGTAACGTGTGTTGTGTGTGTCAGGTCTATGTTGTGGTCAATGGTGTCTGTTAGTGTCGTTTGTGTAGTGAGATTCTCGGTGACTGCTATTTGTGTTGTAGGAAATGTAAAGTTTTCTTCTGGAGGTCGTGTTCTATCTTCTGATGTATGTGTTGATGTAATGCCCAATTCATTTCGAACTTCTTCTCGAATCTTATTCAGTTGGTCATTAGATAAAAGTCGGTTATTAACTATAGATCTGCGTTGGTCTGAAATTCTTTGCGCGGAAAGATGCGCGATCGAAGGGCATTTAGAAATAACATCCTGGTGTAGTAGCTGTCTATTTGTAGTTAAGTCGGTTTCGAGCTTTGTTAGTCGGTAGTAACTTCTCATTATGGCTTTATTAAGGCTGTCTGACCACCTGATTCTACGAGTTTGGGAGTGTTCTATAGCTGTGTTGTGTTCTGATAATGTCGGTTGATTTTGCAATAAGATTCTTACTTCCTCCTTGATATTCAAAATTTCTTGCTTTGTTAGGAGATTACGCTGGACAATAGCACGGCGTTGATCTCCTATTCTTTGCTTTCCTACGTCCATTTCAGGAAATTCTGCTATAAAACGTGCATGTAACGATGTCAGATATGTTTTTGTGTTAGCTTCTAGTTCTGTGAGAATGAAGTAATGGCGCATGATGAAAATATTCATATTTTTTGTCCATGTCTTACGTGTGCGCTTACCACCTAGGGTGGGTGCAGTAACTTTGGCTAAGGTAGCCTCCTGCACAACATCCCTGGCGGATTGAAGAGATGATGTGGGTGATGAATTGGATGAACTTGACTCTTGGACATTAAGGTATGATAGTGGTGATGAGGGGATTGATGAAAATAATGATGAAGTTGGTGAAGGACATGATGACGGTTCAACATGTTGGACTGCAACAGTTCGAAACTGGGCAGTTTGGTGCGATACGGTGCCCTCCCCAGAATACGTAGGGCAGCCCGGGCTGGAAGGCCCGAGGCGGGATTCTCCATCGCGTTTAGCTCCGGTACCCGCCTGGGGTATTGTTCTATTTCTTAGACGCATCGCATAGTAGTTGTTTTTTTTTTTTTTTTTTTTTTTGTGATGTTTGTTTAAGAGTAGAGTCGAGAATAAGATGGCGGATGGAAAGGATGACAATATGACATAGGAATAGGCTGGAAAATAGGGAGCATGATGATGAAAGAACGAAGGAATAAGATCGAAAAGGAAATACTCTTAGCCTGTGACTGAGCCAAAAGCAGTGGTTGTACCCCTCTTGGTCTGACCTCTCACCCTAGACCTTTCCGGTATGAGTGACTCTACCGGTATAGCCCTAGCGCTCATTAAGGCGCACAAGCCCCACCACGACGGCAACGTAAGGATACGACGGTGGGGTTATTATTATTATTATTATAATTGTTTAGCCACTGTGCCAATCGTATTATCATATTGGTTATAATGTATATGTTGCCTTAATAAGGTGTAACATTCGCAAAGAAATTAGTTGTCTAAAAGTCAGCCCATACGAGCATGAAATTTCTATGAATAATCTTTTACTTGGATGGAACCGCGGGCCCAGCTACTATGGCCGTATGGACTACAGAGCGGTTCGCTGAGGCACCGAAAAAAATAATATGAACTCACCTTAAAGCCTCATTCCTTTATGTGGGTCAAAACAAACAACCTCAAAAAGTGCCTTCCTAGATATTTCTTCAATTCTTTTCATCATCTTTTCATTCAGTGCCACAAAAGCGACCTGCAGATGACAGCAGTTCTTCAAAAAAGATTTTCGCTTTTGTCTCTTAAATTTGTAGAAAACAATCCTTTTGCTGTTAATTCAATTAAGTTCAATTAAATTATTTAGGTCAGACACTGCCCTCGCTAAATAATTCCAGAAGCTTTGTGTATTTTTTTTTTCGAAACCATTTAAAAGAGATTTGCTACTTTTATTAGATACTAGCTGTTGCTCGCGACTTTGTCTGTGTGTATTTTGTATTAATAATCTAATTATTATTTATTATTATTATTTATTAATTAGTGTATCGCTGCAATAGTAAAAATAAGCCTATATCCTTTGCCGAAACCCAAGCTACCTCTTTGTAAAATTTCGTAACGATCGGTTCAGTGATTTTTTCGTGATGAGGTAACAAACAGGGTTACTTTTGCATTTTGTTTTTCCAGTTCGATGTATTGCGTTCGGATTTTTCCTATATATTCTATGATATAATCTTACCTATGGAATAGAAATAATCCTTTACATAGGCTCTAGTGTGAGTTTATTTTAAAAAAACGTTACAATAACATCCTTCGTTAGGTTTACCGCATTCTGCGTGCCGATTGACCGGCTCCGAACTCTTCACCAATCGCAGCGCCGAACGCTGTAAACGCGACGAAAGAAGGTAGAGGTCTAAATCAAAAAACGCAATAATATGTGTTTTTGTAAACAATTTTCTCAAAACTTACACTAGGCGTAAAAACATAAAAAAAACTTGTGCAATTCTCTAAACCATAGTTATATTTTCTATATACAGAATTGAGCTCCCCTCTTTATACCCACTTGACAGTGCTTAATATATGATTATAGTGTAAGCACTTTAAGCTAAGGCTGTAATTATATGCATCCGCGCGAACGAGTGACCTGGCCGCGTGGACGCATATAATTAATCGTGAAGATACTCGTCTAATTTGACAGTATAGCGAGTATTAAGATCATTAGAAATTGTACTACAACGTAAATTAAAATAATATAATTTACGTTTGTCATTGCCTGATGGTCTGAATAGATATCGGATACGATATGATAGAAGAGAGGATTTTTTTTTTTTTAATTAATTATATAATAATTTAAGAAAATCCTCTCGCACCTATTCAAAAATCGCAACTCAACTGTATGTGCATTAGTACTTTCTGGTATGAAACTAGAAGTAGCTACATTTTTTTTTTTTTATTTGGTTCACAAAACTGGATACAATCTTAAACAGGTAACAAAATTCAAAATTATTTTACAGGATTTCATGATTATATCCTTCTAGATGCGAACACAGCTTGCTTAACAATGGTGTGTTATAAATAAACTAGGTATTTATGAATGATGATGTAATGAGTAACACCCATATATCTGTACCGCTATCACGAGTTTTCTTACTATTTACTATCGTAGTAAAGTAAACTTTCGCGATACCGATTTTAGTTCTTAACTTGTTTACATTAGGGATTAGAGTCGCTTATGTGACATCTAGTCATAGTAAAGTTTTGATTTACTATTTACTATATTATAGAGATATCATGTTAGCGACTCTAATCCCTAATGAAACCAAGTTAAGAACTAAAATCGCTTGCATGAAAATTTACATTTACTATGATAGTAAATAGTAAGAAAACTCATAATAGAGGTACTGTACTGTCACCGCGTAGTGGATCCACCCAGTCTTTCTGGTCTAAGTGGAGGTCTTAGGGGTGACACTTTATGAGGCGGGATATGTTCAACAGAGAGCCACTGGAATATAGTATTTTTTTATAAACGCTAGGATTTCTCCGTGGGTACAAACATACATGTCACATGCACACACACCGAAACAACTGTTTGCAGATCATACAAATGACGTGCGGGGATTGAATCAACGACACGTATCACAGAAAGCTCATTACGCAGCCATTGCGCCAATCGTGCTGTTGCTATTTTCTTGCCAATTTTATGATGAAAAATTTATTTAAAGATATGATTTCTCCGCTACTTTTAGGGCGTCGGCTGCTGGCTTCAAGATAGCCGTAACAAAAGTGGACGTATCTATCCGCGAGACACTGAGAAACATGAAGAGCCTGATGCCGTATTCATAGGGAGCACCAATGTTGTAGGAAAATATTTCAAAACATAACAATAGTTTAAACTAACATAGCATCACGCTTGTATTAACTAAATGGTTAGGGAGAAGTGTACATTTTTCAGGATTCCCATCTAACTCGGAAAATTTCAAATCCGGGATGCCACTGAGAATTTACCTGGCTGAGGAATCGTACACAGGATCTCACGCTCAACGGTGCACGAGATCACTAAACTAGTAAGGCCGTGCAATGTAATGCAATGTTTTACAAGTCGTGTGTTAAAAGTATGTCTATATATTATAAAGTCTACATTTTTTGTTGCAAAATGAAACCAGCTTTTTGGCAGAGATCATTTGACTGTGTAGCGACTACTACTTGCAACTCGCAAAAAGTAAAGCGCCATCTATCGGAGTGAAGCGACAACAGAGTATCCTGAATCGCACTATGAGATTTTACATTGATTCTAACACATATACGAATATCCGACATCAAACGCCGAGCCAGGCCCGCCAGGCTAAACATCTTGCCTAGTGGGATCATCTTCTCTTTTCAATGGAGGAACACCATACTTCGTTCCTCCACAAATGTTACTACGTTGCATATATGTCCCAGGATCGATCGAAAATTGTTTTGCATAGTGATAAAGAGATGTGCCCATACCCAATCCGTAAACATCTTAATTTTTTTTTGTAGATGTCAATTCTCCATCTATATTCGGCAAAAACTTAGTGCAGTAGCCAAGCGATTGGCTATCTTCGCTACATATTCCGGGTTTGATTCTTCCACCGAACAAATATTTTGTATCGCCTACAGACTGTTCTGGCTGTTCTGGCTATTCCGGCTGCCTAATTTCTGATTGAACAATCAATTTGCGACAGGCGTAGAACGCGCAATCGTTTCTGTCAAACCTCATTTTTGTGTCATGTGCATATGTATTGGCTGACAGTGAGATTGCTGTCGCGTGGCTGTCGAGTTGCTGTCGCTTTTTTTACGTAGTTAGGCTGCCGGTCTGCGTGAGCATGTGAAGGTAAGGGATAAAGTTAAAAAAATGCAAATGAACCTGACAAGGAACTGACTATAACAGTCAACAACCGTAACATCAAAGTATCCGCACACACAAGATGTGTTGATAAGCTCTCGTGTACTGACAGATTGCTGGCGGGTCGCCACAAGTGCATGTGACTTATTTCCCCCACTGACTCCAACAAACGATGTGACAAGATAACCACTTGCAACGATATATTCGTTTTTGATTTTCGAACAGATAGTTCAAGATAGTTTTGTCTTTTTATTGGTTTTGGCACAAATAAGTGACGATGCCAGTGCTATTGTAACTTTTTCCTGATTTACAAATAGATTCACTACCACAGATAAAAAAACATAAGTATTTCGTGCTGACTTGCCATCACAAAAAAAGAGATATGAATGTTATCTTTTTTTTTAATTTAAATCAATAGTTTATTAGGCAAGGGAATTGTAGTTTAGCGGTTGAATTAATACGTTCCATTCGTGGGGATCTAAGTTCGAAATCAGCTCGCAATTAAGTTTTATCAAACATAAATTATTTGTAAAACCTCAAAACTATTTTATATTTTATTGTTGCAATAGCTTAATGTGTACATCGTTGTCTTTAATTTATATAGCTTGAACGCCTTGTTTAAAAACCTTTATATGTTTATTATTCAAATTTCTCTTTAAGTGAACAATGTAATGTTCTTTGAGAAATAAATATATTTAAACCGAATTGTGACTTTTGAAATTCATGAACCTAAATTTTATTATCAATTGAGATAGCGGTGAAGGAAAAAAATATTTGGACATCTAAACACCTCTTTAATGTTCTCATTTTGAAAAGAGACCCGTGCCCTACAATATAGGTATAGGTGTAAACGGGCTGGTTTCCGCAAGTACACGCTTAAGCGCATTTTTTGCGTCGGGGTGGGAACAATGTCAGTTTATTCGATCCACCCCAGTTCTTCGAGAAATGCCAGCAGTCGTTTGACGTTGCTGGCTATTTCCCGGGACCTACAATAGATAGGCAAAGGACTGAATTAAAAAAAAAAACACCGTACATCTATACCTCATTGACTGCCTCATTGGTCTAATGGTCGCAAGCGCGACTGCTGAGTGTGAGGTCTTGGGTTCTACTCCCAGGTCGGGCAAAATGTTATTGAGTTTTTCTGCATAGAAATTCTCAGTACATAGTCTGGAACTGTGCCCGGTAGATGGCAATAGGTTCGCCCTATTACATGGGACTACATAACGGCATCGACGAAATGTGGGTGCACAATAGTACACCTTTAACCAACCCTTCGGGGATACAGGCGTGATGCTATGTTATGTTACATCTATACCTTAACATGTTAATATTTTTAAACCCACTAATTCTAACCTGCGAATTAACAACACCTGTACATATCTAACCCCAAAAACCCCCACAAAATAAAATCATCAACACGTGCGTTGAAATAAAAACATAGCTCCATTTAATTTGGGATACAGGAGAGCTCGGAAAGGAAATTCTTCAGCGCCATGAAACACAACGAATTTTGATGCCCCATAGTACGTTTCTTTTATTCCTATACGTTTAAATATTTGTATTCTTTCCGCGTGCTCACTCGGTAAAAGGAATCTTAGGAATAGGTTTAATATGGTTTGCGGTAAGTGCAATATTTTTGAGGAAAGAAAGAAGATGTTGAAGTTTTACTTCGCTGACTTGAAGAGAAAAATATATATGTTATGCGACAAATTCTATGATTTTGCTGAAGATTTATTGAGAAGATGTTGGCCTATTTATCTGATGCGAACCTCTTTATTCATGAAAACTGACGTTTTATAAAGGATTCATACAGTGTAGGTCTTTGCCACTTTCAAGTACGTGTAACAGAATAACGCAAGCCCTGAAAGTAGTTTGCTCATAATTGATTACCTGAATAGATATAAAAAAATTAAAAAAAAAAACTCTTTTCGAAAATACGACATTCGTGATTGAGTTAAACAAAATTAAATCTTATTTCAGAGTAATAGGACTTCATTTTAAATCCAGAAATGATTCAAAAATATATTTTTCACTTTTTTTTCAATTAATACTCTATTTGGAGTGTAAGAAATGTCTTTTATTAAGTTACATGTTGTATATGAGTAGAGAGAGTAAAATAATTGGAAAATGACATATAAAACACTCTTGTACTTATTTATCAATCAATTAAAATAATACATGTCATTTCAAAAACGTCAATCGACGACGGCGAGATTAGCCAACTATGCAGGAGATATTATAGAGCACAAGTGTGTGCGCAAATACAGGCGCACTCTGTATTCCTTCACTCTCATAGTCCGATGGGACGGCAATCCGACACGACCGGAGAGAGATCAGGCGCATGACCAATGGCTTTACGTGCTTTCCGAGGCACGGTGTGTATTCACATACACAAAGACCCAAACCCGAAACAAATATCTGTAGATCATACAAATATTTGTTCCATGCGGGAATCGAAGCCGCGACACGTATCTCAGCAGTCGATCTCTCAACCACTGCGCCAATCGTGCCGTCGAAAACGAACAGAGAACAGAAAACAGATGCTTCTATCTTTTACGAAAAATGGCAATTTTTTATCTGCGTCTTAACACTCGCTATCACGTTAATCAAGATACTTTTAATTCCCTTGCTGATATTGCAAGTTAATTAACCTGGAAAAAGCAAAGGCAAAGAAAAACTGAAATTAAAACCAACTCTGGTATAAAATGAATACAGGGTGGAAAAAAAATCTATGCAAAATGTACTCCATCTTACCTTATGTAAAATATGATAAACGGTTGCTATCTTTCAATGTGAAGCCTTATCTCAGCTTAAGTACTCTTGAAGAGCCATGAAAATATTCAGGCACAATCCTAAAATTTATGGCGATCATTAAAAACTCATCCTAAACAATATATAAGCTATTGTTCGTTCGTATTTTGTTTCTTCAATATTAGAGGGCAAAACTTTATGTCAGTCTCAAGATTGTATTTAAAACTAGCTTTTAGACGCGACCTTGTTCGCATTTTAAAATTTCGTCCATCTTTTGTTTTATTCTATTTTCAAAACCCCCATCTTATAGTTAACCTAAATTGTCAAATATGTATACTAAGCCATTATTCCTCAACGTCGACCATAGTTACAGGTGAGCCAATAATGTATGCAAAAACCGTGCGCGCGCATTTCAATTAAGTTCTGTCAAAAACGCGCGCCCTTTTTTCATACATTTTTGGTTTGACGATTATTGAATAAGATTGAGCTCGCGGAAAAGTCGGAATAAGGGTTCTGACCGATTTTCATTGAGTTCCAGTTTTTAATTCTATATATTAAAATAATTTGAGAAAGAGGGGCTCGTAGCTACATAGCTACCGCGCAGATTGATCGATCTGTGAGGTTAAGCAGCGCCTGACGCGGTCACTCCTTGGATGGGTGACCATTTATCACATATCGAGACCCTTCCGTATCTCGGAAAGCACTTTAAGCAGTTGTCATACGAGACCTATGACAGTCGTTAGAAATGTCAGTACGCCAAAAAGTCTGACAACCAGTCTAACCTTAGAGTATCAGTGTCTCCCAGTAAATGGGTGGCGGAGGTCAGAAAGCAGTCGCTCCGTGTAAAATACTGATATTCAACCGCAACCTGTTAGATTTGAAACCGACTCCAATGTAATGGGGAAAAGGCTAAGCAGATGATGATGATATTAAAATAATTTATGTATATATATTTGAAATTACCATGAATGACGATGCTTAACGAGCTTGTGCGTTGTGGCTTGAGTGTGTTTGCTAATTAATGGGGAACGATAATGTTTTGTAAGAAGACATAGTGCTAGGTTACCTTATCTATTGTTAAGCAGTGTTAATCGCTGTACTAAATTTATAAAACTAAATAAATTTTGTTTGCCAACATTTCTCTGATGCTGTTATCAATAGAAAGACCCAATAACTTAATTCTACAAAGGAATTGGTAGTCGATTGGTAGAATAGCTATCCACATTGTATATACATACCCGTACAGTCACCATCAAAAATATGTACACACGTAGCGAAATTCAAACGCTTTTACTTGGAAAACTATTGGTTAAAATCATAAAATTTAAATGACTATGTATGTTTTTATATATCCGCAGATACTATGTGTATAATTGGTGACAATTTCAATAAATATCTCCTTTAATAATAATAATTAATAATAATTCTTTATTGGTTACTAACGTTTACACTGTTACATAGAAGCTCTGCCTCCTGAACTAGGTTGTTAGCCTGTATCTCAGGAGACAGTTCCTTCCCTAGTTACATACATACATTTTTGTGATACAGAGACCGTAATATAGAGAAAAATAAAATAAAATAAGTAGTAATTAAGGTAGATGCGCATATGGTATGTTTGTGAGTTTGTGGGTGAGTGAGTGAGTGATGTGTGATGTGATGTGTGATGTGTGGCAGTGTGTGTGTTGGTGTGTGTTATCTTTCGCTGGTTTATTGTATTCATGTGTATTCGGATATGGTGGTGCAAATATATCTTTTGTCATTTAAGTACAATGAGTAGAAATGAGGCTTTCAATTTGTTCATAATCCATATTGTTAAACCAGTTTAGTAAATACTTTTTGAAACCATGGTTGTTCAAGTTTTGTATATTTTGTTTATTTGAGGTAGTAATTTTATTATACAAACGAGGAGCAGTGTGGTTGTACTGTCGCTGCGCGAAAGTGGATTTCCTTAAAAATCGCTTTTCAATTTCATAAAGTGTTGACATCTTTTTGTTGCTGATTGTACATCTTTATTTATGGTTACGTCAGTGTGTTATCGCGCATTCTACGCAATAATGACTAGCCGCAGCCTGATTACCGATGTAGCGACAGGCGTAGATCGCGCGATAACTTCTGTCAAACGTCATTTTTGTGACATATAATGTATTGGATGACAGTGAGATTGCTGTCGCGTTGCTGTCGCGTTGCTGTCGCTTTTTTACGTAATCAGGCCGCCGGTCTATTACGGCTATAAAAGTCTCGGTATAGAGGCGAACTGCCGTCCACAGGTATTTTAATGACATCAGAGACATAAATATTGTATTCAAGTATAATACTATTGACACAGATGGATAACAATTTGTTCTTTCAAAAGGTTGAAGGAATATCGTATGAAATATCACTGAGATTACATAACGCTTAGGAATATATGCGTGACTAGCTTCCGCTCGCGGCTTCGCCCGCGTGGACTATCAATCCGTGCATTTTCCTGGGATAAAAAAAGCCTATGTGCTATTCAAAACTATAATCGATCTCTGTGCCAAATTTCATCCAGATCCGTTCAGCCGTTCTGACGTGAAAGAGTAACAAAAATCCATCCATCCATCCATCCTCACAAACTTTCGCATTTATAATATTAGTAGGATATTTGTTAAGGGTTAGGCAGAGATGTACTTTTGGAGTCATATTTCGCCGATGCCGTTATTGAGTCCCATGTAATAGGGGGCGAGCCTATTGACACCTATTGACACCTATTGACACCTACTACACCTACATAGTTCCAGACTACATGCTGCTACTGAGAATTTCCACACAGAAAAACCCAATAACACTTTGCCCGACCCGAGAATCGAACCCAGGACCTCACGCTCAGCAGTCGCGCTTACGACCACTAGACCAATGAGGCAGTCAGTAAGTACCTTGTAATAGACACCTTTTTAACTTCATACCGGCATAATTTCCGACTCCAGGTGGCTGATAATTTATTTATTTATTTATTTATTTATCACATATTACTTTGCCATTACAGATAACTTAACCTAATTCGACATAGTAACTTAAAATATGTTTTCTTAACTATAACTTAACTGTATTTCCTTACATACTACACAGTAAGTGGCCCTTGTGAACTCGCTCAGTGTACAGTTAAATATGTCAATTTCATCAGCTACCGTGTTGAGAGTGCGCAACGCGCGAGTGAGCGGTGCGCGCCCCAGCAGGTTGGTGCGCGCACGCGGCACCACCAGCAGCCGCGGCCTGCGCCGCCGCATCACATACTCGTCCGGTATACAAAAACCTATCTCTGAGAGTATACCAGAGTTTTGTATCTTACCTCTCAAAACCTTCAGTAGATAAGTTGCCAATGCCACTTCACGCCTGACTTCCAATTTGTAGTAATTTAAACCGAAAATCCTATTAACACTCCAGATATAAGGAAGGAACCCAGGACCTCACGCTCAGCAGTCACGCTTGAGATCACTAGACTAACGGAGCAGCTAGTGAGATCACGCTGATCATAAAAAAAGACGTAAGGTAGAAGTAATACGATTACTTTTACTTTTGAAAAAGAAACGTTGGTGCACTTGGTGTAATTCCTGTATCGTGAGTGCGTTTACAAACACATATATTCACATACACAAAGACCCAGACCTGAACTATCTGTAGATCACACAAATATTTTTTCTGTACGGGAATCGATTCGGCGACACGAAACGCTGCAGTCGATCTGTCAACCACTGCGCCAACCGTGCCGTCAACGTCGATTATATATAGAGATAAAGTTAAACCCATATTTCCAATTTCGATTTGATTTTTTAGTTAATCCCGTTTGTTTGAAATACAACGTGAAATCGAAATTAAACAGAAATAGCAAAACGAGGAACTAGTTATTCAGAATCGAGAGTAGATTACATATTTGTTACAGACGACGAGACATATTGTATTGTGTAAATTAAGTTAGCGTAAACAAGTAAATTACTAGCAATGTATAACTAAATATATATATATATATGTGTGATGAATAAAGTGAGTGTTCATATGGATATTTTATTTGCCCGCCGACTAGCTCTGACGGCGCGCCCCACCCACTATGTGCGCAATCATACTGAGACGATATAAGTAAGCGCATTACGGGGGCCGACACATCGACTCTGCTCCCTCGCACACAAACCCCTTAGTGGTATCTGCCGCCAATTATACCCCCTCCCGCATATCCAAAATTCGCCGTCCTAGGCACACTCTCACGTACCCAGACGACGATATCACCCTCCATCAGGAGGCGCTCCGATTGGTTAGGAAAACTACCCACACTACACAAACCGACCGTCGTACCGTCCTCGCCGGCGAGGCCCGTCGCGAAGACCCGTTCATTCTCCACCCCGACCCTTGCTCGAGCCAGCCCGCGCTGAGCCAGTAGTAATAAATCAAATGTCCCTAAATAATCACAATCAGATGCAGCAAGTCCTCTCTTGTCTGCCCCCCAGCAACGCCCTAAGCCGAGGTTCGAGTCCCACTATGGGACACCCTTAGCAGTTTTGCTTAGTATTATTTAATTTGCTCGGCTGGAGGCCCTTCTGGTCTCGCCATTTGCCCGGTTAAGCAGTAAAAGCTCCCTGAGCTAATTGCGAGAGACAACTCAAAAAAAAAGGGGGCCGACACAACAATCAGATCCAGCAAGTCCTCTCTTGTCTGCCCCCCAGCAACGTCCTAAGCCGAGGTTCGAGTCCCACTATGGGACATCCTTAGCAGTGTTGCTTAGTATTATTTAATTTGCTCGGCTGGAGGCCCTTCTGGTCTCGCCATTTGCCCGGTTAAGCAGTAAAAGCTCCCTGAGCTTATTGCGAGAGACAACTCAAGAAAAAAAATCGGGCACATATCGTAGACGGCGAGGTCAAGAAGGAACATACTAAGGAAATACATACAGTTAAATGAAGCCCTGCAGTTTTATTCAATAAAGTACAGTCCACCTGGAATAATATTGATCACACAACCTTTTCGTATACGTAATTTTAACAATAAACATTGCTAAACATCATTTGTTTAACATAAATAAATCGCCGAGTCAGAGACAAACACGTCTTACATTCGTATGATTGAAAACTGTACCTAGGATACATGAGAAATATTTGAGTGGGGTTCAAAAAAAAAAATTACAAACCGATTAAGTTTTAAACGGAACGTAATGCATGTTGTACGTGTTAATTTGAATAAATACTCATAAATAATTAAATGATCATTTACGATTCAGAAATCGTAGGGCAAACTAATATTAGTTTCGTGCAAGGATAATACCCACCACACAGTCCACACACCCTGCATGGAAATCAAGCGTTCAACCACTAGGCCATTACTGCTGCCTGTGCAGCAGTAATGTAGTTAGTAGCTATCTACTGTCTGTGTTATCTATCCGTGTGGCCAGTCACGTCGATCAGTCAACCACTGATAATGGTCAGCGATCGGCATTGGCACTGTATCGACCACAGCAATCCCAAATCCACGCAATAATTTACACTCGAGTGTTTTCAGAGCTAAGCTAACAACGTAACTAGAACAGTACCGCTATCACGAGTTTTCTTACTATTTACTATCATAGTAAAGTAAATTTTCATGATAGCGATTTTAGTTCTTAACTTGGTTACATTAGGGTTTAGAGACGCTTATGTGACATATGTGTCAGTAAAGTTTTGATTTACTATTTACTATATTATAGAGGTGCCATGTTAGCGACTCTAATCCCTAATGTAACCGAGTTCAGAACTAAAATCGCTTGCATGAAAATTTACATTTACTATGAAAGTAAATAGTAAAAAACTCATAATGGAGGTACAGAAAGCTTGTTAAAGAAAACAAATATAACACCACGACTGGATTCTCTAAAGGGTTAAGTATGATTGATTCTAAAGCTTCACACCAAAATTTTGCTATTGCTGTTATTAAGTCCCATATAATAGAGACCGTGCTTATTTCTATCTACACGGCAAGATGCCAAATTTCAGACTGCTCCAAACTCCGGACTGCTATTGATAATTTTCTGATAGAAATACTCGATAACCTTTGCCTGGCTGCGAAATTGAACTCAGGATGTCATACTCAGTAGCCACACTTCCAGCCGCTAGACCAATGAGGTTAAAAAATAACACCATAATAATCGAAATTCTTATTATTTCACCAACACTTTCTCCCAACTATATCACTGTACCGTTCCAATCTTACCAGATGCGTCTGAATATCGTATTCAAAAACAAAGTACAAGTGTGATCTCTGATCCGTGCAAGAATTGAACCCGCAACACGTAGCATAGACAGTCAAACCACAGCTCCAAGAGTACCGTCAAAAAATTTATATAATTGATTAATTATCAATACGCTATAATATAATGCATTGCTAATGATATTAATATCAGCAATCCCACGGGGAACTAGGACGGTATTTTAAAATATCGCTTGAAACACTTCGGCGCCGATGGGAATTTTCCTACTTATATTTATGTTGTATTCCCAATGGACGCTAGGTAATTCAATATTCGCTATTCAATGGGAATTCTGAATTTCGTTATTATTTAATTATCATTCCGTGATCTTTCAGTGTTAATTTGCGGCTTTTGGTGTAACCTCGGGAAAATATAATTAAATCAATTTTGAAGTCGATTAATTGGCTTTATTTTTTGTATTAGAGCGCCATTTTTTCATTATAATTTTACATAAATAACTAATCACTAAAGGGTCCATTCCAATATCATGAAAAGGCAGCTCATCGCAATTGACAACGAAGAATTCGTTGGCGGCGCGGTTGGGCGATCAACCATGAATTGAACCGGCGACCCGCAGCGCAGCAGTCGATCGCTCAACCACTGCGCCAACCATCCCTCTAAACATTGCGATTACTGCGTCATTTTCTTATGTTAAGCATCTCAATACACCTACGCTTTCTTCGAAACAAAGGGCCTTGTTATTTTTATATTAACTTTATTCATATATTTCAAGGTTTTTTGTAGAGAAACTTTGATCTTTGATACTGTTGGCAACGATACTGTTGTCAAACGCATTCCTACAAGGAGGTGGAAATCTGTGCCCTATAAATGACAATAGACCCGCTCCGTTACATGGGCATGGGCAATGATGGTGTACAGTATACTTTTGCCTTACCCTTCGTGGAATACGGCGTTGATGGTACGGTTGGCGCTTTGGTTAAGCGATTGTCTGCTGCGCTACGTGTCGCTAGTTCGATTTTCGAACAGAACAAATATATGTATGATCTACAAATAGTTGTTCTGGGTCTGGGCGTTTATCCATGTGAATATTTATGTTTGTAAACGCACCTACGATACAGAAATTATTACGTACTAGTGTGGAGCAACGTTCAAAAGAAGAAATTACAGGGGTAATAATGGGTTATTTATATTAAACTAAGTTACAATATAGAACAGTTATTTTTATTTTTTATTTTATTTTATTTTATTTGGGGAACAAACAGATACAGTAAAAAAACATAAGTATAGATATATAGGTATAACAGAATCCAATACAGTTTCCACAGATTACCAAACAACTAAATTATAAGATAGTCTACAACAACAACCGGAAGATATTAAACCTAGATGAAATTAATATTAGTAATAATAATAATATTACTTAAATTTGGATGCTAAAATATTTCTGATACAGAATTTGAATTTATGTAGAGAAAGGTGAAAAATATCTAAATCTTGATTTGTTTTTAACAACATTATATCGTTATACAGACTACAAGCTCTTTTGATAACAATATTCTTGCCATAATTGGTTAGGGAAAAACGTATTTGGAAGAGAAATCTTTCTTTCTCTTCCTTATGTAATGTAATGTAATGTTCTTTCTTATGTAATGTAAGCCTATGCAACGGAAAATCGAAGTCGTGCCATCTATCACCTTATCTCGCTTCCCAATGTACTAGTCGAGTTCCTCATATTATTAAAAGATCGAAAGCCTTCAGAAAGTGTTCGTCTCGCACGGATAGCAATATGTATGTAGGCAGCGATGTGTAATGTGCAATCTAACGGATTTACGCGCCCGCCGTGAAATGGCGCACACTTGTGGAACGAACAGATGGTAGCCGTATTTTGTGCTGTTATGAACATATATGGATGGCCAAGTTTATATTGAATGTTTTCATTGAATACCTAAACTGTTTAATGAAGAAACGAACTGAAAATAGTGCTTATGTAAGCTTTTTGGTTGTGTTGTGTTGTGTTCTCAAAGTCGAAGTCAAAGTTTTTTAATTCAAGTAGGCCTTTTAAAAAGTCGAGACTAGGCGCACGGTTGCAAGGGGGGTAGGTCCTATGGAGAAGACACCGGCAAGAAACTTTTAACTCTTCTTCTCTTCTCAATACGAACGTCTAAGTTATGTTTTTGACATAATATTTGAGGGTATGGTTGGTGCAGTAGCTAAGCGATTAGCTCTCTGTACTACGTGTTACAAGGTAGATTTCTGCTCGGAACAAATATTTGTATATACATATCTAGTTATTTCAGGTGGGGGAAAGTGTACATGTGAAATGCATGTTTGTAAACTGTACAGGAGGAACCCTAAAATAAACTTTAAAAATGCGTAAAAAGAATATAAAAAATCTTTACTCACAGTCCAAGGTCTGTTTCGTGAAGAAACTCTTAAATATTAAATAATGCAAGCGTAAAAAATCTATCATCCATGATATATTTACGCGTCCACCGTGAAATTGCGCACACCTGTGGAATCGACAGACGCTTACGTTCGGTTATGAACGTTACGTGTTTATATTATTTTTTTCAGCCTTTGTAGTTACGCTAGACTAAAACAACAGACTACCTAACACAGTATTATTCAAACTTCATTAAACTTTTTACAATATATACACTATATTACACGACATGCCTCTCGAAATATCCTAAATATTTTTTTTTGAACAACCGAAAATTGATAATTTTACGTCTAGTGGTTGCAACCACGACTGCTAAGCACGAAGTACTAGGTTGTATTCTCAAGTCGAGCAAAGAAATCGAGAAATTCTCTGTAGCAGCACGGAGTCTGGAACTGTGCCTGGTAGATGGCAATAGGCTCGCTTCCTTTTACATTGGACTCAATAACGCCATTTGAGGAATGTGGGTGTACAATATATCTGCTTAACACTTCAAGCAATACAGGCGTGATGTTGTTTCTGTTTATTTTGACATTTCTAAAGGTACTTATATATCAACATACATAATGTATGTTGATATTGAAAAGCATTTACTTTCAACTAGCTTTCGCCCGCGACTTCGTACTCGTGGAATTTAGAATATATTTTCCTGCAGTAAAATGGAGCCTATATTTTTAGTTAGACCTCTAGCAATACATCGGTGAAAACAGCATTCAATTCCATGCAGTAGTTTTTGCGTGATGCTTGTACAAACATACAGACAGATAGACAGACGAAAATTCTAAAACCGTTTTTTTTTGGCTTCTGTTGCTCTAATAAAGACCCCCCATAATAGCTTTTCTTCATTATCTATAATGTACAGGCATCGGCCTGTTATAATTTTATTATATGTATAGATTCTTAGATACCGTTGGTCCAACCCTGACTATTATTAGCACTAAAACTGTCTAGCCGATTCGAGACTCAATATATCTCGTGTCTACGCCATATACCAAGAACTTTGCTATTTATATATTTTTATTTAATGTCCAATGCCACAAGACAGATATCAATAGAAAATCTACACCATACATATATTACAGTCCCAAAGTATTATAACTTTCAGTACATGACATACCATCACGCCTGTATTCCCCGAAGGGTGAGGCAGAAGTATACTATTGTACACCCATATTTCGCCGATGCTGTTTTGAGTCCCATGAATAAGTGGCGAACCTATGTCCAGGGCACAGTTCCAGACTCCGTGCTGCTACTGAGAATGTCAATACAGAAAAACCCAATAACACATTGCCCGACCCGGGAACCAACCTAGGACCTTACGCTCAGCAATCGCGCTTGTAACCACTACACCAATAAGGCTGACGAATGCCTCACACTTTCAGTATACTCATACACCCTTATATCACAAACGCATAGTTTCAATATGATTATCACTTACGATAACGGTGAAGGAAAACATCGTAAGGAAACCTGCACAATTGAGAGACTCCATAATGTTCTCAATAGTATCTGTATCTCCCACTAGGGCTTAACTTTTGTCATTATGAGCAAAAGTCAATGGAATAGTAATGAAAGGCGATTTTCAAAATTGCAATATTTTTTACTTAGTTTGAATTTTATTTTTTAGTAACGTTGCCCCGCTCTAGGAATAATTCCTATATCGTGGGTGCGTTTTCAAACACATATATTCACATACACAAAACCTAGACCGGCAGCCTAATTACCGATGTAGAGACAGGCGTAGATCGCGCGATAACTTCTGTCAAACGTCATTTTCGTGACATATAATGTATTGGCTGACAGTGAGATTGCTGTCGCGTGGCTATCGCGTTGCTGTCGCTTTTTTACGTAATTAGGCTGCCGGAACAACTATCTGTAGACCATACAAATATCTGTTCCGTACGGGAATCGAACCCACGACACGCAGCGCAGCAGTCGATTTCTCAACCACTGCGCCGATCGTGTCGTCAAATACTATATGCATACATACACATTGTGCTTCATCACTCTTCTGAATTAGCGACTTGGCCTCTCAGAAAAGAGGCTGGAATACCTGTGGAGAGACCTTAGAGTGAGACCTTTAATAGGTCGATAGGCGGGTCATATCAACATAGGCATATTTTACTCTCCGGAATAGGCCTTCTGTTTATTCCTATCTTGTAACGCCTAAAGTGCTCCATTGAGCGATACATGTAATCATAAATAGTTTTATTATTCTTCTCAACGATGCAATAAAGCCGTGATACGACGAAATATTGTAGTTTTGTTTGTGTGAGTGATATTAAACGTGAGTTTTATTAAGTTGTCGTCGTATTTTTGTTTCTAGTTCATTGGTAGCAATTGCGAGTGTCGCCCGCGAGTGTTTGGTTCGATTTTCAGGTCGAGCAAAGACATTTTCAGGAACTCAAACGAAGATCTCAGACCTCAGACATCGGACAGTGTTATATAATGATGATATTGAGACCTATGTGACAAGAAACGACGCTCCATACACTCTGTACACCTCTGCTTACCCGTTTTGACTGCCTTATTGGTCTAGTGGTCGCTAGCGCGACTGCTGAGCGTGAGCTCTTAAGTTCGATTCCCGGGTCAGGCAAAATGTTATTGGGTTTTTCTGTATAGAAATTCTCAGTAGCAGCACGGAGACTGGAACTACGCCCGATAAACGTCATTAGGCTCGCCCTCTATGACATCGGACTCAGTAACAGCATCGATGAAACGTGGGTGTTCCATAGTACACCCCTGCCTAACCCTTCAGGGAATATAGGCGTGATGCTATGTTATGTTATTATCATAAAAATATCTGTTTGTTCGACATAATACACACAAAGAAATACGCAGTGACTTTTACAATTGCGCAAATAGCCAACTCCAGATTTCCAACCCGACATTGTACACTAGCCGTACTGAAAACTACAAAGCTTTGTCACTATCACTTAAACACTTCACTGTTCGCGCTGTTAGAGGAAAAAGCGTGAACATAAGTAAAAGTAGATACGGTATATCGTGACGACACCAAAGGCGTCGCTAATCCGGCCGGAGTGTACCCAAACTGGATTACCTCAACGGATTTAAGCGCGCTTTTGTCCACATCGTTTATTTTTGTACTCCTTTTGTTGTGCTGCTGATATTCTTTTATCTTATATTATATACTAGCTTTCGCTCGCGGCTTCGCCCGCGTGGTTTACGAACCCGTATATTGTTTCCGGGATAAAAAGTGCCTATGTGCTATATTCCAGACTATAATCTATCTCTGGGCAAATTTTCATCCAGATCCGTTCAGCCGTTCTGGCGTGAAAGAGTAACAAAGATCCATCCATCCATCCTCACAAACTTTCACATTTATAATATTAGTAGGATAGGATAGGATATAAGAGGACTGATAGCCTAGCGGTTGAGCCCTTGCCTTCCATGCAGGGGGTCTGAGCGGATCAGAATTTGATAATTACTTGCGTTTACGGTAAAGGAAAAATCGCGAGGAAACCTCCACACCTGAGAGAGCTCCATAAAGTTCTTGACGGTATGTGTAGTCCGCCAACCGTTGACGACACGGTTGGCGCAGTGGCTAAGCGATTAGCTTTCTGCGCTACGTGTCGCGGGTTCGATCCCCGCACGGAACAAATATTTGTATGATCTACAGATAATTGTTTCGGGTCTGGGTGTTTGTGTATGTGAATATATGTGTTTGTAAACGCACTCACGATACAGGAATTATACCTAGTGTGGGGCAACGTTTAAAAAAAAAAAAAAAAAAAAAAAAAAAGATACCGAGCTGCATTCTTTCAAAACAAGTTACGACTGGTTTTCACGGTTCGTACAAGTTATCGACTACCAAAAAAGTGCCAACGCCATACTACCCACATTTGCGGTGTCATCGGTCCCAACCGGTCAGCAAGCCCAGTGAAAAGCGAGCAACGAACGAAAAAATATAAATAAACGAAGCGTGTTTCACTGCGGCCTGTTTCAATTCTTAAAACTGGGACTGGGTCAAAACTGCCCGGCCTAAGCGAACAGTTTCAACTGGCATGTGAATAGGCAGTCGTCACTAGCAGGTAAATGGGTTACGGAGGTCAAACGGCACAGGGTTTCCGTTATATACGGAGCTTGGCAATTGGCCATAACAATGATGACTACCAAAATGTATTTGACTGACAAGCGTAATGATTACATTGGAAACCACGTATCTGGTTTTGGCAGCGTAGCGTCAACCGTAATCATTTTGCTACGAAAGCGTAGCACTCGTAGACAATGCGCTACGAGCGCGTAGCAAAATACATTTCCTAGATTATTAATTATATCGCGCGCGTCGTCATTAAAATGTACAAAATATTTCTATTTGTTACTTACCGTATTTAGACAACAGTTAGAACCTACCATTATACAGAAATATTACCCACTATCGATTGTCATAAAACTAAACCACTTCAAATAGCTCATTGAAAATCTTTCATCATAAAAAGCGCTGAATGCATTGAACACCGTTTTATGAAGCGCTTTAAAATCAATAACTCGGAAATGCACGCCTAAGATTGCTGAAGATGGCTTAGTAAAAGCCGTTGATAACCCAGCGGCTGAATGACTTTCATTTTATATAGTGGAGATAAAATATATGGACATAAATGTGCTTGTGTGTGTTTATGGCTTTGTGTTTAGACTCTAGATTGCAGCTTCTGACACACTTATATGATAGTGTGTCTTATTCTGAGCTCAAAGGAAATCAAGAACAATAGTTTGATGGAATTACCTCATTGATCTAGTAGACACAAGCATCTGCTGGGCGTGAGACCAGGTTCGATCCTAGGTCGGGAAAAGTATTAGTGGATTATTCTCCTGGAAAATTCAAAAGCCGCCTGAAATTTGCAATTGAGTCACCGGAGACCTGACGGAAAAACTAAAAAGACATTAGACATTATACATAGGGAACTAAATCCAGCACCATTCGCTCATCAGACGCGCTTGACCACTAAACCAACTAGAGCAAAATTTATGCAATATAGTCTTTATCTTAAACGCAAAGAGTACATTTTTATCTAGCTCTATATAAATAGCACTGCTATATATTATAACTGTTCTAATAAAGTAATCAAATGTTTATCGCCTTCAGTTAACACGTAAACTTTATTAATATCACTGTTACTTAAATACTTAACGACAGTTTGTTAATGTTTTCATAACAAATATAGCTATATTTACGAAATAATTTACAAGTAAAAATCTTGATACTTGTCTGCACACACAAATAAACTTTTAGATTTTGACTTCAGGTATTAATATAACAATTAATGCATATAATTTTAGGATCCCGTGAGAGAATTATAAAATATTTAAATTATTTAAATATTCTATTTATGTTTCATTAAAAATATTATGCATATTTTGAAGATCTAATATTTAAAGAAAAAAAAATGGCTTACTAGCCCCTTTTATTACGTATATACAAACTCTAAAGTTACGTTAAAACTAATTTCACATTAAAAAATATTTTTAGGGTTCCGTCCCTTCGAAAGTTCTAAAGCTTTACACTTGAAAGTGAAAGCAACTGGTAGTATTAAATTTCTAGAAAAATTACTTTTTTTTTAATTCTGCTTGTTTGTGGTCCAAAATGAGATCTTAAAAAGATAGATAAAAGGCCTCTTTTTATTATTTAAAAAAGAGTTATTTTTTTTTTTTTTAACAGTATAGCAACAACACAGATGTTTAATTTACTGTATAAAATATATTAAATATTCCGTCCGAAAAATCTGATAATAATCCTATCCTACTTCCTACTATAATATTATAAATGTGAAAGTTTGTGAGGATGGATGGATGGATCATATAGTCTGGAATAGCACATAGGCTACTTTTTATCCCGGGAAAATGCACGGATTCGTAATCCACGCGGGCGAAGCCGCTAGCGGAAGCTAGTATAAACACGTTAATACTTACTTACTTACTTACTTACTTACTTTTTAAAAAACATTGCCCCACACTAGGATTTCTCCTGTGTCGTGGGTACAGTTTACAAACATACATGTCACATGCACACACAACCAGACCCGAAACAACTATCTGTAGATCATACAAATATTTGTTCCGTGCGAGAATCGAACCCGCGACACCGAGCGCAGCAGTCGATCTCTCAACACACTGCGCCAACCGTGCCGTCCCTACTATACTGCAGATGTCATAATAATTTCTCGGCTTCTGGCAACATTCTAAGTATAACAACAAATATACATATCAGCTTAGTCCTTAACACTATCTCCAAAGATATCCGTACCAGTTCCAGCTGCTACCCAAACTGATATTGCATTCTAACAGCTTGAACTAGCTGTTACAAAGCTGGCTAAACAAAACACAGTTGTATCTGGCTCGTGTGATAACACAGAACACTGTTCAATTCCGCTTGGTACTCGCTTTTGCGTGAGGCCGGAACAAACAAACAAACAGACAAAATAGATGTAGAACCTGATGACCCAAATGGTACTGGAAGCATCAGCTTTCAGTGGGGCGCGAGTTTGATTTGAAATCGTGACAAATATTTGTAACACATACAAAATATTTTGTTCTGTGCCTTCCATGTATTTTTTGTTTTTTATGAAAGCTACGATGGCTGAAAAATATATTTTTTTACGGTGGGGCATGATTAAAATAATATATTTATTGTCATTTTGCACGGTTGGTGCAACGGTTGAGCGGTCGATTGTTGTGTTACGTGTGGCAAGTTCAATTCCTACAAGGAACATTTTTTTTTTTATTATATTTCACAAAACTGATGTTCAATCACACACAATCATTTAAAGCTTAAAAATACACATTTTCTCGATTGACATCTACTAGATGTGAATACAGCATGCATATACTTTAGTTAAGATACTTCATAACTAGCTCCAAATAATTACTACGTAAATACGTAATATATACATACTACTCAATTTGCCACACAATTTAAGGTATTATATCTCTGATTCTAGTCCTTACAGAGACCACAGAACCAGTAAAGATATCTATTTCATTACGTATTGAGTTGGCTAAGGATAGCATACGACATATAGGTGAATATTGACCAATATTAGTTCGACTACGTGGTAAATCAAACGTTTTTCGGTTTTGTAAACAACTGCTTGAACGTGGAATGCATATATGTACTTTCTCTAAAAGCTCCGGCGAGTCCAAATAACCGTGAATTAACTTAAATAAAAACTATAAATATTGGACCTATAGTTGTTCTGAGTATTTGTACATGTGAATATGTATCTGTATTTGTAAACGCAGCCATGATACAGGAATTTTCCCAATATATAAGTAAACAGGTCACTTATATGATATACATAGATGAGTTTAACTTTATATCTACTAAAAATATGGATGCATCTTTATAATATAATATTTAAAAATCGATAGTAGTGCTAGTTATTTTCGTCCGTAATATATTTTCGTCTAGGTATATTTTCGTTTGTATCTAGTGAATCTGTATGTTTATATCTTTAGACTAGCTGTGCCCGCGACTTCGTTCGCGTGGATGTCGGAACTTAACAATGTATTTTTTAGTGAGACCAAATGCACTTAACCCTATTTTTTTCTAAAATAAAAGATTTTTCTAAAATAAAAGCCTAAGTTACTCCTTATTACATCAGCTACCTGCCAATAAAAGTCCCGTCAAAATCGGTCCAGCCATTTCAGAGATTAGCCTATACAAACAGACAGACAGACAGACAGACAGTCAGACAAAAATTGTAAAAAATGTTATTTTGGTGTATGTACCGTATATATATTCATATGCATGTAGTAAAAAACGGTTATTTCAATATTGCAAACAGACACTCCAATTTTATTTATATGTATAGAGTATAGATACTCTACAGCAATACTTTACAACAAACTACCTAGGCATGTAAAAGATCCGAAGTCCATGTACGCGAGGCCTTCGTTCAGCACAGTTCAGGACGTTTTCTGGCTGATGATGATGATGACGCGGTATTTATGTAATTGCGTGCCCTTTACAATAAGAAATATATTATATTCCAAAAAAAACTGTAAGTTCACGTTTTACCTACTTTATCGGTATGAAATCAATAACCTATATAATACACTGCAGACCAGTACCGTAGCTTCTAAAAACTATATAACATAGAGTACAATACATAGAAATGATGGAACTATATCAAATTATGGCTGTTAACTTGGTCGCGCTGCCGCGGGCGACTGGCATACAAAATACACGACCAAATCACATATTGTAGGATTTAATAGGAAGTTGCTTGTTACGTGTAATTATTGCTGTTACTAGCTATTGTCGCGACTCGGTCCGCGGAAAATGGGTTTTCATACAAACTTTGAACCCTTTTCATCCCCTTATCGTTAGGATGCTGGATGCCTACCTGGCAAATTTAAAGTTTATAGTTTATATACATTTTCCAAAATTACATGATTGAAAAATTGGTCTAGTGATGGCAAGCACGACTGTTAAGCGTAAGGTTCCGGGTTTGATTACCGGGTCGGGCAAAGTGTTATTGGGTTTTTCCGTCTGGAGTTTGGAATTGTGCCTGGTAGATAGCAATAAGCTCGTCCCCTATTACATGGACTCAATAAGGGCGGGTCGTGTCCAGCGTGTCTGCGCCCGTGGGCGGGCGTACAATTATACATCAGCGAAATTCGGGTATATGATAGTACACCTCTGCCTAACCCTGCAGGGATCAGGCGTGATCCTATGTTACGTTAATTTAATAATTCTTAAAAGTCCTGAGCTCGCAAAGGCCCGCTCTGCGTCAGCGATCTGACGACTTATTTCAATAGACTTTATCAAGATGGTCTAAATGTAACTAATTGAGTTATCTCAGTTTTAATGTAATTAATGAGTATCTGGTTGTCTTTTCGCTTGTTCCATTTTTCGGAGTATTGTGGATTGTCACATTGACTTTCAAATGTTATCATTATTACATCAAGATAATTACTTCACTAAGTTTTGCCTGCGTCTGCCCATGTGTTAAGAAGAGTTGTATAATTTAATCTCTCTCTTGACGGCACGTTTGGCGCAGTGGCTAAGTGATTAGCTTTTGTCGCGGTTTTGATTCCTGCACGGAACAAATATTTGTATGATCTACAGATAGTTGTTTCGGGTCTGGTTGTGTGTGTATGTGACATGTATGTTTGTAAACTGTACCCACAACACAAGAGACATCCTAGTGTGGGGCAAAGTCAAAAAAAGAATATGGGTGTCATAAATTTTCCCATTGAATTTTCAATTAAAATTTGTCTACGTAATTTCTGAACAAACAGACAGCAAATCTAAGACGAACGTTGTTTATATACAGACATTATTTGCAAGCCAAGTTCGACATCACAATCTAAACAAATATATTCCAATATTTTAACATACATACACCTAAAACTTTACCTACAAAACATCTAACCAAAAACAAACTTCTGACCTTAATTTTGTGATCCCCAAAACTCAATATTTACCGTTCACGCGAACACGTTCTCCCAAATAGTTTTCACAATGAACATCATGACAAACCGCGGCCATATTAGTGACGTCACGTGACATATCCAATATGGCGATAGCGGTATTGGACTGCATCCATTTTGGAAAATTGATATTTTTATTTTCCCTCGCAATTTATCACAACATGGCGGGCATTGTCAACATTATTTATTTGTAAGTGTTGCGATGTGTCAACAGTAGTAAATCGAGAATTGTTTTAGATCCCCTAAATCATGAAATGAAATTATTTATTTTGCAATTTCGATTTTTCAATCACTTTTACACGTCTTTTTTAAACTAGATGGCGTCGGCATTTCATATGCGTTCATTATAAGGGTGTGTTGTTTTTATAGGCAAAGAGCTAGGGAGCTCGCACAGAAAACGAAAAATAAAGTATGTATTCTCTATTCTTTGACCTCAATGGTCTAGTGGTCACAAGCGTGACTACTGAGCATGAGGTCCGAGATTCGATTCCTGGGTCGGTCAAAACGTTATTGGGTTTTTCTGTATAGAAATTCTCAGTAGCACCATGGAGTCTGGAACTGTGTCCAATAGACGGCAATATCTTTCTTTTCTTTTCTTTCTTTTTTTAAAAAACGTTGCCCCACACTAGGATTTTCCCTGTGTCGTGGGTACAGTTTACAAACATACATGTCACATACACACACAACCAGACCCGAAACAACTATCTGTAGATCATACAAATATTTGTTCCGTGTGGGGATCGAACCCGCGACACATAGCGCAGAAAGCTAATCGCTTAACCACAGCGCCCTCCCCTATTACATGGGACCCATATATGTATATAAATTTTACTTATGAAAACCTATCCTAAACGAATAAGTACTTAGGCGTCAAAGTACTCCTCCATATCGCCGTTAACTGGTAAACTGTTCAATGTCACTGTTTAGTATGTGTACATTGTGTACTATGCTTAAGCGCGTATCTTTGCTCAACGTAACATGTCGAAGCGCTAATAGCACTTCAGTTAAGTAAAGGGTTCGGACGTGTTTAGTGCTTCGGCTATTAATGACCGTTATTTAGTACACTGATAATATGTCCATTTTTTTTCTGACGAATTTGCACTACACTTGGAATAATTTATTGTATCGTTTACAAACACAAATTTTATATTCACATGCACTATCACAAAAGAACTATCTGTAGGTCATACAAATATTTGTTCCATGCGGAATCGAACCTGCGACACGTAGCACAGTAATCGATCGCTCTACCACTGTACCAATAGTGCGACACAGTTTAACTATAGAGGCATTCCAAAAAATCTTCAACTCGGCCTTTTAAAAAGTCGAGACTAGGCTCACGGTTCCCAAGGAGGGTAGGTCTTATGGAGAATGAGAATGAAGAGACCGACAAGAAACTTCATGGATACTCTTTTCAAAAATAAAAAGGTTGTAACAATTTAATATGCATTATATATATGCATATAAAAAAACAACTAAAATGAGTTCTGTTTCTAAACAAAACCAAATCGACTGTGAACTGGACACTTTTTTTTTTTTTTGAGTTGTCTCTCGCAGTTAGCTCAGGGAGCTTTTACTGCTTAACCGGGCAAATGGCGAGACCAGAAGGGCCTCCAGCCGAGCAAATTATATAATATTAAGCAACACTGCTAAGGGTGTCCCATAGTGGGACTCGAACCTCGGCTTAGGGCGTTGCTGGGGGGCATACAAGAGAGGACTTGCTGGATCTGATTGTGATTATTTGGGGACATTTGATTTATTACTACTGGCTCAGCGCGGGCTGGCTCGAGCAAGGGTCGGGGTGGAGAATGAACGGGTCTTCGCGACGGGCCTCGCCGGCGAGGACGGTACGACGGTCGGTTGTGTGTAGTGTAGGTAGTTTTCCTAACCAATCGGAGCGCCTCCTGATGGAGGGTGATATCGTCGTCTGGGTACGTGAGAGTGTGCCTAGGACGGCGAATTTTGGATATGCGGGAGGGGGTGTAATTGGCGGCAGATACCACTAAGGGGTTTGTGTGCGAGGGAGCAGAGTCGAAGAAGCGTTTAGACGCTTTCTTCATGAAACATCTGATGGTCGGGAGGTTTAGGTCAGCGTGGAGCTGTTTATTGCGAACGTACCAGGGCGAGCCTGTGGCTTTGCGCAAGAAACGGTTTTGAAGGATTTGCAACCTATGGAGCCTGGACGTCTTTACGTGTGAAAACACGACGCTAGCGTACGTCATGATAGGGCGGATGCATGTGGTGTAAATTCGCACCTTGGACTTGAGTGCTAATTTACTCCGCGCATTGAGGATGAAATGGAGGCGACCGAGAGCAAAGGCGGCGCGGTGGCGAACCGTCTTTATGTGCTCGGTGAATTTGAGTCGGTCGTCGAGGGTCACACCGAGGTATTTGGCCGTCAGTTCCCAGGGGATCTGTTGGCTAAACATGGAGATGGGACTTATGAGACTAGGATCCACGCCGCGTCTCGAAAAGAGCACGGCGGCGCTCTTTGTCGGGTTGACTTCGAACCTCCAGTTCGTGAACCATTTCCCTAGGGCATTGGCTGCGGTCTGGAGGGATCGGGAGATGCAGTCCGGATTAATGCCGGAGTAGAAGATGGCTGTGTCGTCAGCGAATAAGGCTAATCGACATTTGCCTCTGATCGGGATATCGCTTGTGTACAGCGTGAAGAGAAGCGGGGAGAGCACTGAGCCCTGAGGGACTCCGGCTCGGATCGGATGAGGGGACGAGAGCGCACCCTCTATGCGGTAGCGAAAACTGCGGTTCGACAAGAAGTCTCGGATGATGAGCACGAGACGGTCGGGCACTTTATGCTGATACAGCTTATATAATAAGCCGTTGTGCCAGACCTTGTCGAAGGCTTTCGCCACGTCAAAGAAGAGAACGCCTGTCTTGAGGCCTTTTTGGAAACCAGCACTGATATGCTCTACTATGCGGTGAACCTGACGGACGCAGCAGTGTCTGGCTCGAAAACCAAACTGCTCGTCGGGAATGAGTTTGTTGGATTCGGCGTAATCCATTAAACGAACATAGATCAGACGCTCATAAATCTTCCCAAGGACGTTTAGGAGGCTTATGGGTCTGTAACTGGACGGCTCAGACTTGGGTTTGCCGGGTTTCGGAATACCGATAACGGTAGCTTCTTTCCATGACTGTGGAAAGAGATTGTTGCTTAAAGCCGCATTGAAGATGGCAGTCATTAAGACGATGAGCGGGGCGGGGAATAGTTTGATCACTCTGTTGGTGATCCCGTCAGAGCCAGGGGCTTTTTTGGGTTTGAGTTTCTTAACGAGAGTAAGAACCTCATCGGGTGTGACCGGGGGGAGGGGATCGTCAGGGTCCTCGTAGGGAGGGAGAGAGGATCTACGTTCGACCTCGGCGTCTACCTTGAAGAGGTGAGCCTGGTCGACTGGGAGAGTGCTTGGGGAGCATTGGGCTTCCAAGCTATCGGCTAGACATTCGGACTTTTCGTCGTCCTCGAATGCGGGGCTTTGGTTGGGACGATTGAGAGGGGGCATGGATACTACTGTATCGGAGTTGAGCTTTTTGGTCAGTTGCCAGAACGCTTGATGGGAGGGTTCGAGAGTGCTCAATAACTTGTCCCAACGATCCTTCCGCATCTCCGCTATGCGAGACTTTACAGCACGCTGCAAGCGACGCATACGGGCGCGGTTAGCTTCGTCGGGAAAAGCGTCATAGGCACGGATAGCTGCATTCTTCTCCGTCAGCAGTCCTCGCACGTCATCCGGCAATTTCCAGCGATGATCATCCATCGCGGGGACTTGCCGTGAACATTCGTTCACTACGGATTGTACGTGACTGGTGAGGGAGTCGATCGCACCTATCGTATCGGCAACCGACACAATGCTATCGGGGATAGTGAACTGGACACATGTGCTATCTCGATTTTATGAGGATTTTACTTTGTTATAACATTCTAAACTATTTCATACCCGGCGGCGCTGCAAAAAGCATATTTTACTTCAATCAAAATTAGACGCCAAAATCGAATTAATTCAATTTGTAGGTACTAACACCACCGTAGGTACTGACCGCGTTGTATGCACAACGCGGTCGATAGTTTCTTCTTAATCCTGTAATGTTTTCAAAAATGAGATAGTACCAGTTGCCAGTTCACAGTCGAAATGAGCGCATTACGAGGCAAAACTTGCGGTAAATGAGAAAATCACTTTGTAAATCGCTCTATTCTAGAAAACACTCTCTTCTCAATATACCCACCTATTGTTATCTATTATCTGTAGAACTCTGCAATATTCAGTTTCGGACTATGTTAAGTGCCTATCTTTGCTCAACATGGACTGACGTCACTTCAATAGCACTTCATTTACGTGTTCACACGTGTTTAGCACTTCGGCAGTTAATGATCTGTGAAGTACATTGGTGTTGGTAAAATTTTTACTTTAGTTCCACAGCCTTAGAGGCTAGGAGTGAAGGAAATTATATAACATAATACCTAAGATTTATTTTGCTGATAAATCTGAAACAGTTGCTTGAGATTACTAAGACTAGACCGCGGTTGACGCAGTGTTAGAGCGATCGACGGCTACGCTACGTGTCGCGGGTTTGATTGTGACACGGAACAAATTTTTTGTATACGATTTAGAGATAGTAGTTCCTGGTATGTGTTTTTCTATGTGAATAATTGTTTTTGTATTTCCGAGTTCCCTACATAGTGGTTGAGCTTAGCGATGCTGACGCATGCGTCATGCTCGTGAACGGGTGCCATCTGCCAGGACTGGTCAACTTGTAAATGCCATGGACCCCACTTTAAGAAACCCTGCCTTACATGATTAACGCTATGATAAGGATGACATCACAAATGATTTGTCTAATTATGAACCCTATTTAACCCTAAGCGTATCAACGTTAATTAACGTTTTTTTAATCTGCACTGGCATGTTTTTATAAAAATCTCTCCGGTCTTTCACTACCCTGTACTTAAAGTCGACCCTAATGAGAGCGGTTTCATTAAATAAAGTTTTATTCAAATTAAGGCTTTATTCAAATAAAACTTTTCATTGCGGCTAGTCTAGTGTTAATGCAGGCCCATATTATTCAACGGCGAATATTTACAGGCGGACGATGAGATAATAAACTTTTTTGTACAATATATATTATATACCTACTATTTTATATACGACGACTCGGTTGGCGCTGTGGCTAAGCCATTAGCTTTATGTGCTACGTGTCGCGGGTTCGATCCCCGCACGAAACAAATATTTGTATGATCTACAGAGGCCCTAGTGTAAGTTTATTTTGAGAAACTCAATTTAACGCATCGAATGCGTTCGGCGCTCCTATTGGTGGAAAGCACTAAACGGACCAAACAGGGCACCGAACGCGTTTGATGCGTTAAATCGAGTTTGTCAAAAGAAACTTACACTAGGGGCTCTGATAGTTATTTCGGTTCTGGTTGTGTGTGCATGTGACATGTATGTGTGTAAACTGTACCCACGATACAGGAGAAATCCTAGTGTGGGGCAACGTTTAAAAAATATATATACAAAAATAAGCCTATGTCTTTCTCCGAGACCCAAGCTATTTCTTTGTAAAATTTCATAACTCAGTTCAGTGGTTTAGTTGTGATGAGGTAACAAACAGACAGAGTAACTTTTGCATTTATAATAGAGTGGATACTGTACAGTTGTGTTTATACTCTTTTAATATTATTTTTTTGCCATCTACACGGCACAATTCCTAACTGCGGGGAGCTATTGAAATTTTCCTAAAGGAAAAACCTAAGAACACTGGCCAACTCAAGACCATACAAGGACGAACGAAGACATACGCTTAAAAATTGCGTTTGCGACCGATTAACGAAGCAGTTTAATAATAATATAGAGGAATAACGACGACACGGTTTGACGGCACGGTTGGCACAGTGGCAGAGAGATCGACTGCTGCGCTGCGTGTCGCGGGTTCGATTCCCCCACGGAACATATATTTGTATGATCTACTACATATAGTTGTTTCGGGTCTGGGTCTTTGTTTGTGAATACACACCGTGCCTCGGAAAGCACGTAAAACCGTTGGTCCTGCGCCTTATCTCTCTCACGTCGTGTCGGATTGCATATGTGAATATATATATTTGTCAACGCACCCACGATACAAGAATTATTTTTAGTGTGGGGTAAAGTTTTTTAAAAAGAATAAAGAATGAAAACAAAATAAATAAAATTAGTATTAGTAAGATCAATACCCAAAATCTGTCAGCGCCTAATATCTATTGATAAAATAGAATGATCGGAACAACAAAAATAGAACATTAATCAAAATCAGGAAATTATCCCCAAATTTTGTTTTGTTTGTCGTTTTAATCATTATACAAAATTGTTTGGAACTAAAATATTCGCTATTGAACCACAATATGGGCAAGTTTGATGAGAACTTCAAACGTTTGATCAGTTACCCGTAAACAATATATACTTGTATCTGTACAAAACCCGTTCAAATAAATTTGACGACACGGTTGGCGCAGTGGTTAAGCGATTAGTTTTCTGCGCTATGTGTCGCGGATTCGATCCCCGCACGGAACAAATATTTGTATGATCTACAGATAGTTGTTTCGGGTCTGGTTGTGTGTGTATGTGACATGTATGTTTGTAAACTGTACCCACGACACAGGAGAAATCCTAGTGTGGGGCAAGGTTATAAAAAAAAAGAAAAAAAAAACGTTTTACTTAGTATCATGAGCCGCTCTATAGCCTTTCCTTCTTTTTATTAACAATTTTGCCATTAATTATTTTTATATTATTTACTTCATTATTTTGATATTCTAATGTCGTTTAAATTTAAATGTTTTTTTTATATATAACAGCTATACATTGTAAATGTAAGTGAGATCTAGGCTGAACGCTCCTAATTTCATTAATTCTCATGATAACTGATCCATGCTTGCCCTCTGTTGCGACAGGTCAGCTCAAATAGTTGTGGCACTTTCTTCAAAACGCCACCCTATATTTGTTTTACATAAATCCTTAAATGATTACAATCTGTCTGGACTTTAAAATAGACCTTGACCTCTGAGTTTGTTTCAGCGTTTCTTCTCAAGGATAGTCATAGGAAATGCCAAAGACATGTAAAAGTGATTGAAAAAATTAAATCATTTCATTTCATGACATCATGCATGAATTTCCAGAAGGTTTAGGCAGAGGTCCGTCTTTCAGCACTGTTATTAAATCCCATGTAAGGTACGAACTTATTTCTCTCCGTCTCTAACTCTTCTTATTACATCTCCTGACAAACAACCTTATAACACGGCATGACTTGGGAATCAAACCCGTCACCTCATTCTCAGCAGCCGGGTAATCATATTGCTACCTAAATTGTTATTTATAAGTTTGAAAATTTTCTGTTATATCAATATTTGTTCCATACTGGAATTGAAATCACGACCCGTAGTACAAAAAGCAAACAATTTAGCCACAGCGTTAATGGTCATCGATGACACGCTTTAAGTAAGATTTGCACATACTCAGGTAAAACAACGAACATATTCAAACAACAAGGGAAATCAATATGCTGTTGTTACAACACGCTGCATAACTTTATTTGCCATCCAACGTGAAAAATATTCACCCTTCTTATATTTAATAACACGGTTTCTACACGTGTCTTATTTTACATGAAAACATTTAAAACACGTGTCGCCGTTAAGATAAAGATCTTTTGAGTTTCTACCATGAAATATAAAATTCAAATTCTGCTTCATATAACGTGTTCTTTCTCCGATAACAGGAGAAAGATAATTTCCATATACAAAAACCCAATACCATGATACCCAATCCGGGAATTAAACGTAAGACCTCACTTGTCACCACTATACCGATTGCAATGAGGCTATATAATCAATAAATAGATATAAATATTAAATACACCCGGGACCCGGGTAGTACGTCTTAAAACTGCGGCCAGACACCGGAGGACGGGCAGCAGCGTCCTCTCGCTAATTGGTGAGCCACTGCGATCCCCAAGCCGCCTGCCAAGTGTGGGGATTATGCCAAACCCCCCTTGGGGGAGGCTTTCGTTCAGCAGTGGACGTCTTCTGGCTGATGATGATGATTAAATACACAAAACAACAACGCGTCTTTTCTATGGGGCCGCCTTTTTCTAGTAGGCAGACTCGTGGCCTAGCAGGTGCCGTTCTGTCAACGATGAGCCACAGAAGAAAGTCTGTTTCGCAATTTGCTGATGAAGTATCTGATAACCTATTCCAAACATATTTGACTGAAATATCTGTTTTACGAGTGATAATTAAAACTAACAGATATATTGTCTTATTCATTAACAGCTACATCATCTGATATATATTATACTTGTTATATATATTATCTGTGAGATTACTATCAGACACTTTATCAGCAAGTAGTGAAAACGCCCATAATCTACTAAATGGCCCATTGTACACATTTCGGAATAACTATATTTAAATTTAAACATCAACATGCACTCGCTACTCCACTTAACCGATCCAATATATTAAACTCAAAATGAACGTATAACATAGAATAAATACTATTTAAATTTAAAGCATTTTCCATCTAAAAACGGTTTGCATTCGTAAATAAAATGTCGCCGCGGCAGAGTGCCCAGTAACAGCATTAAGAGTCAACAAACCGTTTAAAATGTTATTATTCTGTGTTGAAATTTTACTCTTTTCACGTTTTGTAAACTGACAGTATATATCGCACCTGTGTATGTGGAATTAATGAATAATATTATATAACACGACGAACGAACTTTGACGACACGGTTGGCGCAGTGGTTGAGAGATCGACTGCTGAGCTACGTGTCGCGGGTTCGATTCCCGCACGGAACAAATATTTGTATGATCTACAGATATTTGTTTCGGGTCTGGGTCTTCGTGTATGTGAATACACACCGTGCCTCGGAAAGCACGTAAAGCCGTTGGTCCTGCGCCTGATCTCTCTCCGGTCGTGTAGGATTGCCGTCCCATCGGACTATGAGAGTGAAGGAATAGAGAGAGCACCTGTGTTTGCGCACGCACTTGTGCTCTATAATATCTCCTGCGTAGTTGGCTAATCTCCGGTGAGATTGGCCGCCGTGACCGAAATCGGTCAGGAGGATATTATTATTATTATATAACAATGACTGCCTCATTGGTCTAATGGTCGGGCAGAGTGTTATTCGGTTGTTCTGTATGGAAATTCTCAGTAGCAGTCATGAAGCCACCCCCTATTACATGGGATTCAATAACGGCAACGGCGAAATGTGGGTATGCACCTCTGTCTAACCCTTCGAGGAATACAGGCGTGATGCTATGTTATGTTATGTAAAATATAATAATACAACGAGCTGTACTATGTACACCCACATTGCACATATGCTTCATGTTATTAGGTCCTATGATAAAGACACGGTTGACGGTTATGTGATCGACTGCTGCGCTACGTGTCGCGGGTTCGATTCCCACGTGGAACAAATATTTGTTTGATCTACAGGTATTCCGGCAGGTATTCCGGCAGCCTTATTAGGTAAAAAAGCGACAGCAACGCGACAGCCATACGACACAGTGTCACTGTTGGCCAATACATATGTGACACAAAAATGACGTTGACAGTAGCTATCGACAGATCTAAGTCTGTCACAAACTGATCTGTACATCGGTAATCATGCTGCCGGTCTGGATGTTTGTCCATGTGAATATTTGTGTTTGTAAACGCACTTACGATACAGGACTATATGTAATATGGGGAGAGCCTATTACCATCTATCGGACACAATTTCAAAAGCTGAACTTCTACTAAGAATTTTCTAAGAGAAAACTCACAATGAAGGCACGGTTGGTGCTGTGGTTGAGAGATCGACTGCTGCGCTAAGTACCGCGGGTTTGACAGATAGTTCTTTCAGCCTAATTACCGATGTAGCAATCGGTTAGCGACAGGCGTAGATCGCGCGATAACTTCTGTCAAACGTCATTTTTGTGTCATAAAATGTATTGCCTGACAGTGACATTGCTGTCGCGTGGCTGTCGTGTTGCTGTCGCTTTTTTACGTAATTAGGCTGCGGGTCTGGGTCTTCGTATATGTGTCTGTAAACGCACCCACGATATAGGAAGTCTTCCTTGTTTGAGGCAACGTTTGTCCAGGTCGACACGCTATACTTACACTTTTTCTGCAGCTCTTTTGGTTTAAGATATAGTTATATTGTTCTAATAAGACACACTATGTATAACTATGTTCCCTAAGTCTCCTGGCGGTGTAAGCAAATATGTTCAGCAAATATGTTCATGTTCAGCAGAACACATTTACGTGTTGCCATGATTAAATTAAAAGTCACGTAGATGTATTAAAAGTTGTTTTCTTTTGTTTTCAGGAGGGCGAGCGACTGTGAATATGAACGCGTCAAGACTGCCCGGGGTCAATGACACCAACCGTAAGTTATCTTTATATATATAATACTTCTGTACGTGTGTGTGTGAGGCTGGAGCTATTTTCTTAAAAAAAAAATGTGTGTTTGTGTTGGTCCCTGGATTGTTTACATTCACAATTAGACCTGGTAGATGGCACTGCGTTCGAGTTCTAAGACAGGTTCGAGCAGAACAACGTCTTTCGGGTCCACTAGTATATTATATATTACCTATGTATAAGGCAGAATAGTTTCACAAACACGTATATAAAACTGTGTGTAAATAATAAAAATCTAGCCCATTACTGTTCTGGATAAGGACCTCTTCTCAGAATAAGGAGGGTTTTGTCATAGTCCGCCACGCTGGCTTGGTGCAGGTTGCCGGACTACACACACCATCGAGAAGTGTTTCGGGTCTTGTTCGGGGTTCTTGTGTATGTGAATATAAATTATGTATTTGTAAATACACCTACGATACAGGAATTATTCCTAGTGTGGGCTAAATAAAGAAAAGAAAGTTAAAATCTCTATGATTTACACCGTCGAAAAGTCAACTCACAGTTTGGAGCTGTAGTGCCTTATACACATAGGGCCGTCCATCCTGTCACGGAAACAATGTGTTGACACGTTTGTGACCATTGCATTTTGCAAGCAAGCGTAAATCCCTCCGGTGCAATGAATGACTTTAATGCAGTACTTTGTGGCCAGTGGAGCCTACCTTTTAAACCGTGATAAAAAAAATAAAAAAATATATAATGCAGCCCCCCATAATAATAATAAAAACAGTCCATTACTGTCCCACTGTTGGGAACATGGTCTAGCCTGTGTGTGTTGCTGGAATACACACATCATCTGCACATAGATTCTCCATGACCATCTACCTGCCTTTACCCAACCACGTCGTGTCCGGGTCCCAGACTAACCAAATGCGGCTAAATATCAGAATTTTACACGGAGCGACTGCCATCTGACCTCCGTTACACAATCACAGGGAGTCACTGATACCTGAGTATTATTATCTCATCCACATCATTTCTTATGTGATGTTTCTTTCACTGTTAACACTATTCTTGTTTTTGTTTTTCTAAATAAAACTAACATGTTTATATTCTACTCAAAACTATCCAGAATATTTTCGAAATTGTGTCAAGCATGAAATGGAAAACGAACACAAAAAAATATCGCATCGGTTCAAAAAACGTTATAAAAGTCAACTGGGTGGTGTGGTCTATAGGCTTCGCCTGTCACAAACACAATGCATTGACATCGTTTGTAACCACATGTTGCAGAAAAGGCTTGCATTTCAGCCCGATGTAAAACGAACCGCAGTATTAAAGCTATAATTAAAACTTTCATTAACAGCCCACAGTATTACGAGGCAGAGTCCTGTTCATATCATCATTAAGCGGTAGTAAAGTATCTTTAGAATAGCAGGGAGTTGTTAAGGATTTGATTTTCACTTATATTATGATGATGGAGTAGATGGAGCCTTCTTTGGTAAGAGGGATCCATCATAATCCATCTAGAAGGCTTTATGTGCAGATGGTGTGTGTATTCCACCAATATGCAGTGGCGTGGGGTTCATAAAGACAAAAAGACACTGCCTACCCTACATAACTCGGATAAATATTTATTATAAGATATTTGACGGGGCAAATCACATACATCATTATTTAATCGACAAGACGACGAACCAATAGAAAGAAAAAAGAAAATATACCTAAACCTTATTGGGCAGTAGCATAGTAAATCAATAGTAGGGCGAATTATTATAAAATTCAAATTAATCTACACGTTTGGCACAGTGGCTAACTTTCTGCGCTAGGTGTCGTGGGTTCAATTCCCGCACGGAACAAATATTTGCATGATCTACAGATAGTTGTTTCGGGTCTGGTTGTGTGTGTATGTGACATGTATGTTTGTAAACTGTACCTACAACACAGAAGAAATCCTAGTGTAGGACAAAGTTATATAAAAAAAAACGAAACGGTTATGATAGACATAACACGTTGTGTCAGCATGAGGTCTCACATGAAAATTGCTTACACGGTTTTGCCAAGACTAACCAGTCTGCAGTGTGCGTTAGAGGTTGTTTGCCCTAACCAAATCTAGAAATCCTAAATAAACCATAAAAAAATAAATATTGTTCCTAAGAATTTGACGGCACGGTTGGCGCAGTGGTTGAGAGATCGACTGCTGAGCTGCGTGTCGCGGGTTCGATTCCCGCACGGAACAAATATTTGTATGATCTACAAATAGTTGTTTCGGGTCTGGGTCTTTGTGTATGTGAATATATGTGTTTGTAAACGCACCTACGATACAGGAATTACTCCTAGTGTGGGGCAACGTTTTTTTATAAAAAAAAAAAAAAAAAAAAAAAAATGTTCCCAAAAATCCTTGACCCGTTTGTTACAATCGGGGACGAGATAGCGAACTTCGAAAAGTTTTAATTCAACAAATTCTTTTATGAATCATTTACAACGGTTGGAGGGCCGAAGTCCGTGCCGGTGAACTTTTAATTTTTACATTTCCTAACAAAATTTTCGGATATTTGAGATGCCGGGGCCGGCCGTAAGAAAAACAGCTTTGTTTTTGTTAGTACGAATATAACTCCTGCGTAAGTTGTAAAAATCAACGGAAGAATCAAATTTTTGTCGTTTGCTGAATAATTACTTGTACTTGTGTTACTTTTGAGTTTTTTTTCCTTAACCTCTGGAATGCCTACTTTTATTAATAACTAGCTTCCGCCCGCGGCTTCGTCCGCATTGATTGCGAACCCGTGCATTTTTTTAGGTCACACGTAGCGCCAACTAGCGTCCTAAGAAAGTTATTGTTCTTTCCCTCAGGAACGGTACTTTTTTCTGGATGAAAGGTACCCTAAGTCCTTTTCTATACCCCTAACAATGTATATTCAAAATTTCACGATGGTCGGTTCAGTGGTTTAGGCGTGAAAAGGTAACAAACAAACTTACTTTCGCTTTTATAATATTAAGATAGGAAGTTAGGATGTCAGGTATTCTGGTTTGATACATTGCGACGTATATTATTTTACTAAAATAGAAAACGGTAAATATAATGAATTACACACAGCACCTCTAAACCGAAAGGTCAGTCGTTTTTGACAGAGGAGTGATCAGCGAGTAACGTCCAGAAACAAAACGTCATCCTCCCACTACGCAATATATTAAAATGTAGAAAATTTACTAAAGTTCAAAGTGTGTTTAAAATATTTTGTACACAGGCAAAATCGCAGGCATTGTTAATATAATATAGTATAATATAATATTTAGAACCTGTTTCACAACTGTTTCATAACAGTAAAAGAAAATATTGTGAAGAAACGTACACACCTAAGAGGGCTCCATAAAGTTCTCGATGGTGTGTGTAGTTCGCCAACCCGCACCGGCAGCCTAATTACCGATGTAGCGACAGGCGTAGATCGCGCGATAACTTCTGTCAAACATCATTTTTGTGACATATAATGTATTGGTTGACAGTGAGATTGCTGTCGCGTGGCTATCGCGTTGCTGTCGCTTCTTTACGTAATTAGGCTGCGGGTCAGCATGGAGGACTAAAACCTAATCCTCCTCATTCTGAAAAGAGGCCCTTGCCCAGCAGTGGGACAGTAATGGGTTGAGTTTATTTATTATTCATTTCGAAAGTAATCAAATAGATAAAATATCAGTTAGATAAAAAGTAACATCTACTTGATCTAAATGATAATAAATCAGATAGTTTATCAGCTAGATTTACCTATCAAACACTTATGAAACAAAAAATTTAACATATTATATCCGATAACTTTTGGATAAGCAATCAACATATTTATTCGCAAGTGAAACAGGCCCTTCTTCTAAAAACTTTAATCTAAGATCTTTGATACCTTTTCAGTGGTTATCATGAATTATGGCATCCTTTATCTGGCGTTAAGAACGATCGCGCGCCATATTGGTCACGGCTCGGGGCGCGAATTTCTTTCTGTAAAATATCGCCGGAGCAATTCCATCGGCGAAAATGTTCTCGAGCCTTTTTGTGGGACATTTTTTAGATTTTTTCTAAGAGAATTATTACTCCCTAATTTATCATTGTTGTTTCTTTTTTTAGAATTAATTACTAACCAACTTAACAATTTATATGCTAATCGGGGTTTCAAAGAACAACAGTGTACTAAATTAGATGTTTATCTTTTTGGAAAGTTGTGGAATTATGGTTTTTTAAAGCAAAGTAGTCAGCGCGGCTGCTGAGCGTGAGATTCTGGGTTCGATTCATGGTTCGGGCAAATAATTATTAAGTTTTTGTATTAGAAAATTCTCAATAATAGTTCGAAGTTTAAAAATGTTTGTAGTACCGTAGAAATTTGTAAAATACAACGTAATTATTGATATTAATTAAATAAAAAAGTATAACACTCATCATATAATTCTACACACAAAGATATAGCTTTTAAAGCACAAAAACGATGTATTCGGGCCATGTTTAATTTAAAGTCGACTGATAGCTGTATGCCTTTCTTTAAAAAGTTTAAAATATTAACTGTACCATCACTTTATATTCTTGAAGCAGCCACTTTTATCAAAACCAATCTTGAACTATTTCCACGATTAGCTGATACTGTGGTCCGTAATAGACGTGACAAAGATAGGCTTCGCCTTCATATAGCGAAAACTACTTTTATGAGGAAAAGTATTTTCTGTATGGCACCTGTTATTTACAATAAAATACCTCAGACATATAAAGATTTAAATATTAAACTGTTTAAAATAAAATTGCGAAATTTATTAACAGACAAGTGTTATTATGACGTAAATGATTTTCTGACTGACATTTTATGATAATTGACTACATGTTTTCTTTCTATGAATATGTAACTTAACTACCTACATTTGTACGCCAAAAAGGCCAAACATGATTGCAACTTTTGTACCTAATATAAGATCTTGCATGCTTTTGTATGTTTACTCATGTTGACAAATAAATAAATATTATTATTATTATATTATTATTATTATAATATCATCAGTCAATTTAATCAGCTGAACCTCAAGTCTTTCCAATTATATGAGGTCGGCTCACAGTCTAACAGGTTGCGGCTGAATATTAGTATTTTACACGGAGTGACTGCAATCTGACCTGCGCCATCCTATTACTGAGAAGCATTGATACCCCAAGACTAGACTTGTTGTCTAGAGTTACTGATACCCGTGCGCCTAGATTCGTAACGTTTTAAAAGTGCCTGCAAAGACCCATTTGAAATAAAAAACATTTACTTTGACTTTAACTTTGACTTTGACTTTGACTTTGGCTTTGACTTTGACGTTGACTTTGACGTTGACTTTGACTTTGACTCGTAACAAATATCACAGATATTTGTATGAAACCCAGTACCAACTGCTTAACGTCATAACCTAAGTGGTAAAAAACATCAATGATATGAAAAACGTTCACCCATCCAAAGATTGACCGCAGCAAGCTTTAATTTCCCATATCAACTGATCTGCACGGCTACATAGCTATGTAACTGAACAAAACGCATATTATTCCCTTTCAACCTTGATTCTCGTTCTCATTAATTAACCAAATTCTTGTTCATCATATCAAAACTTCAGAGTTCCGGCTTCAGGTATTGAAGTATTTCCATATGAATTCCCCAGCGTAATTGCTGCTCCTAATTAAATACGGAAAATATAATTAAATGTGAATCGGGAAAGGAATGCGTCTACTCCGTCCGTGCCGGCTTTTATTGTGAGCCTTCACGGCGTTTTTGCTTTAAATGGTAAGCAGTAGGTGAAGGCTGGCCTTATTTAACGTAAGGATGAATTGAGATTTTTCTTGGGATTTCTGTGGCTATGTACTTGGTAAATTGGATGACCGTTGTATTCATATTTATTTGCACGGTTGCAACATGGCCTCTAAGTTTCATAGACTGACACTTGCAGATATTTAAGGCATTGAATGGATAATATAGACAAGAACACATAACATAGCATCAGACTTGTATTCACCGAATGGTTATGCAGAGGTGTACTATTGAACACCCACATTTCGCCGATGTCGTTATTGAGTCCCATGTAACAGGGGGCGAACCTATTGCCATCTACTGGACACAGCTTCAGGTTCCGTGCTGCTACTGAGAATTTCCATACAGAAAAACCCAATAACACTTTGCCCAACCGCGATCGAACTCAGGACCTCACACGGCATTGGAGATTCTAGTTTATTGTGTAATTATTATTATTTACAGAAAAATAAAATTCCGATATTTTTTTCAGCACGCCTCTTCAATGTCTCTACCTCGCTACATGCAAAATAGTGTATAAACGCAATAGTCGATTATACCACAAATATTTATTTTCAAAGATATATACAAGTGTAGTGGAGAGGCGTGCATTTTTAGCTTGAAATATCTCTACCTATTTAATTTTGTAATTATCTATATTAGAAAATAAGAGGTGTGTTGTTAGAAATTTCACGGCGTCGATTCTTCTTCATCATCAGCCCGTAGACGTCCACTGTTGAACGAAGGCCTCCCCCACGGGGGACGGGGGGGTGTTTGCCATAATCCCCACGCTTGGCAGGCGGCTTGGGGATCGCAGTGGCTCACCGATTAGTGAGAGGACGCTGCTGCCCGTCCTCCGGTGTCTGGCCGCAGTTTTAGGACGTATCCGGGTCCTTAAATATAATTCTTCTTAACTAAATGTTATGTTAGTTATAAGTAGCTATGCATGTATACAGCGACCTACGTGTCGCGCGTATGCGCCGGTCACAAGGGCAGAGCATTAAAGAGCTTTGTTACCGAACCTCGTGTCTCATTTAACACTAAAATACTAGGAAGCGGCGAAGAATGGGGGTTTTGGGTCAGACAGATGTTTTATATTGACGTCGAGAAGTACCTAGTAGTAGAATTTTGAAAAACAGTACTTTTTTTTATTTATTTGCTTTTTGTGAGAACATAGCAACGGAGCGGAAACGCCGATAAATCAGTAAAACACAAGTTTATAGAAACCTAGGATGAACCGGTTGGTATTCTTTCTGTTCGGCTAATGTCGTTAATATTCGTCAGTTCTCGGTAGCCACGCAGCTTGCATTTTAATGCAAGTCCACTTAGTATTCAACGAGCGTTCCTAGGTACGCCTGGAAAGGAATACCAGCCTTAAGTTTTATAATTAAATATTGTAGAGATCTTTCTGTCTAAAAATGCACGCCCCTCCAATTTCATTACCCTGCTTCATACAAAATAGTGTATAGACGCAATACACGCAAACTCGTATATATAATTGGTTTTTTAATCACAGGCTAGACAGGAGAGTGGAATGTGATTATTAAAATGGGTGAAAGAAATATTTCTTTTCTTTCACCCATTTTAATAATCATGTTTAATGAAGGGGCGTGCGTTTTTAGACTGAAAGATCTCTACCTAGTACTTCATAGGAATCAGTTTCGCTTATCAATAATATTAACATAGAACTACGCGTGTATTCTCCGGCTAGGCAGAGGTGTATTTATTGTACATACATTTCGCTGATGCCGTTATTAAGTCCCATGTGGGCCAGAGCGAAACTACTGTCATATATCAAGCACTATTACAAATTTCAGACTGCTACTAAGAATTTTAGAAAACCGCAATAACACTATACCCGACCGGGGAATCGAAACCAAGACCTCATGCTCAAATCTCGCACTTTTAACTACTATAAAAAAGTCTACTTACGTTTTTTTATATCCGTACGTTTTTTTATCTAAAATGGCTTCAGAATCTGTTGCCATCTCTTTTCATTTATATGAAAATAACAAAGTCAGGTATAAATTCTGAAGAATTCATAAGATGGTAATATCAGTTTCAATGAAAAAGTAAGGGGGTTAATCCTTCACGACAAAATAATAGTCTAAAAAAATGAAAGCCTCCACTGAAGACGGATTGAACTTTTGCCTCTGTCAATAGCTTATCCATGGCTCGGTTCCACGAATCGAACCCACCCTAGCAATAAAGCTTGCGTCAGTGAGTTAATAAAAGGGGTAAGTATCTTAATGAGAAGGACTTATCCGTTGTTATACGCAGCTGCAGAGCTTTAAGATTGAGGGTATTTCTTTTTCTTTTATCCAACTTCAAAAAGGAGGTTCAAAACTCGAAACGTAATTATTATTTTGTTTTCTTTTTTCTTATGCCTTGGTGGTTAAATTAAAAAATGTTAAAATTAACTGATCGAGTTCGAAACACCATACTGCGCTCCAGAACTCAGATAACTGACGTGGCTGCAAAAGCCGCCCATCTTAAATGGGACTGGGCAGGACATATTTGCCGCATGCCGTTCGAACTGTGGGCCCACAAAGCACAAAACTGGTGTCCTGAGACAGCGAGACGGGGTCGCGGCAGACCAAGGAGGAGTTCGCGGAACTGGATGCCTTCGTTGAAAACTGGCCAGATACAGCACGGGATCGCGAGAAATGGAGAAAAGGGAGGGAGGCCTTTGCCCAGCAGTGGGAGAGCATAGGATTTTAATAATAATAATAATTACACGATGATAATCGATATCACCATTCCGCATGACGAGAATCTCGTGAAAGCTGAGAAAGAGAAACAAATGAAGTATCTCGACTTGGCGCACGAGGTTGTCGACATGTGGAATGTCGATTCGGCTATCGTCGTGCCGATTGTTGTGACGGCCAATGGCCTGATGGCCAAGAACCTCGACCAACATCTCAAGAGGCTCTCGTTGGGCGGCTGGGTCAAGGGACTGATTCAGAAAGCGGTACTCCTTGATACAGCACGTATTGTGAGGAGGTTCCTCTCTTTAGAGCCCTAACCACCGGAGCCCTAACCACCGGTAGCTTGGACCCTATTCCCGATACCGGTTGGTCCCTATTTTTTATATTTATAAATGTATTTTTTAATTATATATATTTTTATTATAAATTTAAAAAAATATGTTATTAAATAAATAAAGGAGATAATAATTATTGCTCATCGTTTGTTCCTTCAGATATAAACAAAAGACAGTGATATGCTTTTTTTTTTCTTTATGAATATACAATCCTTTAATTTGTAAAATATGAAGAAGATAGTTACTGAAGTCGATACCCAGAGATTTTTTATTCCTACTAATTTGAGTGCGTTTGGCAGCACTTCACCTGATCATGAGTGACAATGCTGCCGAGGATGGATCACGCAAGCGCAAATAATGCCTATTTACTCTCGGCTTAAAGATTACTAAGTTATACGAATCGGGGAATATAGACGCTAGCAGAGAATTCCATTCCCTAGCCGTGAATTATAAAGAAGAATTGTGAACTAGTTAATTGCCTGGGGACGGCCTGTAGAAACTGTGAAGATTATTTATTCTTATTCGATTAATTTATTATTCTGAAGTTTTCATCGTGATTTTGAAGTCAGATTTTAAAATAAAATATATTTTGAAATATTTTTCCCGGAACTAAGATTTCTTTTGTTTTTAATTACACACACAGGGCACATGGCACAGAACACAGAACAAATATCTTTCAAATTTCACGGCGATCAAAAAGATTTGAAGCAACCCTGGATTTGGAATTATGTTCGGCACATAAATGACGGGGAAGACAGCCCTATGTGATCGGTGACGTCACTCCAGAAGTATCTTTCCTTGCGCTCAATAAATCGCACAATCGTGCGACTATAAATTGCCTCAAACAAGATTCTACCGTATATTTTTTCAACAAATTTCATATTGGCAACACGTCGTAAAACTTATGGGATCAGTTTGTGCCCGATGGGTATCTATTCAGGGGTAATTCTGCCAAATTGAGGTATCTGGGATATTATTTTCCATTTTTTGTGTCGTAAATTGCCCCATCAATGCTTTTATGGAATTTAGAAGATGTTTTATGTGAATTTGATTCCTATTATGGTGATGGTAAAAGATATTTTAGGATGATTGCAATTTGATAAGTATTTATTATTTAATCTAATTCTACTGAATTTATCATTTTGTTGCTTCGGCATACATAACCCGAAGATTAAGGCAGAGGTGTACTATTGTACACCGACATTTTGGTTTCAATTTAAGTCGAGCCTATTGCCATCTACCGGGCACAGTTCCAGACTCCGTGCTGCTACTGAAAATTACCATACAAAAAAAAAACATGGACACTGCCCGACCTGGGAATCGAACCCAGGACCTCACGCTCAGCAGTCGCGCTTGTGGTCACTACACCAATGAGGCATTGAAGACACTATATAAAATTGCTGCCGATAAAATCTTCACTTGTTTTTAGGACAAACTTCTCTTGAATATTTCCAATAGGTACTAAATATTGAAACAAAATTCAACAAAGAAGCTTATTATTATTATCCGCTCGTATCGCTACAAAATTCATGTTAGATCTGGTGAAAGTTTTCCTCTAAAAAGCGAACTAACTACACAGTTGAGCCAATTTAAAATTTCACCGGTGCGCGTACACAAAGTTTTTGAGCCACTATTTTCTTTAAATATTCCAGATATTTGGAATTCTCCCAGATTTTCATAATACTTTAAGTTTAGCAACATTTCTGTTAAGTGCAGACATTATGCACAGAATAGTTTTATTATGCAGACTTTATTGAAACTCGGGCTGCTTTTGTTCCATTTTATTTAAATGTCAATCGGTCTTCAAAGTCAAAAATTAAGTATGTTGGCTTCCGTAAGTGGCACAAAACGTAACCATTAAACTAGTGGTTTCAAGCGCGGCAGCTGAGGTTCCTAGGTTCAATCCCCGGACAAACTGTTATAAGGTTTTTTTGTTAGGAACTTCTCATGATCAGTCTGGAATATGGAATTGTGTGCAATAGGTTAGCCTATTAGCTATTATAAGGATGTACAATAGTACAACTCTCTCGCTAATCATTCATGAAATATAGACGCAATGACACTTCAGTAGTTAATTTCAATAGAAAAGTTGACGAGTAGGCCAAACTCATGACTACTCGAAATTTCAACAACCAATCCAACTGAACAACCACTCGATATTAACCTGAGCAAAGTCATATTAATTTGCTCAACTCAAGGATACACTAACCCCCAATTCTCTTTCCAGATGACCTCACATACCCGACCTCATCAGAATGGTTCGACGGCGGCAACTGTTCGTGGGTGGACGCCGTGGCGTGGGGCTGCAACACCACGATCAACGGCACCAGCACCAACTCCACCAGCACTGACGTCACGTCGTTCGTCCTCATGGCTGTCACGTCTGTGGTGCTCGCTCTTATCATACTCGCTACTATTGTAGGTGAGTCCGAAACATCTCGAAGTTCCACGAAGTTTGTAAACAAATGCATATCGCCACGATGTACCAACTAGGGTTAATACAACTAGGGTTGCTAGGTGTTCGGCTTTAAACAGACATGCCTGTTTTTTTACAATCGTGTCCGACCAAATATATACAAGTCCGGCCTGTCCGACTTTTGTTAGGCTTTTGGTCAACCCCGCTCCGCCAAAAGTATCAAAATTGTTTTTCTTTTAAAAACCAGTGTGTCAGGCTTTCAGGGCAAAATGTCCGGCTAAACATAAATCTATGACCGGCTTTTCTATCTTTGCGCCTGGCAACCAAACATACGACCGACGTCTACGTCACGTCGTCAGGATATTTTGACCGTTCTATTGACAAGCGTTTTGTGACGTCACACCGTTCGATCTCTTGACTGTCAAATCTGCGTTGCCTACTCGGTCCTATCATAATCGTTTCAAATTGTAGCTGTGTGTGTCTAATATAATTCAGCTAAATTGACTAAAATGGGACACATATCAAATTGCACCATTTAGCCTGAACGGATGAGTGGAAAAAAAAATGATGAGATCGGATGTCTTTTGATTCGTTAATTCACATCCCTTTAAAATGCGATCAGCCTCAATTAGGTTAGGTTACTCAGTTTGAAGGCAGACTATAGCAGTCGTAAAAGTATAATATTAATGTTAAATTAACGGTTTTCTAACGTCATCTGCATGTATTTTGTAATTACTATCTAATTAGTGTTTTGCTGCAATAGTAAAATAAGCCCATGTACTTCTCAAAGACCCAAGCTACCTCTCTTTAAATTTTTATTACGTTCGGTTCAGTGGTTTAGTCGTTATAAGGTAACAAACAGACAGACAGAGTTACTTTCTCATTTATATTAGTGTGGATTATTAACTCTTTAGACTGTTACTACTTGGTTGGTAGTAATATTGAAGACACAATTGCAGTGCCTAACCAGGTTCGATTCCTGCATAGAACAAATATTTGTATGACCTACAGATAATTTTCTCGGATCAAGACGTCTGTGCACGTGAGATGTATGTTTGCATACTTTAATCACGATACAAAACAAAACCTAGTACATAGCAATGTTATAAAAAAATACTGGATGTTGGTTCCTGTAATATCAGAAAAACCAATTCAATGAAAACACCGACCTAAAATCAACCGTCTGTCACGTAGTGAAACGGTTGTTGACACAGGCAAATTGACACATGTTATGAGGGCCGGTACATGTCACTATTGACAGACAGTCTAGAATATTCTGCTGTCCGGAGTAAGCTACAGTTTTACTAAGAAAAAAAAGGAAGAAAAAGTGTAAATTTACTCGTATGTGAGCTCATAACTTTCTTTTGTAATAAATTATTCAAAAACCGTAATATATTTTGACAAGGTTTCAAAGGCAGAAAATATACGTTTAAGAAACGCGTCAGATAGAAGCTTACCTACTTATAAAACTCTTGAACAACCGAATATACATCAAAGAATAGCTTTTATGTTCACAAAATTCGCATTAACACATCTCAACCACAAAAGATCAAATTTTTGGGTCCATCCATCTAACATGATCGATTACCGTCCTTATGTGTACAGGAACAAAGTCCATATTTGAATATATTAACTGGGTGAAACAACGTGTAAATTTCTATTGTAATAAAGTCTTTTGTATACTTTTTTTCTAATCAAACAGATATGAACGAGACTTGGGTTCTATATACTGGCTGACAGCCAAATTGAAGGTACTAACAATGTATGGACCTTGTTTTTATAAGGTATTTTTTTCCAGTATGAGATATAAAGCGGAGCTATATAGAAACACTCAGGATAAACTGGATTTTGATAATAATAATAATGTCCTCCTGACCGATTTCGGTCACGGCGGCCAATCTCACCGGAGATTAGCCAACTACGCAGGAGATATTATAGAGCACAAGTGTGTGCGCAAACACAGGTGCTCTCTCTATTCCTTCACTCTCATAGTCCGATGGGACGGCAATCCGACACGACCGGACAGAGATCAGGCGCAGGACCAACGGCTTTACGTGCTTTCCGAGGCACGGTGTGTATTCACATACACGAAGACCCAGACCCGAAACAAATATCTGTAGATCATACAAATATTTGTTCCGTGCGGGAATCGAACCCGCGACACGTAGCTCAGCAGTCGATCTCTCAACCACTGCGCCAACCGTGTCGTCGTGGATTTTGATACTTATAAATAGAAAACATGTTTAGATATTACTTTGTTTTGAAACAAGATATGAACAAACTTATTCGTAGAAAAAAAAAATATCCAAAAAAACATTATTTTCTCAAACCTTTACTAGACGCCCAAGTGGACAACTGTTTCATCTAAAAAAGTCTACAAAGCTTTGAAAGCTCTCCTACTGATCATTATAAGCTCGGTTGAACAAAGCTCAGCCTTTTACCAAGATATTATACACATAAAAAAAAATCTTATACAGGGTTTGTTTGAATAAGAGACATTGAAGGGGAATCCAGATATGATATTTTTACATACTATTATATCCGGACGAAAAAATAAGGTACTATTTTCTTCATAGCTATTTAAACAGTGAACCGATAATATTATTATAATATTTATATATCTTTGCCCCACAATAAAAATAATTCCTGTATCATAGGTGCGTTTATAAACACATATATTCACATGAACATACACTCAAACCCGGAACAACTATATGCATATCATACAAATATTGGTGCCGTGCGGGAATCGAAACCGTGACACGTAGCGCAGCAGTCACTGCGCCAACCGTGCTGTCGAAATTGATGAATGCGGAGAATTTTATTTGAAAGAAGGTAGTTGTCAGCATATTTTTAGTTATATTTGATCATAGACCCCATCGGTTCTAATTTCAGTTCTTCTCATTGTTTTTAACTTCAAGTCGATGGTGCAAATCATCCCTTAGCTAATACTCCATGGTCGGCCATGACACTTTTAAAAACTTTTTTATTCTTTTATGGAGCCCTCTTAACGGTGTGTGTAGTCCGCCAACCCGCACCGGGCCAGCGTGGTGGACTAAGGCCTAACTCTTCTCATTCTGAGAAGAGACCCTTGCCCAGCAGTGGGACAGGTTGAATTATTATTATTATTACTCTTTTATAAACTTTTTCATTTTATATAACAAAAATAGAACCGATATTAAAAACGTTCATTTCGTATTGGAAGGCACGAGTGCCTATAATCTTTAATGATTGCGAAATTCTGGACTCAGCCGAATTCTTAAGTTACTACGTATATTCTCCTCCTCTTGAAGGCATTTTATCTTGAAGCACACGCGAAAAGGTCCAAATTTATGTTTTGATAACGCTTTCATAAGTTAGAAATATCGGCAATTTGAGCAAAATTAACATTTTTATTTCCATCGTAACGTGAAAGGCTACTCGCGGGTATTCGCAGTCAAATCCGGAAACTGATGTAAAGTAAATGAAGATTTATACAGTTTTTTTAACCAGTGCGCATTTTTGGTCTGTTGTTCGAGGTCCGTGGTTTTGTCTTGTTTTGTTATTGAATGTTATTTGTATGAATTTGATCTGTATTCTATCCTACTTCCTACTTCCTACTAATATTATAAATCCTACTATATCCTATCCCACTAATATTATAAATTCGAAAGATTGTGAGGATGGATGGATGAACGGATTGATGGATCTTTGTTACTCTTTCACGCCAGAACGGCTGAACGGATCTGGATGAAATTTGGCACAAAGATTATAGTCTAGAATAGCTTCCGCTCTCGGCTTCGCCCGCGTGGTTTACGAACCCGTACATTTATCGGGATAAAAAGTAGCCTATGTGCTATTCCAGACTATAATCTACCTCTATGCCAATTTCATCCAGATCCGTTCAGCCGTTCGGGCGTGAAAAAGTAACAAAGATCCATCCATCCATATATCCATCCATCCTCACAAACTTTCACATTTATAATAATAGTAGGATACCGAATTAAAATTTACATACTAGTTAGATTATTTACATGTATGTATATTTAGTTGTTCAAATAGAATAGAATATAGAAAGGCCGTTGGCCTCAATTCACACTTACCCAAGTAAACACAACTTAAACTTAACTTCAATTCTTATATACACTCTGTTTTCTTAAGTCTTCACTGAAACTTAAAGTAGTTTGGAAAAGTCACGACTATTGTTATTGAGAGTCCAAGGGTCTTCTTTTAGAAAAATTGAATAGAATAGTTTTAATTTCAAAATAGCTGACCCGACAGACTTTATCCTGACTCCTCATCATCATCAGCCAGAAGACGTCCACTGCTGAACGAAGGCCTCCCTCAAGGTGGGGTTTGCCATAATCCCCACGCTTGACAGGCGGCTTGGGGATCGCAGTGGCTCACCGATTAGTGAGAGGACGCTGCTGCCCGTCCTCCGGTGTCTGGCCGCAGTTTTAAGACGTACCCGGGTCAACAATATCCTGACCAAATGTCAACAAAAAGAGGTTAAAAGTAAAAAGGCACTTTCAGTTTTTCCCAAAATTTTCCGGCCAGATTTTCCCAATTTTCTTTCCCGAAAAACCCTATTCGGATTTAAAAATATTTAAAATAATGCCAAATCGGTCCAGCTGTTTTCAAGTGATGTAGGTACTTACCAACGAACATCATTTAATTTTTATTTACGAGTATATAAATAAACTTATCACAGGCACTTTTAAAGCGTTAATAGGACTCTAGTTGCACGGATCCAAAAAGTTGGTCCTATGGAGAAGAACCGACAAGAAACTCCATGGATCATTTAACATTATGCGTATACAAGCAACAATATTTTACAGTATTATATTATCAATACAAACAAAAAACGAATACCAGAGAATGTCTTAAGCGCTTACGGCGACTTACGAAATCTAGCTGATTCGCTCTTTGACGTGGCAAGCTTGCATTTTTCAAAACATTAATGTGCAAGCGACTACGCATAAGTCTAGACCCAGCTTTAAATAATCCCCTTTACCAGACCGACTATACTGCACACAAAACCACACTCTTAGCGTCTGCGCAGACTTTACTTAAGACTTATAAGCTTTTGAAGAAACCAATGATGGTAATTATGGAAGACTAAATTGCCTTACGTCTATGTCTGTCTCAATACTGCAGCATCTGTGTAGTTAGTCAGACGTTTTATAAGATAAATCTGTCTACAGCTTTATACTATAAATGGTGAGCGGAGGCTTTGAAACTTCCATTTCTTCGTGTATTTGTTAGTTTTTTATACTCGTACTAATATTTACTATGCAATGATGTCTAAATGACAGTGTGCCATATAGGATTTGAGGTTTGGAAAAAAAAAAACTTTCTCTTTTTTAAAATCTGTCCGTAGAAAAGGTACGTTAACTACGTTCTTTTACCGAAGATTAATTCTAATTATAATCAGACAATCCTATATTCATTTACGCCATAATCCATCAGCATTGATTAGTATTGTGTCTATGTTCAGACTATAAGACTATTTTTGTTAGACTCATCTTTCTAACTAGTCTTGTCCATCCTACTTCCTACTAAATATTATAAATGCGAAAGTGTGTGAGGATGGATGGATGGATCTTTGTTACTCTTTCACGCCAGAATGGCTGAACGGATCTGGATGAAATTTGGCAGAGAGTTAGATTATAGTCTGGAATAGCACATGGGTTACTTTTTATCCCGGGAAAATGTACGGGTTCGTAAACCACGCAGGCGAAGCCGCGGGCGGAAGCTAGTCTATAATAAGCGCATGCTATATAACTCCGATGCAAGTTTTATGACGTTTCTAGAATTTATTCTGAATATTTCAATAGATTCGTTTCGCATTTAGTACAGCTCCGCCCTTACATATTATGACGGGATCCAAGCTTGTTTTTACAGAGCAGAACATGAAACTTTATTAGCTAACAATTTGAATGTATTGAGTGGACAAAACTAAACTTTTTACAATATAGGTAATCTATGTTATGTGTTTCTTCAAGCTTCATTTTTGATATAGATTAGGCAGAATTCTAAGCAGTATCAAGTATTCTACTGAATTTTAACGTCACGGTTGGCGGTCGTCAAGAGATCGACTGCCGTGCTACGTGTCGCGGGTTCGATTCCCGCACAGAACAAATGTATGATCTAGAGATGATTGTTACAGGTTTGGGTGTATGTCCATGTGAGTGTTTGTGTTTGTAAACGCACCCACGATACAGGAATTAACACTAGTATGGAGCAACGTACACTATATATAAAAAAACGAAAAGAGATATTCTAAGTTAGTGGAGCCTAATATAAGTCTTGTCTTCGAATAAAATTATCATATCGATTACACTACGGCGCCATTTACTCAGAGTAAATGTGTCACAAACGTGCCGTGGATGTGACTTTGTTAGAGTGAAACAACATATAATACGTTCCGAAACACACGCACACAAGCTTAGAGTTCACTTATACTAACACGTAGAGAAAATAACACAATATTTACTACTACATGTAGTTTTCTCTGAAGCTTCTGAAGCACGACAGTGTACACTTTACACTGTCGGGCACTTTTACATGTATGATGGAAACAACTTTATCTGTCGCTGGACGCATCTGTGTCCCGCCCACCTATGTACTTCATCATCAGCCAGAAGACGTCCACTGCTGAACGAAGGCCTCCTTCAAGGGGGGTTTGCTATAATCCTCACGCTTGGCAGGCGGCTTGGGGATCGCAGTAGCTCACCGATTAGTGAGAGAACGCTGCTGCCCGTCCTCCGGTGTCTGGCCGCAGTTTTAAGACGTACACGAGTCTAGGTCTACCTATGTACTTATAAATTCATAATCCCTTTATAAGTGTAATACTGTTACTTTAAAACAGTTTTTTGCCAAACCATGCAATCAGAATCACGTTTTTTTAAAAGCGCCTATATCTAGAATTTTTTACTTTAAGTAAAACTCATATAACATAGCATCACGCCTCTATTCTCCGAAGGGTTAGGCAGAGGTGTACTATTGTACACCTACATTCCGCAACAGGGACGAGTCTGTTACCATCTACCGGGCACAGTTTCAGACCCCGTTCTGCTAATAAGATTTCCATAGAAAAAAACCCAATAACACTTTGCCTGACCCAGGATTCAAACTCGAGACTAATAGACCACTGAGACAATCAAAAACTTTGATGCATTGTTATTATACTGTGGCATTTATTTCTCAATATATGGTACATTGAGTTTTTCATTTATATTTAAAAAAAACACATTAGGATTTCTCCTGTATCCTTGGTACAGTTTACAAACATACATGTCATATGCACACACAACCAGACCCGAAACAACTATGTGTAGATCATACAGATATTTGTTCATGAGGATGGAACACGCGACACGTAGCGCAGAAAGCTAACTTAACCATTGCACCAACCGTGTCGTCTAAAGTACGTAATATGTTTTATTAACATGAAAATTATCAGGAAAAGAGCTAGCAATTAACAAATATATGTGCTTACCCCCATCTCCTTGTCTCTGGTACATATTGCACCTTAGGGATACACTGAAAAAAATTTATTATGGCTGCCATAAAGTTTTTGTTAGCTTTTATCAAGTAAAATGTTCATATATGGGAACATAAAGCTAATCGTTTGCTAACAATAAAGCTAACTTTATCACTGATTTAAACAAATATCATACTAAAAATAAATACGTTCTTAATCGTGTTCATCAGTGAAGTTGTTTAAATAAACCTTATTTGATAATTGAAATGACTGTTTCAAACAAGTTAGTTATTAGGAAAATAATCTGTGATTATTAATATTTTAATCATGTTGACTTTATCGCCAATAATCATGTATGGTTTATAGGTATTATAATTTTCTTTTTAGGATTAAACATGAAATACTTAAACAAGTAAAATTCGCACTTGTTCAACAATCTTTTTTTTTTCAGTGTAAAAATAGTTGCAACTCCACCCCGACCCTTGCTCGAGCCAGCCTACGCTGAGCCAGTAGTAATAAATCAAATGTCCCTTAATAATCACAATCAGATCCAGCAAGTCCTCTCTTGTCTGTCGCCCAGCAATGCCCTAAGCCGAGGTTCAAGTCCCACTATGGGACGCCCTTAGCAGTGTTGCTTAATATTATTTAATTTGCTCGGCTGGAGGCAGTGGCGTATTTTAAAATTTAGCGCCCTGGGCCTGTAAGGTTTGCCGCCCCATAAATTGAACAAGTCTCCCGCCACCGCCAGCGCTGCCCTGCGCCCTACCCGCTTTCGCCTATGAATATGAACGAAAACGACATGAGCAACGTCGAAACATCCCGACTAGTCCCGAGTCGCGATGGAGTCCGACGGACACGACGCCGCCCCGCCGCAGCCGCCCGCCTTTCAGGCATAAGATAGCCTCGCGTCTTGGTGTCTATCAAACTTACAACCAAATGAGTTTTAATTTTTCTTAATTAGGTAGGCATTTTTTTAAATTTCTTCAGGCATGTAAAGTCCCTAAGAAAGTCGCACTAAGCTGAGCGCGAGGTGCGGCTTGCGCCGCCCCTAGCAGCTTGCCGCCCCGGGCCATGGCCCTTTTGGCCCAAGGGTAAATACGCCCCTGGCTGGAGGCCCTTCTGGTCTTGCCGTTTGCCCGGTTAAGCACTAAAGGCTCCCTGAGCTAACAGAGACAATAAAAAAAATAGCTGCAGCGTCTCAGTACAACATCATAATTTAGACCACCACCCCCCTGTCAAACGTAATGGTTGCAGCGCCCTTAGAGAACCATTAATTGTGGTTATCTAACGTCGAAGCGTCTGTTCCGGAATGGACGTTCGAGGTATAGAGATAATCGCCATTTTTGCAATTGTTACATCACGCTTTCTTGCCATATGGGTAAGCAGAAACTATAGAATGCCACGTGCAAGTAATAAATATGTTCTTTGAAAACAATTGCCTTAGTAGTCCATAGCGAGAATACTGTGCCTGATGTTCTGGATTCAATTCCCGGGACTAGCAAAGTGTTTTAAATTTTTTCGTATGGTTATTCTCAGTAGCAGCTTTCCCTCTTTTAAATGAGACTGAATAACGGCATTGATGAAATCTATGTGCGCAAATGCATAAACAATGTTCTTCATAAATTTGTAAATTGTGGAAAGAAAATACGACCACAAGCAGGAATGTAACCTGCGACCTTCTGGTTCAGTACACCAGCTGCTCTAGCGTCTGAGCTACCGCAATCTCTGCTCGTTATGCCGAATCCTTCTTTCACATTTGTTTAACCGTCATATGCTCTTGCGCTCAGCTCACGCATAGGAATGGCTCATAGTTCATATCGCTGCGGGTGCGCCGGGCGATTTATGTGTTGTCACTCCGAAAAGCTCTTTCCGTGTACCCCATATCAATGACGCTGGAATTTTCATCATCGAACATTATTAAAACAACACTGAAATACCGAAAATAACAAATTAACTTTATAAGAACGGGAATTCGGTGCCGGCGGCCATTTTTTTTCATAATTATGACAGAAAATTAATTTAGCCCGAATGAAAAATTATTCGGTGTAATGAATTTCTTTCTTCTTTCCTTTAGAAAGCAATTAGTATAAAATTAAAATAATAAGAAACGGCTCACTGCGTTTAGCTGTTTTTTATTTTTAAATAATTATATGAAGTTTATTCTCGTTTCTCTGAATGAATTCGAAAATTATTAAAAAAGGCTTCGCTCTTTAAATAACAAGCTGCCTCCGTGGTCTAGTGGACGCAAGCTCGATTGCTGAGCGTGAGATCCTGGGTTCGATTCCCGGCTCGTGCAAAGTTATTGGATGTTGCCGTATAGAAATTCTCAGTAGCAGCACGGAGTTTGGTACTGTGCCCGGTTGACTGCAATAGGCTCGCCCCTTATTACATCGTACTTAATTACAGCATCGGCGAAATGTGAGTGCACAATAGTACATCTCTGCCTAACCCTTCGGGAATACAGGCGTGATGTTATATTACATATTTCACAATTGTACAATTCCAAACTCCGTACTACTATTAAAAATTTGGAATCAGATAAACCTAATAACACTTTGCTCAGCTCGGGAATCGAACCTCAAGCTTAGCAGTCTCACTAGCGACCACTAAACCAATAACGCAACCAAATGCGGGAAAGTAATCTAGATAAAACATTCTAAGAATAAACAAGTTTGCGAGCGTCAGACGAATAACAACAAAAATCTAATCAGACCTAGATTTCAGTGCTCCAATCAACAGAATGGAAGTACTTCATTCTAACTGCAATCAGAGTGAATCGACCGAAACGTTCCTCTACGATACTATAGAGTTAAGCACGAAATCTGTAGCGACTAGGTCAAGTCGCTACTGACGTATCAGGTAGTATAATGGGTAAAGTTCTATACTCGTTTTGATTAGGTATTTAACTAAAGGTAAACAATCTTGATGTGTCTTTTTAATATTATTTTTGTTTAAAAACTCAGTTTAAAAATAAAACGCGACTAAAAACCTATGTAAAACAACAATAACGATTGCCAAATCAATTGAACCACTAGTTTAAGCAGTAGTTTATTTATTTAATACTAGCTGTGCCCGCGACTTCGTTCGCGTGGATGTCGGAACTTAGCAATGTATTTTTTAGTGAGACCAAATGCACTTAACCCTATTTTTTTCTAAAATAAAAGTAGCCTAAATTACTCCTTATTACATCAGCTAACTGCCAATAAAAGTCCCATCAAAATCGGTCCAGCCATTTCAGAGATTAGCCTATACAAACAGACAGACAGACAAAAATTGTAAAAAATGTTATTTTGGTGTATGTACCGTATATATGTATATTCATATGCATGTAGTAAAAAACGGTTATTTCAACATTACAAACAGACACTCCAATTTTATTTATATGTATGTATAGATGTGTTTGTGTAAAAAGTCACATCAAGATTGTTTACCTTTATTTAAGTACCTAAACAAACCGAGTATAGTGCTATCGATTATGACGGCCTAACCTAATATGAAAAAGAAGACCTATTGCACCGGAATATTAGACATAGGCTAACGACGACGCTTGCGACGACACGATTGGCGCAGTGGCTAAGCGATTAGCCTTCTGCGCTACGTGTCGCGGGTTCGATCCCCGCACGGAACAAATATTTGTATGATCTACAGATAGTTGTTTCTGGTCTGGTTGTTTGTGCATGTGACATGTATGTTTGTAAACTGTACCCACGATACAGGAGAAATCCTAGTGTAGGGCAACGTTTTAAAAAAAAAAAAAAAAATTGTACTGCTATCATGAGTTTTTTACTATTTACTTTCGATGTAACAGTAAATTTTCATGATACCGATTTTAGTTCTTAACTTGGTTACTTTAGGGATTAGAGTCGCTAATGTGACATATAGTCATAGTAAAGATTTGATTTACTATTTATAATTTATAGAGATGTCATGTTAGCGACTCTGATCCCTAATGTAACCAGGTTAAGAACTAAAATCGCTATCATGGTAATCTAAATTTACTTTAAAAAAAATATAGTAAAAAACCCATGATAGCGGTATTGCTTGCAAAGTTCTGGTTCAAGGAGATTTTATAGTTTATTAGTTTTCAAACAGATGCAACCGATGTAGTGACAGGCGTAGATCGCGCGATAACTTCTGTCAAACGTCATTTTTGTGACATATAATCGGACAAAAATCGGTCTCATATCTAGAATTCTGAGTCGTATGAATTTTACCTAAACAAATCTACAACCTCATGCGCTTACCTTTTAACATTATCACCAGAGTGTGGTTTGTTTGCGATGGGATAGAGAGATGTGTGTCGTGAATATTTGAGATTCTGCGAGGAAATCTTAAGACGAGATAAAGTAGTTACCTAAATAATAATTATCTCATGTTTTGCAGAAAACTATTACGGCCTATTTAAATGTGTGCAATTGTGCAGGTGAAAAAGCCATTTAAATGCAGCCGCCGACTGAAGTTACACTATGAATTATGTCCAATTTTTATCAGTAGCTATATAAAAAATAAAAATAAATCTTCACCACTTCAAAGTTACGTCGTACGACCGTTCAGAAACTGCTAGAAACGCATTCTCTCGGCAGCCGCACTGTACTCATCTATCGAAGATAAACATATCAAATACATATTTACTGGATTTCGGTTGAAACACTGTAGTCACTTTGTAACGGTTAAGTACAAAATCTGATGTGAGTAGGTCAAGTCACTTCCCGACGTTTTAGTCGTTGTTTGAGTGTGGTTTCAGTTTACGCGAGAATACTACTAGCGAATAGCGGCGTGCACAGAGTTTTTAGACAGGGTGGCAGAAAATTTTAAAAGCTTACTTACTTAAAAATACCTACTGCGTGCTGGTTTGGTTCGTCGTCTTGTCGGTTAAATAATGATGTAAGTGATTTGCCACCTCAAATATCTTATAATTAATATTTATTTGAGTTATGTAGAGTAGGCAGTGTCTTCTTGTCTTTATAAACTGCACGCCACTGCTAGTGAACATACTACATATTAGTGATTTTATAAAGAAGGACCACCAGACCTCTAGTTCGAGCTTTCGTCCATCGAAGTTCTATAAAAATGGCCCCTGACAATCAAGTAAAATCTGCAGCCATATTACGTACTACTCTTACGAAAATATATAAGCGAGAAAGGGATGCACTGTCGGATGGCTGCTATGGCTGTCAAATTTTTCTTATTCTTCAAGGCGCCGCCAATCGCCAATATATAAAAACGTTATGACGATATCACGCGATATAAAAATAATTGAACTCTTGAAATATGACACTAAATGACCATTATTGCATCGATAATGTGATTGCCTTCTTTTTCTGCCTTGAGATGGGATACCAATCAGCCTCCTAAGATATTAGGAGGCTTATTTGTATCCCATATCACATATAAACTCTTTGATTAATTTTTTTTTTTTTTTTCATACTCAAAGTCTTTATTTGCATGTTAAGGTAATATAATATGAAAACCATTATCTTCCAGTCGGTGGTTAATGTGCTTATATCGTTATCAGTTAATGTTATAACACTATTTAATATTAAATTAATAAAAACCGACTATAGACTGCCTCGTTGGTCTAGTGGTCCCAAGCGCGACTGCTGAGCATGAGGTCCTGGGTTCGATTCCCGGGTCGAGCAAAGCTTTATTGAGATTTTCTGTCTGGAAATTCTCAGTAGCTGCACGGAGTCTCGAATTGTGCCCGGTGGCAGAGATGGCAATAGGCTCGTCCCCTATTACATGGGACTCAATAAATGCATCGGCGAAATGTGGGTGTTCAAAAGTACACCTCTATATAACCCTTCGGGGAATACAGACGTGATGCCGTGTTATGTTATGTTAAATAAAAATAATTGTATTGCAGCATGATTAAGATTTTGTATTTTTATGAAAAATACAAATATTTGGATAGATCACGCAAACTTAAATAATTTCTATTCATTCTCGCCTTGAAACGTGAAAGTTATAGGAATTCTTCTTCTATCGTGTCAGCACGAGCTATCACAAGGTAATCGCTCATGCCGTACTGGAAAGATTAACGAGTCAGCAACTTAATATTGAGGCTGACTGCCCAGGGTGCGCCAGACGATCTCATATTTCGTCTCATTCGAAACGCTTAATATGAACAAAATCTCTTTTCATAAGCAACGATAGGAAAAGCAATCCGGTAGATGGGGTTGCAGTAAAAATCATTACTACACCCTGCTCCTAAATGTTTCAGTGTAGCCGAAATATTAAAGCGCCCCTTAAGACCACTTTCTAAAAGGTTTATAAAGGTTATTCCAACCGCAATTCTGTCATTAATCGATTACTTTATAGCGTGAGTTAAATGGACCATGAATAATAAATCCTACAGGACATAGGTAATTAATTATTACTCTAATTAATGAGTTTCACATACTGTTTATTCATTAATGGTATGATTTATGTATGGGATTGGGATTGTATTTAAAATGGACCGATTTTTGTCAGTAATCTTCAATGGTTAGTGTCAAAACCATAATTAATTTAATCAAATTATGTTGGGATATAAATTGGATAAAAATAAGAATTTTCTGTTATTGTCCTTTTACCCTAAGTCGGCTTAAGGACTTAATACAGGAAAAAAGTTTCTAAGGACCATTTTCAACAAATAATACAGACGTAAGACAAACATGCCAGTTTGATGTTTACAATGAACTTTTCTTTAAAGTTAGGCAAAAATGTATTGCTGTACGGTATTAAGTGCTATTTAATAGGGGGCGAGGCTATTGCCATCTACCGGACATAATTCCAATCTTCGGACGGAACACTTTTCCCAACCAAAGAATCAAACCCAAAACCTAGCGTCAACCAGTTACCAATGCGTCTTGCAGTCTTTTATAGAAGTATAAGATTCATTCTATTTTATGCATGCTATTTTCTGGTTGAATATCGCCTACATCTCATAACCTATCTCATCTTATACGCTATATCGCTTTCACTGAGCCCACATCTTTTGATTTCGGTTTGAGAAATCTATTGAAGTTACGAGCGCGACGCCGCATCGCGATACTTTTTTTATCGTTGGCTCTACGAATACTACTATGAATAATTCCTGTATCGTGGGTGCGTTTACAAACACATATATTCACATAGACATACACCCAAACCCGGAACAACTATCTGCAGATCATGAAAGCATTTGTTCCGTGCTGGAATCTAACTCGCGACACGCAGCACAGCAGTTGATCTCTCACTCACTACGCCTAACCGTGCCGTCAATTTGTATCTACAAATCTGTCTATATCAAGCTATATAGTACAGAAACAATAGAGTTGCTCGTATAAAAAAATGGTAAATAGGTAGTAGGCCCTGTCAGTCGAGGAGTACCAAACACTTATTGTGACGCTGGTCTTTTGTATGTCATCGTATAAAATTATATTTAAACTTGTTGTATATATTTTTTTTATTATTATTCCATAATTATCCTGGTCCAAGAGGGCCTTGTAGCTACATAGTTACCGCACAGATCGGTCGATCCGTGTCTCCACTGTTTTTTAAAGGCATTAAATTTGTCTCGCCACTTCCTACATGAACTATAGAGAATATGAATCCAACTGAAGAATACTTCTACATTATAAATTTTACATTATATAGTAGATTAAAAACTTAACTTTACATTTTCCACTCAAATATTACTTTTTGATTGAAACTCCGTGACCGCATACAAAAGTAGTTTTTTTTTTATTAAAAAGAAATTAAACAATTGCCAAACTTCTTCCAAACTAAACCGACTACCATTGTCGTGAATGATTTATTACTTTTAGAAAATTTGAATAATACATAGCCCTGTTAGCTAGACAAGCCCTAAATAACTTTTAGGATCCAACTAACTTTAATAAACTTGGTACAAAAGATGGTACTGAGAATAGATCGCCTTATCTCTTTGATTTAGAAACAACAAAGGGATGGAACCAAATGGTGGACCAGTAGCAACACCTGTACCGCTATCATGAGTTTTCTTACTATTTACTATCAAAGTAAAGTAAATTTTCATGATAGCAATTTCAGTTCTTAACTTGGTTACATTAGGGATTAGACTCGCTAACATGACATCTCTATAAAATAGTAAATCAAATCTTTACTATGACTAGATGTCACATAAGTGACTCTAATTCCTAGTGTAACCAATTTAAGAACTAAAAACGCTTGCATGAAAATTTACATTTAGTATGAAAGTAAATAGTAAAAAACTCATAATAGAGGTACTGTATACAATACGTCTACAGGTACACGGTTTCGGGAAAAGGGTCAAACAACAGCTATTTGTCCTAAAATCACAATCTACCTTAATGGATGAGTACCAAATAAATAACTTTTGCTAACAAGTTCATAACTTTAGAAAAACAGCGTATTTGAAATCCCGCTATTGCAAAATACTTTAAACAATTATCGTATTTTGAACGTATATAACATAACATAGATTGGTAGATCTGTGAGGTTATGCAGCGCTTGCTGCGGTCAGTCCTTGGATGGGTGACCATATTTCACTCATCGAGTCCCCTCCGTGCCTCGGTAAGCACGTTAGTCAGTTGGTGCCGGGTGTCATATGAAGAGCTATGACAGTCGTTACGGGTGTCAGCAGCCCAAAAAGCCTGACGACCAGTCTAACCTTAGAGTATCAGTATCTCCCAGTAATTGAGTGGCGGAGGTCAGATGGCAGTCGCTCCGTGTAAAATACTGATAGTCAGCCGCAATCGGTTAGATAGAAAGCCGATCCCAATGTAGTTGAAAAGGCTAGGCAGATGATGATATAACATAACATAGCAACACACCTGTGTTCCCCGAAGGGTTAAGCAGAAATGTACAATTATACAACCATATTTGCAGATTCTGTCATTGATTACCTTGTAATAGGGGTGAACCTCTTGGCATCTAACGAGCACAACCCCAAACTACGTGCTCACTACTGAGAATTTGCATACGTACAGAAAACTACAATAATACTTTTCCCGATCCGGAAATCGAACCCAAGATCTTACGCTCAGGAATTTGTCTCGAGACTAGACCAATGAGACAGTGATGGATACATATATAGGCAACCATTTTTTTTTTTTGTTCCATACAGCTGCAATCCAGTCCGCAAATTAACCACACCAAAAATACTTATTTATTTTATTTACAGGGTAAATTAAAAAATTTTTTTTAGGAGTTAAATCTAGTAATTTTTTTTTTCCATATTCCTTCTACAATCCTACTAATATTATAAATGTGAAAATTTGTGAGGATAGGTGGATGGATGGATGGAACTTTGTTACTCTTTCACGCCAGAACGGCTGAACGGATCTGGATGAAAGTTGGCACAGAGATAGATTATAGTCTGGAATGGCACATAGGCTTTTTATCACGGAAAAAATTACGGGTTCGTAAACCACGCGGGCGAACCGCGAGCGGAAGCTAGTTATTTAATAATGCCACGTTCCACAGTGTTGACTTCAAAATTTGAAGCCATGGTGACTCTTTTAAATTAAATTTTCATCTGCGTATCTTTTCTTCCCCAGGTAATGTGTTCGTGATAGCGGCTATAATAATCGAGAGGAACCTGCAGAACGTCGCCAACTATCTGGTCGCGTCGCTTGCGGTCGCTGATCTCATGGTCGCCTGCCTTGTCATGCCACTCGGAGCGGTCTATGAGGTAGGGTCTTAGAGCATAATAATAATGTGGAGCTACTGGAACAGTGTCAGCTATCTGGTCGAGTCGCTTGCAGTCGCTTATCTCATGGTCGCCTACCTTGTCATGCCACTCGTAGCAGTTATGAAGTAGGGTCTTGAACCATAATAATAATGTGGAGCTGCTGGAACAGTGTTAGCTATCTGATCACGTCGCTTGTGGTCGCTGATCTCATAGTCACCCGTCCCGGTACGGTCTTAGAGTGTAATAATAATTTCGAACTGCCGTGACCTCCAGAACTTGTGAAATAGATTTATAGCCAATACAACTCGAGAATAATGTAGCTATCCAACAGTGAAAGAATTTTCAGAATTAGATCATTAGTTCCGGAGATTACCCCTACATACAAACTCACAAATGTTACCTCTTTATATTAGTATAGATGTGGAAACACTATCAGTCTTCTCCTGTGATTTATTACGAGTTACCTCATGGGAATCGCTCAATCCTTAATGAAAAGTTAAGCTAGTCTCAGTACTTGTAGTCTTGCCTAGGTTGTGCAAGATGATCTTCCATTGCACCCCCTATGAAATGAAATGATTTTTTTTTATTTTGCAATTAGGATTTTTCTATCACTTTTACACGTCTTTTTTAAACTAGATGGCGTCGGCATTTCTCATGACTATCCCTGAGAAGAAACGCCGAAACAAACTCTTAATATAAAGATAGTTGATAGTATGTCAGTGGCATATCTATATACATATAATCAACACCTTTATATTATATGTAATGTAATGTAATAGTTAACAAAAGATTCACAAAAACCTTATTATACACGATACCACGGACAAAAGATAATATTAAAGTTTTAAATAAATAATATCTACTCGCTATTGTAAGTCTTTAGACTGTAGTAATATTATTTTAAAGCTCTCTTAGAAACCCTAAGTCTGAATACAAAAATGAATACATAGAAATCATTATGTGCCCCAAACATAATACAGTGGTATTAGGCAAAAAGAGCTTATTTAGTTTGAACACAAAGAAATATGTATGACTTTGCAATTCTTGTATTTTAAATATATTTGACATTGGAAAAACAAATTGAACTGGAATACTTAATATTAATGACGTGTCAATATTTTAGCTCGGTTCGTTAATTTTGAAATGTACGTTGTTTAGTTTTTTGAGTGTATTGATGACGAAAATAATTCACTAAACAAAAGGGATTAGTCATACAAAGATGAAATATAAAAATAAACGAGGACAACTACCTCTGGACCTTGTTGTCGCAAGTTTTGGACCCGACCCCGGGTCGAGCAGTGTTAGTGGGTATTCCATTTAACATCCCCCCCTCCATTCCCCATATTACATTGGACTTAATCACGCCACAATAATACACCTCTGCATAACGCTTCGTGGACCAGTCGTGTACTGTGTATGTATAAAGAGGATAATAAAAAAGCGATTATTATTCTTCGTCTTTTTCTCTCGCTCTAGTACTTCTTAGTCTTCTACAGTCCTCAGCGGGGCAAAAACCTTTCCTAAGACGAAATAATCCCGTGAACAAAGCACGTGGGGTGCTTGCTGCGCATGCTTTGCTATTTATAACTAAACTCTATTAATTATAGACAAAAGCAGCCCACCAAAGCACAGTATCCTTCGTTAGATTAAAGTCTGCATGTGTTTTATTATTATTTTACATTAAATAAACTATTCATGGAAGCTCTCTCTTAATTCTGTGGCGCCCAACGTGGGGTCCAATCTGTCTCACCACAATAATCGTTAAAATAGTTAATAATAATTTGAATAAAATAAAAATCAAATATAAAGCAATGCCCAAAATGAACGGTGTTCACGCTTTAAAAAAATAAACGCGAATTTATGTTTTCAATTTCCGAATTTAAAACCAAACAAAATTCTCGGGAAAAACTTTAATCCATCAAACTTTTAATTCCTGAATTAACAATGCAGGTTAACAAACAGGTTATGAACACAAACAAACATTTGGTCAAATGTTTCGCCAACTAGTTGGTGTATAATTTGCTAAGTTGGTATTGTTACAGGCAGTTATATACATATGAATACATAAGAGGGTGTGCCTCAGGCTTTACCCTTACGCCGTTTGATTAAAACGGTGCCGTAGTAAAACATAAAGTTGTTATGCTTTTATAAAATTATGTTCTGCATTTGAGTTTATTAATAGCTCCAGTACCGCTATCACGAGTTTAATTACTATTTACTATCAAAGTAAAATAAATTTTCATGATAGCGATTTTAGTTCTTAACTTGGTTACATTAGGGATTAGAGTCGCTAACATGACATCTCTATAAAATAGTTAATAGTAAATCAAATCTTTACTATGACTAGATGTCACATTAGCGACTCTAACCCCTAATGTAACCGAGTTAAGAACTAAAATCGCTATCATGAAAATTTATTTTACTTTGATAGTAAATAGTAAGAAAACTCGTGATAGCGGTACAGAAATCGCATTTCAGATGTATATACATTATACATACGTAAAGAAACAATTGGCATGAGTATTCCCCGGTTAGGCAGAGTTGATGCCGTAATTAATTCATAAGTAGTAGGGGGACCCTAATTCCATCTACTGGATATAATTCCAAACTCCGGGCTAATACTGAGAATTACTTTCCCCGACCTGGAAATCGAACCTCAGACCTCACGCTCAGTAGCCGCGAACACTAGAACAGTAGGCAGTTAGGTAAAGAGGTGAATAATATGAATTTTATTAGATCATTCATTTAGATCATCATTATTTTTACTGCATGAGTGAGTATTCTATGGATGAGCTTCGGAGAGATAGGACGCATCGTGGTGGGCAATCCGAAGCCTGAATTTTTCAACATTCTGTTTTCAACCAAAAATATATTTATTTCTAAAATAAAGCGAGAATTTACCATGAAGTATGAGACTTAGAGAATAATATTACACTTACATTAACATAAAATATGAGAGTAAAATAATATTCTTTCGTTTCACAAAATAAATATTTTTTTTATCAATTATTATTGAGGGGCTCGTAGCTACATAGCTACCCCTCAGATCGGCCGATCTTCGAGGTTAAGCAGCGCTTGACGCGATCAGTCCTTGGATGGGTGACCATTTTCACGTATCGAGACCCCTCCATACCTCGGACAGCACGTTAGGCAGTTGCTCCCGGGTCTCATACGAAGACGTATAACAGTCGTTACGGATGTCAGTAGCCCAAAAAGTCTGACAACTAGTCTAAGTCTAGACTATCAGTGTCGGTCAGAAGTCACTCCGTGTAAAATATTCATACTAATTATTTTTATACAATTTAATAGTTTTTTAACATGTCTTATCATGTTTGTATTTATTTTATTCTCTCTTTTTCATAGGTTGCTATGACATCTTGTTAATGAAATATTAGATTTTTTATCACTAATGAACCTAAATTATTATTATTATTTTGTTTAATGTATCCGTAAGCTAGTTGCCATTGTAAGCTAATCTTTGATAATCAATTTCTTTATATACATGTATAATGTAATCTTAAGCTAGTTACAGATGGCTATCCATTGTAAATGTGAGCACAGTGTAGGGGTATTCTTTATACTTTTATTTTTATTTTTATTAACAGACTTTATGTTAAAGTTGCATTTAGTATTTATTTGACGAAACCTACATTGTTTTCCCATACTTTTTCCACATTATGTACATGGCAAGATTGTTAAAAAAGACTTTAAAAGAGTATCCATGGAGTTTCTTGCCGGTTCTTCTCCATAGGTCCAACTTTTTGGAACCGTGCAACTAGAGTCCTATAACGTTTCATAAGTACCTGTATTAGGTTATTTGATTTAAAAACAATTCTATCTATCTAACTATATATTCAGCCACAAACGATTAGATTAGAAGCCTACCCCAATGTAGTTGGGAAAAGGCTAGGCAGATGATGAAATATAAAAATAACAATAAAGAAATAAAACAGTAATAAATAGCAGTAAATAGAAAATATCAGCATCGTCAGAAACCTTGAAAATTCAGAAAGATACAGGTATTAAAACTAAAACAAACGAAGACCAATTCAATCCAGACATAATAATTGGCAAACAGATGAAAACTTTCCTCTCAGCTCAGACAACGAAAGGCTTTTAAATATTAAAATAGTAATTCTGTTACTATGTGGAAGAAAATTCTAAAACTAATCAGTTTGTTTGAATATTTGAACGTGGAATTCGTTTTCGGCTTAAAGAATTTAAGGTTCCTCTCAAACAATGTACGAAGGTAACGCTTTAATAAGTCAGTGAGGTGATCTTAATACCTTTAGGTGGTAAACTTGATAAAATATCTTCATTGACCTAGCAAGCGCAACTAATGATCGTGAGGTCCTGAGTTGAAATTCTCAGTAGCAGCACGGAGTCTGGAACTGTGCTTTGTGTGTGTTTAGATGGCAATAAGCTCGCTCCCTATTACATAGGACTCAATCAGTGAAATTTGAGTGTACGCGTGCCTACTTCAAAAAAACCTCATATACATACTAGAACTAGACCCCCAGCACTAAGCATATCTGTTATGTTTGTAAATGTTAAAACATGTATACTTTCAATTATATCAAAATCTTTCAGCCTGAAATGCACCCGTCCTGATCAAGAACACAGCTGCTGTAGATAACTGCTATAAGTTCCTGGGTTCGATTCCCAAGACGAGCAAAAATTCCACTGTTCTTCAGTTCTCTACAGCAGGAGGTTATTACTGTACCGGTAGATAGAAATAGACTCCATGTTGACATGGAAGTTTAATTAATTGGAGACGAAATTTAAGCACACAGGGAAAAACATGCGCTATAGTATGAACGTTGATTTTCATTTAATTCTAAAACTGTTCCCTCAGGTCAGTCAAGGCTGGATCCTGGGTCCTGAGCTATGCGACATGTGGACGTCAAGCGACGTGCTCTGCAGCTCCGCATCTATTCTTCACCTTGTTGCTATAGCTACTGACAGGTAATCAACTATAGGGTATTGTTCTTTTAATTTTTCATTCTGATCTCTGAAACTAATACGTTGGTTTTATAGAACACTAGCTTTTGCTCCCGGCATAAAATGTAGCCTATGTGCTATTCCAGACTATAATCTATCTCTGTGCCAAATTTCATACAGATCCTTTCAGTAGTTTTTGTGTGAAAGAGTAACAAACATCCATCCATCCTCACAAATTTTCACATTTATACCTAATATTAGTAGGATAGCAGGATTCAACAGAGGCAATAAGATCCTCATCAAAATGGTAAGGACCTTAGTAGGTACTTATGGCTGAGTTTAATACTAATCAATTATCCAATTACGGTCGTGATAAACATCGACCATTAACATTAATTGTTAAAAGGCAATCAACGTCTCGCGATTGGTGAGACGCTTCAAATCGGTACAAAAATTCTGTCATTTTATCGGGCTTCTGATTTTTCATAAAAAGTCAATTTATGATTTAGAAATGAGAAGAGATGCACAAGCAGAATCTTCTGTAATTTGGAATCGAAGAATTCAAAATCTTGAGACCGATAAAGTCATGTAACCATTCAAATCTATTGTGGAACTTGTGTCGAGAAATGTCAGTATTGTTGAAAAACTTAGATTTTTGTTGTTACGTCAGCGTAGAAGAAAAACTTTGTTCCGTTGATTTATCTTCTTGAGTTTGATATAATAATTTTCGAATAGACGAATACCATATACATTGTTGGAATATTCTACAAGTTTGTAATAACATTATGACGGTACTCGAGCTTCGAACCGACTTTCGGTAGACTTTCTTTGATATTTTCTTGGTTAAAAGTTGGTCTCTTAGATGAGATAAACTTAGATGACTTTGAGTTGGAATTTCCTATGTAGAAATCTATACCAGAATGTTATAATAAATGATCAATTTTAGAAAACTGAGCATGTCATGAACGTGTATTAATCATATTCACACACATATAAACTATCACACTCAGCATCACCCGGAAAGATTAATCAGCCACTAATAGTGATATCAAGGCCGACTGTCCAGGCTGCGCTAAACAGCTTTAAACGAAGGCAAACGCAAACCAGCAAGCAAAACAAAAGAATTAGCAGATATTAACACGAATTCGGGAATCGACGCCGCTGCTACATATTACGCCGTTTAGATCATTACTGTATACTAAACTATTTCAATATTTCCAGGTACTGGGCTGTGACAGACGTAGACTACATCCACATACGCAATGAGAAGCGTATCTTCACAATGATCGTGCTGGTGTGGGGGGCAGCACTCGTCGTGTCCCTCGCCCCACAGCTCGGGTGGAAGGACCCCGACTACCTCGCCAGGATCACGCAGCAGCAGAAGTGCCTCGTCAGCCAAGACCTCGCATACCAAATCTTTGCAACTATGTCGACATTCTACGTCCCACTTGCGGTCATCCTTATCTTGTATTGGAAGATCTTCCAGACAGCTAGAAGACGTATTAGGAGGAGACGCGAACCTCCCCCACGCCCCACGTCAGCTGATGGTGCCACTCCCACGGGACGACCCGTCCAATCGGCGAGGGACAGGCGCTTCGTCAAAAAACGGTTCCTGAACTTAAAGAAGTGCAACCAACGGACCCGTGCTGAAACGCTGGCTGCAGCATTATTGTTGACTGAAGGACAAAGTACTTCTACTGTTGATACGTTGGATGAAGAGCCGAGGACCACAGCGTTCACGATCAACGAGAAAGCGCCGCCCTCAGTGTCCCCAGAAAAGTCTTCCTCGACTGTTACTAATGGTTCGAAGCCTGAACGAGCAATCGTCCCCGCCCCCACCCACAGAGAGAAGAAAGAATCTCTCGAAGCAAAAAGAGAGCGAAAAGCGGCAAAGACGCTCGCGATCATAACAGGAGCATTCGTGTTCTGCTGGCTTCCATTCTTCATAATGGCGTTGGTGATGCCTATATGCCAAACGTGTGTTATCAGTGATTACTTAGCGAGTTTTTTCTTATGGCTAGGATATTTCAATTCGACCCTCAACCCTGTTATATACACGATCTTCAGCCCCGACTTCCGCCAAGCGTTCGCGCGCATTCTCTTCGGCACCCACCGGCGGGGCCGGAATAAAAAGTTCTAACGAAAATGTCACTACTATGTATATAATTGAGGCCTTGAAGGCCAACGGACTATGTTACTCAAACTATATGTATGATATTTCGCTTTCTGTATGTTATACATACTAAGTAGGTAGTGTAAATACGTTTATTCGGTGATATATTGTAAATAATATAAAGGTATATGATAGATGATGTTGACAATTGTTTTTTTTACGCGTTATAGTCTATGCAGCCGCGACGGGGTCGTCCGCGAGTCCTGGGCGGCCCCCCCGCTCGCTCTTATGTTGTTTCAAGTGACATTACGAAATAAATATTTAAATTATATCAGATTTCTCGACTTTCATTCTCTTCCTTTTGAATAGGGTCTCGTAAATCCTGTGTTTATTCGGGTAAAGCCGGCAAGATATTGAGCGCAATTAGAAAATCCCTTAAATCTATTTTTCCTTGACTTTGTTCTTGATCCTTTTGTGGCAATATTATGGGAGATTTTATCTCCTGTGTATTTAAGGTAATCCCAGAAAATACTTAGGCGAATTCGGAAACTCATTTCTTTCGAAACCGATTTTCTTTATTGCTCATCTAATTTATGGTTTACATTATTGAAATCTGTTCGAATCTTTTCAAAATACTCTGGACACTGATATTCTGAAATAAAGAGAGAGAGGTACGCGGTGATTGACTAGCCAGCCGTATTCTTCAAATCCAAATGCAGATTAGAATAACACTTGCGTTAACGGCGAAGGCTAAGACCTAACCCCTTTTATTCTGAGAGGTGGCCTTTGCCAGCAGTGACAGATTTGATTACTAAGGTTTAATAAATTAAAATGAGAATCACAATTAGTTTTGGAAAGGCCTATGTCTATCAGCGGACTGTGACAGTCTGTTTTGATTGCCATATATATCGTCCGTATATGGTTATAGCAACTTAATTTCTGAGCGTGAGGTCTTGGATCCGATTCCCGCGTCGGGTAAAATATTATTATGTTTTCCTGTAGAGAAAATCTTAGTAGCAGCTCGGAGTTTCTAATTATGCCCGGTAGATGGCAAAAGTATCGCTCTTACACAGGGGTCGATAAAGGCTGAAATGTAGGTGCACAATATACTGTCACTTAAAAAGACCTGGAAGTCATAGGGCCCTGCCCAGCAATGGGTGACCCCATTTCAAGCTGTAATTATCAATATTACGTCTATAGGCGTACTATGAGAGTTTACAACAACTCTAACACAATACAAATGTCCAACATCAACCGTCGGGCTTCGGTGCGCCAGGGTACTACCTTACCTAGTCAGAGGACCCTCCCGTTTCAATGGAAGAACACCATACCTGATTCCTCGTACCTCATTCAGAATTTTTTTTATGGCATAGACGGCAAACGAACAGACGGATCGCCTAAGTGATTAACGTCGCCCATGGACACCCGCAACACCGGAGGAGTCACAAGTGCGTTGCCGGCCTTTTAAAAAGGAGTACGCTCATTTCTTGAAGGTTTGAAGGTGGTATTATAGTCCCGTAATCTTTTGAAACCAGCTTTTGCCTTCCTAATTACAAACAATTATCCAATCAATTAACTAAGTAATACTGCTTTGATTACCATACGTCTATTAAGTTACGGTCTAACAGCGAACAAGAAGTCATTCACTTCAATCAATCAATCCCCTTGCAATATGTTAATACATTCAAATCAGTTTCAAACATTCACAACTTCACTAAAAGTACTTTGACTTCGTGAATTAAATTCGGAAGCTATAAATTCCATATGGTTGGTAATGGAATTTTTATTTCTACAATTTGTTTATTTTCATGCCCTTTTTGACAGTATTCCTTGCGATTGGGCGATTTTCTATTACAAGACGATAACAACGATATACTGACATGTTTATATTTCTTTGCTTTGTTTTTACAAAAACTTTTCCCCACACTAGGAGCAACTCCTGTATCGTGGTTGCGTTCACATGCACAAAACATATCTGAAGGTTATACAAATATTTGTTCCGAGCGTGTCGATAGTTCAACCACTGCGCAAACCGTGCTGCCATGCCAGCGTCAATAACGATAATAAAATGAAAAAAATCATAATAATAGGATTACTGTTACATTTCGCAATATTCTAATTTTTCATTTTATTCTTATTCTTTTTTTAAAAAAAACGTTGCCCCTCACTAGGATTTATCCTGTATCGTGGGTACAGTTTACAAACATACATGTCACATGCACACACAATCAGACCCGAAACAACTATCTGTAGATCATACAAATATTTGTTCCGTCCGGGGATCGAACCCGCGACACGTAGCGCAGAAAGCTAATCGCTTAGCCACTGCGCCAACTGTGTCGTCGGCAAATTAAATTTCGATACCCACTCGTAATCGCTTTAATCTATGGTATTACGATGATATATTTAACATAACTATTTATGAATCATATAAGGTTAACCTGAAAGAGACTTATTTAAGATGGCGATGACATACTCATAAAGTAGTAAATAATAAACATATAAATTTTTATAAACACCGATATCGTTATCGGTAACGTATCGGTATCGGCACCGTTAACGCGCAAACGCCCTTTCATATACGTCAGCAGTCTATCCCCCCCATAACAGTTCAGAAATATCGGCGCGTTCTTTTTTCAAAAGTACCCACAATATTTTTCAAACTTTTGTCTATGCATCCTTGTCATTTCTGCTACACTAAATCATTGCTTCTCGACCAGTATACATTTGGCCCTCATCTAGGGTGGATCTGCCGCGCGTGATGGTTAATTTTTACACCCTAGATTCCGTGCCCTACATTATCTTAAATCTTACCGCTTTCTGTCTGTGTCTCTTGGCACTGTGTGTATGATTTGTGCTCCTCACCTCTGATGTTCTGACGATCTTCGAGCCACGTCGGCCACGTTATTCTACTGCTTAGTTTACTGACTTTCCGTTACGTTAAGTGTTTGTACAGTCGGCGACAAAAGTAGATAAATTTCAAAGCTTTATAAGTTTTTTATTAATTAAAACTTGCCTTTTTATACTTTTTGTAACTACTTATTAAAGAATACTTTATTCTAAAATAACTGCATCATCTAATTAGCGTATTAGTTATAAATTCATCTACTAATGTCGCTAGCTGGACCTAATGAGCCTGCGTATTGTGTAATCAAGAGGAAGCAGATAATAATGAGCCGAGACTACTAGAACGCGCTCGAGGAAAAAGGTCAGTCATAGCATAGTAATGCACCCTAACATCACTTAAGAAAATGAACCGAATGGTATGGACCAGTCGGTTCATTTTCCTAAGTGATTTTTATGTTTAACAAACTTCAGTAGGAAACATTACTTGACTTCAAAGTTTCACTATATCATATCCACAAATAATATTATTAAGGGTGACAATACGGCTATCCATTCAGTCCGATGTAGCGATCAGTTTGCGACAGTCGTAGATCACGCAATAGCCACTGTCAAACGTCATTTTTGTGTCATATATGTATTGGCCAACATTGTCGTGACGCTGCTGTCGCGTTGTTGACTGTCGTGTTGCTGTCGCAATTTTTACGCAATTAAGCCACAAGTCCGACGGTTAGAATATCTATCATTTATATAGGATCTATGAATTCACATATTTTGATATGAAGTTTGAAATTTCTTCTGTAACGTTTTCCTAAACAAAATACAGGCCAACAATTAACCCTAAGGATACTTATTCTCGGCGCTGTCTCTCAAATTACTTGACTTCAAGATAAGCCACGAGTCCCCTTGCCATACCTCTTCAAAGCTTATCGAATATGGTCACATAGTACCTATTGCGGTCGATTTTGAGCCTCTAATACAGGATCGCGTACCCTTTTAAGCCTTCTAATTAACGGAAATAATATTTCCTATTAATCCTTCCACGTAACCCACTTTAACTAAATCGTTGGGGCTAAAAATTTAGACATTTTGACAGTAAGTTCCCTTTATGAAGTAGGCACCAAAACTTACTACTATATACTATACTTATTTAATAAAGTTTCAAAAAGCATCCGGGAATTACCGATAATACTCATGAGAAAGATTCTTAAGAAATGGTTAATAAGCAATGTTTATTATAATCTAACAGAGTTCTTTGACGTTAAGGGCTTCCTCTGACACATTGATCATAATTAGTGTATAATAATAATTCATTAAGTATTCATTTGTGTATAATGTGTTCATATCTCTATCTTGTAGATATTTTATATGATGTAATTAGTAATTTGCCTAGCCTTTTCCCAACTACATTGGGGTCGGCTTCCAATCTACCCGTTTGTGGCTGAATATCAGTATTTTTCACGGAGCGACTGACTTTTGACCTTCGCCAACCGGTAACTGAGAGACATTGATACTCTAAGGTTAGAATGACACACATAACGACTGTCATGACACCCGGGACCAACTACTTAACGTCCGAGGCACGGAGGAGTCTTGATTGTGAAAAATGGTCACCCATCCAAGGACTGACCGCTTCAAGTGCTATTTAACCTCGGAGATCGACCGATCTGCGCGGTAGCTATGGAGCTACAAGCCCCTCTGATGTAATAAGTGAGTACAATATTTAATTTTCGCATGTCGCTAATAACAAAATATGTGGAATCTAATAGTGACTCTGTATCCATCTGTACCCATATTATATTGCGAAACAAATGATTTTGTATTTCAGTTCAAATCAATCAAATACGACCCGTAGCGCAGCAAGACAAGCTTATCCTCTGTGCCAAAGCCCTCAATATCATAGAACAGATATTTGAAGTGTGAAAGTAGAACAAAACTAGCTGCCATCGCGAATGGTACACAATCTATACTCATAAATTTTTTCCTCAAAACGTGACAGCCCTGAAAAATGGTAGGATAGAGGACACAGTGGGGAAACGAAGGCGGAAAAAATAAGTAAAAGAAATAAAGAAAATTGACTACCTCATTGCCCACTGGTATAGTCTGTAGAAACTGCTGCACGTGAGGTCTGGGTTGAATACCCGGACGGGGAAAGTATTAAGGATGATTTATGCTGGAACAGTGGCGGGCATGAACCATACTCCGGCGTGACACAGATTTTAAACTAAACGGACATTTTATATGAACCAGCTCATGCTACGAGGCACGGTACGTACCCGCCACGGTCTATAATACAAAAGCCTTCATTAGATTACGTTAACTAAATAATGGCTTTGGTTAAACGTTTATGTATAATACCTCGCCTACCACTCCGGGGCATACAGGCGTGTTGCTATTTTGTTAAGGTATTAAATACTAAAAGAGACAGCATTCACAATAAAATCAAGTCTGTCTATAGACGTCCTGTCTTCCAAATGCCACAGACTTGATAAAACACAGACATCGCATTGATGGTAAACAATTTAATCTATTAGAGGTTTTGCTAGTTTGCGCACTAGACCTAGACTAGACTACCGTCTCCACAGTTCCAAAGAAAAAGGAAAGACAATATAATATTCGTTAGAAGTGAAGCCAACATTGCTTGAAACCGGCCAATTAACAACGATGACCTTGATCCCAAAGGGAACGTTACCTTCCTCATAAATCGTCTGCGAATTTTCAAATAATTAACTATAATTGTCCACAACTCCGTCAACCGCTTTCAGACTTATCGCCAAGAGATGTTCATAAAAGATCAATTTAACATATGCATGTGGAATATAAGCATTAAAAGTTACCCTTAGGTTGGGAACACCGAAACGCCAGAAAACCTCAGAAATCACTAAGCTACGGATGAGCGTCGGTGATCACTTTCACACAAACACACATCTCGCTCGGCTATCCTATTCGTAAACTAAGGTTGGCCGTCGAATTCAGGAACGACGGTGTAACACACCCACATTGATAGTAAAGGCATCATCATCATCATTCACAGCCCGACTTCGCCCACTGCTGGGCATAGGCCTCTCTTTGAAAGTGTCAGTTTCTACGCTCCTGCGCCAGTCTTATCCATGTTCGACCCCCGATGGCAACAATATCGTCCGCCCATCTCGCCGCGGGACGACCGACATTCCTTCTCCCAGTTCTTGGCCGCCATTTGGTCACAGCTTTGCTCCATCTGTTATCACCACGCCTTGCCAGGTATCCTCAACTCTACTTGAGTAAAGGCATACATGGGGATATATTCTTGATTTTCAGTCATTCAGTTTCTTGATTCGATGACACAAAAGAAAGTGCGCTTGTGAATTATTTAATCCAAATTAAACAACAATGATTAATTCGTTTGATATAATTGACAATAAAAACGTGGTATTTACATAACATAGCATCGCGCCCGTATTCTCCACAGGGTTAGGTAGAAGTGTACTATTGTTTTACTCGCATTACGCCGATGCCGTTATTGAGTTCAATGTAAGGGAGTAAGTTATGGGCGAGCCTATAGCCACTTACAGGGCTCAGTTACAGACTCCGTGCTGCTACTGAGAATTTCTACATAGAAAAACCCAATAACACTGCCCGACCCGGGAAAACCCAGGACATCAGTGGCGCTTGTGACCTATGACGCAATCGTAATATTTCACCATAAGAAATTAAAATATCTGTGTTTAAAAAATCCGATGACGATTGACGGAAGCGTACAAAATAATTCAGACCAACACTAGCCGAGAACAAAGTATCCTTCAAAATACAATTCTGAAAATCGCTACCGCTTATCACGCTGGTGACACCCAACGACCCCATCTGTTGTCGCACAACGGCCGAGGGGGGAAATAAATTGTGGAAAGGAACTCGCCCTGCCCGCTCCAACTGATTTCTCCACTAGTTGATAAGAAATTGCCTTTTAACGTTAAAGGTAAACGATAGCGGCGGCTCGTGGTATCTATTGGGTTTTTTTTGTCATATGTATTTCTATGGTGAAAGGAAAATGGTGTAAGAGAAAAATGTGGAAATGTTGGCGTTATCTGTTTGAGGGTGTTTGAGGCGATCGCGAGATTGGTTGTAAGAAAAATATCTAGATACTTATATATTCATATGGTACATATTGTCAGAAATATCGATAAAGGTGCGTTCAAGTATCGTCACAGGAAATAATTTCCTTCTTCTTTTTTTAGAGTTCCGTACGCAAAGGGTAAAAACGGGACCCTATTACTAAGACTTCGCTGTCTGTCCGTCTGTCTGTCATCAGGCTGTATCTCAAGAACCACGATAGCTAGACAGTTGAAATTTTCACAAATTATGTATTTCTTTTGCCGCTATAACAACAAATACTAAAAACAAAATAAAATAAATATTTAAGGGGGGGTCCCATACAACAAACGCGATTTTTTTGCCCTTTTTTTGCTCGATATCAATAATGGCAACAGGTAGGCACTTGAAATATTCACAAAATACTCAGTTGTATTTTTATTTTAATAATAAATACCTACTGTTGTTTACCTAGTCAATGGTACCCTTCGTGCGCGAGTCCGACTCGCACTTGGCGAGGTTTTTTTTTTTTTTTTTTTTCAAATTTTGACGACACGGTTGGCGCAGTGGTTAAGCAATTAGCTTTCTGCGCTATGTGTCGCGGGTTCGATCCCCGCACGGAACAAATATTTGTATGATCTACAGATAGTTGTTTCGGGTCTGGTTGTGTGTGCATGTGAAATGTATGTTTGTAAACTGTACCCACGATACAGGAGAAATCCTACTGTGGGGCAACGTTTTTTTAAAATAAAATAAAATAAAATAAATAAATAAATTTTGTACACAAAAACTTGTTTGATATAACGCTAAAGGTGAATATATTTTGAATAAGTCCTTTCAGCTGAACTTTCAGTGTGTGTTTTGTTTATTGTAGCTACAGAATATCCCTATTCCATTACTCTTGTACTCTTACAAGCAACACCAAAAGTAAAAATGATTACAATGGGCTATTATGTGTTTAATTGGCACGACGGCACCGTTGGTGCAGTGGTTGAGAGATCGACTGCTGCACTGCGTATCGTGGGTTCGATTCTCAAACGGAACAAATATTTGTATGATCTACAGATAGTTGTTTCGGGTCTGGGTATTTGTGTATGTGAATATACCTATGTGTTTGTAAACGCACCCACGATACAGGAATTATTCCTAACGTCTCTAAAAAAAAATGAATTAAAATAACTATAATGCAATTAATTAACAATATTAAGCAATTTGAAATTGGACTGATGTTGATGATACAACCAAACTCAAACGAAAATTCAATGTGTGTACAGATAAGCTATTAAAACTACATTGCATAGCATCACGCCTGATTCCCTGAAGGGTTAGGCAGAGGTATATTATTGTACACCCACTTTTCGCCCATGCCGTTATTGAGTCCCGTTTAATAGCCATGTAACAGGGAGTCTATTGCCATCTACCGGGCACAGTTTCAGACTCCGTGCTGCCACTGAGATTTTCTTACTGAACTGATCTGAGAACAGCTTGCCCGACCCGGGAATCGAACTCAGGACCTAACGATCAGCAGTCGCGCTTACGACCACTAGACCAATTAGGCAGTCAAAATAGCCAATTATTATAATGTAATTTGTAATTTAACATAACTTACTACATGTACCTACGTGTTTGCTGGAGCTGACACGTCACCGCATTGACCGCAAACTGTCCGAGCTGACGGCTTGCGTGACATTAAGATGCATTTAGTGCGATGACATGATGTGACTGTTTAATCATAGACGGTTTGAATAATAGAGTACCTATTATAAATTCAACCCATTACTGTCCCTCTGCTGGGCAAGGGTCTCTTCTCACAATGAGAAGGGTTAGGCCTTAGTCCACCATGCTGGCCCGGTGCGGGTTGGCGGACTACACACACTATCGAGAACTTTATGGATCCCTCTCAGGTGTGCAGGTTTCCTCACGATGTTTTCCTTCACCGTAAACGCAAGTAATAATCATAATTCTGATCCACACTTGATTCCGAAAAGTCTTGAACTCTGACTCTCGGACGGCAAGCGTTCAACTGCTAGCTGTTAGACAGAACCATCGTAAGGGGCGGTTCTATAACATAGAACTAAATAATTGCGAAATGTATAGACCTCTTCCTCACCCTTCGGGGAATACAAGCTTGATGCTATGTTATGTAATCCATATTTAGTAATAAATAGTTTTAGTAATACCTAAATAGTTTCTTTTTTATACTTTTGTACACTAATCTTAAGTTACTGAAAAACTATTTTTTTTTATTTAGTAATCCACATAGTATTTCTGAAAATTCCTCGTATATATATTGAATCGAATCACGATAGTTCTAGATCACTAACCCCTTTGAGGATCATCTGCTGTTTGAAGGGGATGCATATATAAACCTATTATTGCGCTTTTGCCTTCAAGCTTGAACCCAATAAACATATCCTTAAATTTAGTAGTTCATCATTATCCTGCCCTTATCCCATATAATTTGGGGTGGGCGCAGTATTTTTTTCTTCCATTCATCTCTATCAGACGTCATCTCAGAGTTCACTTTCTTGTACAGCATGTCACTTTTCACACAATCCATCCATCTATTCTTGGGTCTGCGTCTTCCCTTCTATCCATCCACATTCAGTTCAGTTCAGTCCCTTCTAGTTACATATTTCTCATCCCTCCTCATCACATATCCATCCTTAGATTTAGTAGTTGGTGTATGTGTGTGTGATGGTGTATTTCTACAGTGACGGATAAAGGTTCAACCGAGACGATTAAATTCTAAATCTTAGAGAGAAAAAAAGCGAAATTGAAGAACAATTTCGTGAACGCTGTCCCTCTGCACTTCACTAAAATTTCATTACATTTTTCACTTACTGGGAATAAAACCTATCGAGTTACGCAAGTACTCTAGCTCAGTACCGATACGGCGGTCGAATAGCATCATGCCTGTATTCCCTGAAGTGGTAAACAGAGGTATTATTGACACCTACAATTCACCGACGCCATTATGAAGTCCCATGGGAGCCTATCCTGTTCTAACCACGATACCAAATTCGAAGCTGGTACTGAAAGCCTGCAAAAACACAGTTACACTTCGCTCGATCCGGGAATCACTGTCAGAACCTCATGTTTAGCACCTAAACTTGCGATCACTGGACCATTGAGGTCAATAAATAAGTATTCAAACAAACATCTCAAAGTAATAAAACATAACATAGCATCACGCCTGTATTCCCCATAGGGTCCAGCAGAGGTATACTATTGTACAACCACATTTCGCCGATGTTGTTACCGAGTCCCGTGTAATAGGGGGCGAGCCTATTCCCATCTACCGGGCACACATCCAGACTCCGTGTTGCTACTGAGAATTCCCATTCAGAAACCCCAATAACTAGCAATAACTAGCGTGAGGTTTCGATTCCCGGGTCGGGTAGACCAATGACGTAGTCAAATATCAATATGATCAACAAATAATGCTTTCGGGTCTGAGTGTTTGTTCATGTAAATATTTGTGTTTGTAAACACACCAGTGATACTGAAATTATTTCTTGTGCGGGGTAACGTAAAAAAAATATTACACATGTAAAGGGGGGAGGATTCTTTATGTACACTTGATTTTTCGTTATAAAATCAGGTTATCAAAACAAATTTTTCGTATTAAAATCAGCTTTTTATTTTTTCATTTTAATTTTTATTTCTTATTTAGTTTAATTTAGATTGTTTTAGAATTAAGATTTTACATTTCAGATGTTGCTAATAAAATGTCTTGTATATCTGTAATTGGTATACACATCAGCTCCTGTACCCGTAAACTGAATTATGGGATGTATGATATACGCTGTTGATGTCCCTTATATATAAATAAATTAAAGAAATATATTACCATAAAGCTAGATACATCCTATCCTATCCTACTTCCTACTTTTAATATTATAAATGTGAAAGTTTGTGAGGATGGATGGATGGATGGATGGATGGATCTTTGATACTCTTTCACGCCAGAACGGCTGAACGGATCTGTATGAAATTTGGCACAGAGATAGACTATAGTCTGGAATAGCACATAGGCTACTTTTTATCCCGGGAAAATGTACGGGTTCATAAACCACGCGGGCGAAGCCGCGAGCGGAAGGTAGTCATGATATAAACATAGATCATGCAAACAAAGTTGCGCGCAAATGCAAGTTCTATATAAACTGTGATACTTAACTCGGTACTCGAGTTCTTGAGTTTGGCAAGCCGCCAGCGCCTGCTTGGTTACTGTTTAAGTTCAGACGTATCTTGAAGGGGCTAGGCTCAGACAGAAAGGTCAGGCAACTCTCCAAAATATCGGTCAAACTGTCAAGAGTTAGGTGTATGTCGTTCTAGCGTTTTGCAGCGTATCTTTGATATTTGAAAGTTCAAACAAACGTGAGTTGTTGTATACATAAAATAATATTTATCTATTTATTTAATTTTAACAACATAGATCTATATTTAGTTAGTAATAATTTAACTTAGAAGCTATGTTGATACAAAATAAACAATAGTTTCATAGAAATAGTTAATTTTATATGTTCATTTTATAATATACTAGCTACTCACCCCGGCTTTATCTTATCATCATCATCAGCCAGAAGACGTCCACTGTTGAACGAAGGCCTCCCCCTTAGACCACTACATCGAACGACATTCCGCTACTTGCATCCATCGGTTGCCCGCGACTTTCACAATGTCGTCGGTCCACCTAGTGAGAGGCCTTCCTACGCTGCGTCTTCAGGTTCGTGGTCGCCACTCGAGAACCTTGCTTGCCCATCGGTTGTCCGTTCTTCGAGCGATGTGGGCTGCCCATTGCCACTTCAGCTTGCAAATCCTGAGAGCTATGTCGGTGACCTTTACCCCGGCTTTGCATGGATGCAATTTACTCATGAAGAAGTATTGATTTTCCGAAAAAAATATTTCATACAAATCTTATCCTAACAATCAAAAAATACAACAAAAAAAAAAATTGCCAAATAGGTGCAGCGGTTCTGAAGTTATACGCTTACATACATTATTGGCAATTGATTTTTATTTATATAGATTTTACCAACCGGTCTTATTTATATTTATGGTCCAATACTGGTAATGTATCTACTTTAAATCTATCGACATTTAATCAAAATCTATGTACCTAAAATAAAATAGTACGCCAATTCTTGCCCCATATTTTAATTTCTGATACAGTCTCAACCCTAAACAGCCCCAGACCATCGACCCCAAGCGATCATATGATTAGCAGCCTAATTACCGATAGTAAACAGTTTGCGATAGGTGTAGATCGTTCGATACCAACTGTCAAACGTCATTTTTGTAGGAGAGTGCTATCGCGTAGTTGTCGCTTCTTTTCGTAATAATAGATGTCACTAAAGCGCCACTCTGTATAATAAACTATACATTTTGTATCCAACACGCGCCATTGCCTTTTAGCCACAAGCGTTTTAAACTAGATAACTGCCAACCTCTACAAAATGAGTGCCAATCTAATCCCTAACACCAATCCGTGTAACAAAAACTACGTTCGACACGTGTAACCCTCCACTGCGATAGGTATTTCACACCATCTCATACAGGAATATTCTTATCTCAAACACCGAACACTTTATAAGCACAGCAATCAAGCGTAAAGCGTTTCTGTCAGCGCAGGATCACTGTGACGAAAGGGTGCGGGACCCGGAACATTATTTTTTGTCATACGTGGGTCTAAAAATCCCTCGGCGTCATTTGAGTGTTGATGGTTAGGGTGCGTACTGGTTACGACGTTGAATTTATAAGGGAATATGATTTTTCTTTTTGGGGTAAGGGATGTGGTGGATTGTCGTGTATGGTGGAAACTTTTATACTTAGTACATATATTTCTTGTACTTTACCAAAATCAGATATAAAAGAAAATAAAATAATATATTCAGACAAGATTCTTTTTGATTAAAATAATAATAATTATGATTTTTGACAAATCTAACCGTAATTAAACAAGACTTTAACATATTTCGAAAATGTGCAGTACAAACGCATAGTACAAACGCCCTTTTCCTATTAAAATTCAAAGCTATCAGTACGGAGGCTTATTTTTAACCGTCATATATTAAAACAGACGTGGATGCTGAGTTTTGATGTGACTAATTACGGCCGCGATATTTTTTTGCTCGTTTTGGACACGATGTGTTTTATAATGTGCCACTTCGGATGTCAGAATGTTACATTTTCATAATTTTTCGTTTAATAATTATTAAACGAAAATGTAACATTCTAGAAAACAAAATAAAACACTTTTTTTTAACGATGCCCCACTCGGGTTTCTCCTGTGTCGTGGGTACAGTTTACAACACATGCACACATAACCAGACCCGAAATAATTATCTGTAGATCATACAAATATTTGTTCCATGCGGGAATCCAACCCGCGACACCTAGCGCAGAAAGCCAACCATGTCGTAATCTTTACATCTGAATATAAGACAAACTAAACTGTCGCATTGGGTGAGCTGTCACAAGCGTGCCTGTTGAGTGTAAGGTCTTTAGTTAGATTCTCAAGTCGGGCTAACTGTTTTTGTTTTTTCTTTAATCAATTCTCCGTACCACCCCAAAGTTTAGAATTATTCTCGATAGATGATAATAGGCTCCCACCCCGTTTCTCAAAATGGCATCACTTGGTGCACAACAAAACATCTCTACCTAACCCTCGCGAGAATACAAGCGTATTTATATTATTATATACTTACTGATATTATAAATGCGAAAGTAAATTTGTTTGTTTGTTTGTTACCTTTTCACGCCTAAACCACAGAACCGATCATCATGGAATTTTATATATACGTTGTCAGGGGTACAGAAAAGGACATAGGGTACCTTTAATCTAGAAAAAGTACTGTTCCCGAGGGAAAGAACAATAACTTTCGACGGTCACAATGCTTTAGGACGCTAGATGACGCTACATGTGTCCGGAAAAAATCTACGGGTCCGTACCCGCGGGTGGAAGCTACTGCTATATACATCTCATTAATTAAAAACGAGATGAATCGGTTTGCTACCGAATACAAGGCAAAGGACAAACGGCTTCTACAGGTGCGAAGTAATTATAAGAAAAATACCTGGGCAATGTGCCGGGAAATCGCTTAATTAGAGAAAAAGAATACTAACTAGCTCCCTTCTTGCGAGTAATACGAAAAAATACCTGCCACCCTTAATTGCCGTTTTTGTGAACAAAGTTAACGATCCGATACATTGCGTTCTCTTTGATATCGTATCAAAGTTAAAACAGAAATACTCTTTTGTTCCTTCATAAGCACTTTGATGATTTTAATTTGATGTTTAAGTAAACGGGCTTTTATTATTTTTTCCTTTAGAATTATAAAAGCGATTAATGTAATGTTTGTTTGGAAATTTTTGCACTTATACGGATTCTGTCACCCAAAAACTTTAAGCTTATGTGAGTGTTTTAAACAGCTGTTCAGATTTTTTGCTTATGTGTGGAATGGTAACACCTGTAGCTGTTTAAAGGGAATAATATTCTATTATCAGCGGCGTGCACAGAGTTTTTAAACAGAGTAAGCTCAACATTTTTAAACCTTTCTTACCAATAATACCTACTGCATGTTGGTATTGGTTCGTCGTCTTGTCGATTAAATAATGATGTATGTGATTTGCCACCTTAAATATTTAATAATAAATATTTTTCTGAGTTATGTAGGGTAGGCAGTGTCTTTTTGCCTTTATGCACCGCACGCCACTGTCTATTATAGGTCAAAAGGTTTACCTTTTATGCAAAAATATAATACTAGGTTTACTTTCGAGTATGATTATATTTTATAGACCATCGATGTGACAAAAACCTCACCGAATTACTTATTTAAAACGTTTAAGTTTAACAAATTGCTACACTAATAGATAGATAGAATTGTTTTTATTTCAAATAAACCTGATACAGGCACTTATGAAACGTTATAGGACTCTAGTTGCACGGTTCCAAAAAGTTGGTCCTATGGAGAAGAACCGGCAAGAAACTCCATGGATACTCTTTTAAAGTCTCTTTTAACAATCTTGTCATGTACATATTGTGGAAAAGTATGAGAAAACAATGTAGGTTTCGTCAAATAAATATTAAATGCAACTTTAACATAAAGTCTGTTAATAAAAATAAAAACGAAAGTATAAAGAATACCCCTACACTGTGCTCACATTTACAATGTATAGCCATCTGTATAATGTGTTGTATAGTAAATATGTTTTTGATTCATATTTTTTTTTTTTTTTTTTTTTTTTTTTTTAAAAACGTTGCCCCACACTAGGATTTCTCCTGTGTCGTGGGTACAGTTTACAAACATACATGTCACATGCACAAACATCCAGACCCGAAACAATTATCTGTAGATCATACAAATATTTGTTCCGTGCGGGGATCGAACCCGCGACACTTAGCGCAGAAAGCTAATCGCTTAGCCACTGCGCCAACCGTGTCGTATTTAAATAATAGTATATAACTTTGTACAATGATACGTTACTTTTGTCGCGGACGGTTTCATATATTTAAAAAGAAATTGCATGAAATACTAATAAATAATTGTTACTATTCAGTTATAGAATTCTTAAATGATAAGACACTTAATTAATGTCCTTGATGTTTTTGGTTAGTTTGTGCTAGATTACTTGGAATGATTTATGGTTTTTTATGCATTTTAAAATTAGTTTGATACTTTTGCATTGATGACATATATGATTTGACATTTTGTTTTTGTTTTACATTAATATTGTTATCACTGCATAGTGTTTTTTTTTTCTCATTAGATATGCTTGATGATGGATTCCTAAGCCAAATTATTGTATGTCAAAATGGCGGGACACTGCTGATCACATTTCTGCTATATTGATTGAAACATCTTCTGTACCTGTGATCCACAATAAAAGTCATTTGAATTTGAATTTGAACGGTGCAACTTGACTGCCTTACTGGCGCGGCTGCTGAACATGATGGTTCTGGGTTCGATTCCCGTGTCAGGCAAAATGTTATGAGGTTCTTGTATTATAGAAAATTCTCGCTACCGTGATGTTTTGAGGTGTGCCCGGTAGATGGTATCTAAGTCTTGTAACTATTAAATGGGACTTCATAACTTCATCGGTGAAATGTGCGTGAACAATAATACACCTCTGCCTAACCCTTCAAGGAAAATAATGATGTATTATGTTATATACAGTCAGCATCAAAAATATTTATACACGTAGCGAAATTCAAACGCTTATTCTTGGAAAAGTATCGTTTAAAATCATAAAATTTAAATGACTATGTATTTTTATGTATCTGCATATTCTATGTCAAAAGTTGGTCAAGATTTCAATCATTATTACCTCTAAAAATCGCTTTTAAATTTCATTAAGTGTATTGATCTTTTTGATGCTGACTGTACAATTGCACATCTATAATAGTATTTTATTGTAAACTAGCCTCCGCTCGCGGCTTCGCCAGCTCGGTTTACGAACCCGTAAAAAAAATTCCGGGATAAAAAGTAGCCTATGTGCTATTCCAGACTAAAATCTATCTATGTGCCAAATTTCATTCAGATCCGTTCAGCCGTTCCGGCGTGAAAGAGTAACAAAGATCCATCCAACCATCCATCCTCACAAACTTTCACATTTATAATATTAGTAGGATAGTAGGATAGGTTATTAACAAAAGCATTTGTAACCGGCCAACAATGACCAATCGCACCTCATTCCATAAAAAATATTTAGCTTTTCAACTTCTGTGGTTTTGGCGCGAGTACCTTCCTCCGCTTTGTGTTCTTTGTACTGTGGCTTGGTTTCCAAATTTATTTGTTTAGAGTTTCGAACGAAATTTCCGCGGTTATGGATATTTTTGTGTTCGTTTTCCGAACGCTTTGAAGGAGGATTTGAGTGTTTTTAAATAATGGCCGAATATTGTTTGAATTTTGAGGTGGTTTTTGCATATTGTTCAGTACAGAAAATGCATAAATAATACATTTAATAACATTAACATTGGCATAATAAAACAGCCAATACTAAAACATGAATTGTGTTTCCATAAGGTGATGGTGAAAACCAAACTTTAACAATAGTGTAAAGTGACTACGTATTTGCTACGACGTAGCCGACATAACCGCTACGACTGCTACGCGGTCGTAGTCACTACGCTTCCTCGTACTTGGATGTAAGTAGAACATTTACTTTTGAAAGTATAAGTTAATTAGCAGACGATTCCGTTGCCTTTCTTCACATTCTTAGCGTCGAGCTAACCAATGGTTAAAAAATATGACCATGCATACTGTTAACAGGCTGTTTCTTTTTTTAAATACCTTTATTTATTTTTTGGTAAACTTAGCTCATAATACTCATTTTTTTTTATAAAATCTTTGCCCCACACTATGAATAATTCCTGTATCGTGGGTGCGTTTACAAACACATATATTCACATACACAAACACACAGACCCGAAACAATTATCTATAAATCATACAAATATTTGTTCCGTGCGGGGATCGAACCGCAACCGACACATAGCGCAAAAAGCTAATCGCTTAGCCACTGCGCCAACCATGTCTTCATTTACTGTACAGCTAGCACGAATCTTTCGACATCTGGTATTGTAAGCGTATCATTAACGTGAACGTGAATTTTGAATTGAAAATACTCGTTTCGAACGTAATATTTTTTTACAATACAAAAATACGATACAAATTATACATCAGGCATAAAATTTAAATAAAATCTTATAGGACAGTTGCATTTTCGTTACGAAATTCACTGACATTAACGATACGGTTATGTTTCTATACGACAAAATATACGTGCTAGGCGTACTGCATTTAATTCTTTGGATATCTTAATTTATGTTATATAGTAATAACTTTTATATTTTTTGCCACTATTTTCTATTGAGGAAAGAATATATACAGAACCAAATTTTGGTAAGTTAAAGTACCAGCTAATTATATTCAAATGTAAACTCGTTAATGACCGTGTTTGCGTTTTCGATTGTGTTAAGATAATCCTGAGCTAACAGGCCGAACCGGGCACGTATTGACTTTTTAGTGGGGTCTACTTAATAGCGTTATTATAACATGCAGCTATAAAATGCGTAGGTATAATGTGATGCGTGTGTGTGTGTGTGTGTGTGTGTGTGTGTGTGTGTGTGTGTGTGTGTGTGTGTGTGTGTGTGTGTGTGTGTGTGTGTGTGTTTCCCATTGTTATGTACCATTTTCTTCTCAAGTCAAGTAAATACATTTTGTTAGAAAGTATTCCATACATATTATAAATTCTTAAGGTATTGCAAACAAAATGTATCAACTTTAAAGGGGACCACAGCATGCAAATATAATTAATTAACTAAAAATATGTAATAATTAATTATTCATGGATGCTATCAAAATAGCTAAAATAAATTTAGTTGTTTTGTCCATAACTGCAAGGTAGCAATGAATATTGTAACATAACATTTTTTTTTCCTATTTTTAAGCGTTTCTCCACACAAGGGTGTCTCCTGTGTCGTGGGTACAGTTAACAAACATACATGTCACGTACACAAACATTATTTTATATTGTTATAGTATAACATTCTTTTGAATATATACAGTTTTAATTCCAACAACAAACAACCGCAAAATGCACCAACGATGTTGTTAGAATGCCTTAAACTTAAGACAGACAGAACTTAACAGACACAAGCAGAAAATTTACCATATCCATGCACCTTTCCTTCCAACATCGCAAAACAAACAGTTGTAGATCGCGCAGTCAATTAGCTAGCACGCATTCAAAACATTATACACTTTATTGCTTCACCATTAAAGTCCAAATTCGTTTGCCTAAAGAAATCTCCAAGGCGGTTTGTCAGCTACTTATTAGACATTCCGTTTGGGGCTTTGAGAGCTTCGGGAGGATCGTAGGAGGCCTTGTATCTGTAACGAGCTGACGGGCTATCAATAACTTTGTGTACTGATATTTATAAAGAGTTTAGGCCTTCTTTGATAGGGTTAAGTCATAATTGTATAGATAAAATAATATATGAATAAATTATGAGTACTGTGCTACAACAAAATATCGAGATTGGGCGTGTAAAAATGTGACTTGTTGGCAGGGAATTAAGTCTAATTTATATTGCACTAGCTGTGGCCAGCGACTTGTTGATTGTGGGAATCGAACCCGAACTACATGTAGCGCAGCAGTCGATTGGACACAGGCAGATTACACAGAATCGTTCATATAGTTGTCTAAAATGCGCTGAAAGATCCTAGATACCGTCACTTTACGTATTTTAAACCAGCGATAACCCTTTCGCTGTATAAGATACTTTGTGAATGTAGAAAATGTGAAAATGTGAAAGTAGAAAATCAAAAACCGGCCAAGTGCGAGTCGGACTCGCGCACGAAGGATTGATTAGGTAAACAACAGTAGGATAGTGATTATTTCAAGTGCCTACCTGTTGCCATTATTGACATCGAGCAAAAAAGGGCAAAAAAATCGCGTTTGTTGTATGGGTGCCCCCCTTAAATATTTATTTTATTTTGTTTTTAGTATTTGTTGTTATTTTAACTGTCTAGCTATCGCGGTTCTTGAGATACAGCCTGGTGACAGACCGACGGACGGACAGACAGCAAAGTCTTAGTAATAGGGTCCCGTTTTTACCCTTTGGGTACGGAAACGTAAAAATGACGACATAATAAAACACTTAATTTGAGCCAAGGAAATTTGTTTATTGGAACAGAACAAGAACAAACATTTTTTTTAAATGGTTCCATTGTACCAATCGTACCACAGCTCAGCATAAGTTAGGTAGCAGCAATACTTGCCACCCAACTCTAGTTTTCAGCTGCAACCCACAAGTGCTATACGCTCGAAACTAATCACTACATATTATAAAACAAAGTCCCCCGCCGCATCTGTCTGTCTGTCTGTTCGCGATAAACTCAAAAACTACTGAACGTATTTTCATGCGGTTTTCACTAATAGATAGAGGGATTCATGAGGAAGGTTTAAGTGTATATTGTTAAGGTTTTGGGTAAATTAGCTGAAATATAACAATGATAGTTAAAGATGTCGGAAAAAATCATGCCAACTAGGAGCTTTACTGGCGTGCGCCGAGTAAATGCCCGACGTAACAGGCTGATACGACACCACGACAGAAATAAAATGAAGGCGTATATGCGCTGCTACCCGTGCGAAGCCGGGGCGGTTCGCTAGTAAATCATAAGTATAATAGAGTTCCGTTCTATTTACATTAAAATAAACATTACGTATAATAATAATAAGGCTATAAGTCATACCAAGGGCATATTGAGGGCAATACCAAGCCTGAGCAATAGCACGGAATTGTTACACCTACTTGCACCTATATAGCGGATGAAGTAGCTTGAACACTCTCGTACTGTCTCTGATGACAGAGTAAAAAGTGCTTGTAATTTAATTTAGAACGAGTTACTTTTTAAATTTTATAAAAGTCCTTTAAACTCCCAAAGCCCCCACATATCATACTTGGAAAGATTACTCAGGATTACTCAGGTCCACTGCAACATTGTACGTAAGTCTGCCTTAGTTTAGATTGAACATTATTAGGCGGCAGCTACTGGACATAGTACGTACCAGGGAACCAATGTAGCCCTGAAGTAAAAGTATAAAATGTATGAAAATGTTCAGAAGGTTCAGAAGACAACATGAAATGAAGACTTGAAATATCGACTCAAAAGTTTCAATCAATAATAACATTTGTTAGTAATGACTGAATACCTCACTGGTCTAATGGTGCTGAGGGTCCTGGGTTTGGGTCCCGGGTCAGGCAAATTGTTCTTTAGTTTTTCCATATGGAAAATCTCAGTAGCAGCACGGAGTCTGGAACTGCGTCCGCCAAATGGCAATAGGCTCGCCCCCTATTGTATGGGACTCAAAAATAGTAATGACGAAATGTGATTGTACAATAATACACTCCTAAGAAAACTTTTTAATAGCCGTAACAGTTATTGAAGGTAGCTGCCCGTTCTCTGTCTTATACATTGATGATGTTTGATTATAGCTCGCATTGGAGTGCGTTAAAAGAAGAATATAGAAAGAAATAGAGTTTATTGGCACATAAAAAAATAAAAAACAAAGAAAACAAGTAAAAAATAAAAATGAAGAATAACTTAGCCAGTTAATGTGCCGCATGATGCAGCTCAGCATGATGTCAGGAACCAGTTTAAGAGCCTCTCCGTTTGACGATACCTACGTACGTCTATCTCTCACCCAAAACCCCATTATAGCCTAGCTGACTGGCTACTAAGCAATTCGATTTCTGCGCTACGTGTCGCGAGTTCGATCCCCGCACGGAACAAATATTTGTATGATCTACAGATAGTTGTTTCGGGTCTGGTTGTGTGTGCATGTGACATGTATGTTTGTAAACTGCACCCACGATACAGGAGAAAATCCTAGAGTGGGGCAACGTTTAAAAAAAAAAGTTTTACATAGTGAACCTTCTCTGTCTAAACATTTCATGATTGTATCCAGTAAAACGACGTAGCCCCTGAGTATAAGACGAAGCAGACATAGTATTTGTCGTGGCGTTACTTCATTACGTGGATAAAATGCCGTCAGAGTATTGGGTGGGGCGCCAGTGGTAGCGAAAATGGGCATACAAAAACCCACAGTATCCATCATCTGCCCAGCCGTTTTCCAACTACATTGGGGTCGGCTTCCAATCTAAGCGGTTGCGGCTGAGTATCAGTATTTTACATGGAGCGACTACCATCTGACCTCCGCCACCCAATTACTTTTTTTTTTTTTATATAAACGTTGCCACACACTAGGATTTCTCCTGTGTCGTGGGTTTACAAACATACATGTCACATACACACACATCCAGACCCGAAACAACTTTCTGTAGATCATACAAAAATTTGTTCCGTGCGGGAATCGAACCCGCAACACTTAGCACAGAAAGCTAATCACTTAGCCACTGTTCCAACCGCGTCGTCCAGTATTTAATTACTGGGAGAGACTGATACTCTAAGGTTAGACATCTTTTGGCACCCGTAACGTCTCACAGTGTTCAATAATCCTTTGTGACCGGACATTATGAGTGAAGCTAAGCAAGTAATGCGTCATAATATTCTAGACACCGGATTAGAACTCCCGAATGCCAATTCTGTATAGTTGTTGAGAAAAATAACTTGAAAGTTTGTCAACTTTAGATATTTAGAAAGTCCAAAACCTAAAAAGAGGGAAAACAGGGGAAAACAGGCGTGATGTTTTGTTAAAAATAAATTACGATATTTTTGACCGCGTAAAAATCACTCAAAACTATTGTCTTCTCAATATTTTGACCGATATCACTGTGCCCATACCCCCACATCTCGGGGGTTCCACACACAAACAAACAACAGCAGAGAAGTATAAGAATAAATGTTAGTACCGTGATACACACGACTCGTACAAAGCTGTTTAATATCTCGCTCAGATAACTTCTAATAGTTTGTTACTTACTTGGTTCTGCCACTTGAAAAGGTACAGAAGTCCAACTTTACATAAAATTTAAACGTAAATCGAAGAGTACGACAATTGGCCTATTTCTGATACCTGGTGTGGGTTTGCTTACTACGCAGACTATCGTAAATATTATAGAGCCTTCTCAGATGTGAAAGAAAGAAAGCAAAAACATTTCTTCCAAATAAAAAGTAAAAAAAACGCTCATAAAGAAAAAAAAAATGTGCTCTCAGGCATACCCATACCAAACAGGCTACTGTATATCAGATTCTAAATTCCACGCGTACGAAGTCGCGAGCAAAAGCTAATAAACAATATAACATAAATATTTTATGGAGACTTTCTGCAATTATCTGTTATGTGGCTTTACATTTAAACTTGGTCCGCTATTGTATTTTCATCTGTGAATTATGTGTGAAGTGTAATTGGTTAGCAAGTTCTGTGTCTACATGCATTGTGCAGTTTCTGCACGTCCAACGTGCATTGTAGGTAAACATTTATTTTAATGTTGAACTTTACTTTGGCTTTATTAAAACTAATCTGCCATGTTGATCCAAGAGTTCAAGTAATGAGGCATCACGCCTGTATCTCACAAAGGGTTAGGCAGAGGTGTACTATTGTGTAAACTTTTCATCCATACCGTTATTAAGTCTAAGCTCCAAGCTACTCCTGAGAATGCTAACAGAAAACTCAATAATACAGCGTGAGGTCCTGGATTCCATTCGGCAAATACTTTTAGTACGTACTGTAACCGCTATCATGTTTTAGTTATATTACATTTCTCATGTAAGTGAATGTCAATTCTTTTCACTAGGAATTATTCCAATATCGTGGGTGCGTTTATAAACACATCATCATCGTCATCAGCCATAAGACGTCCACTGTTAAACGAAGGCCTCCCTCTAGGGGAGGTTTGCCATAATCCCCACGCTTGGCAGGCGGCTTGGGGATCACAGTGGCTCACCGATTAGTGAGAGGACGCTGCTGCCCGTCCTCCGGTGTCTGGCCGCAGTTTTAAGACGTACCCGGGTCATATAAACACATATTAGGTATATATTCACATGGACATACACCCAAACCCGGAACCGGAACCCGTAGATCATACATCGTTCCGTGCGGGAATCGAACCCGCGTCACGTAGCGCAGCAGTCGATCTCGCAATAATTGTGCCAAATGTGCCGTCAAAATCTCTGCCTAACCTGTCAGGGAGTATAGGCGTGATGCTATATGGAAATAGGCATTTTTCCTATCTATCTCAATGTACGACATAATCTCTAATTAAAGAAGCCTTACCGCCTACGCGTATGCGATGATCCTACTAATATTATAAATGTGAAAGTTTGTGAGGATTGATGGATGGATGGATGTTTGTTACTCTTTCACGCAAAAACTATTGAAAGGATTTGGATGAATTTTAGCACAGAGATAGATTATAGTCTGAAATAGCACATAGGCTACATTTTATCCCGGGAAAACGCGGGCGGAGCCGCGGGTAGAAGCTAGTATTTAATAATTTCTCCGTCATACACATCCTTACGCTTGACACATTATATTAGAGTCACCACAAACTGAAATGGACCATGGAGATCATTATTGATGTGAATAATATAATCACAATATAATCGGTTCGCCTCAGACCACCAATTAGTATCTGTAATCTAACACATTGTCACGTTGATTAATGATGCCGACTGTACCTTAATGAGTTGATGTAGATTGTAGGTAATCCGTTGGTATGTGTTATTGTTTCCCTGATTTGGTACAACCTTATTCATTATTAACAGAAAACAATTAAAGCATTCTGTGTACATCAGTGGCGTGCGGTCCATAAAGGCAAAAAGACACTGCCTACCCTACATAACTCAGATAAATATTTACTATCTTATTTTATTTTCTTATATCTAATATGTTATCTACGAGTAATTACTATCAATAAACAAAAAAATCTAAAATTTCAGAAAATAAAACAAGATAATAAATATTTATCTGAGTTATGTAGGGTAGGCAGTGTCTTTTTATCTTTATGGACCGCACGCCACTGGTGTTCATTATTCCTCACTTTTTTTCCACATATTCTAAATAAACTTTATCTTCCATATAAATTGGTTTAGAATTTGATTGGCAAGCCCGTACGGCGATGCGTCACCGGTACATGGTGGACATCCCACCCACAGGCACAAAACGTTTTGGGAACACATTCATTGTGCGTACAGCTAAGGAGTGGAATTCAATGCCAGTGTCTGTGTTTCCTGATAGCTACAACCTGGGAGTCTTTAAGTCAAGAGTGAATAGTTTACTTCTAGGCAAGCGTGCTACATCTTCGACCGCATCTTCCCTTACCATCAGGTGAGATAGTGGTCAAACGCGTGCCTATCAAGAATAAATATATATGTATATATACATAGATGAGATAGGTATGGCACCGAGGTAGGTTTAGCTGAGAATTTCCGAGACCCATCATCAGATTCCGAAATGGAGCACCGTAGTGAGTTTACCCGCGCCTTAATTACGTAACACAAATCTGACATCCACAACAACAATAAAATAATAAATATCCATCCCTTTCTCGCATATATACGGAATAGAATGGTTATTAGCGACATCAAGTGTCGCATTCTTACGTAATACGGGTGCCAGGTAACGCCTCCTCTACACCCACAAACATGTAGTGATACTTGTTTCCAACAACTTGTAAGAGACTTGTCAAAACATGTCATGATCATAATTTGTAATGACGGTATTATAAACTTGTTTTGTTTACTCTTTTGTTCATGCACAGTTACCAACAAATATACAAGAAAATATATATACGTTTTGTGTTTACATGTAGTGTATGACATGTTGTGCTTTTGTATTGACTTATAGACAAGTTGCAAGCTAGCGTAAGCGGAATTCTAAGTCTATGGTTGCAAGTATTTTATTACGAATTGTGTGTCAGACTAATCATAAACAAGTTTTATACTTTAACTGTAGGGGGGAAAGAAAATAATTTATTTTTGACCCCCACAAAAAATAACAAAAATAGAAATAATTATTTAAAAAACACAAAAAACGTACAAACTAACAAAAGTACGGATCAAAAATAGGTCCCCACCTCAGCATGATGCTGCTGCTGGATAGCTGCAGCGCTGATTTTCAGTTGGGGCCTATACTAAATAAAAAGAAAACTAAAAACTAAAATAAAATCTAAAACTAGAACTATAGAGTGACGTCACGGACCGTCACGACCATAATATTTTAATTATTTCCCTACTAGACTCGATACTAACCAAAACATAAATTAAGTATAAATATAAATAGAAAGAAAAAAAAAAAAACGGGAACGAGGTATGGTGTTCCTCCATTGAAAAGGGAGGATCCTCCGACCAGGCAAGGTGGTTAGCCTGGCGGGCCGAAGCCCAACGATTAATGTTGGACATTCGTATAAGTGTTAGAATCGTTGTAAACTTTCATAGTGCGATTCAGGGTTTGTTGTTGTAGCTTCACTCCGATAGATGGCGCTTTACTTTTTGCCATGTTGCGAGTAGTAGTCGCTACATCAAACTGTGCACACCTGATTACAAAATTCTTATATCTTATAACAAATTGGAGATATTTTTTATTACTATCGACAACACAAAACATGTTGTATCAAAACATGTTGTATCAGTATACATTTCTGACAAGTATTCTACAAGTGTTGTATAGACAATAATTCTCACAACTTGTTTTAGGTGTAAACAATTAACGACAACATGTGGAATACATGTTTTATACCTTAGTGTAACCGCGAAGTTAACTCAACAGTCCTCTCATCTCTGTCACCCCTGGCGAGGGATAGACTATGAGGTTTCTCGTATTTAACGTTTATATTCTTCCAGTGGGTTCGATCCCCGGGTCGGACAAAGTGTTATTGGGTTTATCTGTATGGAAATTCTCAGTAGCCGCACAAAGTTTGGAACTGTGCCCGATAGATGGCAATAGGCTCGCCCCCTATTACATGGGACTAACGGCATCGGCGAAATATGGGCGTACAATAGTACGCCTCTGCCTAACCCTTCGGGGAATAAAGGCGTGATGCTATGTTATGTTATGTTATGAGAATCACAAAAGGAGATAGCAATAATAATCATGTGGATGATCCACGCATGCGCGTACCAATAAACCAAATTACTACGAAAACAGCTGGTAATAAATAATATCAAAAGAACACATTGTCCCCCTCCGTTTTACCCTCCCCCGGGCTATTCCCTCCATATTGAATGCCTGACAAATTAGTTACATTAGCCTAAGGCGGGCTCCGCTTAATCATATATTGATCAAAAGAAATATAATTTCGATCCTATTTTACCGACCAAATTGAATTTGGGAACGTGTTACATACCCAGTACTCGTAGGTAGCATATTATTATATAATTTTGCCCCACACTAGAGTTTCGCCTATATATGGTACGGTTTACAAACATACATCTCATATGCACACAGACAAGCATCGAGCCCCCTATTACATGGGACAATGGTACACCTCTGTAACCCTCCGAGGAATACAGGCGTGATGCTATGTGTAGCTTTAGTCGAATTACTTTAATAACTAACTTTAGAAAAGGTCATAAATACTTTTCTGGTTGACCATGTTTGTCGGCACGGTTGGCGCAGTGGTTGAAAGATCAACTGCTGCGCTACGGGTCGCGGGTTCGATTTCCGTACGGAACAAATATTTATATGATCTGCAGATATTTTTTGCGGGTTTGGGTGTATATCCATGTGAATATATATGTTTGTAACGGACTTACGATACAGGAATTATTCCTAGAGTGGGGGGCAAAGTTTAAAAAACAAGATATAAATAGTAGATATGTGTACCTATCATATTCCTCGACTGTACAGTATATTTTGATACCGTTTCTATTCGATATTATTACAATCAGATCCAGCAAGTTCTCTCTTGTCTGTTCCCCAGCAACGCCCTAAGCCGAGGTTCGAGTCCCACTATGGGACACCCTTAGCAGTGTTGCTTAGTATTATTTAATTTGCTCGGCTGGAGGCCCTTCTGGTCTCGCAATTTGCCCAGTTAAGCAGTAAAATTTCCCTGAGCTAACTGCGAGAGACAACTCATAAAAAAAATCGATATTATCATACAGTTTACCTATACATATTTTTGCTATGTTTACTTATTTTTACTTTACATCTTTAATCCAAAGTTTAAAAGAGAAAACATATTTAAAGTATTGCTTCATCACTCTTATTCATGCTTTTCTAGAACCCCATATTATAAGCCTAGGGATACAATTGCGTATTTCTATAACGAGCAACAGATCATTGGACGTGCGTGTCACAATGATGAATCTATTTTTGCGCGTGAATGCCGAGCCTTATTCGTTTTCCTTATGAAGTGGGTACATATATTTTTATAAAGACGCGTGCATATGTAATATTTGGATGTAAGAATTGAAAAATACTAAAATAAGTCTTCTGACGTCGATTTTCTAGTACAATATAGGCAAAACCTGTGACTGCCTCAAACTTGACAAAATAATGTTAAACGGATAGGCAAATTCACAGCACGATGTACCAATTTATACAATACCCTATAACCATACCATGTTTCTTGTAAATGTGTGAGCTGTGATCACCAACCTGATGGTGCAATTGGCCCAGTGGCTAAGCGATTGATTTTCTCGGATACAGATCATAGATTCGATTGTCAGATGGAACAGATATGGCAATATTCTCTCGGCACCTTTTAATTCGGCAGTTTATACACGTAATATGATGATCAGGCAAATAACATGTCTAGCCAAACAAAAAGATTATATAACAAGCAAATATAGCCTTTATTTTGGTAACCTTTTCATATAAACGTGCCCTTAGGGTCGGTTAGAGGAAATCGAAACATTATTATTTAGGGTCTTCCGTCCAAAGCGTTAATGCCACGGCGAGCGGAGAGCGTGAAGAATTATATCGTACGCTTTACTTACTGTTAAATACCTATTTGAGTGGAAGAACGAATAATGAAGTGAAGGCATCACCTAAGGAGAAACGAGGTATGTGTTCCTCCATTGAAAAGGCATGATTCTCCGAATATGGAGGTGGTTTACCTGGCGGGCCAAAGCCCACCGGTTGATGTCGAATATTCGTATATGTGTTAGAATCGTTGTAAGCTTTCTTAGTGAGATCAAGGATTTTTTTATCGATTCTTATTCACTTCATTATAATAGAAGTGAGTATCAGAAATGAGACAAAAAAATTTAAATTTTCCAAGTTACTTAAGAACTTCTTTGGTTACTTAAGTTACTTAAGAAATTATTACTTAAGAATTTCCTTTTGTGAAACTTTATTAACAAAACAATAAAAAAAATGGCGCCACCTTGTTACCATGTTACGAAAGGTCGATGTTGTTTAAGAATCTTGAGATGTCCTGCTAGCACCAATGAGTCGGAACTGACTGTCCCATAGTTCACGGTGAGATGAAACTAGGTATGTTGATGCTGAGAAATTTTCAGTGAGTCGAGGTAGTGGCTGGCTGTTGCGTCGACCAGGAGTAAAAGGCTCTACTAGGTGACAGGCTGAAGTGCTGTACGCCGTGCCAAGATCACCGATTAGGGGAAAAAATAAATAGGCTGAACTAATCTATAATATGTGATGAGGACGGATAAAATTATGTTAAAAGAAGGGTCATTAGTATAAATTTGGACGGATACAAGGTAAAGGCAGATCCAAGTAAAGGTGAATGGCGGACAAGAAAATGAACTCTGAGATGACGTCCGTCTGCAATTGCCATAATACATAGAGTTGAATGGAAGAAATAGACATATTGCGCTAACCCCAAATCATATGGGATAAGGACAGGAGAATGATGAACTAATCGAAGACATATCCTAGGTTAAAATTAAGCCTAAGATAATTCCAATTCTCGAAACTGTCAATTCCTGCAATAACGTCTCGACCCAGTTTTTCGGATCATAAGAATTCGTTGGAAAATCAATGTAGTAGTATATAAAATTTTATGGGCACATTATAATGGGTAATAAAAATTGACTGCTTATTTGCGAATAAAACGAAGACGTGAATACAGACAGTTTAGTTTTTGTGAGTTTAGAGAGTAATTGATTGAAATAAGTTAGGTAAGGTTGCTGTTAATTAATTTATTTAGTTGGGCTTGACTACCTCATTGGTCTAGTGGCTGCAAGCGCTACTGCTGAGTATGAGGTTTTGTGTTCGATTCTCAAGTTGAGCAAGTTTTATGTATGAAAACTCTCAGTACCAGTGTCCGGAGATTGAGGAGTTTAAAATATCGTAGATGAACCCTTTAATGAAATATACGGTTTTCATAAAATACTTACTACTTAATAATATATAATTACTTTAAAGGCCAGGGCCTAGCTTAGTTTTAGGCCAAGATACAGCAGGAATTAGTCCTACCTTATGTTGGCCTGAAACTAAATTCTGTGAAAGAATTCCAAACCATTCATTTAATCATTTAGGATGGGCAACGCCTGAAAGCCCCCAAACCACATAACAGAAAGAACGTAAAGAATGTTAACCATCCATTTTCACTGTCACCAATAACTTGCCAAGTGCTACGAAACCGTGATCTTCCATTAAACCCACTACGCTGGCTGCAATTTTGTTAAAATAACAGATGAATAAAAACCCTCAGTAGAATTTTATTCAGTGGTGCTACAATACATCTGCAGGCTCATACATATGCGCTTTAAGGATGACACACACCACATGCAGCGCGTGTGCAGTACGTTGTGGGTTGTGATGTATGGAATTGATACATGAGCTGAGCTTGAAAGCTCGGTCACATCAAACGCAACATATGTGTGGCATACTCAACACTGCGCAGCCCTCCACTATTGATCGAATAGAATATGGATACAGTGCTGCATTTTTGGTTACAACTTAAATCAGCTACAAAAAAAGATACAATACCGCTATCATGAGTTTTCTTACTATTGACTATCATAGTAAAGTAAATTTTCATGATAGCGATTTTAGTTCTTAACTTGGTTACATTAGGGATTAGAGTCGCTTATGTGACATATGTGTCATAGTAAAGTTTTGTTTTACTATTTACTATATAATAGAGATGTCATTTTAGCGACTCTAATCCCTAATGTAACTGAGTTAAGAACTAAAATCGCTTGCATGAAAATTTACATTTACTATGAAAGTAAATAGTAAAAAACTCATATTAGAGGTACAGGTAAAATATAATATAACATAGCATCACGCTTGTTTCCCTCGAAGGGTTAAGCAAACATGTACTATTTTACACTCACATTTCACCGATGCCGTTATTAAGTCCTCCATATAGGTAATAGAGGGCGAGCCTGTTACCATCTGCCGGGCATATACGGGTAAAACATAGTTTACTAGTCACTGTTTTTGGCTAAAAAGGATTCAAAATTGTGCAGCACACAACAAATGTACACACATAATTGTATAAAGAAATATAGGATCAAAAATTCCTGGTGTTGTTTTCTCAAAAAATGACACTGATATCGTTCAGGGAGTCACTGGGAATCTTTAGCGTCAATGGTCGAGGAGTCAAAATCTCCTGAGGATGCCCCGTGGAGGGGCGAAACACGAGCCGAGAACCAATTTGGGCTGCATGTTACATTATTTTAATCGTATCTTCTGCATATGCATATATTTGCGGGCGGGAAGCTTCTGCATATTGCAGCCAAGCTTGATGAACTAGTCGAAATTAAAACTCAATATTTTAATTGTTATAGTTCAACAATGTCTATTAATTAAATTAAATCTTATTCTAAAATTTAATTACTTGGGAAAACATTGTCTATAAAGTGACTCTGTAAACCTATCTCTTTGTTCTTTACTAAATACGCACTGCATTAAGTGTGTATCTGCCTTTATACTTGCTTTTAGTGCTCGTTCAATCGTTCATGACAAACAATTCAATCCATCTCTTATTTTCTTTGAATTTAATTCTGTTCGCTTCAATACAATACAAAACATCGACGTTCTAAAGAATTTGCATTAAAATTTTCAAAATGTCCGTTCAAATTGCATCCAGACGGGCTTGAGTAGGATGTTCAAACTTTTTTGCTGGAAACGTTAAAATATTGGTCCTTCAATACGCGCGCCTTGGATGATGTCCATTTTAGAGGTAATCAAATCTTGAAATGCTTTCGAATGTTGAATGAAAGCAATTTCCATCTAGTCTTGCGAAGCTCTCTGCTAACTTTCTTTGAAAAACACTTTACGAACCATTTTTAATGTGCTGTATAACTTGAAACTTCGTCGGAATAACGCAACGGTTCTTTCCTTCAAACGTACTAATAATGACCAACTGCTCACGTCCCAAGCATACTTTGGTTACTGGCTAAGAGCCTCCATCACGCGTCCTCCAAAAATTGCCAATTGCAATCACAAGCCAGAACAACCACAAGCCAGAACAAAACCTTAGACAGCATTATATCTGCCACAGTTTGAGTATCCCTGTTTAAGACGCAACAATATCGGGTTCCGCGTTTTAATTCGAAATCGTCACAAAGCATCGCGTCGGTCGGGTTTCATATTGTTGGCTGCAATCCTACCAGAGCGGAGTAATCGGAGCTCACTTCACGGTTATAATGCTTTGGCGGATGAGTAGAGATATTACACAGATTATTGTTATTGTGAATCTTTCTTATGTACTTATTTACTTAAGATGGTGTAAGCCGCAGGTCAACCCAATAAAGGAACGGTGGCTCATCATTCCTTTCATTATAAATAGGTGTTGCTATGCGTTGCTATGTAACATTCTGTAATATAATACAATACATTCATAAAACTGAGGCGAACCTATAATAAAATTTGAATCACACCATTCACACCTGCATCAGCGAAAATATTACGACTATTGCATATTCATACGCCATACAACAAAATTATGACGTCCCACATTCGCAACACACGCAGTCCGCTCTATAAAACTATACATTGTTCCCTGGGTTCCCTCGTATAGCCTCGTAAACTAAGAGCATAAACATGAACGCACATATAAAGCTAATAGTGAACGATATACGACCTGCTTACTAAGGATTTAGTCGTGTTTTGTTTAGAGACTAGATATTAACGTGGGTACGCCTGAACGTTGCCTTGATAACATTGTCTTTCTTCTTTTTTTTTGTGCCGGCACAAGATACCACATGGGAATCACTCATGCCGTAGTGGAAAGACTAGCCAGTTAATCTAACGAGGCTAACTGCCCAGGATGCGCCAGACAATCTCAGGGTTCGTCCCTCGTTGAAGCTCTTCCCTTGCACCCTCATTTAGGAACAATGTAAAACTACTGATAGACCTGAACACGCTCTTGTACCAAAATATCGAGTGGAGCTATATTATTAAGTATTAACTATTCGGTATTTATTGATATTTTAATATCATCATAGAGAAATAGCTGCTGCTTGCTCGTCCTCAACGTGAAAGGTAACCAACCAATATTCCTAGTTTTATAAGATCTTCATAAAATAGCTTCCCTTTATCGACCAGTGTAGGTGTCGCAAGAAAAATAATTATCTTCTTAGATAATTTAATTTCAAAATAACGAATATATCGTCCACCTTTATCACTGAAAGTACTATATAGGTACAATGAAAATAAGACTGCAAATCTTATCCAAAATATAATTTAAACTGACATCAAAATTCAATATCAGAATTCACAACACACGTTTAAAAAGTTGTTCAAAAAGAAAATTTTATTCACAACACGAAGAAAGTAGTTGCAAAGTTATAAACACGTTTTAAATAATAATTCATCGAGTATTGAAGTTTATTTTTCAGTAAATATTTGCTTTTTTTTTTCAGATAATATTTTCTTTTCAATGTTACGTGATTTCCCAAAGGACCATTTTATCGGCTATTGAATAGTCTTCAGCTCCATAGACTGTAACTATGCGTGAACTAAGCGATTGGCTTTCTGCGCTACGGGTCACTGGTTCGGTTCCAGAAGAGAAATACAAATATTTGTGCCACCAAACAGATCTTTAGTTTCATATGTGATTGTAAGATTTCTCTGTGTAAACGTATGTATCACGATACAGAGAGAAATTTTAATGTGGAATAAAGTTTATCTGTAAGAAGAATAGACCCGCTTTTTTTATATCTCCTATTTTATATTAATTTAATCTAGTGGAAAGAATTTAGGTAGTGATTTTAAATTGATTTCATATTTTTTTAAGAAGAAGAAAGATGTAATCGCCTTATCATTAATAAATATAAAAAAAAACGCGCATTCATTTTTCAAATAGCTCATCTGCAAACTGATTACTGTGAGTGACGTGTCTTAATAAGCTTAATTAAAATAGCCTTTTAATTACCGAAATTAATTTGATAAGAGTGATGAATCATCTTTATTGTGAACTGACTATCAAAATATTATTTTGCACACCACGCATTACGTACATACTATACTAATAAATGTATTAGGTAGTGATAGCCTATCGAATAAACGCTTGCCTTCCATTAAAGAGCACCCTCTTACAAGAAAAGAGGTACAAGAAAAGAGTCTCCATGAGTCCAGAAAGCGTGGACCTAGAGTCTTGAGTTTTTTAAAGTTTCTGCAAAGGCCTAGTTGAAATAAAACTTTAACTTGACGTGAAAACCCTGAAATCATCTGGCGCACCCCAGGCAGTCCGCCTCAATATTGTTGACTTGCTAATGTATATTTAAGGCATCCTGCATCTTCTTGTTCTTCTTCTGTCGAGTCAGCACCACACATCAAGGCAGACTATCCAGACTGCGCCGAATAATCTTGGACTTCATCGGGCTTCGTCCCTTATGGAGACTATTTCTTTGCACCCCAATGATTTCCCTTGAAGATTTTTTTATCTTTGTACATCAATTTTGGGCTTTAAAAATTGAGCACACAGCAACCCAGACTACGTCGACAAGAACAATAAATACTTTTTCATTAAAATGCACTGAATCTGAAATCTGTCAACTAAAAACACGTCCGTATCAAAAGATCATTTTTTTGGTAACCAAAAGACCAAAAAATCAAAATTCGTTGTTTACTTTTAGTCGTAAGATAAATTCGCCTTTTATTTCTCTATTTGCTTCATTCCATCGCTTTTTATGTCTCGTATATTGTTATTTGTAAACACACGGCGAGTCGTTGGTCCTTAACGGCAACTGTGTGAAAAGCCTATAAAACGCCTACGTGCAGAACTTATATAGCACCTTTTTATAGTATCGCTGCTTTTAAAGCTATTATGTCGCTATTGATACCAACTAGTTCTTTCTAAAGGAATGATATCGCACCAATTTTGACACTTAGAATATTGAATTAAATTTTTTAATGAACCTCAGATCGATTTTGCATATTAGATAATATAGAATGTAAGTAACTTCAAAGTAGGTATTTTTTTGTAACTCTTGAAATAAAACCTTCTTCGACATTTATTGTCGTATCGTGTCGTATCTTTCCTTCTTTGACCGATATATGTGTTTCTGATACCGATATATGCTTGCACTCTGTTGCGACAGGTTAGCTCAAATAGTTATGGCACTTTCTTCAAAAGGCTATTCCACCCTATATTTGTCTCACATAAACCTTTACATAATTACAATCTGTCTGGACTTTAAAATAGACTTTGACCTCTGAGTTTGTTTCGGCGTTTCTTCTCAGGGATAGTCATAGGAAATGCCGACGCCATCTAGTTTAAAAAAGACGTGTAAAAGTGATTGAAAAATCCTAATTGCAAAATAAATAATTTCATTTCATTTCATTTCATTTCATTTCATTTCTGTATCTCTTTCGCATCAATTGTTTTATTTGCAGACAAACAAATCTGTTTATATCCTATCCTATAATATATAATTATACGAGAAATATTTATATATATGTTTGTTTTTTCTACTCGTGTTCTCAAAAACGGCTTTAAAATGTTTGATTTTTACAATGTAGGGGAGGAGCGACAAATAAAGCAAGTTAGGTCTCATCTCTGAAATTCCTTACCAGTAAAAAAAAACTATCCCGAGCGGGCGCTCGTTTACCCAGATATTTTATCTATTAAATAACCAATCTATTAATTAACATTACTCGAAAATATTATAAACTAGCTTCCACCTGCAGCTTCTCCCGCGTGGTTTACGAGCCCTTAATTTTCCGGGATAAAAAGCCTATGTGCTATTCCAGACTATAATCTATCTCTATGCCAAATGTCATCCAGATCCGTTCAGCCGTTCTGGCGTGATTGAGTAAAAAATATCCATCCATCCACCCATCCTCACAAACTTTCACATTTATTATCTATTCTTTTTTAAAAAAAAAAAACGTTGCCCCACACTACGAATAATTCATGTAATTTAAAATATTAGTAGGATTAGTAGGATAGCATAGGATATACTGGTTGTAAAAAGACCCATAACGAAGTTGAAAGCGTATTCTTCCCATCATTACGATGGTTTCAGTTTGAGTAGAGATATGACCGAATGGCGGCCAAGGACTGGGAGATGGAATGTCGGTCGTCCCGCGGCTATATGGGCCGATGCTATTATTGCCATCGAGGGTCGAACATGGATGAGACTGAGAGAGGCCTGTGCAGTGACCGAAGTCGGGCTGTGGATGATGATGATACCTAGCAACCGACTAATTTAATTACAAAATCTTTTTACGTTTTTTACGAAACCAAATTGTTATTACTAAACTTTCTCACACCTGTTCTTTTATAGACACACGTAACACAGTCTGTTGCGAGCCCTTACATACCTAGTTACATATATAAAAATCAGTCTATACCCGATAGTTATTTTTGCACCACGTTAATTAGTATAATGTATACAGTATGTGTCGATTTCGACTTCGTTATCGATGTTTTAATTTTCCAAAAAAAATAATAAAATATTACTCATCATCATCATCAGCCACAAGACGTCCACTGCTGAACGAAAGCCTCCCTCAAAGGGGGGTTTGCCATAATCCCCACGCTTGGCAGGCGGCTTGGGGATCGCAGTGGCTCACCGATTAGTGAGAGGACGCTGCTGCCCGTCCTCCGGTGTCTGGCCGCAGTTTTAAGACGTACCCGGGTCAATAATAACTATCGGTACCGAATTGTACTTTTTTAGATACATATAGCATACTTTGAACAAACATAGCCGGCATTTTCTTCATCGCCTAAAAATCACGTCCTCTCTATAACCCTTTCAATGCACTCTTCATCTTAACCTCTAATCATTAACAGAATCAATTAGAATTAATTGACATCGTCACAAGTCATAATTGACATTTTAACCGCAAACAGTCAGAACTTGCAACGAATTAAGAATTCAAATGTTTTAGAGAACGTTCGATGACCTTGAAGCGTCCGGTCATTGAACTGTAGAGGTTACAACTGAAACTTAAACTAAAGTTTGTTATTCACCACACTAAAGGACCTTTTTATAAAGGGTGTTTTTATATGCGGAGTTTGTGAAGTCGGTTTTTAATAGTATGCAAACAATGCAGTGTTTTTATAACCATTAGTGTTAAATGTATAAAGCATGGTTGGTACTCTCGTCACGTAATTATAAAGCTAGAAAGGTTAGGTGTCGTGACTTTGAGAGGTTCTTTCTGAGCACGTCAAAATTGGACTCAATAAAATTTTAGGTGCATTTTTATTGTAAACGTACATACATGATGGCTGTCTATTTTTTAATATGATATGATATGATATGCAATAGGAGTCGGAGGAGGAGGAGCGATCTACCGGGCACAATTCCTAACTCGGGCTGTTACATACGATAGCCCGAACCAGGAATCTAACACAAAACCAATTACCCAGCAGACGTGCTTACGACCACTACACCCTTATATATATAAGGCAGTTATTTACAGTAAAGTAGACATTTGCAACGAGAAAGAAATACAAAATATGTTTTTTTTAAACATTGCCCCGCACTATGGTTTCGCCTGTATCGTGGGTACAGTTTACAAACATACATGTCACATGCAAACACAACCAGACCCAAAACAACTATCTGTAGATCATACAAATATTTGTTCCGTGCGGAGATCGAACCCGCGACACGTAACGAAGAAATCTAATTGCTTAGCCACTGCGCCAACCGTGTCGTCAAATATTTAATTTGCGCATTGGCTTCAATTCAGAATTGCATGAATAGTTACATCTCCATTTATCTCTTTATACCACTTACAAGGATAGTTGAGCGGCATTACAGACACAAATCAAATTCACAAACATTCAGAGTTGGCACCAACGTCTATTGGCAACAAATGTTGGTCCCGTCGTAAGCATTGAAATCCCAACCAAATTGTTTACCCGAACTTCAATTACAACAGTATAAAGAGTATCTATCCATTCGATGCCAAGTTACAAGGAGTAACTGGCAATATGCAAGATTTCCACAGTCTTATCAGATCCCACCGCCAAGATTCAAATTAATTCAATTTCTATGCAGTTTTGCTTTGCCAAAACTTTGTCGTTTACCAAGATGAACCGAAATTGGTAGACCATATAAGCGGCCTTTAATTTTCTAACAATTTATGATATTTTATACATTACAGGTTAACCTCTGGTCTAGTGGTTGAATGCGCGACTGCTTAATGTGATATTCTGAGTTCAATTGCTTGGTCGAGCAAAGGATTATTATTCTCAATAGCCCAGAATTTAAAATTCATCATGCAATCAATTCATATTTGTCATGCCATACAAATCCGAATCGTATAACTTTTATTTTTGATAAAATCTAGAAATTATTCCTTACTTTCTGTAGATAGAACACCATCCACACATATGTATACCTCCAACTTGACATTTAAGTTTTTAAATTTATTTTGTACTCATTTCACTCATTTCAACCAAACAATTATAGTACGCTATGCTATGTTTGTATATGAGTATGTAGGAAAACAGTGTTTAGCTACATTGCTCTAACAACAGACAAGCATGTTTCTACACTGTATTGTGCACCAATCACTAACATATTATAACAAAGTCCCCTACCGCGTCTGCCTGTCTGTCTGTTCGCGATAAACGCAAAAACTACTGAACGGATTTTCATGCAGTTTTCACCAATAGACAGAGTGATTTATGAGGAAGGTTTAGGTTTATAATTCCCTATGGTTTTGTGTAAACTGAAATATGACGCTGATTGTTGAAGATGTCGGAAAAAAGCATGCCGATTGGGAGCTTTACGCATGCCGATTGGGAGCTTTAAATGCTCGACACAACAGGCTGATACTACACTCCGACAGAAAAAAAATGTAGGCGTACAGTCAGCATCACGAATATGTATACATATGTAGCGAAAGTCAAAAGTCTTGGAAAACTATTGGTTAAAATCATAAAATTTAAATGACTATGTATTTTTATGCATCCACATAAACTTTGTGTACAATTGGCCAAGATTTCAATCACTACTTCCTGTAAAAATTGCGTTTGAAACTCATTAAATGTATACATCTTTTTGATGCTGACTGTACATGCTCTGCTACCCGTGCAAAGCCGGGACAGGTCGCTAGTATTTTACAAATAATTATTATTATTGATAATTGAATCCCAATAACAACAGTTGTGGCAATCTGAAGGCTGGAACTTCTCCTCTATACCAGCTTTTTTAGATCAGCCGGCGTGCAGGTTCTGTATGCAGTACCTCTAGTATGAGTTTTTTACTATTTACGTTCATAGTAAATGTAAATTTTCATGCAAGCGATTTTAGTTCTTAACTTGATTGCATTAGGGATTAGAGTCGCTAACATGACATCTTTATAATATAGTAAATAGAAAATCAAAACTGAACTATGACTAGATGTCACATTAGCGACTCTAATCCCTAATGTAACCAAGTTTAGAACTAAAATCGTTATCATGACAATTTACTTTACTTTGATAGTAAATAGTAAGAAAACTCGTGATAGCGGTACAGGAGTAGCAGGCAAATAAAAATATTCTTCACACGAGTATACTATTTATTAATACTCAGTCAATAATATTATACAGTCTAATCACACAGTCTAATTAATTTATTACACATGGACATCACATTGTCAGGCTAATACCCTATTTTTACTTTTTTTTAAACCCTCATTCGCCGCCGTATTTTTATTAACCTTTTGTCGCCGACTACAGCTGTATATCTCTGTAAAAGCATGGCATTTTAAACCTAATAATAATAAAAAAAATCCGCTTTTTTCAAACCGAATAAGGGTCGAAGCAGGACTAATTCTATTAAAACCATTTGTACCAGTACTCGAGGAGCACTACTAGAAAATTGATTTTAAATCGGTGAGGGATTAAATTTTATAGAACTGGAAATACGCTGCCATATTTTAATGCAAAATGATTGAGCTAAGGATTGGCGTGCAATTATAGGCTATTGAACTTGTGATCAACTAAGCGGAATAACCAGGAAAAACTCGAGGGACATTTACACAGAAATAGCCTGCGTTTAACATAACATAGCATCATGCCTGTATTCCCCGAAGGATTAGGCAGAGGTGAACTATTGTACACCCACATTTCGCAGATGGGGTTATTGAGTCTCATATAATAGGGGACAAGTCTATTGCCATCTACCGGGCACGTGCAATTATATAGGCTATTGAACTTGTAATCTGCTGAGCGGAAAATCCGGGAAAAGTTCGAAGATTAGTTACACAGAAATAGTCTGCGTTTAACGTAACATAGCATCACGCCTTTATTCCCCGAAATATTAAGCAGATGTGTACTATTATACACCCACATTTCGCCGATGCAAATTCAAATTCAAATATATTTTTATTCATGTAAACGATTTTCAGGCACTTATGAATAGTCAGGCTCTAGTTGCCACGCTCCAAAGAGTTGATTTCCAATGGAAAAGAACGGGCAAGAAACTCGATGGTTACTCTTTTTAACTCAGAATTTTACATACAATATTAATTTATACATTGATCTCGAACAACAAATATATGATTACAATGTAGTTCAAAAGAGTCTAACTTATGTAAGTGTGAAACTCAAGCCTGATAATTATGAAGAATATATTTACTTTTGATAAAATTGCCATGGCAGCTATGAGCAAGCTGACCAGTTCCAATAGACGGCACCCGTTCACGAGTATAACGCATGCATCATGCTGTTATTGAGTCCATGTAATAGGGGGCGAGCCTATTGCCATCCGCCGCGCACATTTCCAGACTACATGCTAACACTTTTCCCGACCCCGGAATACAACCCAGAACCTCACGCTCCACCACTAGACGACGACTCACTCACGCCACTAGAGACCACTAGACACTGAAGCAGTTTAAGGCGTTTATGTACCATTATCGGATATTTCTAAGAATACTAAAATAAGTACCTACGAGTAAGTGCGTCTCATAGAATCTTCTGATATTAATTAGAAATGGGAATTAATGTATGCAAAACCAAAATGTATTTACCCTATAAACGCCATTTATAAACGTTAGGAAAATTGTAGACGTACTGCTAAGTATATTTTTTATTTTTTTACAGTAACGATTTAGTGTTGACAACTTCTGTCCGTCACAAATTTCCACCCTGTATATCTGCATTTATGTAAAAAAAAAAAAAACTCAATTTCAATAATTACTTTTGGTTGAACTATGTCATACTCAACAAACATTTTAAATATTCACAAATAAAATAAAATTTACAAACCGCAAAACCAAAACCATTTCAGAGCATCAACATTTACAAATATTTCATATCACATATTATATTCCCATGTGGCAACCCCACTCGATACTCGCTTATTGTAGGCAAAATTGATTTTCAAATAGCAACCCGATCTCACTTTATAATGTTATTTGATCAAACATTCGTTTCAAATGTGCTATATCCATAATTGGAGAGCAGATGGTAATATCTTGTATAAATAAATCCTGATTGATTAATTTGAAGGGAGCAAGGAAGAAGGTTGTTGAAGCAATTAGCAAGAATATCGTAAAGATAAATGCAATATCTTTACAATATTCTTGCTAATTGCTACGCTACAAGTACTTTTATTAAAGCGAGTCTGTTGATTTTTTTAGGTGTAGGTGAAGGAGGATTTCCCATCGGAATTTATACACCTAATACAATAGAATATAAATGAATTATTTTTAGTTCAATTAAACCTATTGTATAGTAGTTGTACGGTTCCTAAAAAATGGTCCTATGGAGAAGAACCGGTAAGAAACTACATAGATACAGTATAAGACGGCTCCATAAAGTTCTCAATGGTATGTGTAGTTCGCCAATCCACGGCAGGCGTTAACCCTTCTCGTTCCCATGAGTGGGATGATAACGGGGTACGGGCTAAATGAATGAATAAAGTGAATATTAATGCTAATAAAAAATCTTATTTTGTACCAACGCTGATACTGAGAACACCTAACATATTTATAAACGACAACTATAACATAGGTTCGGTTTATCAACGAGTCATAAACAAGCTCAAATACAAAACCGATTAGACATTACCCAACCTGAGAATCGAACCCAGGACCTCACTTTCAGCACTGGCGTTTGCGATAGCTAGACCGAAGCAAATAGGTTAAGAACATCGAAATCATTACCAATCGCAAATTAACGTTTAAGCGTATCCCATTTAAAAGCGTAATGTTAAAATCTTCTCGAGCAATTCCCCAGCGTGTCGTTGACCTGTGTAATAGTGTGTAATGGCATGCTTGCAATTAATTACACGTCGCAGGTGAAGCTGACTAGACGCGGCTAATTGTCTGCTCACCTCTACAGTTGTAATACGTATGTTGGAGCATACATGTTAACACGTAATGATGGTTTCCGTACATGCCTAGAACTGTCGTGTTTAACATTGTCTTAAGGCCTCACAATTGGCTAACATGAACGCCGCGACATAATTATTAGAGAAACAGATTTTAAACGCAATCTCACTCTCGTCATGAATTGAGGAGAAAAAAAAAAGTGTTTTGTCCAAATATGTGAGGAAAAAGGACCAATATATTTAGAACTGTCATCTTGTCATTTTTTAAACATTGCCCGACACTGGGAATGTATTCCTGTATCGTAAATACGTTTACAAACACAAATATTCACATGAACATACAACCAAATCCGAAACAATTATCTGTACCTCAGTGTGTGATCATACAAATATTTGTTCCATGCGGAAATCGAACCCGTCACACTTAGTATCGCTCAACCACTGCGCCAACCATGACGTCGTTCACGACGAACTCGTACCCTATGGCTATGGAACTAAATTCACATGTTGATAACAAGTAATTTGAGACTAAATTACTTATTCTTTGGATACTGAGATTATTTGTGTGTGATAGTTTTTGAATTAACTAGTGAATGATAAACGAATCGATCTTCAATAAGCTTAAATAATATTTTTTCCTGTTTTTCGTAGACTACATACACACTAGTATGAAATCAGATATTTTTTTGTGATAAGACTCAACTAATTGATTTTGTCAAAAGAAAAATTCAGCACTTATGATAATTAAAACCATTGCTATCTCATCACTTCGCTCAAAAAAGTGAGCAATTATTATCAGCGCAGAGAACTTAAATAACAGCACTCTTTATAGAGCTGCGCGACGAACTAATATTGCCCCAGAGACAAGTTCTATGCACAAATGAAATAACGGTGCGAACGAACCACGGGGCTTGGGATTAGAACTGATTAAATTGCTCTGATTACAGACTTAATGTAGATGCCAGCGAGTCTTTATTCATTCCGACCCACTAATTACAAAGTCTAGATTGAATAAGACTGTACCTAATCTTCGTAATTGATCTAAAAGATGTTGAAGTTGCTGTCAGCAACAAATTTAAAAGTCAAAAAGCTTTTGTTTATTTAGGCGAAGAATGTCATATAATTCGGTTGGCTGCTTAATCGGTCTTGTGGTCGTAAGACTGACTTTTGAGCGTGATGGTTTCGATTCCCTGGTTGGGCAGTCTTATCGGGATATTCTGGCACTAGATTTTACATGGCACCTAATCAAGAGCCACTCAGTAGCAAATTAGCATTACCGTTACACGAAATTATATATATTTTCGATTCACGCTTGACTATTCTGATATCTGCCACATAGATTTCTGCCTAAACTTTAACTGTATACAAACACAAACGAAACGAACAAATTTAACAAGAAATAAAAAATATTGAGTCCGTGACAAGTTTAACTGACAAGACGAAGGTGCTCAGCTCAAGACTTAACTACAATTTCCTTCTGATGATCAATCACTTAGCTACTACCTTCATTACCACACCTCTGCCTCAACGACTCCATCCCACAAAACTGGAATACACTACCGCGGAAATTAGGACCAAATTTTTCAAATCCAAACAGAGGCGTCAATGTATATTGCGGTGCGCGATTCAGTTGTTTTGTGAGATTGTTTTGGTAGAAACACAGGCTGGCTACAGAGTCTGTGATGAATGGAGTGCTCACGAGCCGCCGCTTGTTTATGCTATGGATTGTGTGTAGGATCAGTGTGACCGAATGACCTGATACGCAGATAATACAGCTTGACAATGCAACGGGACAAATACGCTGAATATTTCACATTGTTCTCCGAATGTAGAATAAAAATATGAGCTGTTGTAGGGCAATCTGCAGCGAATTGTTGTCACGTAAATGAGCTGCTGGTGTTTATATAAGCGCGTATTTTTTTCTATTATAGAATATTCTAGTTAGTATTTTATGTTTTTTTTTTATACACATACAGTTGTAATTAACAAAACTCTAGCCTAGGACACGTGTAGGTATATATTTATTCAGTCACATTTTGCCGATACCGATATTAAGTCTCGTATATTATGGGGACGATCTAATTCCCATCTGCTACCAACAACTCCAGCCTCCGGGGTGCTACTGAGATCTAACAGACAACACTTTGGCCAGCCTGGGAATCGAATCCAGGACCTCACGCTTAGCAAGCTGTTAAGGATGTGACATTAAAAACAAACGACTAAACACGCAATAAACTTACAAGGAAAATTAGAAGCAGAAATAGCTCAGTATAATGCTTATAACCTAAGAGGCAAAACAAGAAGAATCAGTTTCAAACCAGTAGAATCCAGTAGCACTAATACTTCACACTACACAACCCTTCAAAATTATGCATACTACACTTGATATATACACCTAAATAAATTATAACACTTTCACGTGCATAACTTGAGACCCGTAAGGTATGTGCTGACGGGAACAAGTTAGTTTACACGACACCGGGCCGTTAGTCTCCGAGGTGACTAATATAAGCATAGATACTTGTATGAAAGGCACGCTAGTCTACGCTTGCACGTGTAAGAATAGAGAAAGAAAGAAAGAAAAATCTGTTCAACGCATGACACAAAAATTACAAAGGAAAAAAAGAACTACAAGTAGAAACATATGTAATTAAAAATGTGTAAAGTATGTGCCGAATAGATGACCAACAGGGCACAACTTAAACTGGGCCAATTTTCTAACAGAAAAATTAAATAACTCTGCCTGACCCATTGATCGAATTCCGGACCGCAGCCGCACAACAGCCGCACTTGCGAACACTAGCAATGAGATCGTTTTTCCTTCGGAACGTCAACCATAGCGTTTTATTTTAGGATCCATGGTCAACAGTGATGATGAATGGACTTTATAATCAACTACACAAAGTTGTTAATTCCCTCAGTAATAAACAATAACTTTTTGCTTTGACATTTGCACTGTGATTATTGCAAACTAATTGCAGATTGCAGAATAAATTACTTTCTCCTATTTTTACACTTTAATAAATCACGTAATTAGCTGGCGGACGATGCGTGCTGAAACGACCTAGATTAAGTTATTAGAACCTATTTAAGTTGCACACCTTACGGAGTAAACAGAAGGTCAATAGTATCAATACTACTACTGAAAAGCTGGAGATTTATTTCTTAATTCATTAATAATATTGTGTGTTTTATTTTAGCGTTGCGACCGTCACGCAGCGTAGAATTTCAGCGCGCATTTGTTTAATGCGAGTCAAAGTCAAGTCAAAGTCAAAGTTTTTTATTTCAAATGGGCCTTTGCAGGCACTTTTAAAACGTTATGAATCTAGGCGCACGGTTCCAAAGTGGGTGGGTCCTATGGAGAAGAGACCGGCAAGAAACTCCATGGATACTCTTTTAAAAATATTGGTTTACAATGAGTTGAAGCAATTTATAATAACAAAATAAAATAGAAAATACTCTTACAATGCAATATTACATTACATGATATACAAGGACTACTATATAAAATAATAAAATCAAATAAATTAACATTTTCAAAATAAAATGTTCAAGTCTTTGTTTGTTAAACAAAAATGTATAACAATGTTAAGTAAAAAAAAAAAGAAGAAAAAAAATGTAATACAATAAAATAAAATAAAGTACACATAAGATACAAATGTCTAGTCATGCAGAAAACACCACAACTAGATTGTGAGGATTAGAAACAACTAGTCACCAGGGAAGCCACATGTGCAGAAGGTAATTAACGCCATTCTATCATCAACGTAGTCATTGACTTCATAATAGGCTTTCTTTATTGTACTATATACGTGTATAACTAACCCCTTAAATGAATCTCTTCTTTCTGATAACATTAATTGTAAATTTCAGTTTTATATATATATAATTTATGAATCAACATAACATAGCATCACGCCTGTATTCCCCGAAAGGTTAGACAGAGGTGTTGTTAAGTGTGGTATTGATTAAAAGTTCAAATAAAGACAGCCTATTTTAGACTTGATGATAAATTGACGTATGGCCTATCTGCAACAAGTGACTTGACAACACGTGTCTTTTAATTAAATCTATCAAATAAACTGTTTAATGAAACTAATAATGAAATCTGTTATCAGTTAGACTAACATCGGACACTTTATCACAACACGTGTCTTTTAATTAAATCTATCAAATAAACTGTTTAATGAAACTGATAATGAAATCTGTTATCAGTTAGACTACCATCGGACACTTTATCGGCGATATGGTGAAATAGGCCTTAAAAAATGTCAAAAGAACATGAGAACGGTTTATTAATACGGTCTTTAATAAAGTAAAATAGCGAAAAGATCAAGTAACAAAAGTTAATCATGTAAGATAAGTTATGTTGCCCACTCAACACTCCAGCACGTGACCAGAATTGCTAGGCCTCAAGCGGTTCTGATTTCTTATAAGGAGTTCTATACAAATGATCTCACTTATAGACAACATGTTTTTCCTTCTTCTTCATCTGTGAAATAAAAGAACGCTTGGATTTTACTCGAGATGGTGGAAATATTACTCAGTCACAAACATTCGCATAGCGGGTAACTGCCCAGGGTGCCCCAGTGTTACATATGTATTGTGTCAGTTGGCTAAGATCTTTTCGTGCACCCCAATTTTAAATAGCAAGCCATTAGTAACATCCAACACTAAAATTAGCTCACCACTTACAAATTTATAATGGTAAGAAATCTGTTTATGAATATTTTCCATTACATGTAATTTTTGTTTAAAGTCATATATACAATATTTTATGAAATGAACCGTGCCGTAGAATATATACTTAAAAATAAATAAAGTTATTTTCAAAATCGACAACAATAATATACGGAACCGTAAAACAAAATACAGAAATGGTATCTACAAAGTTTCGTATAAAGCTAACAGAGAACGTAACAACTAAATGCAAGTTCTAACTAAACACATAACTATTCCAACATAGCTGCTATATTTAACAGTTCCATATAACAGTTACATTTGAAGCCAAACTTGTGCTCTAAGCAATAAATTTTCATTTACAAGAATACCAAATGCGTGTGGATCTACATTGTATGAAATGGCGCGACGCGACTATAATTTTTGTTTAATATCTAATATATCACTTAAAGTAGCAGCTTATGAAATATAACAGTCTATTTCAGAAGGCTTTGTAGTATTGTTTTCTTAAATTTTACCGTGAGAGTTGAGTGTACCCAGTAACACGAGTTGCACTTAAAATGTAGACGAGTGGTCTTTTGAGACGAAATATATTATAGTAAAAATAAACTTTTATCAGCCATTCAATACAATCCAACACTGAATAGGATTAAAAATGAGACCATAATTTTAACAAAATCGTTTGAAATGTTTAGGTATTTTTTATTTATCTTGAGAGACCACCGGCATTAACAGCGAACATATAAGAAAGCAAATACAGTAAATTACAGGTCCTATGTATTAAACTACAGGCGTCATGATCATCTGCCTAGCATTTTAGCCTGCTTAATGTCCTTTCAGAGGTACATAGGGGTTTCGGTATGTGAAGAACAGTCACCCATCCAAGAACTGACCGCAACAAGCTCTGCTTAACCTCGCTTATCAATTAATCTGGGCTGTAGCTTTATACCTACGAGCCCCACAATCTTATGACAGGTCCTCGAAATATTCTGCTATAGAATCGGCAAATTCGTTTTGTTTTATTTTTACACTATAAAAAAAAGTTTGCCATATTGTTCTCACCATAAAAAGTCTCCAGTACTTCTATTATGAGATTTTTACTATTGACTTTCATAGTAAATGTAAATTTTCATGCAAGCGAATTTAGTTCTTAAATTAATTACATTAGGGATTAGAGTCCCTAACATTACATCTCTATAATAGTGTTAATAGTATATCAAAACTTTAGTATGATTAGATGTCACATAAGCGTCTTTAATCCCTATTGTAACCAAGTTAAGAAATAAAATCGCTATCATGAAAATTTACTTTACTTTGATATTAAATAGTAAGAAAATTCGTGATAGTAATACAGGTGTCATGCCAGACTAAATCTTAGTGTTTCTAACTAAACTTAAACAAGACCATTAAGCTTACATCAAAAATTCAATTCAAATTACACAGCAACATAAGTCAGCTTTCAGAGAATTTAAACTTTAAAGATTTAAAATGAAACCATTTAAAATGCAATAAAAGACGAGCAGTTGGGAGTTGTGACGTCATTGAGCGAAAGAATTCTCGATGCAAATATTTGTTTAATTATTTTACGCTCCACTCCAAAACGCGTCTTGAATCCAGATTGCAATTTAAAAAGTTATTTTTGATGTGAATTGTATTATATTGTTTTACAACACTTTCTTGAGGGATTGGGAAAGTTTGTTTCACTAACTTTGAAACTAGAATAAATTATAGTTGTAATATTTTGGAGAGGAAAGTTTTTTTGATGTCCATCTGTGGGGATAAACTGCTGGTGCTAAAAAAAAGACATTCGTTTCATAACTCCTTCATTAATTTATCATCACCGTCGTCCCAGCCAAAAGATGTCCACTACTTGACATAGGCCTCCTCCAAGCATCGCCACATCGACCGGTCCGGTGAACGCATCAAGCGGGATCCCGCGACCTTCACCAGGTCATCGGTCCGCCTTGCGGGGGGCCTACCCTCGTTGCGCCTTTTGGTACGCGGTCGCCAGCCATCCATTCTGTAATTATAAATATACCACACGACTGATCGAGTGAAATAGTGTAGTCGGATTGAAATGAATCGATTAAAATTACATGAACACTGTGCGATTACCGATTAATCGATTCAATAGCAATAGAAGTGTAGTATTGAAATTTAGTAGTCCAATTGCATGAGGGTTGTTAGGTTACATTCGATTTTTTATCACGAGTGCGTTTCCCGTTTATAACAGCTTCAGTGGTTACATACGCAGCATCTGAGCGTGAGGTCCTAGGTTTGACTCCCGGATCGTGCAGTGTTATAGATTTTTGTTCGAAAAATCTCACTAGCAGCCCAGAGTTTAGATTATGAATTAAATTGAACATACGTATACAATATTCGTACCTACACCTTTGAAATAATCAGTAATTATCTTGAGTGACACCCACGGGCACAGGCTACCCTCTTGGTAGCCTGAAACAAAACAAAATATGCGTAGGTATTCATTATCGTCAGAAAAACAATATATGGTATAATGAAGTCATGCTAAAAGTGAATATATAACAAAGTTTGTTTCTAATGAGCACATCAAAGTTTTCAAACAAGTAACATTATAACAATCTCCAATTAAACACCTTTTGTTTCGCCTATCAATTAAAAATTTTGATGATCTTTCTCATTATATATCGGTTTCTAAGTAACTGAATACTTGAATGCATTAGTTTAAAATGTTCACTATTCAATTAATAATTATATTCATGAAACCTTCGAGTTTCGTGAATTATCAACTTGCCATTTCTTCCATGCCTTCCCTTATCCAAAGAAAATAAAAAAATCTTACCTAATAATTGAAAAATCTATCAACCACAATGAAAACGTAGGTAGATAGGTAAGTCGAAATGGCTCTGTCGAGATAGCCACACTTTCTTGTATTTTTTTTCCTAATGTTATAGTAGGCGCACCTACCTAGTGAGACACCCAGTTTTATTTCATATTTCTTTTTTTTTCTTCGGCCTCAATAACGGCGTCGATGAATCATTGATTGTAGATCAAATCAGTACATATATTATTAAGTTAATCTGCTTTAAATAGCCAATATTCGTTTTTTAAATATTTATTTATTTATTTCCATACATACAAATATCTTTACAGGATATACCCAATACGATATTGTAGGACTTACATTTTACTTATTTAATTTAGAATAAATAATTATGTAGCCTGCTATCTTTGTGAATTCGCTCAGAGCACGACAGAATATATCTACATAGATCATTTAATTTATAAACTCGATATTTTTAATCAATTTTTGTTACTGGACAACAATACTAATTTTAAGAGAAATTTCTCAAAGTTGTTTCAGTTCTACATTATTAACTTCCCAGTGGTTTTCAAACTTTTGATTTATGCCCGCATCTGTAATGGATGAGACGTAGTTTTGGCTACAAACTCTGGATTTATTTCCTCTATCATTTTATTTAAAACCCCAAGTTGGTAACCTCTGACCAGTCGGGCAAGAGTAATTTATTAAATGTTTTAAACATGTTTCATACTTTGAAATAAACATTTCAGATTATTTCTTTTGGCTTCAAAACTATTTTATCTAGATGATTCCGACGTATTTTTGAATCGTTACCTTAAATAAAATAGCAGTACAGATAGCATATAATAAGCCAGTAAGTGTAGCCATAATTATATATTAATAGACATGATAGCTGTCTGGCGGTTTGAGCTTGTCATGCTCACTGAAATGTCCTGCTGATGGAGGCGGTGTGTGTCAAGTCATTTGGTTCCCTGCAATATGGTTGCGCTGAGTGACGCTGACACATACGTCATACTCGTGAACGGGTGCTGTCTGCTGGGACTGGTCAGCTCATAGCCGTCTTGGCAGTACTGTCAGAAATTTTCAGCTATCAGTTTGTTTATGTTTTTTTAGTCTAGACCTAGCACTACATTTTCCTCATATAATAATTACACATAACAATATATTGAATGTTAAATAATCAGAATTTAAAAAATAACCGTGGAGTTTCTTGCCCGTTCTTCTCCATAGAAAAACAACACTTTGGAACGTGGCAACTAGAGTCTGACTATTCATAAGTGCCTTTAACTGGGCTACATGAATAAAAAAATATTTTATTATTATTTATTAAGCGTAAAAAAAGCCATAACAAAAGTCATCTTCAATTCCCGGAGATTAATTGGAAAAAGTAACAATTATTTTGTGTTTCATTAAAACATGAGAACCGGCAATCGGAAAAGTTGACAACTTGCAAATAACAAACACTCTACAACCAAACTTATTTATGACCCCACAAATTAAATTACACACCTTAACAACGTAGAAATATAGCTCAAAATTGATTGCTAAACATTTTATTGGCTACCGAAATAATGTTGTATGAATGTCACTCATTATTTTACGGTGACATTTGTATGACAAATCTCGAAGCAATTTCAGGAAATATTATATATAAGTAAATATTATGCATTTACTTATATGCTTGTATAGTAATTGTTATGTTAATTGCAAAAGCTATTCCAGGCTTGATTCATGTTTAATTGTAGGTTGCGATTAAGGTCGGTCAGGAAATAAGGCGATTTAAAGTTAATTAAAAAGGTATGCCCATATTATGGCGGAGTCGCGACGCGGGAGCGCAGCGCAAAAATGAAAATCCCGCTTGATTTTTTTCTAGTAATGTAAGTCGAGGCAGATTACTTGAACCAGAGTAGGTTGCGATATTGCATGGCAAACTCTTTGAAAATGTAAGAAGTCTCTCAAATATTTATCTTTATATTCTCTTACTACCTGTATCTTAGTTTGGTAGGAACAAATATAAAAGTATATTATCCTACTAATACTATCCTATCCTACTAATATTATAAATGTGAAAGTTTGTGAGGATGGATGGATGGATGGATGGATGGATGGATGGATGGATGGATGGATGGATGGATGGATGGATGGATGGATGGATGGATGGATCTTTATCACTCTTTCACGCCAGAGCAGCTGAACGGATCTGGATGAAATTTGGCACAGAGATAGCTTATAGTCTGGAATAGCACATAGACAAAATCTTATCCCGGGAAAATGTACGGGTTCGTAAACAACGCGGGCGATGCCGCGTACGGAAGCTAGTATCGTGTAACCTCACCAAACTATTGCAGCGTATACTAAGGCATGAGTGATTTTTTTGCCTCGTACATTTGATTTGCTTTCAGACTTTTTAGTATATATTATGAAAACCTGTTGATTTGCTTCATAGCTCGATATACAGATCCTAAACATCCTAGTCTCACTAGTATAACCTAACCCTATCGCAACCTAGATCTTGTTAGATTGTGTTGAATTTTAGTATAATTATTCCTGTAATATAAGAACATGACCCAGGGAACAACACACGTACAATATTTGACACGATCCTGTCACGCGATCAAATTTTTGTCTTGAAATTGAAGTCGCCCGAAATATAGACTTTCATACTACCATGCCCGCGCTAGTCGCTATTAACCGCTACGACCTGTTATTGTGTGGGATTACCTTTACAGCTAATTGTTGCAAATTGCAATAGCAGAAATAGAAAAAAAGCTATGCATTTGGATACAGAAATACAGTTTGTAATGAATAAGCTTTTATGCAAAGAAAATTAATTGCATTTCTTTTTCTCATACGATATCCGACAGCAATTGAAAAACTACATTGACAGGCTAGCTAGGCTAAGAAATTGAAATGCCAAGGAATAAAAAAAAAACGATGTTTTTGAGGATCATTCAAATCAAAAGGTCGAACACAAATGCACCATAAGGAAAAGATCTAAAAAAAATATCAGGTTCCACCGTTTTCCTCATATGAGATTTAAGATTGCAATAGTACGCAAATAGTATCAGACTGACAGCTGCACAATAAAAAAAATCTACAGAAGGCATACCTCTAGATTTAAAAATAATACGACTGCACGTTTAGTTTGCAGTGGCCAAGTGATTATATTTTTATGACCCACAGATAGTTATTCGGTATGCGTATGTGAAAATGATATCTTCACCTCCAAAACTGAACGTTGTTTTGGAGGTTATACTCGACTATGAGTATAGTGCGAAGTGCATGCGCACTATACCGGCTACAAGAAAAATTATTACCTACACTTTGCCTAGACCTATAGTTCATCATCATCATCATCATCATCAGCCTGTATTAGTCCACTGCTGGACATAGGCCTCTCCCAATGCACGCCACTGAGCCCGATCCTCGGTTATCCTCTTCCAACCACCACCAGTTACCTTGCGTATATCGTCGCTCCACCTAACTCGAGGGCGTCCTGCATTACGTTTGCCAAGTCGCGGTGTCCACTCAAGAACACGTCTACCCCAACGGTTATCGGTTCTGCGGCAAATATGACCAGACCACTGCCACTTCAGCTTACTTATCCTTTGGGCTATGACGATAACTTTGGTTCTCTGTCGGATCACCCCGACCTATAGTGCAACATCTGTAAACTTATGAGTATAAATATGCTGCTCACCCCAAGAATAAAGTTAGGATATCTTATGTTCCGGCAATTTACGAATTGTTCCTTTACTACGCTTTTTAGTTTTGGTTATTCTTCTTTTATTTAAGAGCTCACCCCGTGTCGGTGGATCAGTCGCTATTGTTCTCTATCCTTTACCTTCGTTTTAACCTCTTTATACGACTCGACCTGTACGCAGTTAAAATAGGTAAAACTGTAGTACCGCCCCAGAAGAGCTCCTCACATAAAACTATAGTACCAAGAAGCGTAAAAGAATTTAACCAACCGTTCATTCAAAAATTGTACTGGATTTGAACCTTCTGTTTGCTTATTTTATGCTGACTCTTCTCAAATTATATTCCCCCATTAATGGAATATGTCAAATAAAGTAAACGCGTTCTCGCTTCGTCTTATTACGTTATGTATGTCGCAAATCCTTTGTCATTTATCTTTTAAGCCAATTTCAGGATGTCATAAAGAAATATAATTATAACTGTCATTAATAATTTACGTCATTAATCAACTATTTCATAACTGTCAGTTTACAACGATAGACAGCTCGTATCATAATCGATTAAATTTTGACAGTTCAAATAATGTAGAGAAGCCTCAAAAGAATGTATAGATATTGTACAGTCAGCATCAAAAACATGTATTATTAACGCTTATTCTTGGAAAGGTATTGGTTAAAATCATAAAATTTAAATGACCATGTATTTTTATGTATCCGCAGAATGTATTAACTGGACCAAGATTTTAATCACTATTTCCTATAAAAACGCTACGTGTATACATATTTTTGATGCTGACTGTACACACACATTTCGTCAATCCCGTTATTGAGTCCCAATTAATATGGGGCGAACCTATTGCCATGTATAGGCACAATTCGAGACACCGTTCTGCTATTGAGAATTGCCAGACAGAAAAATCCAATAACACTCTAACCGACGCAGATTTGAATCGAATCCAGGACGTCACACTCAGCAGTCACGCTTGCGATCAGTAGACCAATGAAACAGTCATTTTATCCTCTTGCGTCTGAGTATTGATTGATTACAATACGCAGGATTTCGGACATTATCATCAGCCAGAAGACGTTCACTGCTGAACGAAGGCCTCCCCCAATGGAGGGGGGGGGGGGGGGGGGGTGCCATAATCCCCACGCTTGACAGGCGGCTTGGGAATCGCAGTGGCTCACCGATTAGTGAGAGGATGCTGCTGCCCGTCCTCCATGTTTGGCCGCAGTTTTAAGACGTACCCGGGTCTCGGACATAACATCATAATATTCATATGACATGCGAAATTCTCTAAACATAAATACTAACGATAATAAACTTGTCTACGAGGGTCGCAACACCATTTATCGGTCCACCAAGAAACTTGTCGATTGCACAAAAAGGTCCACTGAGTAGGGTAAACGTTTTTCGTATCAAATGGGCCCCAGAGGGCATGAGTCGACATCGGCTTTTCACACAGATTGTGCTCTCAATGCGTGCTTGGACCCTATTATCTATAAAAACGTGTAATTTCCTGTCTACCCGCGTATAATTAATGTCGCTGTGATAGCGGATTTTTAATATTCTAGGATTATTTGTGACTATTTTGTGTTTCCAAGCTCTTTCAAGACCAAATTATCGCCGTTTGAACTGTTCAGATGGGCCTCTACGTGTGTGGCGAGCTTAATGATTTTATATGTATTTTTCTTTTTCTTAATGAATCTCTATAAAACCTTGAACTTTCTTTCTTTCTTTTTTAAAAAACGTTGTCCCACACTAGGGTTTATCCTGTATCGTGGGTACAGTTTACAAACATACACGTCACGTGCACACACAACCAGACCCGAAACAATTGTCTGTAGATCATACAAATATTTATTCCGTGCAGGCATGGAACCCGCGACGCGTTGTGCAGTAAGCTAATCGCTTAGCCACTGCGCCAACCGCGTCGAAACTACATAATATCACGCCTGTTTTCCTTGAACGTTTAGGCAGAGGTGTAAATAATTAAGATTAGAAGGTTAATGAAGGTCATGTTGGCATATGTATATACATAAAAATTTACTGGTATAAGATTACAAATACATATTAATAAACTAACGACCTAATAACCTAACTATAGGGTTGCTTCGTCGCGCTAATACTATAGTGTGGCTGAGTACAGTCAGCCTCAAAAACATGTATACCACAGAGAAATACTTATTATTATACTGCTTATTCGTGGAAAGGTTTCGGTTAAATTCATAAAATTTAAATGAATACGTATTTTTATGCATCCGCAGATACTATGTATGAAATTGGTCAAGATTACAATGACTATTTCGTCTAAAAATCGCTTTTAAATTTCGCTACGTGTATATATATTTTTGAGGCTGACTGTACATAAAACGAATGCGTGTGTCTCTACAGTCTTATACACCTACATTTCGCCGATGGCTGATGATGATTAACCATATCTTATTTCAAAAGGTGCGATCCTATTGCCATATACCAGGCATTATTCCAGTTTCGAGCTGGTATCAAAATTTTTTCAACACAAAATCCCAATAACACTACCCTACTAACTTTAATATTTATTTATATATCTACATAACATAAACACATTGGAGGGTATGGCACCCGTGGGTTGCAGCTGAAAATCAGCGTCAGGTGGTGGCACCTGATGTTGCCATCTGACATTATGCTGAGCTGAAGCCCTTTTGGCATCAAAATAGTATATTAAATGTGATGTGTTTTATTTTATTTTTTATTGTGCCAATAAACGCCATTGCTTTCTTTCTTTCTACTCGTGGATAGAATCTAGGATCTCACACTTAGCAGCCGCGCATTCAACCACTAGATCAATAAGCAGTCTCGACATCCAAAACTTATTTGCCACAAAAGGCCTTCATACCAAATACACAAGTGCGATCAAACACAGCGGCTACAAATAATTCTCCTACCCACAAATACATTTGCAAAGGCCGTATTTGATTCGGCCAATTTGTTAACAAGACAAATTGCCTATTGTTTCCACGCCGCACTGTTTGTTAAGAATTTAATGTAAGGACTGATTGTAAGAACTGCTTTGTTCCTTAGCGCTTTAATGACAGGTTGAGTAGAAAAGGCCAAGTGCTTGATAGATTGTTTCAATTTTTATTTTTATTACATACTAGCTGTTGCCCGCAGCTTCGTCTGGATGTATTTTGTACTTAATGTTTTGATGCAATATGAAAAATAAGCCTATGTACTTCTCCGGGTCCCAAGCTATCTCTAAGTGAAATTTCATGACGATCGGTTCAGTGGTTTAGTCGAGATGAGGTAACAAACTGACAGAAAATGTTACCTTTACATTTATAATAATGTGGACACAATCACTCACATACATTGGTCGATGTACCAAGGTAATGTTGCGCTTGCCTTGGACAGCCGACTGTTCTTTACAAATCTAGATCCTCTCCGTGCTATGGATGGCACGCTAAACAGTTCCCATTTGTCATTCGAATACCATAGGACATGACGTTACTTATCATTATTGAACCAGAAATCTTTGAACCGTGAGGAGGTAGGGAGGTAGGGAGGTAGGAAGTGAACCAATGGACAACCACGGCTGAAAATGAATAATGACAGCACTTGTAGTCGGCAGACCGAAATCTGACAAATGATACTAAGACTGATCTCTAAGGTATCATCACAATATCGAGTTAGTTACACTACAATACAAGTACTAAATTGTTTTATATTTTGTACACCTATCATTATGATAAGCAGAGCAAATAGCCTAGCGTAGGACTACTTTACATTAGATTCGCTTCACATGTCTGGACATTCTTGATATTTCATTTTTTTGTATTCATTTTTGTTTTGTTTTTCTGTTTTATCCGCTTTGAACGGTTTAAGCCGTTTTTATTTCCTATTCGAAACACTTGTATAACTCATATTGTATTACCTCATTATGTAAGTAACGTTTTAGTAAGTTTGTATTTTTCTTATATAATGCATGTTAATTTAAGATTTTAATTGTAAATTAACTTTTTGTTTTTAAAAACAGTATCCATGGAGTTTCTTGCCGCTTTCTTCTCCATAGGACCTACCCCCTTTGGAACCGTGCGCTTAGAGTCTCGACTTTTTAAAAGTGCCTCAAAAGGCCTACTTGAAATAAAAGACTTTGACTTTGATTTTAGTTGAACGCTTGCCTTCCATGCAGAAGGGTCTGAGTTCAAACCCGGCCCGCACGTCGCACTTTTCGGAATCATGTGTAGATCAGAATTTTATTATCACTTGCGTTTACGGTGAAGGATAACATCGTGAGGAAACCTGCACATCTGAAAGGGTTCCATAAAGTTTTTGATGATGTGTGTAGTCCGCCAACCCGCACTGGACAAATGGCAGACTAAGGTCTAACCCTCCTCATTCTGAAAAGACACCCTTGCCTTGCAGTAGGACAGGAATGGGTTGAATTTATTTATTTAACATTAAGATCAATCATGTAACAAAGGACTGTATAAACTTATATGAGAGTGATGGATAACACTTATCGAAAAGTAGGCCAACATTCCCTAAGTCAATAAATACGCTACAATGTAACACATTTTCTTCAGTCAACTCTTACAAATGTGAAGGACAACAAACAAACAGCGAGCGTAACGGTTTTCTTTGATACCCGGAACTGTATATCTGAAGCACACAAAATGGCGTCTGAGCGACTCTCACAAGTTCGATGCTCTATTCTTATAAGCACACATAACATAGCATGACGCCTGTATTCCCCAATTTCAGCGAAGCGAAATTAAGAACGGACAATTTTGTATAAAAAAAAACCCTAATAATTATTTTCCTTATCCGGGGATTCAACCCACGACCACACGGTAGGCAGCCGCGCTTGCGACTATTATACCAATGAGGTAGTTAGTTAGTTAATATTTCAGATGAATTACAATATACATTGACCCGGGTACGTCTTAAAACTGCGGCCAGACACTGGAGGACGGGCAGCAGCGTTCTCTCACTAATCAGTGAGCCACTGCGATCCCCAAACCGCCTGCCAAGCGTGGGGATTATGGCAAACCACCCCTTGAAGGAGGCCTTCGTTCAGCAGTGGACGTCTTCTGGCTGATGATGACAATATACATTCCAGTAACAAGCATCGACTATACCTTTACAATCCGATTACTGGCAAATACCAGTAGCTGTCGATATTTTCGAGCCACTGACTGCCCGTAACGATAGTCGTAGGCATCAGTGTAACGAGTGGGAACTTGCAGCTCTAGTGTAAGTTTCTTTTGATAAACTAGATTTAACGCATCGAACTCACTCGGCGCTCCGATTGGTCCGTTTCATGCTCTCCCCCAATCGCAGCGCCGAACGCGTTCGATGCGTGAAATCAAGTTTGTCAAAAGAAACTTACACTAGAGCCTCTGAACGTGGCAATAACAGCTTATCTTCGCACGTGACTGATCTAATTTGAGGCCAGAAACATTAAATTACTTTAGACCTTATTTTTATTCCAAAACAATTGTCTTTGGGATGACCACAGGAATCCCCAAGCAATGCAAGTCCACATCTTCATCCTACTTCGCAATCTCTCTAGCGTAAAGAGAAAAGAGTCTTCAAACAACCGTGGCTCATTGCAATTTGTTGAAGAATTCCTTTGGCGTAGCGCGGAATGTCTCCTATCGAACGTTCCAGAATATTTTCGTTTAGACGGGAAATGCTCGCGATGTACAAACGGTTTTAGATAATATATATAAGCAGGGCTTTATTTTATATGACAAGCCTGCTCATATCTGGCTACGATCTGTCAAATGAGAATGACATAGATAGGAGGAGTTTAATTGTGACAAGACACGTTATTGTCATACGGAATAAGGCGGTGAACTTGATTGAGGTCACAAGATATAGATTTAGTTTTTTTCTGAAAATAGCATCATTAATCGTCATAGCATCACGCCTGTATTCACCGAAAGGTTAGGCAGAGGTGTACTAGCTGTACAGTACACCCAAATTTCGACGATGCCGTTATTGAGTCCTATGTAATAGGGGGCGAGCCTATTGCCATCTATCGGGAACAATTCTAGACTCCGTGCTGCTACTGAAAACTTCCATACATAAATACCGAATAACACTTTGACCGACACGGGCATCGAACCCTGGACTTCACGCTTAACAGTCGCGCTCGCGACCACTAGGACCCATGAGGCAGTCATTTTTTTTTTCTGAAAATTGAGAACTTTTTCGAATATTTGTTTAATTTAATTCATAAAATATTTAGAATGTACTACATTTATATTATATTTATTGTTTAGTGGTCTAAACAATAAATATCATATAGTTTGCGGTACACTGGTGTATTGCGCAAACTTTTTATGGTCAAGGTATAATGTTTTGGAGGTACACGATAAATGAAAGATCAATTTATACATAATATTAATCAACATATATATATATACATACATCAACATCGTTTTTAACAGTTTGTATTTTTATTTATATATTTTTAGCTTGTATATATATTTTAATAAGTCTGTATTTCCGCCTGTAAATATTTTACATTATTATAAAAAAAAAAAAAACAACATATATTATTAATCAACAAAAAAATATTTATTAATAATTAACCTTATCTTTCCGAGGCACACCAACTAATGATCAAGGTACACCAGTGTGCCGCGGCACACACTTTGCAGAACACTGGTTTAGACGACTTTATCTATATTTGGAGACGCTAATCTCTTTATTCGGCTGTACTATCAAATACATCAGGATGACGAGCTATTGTAAACCTTCTGTTCCCGTTGACAGATCTTCTTCTCCCCTTAGCTTTGTCCCAACTTCTGAAGTCAGATCTCTGCTCTGAGGGTGACAGTATTGATAGATAAAAGTATCTCTTAATTGAGCCAGACAAATATATTATATAACTATATTACTTAAAACATAAGTATTTACATTACCCATGAAGGAGATTCCATTAAAATACACAACACTTATTTACTATTAAAACTTAATTTCGTTATCATATTAAAAAAAGCATTTAATACTCAAACGATAGACACCAACGGGCATTGGGTACAGGATTATTATTATTATTATTAATATCATAAAATCCTGCAATTCGTGGCTCAAATGATACAAAAAGCATACCCAACCCCATATTATTATTCCAATCATCACATAAACAAATAAACATCAACACGACCATTAAAAAGTAACCCCAGTCGTCGAATGTCGTAAAAATCTCGTAATAAAATCGTTTGTTGCTATAACCCCGCATGCCTCACAATCAAGCCAAATTGATTTTATAAAAGCAATTATAACGTTCACACGGAACGATTTGCAATTAATTTGTATGCCCAATTGATTTTAATTCAATTATTAAAATTGGATTATGAAGATTCTCGTTGATTTTTTGTGTGGTGTTTTAAATTCGGTTTGTTTTGTTTGTTGAACGGCAGCCATTTTGGCGATTGATGGATTGACGCAGAAATAACAATCTGTCGAAAATCATGTAATATTTTCATCTATTTCATGGATGTTTATTGCAGGAGTACCTTTTTACATGTTTCAGTGAAATGCGAGTGTTTTTCGAGTCATATAATTTTTACCCACGACCCGGGTACGTCTTAAAACTGCGACCAGACACCGGAGGACGGGCAGCAGCGTCCTCTCACTAATCGGTGAGCCACTGCGATCCCCAAGCCGCCTGCCAAGCGTGGGGATTATGGCAAACCCCCCACTTAGGGGAGGCCTTCGTTCAGCAGTGGACGTCTTCTGGCTGATGATGATGATGATATTTTTTTCCTAAAGAGATATGAATCAAATGCATTGTGTATTGGTAATGTTCTTGTCTCTGTTGTCAAAACATTTTTCGGTTGAAACGTGTCATTGTTTCACTATCTAGCAGCCTGATTACCGATATACCAATCACTTTGCGACAGGCTTAGATCGCACAATATCTGCTATCAAACGTTATTTTTATGTCACATAAAAATGTATGGCCAAACAGTGAATCTGCTGTTGTGTGGCTGTCGCGTTGTTGTTAATTAGACTGTAGTAACCAAACGTATATTCAGTGAATGTTTATGCTCATGCGGAGCAATGAAAAAGCCTCCACAACTGACGAAACTTGAATTCGTCCTCATTGCTGACTGACTAATCTTTCCACTATGGCATTACCAATTCCTGTGTGATATCTCGTGCCGATTCGCCAGAAGAAGAATGGTCACGGATAGTAGAAGGTAGAAGAGAAGATTAATTTCAATAAAAACACTATAACGCAAAAATAATACCTACTTCAAAGAAATACTCATGTAAAGAGGATTTGCAGCAATAGCCTATTTACTAATAAAAACATAATGCGGTCACCTACCCACTTCCCAAGTTCACTGTAATATTCTATAAAGAAGCTTAAGTTAAGGCAAGTTAAATATTTTTATTTCGCGTAGGCCTTTACAGGCTTTTTCAAGACGTTGTGATTCTAGGTGCACGGTTCTAAAGTGGAGGTAGGTCCTATGGAGAAGAGACTGGCAAGAAACTCCATTGATACTTATGCTCACCAGTAGTGGCTCGCGGTTCATAAAGACAAAAAGACACTGCCTATGGATAAATATTTATTATATTTGAGGTGGCAAATCTCACACACTATTTAATCGACAAAACAACGAACCAATACCAACAGGCAGTAGGTATTTTTTGGTAAGTAAGCTTTTAAAACTTTCTGCCTACCCTGTCTACAAACTCTGTGCACGCCGCTGCTCACCAGTAGCTATTGATAGGCAAACATGATGCGATGAGACTCAACTGACAGCTTAATGCCGACTCACCCCCCAAATATCATAAATCCGACTTAAAAAATCAACCCCGCTTTACCTGATATCAAAACGAAATCTGTTAAATAACCGGATAATGGGAATGTCATGAAAGCTTTCAATAAAAAGCTGAATAAATCCATGGCCATACTAAAAGCGATCGTTCGATACACCGCCGACGCCGTAATAAACCGATCAAAAGGGAAAACTGAGTTATTTTAAATTTGGTACTGATTTTCGTGTATGTATTTTTAAAATTAGTTTCGCTCTTTATTTATCGAGAAGTTCGGTGTTCAACCCACAACTTAAAAATCATTTGCGGATCAGATTTTGATTATCATTTGTCTTGATGGTGAAGGAAAACATCGTGAAGAAACCCTGCTCCATAAAGTTCTCGATTGTATATGAAAACAACAGTTGATGCAGTGGCGGTCCGAGGTCGTGGGGGTCCTGACCCCCCCCAAAATCGTACAAGCTCAACTATAATATTACACCCCCCTTAATATGACCCCCCCTCCCCAGTTTTGGACTGCGACCGCACCTGAGTTGACTGCCTTTAAAACGTCTCCTTTGTAAACACTTCTGTTCCAAATAGATACACCAATCATATGCACAAACAACCAACTTCGGAACAAACATCAGCCAATTAGCCAAAGTTTGTGGTGTCGCGAGAGCCGAACTAAGGATGTTTATCGACAAAGGTTTCCGCTATGATATGCCAGTTCAAAAGCAGTGTTTGAAGCTAATGTTACCTATACATCAATGTGAAAATATTTTACGTGTGTTTGTTACAGAATGCTTTTACAATAATTAAAGCTTAGCAGAAACGTTTCCACATGTGAGCTAGTACACACCATTTCACCAAAAGGTATAAGACAATATAGCCTCCATTGTCCTAAAGATGTCATACACCCGAGTGTGAAGAACTCGACGATCAGCAGATCATTGAACTGATTCCTATTTGCCATAGAAGTAATTTAATTTATTAATTGAATCGTAATTAAATTCCGTTAAATTCTAGACGGATAATATAGATAAACCTGCGTACATATTAGCCTAACCTCTTCATAAAACGATTACAAAAAAGTAAGTTCATAAAACTAAAACCCAACTACTGAAAAATCGCGCTCTAAAAAGTATGAAACAAAAAAATATTATATAGGATAGCCGTGGTCATATGCCACTTTGCCCTAAAGTTTATGATCGCTTAATACTTTGAGAATGTATTGTTTTGTTAGGGTAGATAGCATACGACCACTGCTAATTAATCTCTTTCATTTGACAACCAATAAGACATAAAAAAATGTGCCTGTCTTTATATCCTCTAGAGGGCGCCATATTCAATTTAATGTGACGTCACATAGCCTATAACCAGTGGACGAATAAGACGCTTCCAACGATACCTCACTTATCAAATTATGATAAGTAATTTAGAAGTTATGAGGGATCAGATGAACATACATACATGACGGTCAAAATCATAACCCGCCTATTTGCTTTGCCGTAGTCGGGTGATAAAAATGACCTCTAAGAACACATTACTATATAGTATATGTATGTACAAATTATAAGATTATGCTAAGGTACATAGTAAAGATGCTAATCTACAAAGACTTGTATGGAAAAATTACTTGTCACACTGAATGGTCGATGGTCATTACTCTTTGATGCTCAGTAAAGTGGTCATGTAACAAGCGAGTCTAATGAACCGTTATTCACTATTTCTTGAAAGACATTTTCAAGACACTGTGTTGGAAATGTAAGAGCTCTAATAGACGACCGACTTTGCCTTCGACGATTGAGAATGAGAGTTCTTTCTAGAGATGGCGACTCACCCGTTTGAACGCTCAGCCTTCTCCTGTCGTGTTACCACAAGCTCATGGGAACCGCTCATGCTGTAGTCAAATGCTACCTGCTTGAAAAGCGCCTATTGTACAGTAAGTGTATATTTACGCAAAGATATGACGCATAAGAGACCCGGGTACGTCTTAAAACTGCGGCCAGACACCGGAGGACGGGCAGCAGCGTCCTCTCACTAATCGGTGAGCCACTGCGATCCCCAAGCCGCTTGCCAAGCGTGGGGATTATGCCCCCCCCCCCCGGGGGAAGCCTTCGTTCAGCAGTGGAAGTTTTCTGGCTGATGATGATGACGCATAAAATAACATAGCATCACGCCTGTATTCCCGAAGGCTTAGGCAGAGGTGTACGATTGTACAACCACATTTCACCGATGCTGTTATTGAGTCCCATGTAATAGGGGACGAGCCTAGTGCTATCTACCGAGCACAGTTCCAGACTCATACATTATGTCAAGATATGATTTCAAAATCACTTGTTACTACAACCCACGGGAAGATAGAGATCTATTTCTTACCGGAATCCCACTACAAGCAATCATGTCACTAATTAATATGCACACTCAACCTCTAAAAGATGTATACGCTATCAGAAATTCAGAAACCAAATTAACTCAACATTAAAATCTTCACACGTGGCCATTAAAATCTTATAATTTTAACCAATACTTTTCCAAGAATTAGCGTTTGAATTTCGTTATGTGTACAATAATACCTTGAGTTAAGCTACCTTGACTTACGGGAATTTGGAGTTACGCGATTTTCGAATCTCATCGATTCGTCATCACTTTGAGAGCTACTCATTATTGTTCAGCTAATGTACATGTTCGGACGTTTCGCGCGGAATTAACGCTTAGCTATAATTTATTTTGTATTATTTATTTCTGAACTACGGAGTGTGTGAACATTTGAAACAGAGTTTTTTGAAACACGTAATAGTAACTAAGTACTTATGTAGTACCCAGTACCTCAACTTCGCAATCTACAAACACAAATTGAAATTGAAAATGTTTTTCTCTCATTTTCAGAGAGCAACACTGAGTGCATCAGTCGCATATCAAACGCGCTCATAAAAGGCCCGGTAGGAAACAGGTCGTGTCGAGTGTCGTTCAAATCGCTCAATGATTTTGCCGTGATTGAGAAACCTCAAACAAACATGCAAATAGTTTTTTTTTTTTTTACTTTATTTGATTTACGAAATCTGAACTTCGAATTGTATTTTTTTAACATAACATAGCATCACGCCTGTATTCCCCGAAGGTTTAGGCAGAGGTGTACTATTGTACACCCTCATTTCGCCGGTGCCGTTATTGAGTCCTATGTGGCAAGTGAAAGAGGCCAATAGGTGACAAGCCTGACAAAGTTCCAAACTCCGTGATGGCACTGTGAATTTACATACAGTAAACCCCAATAACATTTTGTTTTAACCTTGAATCGAAGCTAGGACTTCAGACTCATTGAAATCGACTCGGTGAAATTAGGGTGTACAATATTACATCTCTGCTTAACACGTGCAGGCGTAGCAGTGTCATTATCGTTCGTGGTGAGGGTTCCGACTCACTAGCTGGAGACCTTTCTCAAAGAAGAGTTTTGGCCGAAGGGTGTCATGTATCGACGGTTTCGCCGTCGCCGTCACTTCCTGTGCAGTAGTTTATAAGTTTTATGTAATATGTATTAGTTTATTTATAGTCATTGTTTTATATTTGTGTATTTTTTGTATGGGCCAAGTCGCCTGAAATAAAGGAAATAATAATAAAATAATTATCGCCTACGTCGTAGCAACGGTCATTTTAACAATATTTGTGACATGCTTCTATTTCTTGGTGCCATGGCGTCCTAGTTAGGTTGGTACCAACATAAGTCACCATTTTCACGACTAAGGTTTAGTTTCAGTTTAATGTGCACTCAAGTGACATGATTGATGTGATTGAGACGTGATGTTTTTCTGTTATTCGATAAAAGGGCCCACCTAGCTTCCTCTTCTACGGTTATTTGGTACTCTATGAAGTATCTAGTGGGTAGGCAAGTATAGGTTTAAGTAACATTTTTCAAAAGCGAGTCTTTTAGTGGCTACAAATTTTGATTATAGAAATTTTATAGATCAAAAATGATTCCAATTTGTCTATTTCTTTATTACAATCGTGATTTGCAAAAATGTAAATTAATTTCGTACCCGATTGGACGATATATGGATATTTAAGGAGGTCCAAAATGTCGGTTTATCTATTACTTATTCTCTTATCTTCAACGTTATCCGTTAGATCAGGGTAAAGTGGGGTCCACGGACCCCTTAGGGGTCCGTAAAATGTGTGGTAGGGGACCGCAGCAGCTCGATTAACCCTTAATATTAATTAGAAAATTGTGTAGCAAACTAACGCATCGTTTGTTTAAAACCGCTCTCGCTGGCTACTGCTGAGCGGCCCGAGGTGCGGGGGGACTGCACCTACACGAATCCACATGTTTTTTTTTCCTTTAATATTCTTTGACAGGGGTCCGTGGAATTTTATAAATTCTGGAAGTGGTCCGTGACTGCAAAAAGTTTAAGAAACACTGCCTTAGATGAAAGGCTTCAACCTATTGGCATTCCTAAGGGCCTTGTCTTAGTTAGAGCTATTAGATATTCTGTGGTTTGAGCTTAATCAAATATGATTTTAGAATTGTTTCGAGTTAACATGTGTGATCCCAACTAGTGTGGCGCGCCAGTATAGTATTTTATACTAGGTAAACCATCCGGTTTTTAAATCTTAATTTCCGTTAAATTCCGTTAAGTTCTAATATTTATTATATCATATAGCATTACGCTTGTATTTGATAAGAGTACTACTTTTTGTACAGCCACATTTCGCCAATGCCATTCAGTCCCTTGAATAGAGCGAGCCTATTGCCATTTACCGGGCACAATATCTAACTGTAGGCTGCTACAAAGATTTTTCTAGCCGAAAAAACCTAATATCACTTTTCCCGACCCGGGAATCGAACCCGGGACCTCACACTCAGCAGCTGCGCTTTTGGTCACTAGACTGATGAGACAGTATATTCATGTTTATAAACCCAGACCCAGATCAACTAAATAGTTGCAAGCTATGGAAGTATTTTTTCAGTGCGGGATTTGTACCCGCAATAAGTAGTACGGCAAGCGATAACTCCACCACTACACCACAACCGTACCATCAATATATCTCTATAATATTTCATACAATGTAACCCTTGTCAATTAACCACAACAGTGCCTTGAATTCTCACAATCGAATTAATCGCGGCTCCTTCGCGATCTATCGGCCCTCGACTAATTAATAAACGCAATGCTTCCTTACGGTCCTCTATCTTCGCCTTATGTCAAAATCAAATCATCAGCCTACATTCGTCCTGACCTGCACGGTAAGCACCACTGAGAATAAAGATTTTAGAGAGATAAAGATTTCTATATGTATTATTGGATAATTATTTTTTCGTTTGTTTATATTACTTACATATTTTCTGGCTGATGATGATATTTTTTAAATTTATAAATATTATTAACAAATAAAAATACATTTATAAATATAAAAAAATACGGACCAACCGGCATCGGGAACAGGGTCCAAGCTACCGGTGGTTAGGGCTCCAGAGACAGAAACCTCCTCACAATTTTATTATTATGCTTGTTAGTGAAAAAGGAAGGGATGGCCTAGAAGGACATATACGGACCTGATTGGTGGTGTCCTTCAAAAAGGTCAGGTGCGCAGTACCCACAACTGGCATGTATGAAACGATGCAAGAATGTAGATGAAGCAAAAGGGTTATGTAAGGATCGTAGCACGTGGCGTTCCGTAGTTTCTGCCTATCCCCATAAAGGCGTGACTTTATGTATATATGTATAATTATCTGCTTACAAATAATTTACTTATTCCCGGATTATTTTGATCTTTCAAAGTAGATATCACTACAAATACCTATATGTATCATATAACATATGTCCGACATTGACCTTTTTTTTTTTTTGATTAGCCTGGTGAGAACCCATCCTGGGCTATACTCCGCCTGGGGGGGGCGGAGGGGTGTGCCGGACTCCTACCGACTAAACTCACCACGGTGATCCGCCTCGACACCATATGGTGGGCCTCGGGAACTCTTAGAAGACCGCACCGAAGCCCACCACGGTGTCCTGCCGAACGGCACTTCCCGGAGGGGGTGACTGTAAAGAGGCCACCCCCTCATGCACGTCCCGGGGGAGATTGTAGAGAGGTCCCCCCGTTACCCTCGCTGGGTGCTGGGTGCTGTGTGCACGGCGACACGGGACCACACCGTATCGCCGTCTTCTCGGGGGTCGCTAGACGAGAGCGCTAGCAGAGTCCCCACTATGCGCGCTCGCGACCCCGCCCGACATTGACCTACTGCCTATTACATTATCAGTTTCCTACTCTGTGACCAGCGCATCCATTTATGTGATTGCCAATGTTATTTCGAGCCAAGCATTTGGACTAAATAATGTCCTAGATATACAGATGTTTCCAGCAAAGGCCGAAGAAATGAGCGAACTATAATACATTCCAATATAAACTTAAATACATTCCAATTTAAACTTAAATGCAAAAGTAATTAGGTAAAATTTCGAATGGCATAAATCAATATTAATCAGTAAGCAGTATTAATCAAGTGAAGTGTATAGTTTCAAACTTACCGGAATTAATTATCAATATTTATGGCTGCGGTAATTAGGAGCAGATTGGGGACGCCAGTTGCAATAGAAATTAGCTTTATCGATCAGCCTTTAGAGAAATTCAATCGAAGAACAACTGTGTAATCTTCTCCAGAATTCATAATTAATCTATATTAGAAATAGTCTTTAACTTAATACTTATCATCATCATCATCATCAGCCAGAAGACGTCCACTGCTGAACGAAGGCCTCCCTCAATTTGCCATAATTCCCACGCTTGGCAGGCGGCTTGGGGATCGCAGTGGCTCACCGATTAGTGAGAGGACGCTGCTGCCCGTCCTCCGGTGTCTGGCCGCAGTTTTAAGACGTACCCGGGTCACTTAATACTTATAAAACTCGCTAAAATCTCGACTGCAACAAGGTAAAGATAGGGCTAATTTCCAATCATGAAAATTTCAGTCTGCGTCATTGGGCTAGTGGTCGCAATGCACGTTTGCTCAGCGTGAGGTCCTAGGTCCAATTCCCGGGACTGGCAAAGTATTATTTGATTTTTCTGTATGGAAAATCTCAGTAGCAGAATTGAGTCTGGAACTGTGTCCGGTAGATGGCAACAGTGAAATGTGGGTCTCCAGGTACTCTATTACATAGGACTCACTAGCGGCATTGACGAAATGTGGATGTTCAATAAATAGTATATCCCTGCCTAACCCTTCGGAGCGTGATGCTGTATATACAGGCATACTATGTTATGAACATATTAATTGACTCTTCATAGTACATTCCGAAATCTAATTATCGAAAAAATATAACGAAATAACTTGTCTACTTTTTTCAGAATTCTCATAATACTTACTTTACTTTAAACGCTCGGTTACAGTAGTTGAATGTTGTCGATATTAACGTGATTTTCTTTTAGAAACAGACTTTCTCTTACTTCTGACTCTCTCTCTCTCTCTCTCTTGGTACAAGCGCGCATGATTGTCTCGAACAAATAAATAAATAATTATTCAAGGTGACCACCCCGTATACTTACGAGTATTTCTAGTTTGACTGAACTTTTATAATATCTATTGCCACAAAAAGCAAATAGCTTACGAACAATTCTAAACTTCTTTATTACTTTTATACTTTCTACTTTGACATAACATACTTTACAAAGCATTTAATAAAGCTTATCCAACTCGCAAGTAGGTCAAAAGTGGCAATAAATGTGTTCACCGATCGCCCCACTCGTAAACTGATCAGTTGCAAATACGTTCTGTTAATAACGATCGTAAAGATTATGATAACAATACATATATTTTTTGCTGCTCTGATGAGGAATATGTGGACATGTCTGTGAACTAGCTTTTGCCCGCGACTTCATCCGCGTAACCCACGTGCAATATATAATTTATAGCCTACTAGCGAACCGCCCCGGCTTCGGACGGGTAGCAGAGCATATACGCCTTCATGTTTTTTTTTGTATCAGACTGTCACGTCGAGCATTTACTCGGCGCATGTCAGTAAAGTCGGCATGATTTTTTCCAACATCTTCAACTATCATCGTCATATTTCAGCCAATTTACACAAAACCATAAGGAATTATACTTTTAAACTTTCCTCATGAAATACTCTATCTATTGGTGAAAACCGCATGAAAATCCGTTCAGTAGTTTTTGAGTTTATCGCAAAAAGACAGACACACAATTGTTATAGGAAAGTCTTTCCTTTTTCTTTTCTTTTAAATAATTGTGCCACACTAAGAATTATTTCTGGATCATGGGTGCGATTTACAAACACAAATATTCACATCCACAAACACCCAAACCCGGAACCACTATCTGTAGATCATACAAATATTTGTCCCGTGCGGGAATCGAACACGCAAAACGTAGCGCAGCGGTCGATCGCTCAACCACTGCGCCAACCGTGCCATGTCTATCACTAGCAATTTCTAACATAACATAGTATCACGCCTGTGTTCCCCGAAGGGTTAGGCAAAAGTGTACTATTGTACACCCAAATTACGCCGATGCCGTTATTAGCTTTCATGTAAGAGGGGCGAGCCTATTGCTATCTACCAGACATAGTTCTACAGTCCGTGCTCCTACTGAGAATTTCCATACAGAAAAACTGGGCCATACAAGATAAGTTTGCCATCGATCCTTTAAGGAATATATCGTCTGCTAAAAAGTAACAAGTGCATTTTGACTCTAAATGCAATTATTGCTTTTTAGCCAAGCAAACCGCCAAATTGTTGATCTTATCGTTTTTAATAGGTACAAAATACACAAAAATATACATGCAATGTCACTATCACTACATATCGTCTCATCATCATCAGCCAGAAGACGTCCACTGCTGAACGAAGGCCTCCCCCAAGTGGGGGGGGTTTGCCATAATCCCCACGCTTGGCAGGCGGCTTGGGGATCGCAGTGGCTCACCGATTAGTGAAAGGACGCTGCTGCCCGTCCTCCGGTGTCTGGTCGCAGTTTTAAGACGTACCCGGGTCGTACATATCGTCTGCTTACGGCTAAAAAGCAATAATTGCATTTAGAGTCAAAATGCACTTATTACTTTTTACCAGTAAGCAGACGATATATGAATTTAACCTCTAAGCTACCTATTTTTAGAACTTCGTCCCCCGTGAATTCCTTGGTAACTTAGCAGTTTCCATCTCACATATGCGCATTTTCAAAGTTAGTTGTTCAAACTTGAGTCCTAAGAGAACCTTTCCTATTTGGTGTTGGGTTCAATGACCTGACTCGAATGAAGGTTTGGAAGCATTGATATAAATATACTCAAGATACTCAGTTCCCTAAAAAAACTTAACAAAAGTATCATGTATTACATATTTACGTATATTATATACTATAGCTGTTGCGCACAACTTCATCTGCGTGTATTTTGTTTTCTGGGTCTCGACAACATCGCCACCTACCGGGCCCAACTATGACTAAGAACCATCCAGGTGAACCTATAAGTACCTACGTACAAAAAAAATCATAAAAATCGATCAAGCTGTTTAGGACGAGAAGAACTACGAAAACAACCAAACCGGAATTTTATATTATAAAGATTCACAGATTTAAAAAACATAATAGTAAAAAAACATTTTTAAAAACAAGCTTTTATATAAATGCTTTAAAAAGAAGAAAATAAACTTTAAATTGAATCAAACCCATCAATTTATTACATTACACAATTTATATGATATAAAAGCTTTTCTCGAGGTTTACTTGTGTAGATAAACAATAATACAACTCGCGAAAAGCTTTTATAATATTGGATTTAGAATCACGTCACTTTGCTAACCATACATTGTCATCCAAACTAAACGAGTATGCAAAATTTCATCTCAATCGGTTGAGGATAACTGCTTTAAAATTCAGTTGCAAGATTTGACCCGAACATACATACTTACATACAAACATTGCAAGTTAAATAAAAGCTTGTAAAATATTACCAATACATAGGCAGACCATTTTAGGAACGAAAAAATATTAATTTTTATTTTATTTAGTTCACTAAATTACTCAAAACATCTAGAGTATTTATATCTTCATTTAGAAGTTAAGACATAGTTTTAAGTATACAGGTTAATTATTTTTACATATTGTTGCAGGAATGTTTAGAAACGTTTAGGTCGTCAACTTTAGAACAATGATGTCCTAAAAGCGGGAAACTATTTTTTTTTTTTCTTTTTTTATAAAAATGTTGCCCCACACTAGGATTTCTCCTGTATCGTGGGTACAATTTACAAACATACATGTCACATGCACACACAACCAGACCCGAAGCAACTATCTGTAGATCATACAAATATTTGTTCCGTGCGGGGATCGAACCCGCGACACAGCGCAGAAAGCTAATGGCTTAGCCACTGCGCCAACCGCGTCGCCAACTATCCACTGCTGAATATAAGCTTCGGTAACAATGAAAGATCTTGGGTACGTTGATATCACACGTTTTATTTATTTATTGGTGCTTATACCAACAGCATACATATAAACAATAAATAAAATTAAACAAAATAAAAGTTCGACTACCTCATTGGTCTAGTGGTCGTAAGCTCGACTGTTGAGCGTCCTGGGTTCGATTCCTCGAGTAGGCAAAAGTGTTATTGTATTTTTCTGATAGGAAATTCTCAATAGCAGCACGGAATCTAGAACTGTGGCCGGTATATGGTAATAGAATCGCCCGCTATTACATGGAAATCTATGCGACATGTGGGTGTACAATAGCACTCCTCTGCCTAACCTTTCGGAGAATACAGGCGTGATGCTATGTCATGTTATGTTTATAAAAGTACTTATATGTACGCTCATTACGGATACACACAGCATTCATGATAGTTGTATGTTGAATTAAATCATTTTTTTTTTTTTTCATATTTATGTTACTAATCTACTCTGTATCATATTTATTTTGCATCTACCTCAATAAGTTATTTGAGATTATACAGAGTGGAATATGAACTTTCATCACACCACCCTGTACATTGTCGAAAAACTTTGATATTGCAATTCAGCGTTACAGCTTACTCATTGTTTACAAGTAGGTCATTAAAATCTAATCAAACGCCGTTCCGTGGGGGAATGAGACAATATTTTGCAACTTGTTACTCCAATGATGGATGGGCCCTTCCTTCGTTGCGTAATACGTAATAAATTAATTAGCAACTTGATTAATTGGACGGCTTAGTCGAAAAATTATAAACAATGACATAGGAAATGATAATCGCCCGGGGAATACATTTTTTCGTGACATTTATTAGGTATGAAAGTAATAATATTGTATGGTATACTAATAGTTAATACGTAACGTTATAATTTAAAGAGGCATTTCTGCCCGCGCTTAATTTTAACGTGAGTGATGATAAACACATACTGCCACATTTACCCGACCCGGGAATCGAACCCAGGACCTCACGCTCCGCAGTTGCGCTTGCTACCAATAAACCAACGAGGCAATCTCATACTACAAAAACAAAGTTAAATATTCTTCGGTAGGAATCGCAATGTCAAACTCATAAACTTATAACGCGTAATGAAATCATATCGCCATCTATTTCGATGTCAACGCCATCTAGGAAAGCGAAGGTAAAATAATTTATACTAAACTCACTTCATTTCATTTAACACCGTTAGCAATAAAAATTGTCTATTGGTGTCAATGACAATTGTTTATTATCAAATAAGAATTGACTTGAAATGAGATTTTATAACAGATATTTGTACAAGTTGATTCGTTGAGTCAACATCTCCTGAAGATACCCCGAGGAGGGGAGAAATAAGTGTCGAGTATCAGTTTGAGTTGCATGTTGCACTTGCACATTATATTAATCGCACCTTCTGCATATATTTGCGGGCGGGAGGTCTGCATATTGCACCTGCCTGAACTAGCGGAATGAAAAACTGAACATTCTAATTGCATATCTTGTACATCATGGATTTCCCCAAAGTAACGCCTGATTCCATTAATTAATTTATATATATATATTTACTTCTCTGAGCAAGAAGAGCCGATTATTTAAATGACATGGGAATTGAAATAACATATTAATTTAAATTCATTCGAATTTCGCACCTCTCACTGAGTTGCTTTCAACGACCCAAAATCATTCCCAAAAAAAAACTTAAACATGTTTATCCGAAAACATTCCAAACATACAATGTAAACGTACACAGGACCCGTACAGACAGAATATCGCGTAAATTTAAATGTGATTTCATCGTGTGTTAACAAAAGTAATAAACCGGAGAACGGTAGAAACCCATGTTTTTTTACTGTGGCAATATTGACCGGGGCCGCCCTTTCGATCGGCTGGGGTTCCTTTGGCGAATAAATTAGGACAGCTGTTTATTTATTTACGTTGAGGTTTTGTAAAGTATCGGCAAACAATGTTGTTTCAGGCGTGTATAACTGAATAAAATATCTTTCATCTTTATGATATTAAATCAATATAATTAACACCGGGACACTACGTTTTGTTACTGACGGATGTGTAGTTTTCTAAAAAATGCACACACGGCGAAATTTATTCCACATTAAAAAAAAAAACTACATAAAACCTTGTTATAATTATATGCATGTGTGACTATGGAAAGCCTGACCGTATCCCACGGGTTCTAGAATTTCAGAAGAAACCGGACGTCGTATCAGTTCGCGCCATGCTGCTATATACCATGAACCACATCACAAATCTGTACGCCATATACTTGTACCGTGCGTAGATTGAACCCCCGGCACGTAGCGTAGAAAGCCAATCACCACTGCCGCCTACATTGCTATCATTATAGTCACAAACCCTGCCCGGCCGTCATGTCCTTTTTACAGATTAACTTCGGAAAACTACAAAGGACAACAACGATGTTATACGGAACCTTTTCTTGAAAAATCTCTCTCGTCTCCAGGTTTTATGCAAAGGGGGACGGGCAGTGGGGTTTAATTCCTCCTAAGACTTGCGACCTTCGGTTCACGGGTCATTCGTTCTTGGATCTAGGTCTTAGTAATCACAGACCGGCTTAAAGCGATTTACTTGAAACTAGAATACATCGGGTACTAAGTAAATTTAATTATTCTTAGTAAACAGACTTTCTAGATTTACCAGTTGCTTGTAGGTACATAATTTATTTACAAGTTAGATGTATTGTAGGGTACCTATTTAATCTTATACCGCTTTCAGTGAGTGAAAATCTAAAACTCTTGCAAAGTCAAAGTCAAAGTACAAAGCTTTTTATTTGAACATTATTGGCCTTTTCAGGCACTTTTAAAAAGTCGGAACTCTAGACACACGGTTCCAAAGAGAGAAGAGACCGGCAAGAAATTCCATGGATACTCTTTTCAAAAACTTAAAAGTTAATTTAGAATTAATAATCTTAAATATAACATGCATTATATAAAAAAAGCAAACTTATCAAAACGTTACATTGCATAATGACATAATAAAGTACAAGTAAAAAATAAAAACGACATAAACAGTTCAAAGCTGATAAAAAAAGAATACAAAATAATGAAGTAACAAGAATGCCGAGATATCCGAATCGACCGTAATTGACAAATAAATAAGTCGATTATGTTTTTACGGTTGCTGCTTTAGCGCTACTCTCATTTACGAAAACAGTCCTATATCGAAGCTATATCATCAATTTACAAGTACCTACTCGCAAACATCATCATCTGCCTAGCCTTTTCCCAACTACATTGAGGTCAACTTCCAGTCTAATCGGTTGCGACTGAATATCATTATTTTACACGGAGCGATTGCCATCTGTACCTCGCTACCCAATTATTGGGAGACGCTGATACTCTGAGGTTAGACTGGTTGTCAAATTTTTGTCGGTTTCTGACCCCCTTAACGACTGTCCTAGGTCTTCGTAAAGACTTCGTAGCACGGAGGGGTTTCGATGTGTGAAAAATGGTCATCAACCGAATTACTGACCGCTACAATAAACATTCTAAGGCGCCTCTAGTGGGTACTACACTTAAGTAAAAATGTTCAATATTATTTGATATTAGGTTCTGATGCAGTCGAGGTAGCAGCGATTGCTTTGTTACATCTTCTTTGATATACTGTTAAATTCTTTTGTTGTCTTTAAAGTTCTTAAAGACCCACTCCGACCTCAATAAAGAAAAAACGTGGTTAGATCGGATAGTGCATTAATCTATACTATACAAATAAATAAAGTTGAAGTGTCTGTTTGTAATGTCAAAATAACAGTTTTTACTAAATGCATATGAAAGTATATACGATACTTATAACAAAAAAAAAACGATTTTTAAATTTTTGTCTGTCTGTCTATCTGTTTGTGCCAGCTAATCTCCAAAACGGCTGAACCGATTTTGACGGGACTTTCATTGGCAGATGTTATAAGGAGAATTAGGGTTCCGCGCATAGGGTATAGGGTAATGCGCGGGTTTTCACAAGCCGCGGGCGAAATCTAGTTTGTACATGAAATACTTAACCTAACAACAAAAATCAGCCTAGGTAAAAGGTTTTGCTTTGATGTAATGATAGAATAAAATAACGGGTTAGCAACACTAAAGCAACCAAATCGCGGCTCTACAGACTTATCGGATCAGGCATTACTTCAAGACAAGGAAATCCTTAAAGAACATAATTACGTTGTCAATAGAGGGGTCCTGACTAAAACAATAGCTTTTCAGAAGGCCGTACTCCGTTAGCAATTATAACGACTTAACAAATCAAACGGGATTGACAGAAGATCTACAAATCCAGGCCTCTATTGGTTATTCCAGTGACGAGTCGGATCGAAACAAGTGGCTATTTGGAATAGTACTGACGGATTAAAGTACTTCAAAGGGTTGATAGGTAAAAGGATTAAATTAGATATAGAAAAGATTGCTTCATTAGTATAGTCGTCTTGTGACTGTTTGACGTGAGGTCTTGAGTTCGATTCCCGGGTCGGGCATAGGGGCAAAATGTTATTGGGTTTTCGCAGCCCGGAATTGGAAACTACTATGTAATAACATAGAATTCAATAACGGTTTCAGTGAAATGTAGGCAAAGTACATATCTGATTAACTCATAGAGGAACATAGGTGTGATGTTATGTTATATAAAAATGCCTAAGTATATTTGTAGATCGTGTACAGATCTTTATTTTTAATTGACATCAAACATTTTAACCTTACGACTGTCAGCAGCCAAAGTTTATGAGTTATTACTGATTTATTATCTAATTAGTTTTGCCTGCAATAGTAAAAATAAGCCTATGTCCATCTAGAGGACCCAGGCTACCACTTTGTAAAATGTCATAGCGATTGGATCAGTGTATAACTCGTGATGAGGTAACAAACAGGCAGACGCAAAAGAAAACTTCATCTAAATATGGCAACCCTGTATACCTATCTCTTTGTTCCACTGTACACACCTTCTTATTCCTTTTCCAACTAATCTTGTTGCATATTGCAAGGAGCAATTTAACTCAGTGCAATACGGGAGCTAACGTTATACAATCGTGTGGCACAGTAAATATGGTGGCAACAAGACGACACTCGCTCGTATCGTTAATTTTGTACAGCTCCGCCACCCTGTATAAAGCGACTGCTTACTGTTTGAACTTGTTAATAAAACAGTAGGTTTCTACATGCAGAACGTCTTACAGACTGAGGTGTATATGTTATGGGTAATGCTAGAAGCATTATTAAACCTAAGTTTACCTGGGTATACCTAAAATTATCCAATCTTATTGAGTAAAGTCCAAAAATTACTTTGAATTCGGAGCTTATCCGCGTACACCTAGATTTATCCAAGTCAGTCTGAGTAATAATAGATAAATAATGAAATAAAAAGCAACCTAACAGAACCTTACATTACCCAGCCGGCATTGGGTAAACCTAAGATTAGGTATGTGGGTAATGAATATGGGTCTGGAACTGTGCTCGGTAGATGGCAATAGGCTCGCGCCCTATTACATGGGACTCAATAATGGCATCGGCGAAATGTGAGTGCAAAATAGCTCTGCCTAACCCTTCGGGGAATAGGGGCGTGATGCTGTTGTATTATGAATAAAGTTTTATTATTACTATTTTTAATAGGTTGATCAATTGTCTTTGAAGTACGACCACGCTGAATTGATATTTATAAATTCGGCATGGTCATAAGACAAATGTTAAATACTACACTCGACCCAAGCTCTGAATGAGAGAACGGCCGCTTAGTAACATAGGGCATATGATATCACAAAATTTTTGACTTTTTATCCACAATCCATGTCTAATGTCTTCTAGGTTGGAATGGGATTGGGCGGGTCATATTTGTAGAATGCATCAAGGTGTATGGGTAAGGTCATCACGGAGTGGGTGCCCGAGGTCTAGAAAACGCTGGCGTGACGACTTAAATGCCTTCACTACAAGTTGGTCGGAGGCAGCTATACAGCGAGGTATGTGAAAAAATATAAGGGAGACTTTTGCCCACGAGTGGGATAGAAAAGGTTATTAAAAACATGGCAAAGTTCACATAGTGAGTGGTCACCTGATCTCATATCTCAAACTTGTACTATTTAATATTTGATCAGTGATTTTGCCGGGAGCGCAGTATGCATCCACGGATGAACAAATGAGCCAACCAAATGTAATTCGTTTCATGCTTCGTGCTACATGATCATATGCAATATATATATATATATATATATATACATGCATTTTATATGAATCATGTTGCATACAATCGTGTTTGTCTATGTAATATTTACAAGGATTTATTATGAACTAGCTTCCGCCCACAGCTTCGCCCGCGTGGTTTACTAACCCATACATTTTTCCGGAATAAAAAGTGTGTTGCTATTCTAGACTATAATCTATCTCTGTGCCAAATTTCATACAGATCCGTTCAGCCGTTCTGGCGTGATTGAGTAACAAATATCCATCCATCCATCCTCACAAATTTTCACATTTATAATATTAAAAGTAGGATAGGATAGGATATAGCAAAACGCCTGTAATTCCCAAAGGGTTAGACAGAGGTAAATTATTCTAGTATTCCAAATTCACATTTCGAACCAATGACGTTAGTAAGGGTCACGTAATAGGGGGCGTGCCTATTGCCATCTACCGCATAATTTAAAAACAATTTGCTCCACTCGGAGATCAAACCCAAGACTTCACGCTTTTGCATGTTACTACAAGTTTATGCCGAAAATGACAGTGACGGCATTGTTTTTGCGGCATTAAACGTGTTACGTTTCTTTTCTATTGTATTTACGTATAATAGATAACATTACACATATGTATTTCATGCAGTGTGTATGAATAAAACATGAGATGGTTAGCAAAATCAGTAATTTATTAAAAACTAATAAAGTTCGCAGCACAATCGGCTAAGTCAGCAGATTCGATTTTCAATGACGCGAAAATATTCTATAATGCATTTGCAAATAGCCTCATTGTTTTTAGATAAACAGACACCCTTCTTCTGAAGAGCCGGCACGAGCTATCACAATGGAATCCTTCATGCCATAGTGGAAATAATAGCCAGTCAACAAGGAAACGAACACTAATAAATCATGAATATTAAATATATATATTAGTAACAACACGACACAATGACACAGTGTGTAATTGAAGTTTTTTTTATGTTAATATACTCTTTTACGTTAGTTTGTAGTATAACATAACATAGCATCACGCCTATATTCCCCAAAAGGTAAAGCAGAGACGTACTATTGTACACCCACATTTCGCCAATGCTGTTATTCAATCTCACGTAATAGGGGGCGAGCCTATTGCCATCTTCAGAGTACAGTTCCAGACTCTGTGCTGTTACTGAGATTTTCCGTACAGAAAAACCCAGCAACACTTTGTCCGACCCAGGAATTTAACCCAGGACCTCACGCTTACCAGTCGCTGTTGTCAATGCGGCCCTCAATACCTAATAATCAACTGATAAATTGACATTTCCCTAACCCGACCTGCTCCAGTAGCTAAAAGTACGTACATTATTAGATTGTCAGGCCACATTTCAGTACATCTCGTACTCGCAGTAAACAATCAAGCTTCCCACATGGAGAAATGAACGCTAAATTGACAGACGGTAGGCGCCGTTCACTTACGCCCTCAGAGTATAGAAAAGGAAGATATCCTTCTCGTGTCAATACTTTTTCGAGTATGATTTTTAGATTCGTCTAAAGGAAATAGGTTAGCTAGTTGTTGACCGAACTAACAGTTCTCAGTCACCTTCTTCTTCTGGAACGTTGTGGATATACGTCTAATCAAGGTTTGTAAATGGTGTTAAGTACCCACGACGCGCCATTACTGATGATGATGATGTCTTCCAAGACGCATCCGACGGCAACACCCTGTCAATTCTCGGCAATACGCCTTCGCTAATGTCGCGTGACTCGCAAAGCCGAATTTAGACACGAAGTTTTAAACACGTGGCGTGGTTACAAATAGCGCAGTGAAGCTCCACCTTGTGTAGTTGAAGGAGGGATTATTTACCGTCACCCTGAGTGACGAGACAATAGATTCATTCCTTGCACAGAAGAACAGCAGCTTAAGGGTACTGATTCAGTTGCATCTGATAAGGGTTGTCTTTCCTCAGCTTTCGTTTTGTTAGGTTGGCAAGTTGGATCATTTATTCCAACATCTGCCACATCAATTGAAGCCCCAATTTGCTCAAAATGGGCATGGGTGAAGTTTGAAGTTCGTGCACGTAGTGAAACGAAAGAAGCTCTGCAAGTACTACACCTAAAATCTCGATCCGATTTCTTACTGGCTAATCTTTCGACTACAGCATTAGCGTTTCCCATGTGACAGCTTGTGCCGACTTGTCAGAAGAAGACATAATTCAATGTAATTACATATTTTCTGATAATAATCCCTTTTTTGAACATGGTAATTAGGAAAATAGAAGCACCCATTATGTCGCCATCTTTAATATGAGATAGCATAGCACAAAGTGTTGACAGACATCAAAAACCGTATCAATTTACACAAATAACATATCTTCATTTTGATGCTCAGAACGTAACCTTGACGCACACAGCGTAGCCGTTAGACCTACAAAAACAATGAGAAATCGCACACACGCAGCTAAATTAAATTTTGAAGCGTACCCTTATAAAACATTTACGTTGGGGATATGGTGTTTATGTGAAGCGGCAAGCGGGTTCCACCAAATCCTAATTCTAAGTTACAACAGGCATTTTAACATTCTATGTCAAGATCTTGTATTGCTGTCAACAGAAAATGGCTCATATAGCGTTCAAAATCTGCTGATGTATTAATACCATCAGCGAAATATAAAGTATCTATGTAAATTATATCGATACCTACTTTGTTGCTCATATCTCGGCCTATCTTAGTATGGATAGGGTTAAATTTTTACCTGTACACGACTGATTATAGAAGAGATAGAGTGAAATCCTAATTTTCATTTACGGAAGAATAAACATCACTAGTTTTGCGCTATTTCAAGATATCGCTTGATAAAGAACGTATTATACAATTTAAAGAACATAAAACCACCCACTTTAATTCCCATTATTATTTAAAAATATATAGGCGGCAAGCGAGCAGACGGATCGCCTGATGGTAAGCGATTACCGTCGCCCGTGGACACCCGCAACAACGGAGGAGTCACAAGTGCGTTGCCGGCCTTTTAAAAAGGAGTACGCTCTATTAAATATCTACAGAAGCGTCAAATCGCTCCAGCTTATACATTGCACCTCAAACTCAAAGTGAAGGCAAACCGATGTGTAGGCAAGCTCCTTAACTTAACGGCATATGGTCGACAATAGAACGGCCTGACAACTAGAATCTAACGAGTATTTGATTTACCATTTATATTACGTTTTGTCCCAGTTCGATTCTATCACAAACACAATAATGAGTTCACGTCATTTTGAGTGGCGTTATAGGAAATCTTGAATTGTTTCTTCTTCGGCCAATTTTTCAGTTGGTTTATTCCAATTATTTTTGTAATTTCCTAAGGGTATCAAGGTTGGTAGGTTTGATTTACTTATAAAGAATTTTACCTAAATAAGTATTAAACATTTACTTTTGAGTCCTGGAACTATTGACATCACAGTAGGTATTTGTGATACCTGTATTTACTTAGGCCCAACTTTAACTATGGAAATAAGGGCTCCACTAGTTATTGAAAGAATCTTCGGCAGAAAAAAAAACCATGGTAATAAAAATCATCCTTTTTATCTATGAACTCTTTTCAAGGCTATCTGCAACGTAATACAACAACGTGATCTAAAAGAGGCATCCACTCAACTTTCCTGTCTCTGCTAATCAAAAAACAAATCGAGTATTCCATTGTTAAAACAAGACCCAAACCAACAGATCCATATTATCCACATCCCTACTCATTTCGGGATAACAGGACCATCTCAAACAAACTTCTAAAATACGGGATAAGTGTTGCCATACATTTAATTGGTCATAAGCTCTTTACTAAAAGGTTGTTGACAGAGGTCAAGAGGGGTGTTGACATAGGATAAAAGTTTATGTAATTGCAAGCTTTGAGATATTTTACGTGGCAACATCGCAATTTAATGGGAATGATAGATTTGTTTAGTTCTACATTTTTCGAGTTATTTTTTGCGTCGTATTTAAAATATGAAATTAAATCATTGAACACAAACCAAATATAAAATATGTTTGCAAGTATTATAGGCACAATGTTTGACGATTTTAATTTTATTACAATTCATTATAAAATCCACTTTTGTACTTTGCTATGTGGTTCGTCAACGGTAATAAGCAATTATTGGTAAATGCTAGGAAGGAGTGAGTTTAGAAAGTCAATGGTTTCAGAAAAGGATTTACTCGAGGTTTTTGGTTTGACTGGAGGCATTATTTCGGGAAGGGCCAACTTATTCCCTTGAGACTGACAGTTTCCTACTCAAACGGAACTTCATCAGAAACTAGGCAAGATTAACCTGAATCCTCGTGAAGAGCAATGCCCTAAACGTGGAAAAAAGTTAATTTTGACCTCAAAAATGTAATAAAACTGACGTCACGTGACCCAGTGACAGCCTTGCGGTTGATTTACCTTCTTGAGATACCTTCCATGCCCGAGTTCGAATCCGGCCCGCACGTTCGCCTTTTCGAAGGTGACAATCAAAATAAAAACGATGAAGGAAAACGTCGTGAGGAAACTTGCACACCTGAGAAGGTTCCATAATGTTTTCGATGGTGCTGTGATTTCTGCAAAAGCCAGTGTGGTAAACTCATCAAAATAATATGTCGATCAGGGACTGGACATATTTCGATGGGTAGACTAAAGTTAAACTTTTCTCTCTACTTAAAGAGCTGGATTATTTGCCACATTTACTAGCTACTTCCATCCCACTTTACATGTCACTACCTGCTCGCAGGAGGAGTTAATGGTCGCTACGGACAGCGCAGTCCGTGTGGCAAAATTTTGGGCCAAACTAATTTAATTTACCATCAACACGCTAAGAATAAAGTACTTCGGGAATAAGGAGTAACAAACAAACAACAGAATATATCAAAATATTTTATTCATTAACATTCTATAAAAAGAAAATAGATTTTTTAACATTATTATAATAATACACTGTGATTTGACCTTATCAACTAAATTATCACAGCAGAGCATGTGTGATTGCATGCGAAATGCGCAACTTTATGAACGATGGCAGAAAAGCTAACAAGCCTTGGCCTGGAGTAGACTTTGGCCTAGAGTGAGGCCATAAATTGGAGCATAATAATATGTATAACATATACAAATTACAACTAACAGCCTCAAAGGTCTAGTCTTGGTTTCGATTTCGAGATCAGACAAAGTGTTATTGGTCTTTCTGTACGAAATTCTCTGTAGCGTCTCAAATTTACTATTTGCCAGTCACAGTTCCGAACTGGCTTGCTACTGAGAATGTTCTAACAGAAGAAACCCCTGAAACTTTCCCTAGCTCAAGAACCCAGGACCTCACGCTCAATAACTGCGCTTGCGTCTACTAGATCAATGAGTCAGTTAATTAGCTCTATTGTTTAATATTGTGGGACATGTTATGCTGTCATGGATTTGATATAGTGTTAATGGACGGTCCGCTATATTTTTAATTAGCATTGTAATATTTGTATCGATATGTCATCTTTCTAAAGTACATTTTCGTCGTATGTCCCATCTAAAGTACTATAATAAAGTCCTATTCACATATTCTCCAGACCGTAAAGCGATTCCAACTAAGCCGTGGCTTCAGAACATAAAAAAAAACATTAATTAAATTCTATATCAAAAACAATTTTACATTTCATGAAGTCAAAATTGTTCTCATACAAAACAATTACTATAAAGTTTGCATCATAATATTGTTGTTTTAATTTTTTTACTTACGTTAATAATGATTTTAATAACATCAACTCATTTTAATTTATATTCCAAACTATAAAACGTATAAATAGACTAGCCGCAACAAACATACATGCATTCGTAGAGAATTAAATACAACTGCATTATCGTCTTCATTTAGAGCGCGCGCACACTGCATAGCGTAAAAACTTGCATACATTTGCATAAACGCAATTAGCAGTTAGAGCAACGTAACATACTGTAAACAAGCTGTTTTTTGCTGTAGCGCAAACTTTGTTCCGACACGTTTTAAATGAATTTTGAATTGGCTGCTCTAAAGTCGGATGTTTTGCATGATGTGTCAACTAAAAATGTAGAGATCAGATTGCAGTTTTTATTAGTAATACGAGTTTGTTTCATGACACACCAACCTTTGTAAAATGCAATATATTGACTGTAAACCGGCAACTAGTACTATATATATCATTTTTGACAACGCTACAGGATTAAGAAGAAACGGCCGGCGGTCGATAGTTACTTTATCGTTTTAAAAATATATATTGGCGTCTAATTTTGATTGAAGTAAAATATGCTTTTTGCAGCGCTGCCGGGTATGAAATAATTTAGAATGTTATAACCAAGTAAAATCCTCATAAAATCGAGATAGGACATGTTGCCAGTTCACAGTCGATATATATGTATAATATAGCTGTTTTGCATTAGTACGTTATCTAGCACTCTTCTTCTCTTTAATTACACGCACAAGAAATTATTTAATTTTCATAAATTACCATTCATTATTTAATTGTAAAATATAGTCTACGTTGGATAAACTGAAATAGACAAAACTATCATAATCATAGTAATATTTCCTAAATATACATCCTATTAATACAGCTAAAGAGCTAAACAGAAGCTTTCTGCAACGAAATAAGGTTCATTTTTACTTACTAATACCGTAATCATAACCGTTTTGGCTGTTTGAATATATCTGAAGTCTCCTACTGAAAATACAAAAACAAAAAAATACTATCTTTTTTCCAAACACAACACAGATCAAGCGTTTAAAAACACCATTCTCTATGGACCCAAACTTTGTCGCTTACAGCCTGCGGGCCGTCACAAATTGAATTTCACAAGACTCCCATGAGTATTTACGGGAAAAAGTTGATAGGACTTAGGGATATAAAAGTGTCGACTCAATTTCCCGAATAGATGCTTAATATTATAAAAACCTTTTTTATGTGAGATAATTGGTGGACTTTATTCCTTATACCTTAAAGGCCATATAATTTTCAGACGCTCTTCAAAACATCTCTAGTCAAATTAAGAGTGACAGAGACAGGAGACTTACATGCAGTGGCGTGCGGTTCATAAAGACAAAAAGACACTGCCTACCCTACATAACTCAGATAAATATTAATTATAAGATATTTGAGGTGGCAAATCACATACATCATTATTTAATCGACAAGACGACGAACCAATACCAACATGCTGTAGGTATTTATGGTAAGTAAGCGTTTAACATTTTCGGCCTACCCTGTCTAAAAACTCTGTGCACGCCGCTGCCTACATGGAATTTAAAATTAAGAATTACATAATAGCAAATGTGCGCGCGCTCTAATTTTTTTTTTATTTTTTTTTTATAGACCCAGGTCTTATAAATCACTTAATTTTTATTCTCAAAAATAATTTTAAATAAAATATACTTAGTTCTTACTTCAAAAGGCAAAGCCATCGAAAATGCAAACAAATCTATATCAATTCTATGAACGAATTTTACTATGTATTTGACTAAACAATATTATAGATTGTAATACATTATCTGGTAAAGGATTTTGTTATGTTATTAAAAATAAATATTATTTGGATTGTGAGTTCATAAAAACCCAAATTTCCAATAACGTGCATTATGAAAAGCTGCAACTTCGAAGCATTCGAGTCAGTACACACTGATAAATCGAGTCCTTGAACGTTTTCCCAATAGCCGATAATATAACACCGATAACGATATCAGAAGCAATGCCTTCTAAAGGCGTTTTAAAAAAGTGACTCATGACTAAGAACTATTAGTTTCCAAGTGAAATGAATATTCAAAAACTTATACAGTTGAAGGACCCTGGACCAATTCCTGTTTGGCTAGCTTAAATCCAGTCCTGATTGGTAGGTATAGAATCTCACACATTAATTACTAACTGCCCCCACAATATCGTTACCGATACCGATACCGATATTCAGTGCTTTTCGTCACTACGACCGATCGGTATCATACCGGTCAGACGGGGCTGACGGCACGGTTGGCGCAGTGGTTGAGAGATCGACTGCTGAGCTACGTGTCGCAGGGTCGATTCCCGCATAAAACAAATATTTATATGATCTACAGATATTTGTTTCGGGTCTGGGTCTTTATGTATGAGAATACACACCGTGCCTCGGAAAGCACGTAAAGCCGTTGGTCCTGCGCTTGATCTCTCTCCGGTCGTGCCGGATTGCCGGCCGTTTGGACTATGAGAGTGAAGGATTAGAGAGAGCACCTGTTTTTGCGCACACACTTGTTCTCTATAATATCTCGTGCTTAGTTGGCTAATCTCCGGTGAGATTGGCCGCCGTGACCGAAATCGGTCAGGAGGACATTATCATATCGGTATTATTATCGGCTAATGATAAACCGCCCATAAACCTATCACCTATGAACACCACATTAAAATCCGTTCAACGATTCAAACATGATTTATTAACTGTCAAATAATCAGGCTCAGAAATCGAGTACGTATAAAGGCAACAAGGTTTCATATTTCGCAATCGCGTGCTTTGGTGTCGTACATAAATAACTTCACGCCTTTTTCCCATGGAGGTAGGCAGAAACTACATACATAGCCACGTGCTTTGACCCTTGTATGAATATGCTGGTAACATGAACAAATATGTCTGGTTGCCTGATGGCTTGTCTTAAACAAAAAAAAAAGTTTTGTCCACTTTAAAATAAACGAGTTTTTCAGTAACTATTGTTATATAATAATTAATAACACATACTCAAACAACGTCAATCTCAAAGTACAAAATTGGCCTGGTTATCTCATGATTGCTAACATATTTATTAGTCACATTGACAAACAATCACAACCCAGCCTAATAAGCAGGGCCCTGTCTTACTAAAACACGTAAATAAGGAGGTTTCAACAGCTCGTTTATACTTTGACCGTCGCCATATTGCGGATTTTATTGGAACTAATATTTAGCATGGAATATGTCAAAGTATCGACACTAGCGACATCTCACGGTCTATCTATTAGTACCCAGCCCTTATTTCTGAATTAAATTCGATTTCTGAGCCCAATATACTAATTTAAAACTAGTTTAATCTAAACTCATCTTGTTTCCTCCTGCCAATCGCTCGCTAGTTGCGCCCTTCGCATGTAAGGGGGCATGTTGACTTGATCTCTAAGAAGAAGGGACCTTCCTGTCCTGGGTAGAATGTGGAAGCAGTGAGGATGTACCGACCTGCGGGCAGGTTGCGGAGTTCCAGGACTACGAAACCGGGCCTATGAACAATACAGAAGAAAATAAGTGTAGACAAGGATGGTTTGGTTTAGAGAACTAATAAAACTTGGTTGAGAGTATAACCCCATTATAACTGAATCTCGCCACCCGCTTAAACAAATTCCAATTAATATTTAAAATTGATACGAAAAAGTAGATTTGGCGTGGCCTTATGTCATTTCCATACATTTTGTGCATCTAGTCGGGACAAAAATCCTCGTGGGGAAATGCTTAAATATCTTGGTATAGGCCACATCGGGTGCTAGGAAAGACCTTTCACGAGCGATTAAACCCTGAGATCGTCTGGGCCAAACCTTGGGCAGTCAGGCTCAGGCAGTCATTGCTTACTGACTAATTATCTTCTCTCTCCTCACCTGTAAGCCCCCGAGGTCTCCTTCAAGAAGGGCGCAGTGACCGTGGGGTCATCTAAAGCTTCGACCCTGGCGTCCACGCCCATCTGATACTGCTTGGGTCCCTTGAGTTCTACCACCATGTTACACGGGGACCTCGCGTCTGGTACTGTTATGATGAACTTGGGGTTGTTAGGGTAGGTCGCGCGGTGGTTCTCACAACCGCCTGCAGTGCGAGCTGTCCATTCACCTGTTAGCTGGAATCAAGATTGTTCTTAGAAATAAGGTCGAAATTTGCTTCCTAATTTTTTATTTTCAATAGCCATATAAAATTTGCCCCATTGTTAATTTGAAATTTGAACAGTTTTTGTATGGATTTACCAGACGAATACTTTATATGACGTTTATCGAAAAATCAATTCTGTTCAACGGTCAGTCAGATAGAAACTGCCTTTTTGCTTGCACACTGTCATAAAACTGGTCTTTTTAAAAAACCAGGGTCAATTCTCGCTCGATCATAGTTCATGTTGCCTTTTCCGAATCCTCGTAATATAATTTTTTTTATACTTTACCCCACACTAGGATTTCTCCTGTATCGTAGGTACAGTTTACATACATACATGTCACATGCACACACAACCAGACCTGAAACAACTATCTGTAGATCATACAAATATTTGTTCGTGCGGGAATCGAACCCGCGACACGCAGCGCAGAAAGCTAATCACTTAGCCACTGCGCTAACCGTGTCATCGATATGTGATATCTTTACTTTATACGCTCGAAAAGCAATTAGTGATCGGTCATAGTCGAGATTTTAGTGACCCTTTCAGTAGGAGACCCCCCAGATTTGTATTGTATATGATATATTGATATGTATTGTATGCTGTTGGGGAACAAAATTATCAAAATCAACTTACAGTTTTCTTATAAGGATACGGCTCAAGCTTGCTCAATGTGAACGGGCACGTTGCATACGCTCGTAGAGTATAGAATATAGTTTTACTCTTCTCATATTGCGACACCACTAAAGTGTATCTGTCGGCGCTACCTTCACCGATTAGCAGCTCACATAAGTAGTGCGGACTGTTGATCCTTATTCCGTCTTTATAAGGTTCAGGATCGTCTGAAATAAATGTTGGGGGTGAGTAAAATGTACATGATTTATATGAATTGAATAAAGTTACGTTTCTTACAGACTCTGGCTTTGTTAAGCTTTTATATTTATTACACACTAGCGACCCATCCCGGTTTTGCACGGATGCAATTTATTAATGAAGAAAATGAGAAATTTCATACAAAAATACCATCTAAATTTCCGACAATTTACGAGAATTTTCAAAAAAAATCTTTTATACACACAACAAAAAAAAAAACAGCCAAATCGATCGAGCCCGTCCCGTCTAAGACCTTAGTCCACCATGCTGGCATGATACGGGTTGGGTACCACACACACTATCGAGAACTATATTGAGCCCAGGTCTTCAGGTTTCCTCTCGAAGTTTCCTCCACGGCCTTAGGCGGGAGTAAAATGGTAAAGTACTCACAAGGATAATAAACTCTTCTTCCATTCTTGTATACTAGTAAGGTTATGTACTCCTTGTTGTCTCTGAAGTCGTCGATCTGCGTGATGTGTCGCGTCAGCAGCAGCCAGACTGCGCCGCGCCCCTGTACGTGGAGCGAGAATTGTGGGTTCTCGCCTATGTTGTACGCGTCTTTAGCTGGACCGGTGCCTGCGTCCCATTTTCTAGAACAAGTGAAGGTTTTCAGTCTGTGATGACGTGGTCAAATTCTGGTCCTTTTTTAAGATTTATGGACCAGGAGCGACCTTATTAGGACTGAGATTCCCATTTGACGTCTATTGGATGGAACCTTTCATTTCATAAGTTTTTCGAAAGACGTTCACTCTTGGACTTTCTTGCCATGCTTTACAAGATTGTGACGTTGAGTCTCCTGCAACTAGAGTGACCGCACTACTCTACGATGGAACCACATACTGAAGGTTGTAGTGGTGCATATTTACTGATACTGGGGCGTCTAGGACTTTGGCTCCACTCCTATTTAATAAAGACCACTGAATAATTTATGACCCTTTATTCAAATTTACATTCAGATATTGTTACTTGAAGCCTTTGTTCGCACTAAGGGTGCTAAATATCACGAGAGAAAAGCCAAAGCGATGCCGATGCCGCTAATGCAACAAAAAAAAATCGAAAACATTTCATACTATCTTTTGCCCGCGACTTCGTCCGCATGCCCTACATATTTTATAATAATTTAACCTATACCACTCGAGGATAATGAAGCTATCTATCGGTAAAAGAATTTTCAGATTCGGATCATTGGTTCCGGAGATACCCCCTACATACAAACAAATTTTACCTCTTTATAATATTGGTATAGATATTCTTTAAATTTAAGTTTAAAACGTGCGGAGAAATAACTACTTACTGATGTATACAGTAGGTGAACTGAAACATCTCAGGGTTCCAGTTGAGGTAGAAAACGTCGAAGAAGTTGAGTATGCTAGCGTAGTCTATCCAGAACACGCCGTTGTCGTACTGCGCCGCGCTGTCGGGGTCGTAGCTAAGCTGCGCGCGCAGCGACGGCGTCCAGTGCGCGAGGTCTAACTCGGAGTAGTTGCCTCGCCAACGGAGGTGCGACCAGGGATTCTTGAGCTTCAATAGTTTCACGCCCTAGTAGATAGTTTAAAAGGCAATCAAAATTAAAATGTTTATTTTGCAATTCGGATTTTTCAGTCACATTTACATGTGTTCTTTATATACTAAATGACATTAAAGATAGGTCGCAAACATTAATCAAGAAATACGGCTATGACGATGTGATTGAGGTGTCCAAATCGCTTGCAACACACCCAAAACTAGGCAAAAAATAACAAGATTTTAGATGTAAGTGTAAATATAGAAAATTCATGTCCACCGTGGCTATAATTAACTGTTTAATATAAAGTGCTTACATATCGTTTTTTTTTTATGTAGTGAAACAATAATTCGCTGTAAATAAGCAGTATAATTAACTACAGTTATTTGATAATAGTTATTGCCCGTGACTTCGTCTTCGTGTATTTTGTATTATAATCAAATTTGTGTTTTGCTGCAATAGTAAAAATAAACCTATGTCCTTCCTAAGGTCCCAGGCTACCTCTTCGTAAAATTTCATAACGATCGGTTCAGTGGTTCAGTTGTGATAAGGCAACAAACAAACAGTGTTACTTACATTAGCGAGTCTAACATCAAGCACGGCGTACGCATGCGTCGCCACGAGTCCGGTCCGTTCGGCCTCAGCGTCTGACAGCGGCCCAGTAGCTACTGTCACTAAAACATCACCCCTCTCTAGTCTTGTTCTGATCTTCTCGTATAAGGCATCAGCGTTGAAGTCAGGTTCACCATTCCGAATAGCAGATCGCTCTGGGATCCAACCAGTTAATGCATGGAGATCTATGTTCTGTTTGAAAAACAAAATCTATCAAAAAGTACGTGGATATTTCCTGGAATATCTATTATCATTTTTTTTAAGACTGCACAGCTCTATGATATCTCGTGTATCGTGGGTACAGTTTACAAACATAAATGTCAGATATACACACAACCAGACCCGAAAAAACTATCAGTAGATCATACAAATATTTTGTTCATTGCGAGAATCGAACCCACGACACTTAGCACAGCAGTCGCTCGCTCAACCACTGCGCCAACTGTGTCATCGGGAATATTTAGATTGCACTCGACTCGCTAAAAAAGGAGAGACGGTATAAATCTCCCCATATTTATCATACTAGCTGTCAAACATAGCCTTATTTGCTTATATAATTATTTTGATATTTTGAAAAGATGTAATAATGTCCTCCTGACTGAATTTCGGTTACGGCGGCCAATCTCACCGGGGATTAGCCAACTAAGCACGAGATATTATAGAGCATAAGTGTGTGCGCAAACACAGGTGCACTCTCTATTCCTTCACTCTCATAGTCCGATGGGACGGCAATCCGACACGACCCGAGAGAGATCAGACGTAGGACCAACGGCTTTACGTGCTTTCCGAGGCACGGTGTGTATTCACATACACAAAGACCCAGACCCGAAACAACTATCTGTAGATCATACAAATACGTACCGTCAAAAATTGTGCAGTCAATTAAAAGGATGTAACAAGCCATTGAACATCAAAACTCACACTATTCGAGCCAGGAAAATCATAGCCACCCATCACTTTCATGTACGCCTTCTCTAGTAGCGAGACCCAGAACTCGTTCTTATTGCTGGAGTACGAACATAAGAGGCGCCCGTACCTACTGTACGGCAACCGATCGTCTATTATCACCTGAAATAAATGTTAGTTTTAGTTTTTAACATAATATAGCGTCACGACTATTATTCCCCAAAGGGTAAAGCAGAGATATACTCTACAACCACATTTCGCCGATGCGGTTATTGAGTCCCCTGTAATAAGGGACGAGCCTTTTGAAAATTCCATACACAAAAACCCAAGAATACTTTGCCCAATCCGAGAATCGAACAATGTACCTCGCGTTAAGCAGTTTGTGACCACGAGATCACTAAGGAATACTTAAATAAATTTCTGTATTGTGGGTACATTCACAGACACAAATATTCACATGCACAAGCACCCAGACCCGGAACAACTATCTGCAGGTCATACAAATATTTGTGCAGGAATCGAACCCGCGACAAACGACGTAGTCTAGCAAAATCTGATCAAATCTACACAGCTCTCAATAATCATGGCTTCTAATAAGAAACAAATTATATAATTTTTTTATTGATTATAAATACTGGCCAAACAATCACAGCAGGTTACCAGGAGACGTGGATCATTACCAAGTGGATGAACAACTTCCTTATCAGTTTCAACATTTCCTATGCATAACACATAGCATCACGCCTGTATTCCCCGAAGGGTTAGGCAGAGGTGTACTATTGTACACCCACATTTCGCCGATGCTGTTATTGAGTCCCATGTAATAGGGGGCGAGCCTATTGCCATCTTCCGGGCACAATTCCAGACTCCGTGCTGCTACTAAGAATTTCAATACAGAAAAACCCAATAACACTTTGCCCGACCCGGGAATCGAACCCAGGACCTCACGCTCAGCAGTCGCGTTTACGACCACTAGACCAATGAGGCAGTCAACATTTCCTATGTTTTTACCAAATCCGTTAAAAATGGTATTCTATAATTAATATAGCCAATAATTGTACCACTATGGCATAGGGCTATTCTCAGAATGAGAAATGTTGAGGCCTTGGTCCATCACACTGGGTTAGTGTGGGTCGGCGAAATTAAATTAAATTGTTTATTTTGAAATTAGGATTTTTCAATCACTTTTAAACTTTTTTTTTTAACTAAATGGAGTCGGCATTTCTTATGACTATCCAGAAACGCCGAAACAAACTCAGGGGTCAAGATCTGTTTAAAGTCCAGACAGATTATAGTAAAGACTACACACACCGTCGGACGAGGACCATATGGAGCCGTCTCAGATGCGCAAGTTATAAAAAATATCAATCAAAGTCAAAGTCAAATATTTTTATTTCGAGTAGGCCTTTACAGGCTCTTTCAAAACGTTGTGATTCTAGGTGCACGGTTCCAAAGTGGGGGTAGGTCCTATGGAGAAGAGACCGGTAAGAAACTCCATGGATACTCTTTTAAAATAATAGTTTTAAACTGGTTACAATCTTTAACGGTAAAGACTATGCGAGTACAATGCAAGCCAATGTGCGCAAAACGACACACGAAGAACAGTATTAATATAACGGAATAATTGGTGTAGCTAGGCTCAGCCACAATAGTTGGAGACCCAGCGATCCAGTACTCAACGCCACTTTCATTAGAAGGATATGCTGGCCCCAAGTGAGTGCAACAATCCACACTGTCCGACAAGTAAATGTAAAGTTACTGGCTACACTGTACTCGCACATTTACAATTTGAAGTTGCTAGCGTCTAACAAACAAATTACATGAATAATATAATTAGAAATCTTAAACAAATAATAACTAATTGTTACAAAATAGAAAACTTTATATAAAATAACTAAAATTAAAAGATATAGAGAAAAAAAAAGATAATAAAAATATTATCAAGACAAACGTCATTAAAAACTAAAAACTTGTGAGAATTGAAAACAACGGATTGCCAGGGAAGCCGCATGTGCAGAAGACATCAAGACAGTTAGTGCCACACGTCCCTATCGCCAATGTAACTCACCTTCCTCCGAACACCATTCAGATGTAGCTTAACCATATATTTGCCAAAAGGGTTGTAGACGGGCGAATTGCTCTTATTCTTCGGGTATATGATGGAGGTAATGATCTTCTTGTTAAATCGCTTCTCGTATAGCGCGCTCACAGCTAGAGATGCGACGAACGAACAGTCTGACACTATCTGAAATGTCGAACAATATTGAGACTGAATTATTTTGACGGAACGGTCGGTTAAGTGGCGAACGATGAGCTTTCTGTGCTACAGATCCTGATGAAGGGTGGAGGCTTAAAAATACCACATTGAGCAATTCATTGGATGTTGTGACATTGTTTTATGGTGATTCACATTTATTGATTGATTGACCCTTGTTATAATTTACAAAAGGTTGATATTCGCTCGAGGCATTTTCCTTACTTTTAGTCTTCTAATATATTTTGCATGCATATGTTAAACACCAGATACTCACCGTCTGCTTAATACTAAAACAGTCAACATGATCTCCAACAATCATCTTCGGGTCCGTACAAATTTCATGCGGGCGCACCCAAGAGTCAAACTCCTTCTCTTGTTTAGAAGACAGTTTCAACTCACTAGCTCTGTCCTCAAACGGTATGGCATATTGGAACCTCTCCGATAAGTCCACATCCATGAATGGAAGGAAACAGTTATTGTTTATATTGGATGTTGTACGTAACACTTCCTTTTCTTCTTCAGAGTATGTTGCTTGCTTGCCACTCACTTTTAAGTGGACACTTTGATCACGTTGTAAAAGGGGCCTCAGTGGCGACACGGCTGCAAGAGTTACGAAATATGAACGGTTTATTGATGAAGGGGTTTAGAAAAAGTAATTATTGTTGTACCTAATCTGCTAAAAGCATAGTTGAATAAGATAAAATATAATCAGATTTATATACAAATAAATATTTTGTTACCTCACTGTAACAAATGAGATAAAAATTTGTTCAATGCTAACAAAAAATTTTGGATAAGCTATGGAAAAATATGGGAAACTGATAGAAATACATATATTGATTGATACAAAAATAATAATAATAAATACAAATAATGTCGATTCGGCTATCGTCGTGCCGATTGTTGTGACGACCTATGGCCTGATGGCCATGAGCCTCGACCAACATCTCAAGAGGCTCTCGTTGGGCGGCTGGGTCAAGGGACTGATTCAGAAAGCGGTACTCCTTGATACGGCACGTATTGTGAGGAGGTTCCTCTCTCTAGAGCCCTAACCACCAGTAGCTTGGACCCTATTCCCGATACTGGTTCGTCCCTATTTATTTATATTTATAAATGTATTTTTTATTATTATTAATTATATTTATAAATTTAAAAAAATATGTAATTAAATAAATAAAGATAATACAAATAATGATTTACCTGGCCTCTTTGGTTCACTTATAGAAAGGGATCCAATCCTTTTTATACCTTTCAACTCCTCGGCTCTGTCTAGGGCCTGTTCAGCTAAACCTTTTATCTTTGCTTTTATTTCTGGATCACTTGCTTTCTGCAAAAATATTTGAACTTAAACATGAAATAGTTTTAATGTGGATAGGAACTTCTACAGTTAGGTAGGTATAACGGACTGTTTTCCGCAAGTACACGCTTAAGCGCATTTTTTGCCTACATCCACAGTTATTGCGATAGTAATTTTATCAATATAAATAACACGTCGACAGCATCGACAAACACTTACCCTGAAGCATTTGTCTTTTCGACTTGATTCTGGCATGGAACAATTATTTGTATGACCTACTGCCATGTTTATGTTTGTAAACACTTCCATGATACAGGATTATTCCTAGTGTGGGACAATGTTTAATGATAAACATACAAAACAAAAGAAAGGACCTAAAATAAAACCCTGGAGAACACCCATAAATTTAAGTAAAGGAGTTTACTTACAACAGAAACAGCCAACTCAACAGCCTGTGTGTACAGTTGCAATGCATTCTCCTTCAGATTAGCCTCATCTGCATCTAAAGCTTGTTGCATAAGAAAGTAACATTGTTGCATTCCACGCTCACTCTCCGCTTGCTGTGCTCTGTCTATAGACAATAATTTATTTCAAGTTGGTCTATTTATTTATTTGGAAATATAAAAGACATTATATTTGGCATCCAACAAAACCATGTGATGGAGTTGATTGTGGGATCATGTATTAATTAAGATACTTCATATTATATAATCTAGCCTTATGTATTTACTTATTCTCCCCATCTATACATATAATATAGGCCTCCATATTATATGTATAGATGGGGAGAATAAGTAAGGTAAATATATATATATATATATATATATGGTATTGAAATTACCAATAAGATGATCTCAATAGTATGTTGCACATCTCATTTAGGCAGTGATAATTATTTATATAAACTTTCACATACACAGAATACATTAAAAAGCAGAAAGAGTAGATGTGTTATTAGTAGGTACAATATTGTTATCAGTACAATACATTTTTTTCTTATATAGATAATAATAATCTTCGGTTGGCGCAGTGGCTAAGTTATAAGCTTTCTGCTCTACGTGTTGCGGGTTCGATTCCCGCACGGAACAAATATTTGTATGATCTACAGATAGTTATTTCGGGTCTGGTTGTGTGTGCATGTGACATGTATGTATGTAAAATGTACCCACGGTACAGGAGAAATCCTAGTGTGGAGCAACATTTTTTTTATTAATAAAAAAAATTATATAGAACTTCATAAGTTTTAAATGTATCTTTATTCCCTAGCATTTTATCAGCCATCATCAACTCACAAAAAAGAACTCATTGTTATTCGTCATTTCCGTATTTCTTTGTTACAAAAAAGTGTTAATATGTTTCTTGCTTAGAATAAGCATTATGACTGTCAATAATACATTCATAGCGCTCAGACTAGATTAGACCAAACAAATGATGATATCATACAAAATTAAACTGAATGCCTACTGTGTACCGTACTGTGCATGCTACTGACTGTATGACTCATAGTAAATAGCTATGAAAAAAATTGGCGCTATTTCTTTAATACAGTAATCTATAACGATAAGAATATCTATTGTACCTTGTTGCTCCGTCAACACCGTGGCTCTTTCAAGGTATTCCTGAACTTTATTCCTTACTTCTTCCTGTTTATTCTGAGGAAAACGGTCCCTAACCCTGTCCAACAATCTTGCTGCTGTTCTATAGCATTCCACTGCTTTATCCGTTTGTCCAGCCTGATCGAATTGAACAGCTAAAGACGCAGCTTCCGTCGCATTAACAAAATCACTCATTTTACAAAATTATTGCATTAAAACTTCGAAAATTATCACACAAACAAAAATGAAATGTTTAAAATGACAATGTTGACATGCCAATGGCTGATAATGACAGATTAGTCAATATCATTGTGGGTCAAACGTCTTTTGACATGAATAGAAGATGGCTAGATTGTATTACCATTGGTGCAACGAAAGTAGCAAATCTATTTATAATGTTAAAAATATACTAGTCTCGTATCTGGAACAAACTGCTAAATGACAATGACATCGTTTCGTTCAAAAATTTACTTGCGTTGTGTAATAAAACTGATGAAATTTTGGAGTAAGATTTGCTAGTTCTTTTGTTACTTTTCACTTCATAGATTTATACACTAATACTGATATTTCACCTCGCGTCTGCAATGTTTCCAATTTAAATCTCTTTATTTCTACCAAAATTTCTTACGCGGATACTTTCTGTAGTCATCAAAAGAAATTTCTAGCGAAAACCGAATCCGCTCTGTATTTTGAAACTCAAGCCTCATGATTATTATTAAACGAACTACGCATCATTTCCAAACGAACAAAATATGTGGAAGAAATAAACTCTGTTTTATCTGTGCGAGATTTCAAAGAAAAAAGAACAAATCAAATGTCATCTTGTGTCAAAGAAAATTGATTAATTTTATCGTCTTCGGTATTACGGATTTTAATTATTATTTTGTTGGTTTTTTACTGTGCATACATAAAAAAAGAAAACCAGTTATAGTCATATTTGAGCGTTATATTATCGTGTACATAACTTTAAAGTGGAAATGGCTTCGGAGGCGTTAGCGAGTGCGGGAGGAGAAATTCGGGAGAATTTGGTAATTACTTGATAGTTGTGAATTTTAATTAAGTATATGCGTTATCTGTGACTAGTATTCGATTCTCCTTAGTCTAATGTTATTAGTAACTCGACTTTGAATATGATTACGTTCGAACGACCTTCGTACTCCTCAATGTCTGAATGATGTATTTTTTCTAATCCATTCACTTCATTACAGTCTTAAAATTTCAAGTAAAATTGATAAAAACTCTGTCGTCATAAGCAGGAGACAAAAGACTTCGATCTTTGTCATCTTGATGTGTTAACTCATTAGCATATTACATAGATGCAACATTATTTATCCTTAAAAGAACTTCACTTCACTTGTCGTGTACCTAATATCAATTAGAATGGAAACAGGTCTTGTTTTGGCACTAAACTATGCTGATAACGAACTTATCAGAAACTGAACTTTGTATGAGGTTATAAAACCAATATTTGAGGTAATATTTAATTGGTTGAAAATAATGTTTGTCAAAATGCAATAACATCTAGGTTTTTTTCGATAAAAACACAAAACATATGTAGGTTAACAATACAATTATAGGGTCTCTGTTCAAAGGGTGTAAATGTTCTGTTAGGGACTAGAAGGCTTTATATCATATCTTCTATCATGACGGCATAAGATACAATAAGGGAATCACTCATGCTGTAGTGAAAAGATTAGTCAGTCAGCGTTTGTAATATTGAGCCTGGCTCCCCAGGGTGACTAGACAATCTCAAGGTTTGCCACTTCTGGAGGCTTTTTTCACATCCATCAGTCTTATATTTACACAGCAGTCATTTGTACTTGGTTTTGATAACTGTTTCACTCAAAATCTCAATTATAAATATATTTTAGAATCCTCTGTATGTATTTCCAATCACACACATTACAGTATTTTACTACTAAAATGTCAAAATGTTGCTTATGCAACAATACCATGCAAGTAAAATTTGATAAGTTTGCAGAAGTGTTGAATTGTGACCTAAGCAACAAAAATTAATATTTTGCCAATGTCTTAGTGTACTTAATAACAGTAAAAAAACTATTATTTTCTTTGCCCAATTATCATTTCTTGTGCAATTATAATTTAAATGTCTTAAAACTTCATTTCATCATACCTTGTATATTATTTTAGTATAAGTGTTGAAATCGTGAGTGATTCTCATACTTGTTATAATAAAAATCTTTCATTTTTGATAAATAATGATAATTTATCCAGTCCTAATAAATTCTGCCCCACAGGTAACAACAGCAGTCAAATTCTTAACAAACCCGAGTGTACAACGATGCACTTTAGAAAGCAAGGAACGGTTCTTACGAAGCAAAGGCCTGACTGACCCTGAGATACACAGGGCTATAGAGAAATGCACCGAAATGCTAGATGTGCCATCGTTAACTTCAGAGCTCATGTTCTTCCATCAGTCACGGAGATCTTGGTTTAGGGACACTGTGCTTCCAATTATGGTGTATGGAGGTTTCATGTATGGATGCTACTGGTTTTACAAAGTAAGTTATTTAAGTATATTCTACATCCCTACACGACAATTAATTGCATCAGAAACACGTGTTGTCGACGTAACGTGTGTGAACTAACTGTCGCGACATCGTAACCAAACACTGTGGCACCTGCGTTTGTTAGACTATAAGTACATTATCAGAATTCAGAATACGCGGTTTTAGATATTATATAAATTAATGTTATCTTCATTGTAATTCAAAATTTTACTATCAAATGTAGTGCCTACTTATCTGTATGACTAAGTGTTCATCAAATCTTATTTTACAGTATCAGTATTAGGTAATGATATTGTTATATCACAACCCTATGTTTCTAACGGCCTGTACTTTACAATATCAGTATTAAGTCATGATATTGTTATATCACAACCCAATGTTTCTAACAGCCTGTTGTCAGGGTCCCGCCTATAGAAATTCGTCGAAACTTAGAAAATATCAAACATAAGTCCAGTTCCGTCGATTTTCGTGCTTAATACTCACCCAACCGTAAATTAGACGCAAAAATAAATAAGTTTCATCAGAATATTTATTCAACCTATAGATGGCACGGGCCTCTTCGAAACCCGCACTAAAACAATGCTCGCCTGATGCGGAATACACACACCATAACGATGAATAAACGATTATTTAATCGTTTATTCAGAGATAACAAAAGTCCACAAGGTTACAAGAAATACGCTCCTTAAATAAAAGTAACGTTCAATAAGCCAGGCCAGCCATGCAGTTTTCCTCACATCATCATTAATGCAAGTTATAATAAAAATCATCAGAATACTAATTCCTTAAACCCTATACCCACAGAACTATGTAAGACATCTACTTTTCGTGGAACAACCTAAGCGCAAATCCACAGTAGACTGCATCGACGAGTTTCGCAAGAGTCTGGACATCCTCAACGCGAACGTGACGTCATTGCGCGGCGAGATGCAAGCAAACGCCCACCAGAGCGCGCTGCGGTCGCAACTGGATAACATCAAGTCTGATATCGCGTCTGTGAAAGGGATCCTCCTTAATAGGTAAGATTGTGTTCATTCTTCTTCTTGCACACTAATTTGGGCTAACAAGGGCTGATATTAGCTCCGACTACCAGTCTATTGCCAGTCGCAAGGCTTCATTATACCGCTACAATAACTAGTTGTGAATAAATATTTTATTTTTTATTTATTTACTGGCTTTCGCCCGCAACTTCAGAATCTGATATTTTCCTGTGGTAAAATGGAGCCTATATTTTAAGTTAGACCTCTAGCAATACATCGGTAAAAACTGCATTCAATTCCATGCAGTAGTTTTTGCGTGATACGTGTACAAACAGACATACAGAAAAAAATTCTGAAACCTCCATATTAGTTTTTCTCCAATATCTATAATGTACAGACATCCGCCTGTGATAATTCTATTATATGTAGTGATGTTAGTGTAACTATAACGTCTAGAGGCCTATAAAACTAAATAAACAAGATTAAAAAAAAAATAGTAACAACCAGTCATGCATCTCTCTCACAAGCAAACATTCCGACAATATCTTCGCCCATCCACGAAGAAGATCGTTGATATTGCTATGAATACCACACTTGACTTCAGGTTAGTGATTTGATAGCGCTCAAGATGCCTAGCCTGTAGAAACCATCCCCAAAGGTACACGTACACTTGCCGACAGCAGAGGCGCGTTACGTAACAGATTTCAGCTTTGTACCGTTTCTAAAACTCTCCTATTCTTTACCATAACAATACTTTTGTGTAGATAGTTTAAAGTGTAGGTTATTGACTGATAACTACTGGTTAGACAGGCTATTGAGTGATAATATACTTTTAATTATCTTAAAGCCCAATTTAGTGCTTCCTGCCAATTAACTTACCTATCTAACGTTAGATGAATGTTCATTGCGTGTAATAGTGATTAAAACTAAGTTAGCTTCGAAATTAAAGTATCGTCACGCATATATTCTCCGAAGGGTTAGGCAGAGATGTATTGTATACCCATATTTTGCGGATGCAGATATTAGTTAGTAATTGGGCCTGGCCCAAATCCACACTCCTCTACAATTTTTTCTACTATTTATAACTTAACACGCCCTCATTGTTTCTAGGCGATAAGGGGTCTAATCTTAGGAGTATAAATATGAGTTACGAACAAAAATCTTTAACGGAGGTTTCTATTTCTAGAAACCAATTCCCCGCTCTAAAAACCCGGTCGGATCCGCCTTCGATCCCGGCGTGGCAGCGGCACTCAGAAGAGGCGACATCCACCGAAGTTCCTGTAGAGGAAAAAAAGAAGACCCACAGAAGTCGCAGCCAGCGGTCCGAGTCAGGCGGCTCCAACTCCAGCGAAGGGGAACAGGCCACGAAGAATAGTGACAGCAGTTTGGAGATTATGTAAGTAAGAATATAATGGGAATATCGTCATCATCAGATTTATTTATTTACATAAAAGATAGAAGTAGAATTGGTGATATAAAATAATATAAGTAACCAGATATTAACCCAAGGGCAGATCCAGCTTTCAAGTCAGGGGGGGTCACATGTTTGAAGTCTAGTCGAGACAGGCTCCTATTCGATTACAATAATAAATACTGTATGATCAATGCGATTAGAAAAATTATCAGTGGTCGACCTAGAACCAACCCAGGGGGGGTCATGACCCCAATGACCTGGATCCGCCCTTGTATTAACCTTTATTAGATATTTAGACAGTTATCGTAATTAGCCACGTAGCCTGGGGGTAAATTGTAAATCTGTTGTTGACGAATATCACACAGAACCTTGTTTGTTTTGCCTTTAATAATATTCATGATTATAATTAGATATTTGGATACATGTATATTTAAAAACATAATTCATGAATCCGAACTCCACGCAGCCGGAATCGAGCACACATACGCTCGGATGCTTGCTTACGTCCACTAGAACAATAACACGGTCTAACCTAACCATATTTATTTATTTCCAGTACATGAAGTCCGCGCAAAATCTTAAGTACTTACAGCAGGTATTAGGGTAGTGCCACACTTGCGTACAGACGCAAGACAACAAGACATTCGTAGATGAGACAGTGTGGCAGGTATTTATCAGTGAATATGTTGCTGTGTGGAACATTAAACAGTTTTTGTGAAATTGGAATCCTCTTACATGTTATTGCAATTTGTAAGCAGGCTACAAAGTCGATAGATAAAATAATAGTTGGATAACGATGAACAGGATTTAAATTGAACCTTATATTAATTTATTTAAAGACTAATTTGATGAAGAAATATGGTAAAGATGAAATATTGTTTTTCAAGAGTTTAGTCGCTAATATTTACTAAAGTACCGACGGATAAAGCAGCATTTATGTGAAACGTAGTCCTTGCGCTATATTTCGCGTTTAAATTTTCCTACAAAGCAAATATATATTTATGTACCTATGTTTTGCGATCTAGTTGAGTAACAAAAAGCGATGAAACCAAGCCCTCGCCTGTATATTAATACTTTTGGAACGAAGCTTTTACAGAATCTTCGGGCAGCCTAGGGATTGGTCCAACATTCAATGTTTTATTTATATAATAAAACTCGGAAGTTCCGATTTTGATCACACATACCCAAACACGTTTTGAGTTAGCTACATGACAAACAGCGACATCTATCGGGCTCACACTATTCGACAATCCAATCGACTACTCCACTCGCCAGGCAATATAACCTCGCCTGGTCGGGGGATCCATCGAGGTGTAACAATATACATAAGTACAAAAATAAATTACTGAAAAATTCTATCAGATCCAGCAAGTCCTCTCTTGTCTGTCCCCCAGCAACGCCCTAAGCCGAGGTTTGAGTCCCATTATGGGACACCCGTAGCAGTGTTGCTTAGTATTATTTAGTTTGTTCGGCTGGAGGCCCTTCTGGTCTCGCCATTTGCCCGGTTAAGCAGTAAAAGCTCCCTGAGCTAATTTAGAGAGACAACACAAAAAAAAACTGAAAAATTCTGATATTATGAATTTGGTCATAATTTTATGTCAATACAAAATCCTGTAAATCTCTAATCAACTGTTACTTCATCTATTGACATTGAAGAATGATGTTGCTTTAATCCGAGTATTATTTGCTACTTCGATTTTAGACTCTAAATTAATCACTTTAGAGTCCAAAATCTTACAAACGGTTAGTGGATTATTGCTTTATAGAGCTTGAAGACATTGTATAGAGGAATTTTGTCGATATTATGGATGCAATCATGTATGTTTATTAATAAATTTTAGTTAGAATGTATTTGAATTGAAATTGAAGGGGCTTTGTTAAATACATAATAATAATAAAAAACGAATAATTTTTATTCAAGGAATTTTTGTGATAAATTATTTTACCGATTCCATACTGAGAACGGTGCGTTCTTTTACGAAACTAACGGTCGACGTTCTACAAGCGGCGCATCGCACTGAGGTATTTCTCGCAAGGTCTGTCGGCCTATGCGGGTGCGAGATTCGAAGCCATTTCCAAACTGACAAATAAAAGACAATGAGAAAGAAACTCTACCATTGGAAATGGCGATTGTTGACAATCGAAGAAAATTCCATGAATAAAAATCCATGCTATCTATGCGATTTTAATAATTTATAGCTATAGTACGCAAATACGCGATAAAGTAACAAAAATAAATCCACAAGATTAAAAAATTTACAATTATAATAGTAATTTTATTGTACGCGTACTTTTTATATGGCCAAAGTTATCTAACTTTATGACAAAGATAATATTTTCTAATTGTAATGGCGACTATATTAGGTCTGATTTGCCATTTTTTTATTATTATGTGTGGTGGTTTTATAGGCATATGGATCATAGCTGTATATAGGTAGATGTGTATGTGTTTTGGAACATAAAATAATACGCTGTCGGTACATTCTGATCCGATTCGGGACTTGTGGGAAGATATATTATGACATGAATATGATTCTTCATCACCAATCTGCATTGGATATGTGGTGGATGACGACCTAGTTCCTGTCTCAAAGAACAGGTCCAACTGCCAGCTGAGACCACTAAAATGACCTGATTGATGTTGACAATGTTGATGTATTATGTTGACAATTTGGTATAAGCGTTTTTGTGTCATTGAAAGTTTGACGGACGAACATTTACACTGAAACAGTGTAAATGATTTTATTTGTAATATTACGAAACTATTTCATCCTTTATGTAAGTACAAAATAAAATGCTTCCTCTATCGCGTACAAAGTCCGGCTGCAATTTATTTGGTGTTCCAAAACCGGAGTCCTAGACTAATAAATTAGCATAATCATGTTTGTTTAATTGTAAACTAACGAGTCATCTACTTTATAATTTTGTTGTTGTTATAAATTCTGGAACACTGGGCGTAATAAAACTTCGAGAATAAAATGGAGATAAACCTCCTTGATTTCTAAACTTTATTATTAGTGATAGCTTTATTTTTTTATTTAAAGCAATTTAACGCGGCTTTTGTTTTCTTTTGTCCATATTAAACATTATTTTTCATAATTGTATCTATAAGAGAGGCCTATTTTCATGATTGATGATGATATTTTGTTACGCCCATAAAATAAAACGTACAGACAGCTGCGTTAATTGTTCACCCCAAAACAGTGGCGTGCACAGTTTTTAGACAGGGTAGGCAGATTTTTTTTTAAATCTCAGTTTTCATAATTACCTACTGCATGTTGGTTTTGGTTCGTCGTTTTGTCGATTAAATTAATGATGTATATGATTTGCCACCTCTAATATCTTATAATAAATATTTATCTGAGTCATGTAGCGTAGGCAGTGTCTTTTTGTCTTTATGAACCGCACGCCACTGCCCCAAAATAATAATACGCGTTTATAAATAATGCAGTTGTCTGTACGTTAGGTACCCGACCCAATCATAAGTTAGATACATATGTCGATTGTTATTTTTTTATTGATTTTAATATTTAATACACTTGTTTCAATTTTAATTTTTATATATATTTTTTGGCTATCATATTATGTATAGAGATCTTCCTTTGAAATTGCTCAGTATATGTTTGTTCGTAATCTAAAAGACTTGTTGTATATCTACAGCATTCCATATTGGTGTTTTGGTGTACTCCCGTCGTGATAAATAAACCAATGATAATTATTGTATATGTTTCCCTCTACTTATCGACTAAGGTTTGTTACCCTCATAGGGATAAGCATGTATGGGTGGGACTAGGCTTTACTGCCTTCAGCTACATTTATTTCGTAGTATAACTGGAAATCACTACATATTATAAAACTAAGTCCCCTGCCGCGTCTGTCTGCTCCCGATAAACTCAAAAACTACTGAACGGATTTTCATGCGGTTTTCACCCGTAGACAGTGATTCAAGATGTATAATTCATTATGGTTTTGTGTAAATTGGCTGAAATATGACGCAGATTGTTGAAGATGTCGGAAAAAATCATGCCGATTGGGAGCTTTACTGGTGTGCGCCGCTTAAATACTCGACGCAACAGGCCGATACGACACTACGACGGAAAACAAATGTAGGTGTACATGCTCTGCTACCCGTGCGAAGCCGGGACGGGTCGCTAGTATACTAATATGACATAATCATCATGCTTGTAGCTTCCAGAAAGGTAAGGCAGAACAATACTACATATATTTTAAACCCTTTTCGTTAGTCTACAAACCCATTTCGTTAATGTCTTTATTAAGTTCTATGTCATAGGGCCTACCCATTTAGTAGGCATAATAATTTCAAACTACAGGTTGCTATTGAGCATTTCCCAACCGAAACCTCCAAAAAACCCACCCCGACCCGGCAAGCAAACCCAGAACTTTACACTCAGCAGCCGACCTTGCAACCACCACGCCACTGAGGCAGTGAAGCAAATTAACAATGAAAAACATTGCAATATCAGAATTTACTGTAAAACCACAAAAATATAAAATAAAACAATCACATAATACATATTATGTACGACTTTATTTATAAAAATACATCACAAGGTATAATATCTTGAGCGTGATAATTGAAGGTCCTGTACCAAGATAGAACACACTCCAACAGTTTTCACCAATGAGATCAACGAGGGAACAGGTATATAAAAAGGTACAAATTTCACACTAAATAACTAGAGTTGCTAGTTCATTATACCAATAACAATTTTATTTTCGATGCTAGCAATATAATTTAATGGTAATTACAGTATCAAATGTCCATGTCCTCGTCGAGATCTAAGTAAATATTTTTACGAATCACACAATCAAGCATTGTTAAAAAAAACTACAAGTAAGGTATATAGGACGACACGGTTGGCGCAATGGCCAAGCGATTAGCTTTCTGCGCTACGTGTCGCGGGTTCGATCCCCGCACGGAACAAATATTTGTATGATCTACAGATAGTTGTTACGGGTCTGGTTGTGTGTGCATGTGACATGTATGTTTGTAAACTGTACCCACGATACAGGAGAAATCCTAGTGTGGGACAACGTTTTTTAAAAACAAAAAAAAAATATAAAAACAATCGACGAATGCAGAAAAATCACTATAATAAATCCATTATGACATCGCTGGCTCCCGGCGGCCAGGCAATTGATTTTGTATCGTATTTAATTGTCACTTGACGTTTTAATGTGGTTCAAAACAAGACGGTGGAAAAAATCCGACCAGTCGGAAATATTTGTGGTACTATAAGTAAAACTAACTTGTTCATAAATTATCATAAACACAAACATTTAAAGCAGTGTTCGCGAAAAACGTCGCGTAACGTTTAAAAACATACTGTGTTGAATCCCTGTTGGAAGCGAACATATTCTTTATTTGTCTATTGTTATGATCTAGAATATAGTTACAACAGCGTAAGCGAAATTCTAAGTCTATGGTTACAACTTAAACAGCTATAAGAACAACACATGAGTTTAAAAAAATACTGGCCACTGTAATTATAAGAAGCGTTATAAAAAGAGTATTGTGCAATAGTTGTGCGCCTTTTTACTTAAAACCTTATTAGTCAGTTTATTATAATGTATATCTTAGGTTATTTAACTCTAGTTATTTAGTGTAGGTAGTGTAACGTTTCGTCAAACACCAACGTACACAAATAAACAACACGAATATGTAGTGTTTAGATTATGGCACACCAAATTTAAAAAGTATAAATCTCGAAAAAATTTAGAAAGATTCCACACACAGTTAATATTATTAAAATGTTTTTCTTTTTTATCCTCGATACCTAAATGTAAAGCAATAAATTGAAGAATTTACAACAAAACAACTTTAATTTTTGTTTAAGTAGTCTTCGACTTTTTGAACGCCAATTATGTTTTGTAAAACGTGCAAAACTTCTGACATCATGCCAAAAATTTACCAAAATACATTGTTATTAGTACATAAAATTGTAAAAACAATCCCTATATAAGGGCCTACCTTTCTAGACAATCGGGTCTTTGTTTTCAATAACCCCTCAAAGAGCGATCTCTTTGAGGGGTTATTGAACTCATCAATATGAACAAGTCTTCGTATGGCATCAACCCTGAAATCCCAAACATAAATCAGCTGTTCTGTACATTTAATTCGAGTAATACTGAATTACTTGTATAAAAGAGATAATTTTATTTTTCGCTATTTCAAAGTTGGTCCCTTACTTGAAATTATTCGTATTGATGTGTACAGTGACTCCTTAAAGGGACCGAAACTAGAATGTTAGGACCTTGTATAAATACTAATTGTAAAAGTAAACTAAAAGTAGTATAATTCAATATATGTATATACGTATTTTCGGCCCAGTTCCCCAAGAGCAGTTTGTTCAACCAAATTTTCTGGTAGGATAAAAGTGCGACGTTCAAAAAGTGAATAATTAAAATATAACCGTTTAATAATAAATGTAAAAAAAATCTAATATAAAACACTTACTACTAAAAGCCATAAGATATGCATCGTTATACTGGGAAAGACAACAATTATAAATAACCACAAAAATATTCATGAATCCCGAAGAGGTATACAAGGGCCTCGCCCAAAACTGTAGTCTACTCCTCAATGAATCCCCTGTTTCGGATTTGAAAGAAGCTCAACAAAAGCGCAGATTTGGCGGGTGTATTTCTATAACACTAAACAATCAATTTTATCTCATTTGCAATACGATTGAAAATGCATTAACACAAGCCTTCGAGCCCCCTCAAAAGAGGAAAAGGGTAGTAAGGACACTCTATTTGTCCCTCGTATAGTTCTTACGCCAGATTTGGGCCCGCCCTATCTTTGGTATTGAAAATTATCTTGTCCCCTTTAAAACTGGCCTTAGTATACACGACAAAAGTGAGGAGGATCCCTTACAATATTGTAGCATTTTTCAAATCTCGAAACAAGAAAACGAGTATGCCTGCGTATTAAATGTTAGGACTATCATTTCGTTGCGTAAGAGAGAGCGTTATTTACAACCTGTGTGCAAGAAAGAGATAAACATATATTTAAGGTGACGCCTTTATCCACAACGGAATAATGTATCTAACATTAAAGCACGGTCTTTTCCGAATATAAATCAAATCATTTCATGATTCCATTCCATGAGCCATGTATACACTCTTCATAAACATTGTTCTTTTTTTAGATTTTCATAGCATAATACATGGTTAAATATATTATCAAATTCAATTTATATTTTCCTTAAAATATGTAACACTAAATAAAATTTTATTCAGAACTTTTCGATCGAAAAATATACTATAGATTGTAGACTAAATAATAATATAGAGATGTATAATTATAACATTATCCTTTTCCTAATTTTAGTGAACTAAATAGGGTCAAGCGGTGCAATGTTATGTGGGGAAAATAATTTTACAACAGCACAGGATGATTTGTGAGTCTATTACTTTTTTTTTTAACTACAACAATTAAACAACGTGGATATACATTATTAATAATGTGTTCATGGATCAAAAGCCTTCGCATATTATTATTTAGTCAAACAAAACAATACATTAACATTGACAAACGTAGTCAGCAACCATTATACTTGGGAGATCTGTATTTGTAGATATTTTAGTTGCTAACTGTACCTATGCGCGTCAAAGCTGTATTTCGCGGTTCAGGACACTTTTTTCATCCGATAATCTATAACAGAGGCTATAATGTTGTCAAGATTTTTGTTCCTTGGCATTTTTGTCAGTTCTGAATGTAAAACGGTAGAACGTTTCAAAGAACATCAAATTAAAAATATCCTGAAGTATGCTTCATCATTTGTTGACGCGTTCATTAGATTGCGTTGTCGGAAATACGATGCGTGCAGCGTAGCGTAGAACTATTATGTAAGATTTTTATTAAGCGGGTCTCGAAAAAATGATGGTTTGCTCCTTTTTTGGTTTCACTCTCAGTTTGAACGCGTTCCATTCCTAAAAGACCAGATGCGCACGCTACATGCACCGCGGACACGACAACGCCGCTATACTGTGCCCAAACACCTTGACAATACCAACTTACAACAATATTTTCTTTTCAAAACTCTTCATCTTCTCACATTGCACGATCACATCGTCTTTCGTTCCACCTAACAATTTCTTGGCCCTAGTCAAGTCTTCCAAAAAGCACCTTCCCTTCTCAGTACGCATAATGTGTTTTTTGGGCAGCAAGTCTTTTGATAAATGCGATATGAGTTTTTGCCAATCTTTAATTAAGAAATACGTTTTCGCGAGTCTGGTTTCAATGGGGATATGGCCGTCGGAATGTTCGAAGAAAACATTGATTATTTCTTTTGAGGTTTTTAGGGCTCGGCTAGCTTTGATGAAGGATAGGAGTAGCGTGTCGACGTTTTTATGAGCGCTAATTATAGGTTTGTCGTAGATGTTGTTGTATAGGTTCGTTTCTTCCGCTGGGCCGACGACGTAGATGATGTGTGAGGCTAACCTGAAGGCCTCCTCGGCCCAAATGTAGGGATCCCCGTGGGAGGTGCTGGAGATGTCGCCGTCGAACATGATGTCGAAGCCGTACTCCGATCGGAGGTACATCACGAGGGAGGCCACACATTCGGCGTGCAGGCGGTTCGCTGGTGAGTATGCGACTAATATTTTCGGTGGCGTCGGTATTTCCAAGCCTGGACATTAAATTGTAAGTAGTATTAGTATTTTTATCTCAAGAAGACGTGTCACGTGACTTTTAAGTCTATGACCATAAAGTTTAAAATATATCGTATCGGAATAATTCACCGGCCTTCGTGAGATGGAATAACTATCAGTGATTTAAATAAGGAGACCACAAACTCCATGTTGGTTTGTGGTGCCAATATATAGGCGCGATCTCACAATATTAAAAAAGAGAATACGCTACAGTCAATCTTGCATCATATTAATATTGCCATAAGGTAAATTATACAATTTAATATGTTTTCCAATATAATCGGAAGATTGACGACAAGTCTTATAAATCTGACCTACACGTGTGACAATGTCCAGTTAGATAGTTGACTTTTTAAAGACAATTTTTCTTACCCATAGCAGCCAGTCTGTACTTGTCATTGCACCAATATCTCCTGATAAGTCGCAGTACGATGTAGTACGCGAAGAGGGTCGCGACGATCAGCGCCGTGACGCTCGCTATGCAGATGTTCAGGGTTTGGGGTTCACTGCCTGGTAGGGGAAATCGTGTGATGTTTTTAAAACAAAATCTTCCTATAATTTGATATAAACGGTGCCTGAAAGGCATATGTCCAAAAGTTGACTTTAAAAAGAAGAGCATTAGGGGCTATAAATATTTGGAATGCGATATTGTTTGTTCAAATTGCGAAACCTATTTGCCGCAACAATACTTAGCTACATTTATAAGAGATAATCAAACTATTGTAATATGTTAAAATCATTGACTGTGTCTTGTCCGTTTGTTTTTCACGATTCACCCAAAACCTACAAATTAAATTGTCAAACAACTTATAAAATGGCCAAAATCCTACTAATATTATAAATGTTAAAGTTTGTGAGGATGGAGATGGAGAGTAACAAAGATCCATACATCGATCCAGGATGGATGGATCTTTGTTACTCTTTCACGCCAGAACAGCTGAACGGATCTGGATGAAATTTAGCACAGAGATAGATTATAGTCTGGAACATAGGCTGGACATAGGTTACTTTTTATCCCGGGAAAATGTACGGGTTCGTAAAACACGCGGGTGAATCCGCGGGCGGAAGTTAATAAACCATATACGAATACTCACTAATCATAATCTTAGGGCTCTCCACATATTGACAACCGATGCGATGCAGCACACAGTTCTCATGTAATGGCGTCACCACAAAACTGTACGAGCCATTCGCTCCAATAAAACTATAGTCAAACGTCACTTCCTCCGTATTGTTCTTCAGCCTCAGAGTGGTCGCCTTCACCTCGCACGTGCCTTTACTGCATGGAGTAACGACTTTGATGCGATACATGTTAATTTTCAGTTGGTGAGGCGGAGGCATTATATGGAGTCTCATTAAGCTCGGAAATATTTCTATGTATATAAACGGCTTCCATTTCTCTTCGGTTGTCGTCAAACCTGATGGTGCAAAAGAAAATTTAAAGCTTCTTTTATTACTCGTGTAAGTTTCGTGTAAAAATTTCTTTAAACAAACTCGATTGAACGCATTGAAACGTTCCCGTAATTCCCTGCCTCTCAAAAGGCGCCATTACAAATTTACTTTTCGCTTCGAAATGGCTTTTCGCATTTGGCGTTTTGGCGCCCCTTGCCACCTGGCGCCTAGAGCGACCGCTCCACTCGCTCTACCCCAAAGCCGGCGCTGACCGACACGTGCCATCGATTTGTTAGCGAAATAAAAAAAAACACGGTACGGCAATCCATTTTTACAAAATGGTTGATTATTATTTCATTTTTCCGGTACATATCAGTGCGCGTTTTCGTTGGGATCGCTGAGTAGCGATAACCCCACCAATATATACATATAAATAATGTATCTAAATATGTTCCGATTTGCATAAAACTGGATTTGCATTAAATTGTATTGTATAATATGTGATAAAGGATTTTCAAAACCATTGAACACAATATTGCCTAGAAAAGCATTTGGATACTTACTCAGCATCTCAGCGGAAGGTATATTGAAGTAATACTGCCCCCGATTAACGATTTTATCTTCAGTAGTAGCCTCAAAGTCCAGCATATGGCTCTGTCCATCCTTATTGTCAGTTTTGGGCCAGTAGCAGTCATAGTATAGAACTGACTGGTCATCTATGGGGATACTATTTGATATCACTATGTTCCTGCAGTGATTTTTCATGTCTCTGTACTTGTCTTGGAAACGGAATTTCATGGCTGTAACAAAATTTGTGATAAGTGGGTTATATCCTCGGGATACGCGGATACTTGAACTTTATTTGTTTCCATGGAATTTCTTGCCAATTCTTCTCCATAGAACCTATTTTAACCATGCACCTAGTCTTGATTATTTGGTTTACAAGAATTAAATATCAATTCTAATATATTGCACAAAACAAATGTGCCATTCTCACATCTTGAAAGCAAGGTAAGCTTTCCACCAAAAATTAAAATATCGTAAGTATTCAATTAGTTATAAAAGTCAGTCAGTAATGTAAAAAAAAAACTAAACATAGCAGGTCAAACTGAAAACAAGCTGATCTAACAACATTTTTAATGAATAAAATCTTGTAATTAAATATGTTATAATAATATCTTTCCAATTTTAATTTAATGGCTCCATTGTGGTAAGACAATGATACTGCCAATGTCAAGGTTAAGTAAAACAAGAAAAAAGTCGATAATTATTTTTCAAAATTATGAACAGTTCTGTCGCTGGCTGTACATAGTATTCTTCTTTTCTGGAATTAATTGAACAAGTAGAAAAAAAAAAAAAAGAATTTGTTACAATGGTTTGATCAAGGACAAGACAGTTGATGTAAAGAAAAGACTCAAAGAAAATGACAATAATAGAGCAGGAAATGCTCAATAATATTTTATTAAAAAAGTAAATGGACTTACTTTTCCATTTAATATTACTGAACGTAATATTCAGAACAGTGTGGTTAATAGCAAATGAACTGGTACTGTCAGAATGGAGCATTGTCATTATATATGGTTTCAGGGTAACTCCCCCAATGTGCGTATTGGGTGAGAGAGACCCAAAAGTCATAGCTCCACATTCATGGCTGTCCGATGGGTACACTTTCATCTTGCAGAAATCATTGTCCATGTGGTTTTGGCCGAGGATCTGTGGATAGAAAACATTATGTAAGGGTTGCCCTGTATTTTTATTATTTTTTACATAATATGCAAGATGATAGATTAACTCATTAAGACATATGGGGAACTCAACAATGACACAATATATATTTTCTATCATGTCTCATTTGCATCACTTGATAGAATATCAATCAAATGCTTTAAGTATCTGTTTTTCTTTCTTTTTGCCCCCACCCTAGCATCTCTCCTGTATTGTAGCCTGCGGGTACAGTTTATACATGTTACATGCACACACCCGAAACAACTATTTGTAGATCATACAAATATTTGTTCCGTGCAGAAATCAAACCCTTAACACTAAGCACAGAAAGCGAATCAGTCAGCCACTGCGCCAACCGTGTCAATTTATTAATTGTAATCAATTTATAGAGATGAAATATTGCAAAAAAATTGCTTTTAGTGGATAATATTAGCCTAACAATTACTTTTATCTGTTATGAAAGTAAAGGTACAAGGTACAGAAACTTAATTAAATAAATTGGTTGACATTATGATAACAGATCTTTTACACTACAGGTACTATGCTAGAAGGCCCCACCATTTCCTAGCTAAATTAATTCTTGAAAAGAAACATCAAAACAATCTCAGGGTCACTTATTTCTAAGCATAACTTCTAATATTACAAAGATCTAGGTGTTTTACAGACATTCGTGTTGAAATGGAAGTAGATAGTAAACATTGAACATCTACTAATGCATCACTGTTTAGCCTTGAGTGAGAAATAATAACTTTCTTATTTACTTTTAATTAAGTAGTAGGTACTGTTTAATTAAATGTTTGCTATATTCAAGGAAACTTCTTTATCTCCACACGGCGTTAAAACGTGTTAATAAATAGCTCAATAAGGAAAATGATGGGTCAAAGCAGCAATGAAGTGAAGGACACATATGTCAGATGCAACCAATGCCTTGCTACCTTTCATTACAAAAATCAATACCGATTGATGCAGTTATATGTTGAGCTGCAATTTATGTAAATGTATGTTTTTAATACCTCTGTACAGCTGACTTCCGAGTTATTTCCACATAACTGACTAAATCCAGCTACATATTGAAGAAAACAAACAAACACAAATAACTGTTTTCGCCACATTTTGGATGTTGTCCGTTTATTTCCGAGTATAAGATAGAAACTTATACATGTCTAAGATAAACGTATGATTACGCACTCATCTTGCCCGGATATTTCCACTATTGGATAAATAAAAAGCGAAAAAATAACAAAAATGTTTACAACGCGATAACTGAGTCGACAAGCAAACTACGCAATGATTGCGTTCCGTTATTCGTTCGTACCAGGCTTTCTATCAAAACTAAGCATGCCAAGTCTACTATATAAAAATTAAACTTTTGTTTTGTGTCTCTGTAGAAAGTTATTATAACTCATACAATTTGCCGTTTTTTAGTAATACAAAAGATGTGATCCCCTTTTGCAAGGAAGTACAGCTGAAATCCTGATTAAAAAATATATCCCAGGACCAGAGCAGCTCCAGGCGATTCTCAGACGATTAGAGATCACGTTAAAATCGAGATAATTATGTATATCAAAAAATCACACTTGCGAATATCGCTTGCCATACTTGCTTTATCCGAACCCTCCTAATAACACAATAATGTATGGTTTTCACGTCATATATTATTTGTGTCAATGTGTTGTCCACTATTATACCTTCAAACTTAATAAGTCAATTATGCATTTACCTTTATTTCTTTACTTTATACGTTTAATACATATTGCGCCGCCAACCCCGAATAATATGAGATAAGGGCAGGAGAATGATGATGATACGTTTAATACAATCCCTAATGGATCGTTTAACTTTATTTAACTTTTTTCTTCGTTGGCTTGCATTTATTTCAATAAAGTCCTTAATTTGTCGAAAGTCTATTTTGTCAAGTAACATCAGGTTGTCAAGTAAGTTTGTTCAAGCTTCGTGCCCAATTGTGAGATATTGGATATATTGAAAATAAACTACGATCTAAAATCATTATTAACTTTGATCATTTTAGTTCAATTCCAATTTATGATTATGGCTCCATCGTTATTCAATGATTCTGCCAACGTCAAGGTTGAAAATTCACTCAGAAAAATCATTTTAGTCTCTGTTTTTTTTTTATTAATTTTTTATTGACATTTTAGATGAAAATATATTTTTTGAGTACCTGGAACGTGTCAAGGACGTGAATTAAAAGCCTAATGTTCCTGTAAACCATAAATAATTTATTGTTTGATTGACAGATCAATGACGTCGTTTGACGTTGATAACGCCATGCAAATTGTCGATTATTGACGCACATTAAAAATGAATTATTTATTTAATTATACCCTGTACCATCTTAAAAATATGTCCTAATATATAGTAAAAAGTTCGCACACAAAACAAGCAGGATGACCGTAAGTCTATCTTTTCTTACGTCCTACATGAAGTTTAATGTTATGATTTCATTGCGTTATACAAATTATTTTGTTGTTATAACTTATAATTAACCTATTGCCGACTAAATTAAGGTCAAACTTGTTGTATGTTCAACTGTTCTTATTAATTGTGTTAACAGTATTAATGCACTAACCTCCGCAATGTGTATTTTTAGTAACTGATAACAACACTTGAATGGGACAAACTTCGGTTTTCTTTATTGTTGCCCTCGTTCGAGAAATAAGTTAATTGTAATTAATACAAAGGTCTTTTAATTCTAAAATGTTTTACAGGAATATATATAATTTATTTGAAGCAGTTCTTACTACTTCAAATAAATTATTACACTAAACATACACAGTCCATTTCTTAGATTTGTTCCAACTTGTTCTAATTAGAAGTTGACCGTTAAAACTTATAGAGTAAAAAATGAATACTGAAGTAAAACAATAAAGATAATAATAGTGTAAGAAAGTAAAATATGTGAGAGTTTATATACTGTATTAACTGACATTATTTATATAAAATATAAATTTTGACAGTGCTTGCAGTAGGCACTGAAGTAACCAGTTATATTAGGAAGGGGGCAGTGGGATCTGTGGCCCTCATTGTTGGTTCTTGACATTGAGGTTCTGTATATTTAGATACCCAATGCCGAACATATTTCAAATGCGGAACTGTCAGCAGTAATAGGTATGGTTGGCCATCTAATATGAGACTTAGAGTCTTTTTTATTCAATTACAATACCCCACCAATATTCCACAAACTAATGGGGTTTTAACTGGTTCAAATTTGAAAATGCATATTTGTTGGTATGGTAAATATTGTCCCCTTAGAGCGAAAATTAACTATGCAATGGCCATGTTTTGAAAAAAATCAGTTCTATTTTAATGAAATTCTAGCTTTGTTCATTAATATTATATCAATTTTAAAAATTAATGTCTTTTTCTTGTTTTTGAAACAAAACACGGCCGTATCTCAAAATTCTACATATGTTAGTTAGTCAATTTTTGCTCTATGGGACAATATTATCCATACTTATAAAAGAGTACTGTGACTGATTGACATACAAAACACTGCCAGAACCACTGTAAATCATCATCATTCTCCTGCCCTTATCCCATATTATTTGGGGTCAACACAATTTGTCTTTTTCTTTCATTCATCTCTATCAGACATCACCTCAGAGTTCACTTTCTTGTACACCATGTCACTTTTCCCACAATCCATCCATCTTTTCATCTTTTCTTGGGTCTACCTCTCCCTTTCATCCATCCACATTTATACTGATAACCCTTCTAGTGACATGTTTCTCATCCCTCCTCATCATCCAGAACCATTGTAAATTGAAATGTGAAATTTTGAACATGAATTCCTTACAAACTGTTGATGTATTTTTTCCTAATTACACTGAAAATCTTTTACCGTAGGTAAACGCAGGCAGGGCGTCCTCTAGTTACCTATTATAATTAGGATGTATTTTTTTACCTCAATATTAAAGCAAACACACATAACATTTATTATTTGTATGAAATTATTACAAAAGCATTCAGCTTTATTTTAATTATATTAGATTTGCAATTTTAGGTACATATATCTTCCTATTTCATTGTGGTTGAATAAGTATTAATAATAATTATGACTGCATCATTTGTCTAGTGGTCTCAAGCGTGACTGCTGAGTGTAAGGTCCTGGGTTCTTTTCTTAGCTTAAGCAAAGTGTTATCAGGTTTCTGTATGGTAATTGTCAGTAGCAGTATGGAGTCTGGAATTGTACAGTAGATGCCAATAGGCTTGCCCTTCTATTACATGGGACTTAACAATGATGTACAGTTAGTACACCTCTGCCTAACCCTTTAGTGATTACAGGCGTGATGCTGTTATGTTAATATGTAATTATGTACATGGTATTAATAATATCATTTTTATCAGAAGGATGTTACAATAAATAGTTTTTATGTTACAGTATTATAACTTCCTGCTAAAATGAGTTCATTACATGAGTTTTAACTAGTAGGACTTGTCCGTTAATTTAAATCAATTTTATTAGCTTAATAATAAACGATTTTATTACGTACAAATATATTTAAATGAAAATATTGAAGTGTGAAATACTATAGAAGTAATTGCAAAGTTTATCTTCTGTTTTTATCATCGTGTAAGTTAAAATTATATTTTTATGGATTTATTTATTTAATTCTTAAAAAAATGCAGTTATTATGTTTGAAATGAGGTTAGACCAACCGGACTCGCGGATACTGTTCGCTCGCGGATACTTAATGTTTGATTCTCATGTTGGCATTTTTTTATGTATTTACCATAAATCGGTGAAATGTAGCATACAATAGTACACCCCAATCAACCCCTACCGGCAATTAGGGTAGGGTATAATAAATAAAAAATTAAAAGATTTTTTACGGCACACGAACATTTTATTACTTACTAGCTTTTGCCCGCGACTTCGTACGCGTGGAATTTAGAATCTGATATTTTCCTGAGGTAAAATGGAGTCTATATTTTAAATTAGACCTCTAGCAATACATCGGTGAAAACTGTATTCAATTCCACGGAGTAGTTTTGCGTGATGCGTGTACAAACATACAAACAGTCAAAAATTCTAAAAACGGTTTTTTGGCTTCTGTTGCTCTAATAATGTTGCCCCCATATTTTTCTCCAATATCTATAATGTACAGACATCAGCCTGTTATAATTTTTTATATGTATAGATAATATTCCAGGTTACCTATATTTTGTTTTAAAAATGCCTTATGATCGGTCTTACAGAATAACAATGGAATTAATATTTTAGGATTAATATGTAATCTTTTTAAATCTTAGTTTGTTAAACCATACAGTTCTTATCAAACAATTTTTACACTGATTTTTACTTAATTGGACAAACGATAAGGTTTTATTGGCAATTTCAAATCCTAATTAAGCCGCTCTATATACTTAGCCACGGAGAGAAATATATTTTCTTTGTTTTACTGTGTTATATATTTTTTTTTTACTTAGGTACCTATAATGTTAATTTTTGAGTATAATCGGAAACTGATACTAAAGTTTGTACTTTATTCCTGCATATAAAGTATTTTATTACACATAAAATAGTACTTTTTAATTAATTTATAATTATATACCTGTTTCATGGAGTTTGACTTGGCAGTTAAACAAAAGTCATGATGGCCGAAGTTAATCACGAATTTGAAGCAAAGAATAAAAATGTTGTGTGTATATTTTATTAAGATACTATACTTTTAAAATGTTTTGGAATCATGTTGTATTTATACACATATTAATTTTATATTATTTAATGGAGACTATACTATTAGAAATCTTGTAGTACTTATTATGGAATTCAGAATTCCATTTTCTGTGAGGCTCATTTGCGTCTATAAAAATTGAATCTAATGCATATAGAATGATAATCTATGTTTGTTGTATTTAACTTTATACTTCAGTTTATCTGATCTGAATTGTTTAAAGAAATTCGCGCGCATTTTCTACATTCCGAATCCGAAGTGACAATAGGTAGTGCGTGATTCAGATTTGAAACAGTCTGAATGCCTGTTTATATTCAATCATTCCACAGTCCCAATAAAATTACAATTCCTAAGATATTCCCGATGTGGAGATAAACTTGCAGGAAACCGCGCACTTGTGTTCTTTGCCTTAAGCTTGTTAAAAACTACCGACACTTAGTGATACAATTTTACGACTCAACAATAAAAAAAAAACCTACTATATTGAGTCAAACCATTTGTAAAATCAACTCTAAATATGCGTAAATGACAACATGGTTCCAATACACGCGTGCAGAAGAAACAAATAAGCGCAGATGATAAACAAATAAACAATAGGACAATCTGTGCTTCGTGATGTGTCCTGTGTACATTTGACGAGTAGGTGGCTGTCCGATCGCACTGGCGACCGTTCTGTTCAGAGAAAATGCTGAGATCGTCATATATGTATTTAGTAAGTGCGTCTACGTTGCGAGTCGTTTATGTGGTGTTACTATTTGTTTTTACTTGATATACAAAAAAAAAACTAGATATGTGAAGTTAATTAGGTAGGTAATAGTTAAAGTATATTAGTTACTTGTTATATTTGTTTATATAAACACGGTATTTTTAAAGAATTATAATGTAAAAGAAAAAGTATTAAAAAAAGAAATTAAATCTTCCAATTAGCACGATAGTTCCTACGTACTAAAGTGACCTAGCTATACATTGCTATTCAGTTTTTATTTAAATGGCTTTCGACTAGTGCTTATTTACTATGCATAAACTGGGGCATCAATGAAACCAAATTGGTATCATTGGACAATAAAATATTTAACTGCGTGCATGTTGGTCAAAGCGCAATAGACAATGATTTCTTATTGAAGTTCTTAAATTGATATCAGGTCTTATTTAGAACAATTGATTAACTAAATATTTTTTACACTCGGTCTATCAGAAATCAACAAAATATTGCGATTATTGAAACACTATAATAATCTAAAAAAAAACATTATTTTGTATAAATAACTCATTGTTTTGAGTTACATATTAGTGTAGGAAGAACAAAAACGTTTTGTCCTTATTATTTCCTCCTAAATTCGTTATAAATAACTGGTAGGCGACCTGATTTTGAATCACCGCTATGAGACACAAACGTATAATATTCTGGGAACGATATAATAAACGATGACCGATGCTAACGCGTCGTTTTTTTTTTGAATATAAAGAAAAAGTTCCACATCTGTGCCAAAATGTTTTGCCTTTAAAATAATGAGATATTAATTCAATGTTATCTTTTCTTCACGTTTGTGCATGTATATGATTACTGACAGACATGAGTGACACGAGAAGGTGTGTGTGTAGGATGGTAGCAGAGCGATGTTATAAGTACAAAGCAGACGAGATGACAATCTCTGATCGCCACCAATTTGTCTCAATTGGCAGTTTTCTATTCTATCGCCTTTGCCCTATTTCTATTCGCGCCAGTATTACTTGTGAGTTTTTCTGATTTGTCTGATGTGTGATGTGTCCTTGGAAATCAACCAGTATAAAAATCCGCATGGGCCTTAATCCGCATTTTTCTGAACGCACTTATATTCAAAGCTCAGTACTTTAATAATTATTATAGTAACTAATGACTAACTAATATAATGTTTTTTTTCCAATTCTATGCCATATCCTCAAGATTTCGGTATCTAGTGGTTATTTTCCAACATCATAGAAAAACCATAAATGTTTCCCTTGCCTAGCCTAGGTTTCGACATCTTGCTTGGTATACTGCGCTCTTTTAATATTACTCCAATGGTGACTGATTGGGTTCGTAGTAACATGTTTTGCTGACAGGAATATATTCGCATTTAAGAAAAGTTTTCTTCATGGTGCAATACATCTGCTGGTGTGCCTCATTGTGGCGTTTTATCCCCTCTACTCTTCGCTTCCTCGACTAGGCTTTCTTTCTCCGTACCACCTTTACGCAAATTATCTCTCAATATATTCTCTTGCGCCTCAGGAAGTTAGCCTGTAATTAAATACTTTTTGATAGTAGTTTAGAGTACGAACACTTCATAGCTCCTTGCCAATTGCCACGATAACTGCACTTGCACAATCTCTCCTACTTCCAATTCTTGATTACGCTGACACCAGCTATCTCGATGTCAATGAGAACCAACTTGGTAAACTTGAGCCACTTCAAAACTTCTGTATTAGATTGATCTTTGATCTGCACAAGTATGATCACGTGTCTGAATTTCATACAAATGTCTAGTGGCTTCTAATACACCTCCGCCGGAATACATATACTCTTCTCCTCTTATACAGTATTCTGTACAATCCAACTACTCCCCAGTATTTTATAGAACGTTTCTAGTTCCTCCATGACACACATTAATGGTCTCGTAAGGTCATCACAAAATCTGATATTGAAAGTGCAAATATCAATTTTTTAAAACTGGCCGAAGACATAAGGCCCCTATCTAGAGCTTGATGATCAGTAGGTACTGCTGCTGTAGATCTTCATCGTTCTTCTTCTCTACTTTATAACTCATTGTTACCCTTATCTTTTCACCTTCTGTTCTTGTCCAACCTTAGGTTGTCTTGTACAGATTCCCGACTGCGATAAAGTACATATCTTTAATGTATAATTTGAATTATAAATTTATCGGTGTACATTAAAGAGTATTCTAATCTAATATATCGTTTTCCTATTAATACCATTAAGATAATCATTACTCCAACCCAATCCACATTAATTTGCATTACTTACAACGATTAAAATGTAGGCGTATAGATCTAGAGATTAACTTTATGTAGCCATTAACAGATGCAAAGACCACATAACAATTATTGTTTGAAGTTTTGAACCCATGACGTACTTTGTGTTCATATTGGTGTATCACCCAAATAAATCTTCCCATAACTGTCAATTGTTATCAGCAGGGGTCGTGCGAACATTTCATATTAGTATTCACTTTTATATCTTACTGATCGCACTTGAAATAAGTTGTATGTCAACGTATTGACAAGTCTAATTGCTGTAAAATACAAACGTAACGCCGCTCGGACGACTCGTCGCGTAGGCACGCTGCCGCGAGCAGTCTACGATCGAAAAAAAAGTGCAGAAAATATTTTTGAACGTAGATTGTAAGCAATGTACAATGTGCAGGCGGAAGGTCGGGTGATGGGTCGGCGTTTCTTTTTAACACTGGTGATTGGGATTTCTGCTGGATTTAGTTTTGCATACATACTATTAACTTCGACTGGATTCACACGAGAAATTGCTTGGCAGACTTACAGGTAACTCTATCTAGTATTTGGCATGTCGCATGACGCCTTTTCTGATTTCTATTTTTTTATAATGTTGCATCCTCTGTGTGCATGTGCTTTGCATTTTAGTAAGCTAATTTTTGAAAATAATATTTTGTAAAATATTTATTGTGCTAATGTAATATTTATTATTAATTATCAAAGAAAATTGCGTAAAGATTCCATATAGTTCTAAAGAATCTGAAAAAGGTACAATTTATTTTTATTTAAGTACTTATTCATTTTAAGAATTTTAAATACTATAATAAATTATAACCTGGATTACCGAGAAGACCTACATATAATCAGATTATAAATACTGTTATTTTATAAGTTTCTTCTTCAATTTCATCGAATAATTCTTATCCGTACCTGAAGTTTGAGTATAAATATTGATTTTATTGATATATTAATCATCAGATCTTACTGATCCTGCTATCTTAATTAAATATTTAATTTGTACTTATCAAAGAATTCATAGCATCTTGTTATCGTCATGTTATAACATATCAATATTATGGGATCATTGTATTTTAAATTAGAATAAAAAAAAAAATTAAAAATCTAATAGTAACAAAAAACATTTCGAATGCTACTGACTCAATTTTAAATGAAATATATTTTTTAATAAATTTAAAATGTCATAAAAACAATAGAGAGTTACACAGTGTCGGGACAAAACTATTCTAGTAGGCAGTAGATAAAAAAACAGGTTTTTCAATTTTAATGTAGTTTTTTTTTTGCGCTGTACGATTAATTAATCTGGCCATTAACCCAAGAAGACCTGTTTTTTCACCTAGGTTCGTTTTCGGTAGGTAGGTACTTGACTATTGAGGAAAATGAAATATTTATAAAATACACTCCCAAATTCTGATTATATGCAAATCATCGGCCTAGTCCCTTCCCAACTACAGCTTCCAGCCTGTTTGCGGCTGAATATCACTATTTTTACACGGAGCAACCTTACCTCCACCCCGGCACCCGTTTATAGGGAGATACTGATATGTACTCTGAGGTTAGATTCGTTGTCAGACTTGCCGGCTGTTACACCCGGGACCACTGCTAAACGTGCTTTTGGAGGCACGGAGGGGTCTCGATGCTGTGAAAAGCGGTCACCCCTCCAAGGAAAAAGCGCTGCGATCGAATGATCTGCGCGGTACACATGTAGCTTGGTACTATGCAATTATTGGACCAATGGAAGTGTGTACGACAATCACAATACAATTTATTAACTGTTCAGTGATTGATATACGTGCACATAATTCAGTTTTTAGTGGGCACTGTCCATATTCTTAAATTTTATACTCTGTTGTTTTACCACATTGTAATTATCGAACTGATTTGTTGTCTTGTATTGCATAATATGTCAATTAGATATTTGGTAATTAGCAAATAAGTGTTATCGAACCTCCGAATTCCACGTTCCTTAAATAATATCCTTCTGTACATGTAAATAAATAATGATAATGATAAAAACCGTTAAGCCTCTAACTTGGCTTCGCAACGAATTTAAATCTGGATCAGAGGAATATCAAAATGTTGAATGTTTAATAACACGAAATAAATATATCAGCAAAATATAAATACATAGATGGATGCTAACGCTGACCACGAATTCACCAATCCTTACATTAGTCTACACCCCTAATAAAAATCGTTAAACGTGAATGACGGATGCTAGAATTTTGTTTTTGAAAATACATGTTTCTAAATATTATAAGATGAAATGCAAATGTTGTGTTCGGGTCGGATTGAACTCGATACCCGTCATTTGCAGTCATTTACCACTAAGCTACGTGTTACTGCAGTAAAATACTTCAAGAAGCCTTTATTTCTAAGGTTGAAAATCTATCGATGTGTCAATATAGATTTTGAAGTTTATTTATAAAAACAACAACAAAAGTTTAATTTTTTAAATGTTTTAATAGCACAAATTATAAATAACAGTCTTATACACGATAGCTTTTATCTATAATTACTTGTATAGAATAATGAAAGTCCCATCAAAATTGGTCCCATCAAATTCTTACACTGTCTAATATCCATCATAATATTCATAATACACAAAGGTCACAAACGAAGTTGCACTGACCAGCTCCTATGAACGAAATACTCGTAGATAGATAGCGCACACTACAATTAAAAATATTTAATGTAGGTACAGATAAAAGCCCTTTAATTGCATTCAATTTGTTTTTAATCTGTTTTATATTTTTTCTACCATCTGTAAAATGTCCTAACTTTTGATACAAAGAACAGATTTTGATGAAATAAAAATTAAATGTTACTGGAAAATACGCTCTATGGTTTTCTTACTAATTGCTTGAAAATAATTTGATTAGTTTTAACGTTTATCATTTAATTAAACCGACAAACGAATTAAGAGACTATAATTAAAAAAATGTCTGATTTGGCTTTCTTGTATATGTAGCAAATTACTATTTTCCAAAAATAATCATTGTACTAGATTTAGCTACGTAACGATTTTATGATAAGTATTCATTGGAAAACCTTACCTATAGATTAGTGTGTGATGTAGGTATTCGATGTCGCATTTTTTTCTGAGAATAGTATTTTGACTGATAAAATGTTGATTTGTTGATATTTAAATGATATGAATGTAACTATGATTAATAAGATTTTATTGGTGATGGATGAGCCAAAAATGGTTTTTCTTAATAAAAATGCAATTTACGATAATTTATCTAGATAGTATTTACGTTCTTTCGTTTTAAAGAGATGATTACCTACCTTGTAAGCTTTTTAAAATTAATAAAAATCTGTATGACTGTATTCAGTTTTGATGTTTTTTTATCGAAGAGGCTACCCGCGTCATCGTGGAAGGCATGTTTCTTAGGCATATATCTTTTAGTTCTGGTTAACGAAATACACGTAATACATAGGTATTATCACATAATATCACTCACATAATATGGGGTATAGACCCCATATTATGTGAGCATAATTTGTTATCTTAGAATGGCAACATAAACTGGCAAACCAGCCTGCGTTACTAATGCCCCTTGGACACGAGGCCAATTCGCAAGTCAGTTCATTTGACAATTCAGTCACTGGTCTCGAGTATGAATATATTTTTGAAGAATAAACGGCGCCTTACACTGTCTTACTGAACCTGACGCCCTAGTGTAAGTTTCTTTCGACAAACTCGATTTAACGCATCGAACACGTTTGGCGCTTCAATTGGTCCGTTTAGAGTGCCATATGCGTTCGATGCTTTAAATCGAGTTTGTCGAGATAAACTTACACTAGGGCCTCTGTCCCGCAAACTGGCGTCGTGTCCAGCGGGCATAATACTCAGTGAGTCAGTGCGTTATCAGCTCTTAGTTATTGTTAGCTTTAGCACAAAGCTTCAATATCGTACTTGTTTTTATATTTATTATTTTATTCTTTAAACTCCTTGCTTGGTCTGCTCCTTTCTATCTCTTGGAACTAATCGTTGACCCCTGACTTTGTGCCCTACTTACAGGAAACAGAACAACAAACAATATTTATAAGTCTAGTATTTATATACACTGTGGTGAATTTTGTACATTTGATTTTGAATAGTTGATGAGTCTTCATGACTTACCTATTTATTTCATATCGAAATATTACATAGGTAGTGCGTAAAAATTCAACTTATAAATATAAGTTGAATTTTTCGTTTGATATTCAGCATCGTAAGTGATGATTATTATTTGTATGTATACAATATTTTTAAAGTGCAATTTTAGTCGTTTTTTTTACAACGATTGTTATAAATAGTTTATAAATAAAGTTATAAGTAACATTTCAATGTATTTTGTAGAAAGCTTTAGTGTTGCAAGCTACAGAAGTACGATAAACCCATTTTTATGACTGTGTGCACAATTTTATTAATTGGCGGTTTTACCTACAATGTAACATAGACTTTAGTTGTGTTTTTATCGCACTCACGTATATTTATGTTTAAGCTACGGTTGTATTTGCCTTATGAGTGTATAGATCGTGTTTGAGTGCAAACGTAGATATTTTATTTGCTCATAAGCTCACTGCACACCTTCAGTTTTAACTGTGCGATTTGACTGTGCTCACAGTCGGACTGTACCGAAAAATCGTACGTCCATACAGCCTACACGTTTTACATCTAAGGTTTTCTCTGTAAAACTGAAGCTGTGTAGTGACCTTTAGGATTCAAGATGTTAATTAGTACATAATTATTATTATTGACTTTATTTATTGACTTTAAGTTTTTGTTTATCATTTTCATGCTTTTTGAATGGCTACCCTGCATTTGGGCGCTTGGTTAATTTAATTTATTCATGAATGATGTTTATTTTTAATTAAATATATTTTAATAGTATTTTGAGTTTGGAATGGAATGTTCAGGAAATATAAACAACCAGAAAATATTCGTTCAGAAGTAAATATATTTAAGTAGATTTTTACAATGGCTAGTACAATGCCTTATTCCATGCTTTGAATAGGCAAACCTTGTTATGTTCGATAGTGCAGAAATGATGTCATACCTATTGTTTTTAGTTCACTTGAGTCTCAGTCCTATCTGAAATATGTATGTACCTGGTTCGTTTTTCCATATTTATTGATAACCTTCTACCTTAACCTTCCTTCAAGAAAGCAAACACTAATATATTGGATAATTTACCGTATTTTATATAATAGGTATTCTATAGTGATCATGTTCACTATTACGTTTAAAAAAATATCCGTTATTACTGTTTTATATTTAGAACATTCCATTCTATGCTTGCTCCCCACCTCTGAAGTGGGGAATTTTATTTAATACAAAGAAATAATGTTACTCCAGTGAGAACTTCGTGCATTAGCATGCCATGGGTTTCTCCAGCATTCTTAGACCATAAGCTTGCTGTTACCTTGTCGAGGCATTCGTCATTATATGGGAAAATTCGTCTGTTTTTGACAAAACAGACGAATTTTCCCATATGAAGTCTTACATATATAGAGACGGATTAATCAATTATCTAAAGATCTTACAAGTGACTGATAAATAATACCGGAAAAATAAAGTGTATGCCACCAAGTTTGTCAAAAAAGAGTAGACAACATTTGAGAGTAGAGTGCAATTATTATTATATAATTACGATATGAACAATCAACAACACAGCAGCGAACCTAGACTGACAGTTTACACTCTTACGGCTTGCATGCGAATTGTAAATAGATTCTATAATAGATGTATTGAAAGGTCTGCAAAGGCCCAATTGAAATAGAAAAATTGACACTGAAAAATTCTGGTTCTTACACAATAATTATCTACTCTTTTTTGAGAGACTATGCTTTCATAGTACCTGTTTATAAGTATCATCAATAACAAGAAACACCTTCCAGGGATTCAGTGAGGGATTTGAATAAACACCCGATCATGTCCATCGGCGAACACAGTAGCGATGAGCCAGCACATAGAGATGAAGACAGATCTGTGGCTGATGAACTGGCCAAACGCGTCAGGGTACTGTGCTGGGTGATGACGCAGCCCAAGAACCATGTGGCCAAGGCAAAACATGTGAAAGCCACGTGGGGCAAGAGATGCAATAAATTGCTGTTCATGAGCAGTGATGAAGGTATAACGGCAGCGTGTATTTTATATTTATTTTTTCATTAATGTTTTGCTACAATAGTAGTAAATATAAGCCTATGTCCTTGTTCAGGACCCAGGCTATTCCTACGTAATTTCATAACGATCGGTTCAGTGGTTCAGTCGTGATGAGGTAACAAACAAATAATTACTTTCATGAGTGAATGAGAAGGGTTAGGCTTTAGTCCACCATGCTGGGCCGGTGCGGGTTGGCGGACGATACACACCACTAAGAACTTTATAGAGCTAACGATGTTTTCCTTCACCGTAAGCGTAAGTCATAGTCAAATTATCGAAAGTCGGAGATGATGGCCGGGTATGAACTCACGCAGGAGGGCCTGCAACAAAGGCAAGCGTTCAACCGCTAGGCTTTCATTGCTGAAGTTATATAGCGATTTCAATTGTTGAACGTCCAAATATAATAATATAATAACTTATAAAATCAGAGCCTGAATATACGCTTGTATTTTTTAAAATATCGGAACTTTTTATTCCAGACCCTAACCTTCCGGCAATAAAGCTCCCAGTGGGCGAAGGCCGGGACTTCTTGTGGGCAAAGACGAAAGCGGCCTTCCGTTACGTGTACGAGCATCACAGAAGAGAAGCCGACTGGTTCCTCAAAGCTGACGATGATACGTGAGTAATAAGAAATGACACGTTGACAACGTTACACTTGGTCATACACAAATTTGTAAACCAGCTGTAATCCACTACTTCGTGTGGATACAAAGAAAAGAAAATATTTCGTGATGATATGAGCAGCATATGAGTGACGTACTTGTATGAAGTGGCGAACAGAGGGCACTCCGATTGGTCCGTTTCGTGCTCTCCACCAATCGGAGCGCCGAACGCGTTCGATGTAGTAAATCGAAATTGTCGAAAGAAACTTACACCCCTAGTGTAAGTTTCTTTCGACAATTTCGATTTACTCCTACCTCTGAGCTCAAATAGTTTAAGTTCTTCGAACAGAATAACAATATACAGGGTGAATTTTCATTTGGGCGTGGATGGCCAAATGCGAAACTATAAGGAATAGCGAAAAATAGTCAAAGGAGTCACGAGCCCGATTTTGATGAAAACTTAAACTGCATCATTGGATTTTTTTTAAAACAATATTCGTAGCCAGATATCCCGCTTTTGGTGAAACGTCCCGTTTCTCAGCCCTCTCAGGATGCGTCCCGCCAAGACAGCGGGACGGCTATAATCCCGCTATTTGATTAACATATTTTCGTCTAAGTACTTAAGTAGTAAAAGTTAGCATGCAATTTAAAACTCTCGACTCGAGAGTGCTATTTTTTAATGAAAAGGATGCATTTATTTCCTGTTTTTTATTATTTTTCAAGGCCCACCCAATATTCGCTCGCAACCCACCAGTGGGGCGCGACCCATACTTTGGGAACCACTGGCCTACAATACATACCTCTGTGCAATCTTCCATGTTCCTAGAGCCAGGAGTAGAAGCTGTTAATCAGTTCAGCGAATTTCCCAATCTAATATTTTTCAAATTGAGTCCGAAATGAAATAAAATAGTTTATTTAGTAATTAGGACTTTAAAATCACTTTTACGTCTTTTTTTAAACTAGATGGAGACGATGGAAGAAACACCGAAACAAACTCAAGGGTCAAGGTCTATTTTAAACTCCAAATAGACTATAAACGACAAATTTATTTGTTATTGCTTTGTTTGTTCTCGTTTTCTTAAATAATATAGAAAATAAAACGCCCTTAACCTAGAAAACGTGGAAGACGGTAGCACATTGTGTACTCAAACCAAGGACCTACTTGTACAAAGAATTAACATATGAAAGCACATTAGACTGCTGTTAGACACGCTCGTGGTGGCCACCGCGTTGCTGTACATAATTATATTGTTACGTCTGTTTGGTCAAGGTATGATAAACATTAAGGAAACAAATAGTTCGTAAAGGAAACCTTCCTTCCTTATCATTTATTTATCCGATTAGGATAGGACGAATTTGTCTGTCTTAGTGGTCGCAATTGCGACTGCTGCGGGTGACGTTCTGACATACCTCCATGCGCCATCGCAACTTTAGGAGATATGGGCAGGGAAAATCAAGATGAGGTGCGGGAGGGCAAGGGTTGTTTCCGGTAATTTGCATGTGACGCAGTGTAATGTCGAGGATGACGACACGGTTGGCGCAGTGGTTGAGCGATCGACTGCTGCGCTTCGTGTCGCGTGTTCGATTCCCGCACAGAACATATATGTATTTGTATGATCTACAGATAGTTGTTACGGGTCTAGGTGTATTTCATTGTGAATATTTGTGTTTGGTACACGATACAGGAATTATTATTCCTAATATGTAGGTAATTTTTTTTTTTAAATAGCGATGCACATTTGGGTATGTCTCCGGTTGCAAATAAACGCATGGCTTGGTATTAAGCGCAGTTCATATAATAATTCGCACATAGTCCAATAAAAGAGAGTGACATTAATAAATTGCGTCAAATTGTCGTGCCATTGTAGCTACATTGTCATTATTGTAATTTCCGTCTGATTCATTTGATAAAATGCTGTGAAAAATCAGTTTTTATACCGAAATAATTTGAAGGTAACGACTGATAGTGTCCTCCTGACCGAATTTCGGTTACGGCGGTCAATCTCACCGGAGATTAGCCAACTATGCAGGAGATATTATAGAGCACAAGTGTGTGCGCAAACATAGGTGCACTCTCTATTCCTTCACTCTCATAGTCCGATGGGGCGGCAATCCGACACCACCGGAGAGAGATCAGGCGCAGGACCAACGGCTTTACGTGCTTTCGGAGGCACGTTGTGTATTCACATACACAAAGACCCAGACCCTAAACAACTATCTGTAGATCATATATATATTTGTTCCGTGCGGGAATCGATCCCGCGACACGTAGTACAGCAGTCGATCTCTCAACCACTGCGCCAACCGCGCCATCACTGCGTCAACGCCTCACTTCTTGAGTATTACAAACACCGTCTGAACATTAATAAGTGAACGGGGTTTTTGTTTTTATAATAATAACGTTTGAAACTCAGGATTTATATTATCTCCTTGAATGGACTCGCCTCTTATCTTTATTCTGTGAAATGAATGTGTATTGGGGGGGGGGGGGCTTATCATCAATATGTTTCCTAGTCTAACCTGATAGGATGTGGTAGAATATCAATATGACAGTCTGACATCCGAAATTCAATTCGGACACACTGATACTCTAAATTTAGATAACACTTGTGCTCCCATAAAAACTATCTGACATTGTCAATTTATTTTGTATTTTTGTAGATATGTGGTGATGGAGAATCTGAGGTATATGCTCGCTGACTACGATAGTAAGGACCCCATATACTTCGGATGCAGATTCAAGCATTTCTCGCCGCAGGTTTGTGGATACTTCTTTACAATTTTCGTTGTTGTATTGTGTTATTGTGTGCAGAGGCCTTACTCTCCAAAACTGTTCCAGTTGATTGATGTTGGATCAATGGTCAATACGTGTCTACTCTAGCGCCATATTTACTCATTTTGACCAGCGGATATTTACTGAACAATGAAATTGGAATTAGATTGACATTAAATTATTTTTCAGAATAATCCACTAGGTTTGATCTTCAAAATTAGAATAATGACAGGTTTAACATATTAGGTTACGCTGCTGATAAGATTCTATAATAAATAGTATACGACCGGTTTTTGGCCGAAGCCGAAGCCGATTAATTTGCTATCGCCACAACCTTCGGCCTAAGCCGAAGCAGAAGCCTTAAAAACCCTAAGAAATACAGTTCAAGATTGGCTAAAATTCAATTCCATTTTCTTGTGCTTTTCACTAGATCAGACTTCTCTACTGCTTAATCATATAGAAATTATCACAATTGAATTGAGACAAAACAAATACAAAAACACTAAACAAAGTAGGTGTTTAAATGTGCGTACAAACTTGTTTTGTTTTGATCGGCGATGGCGCTGGCGGCCGACCGGCACAACTCCACAGCGCAGTGTGACCCCCGCACATTGCCACGTCCATCGCGCTCTCGCTCTTTTGTAACAGTTCGTTTAATTTCGGCGCTTGTTAGAAACCTTCGGCTTCGCTCAAAACTTCGACCCGTTTTGGCCGAAGGTGGTTTTTTTGTGGCCGAAGCCGAAGCTTCGGTCGGACACTAATAATAATTACATGTCCCAATTTTGTTAGATTTTAGTTTGCTATGTTTTAGCGACAGAAAATACGAAATAGTTCATGTTAAATACCACCATTAAGTAATGGGCACTGTACTGATATATCTCAGGGTTACATGAGCGGCGGCGCGGGTTACGTGCTGAGCCGCGAGGCGCTGGACAGGTTCGTGACCAAGGCGCTGCCCACGCCGCAGCTGTGCCACGCCGGCGACCACGGCGCTGAGGACGCCGAGATGGGTATGGCACATTGCTCTATCTCGATCTCATAACAATTTGGACAATTAGTCACCTTGTCAATCAACGCCGTTTTTCTAAAGACCTACTTCGAACTAAAAAATAACCTTGTTTAAATAAGAGTAATTTTTTTAAATAAATCCTCACTGATTTTTGGTCGTAAACGCAATAGCTGATCTTGAAGTCCTGGGTTCTCAATATCCGGGTCGTGCAGCACTATTAACATTTTTTTTTTGTCTGTATCTCACCGTATTTAAGACTTGTAGATGCAATCGACTCGCCCTCCAATTACGTAGGACTTATACGGTATTGGCGAAATGTTGGTATACAACAATACACCTCTGGCTTAGGTACCTGAAACACAGGCGTGATGTTATGTTGTTTATTTCAGGCAAGTGCCTCGACAAGATAGGTGTGCGGGCTATGGACTCTCGCGACGAGCATCACCGCGGACGCTTCTTCCCGTTTGTACCACAAGACCATCTGTTCCCTAACAGAGACAAAGATTTTTGGTACTGGAACTACATATTCTATCCTACTGATGAGGTTAGTGCCTATTTAAGTGTCTACGAAACTTTAAAGCTTGTGTGAATGGGCATTATTTGTGCTTGTTTGATCAATCCAAGGTGAGGTCAAGATGCAGTTGATTTTCAGAATGCTATGTTATCCTCCTTGGAGCTGGCGTCTCCTATACGAGACCTTATTTCTAGTGCTGTCCTCTAGAGTTTATCACGATGTAACTTTGTATATATTTTTATATGGATACAGGCAATTTAAAAAAAATAACTATACATATATTCAATAATATTTTTTCATACCTTATGGTCCTTCAAGTCCTACCTATTAAATTTCATTTCATTAGCAAACACAAAGTGATCTCAGGTCTGAGGAGAATAAGTTTATAATTTTACAGTTGTTCACGATTTTTGGAGAAATTCCAATTTTTATAGTAAAAATTTTACAGACCAGTAACCTATTCTCTTTTTAGGGTCTCGACTGCTGTTCTGACCACGCAGTCTCCTTCCACTACGTGGGTCCGGAGCTAATGTACGTATTGGATTATCTAATATATCACCTGCGGCCCTACGGCATTCGGTACGGCAGCGGCACAACGCCGAAGATACTGAGGGGCAATGATACTAAAGAGATAGATAACCGTTAGGTTGATTGGTCACTGAATGTAACAGATAGAGGATCATTGGAGGCAAACACTACGAAATAATGAGTACATCTTTTTTGTAACCGTAGAAATGGTTCTAAATCTGAATACTGTTCCTTGTAATTGGGTGTTTCCTAAATCGTATACAGTGCGATCAAGATAAGAATGCGATCAAGGACCGTCACTTACCTCCACCTAACAACTGTCATTCGAAAACGAAGTTTGCAAAAAAAACATTCATAGGTATATAAAATTTTATTTTCTACATTATCTAAGTTTAAGTATTACAAAATCTATCGAAGCTTAATTGGTTTTAAGAATAATTTCTGCTGTTTGTTAGATATGTCACAATATGGCGGAATGTCAGTCCTATTCTTATTTTGATTGCATTGGTGTCAGGTACACAGGAACAGATATTGCGAATTACGTTCCGGAAACATCCTATATTTATTTACCGCCTTACATAATATGTGCTCCGAAATTATATTTGTTATATTCAGTGTTACACTATATAAGAATAATATGAAGATCGACGAGTTCCTCGACGTAATACAAAACATTCCGAAACGACTGCTTTCGTCTTAAGTCTGAAAAAAAATCTAATAATCAAAATTGATATTTGTAGATATTATGTGTATATGTATATTTGGGAGTTCGCATGTAAATATTAGGGCTTTAATGTTATATGACTTGTAGTTACCAAAACGGCATAATATTTGTTACGGAGTAGAGGCTCCATTAGTGTGGCTTTTGATTAGTTAAAATGAAAAAAAAAAAGAAAATTTTCTCACACATTTTAAAGAAAACGTATGCTTACATAATGTATAATTTAATTAATCCAAAACCTACCTATAATTTGTTCAAAATTTACAACTGAATCGTCAATTTAAAAAAGACAAATGTTATTAAATTTGTCAACTTACGCTGGATTGAGCTAAAGAACATCTAATTCTAAGCCAGTCTCATTTTATTTTAAAGTCAGTAAGACTCAATTTAAAATGGAGTAAGTAAAGACATCAGTTTTTTTTTATTATTTGGTTTTTAAATTTTGCTTTTGACTCAATATCTTACTGAGAGTTTTGCGTTAATTAAAGGACACATTACGTGATTTGTTAAAAATATTTGGTTTGCATCAGTACGCATACATTCAAAATGATAAAAAAAATAGCTGATATTCAAATGACGGGGTTTTATGAAACGCTCATCACACACGTTAAAATTAAAAGAAGTAACAAATGTTTTAGTTCAGTGTAACTGTAAAACTTCTTGCCATAATATTTTAATCATAATTTTAGCTTGTCATAATAATTTTGAGTTTCGTTTTGTCAGGGTGTTAGCATTTATAAATTAGGTTCATTAAATTAAATTATTTATTATTAATAAATATTATTTGTATGTATAATTTTTCGGATTAAAAAATATATATTTATTTGAAACAGTTTGCGATCAAAAGCTTCTGTTTCTGTTATTTGTATTGGCGCACTTGGCAAGAAATCTTAAAAAATAAAACATATGACTCGAACTTTTTCGTTTTATATCCTAAAAACCGTACTGATAAACATACACAAGTAGTATATAGATATCAAGACAAGTGCCCCAATATTAATTACTATTATACTTTAAGTCATATAAACGTTCCTTATCATAATTTATTTAATTTAAAATGTGAATTATTCTGTAACTGAATGCCTCAGCCATTGTAGTGATTTATAAGACAGCTAGTCTACCGATACGAGGTGTGTTTTCATACGAATATAGTAAATTATATATTGTATAACATATACTAGGTAGCCAGCCTATATCTAGTGTCACCACATATTTAGGTAAAGCAGATGCAATTCAGGTTAAAGTACAGTCGGCGACAAATGTAGCTGATTATTGTACAAAGTTTCAAAAGATGTTTCATTAATGTAAACTTTAAAATTTCATTATTTTCTGTAATTAAAAAACATCGCATTACTAGCAATAATAATATTGTTACTGTCGACTACTGACATGGTTAAGAAAAATAATTATCTTTGATAAACCAATTTCAAAATTACAAAAGTTCATCAACTTATGTCGCCGACTGTAATAGGCAGTACAACGCCATCTAGGGAAGCGAATGGTAAACTTCACGTTGAAAAACTTTCTTATTTTAGTAATAGCATGACTTTATAGAATATGAATAGCAATAGTTCACCACAAGAACTGCCAACTAATATCATCATAAGTAGTAAATAGGTGTAATAGTAATTTGGTCAGTTCAAACTAAGTTTTAATTGGTAGTTAGGAAAATTTTTTCTTGCATTAATACCAACAGAGAATAATGGACAATCGAGCAATAGAAGAAATAATCTAAACCTTATTGCCACTTGTTAAAGAATATTCAACTGCGAAAAATTAAATTATACTAATAATAAGAGCCCCATAGAATGTTACTTTTACATGTTAGGTATTTTCTATATTTGTCAACTCGAAAGTAGCGTAATATTTTGCGTAAGAGGCCTAATATTTAGTATGAAACATACCTGTATCATGTTTACCAAAGAATCTTAATAGATTTAAGAGTAAATGTAGAGACAAAGAATGCACCGCAGTAGCATTTTTGTATCACATAGTTACCAATGTAAGTTATTGTGCTAGAGAGAAGTAGCAAACGGAATGCAAATGAATGTATATTATTTCCTTAGGATCGTTACTGTCGCGGCGATATATATATAGTATGTTTATGCAGATGGCGCAGTGGTTGAGAGATCGACTGCTGAGCTACGTGTCGCGGGTTCGATTCCCGCACGGAACAAATATTTGTATGATCTACAGATATTTGTTTCGAGTCTGGGTCTTCGTGTATGTGAATACACACCGTGCCTCGGAAAGCACGTAAAGCCGTTGGTCCTGCGCCTGATCTCTCTCCGGTCGTGTCGGATTGCCGTCCCATCGGACTATGAGAGTGAAGGAATAGAGAGAGCACCTGTGTTTGCGCACACACTTGTGCTCTATAATATCTCCTGCGTAGTTGTCTAATCTCCGGTGAGATTGGCCGCCGTGACCGAAATCGGTCAGGAGGATATTATTATTATGCAGATCCCGAACGCAAAGCACTCTATGTATTCATTTGCTTGCTTCTCCGTCTGTAAACGAGGGTTAGATTTAAACTATTTGGATAGACATTTCAAATAGAACTATAGCCATTTTACTTCGTTAAATGGATTATAATAATGTATGTAATGGATTTCGATAAAATTTTATAACATTTGAAAACTACACTTTTATATAAAAATGGAGTGGAATTTTTATAAAAGATTTCGTAGTAATTTCAATAATATTTTGACTGTATGATTTTATTTTATATTTAACTAAATTATTATTTTTGTGCAAATCCAGAAATTAATTATTTGTCAAATTATTTATTTGCTCAATTTTTATTTGTTATTTAAATAAAGACAACGTGATATGAGAATTGGAAAGGTGTATTTTAATTTATCGAACCCGTAACACATAATAAATTATTTTATAAAATTTCAGTGCCAATTTAAAATTCAATTACGTTTGAGATGACGTGAACTGCGCCTTATTGTATGTATATGAACCGCTGAATTCTGTTAAAAAGAATCGAAAAGGTAAAAAAAGAAATGGTGAGTTAGACAAGTTTATATCATTTACAGTCAGTGATTACAAATAATAATAATATCTAATATACGTACAATATACACGATTAAGTGTACAACTTAATACTAGTCTATGACTAGGTACAAAGTGATGATGAGCGGCCAAATGATGTCATTTCCTATGACAGAAAGGTGGGGGCCAAGTTTGAAAAAAATCAAGAAATTATATTTTATTTAAAGAAAAATTATTTTGAAATAAAAAAATAAACAAACGAAAATAGGTATCTGTAATATAACAATGGAGGGTGTCACTATAGACTAGTCACTAGGTATATAAAAATATTTTATTAACTACTTGTGGTCTCTTAAAGGGTACAAATAAGGGACAAAATTAATTATAGAAAGTGTTAATACTAAAGAAATAGTATTATACTTTTTGTGATTTTAATAACACGGTTCCCAAAACCTTGAAAACTGGGAGCAAATACAAATTATATACATACAAACATTAAGTATGTTTACAAATAGCAAGAACAAATTTTATAGAAAAAAAAAAAACTTGTAACCTAAAACTACATAATAACAAAACTGAAAATATGTGGGACTAATCAGGCTGGTAATAAGTCCTTTAGGTTCCATTCAAATTGTTACAGATTTAAGAAGCAGTGACATGTACGTCTCAAGACACGATTGCACTTCGCAAACCTACTTATGAACATACATTATGATATATAATTTAAATGCACTCTGCTTCGATTCCGCAATAATGGATTGACCCTTAAAATGCAATAAGTCTTATATATACGAAAATGCGTTGTTTTTATAATAATTTTAATTAATTCCATGTGTGTACTAAGTCACAAATGATTAGTTTGATGGAGCTTTGTTAAAATTATCATAATAACGACAATACCTACTTCTTGGCGAAAATAACTGCACACCCTCATATTTATTTCTCCGTTACTCAGTTTCACAGATATTTCCGTCAAGCAGTATTCTAGAAGCTATGAAGATTTTTTAAATAGTCGTTGATCGTAGGCGGTAGCGTGACGTCACGATAACGGAAACAAGAACTTAAAAAATAATGTAGAAAATGAACAAAAATTAATACTACGGGAAATACCTTACAGCTAACTTTATGATAATTGTTTCTTTGTATGTACTGACTAAGAAGTCAACGGCATCTACCCCATTGGTGTAGTGTCTAAGTGCCCGAAAGTAAGGCACTGGGTTCGATTTCTATATCGAACTATGTAAGTGAACGAATTTCTGCTATTCGGAAATTCTCAATGGAGATAGATAGTTACGTTGGATTATGTACACAGGGTACTGAAAATGTGACCATTTTTACATCAAAAAGTAGAAAGAATCAATAAGTGTAAAACGAATTTTATTCACAAATATTAACTAAACTTATGTCAAACAAAATTAAGTACAAATATGGGAATTCAAGGGGGTTTATTTAAAATAAATAAAGGTAAGTTATATTATGTATCTGTTGTAATACTTTTGTACTAAATTATCTGTATCTGATATCTGTTGTATGTAATTTAAGAGAAAATAACTAAGGCAATAAACTTATTGAAAATCTTAACTAAGCTGTGTTTATGCAAAATAAACTTTATTTTTAGCTTGAGTTTAATTTGAAACAGCAACCAAGTTTCTGAAGCTAAATAATACCTAATTAAAAAAGCGGAAAATAAGATAATTGTACAAAAACGTAAAGTTTACAATGATCTATAACTTAAATTAGTCAAAACTATATTAATAAGTATGAAAAACGAAGATACCTTATGTTAGTTATAAATAAAAAGTTACGAATTTACAAAGAAAATGGTTAACATAAATGTTCTCTTTTTACCAACAAACAAAATTTTACTCTAAGACATTAACATTAAGGTTGAATATGTTAGTGTCACTGGAAGTAGTTTCTCTTCTTTCTGGACACACTGCAATACAGAAAAAAAAATATGTCATGTACATAGTGCAGCAAAATGGAGGGGCTCGTAGCTACATGCTACTGCGCTGTTCGGTCGATCTGTGAGGTTGCCTTGGTCAATCCTTGGATGAGTGACCATTTTTCACACATTAAGACCCCTCCGTGCTTCGTAAAGCACGTTAAGCAATTGGTCCCAGGTGTCCTATGACAGTCGCTACGGCTGTCAGCAATCCAAAAACCAGTCTAACCATAGAATATCAGTGTCTCCCAGTAATTTGGTCGGAATAGTCGGATGGGAGTTGTTCCATATAAAATACTATATTCAGAAAACTCCATGATAATATGACATAGTTTAATTGTAGTCTTCAAACGGATCACGGAATACATAATTTTTTTATCGTAGTCGTCTGCATCTTTATTCGATATGCCATGATCAAAATAACACGCATGTAAGCGCTAAAAGCCTTGCACATGTGTAAAATGTTGGCGGTATATGGTTGACGGAACATATACTTACCCAGTATCTGCGGGCGAGAAGAAGAAACCTCTCGGTCGCGGCATGGTGGCCCCCCCGCCCCCCGCGCCCCCCGGGGACCCCGCGTCCGCACTGGGACACGCCCACTGCGACCAGTAGTCACACGGCAGGCGCAGCAGTAGCTGCATCACCTGCAACACATTGTTTCTTCTTTTAAATACGCCTATAACTAGCAGATTTTAACTAAGACTGGTCTGGTGCGGGTTAGCGTAATGTAGGTACCATTGAGGACCTTATGGAACTTTTTCGGGTGTGCAAATTTAAGATCAGCACATGAATTCGAAATATACGAGGTACCGACACACCGAAGGTGGGTTAGGGAATTGAGGTTGTGTATATTACGGATTGCAGTAAAGATTAGAGATTTGTGTGGAAGGTAAGCATTAAACCATTAGATTATCACTGTTTCCCAGAAAGATCTTTGTTTGGTGATAAAGTCACGTTTTTTCTTGTACTTAAGCGGCAAAGTACCGTTTCCAGACACATATTTCACACATGCGTGTGTATGCGAGATTATTTCTCCACAGTAACTTCGGATCTGAGTGAACACCTAACTACGATCTGTAGATCATATTAATATTTTTTTTTAATGCGAGAAGTAATTGGCGAATGCGGTGTACGAATCATCAATTAATTAATTCAATAACTTACATTAAACATCTGCGCAGTCGCGTTGTACATCTCAGTAGGTTGCGACATGAGACCGTAGCCGATCAGCGTGGGGCCGAATATCTTAGCCAAGTTGTCAATACCCATCTCACACTCCGAACTTTCTGCTACTCTGTAAAAATAACATCAAAATTAATGGATGCTTCAGTACAGCGATTTAGATATTGGTAAATAGTCATATTATTTGATTTTTTATTTCGGAGCTGTACCCAGTTGCTATGGCTATTACATGTGACGTGAAATAACGGCGCCGAGACCACCCCTTCTGGCATTATATTATGAGATGCACTTACTTCTGTAGATGCAGCACTAAGAAGGCCAGAGTGTCTCTGTTGGGCTGTGGCAGTTGGCTGACAGCTTGCACGATGGCTCCCGTGGCGTCGCTGGGCTCGGTGAGCTTGGCAGCCTCCATGAAGTCGGCCCACAGCGCGCTGGTGACGAGCGGCTCCCGCAGCGAGCGCAGGAAGTCCTTGATGCAGCCGCACAGCACGTGCACGTCCTCGTTGGCCAGGGACGGCGAGCCGCAACCGCGGAGGAAACGCTCCTGGGATATCAAAAGTTATCATGTGTTAGGTATAAGAAGGGTGCGGGCGGTAACGCACACACACATATCGCTATATACTCATACACAACATCGTAAACATAGCTGTTGTCTATCACAAGAAATCATATAAAAGTTCATACAGACATCCAAGATTTATTGAGGTCAGAATGTGATTGGTGTGAATTGTATGTACCTTGAGTCGTTTAACGTCTTTATCAGTAGCACTGATGCGGTAGATGCCCTTCTCGCTGAGGCCTCGCTTCTCTACCTCGTTGATACAATGCACCAGTAGGGCAGGCACCATCGGTGGAGTTGATGGAGCGTAGTCTGAGATGCAACCCTCCTGAAAACGAGAATATTACGTTAGTTGATTTTTTATTTATCAATGAGTGCTATTGAGATCTTCTAGAGATAATTTTATTTCGCCTGTCCAAAAAAGAAAAAAATCATTAGCAAATGTCTGTTTTTTTTTTCAGTTCATTTTCCCTAGTTTTACCTGCGGCGCGTTAACCCTTCTGGGGCCGGGTCCGGGAGGCACACACGGCAGCGGCAGCAGCGCGCGACACTCGGGGTGCGCCTGCGCACGACATGATTCGCATTTCACGCCCAGCTTTGCGAACTTTATACTGAGGGAGAGGAAAGATAATTAAGTTTCTATTAGTTTTTTGAAACAAGCAGTTAAGGAGACCCTTTATATATGTCACAGAATCATTCGGTTTCTCTATTCGTTTGTGTCATAATATTTTGGTTCTCACGTCTTGCCACAAGGGCCGCACGTCTCCCGCTTGTAGAAGTTTTTGGCCACGAAGTTGTGTTGCCGCGGTCTGCCGCGCGGGGAGCCACCGAACGCGGCCGATAGCACCGACGGAGTGCGCTGTGGGACGGCTCTGGGAGTTTCAGCACCACTCTCGGTATCTGGGGAAAATATTTACCATAATTTGTTTACTGTCTTGCAACATAACAAAGCGTTTTCGTTTGTGTGTGGAACGTCCGTGAAGTAAATCGAAGCACATCACCACTTGTTTACTCTTGGCACGCGCTCACATAAATTGACAATGTTACATAATGTTGATCACTGACCAGTGCACGGCGGCGCAGTAGGCGTGCAGTCGACCTGATGCATGCGAGCCGACAGCCGCGCCGTAGACTTGCGCACCGGGGGAGCCTCGTCACTACTCTCTGATATTGGTTGCTGTATAAAAAAACATTATAACTGTATTACCTATCTACCTAGTTAACAACATTTCAAACATAATTACTTAATTAAAGAAAGTAATTTCCTTTGTAAGTGTTACGAAATAAGACCACTGTTCGACCACTGTTCGTTCACAGGAGAAATCCTAGTGTGGGGCAACGTTTTTTTTTCAAAAAAAAAAAAAAAAAAAACCATTGTGCTAAATAGTGCAATAAAGTCTATGATCATCAGTGGACTTACGAAGTTCTGTGGCGGCTTCAGATCGTGGCTGGTGGGCGCTCGCTCCAGTGTCAGTGTGGTGGTGGCAGTGGCCAGCACTTTACCACCTTGTAGCTCTACAGTCTGGAGAACAAATTATATTGCTAATTGATTTGATATAAATGTTGCGTCAGTCAATATTATTCATTCCAACAGGAACTTTCAAATCGTCGAGATTCTAGGTGTACCAAAATGCGGGTTGGTACACTGAACGAGTGACATTTTGACGCCAAGTCAAGGTCTGAGGCACCTTTGTGAATGTTCTGTGTCTGTAACTTTGTACCTTAGTAGCAGATGACGTCGAGGAGCGTCTCTTCTTGGTAGCTGGTGCTTCCCTCGCGTTCCAACCGCCGCGCGCCACCCATGAACGACGCGTTGACGCGAGGGATAAGTCCAAGTCATCTTCAGAACGGGAGTATGACATCTCAGATAAGAGGGTACCTGGAAAAATAATTAAAGGTCCTTTAGAAGAGATACATCAAGTACAGGGAGCAAACAAAAAGATTTTGATGAATATATTTCGAGGCTTCTCTGTCCTAGTGATTGATAGGGAAGGCACTGTGTTACAGGTTAATACCATCCTCAATCAGTAGTGCTAGAGACTAAGGAAAAAGAGCAGGGTAGAAAATAAATAATTATGCTGCTAAAAAATAATATTCTTATGACCATTACCAGTTGAATTAAGCTCTGGTACCCCATGGAGCTTAGCATTGTGATCTTGCTGAGCAGTTCCATTGAGGAAGGCGAGTTTCTGCAGGGTCTCGTCATTCAGCTTGGCTCGGTTGTCATTGAATAGCAGGTCTCGAGCCATGTCCAATAGCTTGCTCTGTAAGATGTTTTATGATGGATTTTAAGCTAGCTTCATTAAAATTGAAGTAAAGGTTTTTTGTACAAATTCTCAGATTAAAACAATCTGATACTGTCAATGTATAAGCTCCCATGTATAGGCAATAGCTATCATGATATTGCATCACTGATCATCATCTCATATACTGATATTATACAGAGGTAAAATCTGTATGTACATCCACTACATACAAACAAACTTTACCTCGAATCCCCATAACTGATGATCCAAATCTGAAAATTCTTTCACCAATAGATAGCTACATTATCTATTATATATGTAGATCACGCAGATAAAGTCGCGGGCTGAAGCTAGTGTATAATATGTATGACAAGTAATCTTTACACAAATTTTTTCCAAAAGCATGTAACGGGATAATACTGTTCATCAGAATTAGATAAATTAACATACCAGCTCATTATACTTCTTCAGCACAATATTTCTCTCTCTCTTCTCTCCGTCAAGTAGTTTCCTCACATGAGCAAACTTGGCTTCCCACTTGGAAAGAGTGCGAAGTGCCTCATCCAACTCTGATTGCAGCCGAGCAGCCTCTGCCTCTGCTGAAGCCCATTGGCCTCGGACCCATTCCATTTGTTTTAGGAATGCAAGGAAACCTGAAATTGTAGGTAATGTTTGAAGTTTCAGTTTGTCTATGCCTGATTTCTCAATGGCCAGTTAGAATAGCTGTTAACCTGAAATTGGAACTGTTTTTATAAACTTGTCTTAAGAATAAATTATGCAATGTTTGAACTATTGAAAAATTATTGATAAAGATTGAGGAGAGGAAAATGTTAAAATAAAAATAATTAGAATTTTAAATTATAGAGCATGTACATATTAATAATATGAGTGAAACTGCTAGCATATTATAAATACTGTATTCATTATGCTTCATTTGTCAAAACTTCTATAAATCTGAAAATACAGTGATATTTTTATAATTGTAAAGTAGGAGGAGGAGGTGCTTAAATAGGGTGGCTGATGACGCTTGACTAAACTTCATAAAAAGTCAAAGGTTTGTATTGTCATTGTTTACATTATAATTTTATAAGCAGGCCTTGGGAGAGCTGAGTATATTTAAATAATGTGCTCCAGATGTTAAAACTCTTGCTAAAAACTTCCACTATGGTAGATGTAACTGAGTTAAGTACCAAAAAATTTACATTTATTTATAACTATTTTATACTGGGTATAGGAACAAGATCAAAAATATGAAGGATTTTACATTTAAGGACTATAACTAGTGGTATCAAGTAAAAAACTATACACAACAGTTTTTGAGGCTGTATAAGTAGGTGATTACGTGTATCACAGGAGCGCCAATTCTGAATCGTAACACAAAATGTAGGTGGGTGGAGCAAACTTTTGATTAGATCACAAAGTTACCCACAGTATAACGTATGACTGCAAATGGTCTGCCATTAATGTGTATTTCATGAATAAAAAATTGTCAACTTACATTCTTCAGCTGCTCCGTCGTTGAGGATGCTGTTCAAACGATTTATATCATCAAATTGAGCCACCAACGACAAAGTCATACCAGGACCCGAATCTGAATTTTCCGAACTCATCTTGTTTCAATTTCAAGTTCGATATACACAAGAATATGACAATTCAATTATTTTTTGATTATTTCACATTTCAGTTTGCATAGAACAGCAACAATTACTCGACCGCACAAAACTTGAAAATTAACGGCTTTCTACTTGAAATTGAAATGGCTGACAGATGAGGAATGCAAACAGATCGCGTTCGGAAACACGATTATGATATAATCTGTTTTGGAATTCAGAACGGATGATTTGTTTTATTTTATCTTTTTAAACATATAGGTTTCGATTAAAAGCTTTACATTTTCGTATGTGACAAATTTTATTGCCTGTTTATTGAAAGTACAAAATTAAAACACTCATAAATACCTCTTCCTAGGTCATAACTATGAACACTATAAAAGTTTATTAAAGTTTTCGAACGCTGATTACTGTATGTTGCCAGTATAAAAAATCTTTTAGTATCTTGGATCTTAATTTTACCATTAATAATATTGATATTGGTCCATTGCTTTGACTATTTTAATACCTACTTAAAGCCCCATTGTATTTATCTCATTTGAGTCGATTGGTAAGATATGGTACGATACACAGAAGTAGAATGTGCTACAGATTTGTATTTTTGACTAGAATAAGAATAAGAATAATACGAGGTACTCAACTTTATCCGATAGGATTGCCGCATTAATGCAATCATCCTAATCCTTTATAATTTTACTTCTTTTACTTTACCAATAGCCTTTGCCAAGTGGATTTGTTTTGTATAGTTAAACGTTCCAGGTGTATGTAACGATCACATATTACAAATGTTATACTGGGTACATTAGCATTATTGAATCCCTGACCTACAAAATAGTAACCTTAAAGGAAGGTTACTAGTTAGTAGGAACTTAGTTCTTCCTTTAAACTTAGCTTTCCTTGTGATTCTGTTTACGTGGGAAATCTTTATTCTGTAGATCATTTATTATAACGGGGTAAATTAATGTTTACTAGGGCAACTCTGAGTTTTTATTTCATTTTGACGTTGACACTTCTGTTCCGTTCATTGACAAATCGCGATGACGTTCCGTTGAGAGTGGTGGTTTGTTCGGGTGGGCCGCGCTCTTTGGCGAATATTTGTGAGATAATTATTATTTGCGATTAAACCGGCGCCCTAGCGACCGCCGGTAGCCATGGCGGACGAGGAGAATGGTGATGACGGTGGTGGTGAATATAAAGCGGGCCAGGCGTTCCGTTTGCGGGGCCGCAAAGGAGCGCTCAAAAAGAAGAATGTTTATCTGATAAAAGACCACAAGTTCATGCCGAGGTTCTTCAAGCAGCCTACGTTCTGTTCCCACTGCAAGGACTTTATATGGTGAGTGCATATTAAATTTACTGTGTAATTTCATAGCGGGTTATTAATAATGGGAAATTAAAAATACACGCATTGTTTACAATGAGGAGGCGCTCTGTATGGCTTAGCTTTTTTGGGTCGTGAAGCGATGATAACAAGCGGTTCAGCCTATGTTAACGATCACATTGTATGAGTTAAATATAGAATGTATGATTGTTATGGTGTCAGTGCAGTTACCTATTTGGTGCTGTAATGTTTGGGATGACAATGATAACATGTTTTCCTGTTGGTTTATTTATAAATAGCATGTTTCGATAATAATTAATGTGTGGTAAGGTTTATATGTCGTATATCAATCACTGTTTTAATACTATACTTCAGTTTCTATTTGTCATATTCAGTATTTTCGTAATAAGAATCTAATAAGTTTTTTTTTTTTATCGGTTTTTATTTGCTATAATTTCATTGCCTACTTGGTAATACAAACAAAATAATAATAATACTTGTACCAATTAATATAGCATATTAACTGCAATAGCTACCATATAAAAAAACACTAGATAAATTTTACAGTTGAACTTTGTTTAATATAACATGTTTATTATTCCCATCATATCCATGGCTAAACACATGAGCGGTCCTATTTCTATAGAATCATAAAAATTATATGATTTAAATACCCATAACATATCACAATTGCCATATTAATAATATTATTGTATTGCCATGTAAATTTACAAAAGAAAAATAAAATACAAGTTCATATTATGCCAGTTCATACTTATATAATATATATTTGCTATTATATGTTTTATCTTTGTATTACCATGGCAAATTGAAGTTGCTTGTGAATTTGAAATGCTTAATTTTATGTTTTAGATGTAAAGATTTTAATACTGGGAAATATATTTCTTACTTTTGAACTAGTAAAATATATGTACTTCAATTCCTTAATACTTATTTGCTTGTCAAAAAAGGTTTTCATCAATATCATTTAAAATATTGCTCTATTTATTTTACCCTGTATAATCTCACAGCAAAGCAAAAGCCTCACCCTGTGAATTCCAGATCTAACGTCTAGACTCTAGAGCCATCTAATATAAACTCTTTATTTAAAAAGGAAACTTGTACTTATACTGGAATCTGATATAGATTCTACTAGAAGAGCACAAGTTTCATCAGGGACAAAGAAATCAAAATAAGAACCAAATAAAGACTAAAAAAAAACAGAACTGACACTTAGTAGAAAGATTAATATGTAGGTAACTGACTCACTCTTCTAACATACACTTGAGACACATGTCTGTTCAAATATATGTAGTTGTTAACATTGACATAGCTATCATAACATTTTCACTATAAATATACAATGATACTGTATCTCCAGTTCTATTATTTTTACTCATGATCATATTATTTATACTGTGTGTTATGAATGAACTTTCAGTTACATTTGGATCATTCAAGTTTCATCAATAATTTAGGTTCAACATTCAATAAATAATGAAGTTCATAGAACTCAAGGCTAAGAAAATAGAGATATTTTGAAAAAAAAAATTTTCTCTACCTAATGGTTTGTAGTGTTATAGAATAGTAGTTATGTCCTTTGAAAATTAGTCAAATGAAAGGATAAATCTTTTGAATATATCACTTATATTGCTAATGTAGTTTTGTTTAATTCTGCCTGGTATATACATCAATGAAAATTTAAAAAGGGTGTGGCCTATTTCTGAATATGCAGATCAATAAATAATTAAATAGCACATATAAAAGCTATGTACGTCATTCTGCGTCAAAACGAAATATATGTACATATAAGCACTACCAAAATTTTGCAAAAATTACGTCTCAACACGACAGCGATTTCAAATTGGTTCCGAAATTTATCCGGCGCTAATAAACCCGCTACCCATTTTTTATGATGATAAAATAAAAACCCATGTCTCGATGCTGCTCGATGAAGCTCAAAATCGGTACACCTTGAGAGCCGGTCGAGGACTCGTGTTCTATCGGTAAAACTCGAAATTATTAAAAAGTAGTTCGGCGAAAATAATGAAATGAAATTATTTATTTTGCAATTAGGATTTTTCAATCACTTTTACACGTCTTTTTTAAACTAGATGGCGTCGGCATTTCCTATGACTATCCCTGAGAAGAAACGCCGAAACAAACTCAGGGGTAAGAAATAATAGACGTGTTTTCCATTTGGGTGGTTGACCTTTTCCAGAACCCAGAGCTTTCACGTAACGAGTGATAAGAATTACCCATTTGTCGAGTGGAAGACGGCCTTATTGCTGGATAGCGTAATCCAAAATATGTATTGAGTCTCTTTAACAGATATTTCGCCTCCTCGATATTTTCGCTTTAGATTTACAAAGTTTCTAATTCTCTCGTGTGCGTATAGGTGAATTTTTGATATAATTATTTAGTAAAATTTACACGTCGTGATTAATGCACTCGAGGAAAATTAGTCAATCGTAATAGGCATCACTGCAAGATGCGTTGCGCAGTTTCTGTAAATTTATGTACGATATGCATGGGCGTACCCAGCTTATGACCATAGAGATGGTGCAAATCGCCCCAAGAGGGCCCAAAAAGCCCAGGAGAGGTCGGTCAGGCCCAACGGAAGGCAGCTGCCGCCCTCCTGTTTACCTCGAAATTGGTACTCATCGGTACTCAACGCTATTCAACTTTAACACGGCAAAACTAATTGTTTCACTTTGAAGGCGAGAGAACATACCTAAATATACAGTAGGTATTGCAAAATGCTTCACGCATGAAGCATTTAAACATCGTATGTTTCATAATTGTAAATCTGACACCACCATTATACACGATTCGTTTCCTCATCACACTCTGTAATAACTACTAATATAAACAATTAAAGGAATCATACTTTAAATAACTATTGGGGTACCTATTAGTACTGAGTATTGTTCAAATTTAGCAATGTAATCTCACAACTGCAAATTCTGTGTGGTTTGGTATGAATTTATTGTCATGTTAATGCGCTTCGACCTTCCGTAATATCATACGAGAAACGAGACCTATTCATCTCTGGACAACTATTCCTCGTACCGTAATAAATAATAGGCATAATGAAAAGCAGAAGTCGTCAACTATTTTCGTTTTCCATAAAATGAAATGGCGAAGTTACGATCTATATTTGACCGACGCAGAGTATTTTAACAGGAAATTTTACTATGTCTGTATGAAACTCAATATAACAGAGACTGTAGTGGATTTATTGACTCTATTTTTATATCAGAATGTTTGTGGAAAATAGTTTGTTGCACAAACCGCACACAAGTGACAAGCTCTTGGCTCCAGAACTAAATTTATTGATTTTGTCTATTTAAATGTTATATTACTGGAATAATGTCACGACATTTGAGGACGTTTATTGGTTGAGTTTGAAATAAGGCCAGGGTGGTGATTTCAGTCGCGGCAACAGGTAAAGTTTTGTTTGTGTTTGAGATTAATGACTATACGAGTCATATCCAGGAATTACTGAAAAGTGCTTATAAATTAATGCTATAGGTATGTTTGCTATTGTCAAAAAATTTGATAGATGTCTAATTAGCATGATAGTGTAAAACATATACAGTGAGCTGTTGCGTAGTATGTGACGATGTTGACTTTAGCTAGAGGAAATTACTTTTTATCTCATAACTATGGATTATGAATTTATGGCACTCATCACGCCTTTTGCCAAGCATGTTCAGAAGATTCACGTCACTAGTTTTTTTTATATAGAAAAGGAAAACGATACAAAAAGAGAGAGGAAAAAAAAGGACAGTGTAGGTATCCCCCGGGATTCCCAAGCACCCCGTGCGTGGGTGCCATAAAACATACAAATCTCATATGCAAATATCCAACGCGAAACAAACATTTGTAAGACCATGCAAATATTGGTCCTGATGTGGGGAACGACATCGAATCGTAGTCGGCATGGCACAGATTGAAAATTACTTTCTTAGCATTTGAACCGTGCATAAACCAGCGTGACAAAAGTGCTAAACCAATTTTTCATGATTGAATTTCATGCTTCGTACGTGGAGTTTCGTGCCTGTTGTTCTATAGGAATGATTTCTCAGAAAAGTCAAATAGAGTTTTACGTTCGTGCCTTTTTGAAGGGCCTTGCTGAATTTTTTGATCTTGAGAAAATGAAACTAGTGGCCATGTAGTATTATCCGGAACGATGAATGTAAGTCGCTCATCCAGATGAAACGACGACCTAAAGAAAGCAATTGGGCAAACAATGAAAGGCGTGAAATTGGTTATTTTAGCGCACCTTGGAAGAGTCAGTGTGAAATGTGTTATGCTCGGTTGATTCAACATCAGCGTAGAATAATTTATAACCAATATCAAAGCGAATATAGTAATACGTGTTTCTCTTTGGTTTTATTTGTACATGTGTGCATTGAAAATCGCTACGCAATCAAATCCAGCTGATCTAATTAGACTCGGGTCTGTACTGTTGATTATAAATTAATGCGCATAAGGTAAAATAAGGGCGAAATGTAATTTATAATTGTAACGAACTCTGTCCCTTTCTGGCTAGTAATTAAACGTGTTGCGGTCTCTATTTTAATTAATTGCTTGTTCTTTGCTTTATTCTTGTGTTCTCTGAATTATTGCGTCTTAGGTTTTCTAATTAGTCAGTATTTATGTTTGGTTTTAAACGGGAATTGTCTAACTTGTTTGAAATATTTTGATACTGATAATTTCATCAAAATATCCTGTTGTATTATGCACACTGTAAACTGATGTCCTCGACAAATAAGGCTCTTTCAGCCGATACCGATACCAATAACGGTACCGATGTATCAGTGGTCGGATGTTAAGAAACGTCAATAACATTTACTAATAGACATTAGACATACATCAACAACTAAACTCGTTATTACAAGAAATATAAACAGTATTGCCTTTTTGGTTTGTTACTAATGATTCGTACAATTATTTCGATATTTGTTCATAAAAATTAATCATGTAACTGATAAGGAAGGATCCTATTGAAATTACAAAACTCTTTTTCAATTAATTGATTATGAAAACTTGTCATTATTTACGTTATTACATCATCAAATAAACGTAGCAAAGGCTATTGTTAAAATAACTATTGTTAGATTTTAGTCTACACTTCTTAATTAAAAGGCTTGTTGTATTCCTTATTAATGTTTCCAGGTTTTTGAAAACCTCTTGAACTACAATCCTCAAATCTCATAATCCCAGCCTAAACGAAGATCCTCTCGAAAATTATGAAATTCTCCAAGATCACTTTAATCGACGTCACAAATTCTCGAAACTTTCGCAGCTTTTATGAATATTTAAGCGAACGTCTATCAAAGAAGCGGAAGTAGTGTAGGTAGCAGCTGTCCGGGCTCCAGGCATTTTTGGTTGCCTTGATTTTCTACAGACAGGTTGATACTTGCAAATAGGAGGCAAACGCGCTGTCGGTTTGATGAAAATTATAGATCTTTTAAATATGTCATGAACCCCCGTCATGACTCCCCGTTTCTAAAAATGGTATGTTTCATGTTCAGCTATAATTTGTTTGACAGTCACTATGAAGATTTGTAGATGTAGATGACGCTCAAGGTGGTTTTTTTTAGACCTCCCAGTTCCTCTTAGCAAATTGGACCGTAGCAATAGAAAGAAGCTGTCAAACAACAAATTGCGTTGCATGAAAATCAAGGGTGGGTCTGGGATCCTATTCAACGTGCTTCGTATTCTAATGTATTCAGCAATCGATTTCGCTTTCAGATAGAAATATGAGGCTGTTTCCCATATAGCGCAGGCCGCTATATATTAAATGATTCGAGCTACTTCACGGTTCAGGGAGTACGTTAAATCGTCTGCCCCAATTAACTATGACAGGCGTGGATCGTTTGGCCAAGCCAGCATCCAACCGTTATTATAATTTCAGAATATAGAATGAAGTCTTCTTATTTTATTTTCGTTATATTGTTCTTTCGTGGGTTTTAGTATGTAAGTACCGCCCAGAGCGACGAGTACACTGTAATATTAAGAGAAAGGGAATTTATTTGTTTGACTTTCAAGGTTTTATTACCAACAGGTTGTTTAAGATTTATGTTATAGAGACGAACATTTAATTGTTTAGGTTCTGGTAGATGAAGTCCTATGGAGTTAGAGACTAGTAAGATAAAACAGCGTTGATTATTTATGATCTCCATTTTCCTAGCTTCAGTTATCCTGTCAGGGTTTCTTACTATTTCTCTTCTGCACTTCGTGCAGTTTTAAGTATGCATAATACAAATTGGAAGTGTTTGTGGAAAAAATAACGATTTATAGACTTCCAATCTTTTTCCCCTCATTTACCATTTAGTGTTTTATCGGTAATACTATCACGATTAGTCTACACGAAACCTTGCAACCTGAACCATTTATATTTTTATTATATTTTGGACCATTTGCTTCACTTGGAAAACTACGAATATTAACCATAATCATATAGGGGTTTTTATAAAAATCTGTTTAGATTCCGGGTTTTTACGAGCTCAAATTTATTGACGTCATCATCAAGAACAATAACTTCTAAGAATTTAAACTGAACTACATAAAATCACCAATCTAGGAACTACCGATACGCTAAAAGGACAAAAAAATTGCTGATTCATTACTGTGTCCTACGTATATTCTATTAAATGAACTTGCGGTTACAACGCTAACTGGGTACCTATACGATGCGTAATACAAATAAAAAATGTTTCGTGCACATGTAAAGACCTCACTCTGCTATTATGACGTCATTATACCTACGTACGAGTACTGGCTAGGTGTATTCAAATATGGAATGCAATTGTGATTTGTGACGATTGAATTCACTACTGCATGGTAACGTCAATATTCCGCGCATTCACATTATGGAATTATTATAAGAGTTTTTGCAGATCATGTTGCGTATGAAGTTTTTTTTTTTATATTCTTTGCAGTACAAGCAGAGATTAGATAAGAGTAATCGACTCATCTACTGAAATTGACGCCTTTAAGCCTGATTTAAATCGACACGGAAAGCTAATACTGGTTTTGATTATGTCCCACGACGTTACCCTTTCATTTCTTCAAACATGAGCAGCGCGAAAATTGTCCAGCTCTTGTGTTTCAATTTGTGTTGTAAATTCCAGACGTTACTGTAGGCACACAGTATTTTGCATAACATTTTTTCCACCTGTACTTGCACAAAGACGAAAGAATCACGAAGCTGACCTATTTCCTCTGTAAAAATACGTTTGCGCTGTGCTTACCAATTGAAATTTCCTGCACCAAGAGCGCTACAAATTGACCAATCAGGGCCAGATGACATGTTATCGAGCTGTTTAAACATGTACGATGAACTCACAAGATTCCGGTGGCGCATAGAGTTTGATTGCGTGTGATTACACCCAATCTAATCTTTGGAGTGACTAGCTTAACCTCAAGGGCGTACGGGCACAAGTTCTCTAGTAAACATTAGCGTTAAAAGCTAATTTATACGTTGGAAGCTTTGTTATTTTATGGGGTGTATGTGTAAAAAGTTTTTAGTAACGTCTTAGTGTTTCGATTTGGCTTCAAATTACTTCGGTACAGACTGGTGCTTTGATTACGTAAAAAATCTTTCAGCCATTACGGTGAATCCCGGATTCGCTCATATTTATATTTTTTTTAATAGAAAAAGGAGAAACAGCATGTTTACTAGCGACAGCAACTGTCAATCGAGGCGCGGAGCTTGCTTGGATCATAGAAAGACTTATATTAAACATTGATTTAGATATGTTTGAAAACTCACTAATAATTACTCTCTGAAATTGTTTAGCCAATTATCTAACCGAATTAAGTTCCATATCAAATAATGTGGTGAATAAACGTTAGCTGTAGATAAAACTTATCTCAGTATCTTTTACTGTTCTTTAGCAGTTTATTTGTTGGATCTTAGTAAGGCTATTAAAAGTATATCTCCAAGTATACGTGCTATGATTCGCAACAATTTCTTCAAGAGCCTCTCAACCGTCAACACAATGTTCTTAATTAGCTATATCTTTCACATTAATTATTGCTGCTGTGTGCCCCCGGGGATAATCTGCCTCATTCCACCTGTAATCTTCGTGTAAACAGGAAAATCCCTACATTTTCTCTAACGACGGACCATTAGCTAGTATATTTTTTTCTCGATAAGGGTCAGTTACTTCGGGAAACCCTCGCGAGTGCTTAATGGTGATTGGCTGAATCAGCACATTTTTAGCTACGTAGTCGCTTAGGTGCCTATCAATTTGGGACAAATTATTTTTTGATATATCATCTTTTATGAGGGAAAATATTTTATTGTTTTTTATAGTTTCTATTTTTGCTAACGTCAGTTGAACTAAATTAAAAATAGCGAGATATTTTGTTAGCTGACTTAGTAAGTGCGTGTCAATTTTGTTTTCCAAGCTTTATGTCCATTGTTCTTTAGGACTCACAACTTTTACTCCACTAATTTCGAGATACGAATTTATCTACTTGAAGTTTTGAAAGTTGGTAGTGTGTTTTCGAGCTAGCTATTCTTCCTGAAGATGTCTTAAAAGGGTCACAAGCAACATTATCCATTTATTGTGAAGATTTAGTACGTATGAAGGTTGTACAGGAAAGACGGCAGAGACTTCGTGTATTTAGTTTACATTCCAGAAATCTGTCGTATGAATGTTTGCGTACAGTTAACTTATTTTTCCTGGTATAAATATAGATGTTTGTTCAAAACCGGTAAAAAACATTGTACGAGAACATTGAAAGAGTTTCCCAAGTACCGCTGATTCCTACAGTATTTCGCAATATTTATTCCGTTCTATTTATAATTTCATATTTACATACGACATTGAAATAAACAAGAAAACTCCTTGCTACATTTTCAACTTTGCTGTTTTTGTTTTTGTGACGTAAGTATTTTTATACGTAGGTAAACAATTTGACTTTCATCACGTCACTTTATCAAAGTTTTGTCAACAAATCAGTATGTTTTCGCTGCACGGAAGTAATGTCTCCAAAGAGATTTATCTAGAGCGCAAAATAAATAACTTCAACAATCAAGAGATGTAATCAAAACAAACAAATTTATGATTCATTCCTTTTGTCGGTCAGTGTCACATTGAGAATGATTCTAAATTCAAAATCAAATACGCTCACGAAGACGTATTTTATCATCCATTGCTCTGTTCGTGTGAACAAAGTTTTTCAATGCAGTTTGTTATCTGGCAATGGATGACAAAGTCTGAATAATATTCGTACAATCCGTGTAGGAAACATTAAGCGTTTAATTGGGGGTTATTCAACTTTACACTATTGAAATAAGTTTGTTTACGATACAATCTGTTAGCACTTAATTATTTATTGCTGCATTTAAATAGGAATCTTGACACTTGAGTTTTTTGGCATGGAGAGCAATTTAATACAAAATATTTGAATTTCTCTAGTGATCTTATTAAATCTCTTTAGAAGATCTTTCTGTAGTATTTTTGTTCATAAGAATTTTACGGTGAACTTCCAGTCACGTTACTAGTTAAATTAACCAATTGCAGTCAAGTGCTCCACATAGGCTGCTCTTAACTTCCGCCATATCACTCGGTCCTACGCTTTCCGCATGTGCTCCATTTCAGCTACCTTCTACAGGTCAGTGTGACGGTATATCGGTATATACAATATATTAGGATATTTTAGAAATTCCTTGATAAAACTTTTTTGGAGAAGCCTTGCGCTTAAAACAACAACAACAAAAAAAAAAAAACAACTACAAACAACCGCTACAATGTCTTAAATTTAAATAGAAACACGATTTTTATTGTCTTCAAGTTGTTTCAGTTTATTAAGGAATTCCGATGTTAGCTCCAAAAGTCTATTAATTTTCAAAGCGATGAGTGAAGTAAATATGCAGAGCTTATCGCTCCGGAAATTAAGAGCTAACTGGCCATCGAATAACGTTGTATTCAAGAAGCGTTCCTAAATGATGTTTGGGGCTCCAGCCAGCAATCGTGTGTTATTTGAACCCTCAATTTTAGTAACAAAATTAACCTAAAGATATTTTGTGGTATTGGTAAAGTATAGGCAGCCTTTTCGCATAGGTGTAATAAAAGCAGTGTCGGATTTATCCATGCTGGTCATCAGGCTTCGGGGGGCACCGAAATCTATGTAACACATTTCTTCTTTATAGGCATGTAATGCTTCGCATCAGGTCGTATGGTTCCGGCACTCAATAAAAGGCGACTAGGAGTTGTGTGTCTCGATATTGCATGGTATCCTCTTCCTAAGAGTGGTATTTTTGGCAATATTCTCTCACTATCATTATTCAGAAACATTTACTGACAGTTATGATGAACTTCATGCATTTCTTCTTCCTCGTGCTATATAGGTAGTCAAATATTCGTGTGTCCAAAAAGCCTCTCATGCTTTGTATTGAACACTAGATGCTACTTATTTTTTGGCTTTAAACCTATTGCAGACCATTCCTTTCGGCTCTTTAATCCTTTCAAAAACAGTTTCTTGATCACAGGAGCAATTCTTGCTTCAGAAATTAAGTAAAAATAGCAGCTAGGAATCAGACAGTATTTGAACTACCATTAAGAGTTAAAGCCATTAATGGAGTCAACCAGCGAATCGAAATACCAGATCACATGTCATTTGTTAACAGCAACACGAGTATCGATGTCGGTTTGTTTGCGTGTTGATCGCTATAATGTGTCTTTCACGAGTTCTGCTTACAATCCATCACTGTCACAGTTAAATATTTGTCCAAATAAAACTTTGTACAAACGGCTCTCAACCTTATCGTTTGGGAGATAGGTAATATTTTTGGCTTTGGTTTGGATAGATTCTTATGAATGTTTTGTTAAGTCGTTGTTTAATAGGTGATTGTATTGGCATAAAGTGATTCGTCATAATATCTGTTGTGGCTTTTTGTTCTGAATTTACCTTCGGTTTTCCGTATGAGTTCATTATTATTAGTATAATACAAAAACACTATTTTGACACTATCGACATGATATTTAAAAGATATTTATTTTGACTTTTTATTGAAGATAGTGAACTGGCTTTATAATCGGTTAACATCATAGTTACTGAAAGAGTAATTTATTAAAAAAATCTAGAATTGGGGAATAACCCGTTACTAATTTCAAGGTAAAGAACAAAAGGTAACACAGAGTAACCAATGTTGTATATAGATAAAGCGTTATTTATTATAATAAGCGTGAAGTTATTGTGTATATATGTCTCGTTTCCACTTCTTTATGACGAAGATACCTTTAACATTTGAATTAACATAACATAATACAACATTTAAAACAGGTTTTTAATCGTAATTATATGAATAGTATAATCAGATACGAGTTTTTAAAAGTTCAAAGGTTGTACTTTTATACATTTTTTATTAAATAAAAGAAGTAATTCATTATCATGTTTACACTTCTACACCTTGTATATGCATAAATATTACATTACGTCCCAAGTAAGGAATAATGCTGTATTTTATCTGCGTTTTTATTTAAAAACAAATAATGTATGACTTTAAAAGAAATCTCGATATCGACTGTGTCCTTGATCTTCAAATTGTATACATAGGTATATATTAAAAATCCTAAGTTCTGGTTCTAATTTGTTTCGTGTTTTTACACTATAAACTTAGTTTACAATGAATCATTGCATATTGAATTTCTACATTCTACACTAATGAAACGGTTTAGAAATATGCGTTTCTATCCAACTCCGCTTTAACTTTATCTTAAGCTTTTAACCTTAATTACTAAAATATTAAATTGAAAAAACTGTACTACTTGGCGTTTTTAGGTAACTGTTTTTATATAAACAAACAAACAAATAAACAAACTTGTTGAATAAACATCATCATCATACATGGTAAACCCCCATTTTTCAACATTAAAAAGTAATATTCATAACGTCAAAGCTTTAACTATTTACTAAATTAGGTAGACAACTTTTGCCTCAAACTACTTTCATAAGTTCCGTGGGATGGTAAGCGGTTAATCTCTATGAATCCCAGGGGACGCTGCTAAGCACGCTAATGAACTGCCCTAGTAATTCGTACAATGATGTCGCTTTATCAAGACAACTAGTTCCGCTTAAGCGAGGAAACTTTACGAGATAGGAGGGGTTTTAAATAATAGCAGGAGAAATAGTGGTGTCCAGGTTTTAATATCAGCGCGTAATATGTTCTAATATCTTGAGGTGCAGAAAAAAGTAGCGGGCATTCGCGGTAGATTAGCTATGAAAAGCATTGAACAAGTCAAGACTTTGGTAGACGGTTCTCTGAATGCACCAAGTAACACGGATCACAAAGCTGGCCTGAACCCTAATTTGACGACCACTACCTCCGCTGCCTCGTCTGTAATTATAAAGAACATTAAAATATAAACCAAAAGCTGCATCTTAGATTAGATATTGAACTTGAATAGAAGCATTGCAAAAGTGATCTTCCAGTTGGCTAAATCTACGTAATATTACGTAACTACTACACATCTGGCAGTTGTTTTCACAGGTGCCATATATTACTTGCCATCATAATAGTTTGCGGAATTCCATTGATTACACAAACTGTCTTTGTTAGCTCGACCTTTGGCGTTACGTATGTAAACTGTGGTAATTGGCCGTTCGGGATTTTTGCGAAATTTTGAAGCTTTGTAAACTTTTAGGGCCCTATTGACTGGGTAATTTGGGATTATGACTGTTAATTTATTTTGGGATTAGATGAATGGAGTGCATCTGCTATTGTGGATTTACGGTGTAATGTTCAGATATTGCTAGTGTATTGGTTTCTGGATTTGGAATCGGAAGGTTATTATTTTCCTAAACGGTTTTAGATAAAGGTCTATTCTCGGTACAAAAGAAAAGCTTAATTACGCAGTTCGGTCTATTATGCGTATAATTTACCTTATTATTTCCACTTAATTTTATTATTTACCATATATATTGTCAATGTGCTGTGTAATTTGTGCAATAAGATAACACATGCAAGCCGTGAAAGTACAATATATTGTAAATATATTTAAGAGTAAGGAATACTCAAAACGAATTCAGGTAAAATAAGTTTGAGGAAGGCTAGGCCGGTAAGAATGGATTGTACAGAGGTGGAATACTAAATCCGCTAGTCTCAATTTGGGATTCTAAGAAACTTTGCAGAGCTTTAGTCCTTATACTTGGGAAAAAGATCCGCTTAAACCTAGGGTCGAGATAGTGTCAAATATTTCGAGAGATTTCTGGAAGCGATTTACCCTAGTCAGTGTTTTGGTTCGTCGATTTTGTAATATATTGGCAGTGTCAGAAAATTATTGATTTTTGTTAGAAAAAATAAAGTGTAATACCTACTTTGCCAGTTGAGATAACATTAGCCAAGCTGGCTAGCTAGTAAGAATTGCACCAATTATATCGTAACTCTGCAATCAATAGATTTTTTACATTTATATTGTAGTATTTTGTGATAACATTTTAAATTAAAGTTAATATATATATATATATATATAAATGCGCTTATAGCGCATTAATATAGCGTATTCGTTTCGTATTCATGAAGCAGTGGAAGGTTTCCAATAGTTTCAGTCTGAGTCAAATAATTTTTGGTGTGTTACGTAATTCAATTGCTACTTCGAAGAACGGCTTCAACGCCAAATTGATAATTGAATTTGTTCCTAAACGTCAAAATTGGCTCTATTAAATTCAAAAATAGAATGGTCGCCATCCCGAGTGAGGTGAAACAACATTTAGGCAAACAATTGTATCGTCTACCGGTAGATGGCGTTGAAACATAATATCATTACCGGTCGACAGCCGTCACTGGCGTCTTATCTCACAGTCGCTTTTGCCTTTATAATATCAGACGTCCCCCACGCTTCACTACCAAACAGAAGTAGAATAGTTGAATGAAAATGTATCTGCTCTGAGGAAAATGTTATGATCTTTTCCTTTGTTTTAGTCGAAACAACGCTATATTTATAATAAACTGTCTTTAACCGTTAATTTTGTAGCCGTCTAGACGGAATATTGTAACTTTGCAGGTGTATGTTAAACCTTTCCGGACCTTTCTCACCAACATTAATTGTCAAAATGACGAAAACATGAGTTTTTTTTTTTTTTTTTTTTTTATATTTTTTTTTTAAAGACGTTGCCCCACACTAGGATTTCTCCTGTGTCGTGGGTACAGTTTACAAACATACATGTCACATGCACATACAACCAGACCCGAAACAACTATCTGTAGATCATACAAATATTTGTTCCGTGCGGGGATCGAACCCGCGACACATAGCGCAGAAAGCTAATCGCTTAGCCACTGCGCCAACAGTGTCGTCATTTGTTTACGGATTTTGATAATTCATGCTACACCTGCTGCTGTTATTTTATGTGTCATTGTCGTAATCAGAGAAGAAAATATTATAGGTATTAATTTCGTCTGCTTTTTCTATCATCCTAATTGCATACCTTTGTCATAATAGCCAGCGATTTTTGTAACGGAAAATGTTTTAAATGGGACAAGTTAACTACCTAATTGGTCTCGCGGTCGCATGCGCTGTTGCTGAGGTACTGGCTTCAATTCCCAGGTCGGGCAGTGTTATTGGGCAAAGTATTTTTTGAAATTTTCAGTAGCCGTCCGGAGTTTGGAATTGTGCCCGCTCGATTGAAATGGCAATAGCCTCGCTCCCGACATCGGCGTAATGTGGGTGTGCAAAAAGTACACCTCTGCGAATCCTTCGGGAAATACAGGCGTGCTGCTATATTATTGGTTATGTTACATTACCATTTAGTCATAAACAGGTGTAATCTATCTATATAAATAAAAATCAATTGCCAAAAATGTATGTAAGCGCATAACGTCAGAACGGCTGCACCTATTTGGCTAATTCTTTTTTGTTGTCTTTGTAATTGTCAGGACAAGGTTTATATGAAAGAAAATATTGAAAATATTGTACGGAAAAGTAAAAATTTTGGGTTAAAAATTCTCCATATAAAAAGTGAGTGAGTGAGTGAGACAGAAGACAGTAGGAACTGTACAGTGGAGATTTGGTTTCATTTTCTTGATTAGTGCATCCGTACGAAGCCGGGGCGGGTAGCTAGTGTAGAATAGATACGAAAAAAAAATAATATCAAAATCCAGCAATAAAAGCTGCGTTTCCGTTTGTAATGCATAACTTTGTAACATTTTAGCGCCCACTGTGGGACTGAGACTACGCTGAATTGTACCGTCTATTGTAACCCCTCTATTGTTTTAATCTAAATAGGTACATTAAATACTCTTATATCGTGTTCACTGGCAGATGTTACTCGTTTTTCCCGATATTAAAAAGTATACAAGAAGGAACTTAGTTCATACATTGTGTAATGTTAGATGGTTTGATAATTTGCAGAAATATCGTATTTAATTGAAATATAGGGAATTAACTTCATCCATAACACACAGCAACTTTGTCTGTATAAATACTCGTATTTACAGTACTTCACATTCATAAAAAAAGCTATTCAAACTTCCACACAGTTAACATTTCTTTTTAATTACTGTATTTTTCGTTATGCAAACACAAATTTCATAAAAAGAAAGATTTACTAAATCGGCAGTCATTAACGTGAAAAAATGAATCGTAAATGTTGGAGTGCCATTACGAGGGGCTAATGAAGCGTGGACCTGGACCCTTTGTGACGTTCAAAAACGTACCAAAGAGAATAATTTACATTTTTATGATGAAGGTCAGGTGATTCTGAAAGCATTCACTCCGGCTCTTGTTTTGACGGAATTCGGAATCATGTGAGGTATATTACAGAGGCTTTGTCTCATAAAACTGTTTGTGTTGTTTTATGAAATAAGAACATAAGTCATACTACTATTATTAAAAAATATATGCCAGTTAAATGCAAAAACAAATGAGGCACCGACATTTATTTTTTCAAAATTTTATTATGTTTACGTTTGTGCTTTGAAAGCGATAAAAATCTATTTATTTACTGTAATATTTCTGTAATATGACGGCACGGTTGGCGCAGTGGTTGAGAGATCGACTGCTGAACTACATGCCGCGGGTTCGATTCCCGCACGGAACAAATATTTGTATGATCTTCAGATAGTTGTTTCTGGTCTGGGTTGTGACTGGGTTTGTGTATGTGAATACACACTGTGCCTCGGAAAGCACGTAAAGCCGTTGGTCCTACGCCTGATCTCTCTCCGGTCGTGTCGGATTGCCGTCCCATCGGACTATGAGAGTGAAGGAATAGAGAGAGCACCTGTGATTGCGCACAGACTTGTGCTCTATAATATCTCCTGCGTAGTTGGATAATCTCCGGTGAGATTGGCCGCCGTGACCGAAACCGATCAGGAGGACATTTCTGTAATAATAATGCTTCAAAAACTTACGCTGAAAATAGACGTTGTGTTGAGCTCTAAGTTTTCACATTCAGTCTTACCTACATTGATAGATAGATTCTTGTTTCTGAGATGACATTACGTACATGCATAAGTATTCCGATTTGTAATAAATGTTCGTGGTTGGAACAAAATAGGATTGTGCCTTAAAATAAAATATGCTTGGTTTGGATCGTGTAGCATTTTCTATATTCTAGTGAAACAATACGTACCTAAATAAAGCCACTCTTTAATCTTTTACTTCTACCTATTTCTCTTTTACTACTGGCCATTCCTCGGCTGAATAACCACGTAAACTTGTAGAGGAGCAGTGTGGTCGCTGCGAGTACGGAGCAAACACGAAGACATAGATACCTATGAATTTATATGGATGAATAATTCAGAAATTACGGCAAATAAGCTTTCGTCTGCAGATGTATTCTAGCATTTTATGCATGAAAGATTCTCAATTTTGATGAGTGGTTTATATAAAACACTGCTTTGAATGTAAAGCGGTCCGTAATATGTTTCGGATTAGGATTTTACCACTCTAAAATAAATTGAAGTAGACGGTGAAAAGTTTATGTTTAATATCGCCGAAGTCAACAAATAGGTAAGTGTCGTGATACCGGACCACAAATGCCTACGGAACAGCTCGACTTCTTCAAGAAGGTATAATTAATGTTGCTGTTGTACAAATATCCATGCTATCAAAAAGGAAAATACTACACTATCGTAGGAAGGCTCGTGAAATTCCGAATTTGTTTGTTTTATTGGAAGATACCGTTATAATAACTGATGTATTGGGGTCCGCATCTCTTGCTTAGTTCAGAAAAACAACCGAGCATCTAATACAATCTAGCACGTTTCTCAATTAATAAATTCAACCCATTACTGTCCCACTGCTGGGCAAGGGTCTCTTCTCAGAATGAGAAGGGGTAGACCTTAGTCCACCACGCTGGCCCGGTGCGGGTTGGCGGACTACACACACCGTCGAGAACTTCATGGAGCCCTCTCAGGTGTGCAGGTTTCCTCACGATGTTTTTCCTTCACCGTAAATGCAAGTGATAATCAAATTCTGATCCGCACATGATTCCGAAAAGTCAGAGGTGCGGGCCGGGTTTGAACGCGGACCCTCCTGCATGGAACGCAAGCTTTCAACCGCTAGGCTATCACTGCTTCTTTCGTTTCTCAATTAGAATACCCATATTTTAAACTAACAGCTGAAATAAATAATTCATAGGTGTTATTTTATATTCTTACAAATACATTCAGAGAGCATTAGCGCGTAGTGGATACATATTTAATGAGGGCCCGCGGTTTGATGTTTGTTTTATAATATTATAAATCTTTGGCTGCTATCCCCTCAGTGGACATTAATATAGTTATAATTCTGGCATACCATTAGGAAAGAATACGTAAATGAGAAATTATATTCTTTTGCTAACACAGTTACTATAATTTATTGCGAGTTGGGAAAGCAAACTTAGTTTTGCAACAAATAAGAAAAGTATTTACAATGAAACTCGAAAATTTAGACTCCTTTAAGGAAAATATTAATGTTCTTCTTTTTTTCGATGATACTACCTAAATACTTATGGTTCTTTTTCATTATAACGTGATTGATGATCTAGGTCCTGCAGACTAAAGCTTTGCTATTGTTTTAATATTAATAGAATACAGAAAACAATTTCATATCAGTCAGTGTTGTGAAGTCTTTCGTATCATATGTGATTATGGAGATTGATTCCTGATGAGTTTCATAGTTTCATATTTCCTATTTCCTATTTAAGGTATTAAAGAAAAAATACTACGGATAAAAAATCAGTGAAAGCCTAGAGGTTAAATACTTGTTTTCCATGCAGTAAGGTTCTGCCCGCACTTCTGACTTTTCGGGATCAGGTGCGGATCAGAATTTGATTATCACTTGCGTTTACGGTGAAGGATAACATCGTGAGGAAACATGCACACCTGAGAGGGTTGCATAAAGTTCTCGATGATATGTGTAGTCCTCCAGCCCATACCTGGCCAGTGTGGTGGACTAAGGCCTAACCCTTCTCATTCAGAGAAGAGACATTACCTGGCATTGCGTAATGGGTTGAATTTATTTTATGGAGAACTGGCGACTCGTCCTGGCTTCGCACGGGTAGCAGTGCATGAACGCCTTCATTTTTTTTCTGTCGTAGTGTCGTATCAGCCTGTTGCGTTGAGCATTTAGGCGGCGCACGCCAGTAAAGCTCCCAATCGGCATGATTTTTTCCGACATATTCAATAATCAGCGTCATATTTCAGCCAATTTACACAAAACTATAGTGAATTATACACTTAAACCTTCCTCATGAATCACTATGTCTATTGGTGAAAACCGCATGAAAATCCGTTCAGTAGTTTTTGAGTTTATCGCGCACAAACAGACGGACATTGTTTTAGAATATGTAGTGATTCATGTTATTGAAAAGACGCACAAAAAGAACAAAAATGCAATTGATTCTGGCGGCTAATGATAATAGAAGATATAAGAGAAAATATTCACTTGGCACTAAAAAACGGATTCTATCAACTCTCAATGTGGCGAGGGAGGCTGAACGCAGTAGTTGTTTCATAATATAATACATGTATCTCCAACGTTGTGCGGGATATTCGAATCTGGGGCGTTTGGTTAATGGGTTTTTAAGTGAGGCGGGGCAGGTTGTCTGTAACCTTGATGCCACAGTACGATTTCTTGTTTACCCCGATGACTGTGTTGTTTTCGTGTATTATTAGATTATAGTTCGGTTCAGGTTTGTGCTTTGTTTCGATGACTTCAATGATTATTTTTTACCGTTTCTAGATCGATAGTGGTAACTTTTGCACTGTATTTTGTGTAATTTAAACTGTAAACAAACTAAATTACTTGTTTGCAAAAGACTTTTGATGTCGTTATCCATGAAAATATAGCAAATTAGTGTGAAATTCATCGCAACCTTTAAACACAGACACGGGTTGACAAATAAAACTTATCTGCAATGGAACATGCAAAGTGGATGCGGGTGTCTTGTTCGTGAGGACCGTTATGAGCAGACATACGACACCAAGTTCCTCCAAATAATTCAATTTTGATATTATACCTACATTTTTATATATACGAATTCTTCTGTAATCATTCTCTTTCTTGTATGTCATGTAATGTAATATTGCATTGTAAGAGTATTTTTTTATTTTATTTTGTTATTATAAATTGCTACATGTTCTTTAAAATAACTTCAACTCATTGTAAACCAATGTTTTGAAAAGAGTATCCATGGAGTTTCTTGCTATTTCTTGCCTTCTCTTCTTCATAGGACCCACCCACTTTGGAACCGCGCGCCTAGATTCATAACGTTTTATAAGTGCCGGCAAAGGCCCATTTGAAATAAAAAACTTTGTCTTTGACTTTGATTCAACTTTAGATTTTATAAATTTTTTATTCTAATTTACGTAATCTGGTTTGGCATTTGCTTTTTTAGTCCTAAGTTATTTAAAGCAGAAGACAGTTTGAATACCTCTTAACCTCTTCAAACTGATCCGCCAGTCAGCCTCAAAAAGATATATGCACGTAGCGAAGTTTAAACGCTTATTCTTGGAAAGGTTTTGGTTAAAATCATAAAATTTAAATTACCTTGTATTTTTATGTATGTGCAGACACTATGTATGAAATTGGTCAAGATTTCAATCACTATTTCCTCTAAAACGCGCTTTTGAATTTCGCTACGTGTATACATCTTTTTGAGGCTGACTGTACATAACTAGATACTATTATTATAGAGACTGAAATAAACAAAAATAATATAGGTACCTATCTATGCTCATCTACTGCAGACATTTTCTTACAGTCACATGACTCTGGATAAGACTGGAAATTCACCTTTGGGTCATGCTCACCCTTAAGTTAATGTTAAACATACGTTTGGGTCTTAAACGTCTTCTTACATTGCGGTTTAACCCCCAAGTAGCCTAGTACTAGGTCTTATATCCGTACAGTCACCCCTTCCGGGAAGTGCTATTGGGCATGACACCGTGGTGGGCTTCGGTGCGGTCTTCTAAGAGTTCCCGAAGTCCACCACATGGTGTCGAGGCGGACCACCATGGTGAGTTTGGCCGGTAGGAGTCCGGCACACCCCTCCGCCCCCCCAGGCGGAGGATAGCCAACGATGGGTTCTCACCACGCAAATCAAAAAAAAAGAACGACAAAATAGGTCTTATATCCGCAGTAAATCAGTAGACTGCAGGTAAGGTATACGGTAAGGCATTGGACGTTTCACTCTAAGCTAACCAATTACCTACAAATCCCGTCTTCGTATATCATGATCCTTAACGAAGCATAAGTTCATTATATCTGCACAAACAATTAAATACTAATGAGAAAGCTAACCCTCAATTTCACATAAATGTTATAACAAAACGCTTTTGTTCCGCTAATGAAAACCCGCCGTGCTCCGATGTTGCTTTCGTGGTAATTACGTATGTTTCCACTCGTAATAACATACAGAAAGCTGACGATTTGTGTGATATTTTGTATTATTATATTGTTTGTTTTTTTACAGGTAAGTTGATTTTACTGTTGGTGCGTGGTGGAGCGGTGTTTACCCGCGTAAGTTTTAATTTTAATTTCAAAGCCTGAGGCGTTATTAAATGAAATATTACTTTTTCTTAAACGTGATTGGATGCCATAATTAATGTAATGAAATTATAGTACTTTGGTTACTCCAAAGTTCCAAAGTACACGCAAATGATAGATATTGTATAATTATTATTCGCTCACGTGATTCCGGAATACAATATTTATTTATTATAAATATGTATTGTATTGTATCATCATCATCAGCCAGAAGACGTCCGCTGCTGAACGAAGGCCTCCCCCTTAGACCACCACATCGAACGACTTTCCGCCACTTGCATCCATCGGTTGTATTGTATACTCTGTCTCATCGCTTATTCACAGCAACAACATTTTTCTTAAAAACATATATCATAATCAGTGCGATTTAAACTTCCGCGTTGTTAAGTTTAAGATGAGGATAATAATTTGCTTAATTACGTTAAGATTTTTCCAACAACCACTGACTCATATACCTACTTAACATACACGGAAAATACAATACCTCTTTAGCCGAACACGAAATATGTTGAACAGTCAAAAAAATGCTGTGAACATAACTAAATAATTCACATACAATAGTACTCTAATATACTGAACACGCGACAAACAGTAAAACAATTATCGTGGCACTAATTAACACATATTTGACTGTGTACTAACTTATTAGTGGCACTATTAGTGGCAACGTGTTTAATGCCTTTATTGTGTTATCTTGTGCCACGAAATTGAGTTAGCTGTATGTGTATATTAATGGAGAAATGTCAAAATGCGACAAGTCAATTTTAGAAGGAAAAATTGAAGTAAAGAGGAAGGGGAAGACTTAGACGAAGCTTTGCACAACAAGTAAAGGAGAAAGTAGGGGTAGAGTCGTATCAAGAGGTCAAAATGAAGGCAGAAAATACAGAGCAGTGGCGATCGCTCCACCGACAAGAGCTAAGCTCTTAAATTGAAGAAGAAGTCAAAATGTGTCTCCTGGAAACCAGGTGTCAATATGGCCTAGGTGATGATTGGATACTAAATATGAAGAGGTGTCATAACCGTCATAATATGGAGAAGCTGTTTAAGTACTACGAACATAACTGAAAAATGTTACATTTAGTGACAGTCCGTGCATTTGACACTATAAATATTATTACATATATTGTAGTTATTTTATGTCCCAAATTCGAAAAAAGGATGTGTTTATTTTGTATCTAATTTCATGACGGATGAGGTAACCGTAACGACCTACTTTTCGTGATCAGGTATTATTGATACTTTACCTAGTAGGGTGATACTCACATCACTATACCAATTACTTCAATAAAAATAGTAATTGACAAAGTTCTTATTTTAGTTAGTAGTTGTTAGTAGTAGCACAAAAGAACGCGCGCTCTAAATTGGGAGGCCGAGACCAAACGATTCATTCAGGGTCGTTCGTAATTTAATGAATGACAAGTCCACTCATGGCTTGCCCATCTCTACTGTTTGACACATGTCAAAAACGACACAAAACACGACATCTGAGTGACGTCAGAATCATAGCCGATATTAAGGCAATCTTTCATCTTATTACTCACACGTCATCTGAGGGAAAAAATATTCCGATATATTTTTTAGTCAGCAAAAAATACGAAGGTGTGAAACCAAAATGAACTGTGACCCAAAAACATACGGCATAAAATCCTTTATTGCGCAACAAGTCATTAACGAACCCTTGATTAGTCAGTGAAAGTTCGTCCTTGCCTGTTTTGTGCTTTTGTAAGCTTCATAATTAGCCGCTGCTGAGCTATTTTGAGACTTAGCAGTGGGATGTTGGGTTGAAAATCGAGGGGCGGTTGGTGGCTTACGTAAAATGTACTGTTGGTCCGCTATACAGGTGAAATCTCAGCGAAAATTTAATGTAACAGCTGAATTTCGTGTAGGACGTGATCCTTTACGCTTTGAATAGAATTTGTAAATAGCAGAAGGTTTAATCAGCGGTATAAAGTGTTAGTATCTGTGTAGGATACTGTAATTAAGTAGGTGGCGGTTTTGTTACGTACCTTTTTAGTTTCATTCTTGTTATTTTCTCCAATGATACTGCAAATGTTTTAAATTCATTAACCCTTCTTTTGTAGCATCATTTTTAGATCCAGAAGCTTAGTTAGCTTTTTTATGGCTGTTTTAATACCGTTGCCCGACGCTAGGAATGTTTTTGTATTGTGGGTGTGTTTATAAACACAAATACCTATTCACATAATTGACAGTCTCGAGGTACAATGCCAACTTTTTAAAATTTCATTATGAGCAAATCAGTAAGGTAATCTTGATGAGGTAACAAACAGAAAGACATAGCTACTTTCGCATTCATAATTGTGGAATTTTTATAAAAAAAAACATATTCTAAATATAGCATCACAAAGACTTTGAAACTGCATTCAGTATTTCCATTATTCCTTTTTCGTTTCATTAAAAGAATGCGAAAATAGAAGCCGTTGCTGATAAACATCAGCATAATGAAGCCTTTAAATCCACAGAATAAATAATAAACATAGCCAAAGCAAACAAAAGATACAGACTGATGCAGTTAACCTATGTTTACTGCTTTGTACATAACTATATAGGGTACTGTATGCACTTGAAATTTTCTAAGGAAATTATAGATGCACTTGAGTAATATCTAATGAATGGACATAATTAAAAACTATATTTACTTACCGTTAGCCTGTCAAATCCCACTGCTGGACAAAGACCTCCCCCTTGATTTCCAGACCGTTCTGTTCTGTGCCAAAGATGTCCAGTCTTTTCAAAATATGTCCAGTTCGTCCCGCCATCTCAAAACACTATATTTTTGTAACAATATTTATAAATTCATCATGGCTCTTTAGAACTTCATCTATACACAGTACATAAAAAACATTATTTGGCTAATAACTATGTACATATTGTTTTGACGCCCATTTTCGTTAAACTATCATGGATATTGATATCTTCATGAGTACCTACTAGACAAACATAGGTAAATATGCAATGTATAGGGTCATGTCCTAACAATAACATCGTAAAAATCGTTTATTCCCGTTCAACTCACACAACGAGCTCCAAAAATTGAAACTCAAATGAATTCAATTAACTCCGGGATTCACATGGAAAAAACCTTGCAAACATTTTAATTGACCTACGCAACAAACTGTTGTTCAAGGTAATGAATTCTTCTAGACTGTGACGCGATCATTATGAATTATTGTGTAACCATTTCCATGGAACGCGGAAGTTGCGGTTCGTGTCCTGCTGGGATACCAAACATATTACGTCGTTGATTCTAGAAATTAAGATAAATGTAAGACATTTTATTATTTTTCACTTTACAGTTATAAAGCTTTTGAACGTCGTCCGCGTGGCCGAAATTATTAAATTATAGACTATAGTCCTCGGGTATAATGTAGCTATCTATCAGTGAAAGATTTTCAGAATCGTTTCATTAGTTCCGGAGATTACTCCCTATATACAAACTAACCAATTTTACCGCTTTATAATATTAGTATAGATGTATGATTTTTGTTGAGTAGTTTGCCTCAGTAGACTGTACTTGTATCATGAAGGAATTTAAACCTAAACAAAAAGTAACAGAATGCTAGCGTGTGCCGAACTATTTCGATTACTGCATCCATAAAGTTAACAAGCTCACATCGCGCATTGGTCTGATACACATATCTCATCGAATAGCTTAAAGTCAACAAGTCAATACCTTCAAGAAAAGAGCGTACTCCTTTTTAAAAGGCCGGCAACGCACTTGTGACTCCTCCGGTGTTGCGGGTGTCCATGGGCGACGTTAATCGCTTACCATCAGGCGATCCGTCTGCTCGTTTGCCGCCTATGACATAAAAAAAAAAAAAAAAAAAAAAAACACGCACACACACATGCTCACTTGAAGCTTTAACCTGAAGTTACACAATATTAGCGCCTGCCGCATCAGTTTGATTATTGCATCCATCAAGTTAACACGCTCGCATCGCTCTGATACGATGATCTAATTTCCTACAAACTTGGATTGAGAGTTTCGATCGAATATGCATTAGTCTGGTGTTAATACAGCTGGTCATGTTACGGGGACATTACGGACGCGGAATTAGAATTTGTTTCGATTTATATTTTCAGTTAAAACATAGGTACATAACATAGTATCACACCTGTATTCCCTGGAGAGTTAGGGTTGAACTACATCTGGCCGCACCGAATCGCACTTTCTTGTACTTCTATCCATTTCTGTCACTTAGAACCGTCATTTACTAGAGCGAGAAAGAGAGCGGGAGTGCGACCGCACGCGGCGGAATCGACGAGGCGCTCGGCAACACGGAACGGAGCGGAAGGGAGGCGGCAGCATGCTGCAGCATAATGTAGCTCAGGCGGAACAAATGCGATTCCATGCTGCCAGATGTGGTTCAACCCTTAGACTCACTTGTAGTGCACACTCAAATTTCGCAGATGCCATTATTGAGTCCACTGTAATAGGGGGCGAGTCTATTACCATTCAGCATAAATCTATGTTATTTATTTTAGTGGGATACTAAAAGTATTCATTCAAATCGTTTTTCCATTAGAAGCTTGTAAATTATACATAAACAAATCCGACAAGCATTAAACTTGTGTCTACGGAGGTTTATCGTTGAATTTCCCATCCAATCCAGTTCTCAATAATTAAATGGGATGGCTTGAGACGTGGGGCATTGGATGAACATGCATTATTGCGAAGTTGCAAATACTATCCGGGGATTACTTGAATTGTTGCCTAACTTGAAAGACGCCTAAGTCCAGCAGGTGACTGCAATATGCTGATTGATTAATTTATTGCAATGAAAAGGTGTTTTTATGAGTCTGAATATAATTGAGACATTCACAATGAGTGACCGATCACGATTCCAAACGTGTAAAAAATTTTTCTAACGTTTTGTCAATATCGTTCCTCATACAAAAAAAAATAAACACTTTTATATTATATTTTTCTGCAATATATATGCGACTCGGATCCGTTGAGGCTAGACAACTTTACGGTAATATATACGTATGTGGACTTGCATTTGTGCGCATTGCACGTATTGTTGTTTAACTTAAGTATGTACAATAAATATAATAAACGAGATATTCCAGAATACCTTTTCTATTGTACATACAGACTTGGTTCTATGACATGTTCCATAGTAATCTATTTACCTACTGTGTACACCTTCTGCGGAGCTGCACCTACGTACGTGCGCGATGCAGGAGGGGTTGTAATGAAAAAAATCGTATACGGACTGTCACACTGCTTTCAGTGTTTTGGAACACGTTTTTCGCGCACGCTTGCACGGTTAATTGCGCCTGTGTGTACGTCTACCTACGTGACGTATTATTTGATGCTCACCTTCTGTGCTGCTACCATAGCTTCTCAGTATCTCGTAGGTAATATATTGTAAATGTTGACAACACTCATCATAATATGCCTAGTCTTTTCCCAACTACATTGCGGTCGGCCCCTGTTTGACCACACTGAATATCAATGTTTTATACGATGCGACTGCGTAAAGTATCGTAAGGTCGTGTGTTTTATTATTCGCGCGCCACTACTGCCTCGAACCTTAATCCTCGGCGATATAATTTAATCCTTCATTAAATTTCGTAAAATATTATATAATTTAATAGAAGATAATTTCATAAAACATTGTAATAACTATTCATTGAGTTTCATTGACACTGTTATCTTATACGGCGTCCTCTTTTTAAACCGAAATGTCCTGGCATTTCCACTTTCAAATCCTGGTTTTCAGAATGTGGGGATGGCAACTCTAGTGTAGCCATATAGGCTGTGTATATTTTATTGATGTTCGTCATTAAAAAATATTTTACAAGAGATGCTTGCTGTTTTACTTCGTCTCGCCACAAAGATCCATCCCTATTAATACAGCATCCCAACATAACAGTACTAACTAATTGAAACGCTCACAAAGTATCTCTACTTCGCAACAGAATAAAGTTAAGCTGCTTAAGTTCTTCGCCGATCCAATTCCACGGTTCATAATGTAAGATTTAATATTAAGTTATGTCTCTAGTAATACGCTTCGTTTGCGACTTAAAGAAATCCTGCTGGTCCCAACTTTTAATTAGAGGAATCTCCTGAGATTGAAAAGCTAGCGGGATGGGAAAGATGACGGTACTTGTACCGTGATGTTTTATGAAATATGATGGTTGGTTTATCTTCTAGTTTGAAATAAGAACTTTATTCACCACTATTTTTCTAGTGTTTCTCCGTCTTTTGTATGTCTAGGTGACAGACATTCTACTTTTTGTTGGAGTTCAGACGGCAGGAATCTTCAAGGCGAATGTAAATAGGCATTATTTGAGCTTGTGTGATCCATCCTCGGCAGCATTGTCACACACACACTGTCGCACATTGTCAAGTGTTGCCAAACGTAGGTACTCAAATTAGAAGTAAAATAAAACACTAATGCATCAAAAGTACAAAATGCCAGGACCTAGGATGAATATGAATACCTAATACAGTAATTCACGCTTGTAATTCCCGAAGGGTTAGGCAGAGGTGTACTATTATTGATGGTAATTATTGAGTCGGGAGCTATTGCCGCCTACCGGTCGCAATTCCAATTTTGTATTGCTAATGAGAATATCCATACAGAAAATCGCAATAACACTTTGCCCGACCCGGGAATCAAACGCACTTGAAACCAATAGTCCAATGAAGTGCATCAACAATGCGGTTCATATTTAAAGTACAGTCACACAACAGAAGTAATATCAACCAAATCACAAACAGCGGCAATATTGTAGTTTCGAATATCAAATACGACACGATGGTATCGAAGCGAAATCGGATTTCTCTCAAATGTTATTAGGTAGCGTAGGTACAGGATTTGGTACAGTTCTGCCAGTTGTATCGGCGAACGTGCTTCAAATGTCCTTTATTCAAAAACATATTGAAACTATACGTCTCGTAGTACTTTTCTTCGAATGGTGACACATATTTCGGTGTTTTATTGGTGAATATTGACATTCAACGAAAATAAATTAGGTTATTGCGGAAATTGACAAGTTCGGTAGAATCTACAGGGTGCTGTCACAAAATAAATAGGTACAGAAGACTGGCTTCATACAACGAGCGATATTAGGCGCATGCACACAGACGGTTACGTACGGCGATGTCAAACGAATGTCGGTTGCGTCGCGCCCGCGCTTTGGCGTAGACGGGTGTAACACTGGAACGCATATTCGGATCATGATGCGTATAACGTGCGAACGAGGTATGATGACAACAATCGTCGAGCTTCGGCCCGCCAGGCCAACCACCTTGCCTGGTCGGAGGATCGTGCCTTGTCAATGGAGAAACATCATATCTCGTTTCCCCATAGTGGTGACCCCAACGTAATGGGGGGGGGGGGGGGGGAAATCTAGCGACAACTACTCACAACATGGCAAAAAGTAAAGCGCCATCTACCGGAGTGAAGCTACAACAACAAACCCTGAATAGCACTATGAGAGTTTACCACGATTTTAACACATACGAATGTCCGACATAAATCGTTGGGCTTCGGTCCGCCAGGCTAACCACCTTGCCTAATCGGAGGATCCTCCCTTTTCAATGGAGGAATACCAAACCTCGTTCCCCCATAATGCGGGGCTGCGATTTTAGTGTTGCTAGTAAGTACGAGTTGTAGTACGGAGATCTCGCTCTGTCGAACGCAGACGGGCAGCCTAATTACGTAAAAACAGCGACAGCAACGTGACAAACAGCGACAGCAACGTGACAGCAGGCTCACTGTCAGTCAATACATATATGATACAAAAATGATGTTTGACAGTGGCTATCGCGAGATGTAAACCTGTCGCAAACTGATTGCTACATTAGGCTGCGGAGCGGGATGCGTTCCAGTGTGATATCCGCCATGGGTACGTACGCGTCTGTGTGCATGCCTTTTCGCACGATATAGGAAACCGGCCTTCTGTACCTATTTATTTTGTGGTGTCTCAGGTTGGCGTTAAAACGAACGATTGCTAGTTTTCAATAAATGCTATTTCCGTCAGTAGTATTTTAATCATAACACAAGTTGTTATGATTTATTAAGAAAACACTGCCTTCATACAAATCAGTAAGAATTCACTCTCAATGATGTATTTATACAGTATTTGATATACCAAGTCCTTTTGTATTCCAGACGCAAAAATATTACAATATTTTTTGTGGACATGGAAATGAGGTATAGATGTTTTTCTTATATCTTAGCAAAAAACATAACATGATAAATGTTGAGTTATTTTGTAGTTCTTTCTTTTTAGATAAAATTGACCGTGGTATTAGTATTCACACGGAATTTTATCGATTTCGTAGAACCCTGATACTCCACTCATTCGCAATGTATGAACAGCATTCGCAAAATTCCGTGAAATGCAAAAGGCTTTAGTCTACTCGCAAGTGCGGTTGCCGAACGATAGGTTTTAATCATAGTTCGGGCAGAGTTACTTGTTAGAAAATTCTCTAATTGAAAATTCTTGAACCCGGCTAACGTTTGTTTATAAAGTCTTCGACGAAACGTGGTAAGGTTAAACTTCTGCCTAACCCGTCGAGCAATACACGCGTGATGTTATTTAGAATGGCACGGGAATCCTTTACAACAGCCACAGGTATCAAACGAATCAATAGAGCCTACACAAGAAAATGTTTCATTCAAGCGGCGTTATATCATAAACTAGAGATGCGATTGAAAACCTTTGTTCTTATTGTTTATTGAGTATTGTTACGACTTGTTTATATCAGTTTATAGCACAGTAAATAAAGCTAGTGACATCATTTATTATAAGTAATATATCGTAATGGTGATAGAAGAACTGAGAAAGTTGTTCATGTGGAATGTGTATGTTGTAAAATGTTTGAAAGCTTTGAGGTAATGGATGTTTCAACTAAACAAATGAATTAGTATTGATCACATTAGCTGAAATTCCTAGCATGCAGCATTCCTATGTGGGAATCGGCTTTCAATCTAACGTGGTAGATTGAAGTGTCAGTGTGTCATTGAATTTTGGGTTCGATATTCTCAGAAGCAGTCCGGAGTCTGGATTTAATATTGTACCCGGCAAATTGCATCAGGCGGCTGTCGTATACTTACCCAAATTTGGCTGATGTGATGTTATAAAGTCCCATGTAGTGGGGCTGTTAGACGAGACTTTACAACAGCATCGTCGAAGTTTGGGTATGTATACGTTACGTACCTTTGCCTACTCATTTGGGGAATACAAACGTGATGCTATGTTATGTATTTAAAGAAGTGCAAACCTATTGCAGCGCAATACATGTTCGAGTACCTATCTACAAACATACATCAATAAATATGATGGACTACGTTCCCCATATTAATGGCACCACACATTGTGTAGTTATTCATATGTATGTGCACACATCGCAATGCATGCCAAACATATTATCGTCATTAAGGTACATATGCCACGAAATGCAGTTGGTGCCGTCCGTTACGAATTCATCATTTATGGCTTTGGAAGCAATTTCAACGTGCTAGCTGAATATTCGTCGTTGAGGAGTGAGATTATCTTTAGAGCGAAATCGCATGTAGGATCGTATCCTGCGTAGTTTCCTAAGGATCAAAGTGAATTAAGTTTAACGTTGCAATGTTGCAATTATCTGCGCTCGCGGCTCTGTATATATTGTCTTACGTTAAATTTGCCGATTTTGCGTCGTTTTTCGTGCTCTTGCTGCAGTCAATCCAACATTAAATAACATTTATTTTATGCGGCTCTAGACAAATGTATTTCAATTTCGGCTAGTGAGAACACCCTCTATCAGATGATCGAGATTTTATCGACTAGAATAGAGTTTTATCATGGTCCTGTCAGCGTCAGATATACTGTTACAGTTAAGGTGTCTAAATAGGGCGAAACATCTCAAGACTGCATTATGTTCCATTCACCAAATGTATAAAAATATAATTAATAGAACTAACTAAATATAACTAAGTATTATTTATTGTACACCAAAGGAAATAGTACAAAATATGAAAATTATTCCGCATACGAAATTTTTGGTTGTACTTCTAAGAGGTAAACACAATTTAACAGACAGTTCTAGAACAGTGAGCAGCAATGCGAATCAAAATGCAAAAATAATCTATACATATAAATAAAATTGGAGTGTCTGTTTGTAATATTGAAATAACCGTTTTTTACTAAATGCATATGAATAAATTACGGTACATACACCAAAATAACATTTTTTACAATTTTTGTCTGTCTGTCTGTCTTTCTGTCTGTCTGTTTGTATAGGCTAATCTCTGAAATGGCTGGACCGATTTTGACGGGACTTTTATTGGCACGTAGCTGATGTAATAAGGAGTAACTTAGGCTACTTTTATTTTAGAAAAAATCTTTTATTTTAGAAAATAATAAGGTTAAGTGCATTTGGTCTCACTAAAAAATACATTGTTAAGTTTCGACATCCACGCGAACGAAGTCGCGGGCACAGCTAGTAACAAATAAATCTTTAAACATATATTTTTCGGGGCACTAACCTTACTTAGTTACAAGTTCCATTCAGTAAGGAGCAGAGATCGTGTTTTAAGGATCGTTAATTCTTTTAAAGTTTAAATGGAAAGTTCTAGGTACCGATTAATTTTCAAGAAAACTTCGCAACAGATCCGAACGCAGGGTAACTTTGATCGCGGTTCTTTTTTAAATTTGAACAAAAGATCCAGACCGTCGAAGTTAATCGATATTGTTGAGATTAACAAATATTTTTCTAGAAAAACAGAACTTTTTTCTTTGAAAAATCGTGAGATGAGGAATTGTAAATTAAAAGAAATGTTTGAAGCAGTCTTTACTAGCTTTTTCCCGCGGCTTTATCTCGCGTTAATTTAGAATTTGGCAATCAATTCGGGTTACTTGCGAAAGACACGTGGCACCATCTATTATCATAAGAACGTTATTGTCGTTTTCATCGGGAAAAGTACTTTTTTCGGGATGAAAGGTACCCTATGTCCGTTTCTGTACACCTGCCAACGTATATGCAAAATTTCAGGATGATCGGTTCAGTGGTTTAGGTGTGAAAAAGTAACAAACAAACAAACTTACTTTCGCATTTATGATATTATATTAGTTAGGATTGACCAAGTTCACAGTAACTCAAATGAAAAAATAAAAAAGGTTTTTAACGTTCTTCTGTCCTATTATCAAATAGGTTCACGGTAAAACACTTCGGGTGACGATATCTAATCTACGACCAACGCTCCCTCGGTAGTCAGTTCAATTTCGAATTTTACCGATCTTTCCACTTTCTTTTCGTTGACTCCACATGGTGAAGAAAATATTAGACAGTTTACAAACGTCGTTTCCAGGTGGACTGCCTATCCATCATTCCATGTTTCAAAAATCAGTATGACATCATTATAACCTATAAAATATTAATATAAATATAGTGAAGATTAAACCTACATCCACGCGGATGCAGTAGCAAGTAAAAAAAGTTACACCCTCACACTTTTATTCAACAATATCTCACACAAAGACGTGATATGAAGATGTGACGTGATATCATTTACAGATACCTCTATCCTCGCCCACAGGAAGTAATTATTAGTTCTATTAACCCTGACAAGTGGCAATGGATAAAATCGAGCACAGATCGCGATGGAGCGACAAGAATGGTCGATTTGCTCCTATTCTATTTTGTTATATCTGTTATGTAAGTACCGTTACGGTATCAAAATATGTATATTGTTGTAACGATGTGATGTTGTAGATTTAAAAAGAGTGATAGAAATTTTAGGTTTGCCAACGTACCGGCAATGGCTTTGCCATGCAAGACGTGCATAGGTTACCATTAAGTGAGTACCTTCTTTTCAACAAAATACATGAATGCTGACAATCTTCTGCTTGCTGACAATGGGCTAGATCAGTGTTTCGCAAACTTTTTGTGTTCAAGGTACATCTAGGAAATCGAAAAAATTTTGGAGGTACACCATAAATTAAAGATCAATTTTTACATAATATTAATCAATATATATTATTAATCAACAAAACAATATTTATTAATAATCAACAAACCAATATTTATTAGTAATTAACCTTATTTTTTCGAGTCACACCAACTAATTACCACGGTAAATCAGTGTGCACTGAGCTAGATGACTGCATCAACAATAAATTCTGAAATCTTGTTTGGTAGATAGTTTTTCTTCTAAAAACTCAGTAAAACTTATTCTCTTGCTTATCTTTGGAGTTTTCAATTTTTAATTTGACAATATCACACAATATGTATGTCAATGGCAATGAAAAACCATGACGTCACGCTTTTGTATTCCAAACATTTATAGAACAAAATGTCGTTTTTGACAGTTTATAAAAAGTAACTCGGATGACTAGTAGTCATCGACCAGATTATTGCTTTACAAATTCAGATATAGTATTCTAAATGTTTACTAGCAGTAAATCTTAGTCTGTAAACAACACATAAGTCTATTACCTCACATTTAACACTAACTTACAGCCTCCGAATCTTACTAACTTGTTCCATGTATCTAAGTTGTACACTGTTGCATACTATTCTAGCCTGTTTAAACTTGTCAGAGCTCGACGTGTAGATAAGTCTTGTTAACAGTTTCCCGTTAACTTGTTTGCACTAGTTCAGATGAGATTAAGTTGAGAAGATTGTTTTTCAATTATAAGAAAATGGTTGTTATAGACAGTGAGAGATATCTTGCTTTTCTATTTTTTCTTTCTGTCCTTCGATATGTTTAACTTTAAAAACTACATTGCATTTATTTGTAATTTATCTCTAATTGGTCTATTGGTTGCAAACGTGGGTGCTGAGAATGAGGTCGTGATTTCGATCCCCGGACCCGGAAAAGTGTTATTGGTTTTTTTGAGTAGCGGCACAGTTTGGGATTATGCCCAGTAGATGGCACTAGGCTCGCCCGCACAATAACCGCATCGGCAAAATGTAGATGTAGAATAGTACTTAGGTACGGTTGCCTAATCCTTCAGCAAATGTAGGTGTGGTGATGTGTTAAGTTATTTATTTTAAACATGAACAAGGAAAATATTATCTTCACACTATTCGGACTGCGCTAATAACAGTCATGTGAAATTGATCTTGAGTAAGTACTTTTGATAACTCGTAAACGCACTAAATGTGAAATTAAGAAGACCTTTAATGTTGATATTTACTGAGAAGGTAATATGTCAAGAGTAATGTTAATAGGAGTTACTTATATGGGTTTAGGACATTTTATCTTAACAATAACGTTTGACGGCACGGTTGGCGCAGTGGTTGAGCGGTCGACTGTTGCGCTACGTGTCGCGGGTGTGATACCCGTACGGAAAAAATATTTGTACGACCTACAAATAGTTGTTCCGGGTCTCAGTGTTTGTGTAAATATGGTTGTTTGTAAACGCATCCACGCAAAAATATTATTCATAGTGTGGGCAACGATTAAACTAAAACAATATATCTCCCAGTAATTCTTGGTACAAATATTTTTCCACTGTTTGTGTCAGCTGTACGTGCCATGAACTTTACTGCACTGCGTTCCGTAAATATTTCCTTGATGCATTTGAATCGTGTGTTGACAGTAGATATGCTAATCGTGTTTGCATGTCTTACTGTGCATCTCAGGTTATCTGTGTTAGCTATAAATTGTCTGTATTATAAATGATTCAGATCGTTATTATCCCACTGTAGTGTGCGGACCTGTTCTCAGAATTAGAATGGTGAAAACCATCAACCATCATACTGGCTTGGTGCGTGTTGGCGGACTACACACACGAGAATATTGTGAAGCCCTCTGTAAATTGTGTGCCTGTTATTATATATTATTTATTATATATTATTTCGCCGTAGGTATTTTTTTGGTTCTATCATTTCATCGATATAATATGACTGAAAGTTTAAGTCGTCTAATACTCATTTACATTTAAACCTTCATCTTTCCGTTTATCGGTCTTATTATGTGTCGACTAATAAGTCCTTTAATGACATAACGTATACTAAAAAGTAAGTGGCAATCAGCCAGGGGACCAATTTTCGCGTGATAAGAGAAGATGTCTAAGAAAAAATTGCGAATTTCGATTGCCTGCCTTTTTCCGTATTCTCGGTATGTCTTTAAATGTTCGAAATACAACCTTATAACATATACAAATTAACCTTTCCTTTATACTCACTCTTAAATGTTTGTGAGCATCAAAATATTTTTTTTTTTTTTTTTTTTTTTTTTCTTTCTATTTTTTTTTTTTTTTTTTTTAGAAAAACGTTGCCCCACACTAGGATTTCTCCTGTGTCGTGGGTACAGTTTACAAACATACATGTCACATACACACACAACCAGACCCGAAACAACTATCTGTACCTAGATCATACAAATATTTGTTCCGTGCGGGGATCGAACCCGCGACACATAGCGCAGAAAGCTAATCACTTAACCACTGCGCCAACCGTGTCGTCAAATACTACTACATATCTTGTAGTTGTACATATATGTATGTATATATGAGCCTGCTATAATCGGATTTGTGAGAACAATTATACTGCGAGCTTTTGTCAGTTATAATTCCCGCAAAAACCTCTCGTAGTGTTTGAGATAAAATAATGAAACATTGTTTATTATTTGTGTATTTTGGGTAGCAATAAAATAATCATGGGTTTGTACGATTTTAATTATGTAGTTCTTGCATCGGTGCCGCGTATCGTCAAACGCAGTGAAAGCCACCATTCATCCAGATAGACCTACGATCTGCATAAGGTAGCTGGAATTGGACTTAAAGCGTCTTTTGATAGAGGCCTATATCCAGCAGTAGACGACTATAAGGTGTTGATTGATGTAGTATGTCAAGTGTATATTTTATTTCTTGCTCACGCAAGCTTTCACTCGATCATCATAATAAATTGATAACTAAATTCTCCATGGAAAGTTTTGAAAGGGGTACCTTTAACTGACCGTTTTAACCTTGACCGAAGGCCTGTTAATAATGTCGGTCCAGAAATATCTTAATCGCCTCCTACGACACTCTGGGGACGACGTTGTTTCCTGTTTTAGGGGACGACGGTTAACTATAGCCAAACCATACGTGTAAAAACATGTCAGATGAACATTGGTTGTCGGTAATCGTTGTTGTCTGGAATGAAAAGAGTATCTAGTAGTCTCTTTTTAGATTCTTAACGTTTTAAAATTGCTCGCAAATGTCCATTTGAAATAAAAATCTTTGACTTCGACTTTATCTTTCACTTTGTGTACTTTGACTTAGTTGACGTATAAGCTTAATATATGGCTTTCTGTGTACCACCGTAGGTTCTTTTTACTTTTAATAAGTTATCAGCGACTGTTGTCGTGTTGGAGATTTTCATGGGCGGCGGTGACCCCTATATCATAAAACGGTCAAATTTTTGTATTACCTACAGACGGACGTTTTTGGTCTGTTATATTTGTTGTTATCACTTTTCCATATTTTAATTTCTTTCTTTCTTTCTAACATTAATCTTACTTAATCGGTCTGCATTTCCAATATTTATGCGACAGTGTGTAGTACAGTCGGCAGTGTCTGTGAAGCGAGTCTGACAAAGGCTACACTGAGATCTGTCGGTAAACTTGTGTGAGAAAGCCTCGCGTGATATCTACATTCTGTAGGACGTGGTATTTGTTATGAGAGAAGTGCGGACGTAGAAATTAAAATAATTTATATAAAGCCATTTAAAATGTAGCTCCCTAATAGTGTTAGTCTTATCTTAGTTAAATGTTTTTTTTTGTAGCTTCAGTATTTCCGTTATAAGGGAATGTCAATGTCTATACGAGCTGATATTAAGAGGCCTAGATAATGTCAAAGTCAAAGTTTTTTATTTCAAGTAGGCCTTTTCAGGCACTTTTAAAAGGTCGAGACTAGGCGCACGGTTCCAAAGGGGGTAGGTCCTATGGCGAAGAGACCGACAAGAAACTCCATGGATACTCTTTTCAAAAACAAAAAGCTAATTTACAATTAAAATCTTAAATTAACATGAATTATATAAGAAAAAATACAAACTTAATAGAACGCTACTTACACAATGAGGCAATACAACATAAGTTAAACAAGTGTTTCGAATATAAAATAAAAACGGGATAAACAGATCAAAGCAGATAAAACACAAATAAAAAAATACAAAAAAGAATATAAAATATTGAGACATCAAGAATGTCCAGACATGTAAAGCGAATCTAATGTAAAATAAGATTAATAGACACAATGGATAACCAGGGAAGCCAGATGTCCAGAAGATATTTAACGCCACACGTCTCTATCGTCAACATAGTCTTTGATCCTATAATATGCTTGATCCTATAATATATTAATATAGCATCCATAGCATCACGCTTGTGTTCCACGAAGGGTAAAGCAGAGGTGTACTGTTGTACAACATCTGTGTCGTCGATGCCGTTATTAACATAGGGGCGAGTCTATTGCCATCTTACCTATACATAATTAAGCTGATACTGGAAGTATGTATGTATGAAAATTAAATTAATATAATTTTGAATATAACTCTACATGAACCTCAAGACTTTTAAAACAACACTAAAAGGCGTTATGATTATTTATTTACATTACATTCGTTTTACTAGTTACTATAAATTCTGATGTTGTTTTCATACGGCGAGCTGTTTTTATTGCCTTGTAAATAACACATTAAAGTTGCTATTCGTATATAAAGAAGATTAAAGTGTACTTGTTAAAAATACTAAGAACTAAATATGAATTAAGCTTTATATTCTTTGTTTTAAGATTAAATAAAAGGGCGTCGAATATTTCTTTCTTTTAGTTGTGAATAGATAGAATATGAATAAATTTGCTTTATTGAACAGCAAATATTTGGTACAGTATTTATAAGTATATAAACATATGCATGTATAAATTGGCCGTGCTATCTCTACTCGGCGATCTCTTCCATACAGTGTAGTGAATGGAATCTTCAGAAAACTCTTGAATAATACTTGAATAACCTTTCGTGAATATAATACAATTTCAACATATATTGGTTGATGGGTATAGACTTGCCTTCTATTATATAAGATTTAATAACAGCATTGGCAAAATATGCGTGTATAATATAACCTATAAATAAATATAATAATATGTCCAACCCAATTTCAATATATATGTCTAACAGCTATATTCTCCCGTCTTGCACCATACTCGAACATCTCTGTATCATTGTTCTGCCAACGTCACAAAGGGCGTCTCTCGCCTACCATTAGTTCTCTCGCTAGTAATGCAGTCAACCATTGTCGCTTCATGTCCCATTCTATTTCGGAAATGTGATACGAAATCAATGAATATGTGAATAAATCCTTACATATCCATAGCTGATTTTTCCTTATAATCGATTTATTATGTTACATCAATTCTCGGGCTATTTTCCTATCCATAGACAGTATTTAGCCCGTGCTGAATTTAAGCTTCCGCTTTTTGCACATTTTTCTGATACATTACAATTTCTGTAGTATTGAACAAACATCTTGAATGCTTATATAAGCTTAACCCCATAATGTTGTTGGAAAGAGACTCCACGAGTGACGAGACAATCCAGCGCACCCTGCGCAGTCAACTACAATACAACAACAATTACAATACTACCATTGCTGACTGGTAAATCTTGCCATTACAGGATGAGCGATTGCTATGTGATAGCTTATACCGACTCGACAGAAGAAGACCCGTAAGAAATAAAACATAATATAACAGCGCTGGAATCGAATCCGCAACGATCAGCAAAGACAGCGCTAAATAAATGCCGCTACTACGCCATTTAGATCACGTAATAAAATATACAATAAATAGACTGATTACGGTTCTTAAAGGACCAATTTTCAATTCAACAAAATGTATTTGAAACTCTCAAAGACCTGACAAACGACATTGAATAACGTAGATTTCGAACAAATCGTAGCTACGTGCTACAGCTACGCGGCTACGTTCGTAGCGCTACGAGGAAATAAGACGCGTTTGTTATAAATTAAAAGCAAAGATAGTCTATATACTTTAAATGAAAATGATCAAAGGAAACTACAAGAATATTTTATAATACTGATTATTTTTATTAAGCAAACATTGTTTTCATTTTATTTTCTTAACATTATAAATCATAAATACTGCCATGAAACTTAAATCAAGTCAGTTTATTACTTTTATTTCAAATTCAAATCAAAATATCAATATAAATGAAATATCAAAATAAGTTACGTAACATTATTTTAACAAAAACATTTCTTAATAATTACAACAGACAAAGGATTCACATAAATATATCCACATAATAGTATAGTAATAATAGTAACAATAAATACTTAACTTACTACTGATGTTACTGCTCCGACTGCCAGACAACAAGTGTCGGCAGCTCGCAGAGCATTTCCTTTTATACCTTGTTCTATTGACATAATAGAAACGTGGGTAGATTAAAAACCAACATTAAAAGTTATTATGAAATTTGTTTATATATATAATTTATTGTAAGTCTTATAATATTTAGTAGAAAATTATAAGTATATGGTTCATAGAATTTTCAAACGATTTTTAATAATTAAAATAATATTTAAATGGCAACACTATACATAGCAACGTTAATTTGTCACGGCCATGCTGACATGTAGTTCGCTCTCGGACTACATAAAAGAAAATGAACTTAACATAATTATCACTAATACACATTTTTATCAAAGCTTATTACTAATACATATTATACATTGTTATAGTCCTACTTATCACATCAAGAAGGACAAAATAACAACGGTCAGTACTTTGACATCAATCTAAACCCCTCACCTGCTGCACATGAGACGGGCTAGAGCAGAGTAAAGACTTCAGCAGTTCCAATAAATCATTATTTCCAATTTCACTTGTCACATCCGACATTGTTACAAAATTTTACTATATACTTTATATAATACATTATTCAATCATCATCAATCCATTCTCCAGACCATGGTCTTAATTTATCTTTAGCTGCAGTTATATTTCTTAAATTTCCTATCCCTCTTAGGGAATATCTATCATTAGGCAAAATAGCGGTTATTTCATATGGACCTTTAAATCTAGGACTTAGCTTATCATGACGCCTGTGGTCTTGATTAACATAGACTGTATTGCCAATTGCAAAATCTTTATTATCTCGTCTTGTAGTATCAAATCTAGTTTTGAATTTATTTGACTCAGTACACAATCGTCGATAAGCCAGTTCACGATCTGTCCTTACATCTACATTATTTTCGGAAATATTTACATCATTTAAACGGGCTTGGATAGAGGGAATATTAGCATTACAGCCTATAAGCAAACGAATTGGTGTGAAACCTGTAGAACTCTGAATAGTGGTGTTAATCGACTGCTGGACCTTCCACAATCCGCTTGGCCAATCTGACGAGCCATTACAAGTAGTACTTAACATATTGATCACAGTAGCAACATATCTCTCTACTTGACCGTTACCTCTCGGTGTGCCTGTGGCAACCATGTGATGCTCTATTTGTAAATCTCTAAATAAAGAACGGATTTGGTTTGAACTGAAATTGGTCCCTCTATCTGTAATAACCACTGACGGAGTTCCGAATATGGTTATTGTTTCCTGTATAATAGGCACTAGTTCGATGGAATTAAGAGTTTTGAGAGGTTTTAATAAACAAAATTTTGTAAAGCCGTCGACTAAAAGAAGGATATATTTGTATCCTTCACTTGATTGTGTAAATGGACCTGTACAATCTAAGTGGATCGTATGAAAGGGGATAGGGATTTTATCAATGGGATGTAAATACCCTTGTTTCGGACCAGAATGACCTTTTCTCTCCACACATATTAAACAATGTTTTAAATATTTTCTAACAAAGGCGGCCATGCTAGGAAACCAAAAATGTTCGCAAAGTTTTTTGAAAACTTTAGTAAACCCTACGTGGCAGTTTTCATCATGAAATAATTTTAGAAGACTAAATCGGGATCCTTTAGGTACATATAATTTAGGTTCATTCGGGTGCACTTTGTAAAATAATAAATTATTTTGGAACAAATATTGATTGTCATCTAATTCACCAGCTATAACTTGGGCTATTAAATTTTGTGTTTCTGAATCATTTTGCTGTGCGACTTCTAACCAAGATTGTGGTTCATCGATTAGATTTACTATGCTGGACACCTTTGATGATTTCGTATGTGTAGATATAGTGGCAGTTTGTGGCAACAAAGAGCTTGATTTCACAGGAGTGGCGCTTTCCACAGGATTACGGCTAAGAAAATCTACATGTCCTATGTATTTACCTTTTTTATAAATAATCTCAAAATTAAAATCTTGTAAAAACGTCCACCATCTAGCAACGCGAGGGGATAGATCTTTTTTATTCATTGTAGCTTTAATAGAGTTACAATCGGTAAAAATCTTAAATTGAATCCCTAGAAGATATACTCTAAAA